>BSBN01000913.1:2663394-3995092 GCA_027924645.1 Cunninghamia lanceolata
GCATAATGCAATGTTATAATGGACTATGTCCAAATAACTTGAATCTACTATTGTTAGGTTATTAGTCCTAGTTAGGATAGTCATAGGTAGTTTGCAAGATGACTTTGAGTTTTAATGTTTTTATAGGATAGTCAATTAAATTTCTATGTTGTAAGCCTTTAAAAGGCATATATTAGGTGTGTTGAAACCTTGTCCAAAGGTTAATCAAGTGTTAAAAAGCATTTAAACCATAAAATGCTGGAAAAAACAGTCTTTGCTGTCCAAAAAAGATAGTTTCCTTATTAATCTTTTAAAAACAGCAGTTATAAGACAAGAAAGGTCGATGGTTTTAGGAATTTGGAGGGACCACTTCACTCTAGGCTATGTTTAAGGCTTGTATTAAGCTAAGGAAGATTGTATTGTAAAAGGAGATTGAATAGATTTGAGAGAAACAACAAGAAGAACCGTTTTTTTTGTTGTTCTGTGTTTTTTCTGATTTTCTGTGTTTTTTGTTACTATTCACTAGCCATACACACGACTGTACAGATGTATTATTGCCCAAGCTTGTAATGGATGGAAATATCTTTGAAATACCTTCTATTTGAGTCTAGTTTGGTGTCTTGAAAATGATTTGGGTGAAAGATATCACTGTTTTACCAAAAACTATTTTTTCTACTTTTTTTCTGTTTTTTTCACTCTCTTTGCTACAGTACCCGCGATTGTACGGATTTGTTATTGCCCAAACTTGTGATGGATGGAAATTACTTTGAAGTACCTTTGATTTGAGACTAGTTTGAGATCTTGATGATGATCTGGGTGGGAGAAATGGGTGATTTCCCTAAAACTATTTTTTTCCAGAATTGCTGTCACAGTTAGAAATTTGTTGTTTTCTGCCTTGATCCGTACTAGTACGGCTGAGGAGTAGTTGGTATTTATGATGGATGTTTAGATGGTAGAACTACCTATCACTTGCAACTTGTTTGGGCCCTTGACACCCTTGTGTATCCCTACATTCCTCCTTTATTTGAAAGAGTCTTAAAATCTTGAGTAGGGTATCTTTGAACAAACCGATGGGTATTCTTTTTTTTCATTGATCTTCTCCATTTGTGATTAATGGAATGAGATGTATGATAGTTGGCTCACATCCTTGTGAAGATTAAAGGATAGAGGAATGGTGTATGGTGAGTGTGGGCATGGGAGAAACCTCTGCAGAACCATGTGTTAGGAGAGGATAGCAATCATACCAAGAAGGTAGTGAGTTTTATTCATCATGTTGTTATTTGGTCATTGCAGGTATTAAGTGTTTGGTAGATTATTGAGTTGGTATGCTACAATGAAGTTGAACTTGTGTTGATAGAGACCACCCTAAGATGGATAGTGTGATTGTCCTACTTTTGGAGCTATGAGATTGTGACTGAGGGATATGGTAGATGCTACTGTCCTGCTGTCCTTGATGCTCTGCATCATTTTTGGTATCAGAGCTAGCTAGTAGATCCTTGAAGGTGTTGTGGATCTTTTGAAGAAGATAAGGTTTGTGAGAGAGTTGTGAAGATGCCTCCAAAGAACCAGATGGCAAGAGAGAATGCTGAGTTGAGAGAAGCCTTAGAGGCAAGAGAGAAAGAGCCGAGGGACAGAAGAGAACATGATGCTGCCAGAGACAGAGAGCTGAGGCAAGTAAGAAGAGAAAATGCAACAATCTTGGCTAGATTGGAAGCATTGGAGAAGAAACCTAGAGGGGATGAACAAAATGATTCAGAAGGAGATGATTATGCTGATGAGAATCCTCCTGAGGATGAGTTAGATGCTGAAGAAAAGAAGTTTGTAAGATTGTTGAAGGCAGTCCAAGGAAGTGGAACTAAGGCAAACATAGAGCTTCCTATCTATCAGGGGAAGATGGATAGTGAAGAAGTGTTAGGGTGGATAGATGCCCTAGAAAAATTTTTTGAATATGAGGAGATGAATGATGAGAAAAAGATTAAGTTTGCAAAAACAAAACTGAGAGGAACAACACTTACCTGGTGGAGTAGTGTGCAGACAGAGAGAATGGCTAGAGGTGCATCAAAAATCACTTCTTGGAGTAGGATGAAGGATATGTTGAAGGATCAATTCCTTCCATCTGATTACTCTATTTAGACAAAGAGGATGAGGCAGAATCTGAAATAGAAGGACATGGATGTTCTGTCCTATACTGAGCAATTTCATAAGCTTAGTATTAGAGGTGGGCTGGAAGATGAAGAAGAGAAAGTGACAAGGTACCTTAATGGGCTTAGGTATAACTTGCAGGATGAGATTGGGTTAGCAATACCAAAAACACTTGGAGAGTGTTTTCAGTTAGCCATCAGGGCAGAAGAGAGAGTGAAGAGGAAACAGAGGTAGGGGCAAACCTACTAATGAAGTTCAGAACAGCAATGAGAAGGGTAAGGAGTTGTCTACAGAACAGAGAGGTGGAGGTAGATTTGGATCAGGAAGAGGAGTGTTCACATGCAGATGTTATCACTGCAATGAGGTGGGACACACATCTTTCAACTGTCCTAAGAAGGATGGTGTTGACAAGAGAAAGGATACAAGAGTTCACTTGGCACAAGAGGAGAAGAAGCCAGAAGAACCAGAGATGTCGTCAGCCTCTCCTATGATGGATGGAGAGATGCTCATGGTGGAAAGAGGTAAGATGCAGCAACCACCACAGGTATCTATTTTCAGAACTAATTGTTTGAGCCATGGCAAGATATGCAAGTTGATTGTAGATTCAGGTTCTCATGATAACTTAGTTTCTTGGGAAATGGTGAATAAGTTGGCGTTGAAGACTTTTGATCATCCCAGTCCTTACCATGTCACTTGGGTCAGTCAGGAGCAGTAGGTAATGGTCACTAAGAAGGATTATGTTGATTTCACAATTGGTCCATATCAGGACTATGTTTTGTGTGATGTTATTCCTATGACATGTGGGCATGTAATCTTGGGCAGACCATGGCAGTATTTGAGAAGGACAATTCATGATGGATATACTAATACCTATGTAGTGCACAAAGATGGTAAGAAGTTCCAATTGATTCCTTTACCCTGTGAGGAGAAGAAGGAACAGGTTACAATTTGCTTTGGAGAGAAATTGAAGTTGAATGTGCAGGTTCAGGGTGATTGCACACAGCAGACACAGATGCAACACAAGAAGGTGGATGACAGTCCTAGAGAGCAACAGGCTTGGGACTTGAGTTATGTCAAAGTTGGAGACATTGAGTGTCCTATAAGGAGCCATCAGAAGGAAGACAAACAGTAGAAGGTGCAGGAAGGAATGAATCAGAGCCTCCAGTTGAAAAGAGCTGAAGCATTGCAGCAGCAAGGTCCTAGACAAGGACACCAAAACAAGTTTTATGGTTCTAACACTATTTACAGGAGCCATGCAGGTTGGAGACGGCAAAAGATAACTCTGGGTGAGTTCATTTTTCCTAGTTTGAGGAACATTCCATCGAGATGGAAGATTGGTTGGAGCAGATCCCCTAACTCTTGGGACAAGAGTTTTCATCATGCCGGGGAGTATGGTGCAGGAGCACCAAGATGTCGAGATTCTACTTGATTTTCAAGTTGTATTATTTTGTTCAATAAAGTCTTTTTCATGTTGTAATAAGGCATAATGCCATGTTGTAATGGACTATGTCCAAATAACTTGAATCTACTATTGTTAGGTTATTAGTCCTAGTTAGGATAGTCATAGGTAGTTTGCAAGATGACTTTGAGTTTTAATGTTTTTATAGGATAGTCAATTAAATTTCTATGTTGTAAGCCTTTAAAAGGCATGTCTTAGGTGTGTTGAAACCTTGTCCAAAGGTTAGTCAAGTGTTAAAAAGCATTTAAACCATAAAAAGCTGGAAAAAACAGTCTTTGTTGCCCAAAAAAGACAGTTTCCTTATTAATCTTTTAAAAACAGCAGTTATAAGACAAGAAAGGTCGATGGTTTTAGGAATTTGGAGGGACCACTTCAATCTAGGCTATGTTTAAGGCTTGTATTAATCCAAGAAAGATTGTATTGTAAAAGGAGATTGAATAGATTTGAGAGAAACAACAAGAAGAATTGTTTTTTTTGTTGTTCTGTGTTTTTTCTGATTTTCTATATTTTTTGTTACTGTTCACTAGCCATACACGTGACTGTACGGATGTATTATTGCCCAAGATTGTAATGGATGGAAAGAGCTTTGAAATACCTTCGATTTGAGTCTAGTTTGGTGTCTTGAAAATGATTTGGGTGAAAGATATCACTGTTTTACCAAAAACTATTTTTTCTACTTTTTTTCTATTTTTTTCACTCTCTTTGCTACAGTACCCACGATTGTACGGATTTTTTATTGCCCAAACTTGTGATGGATGGAAAGTACTTTGAAGTACCTTTGATTTGAGACTATTTTGAGATCTTGATGATGATCTGGGTGGGAGATATGGGTGATTTCCCTAAAACTATTTTTTTCCAGAATTGCTGTCACAGTTAGAAATTTGTTGTTTTCTGCCTTGATCCGTACTAGTACGGCTGAGGAGTAGTTGGTATTTATGATGGATGTTTAGGTGGTAGAACTACCTATCACTTGCAACTTGTTTGTGCCCTTTACACCCTTGTGTATTCTTGCATTCCTCCTTTATTTGAAAGAGTCTTAAAATCTTGAGTAGGGTACCTTTGACCAAACCGATGGGTATTCTTTCTTTTCATTGATCTTCTCCATTTGTGACTAATGGAATGAGATGTATGATAGTTGGCTCACATCCTTGTGAAGATTACAGGATAGAGGAATGGTGTATGGTGAGTGTGGGTATGGGAGAAACCTCTACAGAACCATGTGTTAGGAGAGGACAGCAATCATACCAAGAAGGTAGTGAGTTTTATTCATCATGTTGTTATTTGGGCATTGCAGGTATTAAGTGTTTGGTAGATTATTGAGTTGGTAAGCTACAATGAAGTTGAACTTGTGTTGATAGAGACCACCCTAAGATGGATAGTGTGATTGTCCTACTCTTGGAGCTATGAGATTATGACTGAGGGATATGGTAGATGCTACTGTCCTGCTATCCTTGATGCTCTGCATCAAAAACAGAAGTTACAGGGCTGATCAGTGTCTGAAGGAGGTCCAGATTCCCCAAAAAAGTAGGTACCTTGGACTTGGGCACCCACTCCAGTGTCTCCAACTATTCCACTTCGGAACCCCAAAAATAGGTATTCTGTAATTTGGCATTTTACTCCCGTCTACAAGAGCTTTTTCTGTAATTCATTAATTTGTTGTCGTATTTGCTTAATTAGGGTTTTAATGGTCAATTGAGCATAGGAGAAGGAAAAATTGATAATTAATTTCCTAATCCAAATTTCCCTACATCTGAAAGTGACTCTAGGGTATGATAATGCTTGTCGTTTGACCCTAGATCCTTCAATGTATAGTGGAGAGGCGGATTTAAACATCTAACCCACAAAAGATTAAAGAATCCATTTTTCCACTAAACAAATTGTAAGGTTTAGATTAAACTTAGACCTAGCTTACAGTGATCAAGAGAACCAAGTAGAATCAATCTTGGAATGTAGATCTTGGATATGCCTAATTCCTCTCCTAAACAACTTAAGAGATTGTGTCCAATAAATGTTATCCAATGACTTGTTTTGAAATATATTGGTGGGAGACAACCATAAAGACTACTAGTTGATAGAGAGTCCAATCCTAAATTCATCCCCTTTCCACATAAGGGTTGTTGGTTGATAAGTTTGTTTTTCATTCTAGATTATTTTTAATAATCTAAAGTAAGAGGGGAATTTTAAACTATTGAAGTAGAGGTAAATGGGAAATATTATTCTTTGTATAGTATTTTTTTCATATTGTATCTTCTCTTTGAACAAGTGCTTCTATATACATGCATCATCCATTTCTTCCCACTTCAACATATTCAATTGAAACACCAACTAATACATAAGTCTTTGAACTGCCTAGCCCATTCCTGGTCATTCAGAGGGGCTTTTGCAAACCACAGATCCTCCCAAAACTTAATGGAAAAGCATTCCCCCATCTTCTATTAAATGCCTTACGTAATAATAAACTTGCTCTCCACAATGTTTTTCCATAAACTGGACCTCGAGGGGAGAACTTCAATATCCAACACTTCTCTAAAATTGGAAAAACCCGCCAAATACTTATTTTTGAAGATAACAATCCACTCATTCTTCTCGCTGATAAGTCTCCAAGCGTTTTTAGCTATTAATGCTTGATCAAATTCTTTTAGTTTCATAATACCAAGACCTCCCACTTTTCTAGGTTTGCACACCAGATCCCAGACCAACAATGATATTTTCTTCTTATCCTCAGTTCCAGCCCAGAGGAATTTTCTTTGAATCTACTCAATTTTCTCTAGAAATTTTCTAGGCATTTTAAAGAGACTCATAGCATACACCAGCATATTCTGAAGAGTTGCTTTGATCAATTGAATTTTGCCTGCCTAACTTAATAAAACACCTTTACACCCTGCCAGCTTGGCTTGGAACCGATCCACCAACCCCATCCAAGAAGTTTCAGGAGTCTTATTCTCACACGGAGGAAGGCATAAATAAATAGACAAAAAGACACCCACATTACATTGGAGAATTTTAGCAATTTTTGCTTGTCTAGACCTCTGAGTATTCATAAGGAGTTGTGAATAGGAAACTTCTAGTTGATGCCATGTGTAATGTGTAGTAACCCAAATGTGTCAATGGAAACTTTTGTAATCAATGTGGTGATGATGAATCAATGTGGTGATGATGGACAAAAAGAAGTTGTGAATAGGAGTTTAGGCAATTTGCTAAGATTTTTGGTCAGAGAGAAGACATGAAACTAGGATATAATTTTAGTATGAGTAGAGTTTGCATATAACAATTTGGTAAATAGGAGCACATGAAAAACACCATTTGCAATAGTATATGGGAGTAGTCCAATGAATGTATTAGAATTGATGGATATCAGAAATGAGAAGAGGAATTCAGAAGAAAAATAATTTATAGAACATATGAAAAAAATACATAGTGAAGTAAGATGTCAATTAAAGAAGATGAATGATAGATAGAAGGAAAAGGTTGATAAGAAAATAATACATGAGAAATTTTTAATGGAGATGAAGTGGTGGTGTATCTCAAAAAGTAAGATTTCTAGTTGGGACATTTAATAAGTTGAAGATGAATAAGTTTAGTCCTTACATAATTATCAAAATGTTTGATTCAAGGAATGCATATGAAGTAGAGTTACCAGAAAGTCTGGGTATGTCACTAGTGTTCACTATTGTAAATCTATATCAATAGCATGAAGGAGTGTTGGGAGAAGGTATTACAAAAACATAATCTAAGAATCAGATGGTACAATAGCAAAGAGAGGAGATTGAGGAGATTTTGTATAGTAGGATTAGCAGAAGCACTAGAAACAGACAATATGAGGAGCATTTGGTTAAGTGGAAAGGAAGGTTTAAAAAAGACTCGTCTTAGATTTCTAATGTTGAGGTAGATCATTTGAGTTTCCCTCTAGCCAAAGGAAAGTGAGGGACTCACTTTTTAAATTACCCTGAGTGTCGTATGCAATAGCATCTCAAGGTGTAAGAGCAATCTTGCATCTTTTACTTTGTTTTTCAATAATATTTCAGTAAGCATCTAGGCACCACAAATCCTACCATAATTCATCATAGTTGCACATTTTATCATGTATTTGATAACATAGGATGTACCATGATAACAACATCTCATCCAATTTTCAGGAGATTCTAATCATTGTAAATGCATAATTCACTTCTAGATTTATTACTAAGCATACCTGAAGACATCAAGTTCCACTATTTGAAGCTTATGGCACCTTTCTGACATATGTGGCAAAAAAGGAACACATTTGCATATTCATTGGACCTAGGAGAGCTTATGGTATGAAGTGCATCGAGATTCATTGATTCATCATCATCGCATTCATTACAGAAGTTTCCATTGACACATTTGGCTTACTACACATTACAAATGGCATCAATCTTTGCACCTCCTTGTGGCTGATTGAGATCATCCCTAAGGCTAGAAGATGTTATATATGCATCATGTTGAAGGCATAAGACAACTTAGAGGGGGGGTTGAATCAATTGTATCAAAAACCTTAACTTCTTTAAACAAAATCACATTCACATTCACTTACTTTAACTCCTTATTCTGTTATGAAGATTAAACATGAAGAGCAGAATCAAAACATGAACACATCAACACCATACACACATGAACACTAGATTTTTATGTGGAAAACCCTAAAAATGGAAAAACCACGATGAGTGTTAGCTCACAATATAATGTAGTAACAATACTGAATAACAAAAGAGGCTCACTGCCAAATGGCTCACTACCTAAATGAAAGGCTCATTGCCAAAGGCTGGATTACTGCCAAAGGGTGGGTCATTGCCAGGGGTGGCTCACTGCCAAGGACTAATATAATGGCATCTACAACATGCTCGAGTTCAGTTCCATTGAAGCGTAATATATCTCCTCTGCTCTACTCTTACAACACACACACACTTTATCTTCACACACTTACACTTCACTCACGAATTTATTACATATATTTACACATCATAAACCTTGGAATGTACATCAAGGTCCGCATTACAATCTACAACCATTGGAACAATCTCCAAGGTCGACATACATACATAAACTAAATTAGGTCTAGAGCTAAACAAACTTGTAGAGAAAATGAGTGAAAGAATAACACTTCATGCCTTAGTTAGGACCTAAATACATCTTCACACACTTCTATAATCCATGAATCACCTTCGCAACAAGTGTAAATAACGAGGTTGGCCAGAACTAATGCAAACATCAAGAATACTTGAATAGACGCTTCCAAGAATTTTATTATAGCTTGTGGAGAAAACACATGCCTTCCATACATTCTGGAGACATCCATGAACAACATAAAATCACTTGGGAGCCAACAAATCCAACCACATCAAATCTCACTTGAGCACAACAAATATCACTTGAAGATATATCACAGACTGCTTCACAACAAACACTGTCAAACTCTGCTAATCAATAACTTGCTTTTTGGAGCACCAAATCACAAATCCTTTGGAAGGAAAATGGCTAAGGACCTTATAAAATTAAATCCAAAACAACAAGACCAAAATCCAGACTGCGAAGAAATGCAAAGCAAAATACTTTCTCCCTATCACATTGCAAACACTGCCAGGCATAATCTTCAAACTGGTGAATATAATTTTTGCTGCACAGTGATCCAGACCAACAAATTCTAGATTTAGCATCTTCAAACACTTCTCTAAATCATATCCAAATCTCATAGTTCAGTCTTCAACACAGAGGAAATGCGGAGCAAAATACTTTAACATGACAACTCAAACAATCAACAAATAACAATATCAGAAGATACGGTTGGCACCAATGACAACACAAACATGTTGACATCAATGACAACACCAATAGCACATACTTGCAACACATCACTCATGATCATTTGAAGTGAGTTAGTTGGTTCCTAGTTTGGGGCATTGTATTGCAATATCTTTCAAATTTTGTAATTCATGCATAGTTGTGCCCATATGTATCTTGAAGGTTGTAGCCCATGTTGTAATCTCGTGTCACTGTAAACTTTAATTGAATTGTGACTATGAATTAGTAAAGGTCATGTTGTTATTTCATTGAGTTTTATTGTGTGTGATTGTTCATTGCACTACACGGTTGTATCATCCTTCATTCGATCCTTCATCCATGATTGTATCAAGATAGGTTCTAGAAATATTGAATATAATCCTTGATTGATCTTATTTGTCTTAGTTTAGCTAATTGGGTCAAGTAATTATCTAATGTATAGACTATTGTTATAGTGCAACTATAGCTCATCTATAAAAACTTACTAGGTGACACTAAGAGACTTTTTTCTTTTTTTGAGTGCAAAGCTATTAGTACTAAATGAATTTCTCGGGTTTTAGATATAAAGAATCCATTGTCACCTTTTTCCCACTTGGGATCTAATTCACATCAAAAAATCTCCATTTGATTTATCGAAGTAAGTTGACCCTTGCCATCAAACTTATGCATATCTATATTCAATAATAGGTTTTGAGATCCAGAATGAGTATTAGCATTTGGATTAAGATTGGCATGTCTAGATGATCCACCTTGACTAAAACATTGGCCTTTAGTTGTTGTATCTTCTCTTAGAGATACAAAAATACACTTTCTCATTATACTTTCATTTTAGACTCAATTCTAGCCATTACTCCTTTTATTTACAAATAGCATATTCTACATACCTTCTTCAAGTTGATGAACTTTATCATTCAATAGAGACAATAGATCTAAAGTTCCACCTAATCCTAACTCTAAATCCATATCCTCTTTGTTAGAAGTCTTTCCAAGAGTGACTAGATTCCTTCCCTTGCCTCTTGTTGTAGCTCCTGCCATGATGCCACCAAAATAATACTCACAATAACTTACTCAAAATAAATCAAAATAGGTTGAAATCTTTATTATAACTTACTAGGGTCTAGAACCCACTTGGTTAGAAAAAAATTAAGAAATTCACTAATTTAGAACCTTGGGATTGAATTTGGTGAAAACAATAATTTTGCAATAACTCCTTTAGAACTACTTCAAATGATCTCGAATATAGAATTGGTGTAGTCACGGTAGGAGGGTTCACAGAATGAACTATCCAAACCATGCAACAAGAGTAAACACAACGCAAACAACTCCAAGATATGAAACAAATGCATATTTAGTCATTTAGTATATCATAAAATTCAAATACAATCTAGCCGACATCATGCGGGCTTACAATTAGGGCTCAAAAGGCTTGATTTCAGAATATCAAAATATGCGTAAGATATAGCTTTGAAGCTCCTTCGCACAAAACTAAACTAAGGATTATGAATCAATTGCTAACTATCAAAATCTACTTTCTTAAGGATCTATTATATCAATATATATCATCTCCAGATCACAAGATGCCTCCACATCAGCCAAGGAAGATCACAAATTCCAATGAAGAGTTGTAACATGTGTACACAGATAGGTCAGACCTAATCATGAAGAATTCCTCCGCAAATGAATGGACTGATGGGTGGATCTTGGGGAAGGTCCTCCACGAACCATAGATCATTGAATGATGTGTCATTAGGCTCCACAAGTCAAGAAGTGCTCTGCAAGTCTTTTCCCTTAGCTGATTGTCTGAGACTGTCAGGATGCTCTATTTTGAGAAAATAGTTGATCTTATGATAGCGATAACTTTCCGGTTCTTGATCCAAATGCTCTGAAATTTAGCTATGATGTAGATGAATGAATCTAGATGCTAAGTCCAGCTCCACAAGGTCTGAAATACAACTATGGTAGAATGCAGACCAAAATATAGAAACTGCTACTGACTGAACTGCCTAAACTAAACTAGAAAATGAAAAGAAACAAACTAAAATGCAAATGTTTTTGGTTGATGCAAGATTGCTCTTGAACCATGGATGCTCCTGCATCAAACATCCAGGGTTATTGAAAAAAAGTGAGTCCCTCACTTTGCTGGGGCTAGAGGAAAACCAAAATGGTCCACCTCAGCTAGAGAAATCCATGATGATTCTTCTTCTAGTTTGCCTTTCCACTTCACAAGGTATTCTTTGTATTGGCTTCCTCTGGTGTTGTGTCTAATTCTGCTGTCCAAAATGTCTTCAATCTCCTCCAGTGCTTGTTGTGGTAACTACTTCTTCAAGTCCTCTACCATGTTGTCATTGAATTCTACTTCATTATACTGGTATAGGTCTGCAATATTGAAAATAGGTGAAATGCCCAATGTCTCCGGTAGTTCTACTTCATATGCATTTCCTGAATCAAATTTCTTGAGTATCCTACAAGGTCCAAACTTCTTCATCTTCAACTTGTTATATGTCCCTATTTAGTGGAAAATTGGATTTGTTAAAGTTTTAGACTTTAGATGTTTAAATCTGCCTCTCCACTATACATTGAAGGATCTAGGGTCAACTAGTGAGCACTATCATACCCTAGATCACTTGCAGATGTAGGAAAACTTGGATTAGAGAATTTAATTATTAATTTTCCTTCTCTTATGTCCAATTAACCATTAAAATCCTAATTATGCAAATACGGAAACAATTTGATGAAAGATGGAAAAAATGCTTGCAGACATGAGTAAAATACCAAATCATAGAATACCTATTTTTGGGGTTCTAAAGCGGAACAATCAGGGACACTGGAGTGGGCGCCCAAGTCCAAGGGGCTAGTTTCTTTGCAGGATCTGGACCTTCTTCTGACACTGATCAGCCCTGTAACTTTTGTTTCCTAAAACTTGGATGCAGATGACACTAAAGTGAGTGCCCAAGTCCTAGAAGTGCTCCTTTGTCTTACTTTTCTTCAAATCTCGAATCCTTGATGTCTGTCAATCCTTCCTGCAACTCCACTTTTTCCAAATATGACACTTGTAACATGCAATCACAAGACTTGGTTTAGGGGTTATGGTGTTTAGAGGCTTGTCTTAGTCAAGCCTCAGACGACACTTAAGCCTCCGAACACTGTTGTCAGATAAAGAGTGCATGCCCTTGTGAGGCAGAGGCAAAAACTAAAGGAATCAATGATGAAAACACAATATTATGTGACCTTGTAGTGAAGCTCTCATGGAGGAAGAGGCTCTTCATGCCATAAGGAAATTGATGCTCAAATCTGCAAATATCAACACACAAAACATACAAGTCTGCTCTTGCAACACAATAGAAGCCTTGAATCACCTTCAGAACACAATAGCTTGCTAGTCATCATCTAGTTGAAATCTAGTTTACAAATGAATGCCTAAGCATGTTTTTATATGCAACTACAAACACTCCTACCAAGATTTTCATAATTCAAACTTACTGTGTTGGCAAAGGACCCAAATAACAGTCATAAACTGACACCTAGAAATTGGGGCTGCTCCAAAATAGGCAGGACTAGGGTGCGGGCACCCAAGTCCTCCCCCCAATTTTGGGCAAGGTACAACTCAAGGGGTCCACCTAGGTCCCATTTTCCATGAAACCCAGGTCTCATTCCATCAAGATGCCAAAATATGAACTAAGATGTCCTAAATGCATGCTAAAGACCCAGGAGCTAAACCTTATGAGGGAAAAGCCCCCAAGGGGAGATTTTTTGACGTTAAATTTAGCCCCTACTTTAATGTATGTATAAACGCAAGGCCAATACATGCATTAAAGTAATGTCACAAACACCACAAACACACCAAGCATGGAGAAGACACGCTAAACACATAAAAGACAGTAACAGGCATGCAAAACATAGAGAAGATAGTTACAGTCACGCAAAACATAGAGAATATAGTCAATGCATAGAAGACACATTAATGCATGGAAGACAGAAATGATATATTTTCTTTTCTTTTTCTCATATATATGAAATGCAAATGCAAGTACTGGAAAGTAAACAAACCTCCCATAATATAGGATACACTACTCGAGAGTGCAGGTCTCTATATATATGGGGTAACACACACGCAAGACACGCAAAACCTCCCAAAATGTAGGAAGAACTACTCGAGGGCGCTGGTCTCTGCATATGGGGCAACAAACACATCACACAAAACAAGCACGCCAAAACACACACACTTGAAGACACAGAGAAAACATGGCAGACAAGCGATGGAGTGTACCTATTTGTAGGTCCAACACCATCTCAAGCACATTATCGGCACACACCGATGATTGGGCTTCACCACAACAATCACTAAAGACACGTTTAAGGGTTGAGTTAGTCACAAAACTGCTCCTCACCTCCATAGAGGACTTTTGAAAATGCAATCCCACCCGTGTCATGGAGACACCTTACTGTGAAAAGGAAGCATGGATACCACCCCACTCGTGTCACGGAGACACCTTAGAGTGAAAAGGAGGTATAAGCTCAAAAGTATACAACCCCACCCACATCACGGAGATGCCTTACGATGAAAAGGAGGTATATGCTATTGATAGATTGGTTGATTGCAAACAAACTTAGGATACAGGAAGTACACATCATACTAGCCTACACCTGAGGACAAACACATTGCTAACATCTACAATAGACAACTTACCTTATATGCCCCCACCTTAAGGTGGTTGATATCATGCATCGATATTAAGCATATTAAGGTAGGAATAAAACACACAAGGGAACACAGACTTTCACAAAGCCCATGCCCCCCAGAGGTGACATGTACTTTATGATTGTCAAATGTTCCCACAAACACATCCCTGCAAAAAACATGTTAATGTCTACAACATCATGATAAACAATGACATCAATGCATATGATTAACCACCCAAAGAGCCAAGGTTATACAATGAATTTAGAGTTTGAGGATAACCATAGGGCTATATCACAAAGCTCTTCGAATCGAGTACTACCAAGGCTAGATTCAAAGGCAAATAATGGTGCATAGAGCAGCAGTATTGTTAAGGTTTCTAAATGTGACAGAAACATCATCAAATTCGCTATGTGAAAAGCACAAGTGCTTCCACTAGCCAAGCATCGGATAAAATATACAACCCCATTATCATATTAGGAACTAAGTCCAATTTTTGATTGCTCTCAAAAGGGACACTAGGTCCGCATCAGTATAAATGTTTGTCATCATCTGTCTGCTAGGTGGAAACACAAGAGGAAGGGAAACAATAAATAAGAGAGGAGAAACAAGTGTCTTAGGGACAGTCATGTAGGAGGGTGCCCCCAAGTCACCAACTGCGACGCTATGTCCATAAGACACAACACATAATAATGAAATTAGAGAGAGATGCGGTATAGAAGAATGATGATACAAATAGAAGAAGATCACAACAGAGGCGGTCTCCTGGTATACCAGACCTTACGGGAGAATCTAAGGTCATCCCAGGGGGCCTAAACAACACACAACACATCATGGGGTAAGCACATTACGAGAGAGATAAAGGGTTAGAAATACTTACCTGTAGGGTCTTTTGGGCTAGGTCTTATCATCAAGTAAATCATCGTCGTCCTCCCACTCCCTAATGTTAGAGGAAAGTGGGATATAAGGTACCATAGCCCAATTCATGTCTTTCTCATCATGTTGTTCATTGTTAGGATCACGTTTGTTTGGTTCAATGTTAGAATCAATGTTTTCTTGTTGAGATGCAAGATAAGCTCGTCACCTTGTCTTCCTCCTTTTTGCTAGTTCACGTTGTTGTATTTTACAACTTAGTTTTTGTAACATAGGGCTTTGGTTTGTTATGGATTTTTGTGTTGTAGAGGAGGAAGCACCAAGATCAAAGGTCCTTTGTCTAGGTGGAATGTTTTCTTGTTGAAGCTTACTTTCGTACTTATTCTCTATCCTCTTAGTGATGTCCAAATGACTTGAATATTCAGACAAAGGAGGGACATTAAAGGTCTTCTCTTCCTTAGTGAAATCCAAGGTGTGCAAACAATCTACTAAAGGAAGAAGATTGGTGGGAGGATCCTCAAAGGTAGGAATTTGATTATTGTTAAATGAATGCTTATTTTCTACCCATGGAATGTTCTTTGTTAAAGGGAGCTCTTCATTCACTAATGCTTCATCTTGGCCAAGGAGAGTAGTGGAATTACTAAAGCTATCCCTAGTCTTCTCATTTGAGTATTCAATTATAGGGGAAGTAAGATAACTTATGGTATCGGCATTAGCTTTTTCCTTGCTACACATGGAGAAGAACTCAGTTAAGTTTTCTAAAATCATAGGATGTTCACTCAGGAGGGTTAAAAATTGGTCAAAATCAAGGTTTTTGATAAATGCATGCAAAGATACCATTGAAAAATGACATGAAGGTGTCATTTCAATGTAATATCAGATTTTGAGAAGTCTTTTCAACTTTATGCAAGAGACAAGAGCGAAAATAGCCCAAAATGCTTGATTTTTTGTACTTTTTTCAATGCAAATGAATGAAACAAAGGGTACTGTAGTCAAGGGAAGAAATTTATATGTCTAATATCAGTCCAAAATAGAAATAAGATCACTCTCAATACACTCTTGATGCGATTTTAAGTTAATGCCAAGTCAAAATATAGTGAAAATATGTCAAAATAAACACTTTTTCCACCAAAATTCAATGCAAAAGAGCATAACAAAGGGTGTTGTGAGGAAAATTATGATGGATAACAAGTAATATTAGTAATAACAAACACTTGGTGCCAAAATACCACACACAACATGCTTTTAGTGCCACTTAGGGTGAAACCCTAGTAAAAATATAGCAAAATATGCGATTTTTCATGTTTTTTCAACTCCAATACCTAAAAAAGGGGTGTTGTAAAGAATTTAAGGAGGTCCAGAAAAGCATATCAATAATATCAGTCACCTCAATCCATAAAATTGATCACAACATGCTTGGAGTGCAAACTAGGTCAAACCCTAGGGCAAAAATAGCCAAAATATGTAGCTTTTCACCAAATTTTGAATACAAGAGCCCGTTAAAAGGGTGTTGTGAAGCTTTTTAGGAGGGGTAGAAAATAATTACCCTGATAAAAGAAAATTCATGCAAAACTATTTTTCACAACACGCCTATGGTGCAAGTTTATAGAGTTGATAAGGCAAAATTTAGTGAAAAACGTTATTTTTGAAGCCCTAGTTTTGAGGTTTTGACACAAAATGCTATGTAAATGTTTTGAATTCTAATTTATGATGAAAATGAATTACTCTTAGATTTGAAAATGATATTCAAGCTTGATCATGTAAAAGCCCATGCAAATTTAATGAAAATGCATCAAAATTGCTAGTTTTTGTTAAACTTTTCTATGTAAAATTACAAATATTTTAAATCTAAATGCAAATTTACACTAAAATGCAAGACTATAACCAAATGTTAATTTGAATGAGCCTCTAAAATCAGTAGAAAAATTTGATCAAAGATTTTGCCTACTAACCCTAGATTTTGGAATTACTAGGTTATATAAAATTGTCAAAATTTCCACAAAACATTGGCAATTAAATGATGAAAATGCAAGGCAAAATTTTGATTTTTTTTATTTTTCTATAGTTTATATCATATTTGATGCAAAAATCATGAATTAGGAAAATTTAGAAAGAATTCATACAATTTAGTAAGCCCAACAGTGCAATTTTTTTGTATTTTTCAAAATTTTCAATTTTTTTGAATTTTTCTCAATGCAATAAAATGAATGACCAAATGAATGAATGAAATCAATCCAAATCTAAAGACAAACACTCACCAAGTTGCAATTTAAGTCCCAAAACATGGGTTCAATAAAATGTTTAGTGAAAAATTAGATTTGTTAAAGTTTTAGATTTTAGATGTTTAAATCCGCCTCTCCACTATACATTGAAGGATCTAGAGTCGAGTGGCAAGCACTATCATACCCTAGGTCACTTGCAGTTGTAGGGAAACTTGGATTAGGGAATTTAATTGTTAATTTTCCTTCTCTTATGTCCAATTAACCATTAAAACCCTAATTATGCAAATACGACAACAAATTTACGAAAGATGGAATAAGCTCTTGCAGACAGGAGTAAAATAACAAATCACAGAATACCTATTTTTAAGGTTCTGAAGTGGAACAGTCGGAGACATTGGAGCAGGCACCCAAGTCCAAGGTGCCAGTTTCTTTGCAGGATCTAGACCTTCTTCTGACACTGATGAGCCCTGTAGCTTCTATTTCCTGAAACTCAGATGTGGAGGACGCTAGAGCGAGTGCCCAAGTCCTAGAAGTGTTCCTTTGTCCTGCTTTTCTTCAGATCCCAAATATTTGATGTCTGCCAATCCTTCCTGCAACTCCACTTTTCCTAAATGTGGCACCTATAACATGCAATCACAAGACTTGGTTTGGGGGTTGTGGTGTTTAGAGGCTTGCCTCAGTCAAGCCCTGAAGGACACTTAAGTCTCCAAACACCGTTGTTAGATAAAGAGTGCATGCCCTTGTGAGGCAGAGGCAAAAACCAAAGGAATTAATGATGAAAACACAATATTATGTCACCTTGTAGTGAAGCTCTCATGGACAAAGAGGCTCTTCATGCCATGAGGAAATTGATGCTCAAATATGCAAATATCAACACACAAAACATACAAGTCTGCTCTTGCAACACAATAGAAGCCTTGAATCACCTTGAGAACACAATAGATTGCTAGTCAACATATAGTTGAAATCTAGTTTACAAATGAATACCTCAGCATGCTTTTATATGCAACTACAAACACTCTCGCCAAGATTTTCATAATTCAAACTTACCGTGTGGGCAAAGGACCCAAATAACAGTCATAAACTGACACCCAGAAATTGGGGCTGCCCCAAAATAGGGGAGGATTAGGACGTGGGCACCCAAGTCCTCCCCCCTATTTTGGGTAGGGTACATCTCAATGGGTCCACCTAGGTCCCATTTGCCATGAAACCCAGGTCTCATTCCATCAGGATACCAAAATATGAATGAAGATATCCTAAATGCATGCTAAAGATTTAGGAGCTAAACCTTATGAGGGAAAAGCCCCCTGAAAAGAAGCTAGGTGTGCGGAAACACTTCCTACACTAATCTATTGAGGAGATGGCTATGCAAATTCAAATTTATCCTAACTATTACAGCAATGTTAAACCATTAACATGAGATATTGCAGCAAAACACAAGAGCCAAAAAGAAGATAGAAGAAGAGAGATAGAGATTTACAATGGAGAAAACCCTTATCGGGTGAAAAACCCCACACTCAGAAACCTGCACAATGTATTAACAAATCTGAAAGAATGTTTACAATACACTTGCAATGCAAGCTTCAATGCTCTTTGACATTCATGTCTGGAGTCAATTCGGCAGCATAACAGTACCTGTAAACCTGTGATTCAAACTCCATCTCCAAGCACCTGTTTAAATAGAAAATACAAGGCAATTTTGGACCTTTCTTGGAATGGGCATCCAATATGGCATCTTGGACCAAAACCCATGCCTAGGCACACTTGGTCAACATTGTAGAATGTGTCTAACACTTGTCCATATCTCCCATCCCAAAGAGGTCGCCTATTTCTAAAATGGGCTATGACAGATGCTCTTATGATACTTACGACCGTCATAGAATTTGTCATAGTGGTTACAACTTACAGCTATAAGAGAATCTATCATACACATGCTATAAATAACATATTTTCTTACAACACATCATATTCCACCTTGGGGTGCCCAAATAAGCCTCATTCAAAGATGCTTCATGACACATGTCATTACCTGTCTTACAACCTTCTATTCTCGACTCTTACATGTCATAGATTCGTCATAGGAGTCGGTCATAACCATTTCGGTCAAACATTCCTTACACAACATAGAAGATGCTGACACATGGCAGAATATTCCTACCACTAAGTGGGATGCCTATCTCCTCATGTGAGGACAAAATAACAAGTTGTCATAATCCATGTAGGATTGACACATCACCGTGCCACATCCCACAATATGACAAAGTGGAATTTCTAATTATTTACAACATAGGCAATTGAATAATAAATACAAACATTACAAATGCAGAGAATTACCAAGGTTGAGACACCTTAATTCCCAACATTCTCCCACTTGTTGAACACCTTGTAAGAGCTAATAGAAAAATAGGATTTAACTGATATAGGCCGAGACATAGACTCTGAACACCATCTGAACTTCTCTGTGCCCACTGGTTTTGTCAATGCATTTGCAACATTCTTCAAAGTATCTACCTTCTCCAAATTTACCTTTCCATCCTCAACCATGTCCCTCACGAAGTGAAACTGAACATCAATGTGCTTGGTTCTAGCATAGAAAGTTAGATTCTTTGCAAGGCAAATTGCACTCTGACTCTCACAACTGATCATGATCTGACCTGCATCAACACCAATATTGGAACACAATCTCTTAAGCCAAATGGCTTCCTTACAAGCATGAGTTGCTGCCATATACTCAGCTTCTATTATGGACAAAGCAACAACAGGTTGTCGCTTACTCATCCAACTAATGGCACCACCAAACAGTGTAAAAACATAAGCACTGGTGGATCTCCTGCTATTAATGTCACCTGCCCAATTTGAATCCACAAATCCACGAATATCAACAGAATGTGGAGGTCTTGAAACATTACCATGATAGCAAATGGAATACTCGGAAGTACCCCTCAAATATTTGAACACTCGCTTAACTGCATCCCAATGAACCCGTCCAGGATTAGCCATAAATTGACTAAGGATTCTCACTACTTGGGCAATGTCTAGTCTTGTACAAACCATAACATACATCAAACTACCAACAGCACTAGCATAAGGTACTCTACTCATGTCCTCCAGCTCACTAGAAGATTTTGGACAATCCTCAACAGACAACTTTGTCCCCAAGAATACAGGAACACACAATGGTCTACAATCTCCCATGCTGAATCTGTCCAACACAGTCTTAACATACTTACTCTGACTTAACCAAAGTTTTCTGTTGGTTTTGTCTCTTCTGATTTCCATTCCTAAAATGTACCTGGCTGCCCCTAAATCTTTCATTTCAAACTGAGCTGACAACTGAGATTTAAAATCAGAAATCATATTCTTACCCTTCCCAATGAGAAACATATCATCAACATACAGTGCAACAATGAGAATACGATCACCATCAAACTTATAATAAACACAGTGATCTGATTTCGATCTCACAAATCGAATTGACAACACAAAGGCATCAAACTTTAAGTACTATCTCCTAGGGGATTGCTTCAAACCATACAAAGACTTCTTAAGTTTGCAAGCCAAATTTTCTTTACCTTTTACCATGTAATGCTCTGGCTGTGACATGTAGATTTCCTCCTCCAAGTCACCGTGAAGGAAAGTTGTCTTCACATCCATCTGTTCTACCTCCAAGTCATAAGCTGTTGTGAGAGACAATAGGAATCGAATGGATGTCAGCTTTGCAACGAGAGAGAAGATCTCACCATAATCTATACCCTCCACTTGTGAATACCCCTTCGCAACCAATCTGGCCTTATACTTCTCAATACTACCATCTGCACCAATCTTCTTCTTGAACACCCATTTGCATCCAACAGGTTTTCGTCCAGGAGGCAAAGGCACCAAGTCCCAAGTTTGATTCTTTTCCAAAGAAGCCATTTCTTCCTCCATGGCCTCCTTCCAGGAACTTGCATCCTTCATATCCAAAGACAGTTCTAGGTTCATCACTGTTAGTGATAAAAGCATAAGCACAACTAGAATCAAGCAATGTAAAACCAAACCTTTCAGGTTGCTTCCTTATCTGTGTAGACCTCCTCAAGAGCTGAGCTTGAGGTTTAGCTTCTTCTTCTTCTGAGCTTTCAGAGCTACTAGAGCTCTCCTCATCATCAGGTCCAACATTGTCTTTTTGTTTAGTCTTCTCAGGGGTGAGAGGAAACTGAACAACATCCTCTCTCTTTTCTTTTTCTTCTGGCTACAAAACAGTGGAAGAAGGTGTAAGCTCTCTAAAGATGACACTTCTGCTATACAAGACTTTTTCAACCATGGGATTCCAAAGCTTGTATCCTTTCACACCAAGACCATAGCTGATGAAGATACACTTAACAGCTTTGTTCTCCAACTTTGACCACTTCTCCCTAGGCACATGTACATATGCCTCACAACCAAAAACATGAAGATGCCTTACTGAAGGCTTTCTACTAGACCACACCTCCATGGGTGTCTTTCCTGTTAGACTTAGAGCAGACAACTGAGAGGGGGGGTGAATCAGTTGTCCAAAACTTTCTTTACTTTCAACACTTATATTCACTTAGCAATATAACAATAAATCAAACATGAAACTTAATGTATTTAATCAAGAGCAGAAACACATCAACACAAGAGACACTAAGATTTTGACGTGGAAAACCCAGTTAAGAGAAAAACCATGGGGTAATTAACCCAAGATTGTATTCTCTGTTAGAAGAATAGAAAGAATAAAATGGCACATGCCAATTAGGGCTCATTGCCTGAGCACACTACTCACAAAAGGCTCACTGCCTACAAGAGACACACTGTCTACAAAAGAATAAGTATCACATACTTGAACTGGGAAATAGCATCTTCACCATGCTTGAGTCAATTCCATTTAAGTCCAAACCTTCTGCTCTGCCTTTCGCTCTTCTCCTTGCTACCACACACTCCTCATCCCAAGTCACACTTTGAAATGACTTCGCAATCCCTTATTTATACATGACATCAACATAGGAACAAACATCTAAGTCGGCACACATCCACAAGAGCATCCGCAAGATGTATAATTCATCTGGTCAGCTAGTCACAGAAAGAACATCATCATCTGGAAGTTATTCTTCATTTCTGGGACTCTAATTCTAATGCGGACCATAAACACTAACTAAGAATGATCCAAGGACCTCCACAATCTTGCCTAAAACACCAAGAACATCCACACTTCGTCTACTTACTGAAACTCTTCTCTCCTTCATCCGAAACCTCAAGAACACAGTCTGCCATTACTGTCACAAAGGAATAGATACTTCTGGACCTTCAAACCATGAGCCAGTTGAGTTACCACACCACACAAATTTCCCAAACACTTCCTCAAATCTGCAGAACCAGAGAATGCATTTTTAGATCTCACTGGACCTATCTGTATCACTCTGTCATCACTGAACACTTGCCAGAACTGGTTCCACTTGAACTGCCATAACTTCTTCAAATCTTCATGCGGACCTTTGAAATCTCTACTGAAATGACTTAAGACACATATCTACAAATCCTTTAATCAGCATCCTCTGATCCTCATCCTGTCTTGGACTTTTACCTTATGCCATCGCTGTTTTTCACTTTTCTTGATTGAGACTAATTTTCCCAATATCCTCAGTACACAACTCATTCAACCTTATCATTAATGTAATAGGAGTATGTTGACATCAATGACAACACCGATTAGGCCCATACTTGCAACAATCTCCCCCTTTGTCATTGATGGCAACATATGATGTGAAAAACTGTTTTAACCATCATGACAAGAAAATCTCTTTACTATCACAACTCCTCCTAATAGCAACAACCATTCACATGTCTTTTCTTCCTTTATTGCTCCCCCTTTGATCAGCAACCACTTGTTTTTCACATGTTTTCTCTCCCCCTTTGACATCAATGGAAAAGGGCACATACTTGCCTACTGCTCCCCCTGAGTAGCAACTCCCCATCATCAGTCCGGACCACAAGATGTGACTGTGAAATCTACCGGACTAATGCACACTAGTGCACCTTAGTTCACCACCGGCGGGGCAATAACCCTTAACTTCTCCCTGAGATACTTGAAAGAGTCCTTAGGTAGAGGTTTAGTAAATATGTCTGCAATCTGATCCTTTGAAGGCACAAACTCCAATCTAACTTCATTCTTGTTTACTTGCTCTCTCAAAAAATAAAACTTGATGGATATATGTTTGGTCTTTGAATGCAACACCGGATTCTTAGATATGTTTATTGCACTTGAATTATCACAGAAAATTGTGATGGGCTCCTCATACTCTACTCTGATGTCTCTTAACATCTGTTTCATCCATAAGACTTGAGTACAACTTCCTGCTGCAGCAATATATTCTGCTTCTGCAGTGGACAGAGATATTGCTTCTTATTTCTTGCTTAACCAAGAAACCAATCTCTTCCCTAAAAAGAATGCTCCACCACTGGTACTCTTCCGGTCATCCACATCTCCTGCCCAATCAGCATCTGTAGATGCATGAAGAGAGAAATCATGATCTCTAGGATACCACAACCCATACTCAACTGTCCCCTTTAGATATCTAAAAATCCTCTTGATTGCCATAACATGAGATTCTCTAGGATCAGCTTGGAACCTAGCAACAAGACTGATAGCCTGCATAATGTCTGGTCTAGTTTGAGTGAGATACAACAATCCTCCAATCATTGACCTATATTTTGTCTGATCAACCTTGGGAGAGTCATCATCTTTGCTCAATTTGCATCCGGTTGCCATTGGAGTGTTCATTGTCTTTGAGTCTTCCATCCCAAATTTTCTTAACAATTCTTTCACATATTTTGACTGAGAAATGAAGATTCCTTGCTTTGTTTGAGTAATTTGTAGGCCCAAAAAGAAATTCATTTCTCCAAGTATGGACATCTCAAACTCACTTTTCATTTGATTTGCAAAAGTTTTGCACAGACTATCTCTTCCTCCAAAAATGATATTATCAACAAATACTTCAACAATTAAGATATTTTCATGATCAATTTTGAAGTATAAATTACTGTCAGCAGTACCTTTGTTGAAACCAATTTTCAAGAGATGTTTATCCAATCTTTCATACCAGGCTCTTGGGGCTTGCTTCAGTCCATACATTGCCTTTCTCAATTTGCAGACCATGTCACCATGATCAGACAATTGAAATCCATCCGGTTGCTCAATGTACACCTCTTCTTCCAAGTTTCCATTTAGGAAGGCATATTTGACATCCATCTGATACACCTTGAAATCCTTGAAGGCAGCAAATGCAAGAAATAATCTGACTGCTTCAATTCTTGCCACCGGAGCAAAAGTCTCTTCAAAATCAACTCCTTCAATCTGAGAGTAACCCTTACAGACCAGTCTAGCTTTATTTCTGATTACTTCACCAACTTCATTCAGTTTGTTCCAGAAAACCCATTTGGTTCCAATCACATTCTTGCTTTTAGGTCTGGGAACAAGATCCCAAGTATGATTTTTCTCAATTTACATTAGTTCTTCCTCCATTTCTTTTGACCAATTTTCATCATTGCAAGCTTCATTCACAATCTTAGGTTTAATCTTTGAAATCAAACAATATTCATCTAAATTTTGAGCAATTCTCCTCCTTGTCTGTACTCCTTTGCTTTTGTCACCTATGATCTGATCTTCAGAGTGGTTTAGAGTAACATACCTTGGAACTTTGGGAGTTTCTTGCATCTTTGATTCTTGATCAGTCTCATT
This sequence comes from Cunninghamia lanceolata, assembly GCA_027924645.1. Taxonomy (NCBI): domain Eukaryota; kingdom Viridiplantae; phylum Streptophyta; class Pinopsida; order Cupressales; family Cupressaceae; genus Cunninghamia; species Cunninghamia lanceolata. The sequence goes on from BSBN01000913.1 coordinate 2,688,279, forward strand.
GAGACATAACTCTTCTTCCTGACTTACCAGATCAACTTGACTTGGTTTCTCAGAAGAGGCTTGGACACTTTGAATCTAAACACCATTCTGATCATCTTCATTATACTCATGAATTCTTGAGGATCTTTCAATTTCTTCATCAACCTTTACATTTACACTTTCTACCATCTTTCTTAGTCTCTTGTTGTAACACTGGTAAGCTTTTCTTTGAGTAGAGTAACCCAAGAATATTCCTTCATCACTTCTAGCATCAAACTTTCCTAGATCTTCATCCCTTTTAATGTAACATCTGCTACCAAAAACTCTAAAATATCTCACAGTGGGAGTAATGCCAAACCAAAGTTCATAAGGAGTCTTACTGGTATTATTTCTAATTTGAACTTGATTGAGAGTGTAGACTGCAGTGCTGACAGCTTTTCTCCAATAGATCTGAGGCACATTTGCTTCCATCATCATGGTCCTGGATGATCCGGTTCTTTCTCTCAACTACTCCATTCTGCTGTGGAGTTCTAGGGGCAGACAACTCTCTTTATTCCATGTTTTTCACAGAAGTCTATGAACTCACCGGATGTGAATTCTCCACCTCTATCAGACCTCAAACATTTCAATTTTAGTTTGGTTTCATTCTCCACCATGGCCTTGAATATTTTGAATTTCTCAAGTGCTTCTGATTTTTCTTTTAGAAAAGTTACCCACATCATCTGGGAATGGTCATCAATTAGCAACATGAAGTACCTATCACCTTGGATACTCCTAACCCTTGCCGAACCACAAAGGTCAGTATGAACTAAATCCAACAATCCGGTAGAAGACAATTCCTTACTTTTGAATGTGACTCTGCTCAATTTCCCCAACTGACATTCTTTGCACAAGCTATTGGTAGGTTTCACTAATTTTGGAAGATCTCTTACAGCCTAAGTATTACTTATCTTGATGATATTATCAAAATTCACATGACACATCCTCCTATGCCATAACCAACTTTGATCAATTTGAGCAAATAAGCAACTTTTAGTAGTACCAACCAAGTGGAAGATATTACCTTTAGTTTGAGTACCGGATGCAATCTCTGTTCTGGAACTTTCAAAAATCTTGCACTTTCCATTCCTGAATCTGAGATCATAGCCCTTGTCCAACTTAGAAGATTGTGCTTTAAACCTTCAACATACAGTACATTACTGGTTTTGTTCTTTCCATCAAGAGAAATAGTTCCTCTACCTCTAATTCTGCCAGCAGAATTGTCTCCAAACTTTACAATTCCTCCTTCATACTTTTCCAACTTTAAGAACTTATTCTTATCACCTGTCATATGGTGAGAGAATCCACTATCGATGACCCAATCATCCTTTGTTTCAACTTGGGCAGCCAGAGCTCTTTCTTCAACTTTATGATTGATAGATACAGAGAATATAGGTTCCTCTTCTTTGATGGCAATAAACACCCATTCATTACCAGATTTGTTTTCTGTCTCTGATTCATCATCTGTTACTTCTTCATTATCTTCTTCATGAACATAGTAACAATTCTTTTGAAACCTTGGTCTATTAGGATTTGGTCTTGAAAATCTTTCCGGACATCTTGAGGCAAAATGACCAATTTTATTGCAGTTAAAACACTTAAAAAGTAATTTTCCCTCATACTTACTGGATCCTCTTGGTAGTCTCTTAGCAATAAAAGCTTCAAGATGAGAAGTTTCAGCTTCTTCTTCTTCCAAGTCTTTTCTTGCTTTTTCATACCATGATAGGTTCCTTGAAGAGTTTTCTCCTGGATCAAATCTTTGTTTCCCTTTTACAGAGGTACTAGCTTTGAATGCAGATTCAGTCTTTGGGGGATCATCTCCAAACTCAGCTATTTTAAAAGCAGCCAACTTACCAATCAATTGATCTCTTCTGACTGTTGTGTGAGCTCTGAATTCTTCAATTGCAAAAGCCTTCATTTTATAAGAATCAGGAGGGGATCGGAGAACTTTGCCAACAATCTCGTCTTCACTTAGGGTTCCACCTGTATTTCTAATTCCACAAACCAGCTCATTTACTCTTGGCATGAAGGTGGTAATATTTTCATCATCTCTCATCTTCAATTTTTTAAATTTCCCTTTTAGACTTTGTAACCTTGCACATTTGACAAACTGGTCTCCTTCATGCAAAAGTTCCAGTTTATTCCAGATCTCAAAGGCAGTTGGTAGATCAATAACATTTGAGAGTTCTGAATCAGATAGCGCGCTTAACAAAGCCTCTTTGGTCCGTAGATTGTTTTCAACATACGTGATTTCATTTAGGGTTGTAGGACCACCCTGTGGAGGTACATAGGCCTTTTTAACCATAGACCAGTATGCAAATCCCATACACTACAAGTGACATTCCATGCGACCTTTCCAAAGAGCAAAGTTAGTTCCATCAAACTTCAGACTATCGTTCTTGTAGGACGACATCCTGGATCTCCTCGAGCGGTTAAGCTCCTTTTAGAGGAACTCAGCTCTAATAATAACTGTTAGACATAGAGCAGACAACTAAGAGGGGGGGTGACTCAGTTGTCCAAAACTTTCTTTACTTTCAACACTTATATTCATTTAGCAGTATAACAATAAATCAAACATGAAACTTAATGCATTTAATCAAGAGCAGAAACACATCAACACAAGAGACACCAAGATTTTGACGTGGAAAACTTGGTTAAAGGAAAAACCATGGGGTGATTAACCCAAGATTGTATTCTCTGTTAGAAGAATAGAAAGAACAAAATGGCACATGCTAATTAGGGCTCACTGCCTGAGCACATTGCTCACAAAAGGCTCACTGCCTACAAGAGACACACTGTCTACAAAAGAATAAGTATCACATACTTGAACTGGTAAATAGCATCTTCACCATGCTTAAGTCAGTTCCATTTAAGTCCAAACCTTCTGCTCTGCCTTTCGCTCTTCTCCTTGCTACCACACACTCCTCATCCCAAGTCACACTTTGAAATGACTTCACAATCCCTTATTTATACATGACATCAACTTAGGAACAAATATCTAAGTCGGCACACATCCACAAGAGCATCCGCAAGATGTATAATTCATCCGGTCGGCTAGTCATAGAAAGAACATCATCATCTGGAAGTTATTCTTCATTTCTGGGACTCCAATTCTAATGCGGACCATAAACACTAACTGAGAACGATCCAAGGACCTCCACAATCTTGCCTGAAACACCAAGAACATCTGCACTTCCTCTACTTACTGAAACTCTTCTCTCCTTCATCCAGAACCTCAAGAACACAGTCTGCCATTACTATCACAAAGGAATAGATACTTCTGGACCTTCAAACCATGAGCCAATCAAGTTACCACACCACACAGACTTTCCAAACACTTCCTCAAATCCGCAGAACCGGAGAATGCATTTCTGGATCTCATCGGACCTATCTATATCACTCTGTCATCACTGAACACTTGCCAAAACCGGTTCCACTTGAACTGCCATAACTTCTTCAAGTCTTCATGTAGACCTATGAAATCTCTACTAAAATGACTTAAGACACATATCTACAAATCCTTTAATCTGCATCCTCTGATTCTCATCCTGTCTTGGACTTTTACCTTATGCCATCGCTGTTTTTCACTGTTCTTGATTGAGACTAATTTTCTCAATATCCTCAGTACACAACTCATTCAACCTTATCATTAATGTAACAGGAGTATGTTGACATCAATGACAACACCGGTTAGGCCAATACTTGCAACATTTCCAACAAGAGCTGATGTAGGAGATCTATTTACCAGATAGCAAGCAGTGGCAACAGCTTCAGCCCAAAACTTTTGTTCTAGACCAACTCCACTAAGTATACTCCTAGCCTTCTCCATCAGTGTCCTGTTCATCCTCTCTACAAGTCCATTTTGCTGTGGTGTGTATGGTGTTGTCTTATGTCTTTCAATCCCAAGTTCCTTGCAATACTTATCAAATTCTGTAGAACAGAACTCACCACCGTTGTCAGTTCTCAAACATTTAATCTTTTTACCAGTTTGATTTTTAGCAAAGGCTTTAAACTCCTTAAACTTTCTATAGACTTCATATTTGCTTCTGAGAAAATAATCCATGTCCTTCTACTATAATCATCTATAAAAGATACAAAGTATATAGATTTTGATAACGAAGGAACATTAACAGGACCAAACACATTAGAAGGAATGAGGTCCAACACACCAAAAGACTTATGAGAACTCGAGTAAAACTGAACATGGTTTCATTTTCCATAAATGCAATGTTCGCAAAAGTCAAACTCAAGATTACAATCATCTAACCCCTCAATGAGGTTCTTATTTTTCAGGGTACACAGACCCTTCTCACCAATGTGGCCAAATCTCTTATGCCATAACATTGTCTTTTCTGCAGGAAGTTTAACTTCCAATGCACGATTACAACCATCAGGACTAGAAACAACAGATTTCTTCACTACTCGTTTAGATGGTGAGGATGAAGTGACTGCTGCCCTCTTCCTTGAGTCAGAAGGACTATTGCATTATGAAATGCATGCCTCCAGCTGAAATAGAGTACCTCTCTGAGTACCCTTAGCAAGCACCATAGATCCTCTAGTCATCGTGCATCCTTCTTTCAAAAAGACAACCTACACACCTGCATCATTCAAACTACTTACAGAAAGTAGGTTCCGTGCTAAGCCTGGGATGTGCATTACCCCAGAGATCCCCTTCACTCGACCATCAGGGAATCAGATAGAGACTCTTCTACGACCAACGATCTTCAGATGAGAGTCGTCACCCACATACACCTTTCCACCATCGAACTCCTCATACTTAGTGAACCAGTCTCGATGTGAGGTCATGTGGAATGATGCACCAAAGTCGATTAACCACACATCATCAAATGCATGGGTTGCCAGGGCTGCGATGAAGGCATCACCATCATCTTTTGATTTGTCAGAATCTGAATCAGGAGCTTTCTTCTTTTTCTTCTTCTCCTCTTTACATTCCTTTCGAAAATGCCTGGTCTTGCCACAGTTCCAACAAAGAGCCTTGGACTTTCCAGGAGATTTGGATCTCCCACGGGATTTGGATCTACCCTTCTCAGCTTTCTTGTCCTTCTTCTTCCCTTTCTCCTTAGGTCTTCCACGAACTACAAGGGCTTCTTTGGCTGCCTCAAAAGACTTTCTCCGCATCTCTTTAGATAACAGCGAAGAAACCACCTCTTCCATTTTGAATGTGGATGTGGTGCTTCTGATTGCCATGACAAGATGATCCCATGAGTCTGACAGAGAACAAAGCAGGGTCATACACCGATCCTCCTCCTCCATCTTTACACCAATAGATGTTAATTGTGCAACCAGCATGTTAAAGGCATTCATATGCTTAGCCATGGATCCTCCATCCTCCATTCGAAGAGAATACAACTTCTTTCTTAGGAAAAGTTTATTGACAAGGGATTTGGCTTAATACTCTTCCAAAGGAGTTTTGTAGTGGTCTCTTCATGGACATTTAACAACACAGAATCAGCAAGACTAAGTCTTATGAGACCCTTAGACTTCCAATCCTTGAGATCCCAATCAACTTGTCTCATTGTAGCTGGTTTAGTTCCATTCACACTTTCCCAAAGGTCTTGGTCAACTAACATGTCTTCCATTTTGAGCTTCCATAGCTCGAAATTACTGCCGTTGAACTTCTCTACTTCAAACCTTCCTGATGTGCCTGCCATCTCCTTGCTGCAATAAGATACAGAATACTCTGCACAGACTCTCACTCAACCTAAGATTAGCTCAAAAAACCCCTACCCAACAACTAGGACCAAAGGTGATCAAGCTCTGATACCAATTGAAAGGAAGCTAGGTGTGCAAAAACGCTTCCTACACTAATCTATTGAGGAGAGGGCTATGCAAATTCAAATTTATCCTAACTATTACAGCAATGTTAAACCATTAACATGAGATATTGCAGCAAAACACAAGACCCATAAAGAAGATAGAAGAAGAGAGACAGAGATTTACAGTGGGGAAAACCCTTATAAGGTGAAAAACCCCACACTCAGAAACCTGCATAATGTATTAACAAATCTGAAAGAATGTTTACAATACACTTGCAATGCAAGCTTCAATGGTCTTCGACACTCATGTCTGAAGTCAATCCGGTAGCATAACAGTACCTGTAAACCTGTGATTCAAACTCCATCTCCAGGCACCTGTTTAAATAGAAAATACAAGGCAATTTTGGACCTTTCTTGGAATGGGTGTCCAATATGGCATCTTGGACCAAAACCCATGCCTAGGGACACTTGGTCAACATTGTAGAATGTGTCTGACACTTGTACATAGCTCCCATCCCAAAGAGGTCACCTATTTCTAAAATGGGCTATGACAGATGCTCTTACGACACTTATGACCATCATAGAATCTGTCATAGTGGTTACAACTTACAGTTGTAAGAGAATCTGTCATACACATGCTATAAATAGCATATTCTCTTACAACACATCATATTCCACCTTGGGGCTCCCAAATATGCCTCATTCAAAGATGCTTCATGACACATGTCATTACCTATCTTACAACCTTCTATTCTCGACTCTTACATGTCATAGATTTGTCATAGGAATCCGTCATAACCGTTTCACTCAAACATTCCTTACACAACATAGAAGATGCCGACACATAGCAGAATATTCCTACCACTAAGTGGGACGCCTATCTCCTCATGTGAGGACAAAATAACAAGTTGTCATAATCCATGTAAGATTGACACATCACCGTGCCACATCCCACAATATGACAAAGTGGAATTTCTAATTATTTACAACATAGGCAATTAAATAATAAATACAAACATTACAAATGCAGAGAATTACCAAGGTTGAGACACCTTAATTCCCAACACCCCCAAGGGGACATTTTCTGACGTTACAGTCCCAACTATAAATCTTTCTTTTCTCAAGTATATCATCACTTCATCTCCAACTGCAAATTTCTTATGTCTTATCTTCTCATCTACTTGCTCCTTATACTTGTTCATAACTTCCAAATGCTTCTTAACCTGATTATGTACTGTCTCCATATGTTCTGTAAATTCTTCTGCTTCTGCACTTCTCTTTTCTTCCAGGCCAATGTCTCTCAATTTTGTAAGTCCTCTAGGATTCACTCCGATAACAATCTCAAAAGGTGTTCTTCCGGTACTCCTATTTACTAAATTATTGTATACAAACTCTGCTTATGCAAGAATCAAATCCCAGCTTCCTGTCTTCTCTCCAACCAAACATCTCAACAAGTTTCCCAAACTCCTATTCACTACCTCTGTTTGTCCATCAGTCTGTGGATGAAATGCTGAATTGAACTTCAGATCTATCTTCATCTTCTTCCAAAGTGTCTTCCAAAAGTATCCAACAAACTTTGTGTGTCTGTCTAAAACTATGCTCTTAGGTAATCCATGCAATCTCACAATCTCCTTGAAAAATAGGTCACCTACATGCACTGCATCAGTTGTCTTCTTACAAGGTATGAAATGTGCCATCTTTGAAAATCTATCTACCACTACAAATATAGAATCATGTCCTCTCTATGTCTTAGGTAATCCCATTACAAAATCTATACTTATATCTTCCCAAGGTCTCTCCAGTACTGTCAAAGGTTTATATAATCCAATGTTCTAACTACTCCCTTTTGCAACATGACAAACTCTACAACTCTGCACAAATTTCCTAACATCCTTATGTATCTGAGTTCAAAAGTAATTTTCACTTACCAAAGCTACTATCTTGTCAATGCCAAAATGTCTTGCCAATCCTCCACTGTGTTTCTCCGTGATCAAATTATCTCTCATTGAACTTCTAGGTATGCATAATTGACTTCCTTTGAACAACATGTCTTCTTGAATGAAATAATCTATCCATTTACTCCTATCTGTCACAACAGGTTTCTTACATGCTTTCCAAGGTTTTGCAAAATTAGTGTCTTCCTCATACAGATTCTTCAACTCATCGAAACCTAACTCCTCAACTCTCATTTCTGTCAACAAGTTTCTTCTCCTACTCAATGCATCAACTTTTTTTGATTTACCACTCCTATGCTTCAACACAAAAGTATAACTCTGCATGAACTCTACCCATATCATGTGTCTCTGATTCAACTTTCCTTGACTATTTAGGTATTGCAAGGCTTGATGATCTATATACAACACAAATTCCTTAGGCAGCAAATAATGTCTCCACTTCTTCAAGGCTTGAATTATGGCATAGAACTCTTGATTATAAACTAAATAGCTTCTCCTTGCATCATTCAACTTTTCACTGAAATATGCTACATGTCTTCCTTCTTGACTTAACACTGCTCCAATTGCATTTCCACTTTCATCACAATCAACTTGAAATACCTTATTAAAATCCGGTAATGCCAACACAGGTTGCTCTATCACTTTCTACTTCAACAATTCAAAACTTTTGTGTGCTCCTAATATCCACTTAAAGTCTTTCCTGTCACCTCTCATTGTCTCTGTCATAGGGTTACAAACTAAACTAAAATTTCTAATGAACTTCCAATAGAAACTAGCTAATCCATGAAATGATCTAACTTCTCCAATGCTCTCCAGTGTAGTCCATTCAACAATAGCTCTCACTTTCTCAGGGTCCATCTTCAATCCTTCTACAGAAATCACAAATCCCAAATACACTAGTTATTCCTTCATGAAACTACATTTCTTGATGTTTATCAACAATTTCTCTTCTCTCAGTCTCTGCAAAACTTGTCTAGAATATGCCACAAATGTTCTTCTTTTGTCTTACTGAAAATCAAAATATCATCTAAGTAGACAATAACAAACTTACTCAAGAATTTCTTCAGAACCTCATTCATCAATCTCATGAAAGTACTCGGTGCATTTGTCAATCGAAAAGACATCACTAACCACTCATACAATCTTTCATTTGTCTTAAAAGCAGTCTTCCATTCATCTCCTTCTCTAATTCTAGTCTGATGGTATCCACTCTTCAATTCTATCTTTGTGAAATATCTTGCTCCACTCAAATAATCCATAATATCATCCATCCTAGGTAAAAGAAATCTATACTTAACTGTGATCTTGTTTATTGCTCTAGAATCTGTACACATTCTCTATTCTCCATCTTTCTTCTGTGCTAGCACTGTAGGTACTGCACACAGACTCAAACTTTCTCTGATCAAATCTTTCCTCAACAATTCTTGTATCTACATATTTAGTTCTTCATTCTCTACCGGTGTCATTCTATGTGTTGCTTTGTTAGGCAAACTAGCTCCCAATATAAGATCCATGTGATGACTGATACTCCTTATAGGTGGCAATCCTTCAGGTACATTATTTGATATGATGTCTTCATACTCTGTCAGCAATTCTTTTATCTCCTCTGGTTGTGATTCTTCAGTCTCTTTCAATATTTCAGGCTTCTTAGGAATCAAAGCATAACACATTCTCATGTCTCAAACTATCCAAAAATTTTCTTCCATCTACCAAACAAATTGTAACATTCCCACACACTTCACCCTTAGGATTATCTTCAAAAGGAATCAAAGTATTTCTCTTTTCATGTTATGTTATAGTATATGTATTCTTCCTCCCATCATGTATAGCTTTTCTATCATACTGCAAAGGTCTACCTAACAAGATATGACAAACATCCATAGGCATACTATCACACAAGACTTCATCATGATAAGATCCAATATGAAATTTCACCAAACATTGTTCACTCACTAGTATCTTATGATCATCCTGAATCCATGTTATCTGATAAGGCTTAAGGTGTTTCAATCTTTCCAACTTTAGCTTAGTCACCATCTCCTCTGAAACTAGGTTATCAAAACTACCACTATCAATTACAACTTTACAACATTTACCTCTTGATTTGCATCTGGTTCTGAACAAACTTTTCCTCTACGGTGGTTCATTAGTTGTCTCTGCTTGAAATACTGCTCTCCTCATCACAAGTGATTCTCCTTTCTCTAGTTTACCAATTGAACTCAATGATCCAACAAGTTCTTCTTCCACATAGGCTGCTCTTCCACTGTTCTATGTTCTTTTGCTTGTACTCCCCTGATTACATTCAAATGCTCTATGTCCTTCACCTCCACACTTGAAACAAGTGCCTCTGAATGTTCTCCTATCAAATCCTCTTCCTTCTCTTCTATATCCTTCATTTCGTTATGAATTATAATTACCTCTGTGATAAATTTTTTTGTCATTGCTCCGGTATGCATTATTATCTTTGTCCTCCTTAAATGTGTTGTCAAACTTGTTCTTCTCTGGATGTGATCTGTCTCCTCTGGAAAATGTTCTATTCCTCTGAAATTTACCTCCTCTGCCTCTATATCTCTGATCATGCCTTTTATTCAATTTCTCTTCAACTTTCAAGGCAAACTGATATACTTCCTCCAAAGATGTAATCCTTACCATGCTTCATTCTTCTTGAATGTTCAATCTTAGTCCATTGATGTATCTAGCCACTTTCTCCTTGCTTGCTTCACTATGTCCTGTCCTTATGATCATCTTATGAAATTCTTCAGTATACTCCATAGATATCTCCTTTTGTCTCAAGTTCTGCAATCTTTTCAACAGCTCCAACTCATAGTCAGCAGGTATGAATTGATTCTTCAGTTTTGTAACCATCCTATCCCATTTTGTAATCTTTTCTTTTCCTTTCCTTTTCCTATCCAACTGAATTTCTTTCCACCATATAGCAGCATGTCCTTTCAAATTTGTCTTTACGAATTTCACCTTCTCCAGATCTTCAACTTCTTCATATTCAAAGTATTCTTCTATGTCATTTATCTAGTCAATCAACTCTTCAGGGTTCAAATTGCTAGTGTAGTTAGGTAAATCCTCTCTAGGTCTTTCCCCGATCTTTGAAATAGCTTGCAACATCTTTACTTGATCTGATTCTTCTTCTTCTTCACCTCCTAGGGTTTTGCCAATTTGTTCAATAGATTAAAATTCCTCTTCATCATCACTTTCAACATTAGGTCTTGGTGTTAATCCTCTTTGCCTATCTTCCTCAACAACATCTAAACGAATTTTCATTGTTTTCATCATTTCCATCATCTCATCCATTCTACCAGCCATTGTTCCAACAGCAGCAACTCTACTCTGTGGCATCTTCCTAGGATCAAGTGTAAACTGCCTCAAGTTTGGCAATTGGGCTAGAAGGTGACAATTGCCTCACAATCGGCGATCAGTTGTGACACAAGTAACCTACCTCAATTCGGTAATCTGTCCACAGCAAGATCTTACAGAATTCCTTCGCCAACGTCACTCAATTCACTCCCCAAAGATTCTCAAACTTTCGCTCTGATACCACTTAGTGCAGTCACGATAGGAGGGTTCACAAGAATGAACTGTCTAGTCCGTGCAGCAAGAGTAAACACAATGGAAACAACTCTAAGATATGAAACAAATGCAGATTCAGTCATTCAATATATCATAGAATTCAAATAGAATCTGGTCGGCATCATGTGGGCTTACAATTAGGGCTCAAAAGGCCTGATTTCAAAATATCAGAATATGCGCAAGATATAGATTTGAAGCCCCTTCACACAAAAATTAAACTAAGGATTATGAATCAATTGCTAACTATCAAAATTTTCTTTCCTAAGGATCTATTACATCAATATATATCATCTCCGGATCACAAGATGCCTCCACATCGGCCAAGGAAAATCACAAATTCTAATGTAGAGTTGTAACGTGTGTGCGTGGATAGGTCAGACCTAATCATGAAGAATTCCTCCGCAAATGAATAATTTGATGTGTTGATCTTGGGGAAGGTCAGCCATGAACCATAGATCATTGAATGATGTGTCATTAGGCTCCACAAGTCAGGAAGTGCTCTGCAAGTCTTCTCTATTAGCTGATTGTCTGAGACTGTCAGGATGTTCTGTTTTGAGAAAATAGTTGATCTTCTGATAGCGATAACTTTCTAGTTCTTGATCCAAATGCTCTGAAATTCGGATATGATGTAGATGAATGAATCTAGATGCTAAGTCTAGCTCCACAAGATCTGAAATGCAACTGTGGTAGAATGCAGACCAAAATACAAAAATTGCTACTAACTAAACTATCTGAACTGAACTAGAAAATGAAAAGAAACAAACTGAACTGCAAATAAACTAAAATGCAAATGTTTTTGGTTGATGCAAGATTGCTCTTGAACCATGGATGCTCCTGCATCAAGAATGTAGTAGCTTCAATATATCCCTAATCAACCCTCCAAATTGCAAAAAAAACAACAAACTAAAGGAGATATGTGCTTCACAATTTGACCTCCTAAATTAAATAACCTTGCCTTGCTTCTTGCCTTCCAATGCCAAGATCATGTTGTGATGCTAGTTGTAATAAAACTACTTGCACAAGAAAAGATTATATAATAGTCCAATAATTGTAAATACTTGATAATAATAAGCCACTTCAAGGTAGCAAACATCCAAAAGTCTTCAATAAGAACATAATTCAAAATATATGATGATCAACTACTACTCACTACCTCCTATAGAGCATCATTAGGTAATGTTACTACCCTAATCCCAAATGAGGCCAACTTAACATACTATAAGTATACTTATAAACTCATAAATGACTCAATTAAGGATTATGCTATCCACAAGTTAGCCATGTGTATCTCAATACAATCAATGGGTTAATGGTGTAACACAAATACAATTGAACAAATTTTAAACTTAAAATATAACATTTGAACTATAAACATTAAGACTGAAATTAATTATTCATTTATTTATGTTTATATTTATTCTATCTCTTATTCAATAATATTTTCAATGGACTTCAACTATTGTGACAATTTATAAATACCAAAGCATAACATTATAAAATCAATTCTTAACAAGAGCATAGAACTAAAGAATGTAACTGCGTTATTATCCTTTCAAAGTCTGAAAGCTAAAGAACATACTTTTCATAATATAGAGTTTGTGAGACCTAAATTTGGGAATCAATAAAAGCTACAAGGCATCTAACCATGTTTGTTTCTTTATCACAACTATGCATTCAAACTATTATTTTGTCTAGCACAGACAAAAGCATTTCGAACCTGCACAGAGTGTTGCTCCGAATACTCTCTTATACAATTTTCTTCCCCAAAAGTTTTTTTAATCTTCTCACATTATTCATACAAATGAATTAAGATACTCATCAACAGTTGTGTATTTGACATCTGGGTATAGCTGACTTGCCTCCACTCCATCAGATCCAATTTCAAAATTGGTTTGGTCCCCTTTCACATAAAGGCTGTGAAAACTTGCTATTCTAATTTTGCTTGGAAATGGTGTCTCTACATCATCCACCACATTTACATAATGCATTAATATCATTATCCACAAGGAAATTGTAAAGAAAGAGTATATTCTAAGTAACCAAGCAAATTCAATTAAAGCAATAACAATTCTCAGCTATGATCAAAGCACTTGATCATTGTTTGTAAGTATTCTCCAATTTTATGATTTACCATTACTTCTTTTATTTTCAGTGTTTTCCTCAGCTTTTTTTGGGTAGGATCTTTTATTTTCAGTGTCTTTCTAAGTTTTTTGGGTGGGAGAAAGGGGATGTGGTTTGAAAAAAACAATCAACACTGAATATAGATATAGATATGCTGTTAGTTAAGAAGTAAAGGAATTTGGTTTGTAACTTCTAACCTTTAATTAGTTTAAGAACCTTCTCCTCAGATAAATAATCTTTCACTAGTGTCTTTCCAATTTTCTTCTCCCAGAGGCTTACAAGCTCATTGAAGGAAAGAGTGTTAGCTGGAAGCCTCAAGTAAAGGATCTTATTTAAGGTTCTAGGATCATCCACTGACTTGATTGTATATGTTCCAATATCATCTTCTTTCACATATACACCTGCATTCTCATTCAACAATACTTGAGACAAAGATTATATATAAATATTAATTACATAGACCCCTCAACCAAATACCCAGCATAAAATCATAACAGAAAAAATGTAGTTCACGAGGAAATTAAGAAGAGACTCGGATATGCGTCCATTTTAAGATAAGAAGTTACTTATACCTTTACTATTTCCATCTCCATAAATAACAACCTTATCTCTTGGAGGAGTTGTAAGGTCAAGCTGCACAAAGTTTGGAAGAAAATAGCCTGCAAAACAGTTGGAAACAACATATGTATATGGAATACCTTCTGCCTCAATTGCCCGCCTAAGTTTGACTCTCAAATCATACATACTCTTTATGGGCTCTACTGCATGGGTTCTATCAACATCCATCCCAAACTCTGATGGGAAAAATCTCTGCACAATAGGAGCAGAAGATATTGATTTTTTATGGATAAAATTTCTTAATTATGTTAAGGACAGTAACTTTTGGCTTACATTAATGCCTATATGAATTGTACCTTGATGGTCCCAGCTTCTTTAATAGCCTTGATGAGATTGAACTGCTCTGCTGTAAGTTCTGTGCTAATGGTGGAGATGACTACATCCACCAGCTTAATTGCTGCTATTAGGCTTGCATAATCCTCTATAGATCCCTGTACATGGGTATTGAGGAAAGATCCAGATGATTGATAAGAAAAGACATTCTGAGCTGCTGAATGGTAAAAGTAAATAATATTTGGTTGAAAAAAGCATTCTAAGTTGCATAATGGTGATACTAAATGAAATTTAATTTAATTGAATGCAAACATAATGTTTACAAGACCAGCTTTAAACTCCAATTGGGTGAGAGCTACAAGGGGAAATTGACCTTAAAAGCTAAATTGGTTGAGACCCAGCCTACCCAGGTAAAAAACCCAAGTTCAGTCCGCCTCATAGTTTTATGCTAAAACCCAGATCAAGGTGCTTATACCATTTTGTTTGGACTAAAGTCAAAAACAAGATGTCTCCTGTTTCAGCCTTCAGGTATTGGGGTTTGGGATAAGTTAACTAGAGAGCATTACTCAACAAATGGCCGTGGGGAGATGAGAACTCTGAATAGCTATAAGTTTGACATTAAAAATTTAATTCACAGCTCCTATCAGAAACCAGTCAGCCAAAAGAAAACTGTAGAGAAGAAATTGAGAACTTACATGGAGAATATTTGCTCCAGAGGATTTAAAGGAATCTAGCAACTCAGCCTTCTCTAGATGGAAAACTGTGGATTTCCTCACAAGAAGGAAAGTGGGATGGCCCTGAGCAAGGCTAGCTTTGGTTACATGACGGCCAATATAACCCGTTCCTCCTATTATCAGAATTTTGCTGCTTCCCATCTTCCCCTGAACTTTTCTTTTGTAATCAACTCAAATAGACAAAGGTGTATCAGTTTCAGAAGATGGGGTGTCAATTTTAGAGGATGAAAAAGTCTTTTTAACAAGCTTTAAAGACAAAGTCCTTGGTGAACGCCCTGCTTCAAGAGATGCAGAGAGAGTGAGAAATAAGTTGTTGTTTGTTAGGTATTAGGCTTGGATTTAGTTGGGTTTTTTATAATGATAAATAGTGGACTTTCTGTAATAAAAATATATAGCGTGTGGAATGAATCATTCTTAAAAGTCAGTGGTTTTTTAAATAAAAATAAAAAATTATTGAGAAGTTTTTAATTTTTTAATGATGAATAGTGCACTTTTGATATTAAAATATAAATATAATATATTAGTTCACATAAAAGGAAAATAAATATATTCGTAGGAGAATGAGGTGGAAATGACATTGTACTTCAAAAGATGAATAAATTGGTAGAGCAAGGGAACAAAGTATTATGGATCCCCAAAAAAAAGAAAACGTTCATTTACACCATCATATAATCAAAGTTTATAAAGTTCATAAATAGGCTTATGCAACTAAAGCTATAAAACCAACATTAGGAGGGGGCTCTTGGTCATCAAGGTTACCCCACCCTTCATTAAGCACATTCTCAGTGAGAGTGATGTCTTCTACCTCCTTGAGGTCTTCTTGTAAATGTGAATCTTGAGCACTAGGCAATGGAAACTAAGAACTTCTCCATGATGAAATGGCAAGAACCAGGAAAGGAAATTTGCCTTGGCCATTGGGGGACCCACCCATGCCGTTAAGAGGGTGCAATGTTGTTAAGAGGATGCAAGAGAGCTGTAAGTAGGTGGCAACCATCCCCTCTGATCGTCAAAAAATAGAGACCAGCAAGATAGTTGCCCAACTAGAGGCATAGGAGACCCTCTTCAACAACTCGAAGAGTGACATTGAACAAAATCAAAGTAACTATGCCATTGCCCCTAGTGGGGGGATCTGTCACGAGGAGGTGAAGAGGGTGGAAGCATTCCCCTAGTGATCAAGGAGGATATTAAGGTATCGCACTTCCAAGGCCACTTTGTTGACCTGAACTTGAAACTGCATGAGCACATTAGAAACCACTAGCAACTTGAAGTGAGTAGCAAAATTGGAATCTACAACCAAATTAGAAAATATTAAATAATTCTTCTCTTTCCATATACAAAATAAAATCTCCAATTTGAAAGCATGTCATAGCTAGGAGAATTTAAGTGGAAAGTCGACCCCATTGCCCAACAAAACATTATGCCAAGTAAACAACTTTGGTCTAAGAGGCCTGAAAAAGTCATGAATCTTTTGTCAGGCTAACTATGCATAAGTGCAGAACCAAAATAAATGCAAAAGAGTTTCAAGTTAACCACAAAACAAACATCTAGGATTAAAAATACCAAAATGTGTTACTACCTTGTTACTAAAGGGAGATGTAATGCGCCTTATTTTGGCTTTTGACAGTTGATAGTACTTCAGTTGCACTTAGACATTTTTGAGACATGTGGATGATAGATTTATTGTTTATGCTTGTTATGTTCATTTGGATTATGGTTTACTGATGTGATTGTTGACATTTGCGATGATCATTATGATGTCATTATTGGTAATTTATGATGTGTTTGACATGATCAATTAATGGTTAGATGTTATCATGCTTTATGTATATCTATTTTTAGAGATGTTTATGTTTATTGTCATGCTTTCTGAGCAGGGACAATGTAGTACTACTCAATATGAGCACCCTACTACGCTGCGACTCCCTAACTCTGTGTGTTTGTTATATATGGATATGCTCGTTTGCACTATCTTGTTTTGATGCAGGTTGTAGGTACCGGGCATCAACTCCACCTGATTTAATAGGTCTGAACATGCCCTTACACCAATGGATAATGTGGATGGGACATATTATGGGGTTCCTTATGTCAGTCCTTGTCTTCAGTTGTGGTCGTGGGTCTAGATGTTACTCTGTGGAACTTACCTCGGGTGTTGGTCGTCCGATGGTATGTGATTGTTATTGTTTGAGCTTTTTGGTTTATAGTCCTTGTGTTATTGTTGGGGATTTATTAATTGTTATAATAGTAATAATAATAATAAGTATATTTGTATTTAACTAGTTGGTTGATAAATAATGTAATATTGAACAAGTAAATTCAATAGAAATTAAATTAATAACTTTAATAATTAGTAATAATGAAAATAGTCATAAGTAATTAATAATATATTATTTGATTGAAGTAGTATATTGTTTAGCTGGAAAGATATGATTATTTAATATCTTATTGTTGAGTGATTTGTCGGGAATGGCTAGCATTAAATTCCCTGATTTGAGAATCTCCTGGGAAGGGAAGAAATTTATTGCGTTCAATTTTAGGGAGATATTGGGATTCTGAAATGGAAAAACCTGGACTAGGAATTTATTGAATTGGTCTATTTTTATGAGAGGGGGGTTATTTGAGGGGTTTGGTCTGTAAATTTTAGGAGGAGAAAAATTTGAAAAAAAAAAGAAGTGGAATTGGCAGAGGAAGAGGAGAAGGGAACAAGGGAGATCTGAAGAATTTCTGGGTATGTTATCAGATTCATCTATTTTCTGTGTGAACTGGTCTGTACATTTTGTGATTCGTGATATTTTAGTAGGGATCTTGTATCTCTATGACTTTTCTCAGATAAAATTATACTTTTCAAATTAGTCCTCATTTGCATATGATTGTAGCCCAACGACACTTTATTTTATTCCTTCTAAACTTCTTCTGCAACTACAATTACAACCCTAATCTACTTTCTTTTATACTTTGAGGAATATGCGTCCTTTGTACTTTCACTCCATGTCTCCATCAGCCTCCTATATCGTGGTTATGCCGTTATCATTATATTTCCATGAGAACATATTTCTATACCCATTTGGATGGATCGGTTGAATGAATTGTTCCAGCTCTTCTTAACTCATGGTTCGATGCCTTATTGGTTCTCTTCTTTTTACAAGAGACTCTGTAATCTCCTCCTGAAATATATTTGACTTATGTCTTGCAATTAGAAATTGAATAAACAAGAAGGAATTTTGCTAGAGACCTCTTTTTTATTGATGCCCAAAACTTGTCCACTTCCACTGGCGTTTGACCATAGAGTTTCAGATTTCCTGCTTGAATGAAATTGCTTTAAAACCCAATAATAGAAATCATTTGATCAAGAGCATAACAATATTTGAATCAATGCCCAACCTCTTAGTAATGCCGTTGAACAGCCTATCCTTGTGCTAATGACTCAAATTCTTTACCCTTTTTGCCCTAGCTATTTTATATAATGTCATGGATCGATCTCTTCAAAGCCAATTAGTATATCTGTCTCTTTTTGTGGAATCGATGATATTCTTTATTCCTTGTAGCCACCGTACGTCTGCTCTTATCGGAGCTCTTTCACATCATTATCTGAATAAAAATTATGTTAGATCCATCCTCATAAGTAGGTCAATAAAAAATTATATATATATATGAAAGAGATTTCACTTGTTAATTTAGTCTTGATCTGACATCTTTCTCTATGCTTATAATGCTGCCGTACGGCTTTATTTAACCTTATGCTCTCAAAATTTTGCCAAAAAAATGAAGTTTTTAAGACTGTTTAGTGGGACGATCCGTCCAATGCTATCTTTATCAATTTTCTTCCTTGCCAAGGGCACCGCCGTACGATTCCTTCCATAGACTTTTGTTTCTTCAAAACTTTGCCTGGAAACCAGTATATATGAGTCGTCCATTTCTATTTATGAAGATTGAAGCATTAAATAAGTTTTGTTGTTTAATTTTCTCATAGGATCGATTTTCTTTGCTTTCAATTCGTTTCAGATCTGGCAGTTTCTTAGTTGGGATTCTAGTTGCCAGATTTTTAAATTAAAATGTAGTTGAAATGTAATTAGATATGTACACATACATTTTCATATGTAGATAACTATAGTGTGTATCAGTTATAGTTAGATAAACAATGCTAATTAAATCTAACTGGAAGTATTAGTTCAAAAGAATTTTCATTAGCTTTAAATAATTCATTGGTAGGTAGAGGTCTTATAGTATAAATTACAAGTTAATTGTATGCAAGGGTAAATTTATTTATAATAATATTATCATTACCTCTTTTGTATAGCAGTTGTAAATTAGTAGTGAATAAACTCAGTATTTTATTTCTAATGGTGGGCTCTAGAATTTTAAATGTATCTATTTTAGAATTTGAGTAAAAGTTGTAACTTTCTAGGTTAACCAGGAAGGTAAGCTAGATAAATTCTCTGTAATAATGTAGTTTTAATATTAGGAAGGTGAAATTTAATTTTTCATAGTTGAGTAACCTATTCGATAAGAAAATATTTTCTCACTAATAATTTGTAATACAATACTTAGATCTTTATTCAGTGATTGAAGTCATGATGTTTGAAGGGTAAGAGATTAGGTTTTTCATAAATTGTATTTATTATAGAATAAGGAGTTTGTAGTTCCTAAGCTAGTTAGTTACCTTGTTATATAGAATTACTCCACCATTATAGTAGGTGTTAAGCATTGCATTTAAGCAGACGTTCATCTTTGCCTTCTAGTTAGTTAATGGTATGGAAATGAGTAAGATGATTCTTTTGATTTACTGTTTATTTGTGAAGAGTGCCTTGAAATTGTTGGTTTATCTTTACTTGCATGTTATGAATGTTGGGATCCGTCAAAGAGTCAGGATAAGGGACTTTGGTCTTCCTCTTTCATGGTTTCTATGGATTATGTTACTTTCTAGAGGCTTAATTACTTTGGACTTTTGATGGCTTTGAGTACTTGCATGCTTGAGAGAGAAAATTGGTTTTTGGTTCATTAAATTTAGACTTTTGCATGCCCCGCATAACTATTGGCTTGCCATAAGAATTAGAGGTTTGCCATGTGTGTCCCTATGTTAGTGCTTGATTGGGTTGGGTCAACTAAGTGACGGTAGGGGAGTGGCTTCCGATGTGGGGCCGACGCCCAAAATGGCAGTCTGAGTAACCCATTGGAGGTGTTTAACAAGTGAAAACATAATAATTAACCTAGGGGGAAAGGGTAGAAATTCACGTTAAATAAGATAAATAGATGTCCTCCCCCACACCTGTAGTGCTAGTTTAGGCTAAGGATGGGATGAGAGGGATGGTTTCCGTATGTGTGACCTATGGGGTCAGCGCCTAGAGAGAGGCTGTCAGGATAACCATAGATGGGGGCTGGCATCTAGAGAGACAGTCAGGGTAATCCATCTGGAACCATGTGATGATACTTTTTCCTACTGCACTCCAACTTGCCTGTTCTATTGTCTCTGGATGTTGATTATTGTGTTCAATGTTGTCCACATGTGAAACCTAAGGTATTTCTATCTTCTGTTAGTCCTTCTATCCCTTGCTTGTGTCGGGGAACCTCATTGTTATCTCCTAGCTTGGGGGGTGGACATTAGGGTTCCACAAGGTCGGGTGGAAGAGCTTAATCCATTGGTTTTCCTTGGTATCCTGGTTCGTGTACATGGAAAAAGTGTTCTTTCCAGTTCCAGATCTACAGTTGCATTTGAAGATTTAATTTATGCTCCCATAATTGTATAGACTTCATTCATAATGTAATTTGATGTAATCAGTCAAGAAGCCTTGTAATTATGTAAGTTCTGTATTTGATCTCATTTGTGCTTGTACTTGTATTGTAAATGAAAGATGTATTCTTCTCTTGATGTATCAAATTTGATTATGGCATGTATGATGTAATATGTTGTTAAAGATCTGTGTTATAGTGATGCAGTTATGTCCCTGGAGATTTTAGTTGATGTTGTTATTAGTATTGTTGATCTAGTGATTATTGCATACATTTGTTTCAAAAAAAAAAATTCTGCATTTTCTTGATCAGTTAACTTAACTCTCTAGGGTTGCATGACAGGGCATCACATTTGGTATCAGAGCCAAGTTTGAACACTGGGTACTCTGGTTAATATTGAGCCCATTATGTAACTTAGTGCTTAAACTCTATAGATTAAAATTGTTTTCTTTTTTTAAGTATTCCTTGTTTTGAAGTTGTCCCTTGGAGCTATGTGTGTGTAGGAAGATGCCTAGAGGTAGGGGTTGAGGTTGTGGCAGAGGTAGGGATCGAGGGAGAGGTGGTGTCGGTACACCTCCTCCCAGTTCTGCTCATGAGAGTGCCCATGAAGGAGGGGTCAGAATATGAAAGGACATGGTTGGCCTGAGGGAGCTCAATTGTGTCAGCTACTTGAGGAGGCCCTCGTCCGATTAGGCCCTAGACATGAGTTAGAGCATCCAAGAGGGGGATAGGAGGTAGATCAACCAGAACCTAGGGATAGAGAGAGATCACCTAGGCGGAGAGATTTGATAGTTGAACAGGAGGCCACCTTAGCCAGTCATATGAGAGATTTTCTGAGGGCCTGCCATCCCACCTTTGATGGAGCTGGTAGTGGGTTAGAGGCAGAGACCTGGTTACTTGATTTAGGTAGGTGTTTCGCCATGCATCCATATGGTAGCAACACCAAGGCTAGATGTGCTATTTTGCATATCAGAGGATTCACTTCTACCTGATGGTGTTTAGAGGAGCAGAAGTTGCACTTGGACATTAGTATTGTGTCTTGGGAGTTATTCTTAGAGAGATTCAGAGATCATTTCCTATCGGATCATTGGAGGTAGCGTCGTACAGATGAGTTCCATGAGCTGAGGCAGATGGCCATGTCAGTAGAGCAGTATGAGCATAGATTCTATGAGCTCAAGTAGTATGCAGGCATCAGAGATGATGAGACTATGTTAGTGTAGCATTTTATCAAGGGCTTGAACGCCCAAATTAGTGGAGGAGTTCGTGTCTTTGAACCTAAGACTATGGAAGTAGTAGTGGAGAAAGCCCAGTTAGTAGAGGAGAATCTGGAGAAGGCACTTGGAGGGCATACAGGTGTACATATTGGTAGTGCACCTTCCGTAGGTGTTGGTGGTTAGTCTTAGGTAGCCGTCTCTTCAAGAGACCATCATGCACCTGCCAAGGGCGAGTAGCAGCAGCAGTAGTGTTCTCAGTCACAACCAAAGAATACTCAGCCTCAGTAAGGTAATAGATCTCAGAATAGAAAGGACTGGTCTTGGCAACGTAATAAGTACAATTACCTTGATCAACCAGCTCAGAGTACACAGTCTGTAGTAAGTAGAGATAATTTTCAGCAGTCCAATGTTGTCTTGGGTGGCGGAGGTTTCAGTAAAGGCACAAGATGTTTCTCTTGTGGACAACAGGGTCATATAGCCAGGTAGTGTCCACAAAGGAATGCTTCAAGATTTGATCAGAGGGCGGCAGCTTCAGAGCTGACCATAGGTGACGCAAGGAAGTCACATAGAGTGTTCATAGCGATTGAGCATCAGCCGACAAAGCATTAGGGGATAGTCTCGGAGACTGCAGGTACAGGACGAGCAGCTTTATTTGGAGATCGTGTGCGTGCTGCAGCATTGGGAGTAGACACTCTAGGGAAAAGATGAGGAGCAGGTCAAGGTCCAGTGGGATCCTATTGAGGATACTTCTACTACTTGGGAAGATGCTTCCAGGATGCAGGAGTTATACCCTTATTTTTTTATTTTTATTTTTTGGCAGGCTACCAGGAGTAAGCCTGATTCTGGGGTGGAGGACGTAATGCCCCTTATTTTGGCTTTTGACAGTTGATAGTATTTCAGTTGCACTTAGACATTTTTGAGACATGTGGATGATAGACTTATTGTGTATGCTTGTTATGCTCATTTGGATTATGGTTTACTGATGTGATTGTTGACATTTGTGATGGTCATTATGATGTCATTATTGGTAATTTATGATGTGTTTGACATGATCAATTAATGGTTAGATGTTATCACGCTTTATGTATATCTAATTTTTAGAGATGTTTATGTTTATTTTCATGCTTTCTGAGTAGGGACAATGTAGTACTACTCAATACGAGCACCCTACTACGCTGCGACTCCCTGACTCTATGTGTTTGTTATATATGGATATGCTCATTTGCAACATCTTGTTTTGATGCAAGTTGCAGGTACCGGGCATCGATTCCACCTAATTTAGTAGGTCTGAGCATGCCCTTACACCAATGGATAATGTGGATGGGACATATTATGGGGTTCCCTATGTCAGTCCTTGTCTTCAATTGTGGTCGTGGGTCTAGATGTTACTCTGTGGAACTTACCTTGGGTGTTGGTCGTCCGATGGTATGTGATTGTTATCGTTTGATCTTTTTGGTTTATAGTCCTTGTGTTATTGTTGGGGATTTATTAATTGTTATAATAGTAATAATAATAATAAGTATATTTGTATTTAACTAGTTGGTTGATAAATAATGTAATATTGAACAAGTAAATTTAATAGAAATTAAATTAATAACTTTAATAATTAGTAATAATGAAAATAGTCATAAGTAATTAATAATATATTATTTGATTGAAGTAGTATATTGTTTAGCTGGAAAGATATGATTATTTAATATCTTATTGTGGAGCGATTTGTCGGGAATGGCTAGCATTAAATTCCCTGATTTGAGAATCTCCTGGGGAGGGAGGAAATTTATTGCGTTCAATTTTAGGGAGACAATGGGATTCTGAAATAGAAAAACCTAGACTGGGAATTTATTGAATTGGTCTATTTTTATGAGAGGAGGGTTATTTGAGGGGTTTGGTCTGTAAATTTTAGGAGGAAACAAAATTTAAAAAAAAAGAAGTGGAATTAGCAGAGGAAGAGGAGAAGGGAACAAGGGAGATCTGAAGGATTTCCAGGTATGTTATCGGATTCATCTGTTTTCTGTGTGAACTGGTCTATGCGTTTTGTGATTCATGATGTTTTAGTGGGGATCTTGTGTCTCTGTGACTTTTCTTAGATAAAATTATACTTTTCAAATTAGTCCTCATTTGCATATGATTGTAGCCCAACGACACTTTATTTTATTCCTTCTAAACTTCTTCTACAACTACAATTACAACCCTAATCTACTTTCTTTTATATTTTGAGGAATATGCTTCCTTTGTACTTTCACTCCATGTCTCCATCAGCCTCCTATATCATGGTTATGCTGTTATCATTATATTTCCATGAGAACATATTTCTTTACCCATTTGGATGGATCGATTGAATGAATTGTTCCAGTTCTTCTTAACTCATGATTCGATGCCTTATTGGCTCTCTTCCATTTACAAGAGACTCCGTAATATCCTCCTAAAATATATTTGACTTATGTCTTGCAATTAGAAATTGAATAAACAAGAAGGAATTTTGTTAGAGACCTCTTTTGTATTCATGCCCAAAACTTGTTGACTTCCACCGTCGTATGACCATAGTGTTTCAGATTTCCTGATTGAATGGAATTGATTGAAAACCCAATAATAGAACTCATTTGATCAAGAGCATAACTAGATTTGAATCAATGCCCAACCTCTTAGTAATTTCACTGAATGGCCTATCCTTGTTCTAATGACTCAAATTCTTTACCCTTTTTGCCTTAGCTGTTTTATATATTGTCATGGATCGATCTCTTCAAAGACAATTAGTATATCTGTCTCTTTTTGTGGAATCAATGATATTCTTTATTCCTTGTAGCCACCGTGTGTCTACTCTTATCGGAGCTCTTTTGCATATTATCTGAATAAAAACTATGTTAGATCCATCCTCATAAGTAGGTCAATCGAAAAAGAATATATATATGAAAGAGATTCCACCTATTAATTTAGTCTTGATCTGACATCTTTCTCTATGCTTATAATGCCACTGTACAGCTTTATTTAACCTTATGCTATCAAAATTTTGCCATAAAAATGAAGTTTATAAGACTGTTTAGTGGGTCGATCCGTCCAATGCTATCTTTATCAATTTTCTTCCTTGCCAAGGGCACCATCGTACGATTCCTTCCATAGACTTTTGTTTCTTCAAAACTTTGCCTGGAACCAGTATATATGAGTCGTCCATTTCTGTTTATGAAGATTGAAGTATTAAATAAGTTTTGTTGTTTAATTTTCTCATAGGATCGATTTTCTCTGCTTTCAATTTGTTTTAGATCTGGCAGTTTCTTAGTTGGGATTCTAGTTGCTAGATTTTTAAATTAGAATGTAGTTGAAATGTAATTAGATATGTATCATATATTTCCATATGTAGATAACTATAGTGTGTATCAGTTATAGTTACATAAACAATGCTAATTAAATCTAACCGGAAGTATTAGTTCAAAAGAACTTGCATTAGCTTTAAATAATTCATTGGTAGACAGAGGTCTTATAGTATAAATTACAAGTTAATTGTATGCAAAGGTAAATTTATTGATAATAATATTATCATTACCTCTTTTGTATAGCAGTTGTAAATTAGTAGTGAATAAACTCGGTATTTTATTTCTAACGGTGGGCTATAGAATTTTAAATGTATCTATTTTAGAATTTGAGTAAAAGTTGTAACTTTCTAGGTTAAACAGAAAGGTAAGCTAGATAAATTCTTTGTAATAATGTAGTTTTAATATTAGGAAGGTGAAATTTAAGTTTTCATAGTTGAGTAACCTATTTGACAAGAAAATATTTTCTCACTAATAATTTGTAATGCAATACTTAGATAATTCAGTGCTTGAAGTCATGATGTTTGAAGGGTAAGAGATTATGTTTTTCATAAATTGTATTTATTATGGAATAAGGAGTTTGTAGTTCCTAAGCTAGTTAGTTACCTTGTTAGATTGAATTACTCGACCATTATAGTAGGTGTTAAGCATTGCAATTAAGTAGACGTTCATCTTTGCCTTCTAGTTAGTTAATGGTATGGAAGTGAGTAAGATGATTCTTTTGATTTACTGTTTATATGTGAAGATTGCCTTGAAATTGTTGGTTTATCTTTACTTGTATGTTATAAATGTTAGGATCCATCAAAGAGTCAGGATAAGTGACTTTAGTCTTCCTCTTTCATGGTTTCTATGGATTATGTTACTTTCCAGAGGCTTGATTACCTTGGACTTTTGATGGCTTTGAGTACTTGCATGCTTGAGAGAGAAAATTGGTTTTTGGTTCATTAAATTTAGACTTTTGCATGCCCCACATAACTATTGGCTTGCAATAAGAATTAGAGGTTTGCCATGTGTGTCCCTGTGTTAGTGCTTGATTGGGTTGGTTCAACTGAGTGCAGGTAGGGGAGTGGCTTCCGATGTGGGGTCGGTGCCCAAAGTGGCAGTCTAGGTAATCCATTGGAGGTGTTTAACAAGTGAAAACATAATAATTAACATAGGGGGAAAGGGTAGAAATTCATGTTAAATAAGATAAATAGATGTCCTCCCCCACACCTATAGTGCTAGTTTAGGCTAAGGGTGGGATGAGAGGGATGGTTTCCGCATGTGTGACCTATTGGGCCAGCGCCTAGAGAGAGGCTATCAGGGTAACCATAGATGGGGGCCGGTGTCTAGAGAGAGACAGTCAGGGTAACCCATGTAGAGCCATGCGATGACACTTCTTCCTACTGCACTCCAGCTTGCCTATTCTATTGCCTCTGGATGTTGATTGTTGTGTTTAGTGTTGTTCGCATGTGAAACCTAAGGTATTTCTATCTTTTGTTAGTCCTTCTATCTCTTGCTTGTGTCGGGGAACCTCATTGTTATCTCCTAGCTGGGGGGGTGGACCTCAGGGTTCCACAAGGTCGGGTGGAAGAGCTTAATCCATTGGTTTTCCTTGGTATCCTGGTTCGTGTATGTGGCAAATGTATTCTTTCCAGTGCCAAATTTGCAGTTGCGTTTGAAGATTTAAATTATGCTCCTAGAATTGTATGGACTTGATTCATAATGTAATTTGATGTAATCAGTCAAGAAATTTGAAGATTTAAATTATGCCCCTAGAATTGTATAGACTTGATTCATAATGTTATTTGATGTAATCAGTCAAGAAGCCTTGTAATTATGTAAGTTATGTATTTGATCTCATTTGTGCTTGTACTTGTATTGTAAATGAAAGATGTATTCTTCTATTAATGTATCGAATTTGCTTATGGCATGTATGATGTAATATGTTGTTAAAGATCTATGTTATATTGATGCAGTTATGTCCCTAGAGATGTTAGTTGATGTTGTTATTAGTATTGTTGATCTAGTGATTATTGCATACATTTGTTTCAAAAAACAAAAATTTTGCATTTTCTTGTTCAATTAACTTAACTCTCTAGGGTTGCATGATGGGGCATCACATTTGGTAGTAGAGCCAAGTTTGAACACTGGGTACTCTAGTTAATATTGAGCCCATTATGTAACTTAGTGCTTAAACTCTATAGATTAAAATTGTTTTCTTTGTTTAAGTATTCCTTGTTTTGAAGTTGTCCCTTGGAGGTATGTGTGTGTAGGAAGATGCCTAGAGGTAGGGGTCGAGGTCCTAGCAGAGGTAGGGGTCGAGGGAGAGGTGGTGTCAGTATACCTCCTCCCAGTTCTCCTCATGAGAGTGCCCATGAAGGTGGGGGTCAGAATATGAAAGGACAGGGTCAGCTTGAGGGAGCTCAATTGCGTCAGCTACTTGAGGAGGCCCTCGCCCATTTAGGCCCTAGACAAGAGTTAAAGCATCCAGGAGGGGGACAGGAGGTAGATCAGCTAGAACCTAGCGATAGAGACAGATCAACTAGGCAGAGAGATTTGACAGCTAAATAGGAGGCCACCTTAGCTAGTCATATGAGAGATCTTTTGAGGGCACACCCTCCCATCTTTGATGGAGCTGGTAGTGGGTAAGAGGCAAAGACCTGGTTACTTGATTTTGGTAGGTGTTTCACCATGCATCCATATGGTAGCAACACCAAGGCTAGATGTGCTATTTTGCATCTCAGAGGGTTCGCTTCTACCTGGTGTTGTTTAGAGGAGTAGAAGTTGCACTTGGACATTAGTACTGTGTCTTAGGAGTTGTTCTTAGAGAGATTTAGAGCTCGTTTGCTATCGGATCATTGGAGGCAACATCTCTCAGATGAGTTCCATGAGCTGAGGCAAATGGCCATGTTAGTAGAGCAGTATGAGCGTAGATTCTATGAGCTCAAGCAGTATGTGAATATCGGAGGTGATGAGACTATGTTAGTGCAGCATTTTATCAGGGGCTTGAATGCCTGAATCAATGGAGGAGTTCATGTCTTCGAACCTAAGACTATGGAGGTAGCAGTGGAGAAAGCCTGGTTAGTAGAGGAGAATCTGGAGAAGGTACTTGGAGGGCATACAGGTGTGCATATTGGTAGTGCACCTTCCGTAGGTGTTGGTGGTAGTCTCAGGCAACTGTCTCTTTAAGAGACCATCATGCACCTGCCAAGGGTGAGCAGCAACAGAAGCAATGTTCTCAATCACAACCAAAGAATACTTAGCCTCAGTAAGGTAATAGATCTTAGAATAGAAAGGACTAGTCTTGGTAGCGTAATAAGTGTAATCTCTTTAATCAGCCAGCTCAGAGTACACAGTCTGCAGTAAGTAGAGATAATTTTCAGCAGTCTGATACTTTCTCGGGTGGCGAAGGTTTCGGTAAAGGCACAAGATGTTTCTCTTGTGGACAGCAGTGCCATATATCTAGGCAATGTCCACAAAGGAATACTTTAGGATTTGGTCAAAGGCCGACAGCTTTAGAGCCGACTGTAGAAGATGCAGGGAGATCTCATAGAGTGTTCGTGATGATTGAGCATCGCCCGACAGAGCCTCAGGGTATAGTTTTGGAGTCCGTAGGTAGAGGATGGGTAGCTTTCTTTGGAAATCGTGCGCCTGTTGCAGCATCGGGAGTAGACACTCTAGGGCAGATACGAGGTGCAGGTCAGGGTCCATTGTGATCTTATTGAGGATAGTTCTACTACCTGGGAAGATGCTTCCAGGATGCAGGAGTTATACCCTTATTTTTATTTTTATTTTTTTTGCAAGCTTCCAGTAGTAGGCCTGATTCTAGGGGGAGGATGTAATGCCCTTTATTTTGGCTTTTGACAGTTGATAGTACTTCAGTTACACTTAGAGATTTTTGAGACATATGGATGATAGACTTATTGTTTATTCTTGTTATGCTCATTTGGATTATGGTTTACTGATGTGATTGTTGACATTTGTGATGATCATTATGATGTCATTATTTGTAATTTATGATGTGTTTGACATGATCAATTAATGGTCAGATGTTATCATGCTGTATGTATATCTAAATTTTAGAGATGTTTATGTTTATTGTCATGCTTTCTGAGCAGGGATAATGTAGTACTAGTACTCAATACGAGCACCCTACTACACTATGACTCCTTGACTCCCTGACTCTGTCTGTTTGTTATATATGGATATGCTCATTTGCAACATCTTGTTTTGATGCAAGTTGCAGGTATCGGGCATCGACTCCACCTGATTTAGTAGGTCTGAGTGTGCCCTTACACCAATGGATAATGTGGATGGGAGATATTATGGGGTTACCTATGTCAGTCCTTGTCTTCAGTTGTTGTCGTGGGTCTAGATGTTACTCTGTGGAACTTACCTCAGGTGTTGGTCATCCGATGGTATGTGATTGTTATCGTTTGAGCTTTTTAGTTTATATAATACACCATTTGTCTTCTTTGATGGTGTAACGTCAAAAACTACATACTCTTGCACTTTTACACTATATTTTGGGCTTGCTTTAGTGTCCATTCCCTTAGCATGTTTTAGGGCTCATTTTGTCCTAGCCTTAGCCTTTTCCTTCAATAGATTGCCAAATTTATTTATCAAATTCTAATCCTTCCCTCTATCCTGAGAACATGTGCTAAAGTTTCAGAAAATTCTCTACTAGCATGACATGTGGACGTCTGTATGACGCACTAGAGCATCCCACAAATTTCTAAAAATTTAAACGTTACTTCCCACCTAGTTTCCTATTTCCACTTGCTATAACATTCATATATTAGAAAAATGCCTTCAACATTGGAATCCAACTCTTCAATTTCCACACAAGCCTTATGCAAATTTTTTTTTTGAATCTCTATCAATCAATCTCATCTTATTCTTACATTCTTGGAAAAAATATCTCTCTCAAGCTCTCTCTTGGCTATATGCTTCATTGCGCACTCCATTGTTGAAGATTGTTGAAGTTGCATACTATCAAATTTTCATTGACAACTACATGTGCTTACCTTTCTCCTCTACACCATGCTAGTAATATTGTTTTAACAAGATCTTGTTCTTATTTGACTAATATTGCAGCTCTTCTTTATCATTTCCTTCTATATTTTTGTTAGCAAATCTATTGGTGACCATCACTACCTTTGTTTTTATCATACATATACAAGGGTGTTCTTCCTCGTAGACCAAGGTTGATACTCATAGATTTTATTTATTGTCATTGCTATTATTTTCTTAGATGCACTTAGGAAGTAAGAGCACACACACTTTTATTTATTATTTTTCAATATTGGTTGTGTGTGGAGGTCAAAAAACCAACATAGCCTGGGCTTGACCTAAAGGCAAGCTCACAAACATCCCCAAAACAATTTCTTGTCTTTAGTTGTAGGTACGTTGGGAGGAATTCAACTAAACAGAGGTTTGCTAGTGTCTTACCCTTTTCTTGTCATTTCAATATTTCATTTAATTTAGTTAGTATAGATTTGTTTATCATTTTTGTATTATCTGGTATCCCCTGATTTATTGTTTTAGTTGTCCTTGTTCTTGTTGTGCAAGTGGGTTTGAAATCTGGTGAAAACTTTGAGTTTTACAACTTTCTTGGATGACAGCATGAGATTGAGATGACAATACAGAAGAAGGACTACAATTCATTGCACAGATGTTTGTGTGTCATGGTAGCATCCAAGACAATGAACTTCATATAATTTTGGTGTCAAGTTCCTTTATTTCTACTATTTACAATTCTGAATCTAGCTTTTCGATTTTGTATTCAATTTGGTATAAATTAGCATTCTTTCTACCTCATTCATTAATTTAATGTAATGTAGAAGTTAAGAGTATATTACTTTTTCCTTACAAATGGTACCTCTAAATGTGCATAAGCCTCTTGTTGAATATGATGATTAATCAATAATTCCTTTGTGTAAACATTAAATTGACAACCAAGATCTATAAGGATAGTATGGTGAATCATCCAAATTACCTCTAACATATAATGGCCAATAATAATAATTCTATGGAATCACATCATCTAAAAATGTAATCAGTGGGGAAGAGGAAGAAAAAGAATTATCTTTAACATGAGTCATCCCACAAAAGAATCCATCGTTGAATATTACTAAAACCCAAAATGATGCCCACACATGTCGCCCATATCCACATGTGCCATAACAATATCTTGATGTTCACGTGCATGCTAGAAGTCCACATTGTTATTGTGGCTATGTGATGGAAAATGATTTGTATAGATTTCTAAATTCTGATTAGGAGGATCCACATAAGGTTGCCCCCATCATTAACACTCTTGACATGTATAGTATTTTCTTCAATCAAATCATGTACTTCATGTTTCAAATCCATGCAACTCTATGTATGATGTCCCTTAACTCTATGCGGGTTACAAAATACATTTTAATTATATCCTCGAGGTAGCCCTCTAGATGGATCCAATGGTCAAATAGGAGGAAGAGTAAATATATTAGCACCAAGAAAATTTTGAAGCACATCATTAGAGGGATCACTCAACTTTGTAATTTTTTTATAAAAATTAGGCTCAAAAGTAATAACATTAGAAGCATTAGCCACATGTTGGGTACTAGGTTTACTCTTTTTTTATCACCACCCTTTTAAAAATTATTTTGCTTTTGAAATTTGGATGTGTAGGAAGGCATAGAAGGCACATGAGAAGACCCATATTTCAACACATTGGAAGCTTATAACTTTAATTCCACATTATTGACATGAGCACACAAATTCATGAATGAAGCATAGTAATTAAGATCCACATTGTTCTTAATATGTGGCATTAATCCTTGAACAAAAATACTTTACAATTCATCATTAGGAAGGTGATGTTTCATTTTAGCACATAAAAAGTAAAACTTAATTACATAATCATTAATTATCTCATTAGATCTTGGACATACTTAAATAAGTCAAAATTAGAAACTATGACCTTCAAGTCCATGTTCACATAGAAATGATCAATAAAAGCCTTCGCCAACTCAGAAAAGGAACAAAGGGATCTCCAAAAGGTAATAGAAAGAACCATTGTATAGCATAACCCTTCAATGTGTGTGGAAATAAATTGGCCAATAATTTATCATCAAAAACAAAATTTGAACATACAACTTTGAATAATTTAAATGTGTAGAAATATCACCTTTTTCTAGTATACATCTCAAAATGAGATGCCACAAAGCCCATTGGTAAAGGATAAATAACAATCTCAAAAGCAAGTGAAGTGTTATGTATCTCAACATAATCATTTTATTTTGTGCATTAGGCATGGCATCCATTTTATACTCTACTTTATCAAGATTTCATATAAGCACATCAAGGGGCAACAGTAGGATTAATGATGCTAGCAAACATTATAGGGAAAAGGTAAATCTGTGGTACTAGGAGGAGGAGAGTACGATGGTATTAGTGGCATAACATTAAGGTTTAGCACTAGTATGATAGGAGGAAGTAATGACACTAGTAAGGTGAGAGGTAAGGGGAACACTAATGAAATAGGAGCTAGGAATGACACTAGAAGAAGGAACATGAGAAGTAGGAATCATAGTGGGAGAAGGAATATGGGAGATAGTGGAGGTGGAAATATATATCTTAGTTTTAGAAATGGGGGGTGGATGAACCATAGAGGAAGAGGGATGGATGAGGGAGGAGGGCGATGCACCATGTAAAGACATTGAATAGCTAATCCTAGTACTAATGCCTTGTAAAATCTTTGAACCAAAATGCACATTAATAAATAAATTACAAAGAGACTCAACCAACAGTGTATGAGATATAGAATTAAAATAAGCTCTTGGAAAAGTAATTGTACTCTAAGAGAAAGATCTTTCTTATCCATGTCTATCATGATCAAAATCCTCCTCCTCATGATGAGTATTATCCATAGAACCATTTCCAATTTCATGATTATAGTAAGGTGAGAAGTCATATTAGGATTGAATTGAGGACTTCTTCTCAAAAGGAAAGGAGGATAATGGTGAGACTTTGGCATTCACACAACTCACAAATTCTAGAGGAAAAAAATATGCAATAGGTCTAGGGTTTGATATAAACTTAAAAAATCAGCAAGTATTTAGATCTAAAATATTAAATCAATAAGGAAACCTTGAAGGGTGAAAACAAGTGTGGGTGGGTAAGGATAAAAAAGATGTCATAAAATGCAAAACCAAACTATAATAAAGATAGGGCAATAAAATACAAATTAGAGTGGATCAAATGCTAATTAAATATGAAACAAAGGACAAGCAATTAGAAATGTTAGATCGAAGACCCTAAGGTAGAAGGAATAAACTAAAAGGACAAAACCCTAAGGAGTGTAAGAAAGTCAGGGTTCACCAAGATAAAAAGGAAAATAACTAACCTTATAATGTTTTCAAATAAGTCTAGGATAAATAAATAATAAATGCAATACAAATAATAAACACCCTAAATTTAAGAGTTGGGACTGATAACAGAACTAAAACAAAGGCACATAATTAAATAAAATTAAACAATTATGCTTAGCTCGAAATCTGATGAAGATAATGTTGTGCCAAGTGTCAAGAACTAATTCATTAATTTATCAAAGCATTTTGTGATGCCAAACAAACACATTTGAATTTGAAAACTCCCTATCTAATACCCTAGTTTACTTTTGAGACTATGGAACTAATCTCCATGAGTGTGGATCTAAACCTTCTTGTAAATCTAACCCTATGAACACGATTTTAAACTTGTGTTGACCTATTAGTTAAAATTTAGTTTGCCTTAATGTCTTTAGCCTATGTCTAAAAGGGGCGGTGTCTATAGACATCAGTAAGGAGCTTGCTAGGTAGGGAGATTCTCTTTGGTCAAATCCCTATTACTAAGTCAATAGTATGAAACAACATGATATAGAATAATAGGAAAACATGCAAGGATGCCTAGGAATGATGATGTAATGTTGATTTTCTAATTATACTCTCTATGTGATCATGCAAGTTGGAAGTAAGAGCTCTCAATGTTTAGATTTGTAATACATTTGAATTAGGGTTTGTCCTTACATACAACACCATAGCACACATTTTAATAATTTTCATGCTTTAATTGGCTCATAATGGCTAGTTGAAGGGGGTTAGTGAGGGTCCAAATTCAAATTCAAAATTTGGAACTTTTGGGGTCATTTCTATATTTGCTTTTGTGAGTCTAAATTTGACTCAAGTAAAGGAATGGAAAAACTAAAGATCAAAACAAGTTCTTGGGATGTATGTAGAGGGAATTAGGTAAGAATCAGGTTATTTGTCAACTTCCATACTAGAGTACACCACTTGTCAACTAGTCATTGCTCAAAGGACAAGTGGGTCAAACTAAGTCCAAAACAAAAGGGAAAAGTTCAAGGTATGTATTTTTCACCATTACAATTATCAATCAAACTTTGATGGAATAAAATTTCAAATATAAAATAAGTAAATCATAAACAATGATTTTTTCTCACTTCTATCTTCTTTTCTTCTTATTTCCTTTGTTTATTTGGTTTTATAGTTTAGTTGTCTCACAACATTCTTTTATTTTCTTTGAAAAAACAAATAATATAAAATTAATTCTTAATAAGGGAATAAAATCAAAATCATGGACATAATGGCATAAGGGCATTTTTTCCTAATGGTTGTTATTATGCTAATTTAAGTTAATTCAGATGGGTAGGAGAGAACAAGAGTTTGGTAACATTAGTTAGTGATGTCGAGAAGACCTTTAGTTGTGCTAACCTTCTTGGTGTGACTTCATCTTTTATGACCTTGATAATCTTTGTGTTTTATCTTAGTGCATTTAATACCCCTTGTGTTTTGTAATTCTAGTAAAGATTTTGGTGAATGTGTTGTTTTAGATCCTTGAC
Source organism: Cunninghamia lanceolata (assembly GCA_027924645.1). Taxonomy (NCBI): domain Eukaryota; kingdom Viridiplantae; phylum Streptophyta; class Pinopsida; order Cupressales; family Cupressaceae; genus Cunninghamia; species Cunninghamia lanceolata. The sequence continues at coordinate 2,723,468 of BSBN01000913.1, forward strand.
TTCTCCTAATTGGAGGAGGTTATCCTCTAGATTAATTATTAAGTGATTACCTTATTAGGTTCCTTATTGTGTTTCTTATCGTTGATTTGGAGAATATTTTGAGTTCACCACCTTGTTGGCATGATTGAAGGTGGGTTGTTCTACCCTACCTCCATGTTAACTTCCAAGAGGAAGTTTAGCTCTAGGGGAGGAAGATGTGAGGCCCACCCTTGTGCAACCGTTTAGTGGCACTATTAGATCTTATTCTATTGCTTTACCCAAGCTTATGTTTTTTTGTATATGGTATGGTGACCTTGCCCAAGAGTCATTATGGTGTTGTTGTGGATCTATTTATAAGGTAGTTGTGTTGATTGTGCATGTGAGATACGTGTCTTGACTTGATAAATCATTTATTGTTCAACTATGATGATGATGAAATAGTTGGAAGTGATTGTGTTAATTCTCATTTTTTTAGATGAAAGATGATTTGCTTTGCCTTTGATTGTATCAATTACGAATGTGAATGGACTTCAGTGGTATAGGAAAATTGGAAAAGATTATATCTTTGAACATAGGGATAAGTTTGTAATATAGTTGATTATGTTACTTCTCGATTATTGTGAAATGATTTGTAATTAAATTATAATAGTCATTTAGTAAGATTGAATTGTTGCAATGGATATTAGAACACTTGATTTTGATGAATAGTAAAGGAATTGTAAGAATGCCAAAATAAGACTATGCATTGATATTTGAAAGTGACTGTATTGTGTTTGAAACACTTGATTATTGAGTGACTCTAGGTGTGTTTAATTCTTGTTGCTTCGGCTATATATATGGGGCATATTAATGTGTGTGTTGAAGTGTGCAAGCATTTCCATAGCCAATGGAATTTTAGAGGTCTACTAAGTAACTCTTGTATTTAACCAGTAATGCCAACCTAATAGGGTTATTGTTGAAATTGGAATAACTGTCATGTGTTTTATTTGTACAGTTTGATTTATGAGTCTTCTAAGGTTGTCAAGTAGTGAGGTGGATGATGAGTTGTCATCCACGTGTCCATTTTCGTTCATGGGCTTTTGGGGCATTTTAAAATGTGTTTTTAAAACTTTTTATTATTTTTTTGTGTGTTTAGGAGTCCTAGGTCAAGTACCTATGGGTTAGGTACCTTATAGACCTCAAATCATGAGTTTTAACTCATATTTGACCCCTCTATTTGACCATGGGAGTTAAGTGACGAGATTAGGGTTTTGGGTTGAGGGTTGGGTGACTTATCACATTCAAATCCCACAACTCAAGGTTCATGTAAGGGCTTGAGGGAATCCCAAGGGTCTCACATATGTGAGAACATATTATAAGAGCCCTTGGAAAGAGAACCCCAAGTACTTGCCTCTTCCCCATGCCTCACACATGTGTGAGGAGAAATATGGGGAGATGTGCTATTAAGGAGGAATGAGAGGTTGACAAGTGTCACATCCCTACTCCTCAATATCCCCCACATGTGTGAGAGCACATGTGGGGAGTTGTGCTTGTGAGAGTGAATGAGAAGGTGACAAGTGTCACCTCCTCATTCATGGGGATGGTTTTTGAAACCTTATTTATCTCCCTCTTGTTGAGGTGAGAAGGGTTCTTTCTTTTGGGCTTTTGTCTTTTTGGATTTTGGGAGGAGCTTGTGTCTTGGAGAGGAATTTTGAAGTGTTGGAGAACTCTTGTGTAGATCTTCTTCAACTCCTTCATACTTGAAGAGCTTGAGAGGTAAGCTCGTAAGAGTCTTCAAGCTTTTAGTAGTTGTTTATTTGTTTATGTAATGCATGTAATTGTATGCTCTTGTTTGGTTGTGTTATTGTTTTGGGATGGGTTGTTTATGGAAAATGCTCACTAGTTGTGTGGAAGAAGCTTGCCTTATATTGGCGTTTGGAGAGAGGTGAGAACCATCTTAGGGAAAACTCACTCCTTGAAAGGAGTTGTTTTGGCTTGAGGCCTTATTTTGAGGTTGTGGTTATGTGTGAGAGGCAAGAGTGCCCTCCTTGTGAATATTGAGATAATAAGATGGTTAAGTTGTAACATGAGATGATATTGATGAGAAAATGGTTAAGTTGAGATATGAGAAAGTAGTGTTGAGGAGATAAGTAAGTTGGTGTTTGATGTCTTTCCCCTTAAGGAGAGTAGTCCACTCTCTCCCCCTTGTTTCAAATCCATGATATATGGATTTTGTGTTGTGAGTATCATTTGTTAGGAATGTACTTATTTGCATGTGTGTGTAGTTGCTCCCTTGTGTATGTGTGTATTTCAGGGTACTTATAGGCCTCCTAGCTTGGGGGTGGCTTGTCTCAAGCCGATGGTTGGGTGGTGAGCTCCATTGGCTTTGTTTCTCCTTTGTGTTGTTTTATTTGTAGGATCTATGGCTAAGGAAAAAGAGAAAGAGAAGAGTATCATTGGGAAGTTTTGAGTTTGTAAAGAAGTTTGACATCTATGTTAAGGCTATGTAAAAGCCTTAGCTCAATAAGCTTGTAAAAGGCTAGAGTTAGGTTTTGAGTTTAAGTCTCTCCTTGTATTTCATTATATATCATTTTACTTTGAGATAAAAATTTACTACTTGCAAAAGAAATAAATGAAAGAATGGAAGTTTCTTTATGTCATGTTTATTGCTATTACCCTTGGATAGAAATCTACGTAATGTCCTCTATCTCTCTCTTCCCCTCTTTCACTCTCTTGTTATTTCTTAGTTGCAAAGAAAACTAATCCTTATTTGATTCAAAAGGAAAGAAAGAAGAGTTGCCTTAAGTATTGCTATATTTTATATAACTAGTTTAACAAAGAAAAGGAAAATCTCTCTTGGGGTTCCTTATGAATGCAAATTTGACTTCGTAAAAGATTCATTTGATTAGTAGAAATAAAATAAGAAATGTTGCACTATGTTGTTTGGTTTATTACCTATATTTCAATATGTTGAAAAAGAAGATAGATGACTATGAAAAATAACATCCTTATAGTTAAAAAAGAAGATAGATGACTATGAAAAATAATGTCCTTATAGTTTGACAATAAAAAATATGATCTTATTGTTAAAAGAAAAATATTCTCCTTTTTGTTGCAAAACAAAAAAAATTATATTTGTTTGTTAAATGCCCATGCCTTTGTGGTGGAATAATGTTATGTATATATATATATATATATATATATATATATATATATATATATATATATATATATATATATATATATATATATATATATACACTCTATTTTTCTTATTATTTATAAATAAACCAGAGAAGGGAAAAGATAAATATTAATATATACAAAGTGATTTATATTTAATAAAGTTGTTTCTTTATATTAATAAAGTTGGGTCTTAATATTTTAAGTTATAGTAAATAAATAACAAAATAAAAAAAATAAAAAAATTAAGTGTTGAGTATTTGAAAATTTAAAATTAGAAAATTTATGAGAAAACATTTAAACTATTAGGAAAATAAAAGGAGTAGAAATTATTAGAAAATTAAATAAAACAATGTTGGAAAATAATATTCCCATGTAGGAAGAGATTGCCCTCTCCTCCTCCTCCATTCCAACCTGAAAAACAAAACCAAAACAAACACTTGTGAGAGAAACAAAGAAATGGTTTGCTTTTATAAACTTTATTTAGGGTTAAGAGGGTTGCCCTAAGGATTAGGGCTTATTAAACAATTTTTAAACCCTTTTACACTTTTAAACCCACTTAAGTGAGATTTAGATTATTTGGTAAGGTTCCTAGTTCAGAGTTTTAAATTATTGCACCTCAAATCTATTTGACCCTAGAGGGGAGTTGTAATGTTATGCTAGCAAAATTTTAAACATTAGGAGCTTTTGCATTGTTAGGGTGCCCGAGGTATTAGGGGACTAGTTAGTCCATTTACAGAGTTAGTTGGGCAAATGATATGGGTATTGTAATGGAAAATTATTTACCTGGATAAATCAGTTTTGTCATTGTATAGTTTTGATCTAAATGTTCTCCATTAAATTTATTTGTTTAGACTATTGAAAACACATTTAGTTTAGTTTAATTTGATTTCCTTAAGTTGTATTATGGATAGTGATTTAGTTAAAATTATCACCTTTTTTAGCTTCTACATTTTAGACTGGAATTTATTTGCTTAAGTTGATTTTAGGGTTAGGGTTTCAACTTGGGTTGAAATCAAATTCTCTTCTTCTAGAAAGCCCTAGGGATTGTCCCTCGAAGGAGACCTTCCCTCATGGAGATGCTTGTAGTGATGCCTAAACCTTGTAAGTTAACTCCCTTGTCCGAGGGATACGAAAGGAGTTTCACACTTTCCTAACTTCTTTGTTTCTACCTCGCTTTCATGCGGCGTGTTCAATGCTTCTTGTGCATGCAACAACGTTAAGTGTGTGTGTCATCAAGCGCGCATGTTGCACGTGAGGGAGTTTTAGCGTCGGGTTTAGAATTTTTTTGTTAGTTCAGTTTTCATGTCCATGTGTTTAATGTGGGCATAACAATTTGGTTTTGATCCCACTCCATCCACTTTTTTGGTGAATTAGTGTAATGTATCTTTTTTAAAGTAATACAATAGACACTGGTCCATCAAATTTTGTTTTATATAAGTCTTCAAATCTTGATTAAATAAAAATTATATAATTTTTCAATCTATGAGGTTAGAATAGTATTTCCACCTAATTTAATAGAATAGATTCACTTAATCTTTAAGTCTTAAACAAAAAGAAGTCAATTATTTGTACACAATACACCCAATACCTACTAACTGCTAAAAATTTATCAACATATTTATCTTCTCAATTAAAAAACTATATAACTCTTAAAGGTATTTAAAGAGCAATAAACTTAAACAATGATGATTTGTAGATCATCCACCAATATGCAATGCAAATAATGAAGGCGGCACTTCAAAATTTCTATTCATTGATTTCATGAAGGAAAGATTTATTTATACAAATAAAATATAATTGAACTAGAAAATTGAATTCTTACAAATGTCAACTATCTCCACTAACAAATAACTAACAGTGTTCATTATCATTATTCTAATTGCTTTCAGTCTCCCCCATAATGAACATTGGAAAAAAAGAAAATGTTTATTAGTTTGTCATGCTTCCCCATAATGAACATTTGGAAGAACTCCAAGCAAAGCTAAAAGTGTTTGAAATTGATCACGAGCAAGGAGCTTCGTGAAGACATCAACGATCTAGTTCAACCAAGCCTTGTTGAATGAACTCATTGATGTAGTGATGTTGGATGTCAATATGATTAGTCTTGTCATGGAACACGAGATTCTTACTCATCCGAATAGTACTCCGATTATATCATAATACAACATTGTGGGGCCATTCTAGATTTGTTGCATATCCTATAACAATCTCCTCAACCAAATTGCCTAGAAAGTAGTGAAATGGCATCTTTATATTCAACCTCTATAGTAGAAAGAGAGACAGTGGGTTGTTTCTTGGACTACCAAGAAATTACTGTGGAACCAAGATTGGAAGTATAACTAGAAGTATACTTCTTATCATTGATAGAACCTACCCTATTTGAATTAGTATATCCAACCAATCTACTCTCTTTTGAATGCTAAAAATGAAGACCATAATGCAATGTGCCTCGAAGATACATGAGAATCCTCTTAGCAACACTCCAATGTGTCTTCTTAGTTTTTGACAGGAACCTAGATACCAAGCTCACAACATATGTGATATTTGGTTGGGTAGTAGTCAAATAGACCAAACAACCAATAAACTATCTATAGAGAGTGGGATTCATTGAAGCAAACTCATCAAAAATGGACAACTCAAGTCCAACTTCAAGAGGTGTGGCCACGGGATTAAAATCTTTCATACAAAATCTTTGAAGAATATCTGAAAAGTACTTTCTCTAAGACATAAATATACCATCTAGGCATGTTACAAAACTTCTAGACCAAGGAAATAATGCACTTGCCCCAAATCAATCATCTCAAATTTTGAAATCATAGCTTCTCTAAATTCTACAAACAAAGATGAATTGTTCCCAATATAAATAAGATCATCCCCAATGAGAACAAGGATAAGAATATCCTCACCAAAATTCCTAATATAAAGATTAGGATCTGACTGACTCTTTACATAACCATTCTACTAGAGGTAGGAGTCAATTTTAGAATACCATGCTCTCGATGCTTGTTTAAGACCATACAAGGCCTTCTTCAACCTATAAGAAAAATGTTCTTTGGAAGGTATTTCAAAACTTTGAAGTTGAGTGACATAAATCTCTTCATCAATAGAACCATTCCAAAAACAACTTTTAACATCCATTTGATAAACAATCCAACCATTTTGAGTCGCTAAAAACAAAACTAGTCTAAAAATATCCATATGTGCCATAGGAGAATAAGTTTAAGTATAATCAATACCTCCCTATTGAGTGTACCCTCTGACAACTAATCTAGCCTTATGTTTGTCAATACTGCCATCAAACTTGTACTTAGTTTTATATATCCACTTTGTGCCTACAACTTCTTTACCAAGGGGCAACTTGACCAAATCCCAAGTGTCATTTCTTTCAATGCATATCATTTCACTCTTCATGACTTCAACCCTTTCTTCTTTTTCACTAGCTTCAACAAAATTCTCTAGTTCATTAGTCTGCATGACTTGAGTCATCAAGGCATAATTAACACTAGTATGGGACCTTGTTGTCATCTTGTCAAAATTAGTGTCCAACATTAGAGTTGGATGATTTTTTCCAGTTCTTCTTTGATATTTCTGATATCTCCTTGTCCCCACATTTGAGAATTCAGGTTTTGTAGTATCAACTACTTCTATTTCATCAAACACAAATGTATGAGTCTTCTTCTCCTAAATCATTCATAGGTTGGTTAGATTTTTCTAAATCAATTACAATGTTTTTGTCCTTTTCATCAATGGCATATTGTGCTCTTCATCAAATATGGCATATCTACTTATTACTAATTTCTTATTTATAGGATCATACAACCTGTAAGCTTTGTTTTCAAAGCCATAACCAATTAAAATGTAATTGAGGCTCTTATCATCCAACTTTGACCTTTTTTCTCTTGGAATCTGCACGCATAAGCAACACATCCAAACACTTTCAGATAAGCAACTAATAGCCTAATGCCAGACCAAGCTTATTTAGGAGTCATTCTATGAACTGCTTTTGTAAGACTTCTATTCAACAAATAAACTGTTGTAGTGGCTGCCTCTGCCCAAAAAAATTATCCAGCTTCTTTTCTTTCAACATACTTCTGGCCATCTCAACAATAGTCCAAAATTTCTGTTCATTGATTTCATGAAGGAAAGGTTTATTTATACAAATAAACTATAACTGAACGAGAAAACTGAATTCCTACAACTATCATCTGTCCCTACTAACAAATAACTAACAACGTTCATTATCATTATTCTAATTGCTTTCAACTCCATTCATAATGTTTCAACTTAAAAAGCTATAGGGCACACTTTTCCTAACATGCAGTAAAAGAACCTATCAGTTATCTACCCGTCTGTTTCATCATTACTATGCATACAAACTACTAGTTTTCTGGACAGACAAAAACATCCTCATTGATGACCTTTCTTTTATCACTGCCACTTTAATCTGACTTACTACAAGATCATCTCATGTTATTCACACAAATGGATTGAGGTACTCGTCAACAGTTGTGTATTTGACATCTGGGTATAGCTGACTGGCCTCCACTCCATCAGGTCCAATTTCAAAATTGGTTTGATCCCCATTCACATAAAGGGTGTGAAAAATTGCATAGAAAATTTTCATTGGAAAAGGGGTATCTGCATCATCCACCACATTCATATAAGGTATTAGTATCTCTATTTACATGATAATTGTATAGGAAGAGTTTAATATTTTATAAATCAAGCAATTTTCACTAAAGCAACTATGAGTCTCAGCCATGGTTGACCCTGCAACCACTGGCTAGATTAATTTTTTTTTAACTTCTTTAGGTGTCCAAGAACCCCTCATGCACTGTTTCAGTCTCAAAACCATTTCTAAGAACTCTTGAAATCACCAATCACAGAGTAATCTAGAATATCAACCTAAGCTAATAAGAAATTAGAATAAAATATCTTCTGATATGGACATGACTTCAGGAAAAAAATGGTGGTAGAAGGTTAGTTTTAGATAAAAAAACCTAAATAAAATATTCAAACCTTGAAGATTTTCCGACCAATTTAAAAGCTACGGAGTTAGGTTTGTATGTTCTCCTAACCTTCAATAAGTTTAAGAACCTCTTCCTCAGATAGATATTCCTTCTCCAGAGTCTTTCCTATCTTCTTCTCCCAAAGAGCTACAAGTTCATTGGATGATAGAGTGTTGGCAGGAAGCCTCAAGTAGAGGATCTTGTTCAAGGTTCTAGGGTCATCCACTGACTTGATTGTGTATGTCCCAACATCTTCCTCCTTCACACACACAGCTGCATCCACGTTGAATGATACTTAAGACCAAATCAAATTAATTCTCAATACTTGATTACTTGACCTACAAAAACCCACAACATAAAATCTTAAGTCTACAAATAGGAATTATGGGGTCACAAGGAAAATTTGTTAAAGCTGACATCTGAAGAACATACTGAAGTTAGAAAATTAACAAAACAGAGTTTCTAAATCAAAGCTAAACACTGCCAAGAAAGCATATCGGGAACAGATCTGGAAACAAACATGTAAACACAGCAGACCCATTCTCCATACATTGTGAATACTGAATACCACCTTACGTGTATGTAGCGGGTTTTTTTTAAGGGCATCTGTCCTGAATATATCTTACAAAGTGACTCCTGTGGGTCAATACATCAATTTTTAGATAAGAAATTATATATACCTTTATTATTTCCATCTCCATAAATAACAACCTTATCTCTTGGAGGGCTTGTAAGGCCAATCTGCGCTAAGTTGGGAAGAATAAACCCAGCAAAACAGTTGGCAGAGACAAATGTATATGGAATGCCTTCTGCCTCAATAGCCCTACGCAATTTGACTCTCAAATCATATACACTCTTTATGGGCTCCACTGCATGCTGTCTATCAACATCCATCCCAAACTCTGATGGTAGAAATCTCTGCACAACAAGAATGAAAATAATAGGAGGTAGAGAATTTCACTTATATTTCTTTTAATTGATGAACTTTCCTTATTCCCTAACTTTCAACTTAGGTGTATTTCTTCTGTCAAAATCAGGGGTATTTAGTTTACCCAAATTAAATACATAACTAGACTCTCCCAGAGCTTGAATCCATTCTTAAAAAACTACATTGATATTATTAATGCAATTGAACTGTTATATACATAAATTGTGTTGGTAACAATCCATGTTCAGGACTAAAGAGGACTAATAGCTCAGTGGCAGAGCTAGAGAGGGCTAACAGCTCTGTGGCAGAGTGATATAGCAGTCTCTAAAGGTCCTAGGTTCAAGTTCTAGTTGGTCCAAGCACACATATCTGGCCTGTGAGGGGATGCTAGAAACAATCTGCATTCTAAATGAAGAGGGGGTAATAGCTCAGTGGAAGAGTGGCCCAACAACTAAAGGGAGGCCCTAGATTCAAGTAGTTGATCAATTAGAAAAGTTAACAAATTTTCACCTTGATAGTTCCAACTTCTTTAATAGCCTTGATGAGATTGAATTGCTCTGCTGTCAGTTCTGTATTAATGGCAGAGATGACTACGTCCACCTTCTTAATTGCCTCTACAAGGCTTGCATAATCCTCTATTGATCCCTGCAAATAGGTATTGAGAAAACAATGGTTAATAAGAAAATAATCTAAGCAGCAAATTTGAGAACTGTACCAATCACGCAGCAGTACCAAAACAACCTCAAGAAGAGACAATCAACACAGAATGATGACTAAAAAAAATGAACTCTCAGTTGTAAGATGATAATATTAATTATTAAATAAAATTCAATTTTTAATTTAATTGAATTGAGATATTAATGTGAAGTACTATGTAACAGAAATAAAAATGAACTCTCAGTTGTAAGATGATGATATTAATTATTAAATAAAATTCAATTTTTAATTTAATTGAATTGAGATATTAATGTGAAGTACTAGGTAACAGAGGTCCATTAGGATCCGAAAACATTTGACCCACAATATGAATAAGAAAAAGAAATTTTGAGTTGTTAAATGGTAATATTAAACAATGGTTAATTTGAATTCAATTTAGATATAAATAGGTAACATGGGCCAATAGAATTGAAAAACATTAACACACAAAATGCTGAAAAAGGAAAAGAAACTCTGAGTTGTTGAATGGTAATATTAAACACTTTTTTGAGGGCGGGATTAAAGCAGTTAAAGATTTCAAATAACAGGAAACAGAACAGACGTGTATGCACAGGCAATGCACTGTCCCAAAGTCAACAGATGAGCATAACAAACAAACACTGCCGAGACTTAATGACAGCAGAGAGTTTGAATGTCAAAGCATGACGAAGAGAAGATAACATGAAACAGTACAACTTGAAGAAAGCTGCCAAATGAGTGCTGAACTGGAGACACTGGAAAGCCATAGCAGCTGAAAGAGTAGCAGTCATAAAACAACCACAGAGCAGCATGGTGACAAACTGAGCGATGAATGGCTGAGACACCAAATGGTGAGATCTCAACCCGAATACCAGTCACATTATTCTCCTTCATCACTTTGTCAGAGTTTGCATAATCCTTCATGGACACCTTCTGTCTTGTTCTGTTAATGTTCACCGTCTTCATACCTTTCATAGAAGTGACAGAGTTCTTGCCTGTGAGCCCGCAGACATCACAAACCATGGCAAGACAAGACCAAGAGTAGATAATATGGAACAGCACTGGATAGCCATAGTAGCTGTAAGAGGAAGTGTCATGAAACAACCACGGAGCAGCATGGTGACAAACAGAGCAATGTATGGCTGAGACACCAAATGGCCTGATCTCAATCCGTAAACCAGTCATATTAACCTTCTTCATTACTATGTCTGTGTTCACATAACCCTTCACAGACTCATTCTCTGCTGAAAACACAGTAGCCAAAGCAGTTGAGAGAGTAGGAGCAGTGAAATATACACTGAGCAGCAATCACCATAGTACTCCACCACAACTCACAGACACTCTGTAGACATTGACCTGTGTTGTGAATGATGAAGACACCAAGATGGTCCATAAGGCCAGTTTTCCACCTGAATGCCAGTCTTATTATACACTTTCAAACTTTTGTTAGTGTCCACACAACCGAAAACCATCAGTAGGGCTTTGTTATTTACCACCGAATTACTGTCTTCCATGCAGAGGGCAAAGTCCTCAACGTTTAGCTCGTACTCAACACAGTCCCTAAGAATTTTAAATTCAGTGTTCTGCATCTGATTCCAAATCATATGTTTTAAACTTTTGGCTGTTGGAGAAAAACGCTGGGAATAGGGGAAGACTGCCATAGGAGTGTCAAAGCCGAATTGGTGACGAGCCATAAGGAGATGAAAAACAAACAAGGACATCATCACTTAGCATTCTGAAGAGTCTTTACAAAACTCTGCTTCCCTTCAACAAGCTGGAGCTGCATGTGGAGACTATGTATGATTCTTTCCAACTTAGTATTGGTCCTCAAATGATCTTGAAGCACAGCAGACAAATTGGTAACTTGCAGAAACAAATTTGAGCAAACAATCTGAGCTTCAATCTGAAGTGGGTAGATTGTGCTGGAGAATATTGCCAAGCAACGAAACTTACGAAGGAATTTGAGGATCACTTGTATATAGGTGTGGTTGAGGACATTGTGAGACAGGGAGACACCCAGAAGAGCAGTTTTCCATGACTAGGCCTACAGGAAGAGAGCGGTAAGTGAGGAGACAAGAGATTGCCACAGGTTGCAAGCATGAGAGCAGAGCCAATAGGCATGCTTGATAGATTCCAATTTGGCACAAAAGAGGTAGGTGGGGCGGGGGCGTGAAGGGGAGGGCAAGGGAGAGTAAAGGAGTTTGAGGCGGGTAGTTTGACATGCAGGACTTTCCAAGTTTCCATGCTCTCAGTTGAGATTGAACTTTCCATGCTGTGAGTTTAGATTGAGCATTGACTTTAGATTTCCAAATTTGATGACTAAATTTATAATTCCATTTAGCGTTGAGACAAGAGGAAAGGATGATGAAGGAAGGAGCTGCCTGTAGATTGCTTTAAAGGGGGAGAACTAGATGATATGGGCATTACGCCATCTCCAGCCTTTCAAAAAAATTGTACGACAGAATGAGGACAGCAAACTGGAGAGCTTGGGAGGAACAAGCTGCTGAATTGCAGGGATTGTTTGCTTGTCGGAGGAGGACAGGTTGAGTTGGGCTTTGAGATGTTGCCTTGATTTCCAATTAAATTTGATTAAGTTCCATAGGTCCTAGAACACCTAGATGCCTTTCTTGAAGAGGTTGTTGATAACTGAGAGGGGGGGGTGAATCAGTTATCCTAATTATTTCCCTTATTGTACTTTCTTTTTAATTGATGCAGCATAGAATCAAACACAAAAACATTAATCATGAAATAAGAAACACATGACACAGTATTTTTGACGTGGAAACCCTGTTAAGGGAGAAAACCACGGGGTGATTAACCCAAAATTATTCTCTGTTAGAAGAATAGGAAATTACAAAATGGCACTTGCCAATTAGGGCTCACTGCCCGAGCACACTGCTCACAAGAGGCCCACTGCCTACAAGAAGACACACTGTCTACAAAGTGATAAGAATCACAGTCTTGAACTGATTGGAAGCATCTGCATATGCTGGAGTTCAGTTCCGGTTAGGCTCAGTATACTGATCTGCTGCACTTCATCTTTCCTCTGTTCTTTATTCTGCTATCTTTCACATACCGGATCCTTTTTGCTACCTCTGCTCTGTTCTGGACTTATTCGCATATATCTTCACATCATCACACCCTTCACAACTAAATCCATCCTCTATATATATCCGCACAAGTAATTTCATCACCTTTCTAGTCGGCATCCGGAACAGTCTAGTTTCTTACAAACTTTTGTTCTGTCGGCTGAATCCTTCCTCACCAAGCAATGCGGATCAAGCATATACTTGTAGATATCATTAATCATGTCCGCCAAACATGATTCATGCCTTCACAACCTCTATCATCAACAGTAACACATCTGGAAAGTAGTCTGATACTCTGTCAGTCAGTTCTTCCTCTGTTTTCACTGTTTCTCAGGAATCCGGTACTTCAACTGTTCATATCTTTTTCCTTGTCCATCACCGGAGGCTAAATCCTTGGAATATACCACTCAAGGTAGTCCTCTTGACTTCCCCAAATCCGCACTGCACCAAGACACTTCCTCTGAGAGATCCGGACCAATCTGTCGGACCTTGCCACATGCTCTGTTCTTGTTCACCGGACCACAACATTCTTTATTCTGACTTCCGGTAGAGACACATTATGACTTGCGGATATGTGGGATGACCTTTGTTGCCATCAATGACAACAACCATGAATCCATATAGTGTCTCTTGCCAACAATCTCCCCCTTTGGCATTGATGGCAACACTTAGTGAAAAATGACTAAGTGTTTTCACTATGCTCCCCCTTTGCTGATGCTCTGTCTTTATATACAATTTCCGGAACTCCCCCTTAGTTGGATTTCTCATTTTTCACTGCTCCTCACTCCCCCTTTGACATCAATGGCAAAGGGTGGGGTCCGCACACCAAAATTTTCAAAAATTTTCTATACATAGCCGCTTATTTGCATACTCACATATACTGAAGAATGTCTGCAAAGGATGTCTGCAATTGAATCATTTCTGTAGCCCACCTTTGCTTCATTCTGTCCAAAATTGAAATGTGACCACTCAACAAAAATGCAAAAGCTTCTGCCCGCTTGAGATCTGTCGGATCTTTTGTTTGGGCGGTGGTCTGAGCATCACTGATGGCCTCATGCATAGTTTTCAACTTAGGGATTATAATCCTTCTAAGTTCTCCCATCCGGTTAGTGATATTCTTCCTTTCCTTCTCAAGATTCTTTATTTCATTCAAGACTGCAATAGTCTGACATTCTTGATTTATTATGGAGGAAGAGAGAGGATCAAAACTTTGAGATAAACTTTGTAGCTTATCCTGTTCCTCTTTTATTTTCTTATCAATTGCTGCTGTTGCCTTTGACCAGGATATACAAAATTTGTAGATGTCACTGCCATCCTTAAGAGCATTCTCTAAGCTCTTTATTCCGATGCTTACAATCTTCCTATCTTTAGAGATTAATTCTAATATTTCTGAAAATCTCTTATCCAAAAATTCCTTCCGGACCTTTTCTTCAGCTGATTTTTCTAGAGAATCAAAATGTGTATCAACACTGCTGACTAAGGTTTTTAGATTACCGGAAGTGGAGGCTGTCGGATCTATCTGGATTGATGGCATAATCTTTACAAGTACTCCGGAAGCAGCCTCTATCAACTCACAGTCTTCCATATGAGACTTCAGGAGTTTTTCATTTGCCTTGGCATTTGCAAATGAAGCTATCTTCATTGTTTGTACCGGAGAGAGAGAGTCAAAGTCGAATGGGCCTTTTAGAAGCTCCGGTTCATCAATCTCTAAAGTTTCTTTGCTCAAAAATTGTTGAACAGTTTGTGCAGTGTCTCTTGCCGGAGACAGATGTTTCTTTTCTTCTGCAGTCTTGGAACTGTCAACCTCTTTGTCTTTCACCACTGCTTCCTTCTCCTGTAATTGCTCTTCTTCTTTGGATCCGGAGACTGTAGGGGAAACCAGAGGAGAGATGCTAGCTTGTTCATGGGCCACTTCTTCTGGAGCAGAGGGTCCCAAGTCCTCAGCTGTTTCTGTACCTAAGTCCTCTACAACAGGAAGATTGAACCTTTTGAAGGCCTTCCGGAGGATCTCTTCTGTTTCTTGGGCCACTTTGTCAGTCTCACCAAGCATGAGTTGATTCATCCTGGCTTTGCTTCTGAACTCATCTTTGCAGTCCTTGAAGATAATGTTCATTGTCTTGGGATCAATTTGAGGATATAGCTGAATAGCTATCTGCTCCCGGATCTCAAGATCTTTAGCATGAGCATTATTCTTTCTTACTTCCAATTCCTTTTCTAGGCTTTTAGGAATAAGAGATATGATCTCAATGAAAGCCTTATTATATATGTTAAGATATTTGACTGTGGCTTCCTGCAGAGTCTTTTGGTCAGCCTCACTGAAGTCATCATAAGATTCAGTCATTAGTTGAAGGTTTCCATCCACCATGACCGACTTGATTACATTCTCTAGAGACAGAGTGGGCTTTTCAACAGACACCTCCGCCATTTTATCCTTGTCTTGGCCTGTGGAGGGTTTATCGGATCCTTTCTTCTTCTGTTTCTTTATTTCTCTTACTCCCTCATCTGACTCTGTTTCCTCTTCATCCTTTTGGCTTCCATAAGCCCTTGTGGCTTTTGTCTTGGATCTCTTACTGGATGCCTGGACTTCCGGTTTAGAACTTTTGGTTGTGGGAGGTGCAGATCTCTTTGATGATCTGGTCCGGGTGGGAGCTTCAACCGGAGCACTTTCTTTACTTTTCTCTTCTTCCTCAGCCTTCCTCCTCTTTTCCCGGCTGGCATCAAGTGCCTCTTTTGAGATGCCTAGGCCTTGAGCAATGTGCTCTACTTCTTTTCTCACCTTTCTTTTAATCTCAGGTTCCCTGAGTTCTACATGTATTTTTACACTCAGCTCCTCAAAGGTTCCAAACCTTTCTGCCTTAGGATCTTTAGGCTGACTTAGCATGTGTTGAACATGCAGCTCCACTATCTGTTCATCCACTTCATACCCCATGGGCATGATCCAGACAGTCCTTGGCTCCACTGCCTCCATTAGGCACTGATCAGTGTCAACCATAAAGCACACAGAGTCTTTGTATTTTTCAACAAGAGACTGGGGAATTCTCTCTCTTGCTTGCATCATGCTCTGAAAGTTTTTGAAGTATCCCCATAGAGCTGTATTTCTCGCTTTTGCATCCCCAAGTCCATGCAAATAGTCTCTTATCTGGACTGCAACAGGTTTGTCATTCTGCCATACCCATCCACTTGATCCGGGTAGCTCATTCATGAAGTAGAAGAATAGACATACAATAAGAGTACCATACTTAAAGGAATTCTTCTTATCCTTCTTGATTTTCTGTATATTTTCCATTAATTGGCTTAGCAGTAGTTCGCAGAGATCATATTCTGCATTCTTTCTTAGCATTTCATAGGCAGTGTATACTGCAGTTCCGGATACAGAATTCTCCCTGCTGGAGTGATAGATCTTGTATCCTATTATCATTGATGCATATTTGATATCCGGATCAGAAATATCTTCAATGGTCATTGCCCTCTTATCAAATTTTGATCCGGTGGCCTCAGTTACAATGTTGTTCTTGACAGATTTGAGGATAGGTATCCCTCCGGAAGAGTATAGACCAGTTACTGCTCTAATTGCCTCTTTTGTGATCTTGCAGGGTCTATCCAGCCATAGAAAGTTGTCATGCATCCTGCTCAGTACATACCGGACCCATTCATCTTCTTCAAAGCAGGGGAAATGAATAAATTGCTCAAATTGTTTCTTCTGGATATCCTTATACTCTGGTTTAAGCTCAAAAGCATTGTCTATCAGTTGCTTGTGATAGAGGTCTCTTAATTTGAATTCCCCAAATTCCTCAATGCTTGCATGTATGTAAACCCTAATGTCTTCAGTATGTAAAACTCCGTGAGGAACACTAGAGAAGGCTCCTAGTGGATCTACCTCCAATGATTTGTAGGGATGTTTCTTGAATGAGGGGCGAGGTCTATCAGAGATCTTAACTATGTTTGGAGTAGCCATTCTTCAAAGATTTGCAGTGAGGTAATGAAAAACGGAGAATACCTTATGCGCCTTCGACTTGCACGGAGTGATTGGATTGATTTCTTTATGTAATGACTTCGGCAGGAGATCCTTGGTGTGCTTGATAAATCTTGTTGCAGAGCTCCACTATTCGCTTCTTCTTGAGTGCAGAATGAGCAAATGACTTTTGAGAAATCCCTTATATTGCTCCGCGAACCCTAATATCTGTCTGCAATAAATGCTTCACCTACATCATTCCGGTTTGCCTTGTCTGGATAGCTTGGAGTATCCCGGATTAGTCCTGATCTGTGGATATCATCCGGATCTTTCAATCATGAATAAATCGAGGTAACATATTACAAGAACATCCCAAACACTCTGTCCAATCCGCAGAACAAGATAGTGCACTTCCGGATCTTTCCAGACCCTTTTGTAATCCTTTATCATACCGGAGCATCTCCCTGAACAGGTCTTATTTGATCGATCACAGCTTCTTCATAACTCCATGCGGACCTCTGAAAACTTGACTGAAGCATCTCAAGACTCATATCTGCAAACCCTTTAATCTGCATCTTGTGCCACATTCGGCACCACTTGTTTGCCTGGGGGAACAGGATTTTCTTTGAGTCTCCCCCTGAGCCTGAGCTCACTTTTTAATTTCCGGAAGAAATATCAGCACCAGAGTCTGGTGCGGATCCAACCTCTACATTCTCTGAACTTTTCTTCACCCAAATCTTGCTCATCTGATTCCTAACTTCATCCGCATTCATCTTTTGTTTACCCTTGTCTTGATTCTGATTATACACCGGACCTCTTTTGTCCTGATACTTGTTTCTGCAGACTTTAGCATTATGACCGGACCTATTGCAGATTTGGCAAATAACATTTTTTTTATATTTGACTGATATCCTCTTGATCTGCATTGATTAGCCATATGACCTACTCTATTGCATGTGAAGCATCTACCTTTGAATGATTTGTTTACTTGCATAATTCTGCATTCATGGGATTTGTGTCCATACCTTTTGCAGTTGAAGCACTGTCCGGAGAAGGATGAATTAATCTGATTCATTCTTATTCTGCACTGATTAGCTTTGTGACCAAAGTGGTTGCAGCTGTGGCAGTATCCATTGAAGGATGGATATCTTTGAGCATTTGGCTGTCTTACCGGAGGTCTTCTAGGCCTGCTCCTTGGATTTTCTGATCCAAGATTCTTCTGACCGGATCCGGAGCTTTCTCCTTTCTCAGATCCCAAACCATACTTGTCATCTGTCCCTTTTTGACTTCCAAGAAGAACTTCAAGTTGAGCAGAACTTATCTTGAATTTCTCTTTATATTCATTTGCTGTTTGAAGGTCTCTTTTGAGAGAGGCAATTTGATCCTCAAGTTTTTCTTCATTATCTTTGGCATCTTCAAGATCAGATTCAAGATGTCTGATAATCCTGTCCATCTGGTGGCATTCTTCTGATTTTTCTTTAAGAGATTGTCTTAGATTGTCTTCAGCCTTTCTTTTTTCTTCAATCTCTTGAGTAAACTTTATAGTTCCTGATTCCATTTCATGTCTTAACATAATGACTTCTTTTGATAACTTTTCACATAACTTGGTTTGCTCAGTCAATTCTTCATTTGTATTGCTTTCTTCACTTTGTCTTGCCAACTGTTGGAGCAGCTCCTTTCTCTTTTTCATAGAGAGACTTAATTTGTCTTTTAATTCTCTCATGAATTCATCAGCCTGTTTGAGTCTTTCCTTTAATTCACTGACTTCAGAATTTGACTGTTCAAGATCCTCAAGAGCAGTCTTGAGTTGCTCCCTTAAACCATATGCATCCATTTGAAATCCCAGATCTTCCTCAAGCTGTTAGGCTCTATTTGGAGGAACTTAGCTCTGATACCAATTGTTGATAACTGAGAGGGGGGGGGGTGAATCAGTTATCCTAATTATTTCCCTTATTGTACTTTCTTTTTAATTGATGCAGCATAGAATCAAACACAAAAACATTAATCATGAAATAAGAAACACATGACACAGTATTTTTGACGTGGAAACCCTGTTAAGGGAGAAAACCACGGGGTGATTAACCCAAAATTATTCTCTGTTAGAAGAATAGGAAATTACAAAATGGCACTTGCCAATTAGGGCTCACTGCCCGAGCACACTGCTCACAAGAGGCCCACTGCCTACAAGAAGACACACTGTCTACAAAGTGATAAGAATCACAGTCTTGAACTGATTGGAAGCATCTGCATATGCTGGAGTTCAGTTCCGGTTAGGCTCAGTACACTGATCTGCTGCACTTCATCTTTCCTCTGTTCTTTATTCTGCTATCTTTCACATACCGGATCCTTTTTGCTACCTCTGCTCTGTTCTGGACTTATTCGCATATATCTTCACATCATCACACCCTTCACAACTAAATCCATCCTCTATATATATCCGCACAAGTAATTTCATCACCTTTCTAGTCGGCATCCGGAACAGTCTAGTTTCTTACAAACTTTTGTTCTGTCGGCTGAATCCTTCCTCACCAAGCAATGCGGATCAAGCATATACTTGTAGATATCATTAATCATGTCGGCCAAACATGATTCATGCCTTCACAACCTCTATCATCAACAGTAACACATCCGGAAAGTAGTCTGATACTCTGTCAGTCAGTTCTTCCTCTGTTTTCACTGTTTCTCAGGAATCCGGTACTTCAACTGTTCATATCTTTTTCCTTGTCCATCACCGGAGGCTAAATCCTTGGAATATACCACTCAAGGTAGTCCTCTTGACTTCCCCAAATCCGCACTGCACCAAGACACTTCCTCTGAGAGATCCGGACCAATCTGTCGGACCTTGCCACATGCTCTGTTCTTGTTCACCGGACCACAACATTCTTTATTCTGACTTCCGGTAGAGACACATTATGACTTGCGGATATGTGGGATGACCTTTGTTGCCATCAATGACAACAACCATGAATCCATATAGTGTCTCTTGCCAACAGAGGTGCTTACCTTTAAAACTAGTAATGATACCTAAATGTTTGTCATCCTGTTGAATCAGACCATTCCACCAAATGGAAGAAGTAGCAAAGCTTAGACCATGACTAAGGGATTGGTCATACGAAGTTAGCTTCTTCTAGATGGTCTGCTGGACCTTCCAAATGGTATTGAAGGGAGCAGAACCATGAGTTTTTTAAAAAGGAGAAAGAAGGAGCTTGTCATTCCAATTGACCATGTCCCAAGGGTGGCTAGCAAAGGCAGAATGAATGTGGAAACAAACCAAATGTTTCCATGGAGCATCCCCATCCAGCGCCCTCACAATCCATTTAGTGGTTAAACAGACACCCTATATGTACAGATCAATGATTCCTAAACCCCCTTTGTCTTTCAACTGAATACAATGCAACCAAGATATGGAGGGCAAGCCTTTCTTGTTGCCATACTCATAAGCTGTGTCGGTTGTAGTAACTTTTACAAGGAAGCGAGCAAGAAGAATTTTGTTGGCCACCTGGATGCAGCCAACAATGGATAAGAATCAGTTAGTTCAATTCTGAAATTTGCCTTTGATTTTGATCAAGAACCAATTCCACATATCTTTGAGGGTCACATCAATGCCGAAGGGGATAACGAGGTATCTAGTGATGGTGCCATGTTTCACTTCTTGCCATTCGCTTGGGATCCATGGTGGATGAGGACTGGGGTGAGTCATAATGAACTCAGTTTATGCATGGCCAGCTTTGAGCCTGAGATGGTACAAAAAAGTTCCAATATATCAATTGTATGTGACACTTCATCAGCTGAATTTTGAATAAACAACGTGCTATCATCAGCAAAGCATGAGTTAAGGGCTTTGGTATTAGTTGGCAGTGAAATACCAAGGAAAGCTTAGTGGAAAGTGCATGCTAGAACAAATAACCGAGAACATCAGCAGCTAGAATAAAAAGGAATGGACCAAGGGGGCAGCCTTGGTGGATAGATTTTTGCAGGGGGAATTGGGGGGAGACGGATCCATTGACGGTAATTCTAGCATTAGCATTCATAAACAACATTCCAATTTGAGCACAGAGCTTCAGCCTGAATCCCAACCATTTTAACATGTTAAGAATGAAGGGCCATTGGATGCAATCATAAGCTTTATTGAGATCAAGCTAGATAATTAGAGTATCTTGGTCAGTTTGCTGGGCCCATTCAGCGGCCTGTCAAGCTAAGACCAGATTGTCTATAATATATCTGTCTCCTAAGAAGCCCATCTGTTCTGGCCGCACTATCTCCTGAGTAATATGTTTCATTCTACACACCAACGCTTTGGCAATGATTTATATCTAGAGTAGGAAAAAAAAATTCTGAGTTGTTGAATGGTACTATTAGACAATGGTCAATTTAAATTGAATTTAGATTGTAATGATCACTAGAGAGATCAACAGAATTATAAAACAGAAAATGGCTTAAAAGGTACTCAATGGGGCTGAGCGGTGCAGGTGTAATAAAGTGATACTAAATTCAAGAAGAATAAGAAATAAATTAAGTACAGAGTCTGACTAAACGATATCTATAAATGCTGATCTGGGTTGATTGATTGACAGTGAGAAAGCTACAAGATTTAGGATCAAATCTATACAAGTTCTAATTTTCATTAAAAAAACAAATAATGTCAAGTAATGGTGCGGTTGACTGGAAATGAGAGCTTAAATGCTGGAATGTTTTGATGGGTAAACAGCGAGGTAAAAGATTTAAGATCAAGCTTATCCTTTCTTTGTGGGCTTTCAAGCTCAAAATTGCCAGAAAATGTGTCTTACGCTGGAAAAATGGTCTAATTAAAATAAAACGGGTAATTTATTGCACGCTCGATTAAGTGGATTCCGGTCAAAAAACCAGATCAAATAATGTTCTTGAGGATCTGCAGGTAACGCGATCAAATCCCATGGCCCTCAACATGAAAACCCTGACACAGCCCTGGTGAAAACCACTGCGGAAATACAGAAAAACAGTGCAAACCACAGTACAGGACACAACAGGGTCCATGACACTGCAAGAATACGAGCTACAGGACCAGGTCGGATCAGTCGGGCCGGAATTAGCATGGAGGCATTTTTTGGCTCGGCGGAAAGCATCCTCAGTCTGTGAAAAACTTGTCCTCTTGAAAGAGAGGTCACAAGTTCAAATCTTACAGGGGTAGGGTATGTATCTCTCATATTTATTATATTTATTAGAAGTACAGTTGGGTGCCTCCTGCATACTTGGAATATGAAGTAGTCTCATATGTTATAAGCCACCTGTAGACCCAGAATTAGATTGCCAAACATTGTAGACCATAAAAGAATCCATTTCCATTTATGGACAAGAGCTATGGTTAGGGAGCCTATTTTTGCCTCTGTGGCCAGTACGCTTGGTAGGTTTGATGATTCTGCAAAGGTTTTCAAGGATTTAACTCTGATTAGTTTATCTGGAGCTTGCAGGTTTAATAATTTGGTACAGTGTATTGAAGCTTTGATAATTGCAAACGACTTGAACTGTTAGGGTAATTGTAGGGTTAAATGAACTAGCTTTTATGAGGGTTTGATGGCTGTAGGCGAACAATTCAGCTGTAAATTTATTTTTTTGGTAAAAAGAATGATTGTTTATATTTTTGTTTTTGGTTTTGCTAGCTGGGATTGCGTTTCCATTCACCGCCAGAGGTGACTAATAAATAATATGGACACCCAGCTAAGCGGTATGATGCATGGTTGGAAGATAATTTGCAGTGACTTTCAGCCTAGAAGATTCCAGAAGACTTCGAAGACACAAAAATCATTGCGAAAAACGGTTTCAAAGCCAATCAGGCATTCCTCAATATTGAAGATTACTTTGAGTTGATCTGGATTATCTCAAGGAAGTCAGAGATTCAAGGGAATTGTTGAAAAGACAGTATTCTATTGTTGGCAATGAAACTGCCTGTTTTGGCAGGGGGCAGTCCTTGTGGGCTATCAAACTGAAAAAATTAGTTTGGAAATGTTTTTGATTAGATAAGCATTTTTGGATTGAGTTATGAACATAAATAAAAGTAGTTTCATGTCAAAAAGTGGTCTCATATAAAAATGGTGAGTGAGAATGCTGTGTTACATTTCTGTAAAATTTTCATCAACACAAACATTGCATCTCCTAAAAATACAAGTGCTACTATAAGTAATAGGTTGGGATGCAAAACTTTATTTTGAATTAGGTACAAACTAATTAAAATGGACCATTCCCATGGAAGATCAGTCTCAATCTAAGTTTAAACCTGGTTTGCCAGAGTTCCATATAGTTTATTAGAGGAGTTCGAACCCAAAATCTGGATTCATAACTCCCATTAAAAAAATACTTTGAAGTTTAGAAGAAATATATAACTCACATAAAGTATAGTTGCTCCAGAGGATTTGAAGGACTCTAACAGCTGGGCTTTGTCTGGATTAGAAGCTGTGGATTCCCTCACAAGAAGGAAAGTGGGATGACCCTGAGCAAGACTGGAATTAGTTATATGATGGCCAATGTAACCAGTTCCTCCTATAATCAGAATTCTGCTGCTCCCCATCTTAACCTGAATTTTATTTTGTTTTCCAACAAGGGAAATACTTGTTTTTGTGAATTGCAGAAGACAAGTTAAGTAACTCTTAATAACAAGCTTTGGACAAAAGTCAAAATGCAATTACATATTCAAGTGGCCATGGACCCTGACAGAAAGGCACAGAAAGGACAAGGAAGAGAATAACAAGCCCAAGTAACAAGTCTTTTATAGGAATTTGTTTTTTCTTTTTTATATTGATTGTTTGACCATTGAAATGGATGATGTTTAAGTAGAGTGATATGTCAATAATATATATTAGAGCAACCTTTGAATTAAAATAATTGCAATTCATTATATATACATACATTGCATTCTAAACCTACATTTTTTGTAAATTCTTAGTAATCCTTTGTTTATGTAGTTGGTTTGTAAAATATGTTTAAGTCACTTATTATCATTAATTTCTTAGTATTGTTTTTATTTTTATTATTTTTCATTATGTATAATTTTTATTTTGGTTCATTTTTATTGTAATTTTTTATTTAAAAATTTATTGGTAATGTTTTAAAAGATTACTTTTTATAAACTTACATGACATTTTCAATGTTCTAATAAATCAAGATATATAATAAGAATTTTCTATTTCATTTTTGTTAGTGTAGAGAAAGATCTCAAACTTGCATATCACCACCATTGAAACTAAATTTCCAAGAGTTTTTGGTTACGAGTTACGTTGGAAAAGAGGCTCTAAACAAATTTTCAAAACTAATATGCATATACATTCTAAACCTAAGTTTTTGGTAAATTCCTAGTAATTCTTTGTTTAAGTAGTTAGTTTGTAAAACATGTTAAGTCACTTATTATCATTAATTTCTTAGTATTGTTTTTATTTTTATTATTTTTCACTATGTATAATTTTTATTTTGGTTCATTTTTTTTTATTGGTAAACACTTTGCTTATTTTGGTTCATTTTTATTGTAATTTAATATTTAAAAATTTATTGGTAAATTTTTTATTAACTACTTTATATAAACTTACATGACATTTTCAATGTTCTAATAAATCAAGATATATAATAAGAATTTTTTTTTTTTTTGGTATTGAATATAGTATAACAACATTTACATTGTACTGCTAGTGCAGTTCATCGTTTTGGAATAGCAAAAATACAATTTAGCGCTTGGCCAAAGGACTGTTATATTTCAGTTTTTGATCAGCTTGAGTATTCTTTACAAAAAATATACAGCTTGAATCCACATATACATGCTATACGCCCAACTTGATTACAAAGAGATCAAAAAGGTCCCAGGTTCGACTGTTCACCCCAGCTGGAGAAACATTTATTGATCATTGCCACCTTCATTGGGTGACTCAGCTTCGTCCTGCAGGAATCCATCTACAAGTGCTTGGTCGTTTGACATCACCTCGTCTGCCTCAATATTTGGATTTGCCACGTCTTCAACTTGGGGGTTCAATTGTTGAGGTCCTCTTTATCTTCCAGGCCCAACTACTTCGTTCACCACATTTTGTAGCTCATCAAAGGCCCTCCTGAAGATCACTGCCTCCTCAAAGTTCAGGCGACATGCATACCTGTACCTGACCTCTTCCCTGATGATGGTTACTGATCCTTCCCTTATCAACCTCCTGAACTTCTCCATGGAGATTTCTATGTGAATTAAAACCTGCGATGAAACAAAAGCACGTGTGAGTCTTTTTTCCGACTCAGTAAGTACCCTCTTTACTCCCATAAATTTGTCATTGTTTCTTGCTTTCCATATATGCCACAAAATCTCATTAGTTAGCAGATTCCAGAATAATTTGCATTCAGAATTTATTTTAAAAGATCACAAAAAAGAATATCTTGCCAATTAATTTTACCATCCCTATTCCAGATTTTCAATTTATGACAGAATAAGTTCCAAATTTCTATTGCATACAAACAATCAAAAAGAATGTGTCTAACTATTTCTGGTGTCCTATAGATGCTGCAAATATCTAGGTCCAAAAGGTTAGCTTTGAATGGTATTTTTTGTAAAATGACCAACCATCTAAAACAAGCCTTTTTGGGCTCCATAGAGTTGTGCCAAACCATGGAAAGTATTTTTTTCCATTCATTAGTATTTAAGGAAATATCCCAGCGCTTATTTACATGCCCAAGTACAGAATCATTCATAGTCAATTCATTATATATTGATTTAGCTTTAATACACTTTAAAGGGGAACCATCTTTCCAAGTAACAATATTAGCAATATCACAGTCTTCCTCAATAATCCTGGGAAAGCATGTGTCTCTGCATGCTTCCAAAATTGTAGAGTAAGTTCTAGAATAGAGTTAGGTAATTCAAACCTTTCCTGAATGTTGTCCCAGCTTATCAGTTTCCCATTGGAAAGGATGTCTACAAACGTTTTGATTCCTTTCTTGTGCCACTTTTTTGTTGAGCAACCTAGGAGCAGTGCAAGTTTTTTTCCATTGTGTTCCAGGTTCCACCAAATGGAGTTGTGAGAGACATTTTACATTATTTCTTCAAGCTTTTGGGTTTCCTACAAAATTCTGTAACATGGTTGATACTCTTCTGAAAGATGCTACGACGCAAGTAGATACATGAATGGTATGCTAACAGAGAAGATCTCACTAGAGAGATCCACCCGCCAAGGCTTCCCATTGGCTCCAGCCTTATTTGTCATAGCCTTGGATGCACTCCATTATCTCTTAAGGGACAACACATTCTCCCCCAGGATAAAAGGGATATGTCTTCCAGATCAAAATGAGCTAATTAATGTACAGTTTGTAGATGACACCTCCATTTTTGTGGACCTTGAACAAAGTAGTTTGGAGTCCTTAATGAAGAAATTTGATCTCTTTTGTCTTGCATCTAGTGCTAAGCTTTCCAGGGCCAAGTACACCTTTCTAGGGTGGAAAAAAGAATCGCCTGACTGGCTGGAGAGATATGGTTTTCAATGGGGAGGACCCAAAAAACTAGTGAGATACTTGGGAATCCCCTTTGCGGTGAGCCCAATGTTGGTGAAACACATATATTTATTGCAATCCAATCTTGCATCATGGGTGTAATGCATCTGCCATCTCCCTTAACTTTCTGGATTCCCATGATGAGGTTAAATATAGTGTCTTATTGGAGGTTATTGATTATATGTCTATTGTTAGACTGTGTGGGAAGTGGAACGTATACTGCTATAGGATGAGTATATATAGATGATATGCTATAACAGAGACATTTCTATGGATTTAATACAAAAGAGCTATCCCCTACTCAATGTGGATGTAGCCATTTGGTGAACCACGTTAAAAAACTTGGCTCTTCTCTCTTGCATCTGTTTTGAGTCTGTTTATGTGTTTGATTTATTATTTTTCTTTTGTCTTTATCTTTTTTCTTTGTTCAATAATTTGTATCAGAGCAGGTTGAGAAGCTCAACATAAAAGCTCAGTGGTGAAGCTGGTTGGAAATTGGTGAAGAATTTCCAGAAGCATGGACGAAGCAGATAAGTGGAAAATTGAAAAGTTTTCAAGGCTGAATTTTGGGTTGTGGAAGGTACAGATGGAATTGCTGCTGATCAAGCAGGATCTCTCACTCGCATTGGTAGGGAAAACCAAAGGAAAAGGTTTGATGTTAGACGAAGAGTGGGAGATATTGGATAAGAAAGCAAGGGCCACTATTTTTCTTTCACTGTCAAGCAATGTCATGTTCAACGTTTCAGCAGAGAAGACATCTAAAGAGCTATGGGATAAGCTTTTAGATATGTACGAGATGGCATTGGCATCAAACAAGGTATTCATCATGAAGAAGTTATACAATTTTAAAATGAAAGAAAGTGGGATCATGTCTAATCACCTAAATGAATTTAATACTTTGGTCACTCAATTGATTTCAGTGGGTAAAAAATTGGATGATGAAATCAAAGCAATTCTGTTATTATGCTCTCTACCTAACAGCTGGGAAGGAGTGGTGATGGCAGTTAGCACTTCTGTGGCTGCCAAGAGTACATTAAAATTTGATGATGTTGCAACCACTCTTCTTAGTGAAGACACAAGGAGAAAAAATCAAGAACCCTCATCCGGTGATGCCTTGACTACTGTAAGTACAGGCAATAGAGGAAGGGATCAAGATAGAGGCAAAAATAATCACAAAAGAAGGTCCAAATCTGCACCACGATCGAAGTCTAGGGGTAGAAATAGAGTATGTTGGTTTTGTGGCAAACCGGGTCACACAAAAAAGAACTGTTGGAATTACAAAAAGGCACAAGAAAAGGTGAGCAATAATGAAGTAAACACTGCATATGATAAAGATGATGGTATTTTAGTTTTATCAGCGAGTGACACTACTGCAAACTCGTGGGTGCTCGATTCCAATGCTTCTTTCCATGCTACTCCATGTCGGGAGGCCTTCACAAATTATCAAGAAGGTATGTTCAGAAACATTTTTCTTGGTGATAATAAAGAATGTGAAATAGTAGGAAAAGGTGATGTGATATTGTCTCTAAAAAATGGAAATAAATGGATCTTGAAAGATGTGAGACATGTTCCCACACTGAAATAGAATCTCATCTCTGTAAGTTAGCTTTATGCTCAAGGGTGTGATGACAAATTTTCTTTAGATACTTGGAAAGTAACTAAGGGTGTATTGGTGCTTATAAAAGGCTGTAAATTGGGTAGTCTTTATGTGTTAGATTGTCATGGTAAAGTGGGAGCTGCAATGGCGGTTGTGGACAATAGCTCAGACCTTTGGCATAAGAGGCTCAGACATATAAGCCAAAAGGGACTTGAAGTCGTGCTTCAAAGGGATCAACTCCCAGGTTTGAAGTCCATGGATTTGGAGTTTTGTGAGCATTGTCTCCATGGAAAACAAAGGCGAATTAGCTTCTTGACGATTGGTCATGACATGCGGACAACACCTTTAGAGCTCATCCATTCCGATGTGTTCGGACCTACAGAGGTAACATATTTTGGAGGTGCAAATTATTTTGTCTCTTTTATTGATGATTTTACTTGTAAAGTGTGGGTATATATGCTGTATAGAAAATCAGAAGTTTTTTCAAAATTTAAAATTTTCAAAGCATTGGTTGAGAATCAAACTGGGCATAAAATAAGATGTTTGCAAACCGATAATGGGGGAGAGTTTTGTTCTTTGGAGTTTATTGGTTTTTGTATAGATAATGACATTAGATGAATTAAAGTAGTCCCATTCACTCCTCAAGAAAATAGTACATCCGAGATGATGAATAGAACCATTCTTGAGAGGGCTCGATGCATGTTGTCTAATGTAGGCCTAAGCAAGGAGTTTTGAGTAGAGGCGGTTAACACAACTATATATCTAATCAACAGAAGCCCTTCATGCAGATTGGATTTTGATATCCCTGAAGAAGTTTGGTTGGACAAATAGATTTCATATTCTCATCTTTGAGTTGCTCATGTTCCCAAGGAAAAGCATATAAAGTTGGATTCTAAGTCACATCACTGCATATTTGTTGACTATGGTGAAGAGCAATATGGGTTTCGTTTGTGGGATCCAGTTGCAAAATAACTTGTTCGCAGTCAGGATGTTGGGTTTAATGAGAAAGTTTTCCCAGCGTTGCAAAAACAGGGGACATCTTCAAATGAACATATAGAGGTTGATATGTTTGAAAAAGGCATTCATATGAAGCAAACATAGGAAGCAGTGCGTTCATTGTTCTCCCAGCAGCCTGTTGGAGAGTGTTCACAACCTAGTTTGGCTGAAACGTCAGCTGTGAGGGGCCAAATTATTTCTAAGCCAGTTTCAAATTCTTTAAATCTGCCTCTTAAGACTTTATCGCTGCCCACTCAATTGTTTGACAATTCTTTGGAATCACAACTTCCAACGCTGCAGTTTGAAAATGCCACACACCAAGTCCATGGTTCCACGCAGACTTTAGAATAGTCTTTGCAATTTGAAAAGTATTCGCTGCCAATTACTCCTCCATCGCAGCCTACTGAAAATTCCTAACAATATGTAACCCAGCTATTTGAATTTTCATTGGTTCTCACCTCAAATCCCATGCTACCAGCAAGGGATATTTTTCAACCTTTAAACATTTCTTTCAAGCCTATTTTGCAAGGTCACGATGGAGGAGATTTTTCTGCATGGCCTCTACATGTTCAAACACAGTCTTCACAACTGATGTCGCCAGCAAATATTCCAACACAGTCTTCAGCAAATGTTGAAATGTAGCCTTCTACAAGTCATGTGCAACCAACCAATGATATTGCACACCCTCCACACTTTGGTATGCATCCTTCTGAAACTTAATCGCTGCCTTTATTTGATTCATCGTAGCCTTTAAAGGAAGGGCATACCTCATAACAACTATTTGAAAGTCTACGCAGCAAGGAGGGACATGTTTGCCACTACATAATGATCCTCCACAGCAACGTATGGAGAATAGAATCAATTTAAATGATAGAAATTTGCAAGCCGCTAGGAGTTGCTGTAATTCATTCCCTCAGCCTATTGGGCAGAGGCAAAGCATTAGAGGATATGTTCAAAAATAGAGCAAGGTGCAGGGTAAGTGCAAAAAGATGGGGGGTCAAAAAGGGGTCTTAAGTGGCCACACTTTTTTTTAAATCGGGAAATACTAACCTTGGATGAGAAATTGAGCATAGTTACACTCAAAATTTGAAGATGCAACAAAAATAATATTTGTAGTGCTTCGAGTCTACTTTCTAAACTACTATTTTTTTTTTAAAAAATATAGATTAAGGGGTTCAAAAAAGAGAGCCACAGAAATTGGTGTTGTTTCTATAAAAAAAACATAACATAGCATATTTTGTGGCTCCCTCAAAAGGTTAACTTTTTTTTTGGTATTTTTAAAATCGCTTCGGTGAGAAATTAACTAATAGCATGAAGTTTATGCCTGATTTTTTTGATAATTTTTTAATGAATATTTAATTTTTTACTACTTCTCAAAGTGGACACATCCTAAAAAATATAATTTTGGTTGTGTTACCCCTGTAAATTTTGAAAACTAATTTAAATTTTTTTTTTAATGTGTAGAATGGAGTCTAGTTTATAATTTTTTTTTTTTGAAATTTCAATGAACGATTATTTACAATGAAAAAAAGACCAAACACTGGTTTTTACCCAAAAACAGACACAAACAAAAGAAATTAAACATGAAAGGCTTAACATTGTCAATTTAATGTGAAAAAAATTATATCGTTAAATAACTAAGAGAAAGCCTAACATTACCCAGGTGTTCGATTTGTTCAACCTTGAAACACATGCAAATATGAGGGTTAGCACGAACAAAATTATGTGAAATCTTGTAGAATATGCAAAAACACGTCTTTGGACGTTGGGAAGGCACTCCAAGCCTTTGGGTTGGAAATCCAAAGCAAAATATAATGCGAGCATGTTATAACGCGCTCGCGTTATGTTTTGTTTTGCATTTTTTCCCTTTTTGCAAAAGTTTTCCCGATGTTTGTCAAGTTTGACATAATGCGAGCGCATTATAATGCGCTCACATTATATCTCCCTTGGAATGTTTTATGTTCAAGGTTATTAAGTATGTATGTATGTATGTATGTATGTATGCTTGTATGTAGTGATGTATGTATGCTTGTATGTATGTATGTATGTATGTATGTATGTATGTATGCATATATACTTATATGTATATATGTATGGTTGTCTGTATGTATATATGTATGGTTGTATGTATGTATGTATGCATGCTTGTATGTATGTATATATGTAGACATGTTTGTTTGTTTGTATGTATGTATGTATGTAAGGGTTTTGGGTTTAGGGTATATAAGGACCTGAGCCCGTAGAGCTTTTAGGGTTGAGGGTTGAGGGATTAGGAATTAGGTAATAGGTTGAGGGTAGAGGGTTGAGGGATACAATTAAGGGATAATATTTAGCTTGTTGAGTGTATAAGATTAATTGTGTAAGGTATGGGGATTATGGTTTAGGATATTGGTTTTAGGGTTTACGATATGAATTGAGGGTATATAAGGCATAGGGTGACTTTGGTTGAGAGTGTATGGTTTAGGTTTTAAGTATAGGGTTGAGGCACAATATTCAGGGTTTAGGGTATAAGGGTGAGGTTATAGGGTATAGGGATGAGGGTTTGTGGGTGTAGGTTTCAGAGTTTAAGGTATAGGGTTGAGGATTCAAGGATTAGGACTTAAGTATATGGTTGAGGGTATAGGGTAGAGGGATGAGAGTTTACAGTGGAGGGATAATGTTCAAGGTTGACTATCCAAGATATAGGGTTTAGGGTTTAAGGTTGAGGGTATAAGGCATATGGATGAGGGCTAAGGGTTTAGGGCATAAGTATAGGGTTGAGGATATAGGGTATAGAGTAGAGGTTTGAAGGTTCAGGGGTAATGTTCAAGGTTGAGTGTCCAAGGTTAAATGTATAGGGTATAGGATTTAAGGGTATCTAGGGGTTGAGAGTTTAGGGTTTAAGGGTTTAAGGTTTGAGGGATTAAGGGTTTAAGGGTTGACAGTTTAAGGGTTGATGGATTAGGGTTTAAGCCATAGTGTCGAGGGTAGAGGGTTTAGGGATATGATTTAGGGTTGAAGGTTTAAGGGTTGAGGGTTGAGGCTTTAGGGTTGAGGGTTAAGGGATTAGGGTTTAAGGTATAGTGTCGAGGGTAGAGGGTTTAGGGTTTAAGGATTAAGGGTTGAGGCTTTAGGGATAGGGTTTAGGATTTAGGGTTAAGGGATTAGGGTTTAAGGTATAGTGTCGAGGGTTGAGGGTTTAGGGATAGGTTTTAGGATTTAAGGTTTAAGGGTTGAGGGTTTGAGGCTTTAGGGTTTAGGGTTAAGTGAGACCTAGATGGCTAATGATGGATGGAGAGGTAGACAAGGAGTGACTGAGAGACGTAGAGAGGGGAGAGGTAGAGAGGTGAGGGGAAGACAAAGGTGAGAGATATAATAAAATGAGAGAGTGAAGTTAACAACTTGAGGGAAAGATGGTTAAGCATGAGGGAGAGAGGTGGAGAGGAAGGGAAATATCTAGAGATCCTTGAGAGATATTCAAGTGAGAGACCTACAATCTAGGGAGTGAGGGGTGAGAGAGATAGGGGAGAGATAGGGGTGAGGTAGATAGGGGAGGAGAGGGGTGGATAAGGGTTGAGGGTTTAAGGCTTTAGGGTTTGATGGTCAAGGGTTTAGGGTTTAAGGGTTGAGAGATTAGGGTTTAGGGTTGAGGGATTAGGGTTTAAGGTATAGTGTCGAGGGTTGAGGGTTTAGGATTTAAAGTTTAAGGGTTGAGGGTTAAGGCTTTAGGGATAGGGTTTAGGTTCAAGGGATTAGGGTTTAAGGTATAGTGTTGAGGGTTGAGGGTTTAGGCATAGCGTTTATGATTTAAGGTTTAGGGTTGAGGGTTGAGGCATTAGGGATATGGTTTAGGGATAAGGGATTAGGGTTTAGGGTTGAGGGATTAGGGTTTAGGGTATATTGTTGAGGGTTGAGGGTTTAGGGATATGGTTTAGGATTTAAGGTTTAAGGGTTGAGGGTTGAGACTTTAGGGATAGGGTTTAGGGTTTAGGGTTGAGGGTTGAGGGATTAGGGTTTGAGATATAGTGTTGAGGGTTGATGGTTTAGGGATAGGGTTTAGGATTTGAGGAGGGTTGAGGATTTAGGGATAGGCTTTAGGGTTGAGGGATTAGGGTTTAGGGTGTAGTGTTGAGGGTTTAGGGATAAGGTTTAGGATTTAAGGTTTAAGGGTTGAGGGTTGATGATTTAGGGATAGGGTTTAGGGTTGAGGGTTTAGGATTTAAGGTCTAAGGGTTGAGGGGTGAGGCTTTAGGGATAAGGTTTAGGGTTTAGGGATAAGGGATTAGGGTTTAGGGTTGAGGGATTAGGTTTTGTGGTATAGTGTTGAGGATTGAGGGTTTAGGGATAGGGTTTAGGATTTAAGGTTTAAGTGTTGAGGGTTTAGGCTTTAGGGATAGGGTTTAGGGTTGAGGGTTGATGGATTAGGGTTTAGGGTTGAGGGATTAGGGTTTGAGGTATAGTGTTGAGGGTTGAGGTTTTAGGGACAAGGTTTAGGGTTGAGGGATTAGGGTTTGAGGTTTAGTGTTGAGGGTTGAGGGTTTAGGGGGTGTTGTGGTATCAGAGATAGGGTTGGCGTGGATAAGTTGATCACTAGATGGTAGGGGATCGAGGATGGGGTTAGATGGGATGCTTAGATCTTGATTAGGATAGGAAGTTGATGTTTCAATATGTTTTGGATTTGACTCTTGACATAGCTCTTGTGTTTGAATGAAAGTGGAAGTGACTTGGATGGATGTGATAGGTGCTTGGATGGGCTCATCAACATGGCTACATGATGGTTCTTGACTTGCACTTATGGTAGGAGATTCTTCAATAGGCTTGGTAGGTGTTGGACTGCATGATGGTAATGGAGGGATAGGTATGGTACTTGGAAGCTCTTGTTCATGATTTGTGGGCTTGGGCCTGCTTGTGTTAGAGGGGGATGAGCAAATTTGGACAACTCTATAGATTTGATTTTGCCTTTATTTTTCACTAATATTCTTTGGAGAAGATCCTTCAAAGATTCTTTGGTTGATGGATTAGGACTTGTAAGGTTTGATGGTGGATTAGATGGTGAATTATATGGTGTATGGATGATAGGGATTGATGGATTGGGAGATAGGCGGATCAATGGTTAGGTGTAGGAGGCTTGGAGGGATATGGTGATGGGAGTATAGGTATTGATGGATTGTGAGGTATTTAGGATAATGGATGAAGGTTAATAGGATTGGATGGCTATTGTGGTGGAGGGATTGGAGGGATTTATGGATTGGGAGGTGGAGGATTCTTAGTCAAATATTGCTCATGTAAGCTTTTAAGTTTGACCATAAGTTGCTTGGTAAGATCATGTGCTAGGTTGGTGTTCCCTTGATCAAAGGTAGCATAAAAATGGTTGGGGGATAGATAACTTGGAGTTATTGATAAGTTATATAGGTATGATGGCATGGTCACATAAGGGGACGAAGGCTAATATGAGGTTGATGGGGATGACATATAGGATGGTGATGTGGATGTAATAGGATCTTGGGAATCTCCAATGATGAAATGTGCTAAGGGGATATCACTAATGACATTTTTGTATTTTTCCTTAGTGATAGGATCAAAACCCTTATAGATATGTTTAAGTCTTTGTAATTGTTGTATTGTTGCATAAGGATCCATGTTGTTAGAGGGATATGAGATGATGTAGGATAATGGATGAGTGTGATGTAGTTTGGGGATCGAATTTCAAGACCTTAGAATGATTTGATTTGATTTGAAGGATGGATGATTCTCTATACTTAAGGTAGACTAACGAGATTAAGCAAGAGAGTTGATTGGGTTGGACATTGATGAGAAATACATGAGAGAATGAATAATATAGAGTTTTGTATAGCAAGCCATAATGCGAGTGCATTTTTCTTTCTATTGAAATGGTAAAAAGGCCAGGATACTTGTGATCCAGGCCCACATGCTCTATTTTCTTCTGGTTATGCCTGTGTTTCGACAAAAAAAAGCTTTTTCATGTTGTTGGGAAGTCCACATGCACATTTTTCACATTCTACCACCTTTGCATGAACTTCCCACCACCTTTTTCTTGTTTGCCAACTTAAAAAGGAGGAAATAACATAGTTTTCACATTGAATTTGATATGTATCAATTCAAGTTTTAATTTTTGTAGTGTTGCAATGTTAATTGTGATTGAATTGTAGGAATTTAACATTTAACATTGGTTAATTGTATTGTTGTTAGTAATTCTATTTGAGTGTTATTCAATTGAATGTTGAAAATGAAGCAAGTGGTGAAAAACTCAAATTGTTGAGGAGTTTGAGGCAAGAAGAAAAAAAGACTACATAATTGGGTACTCTCTCCATTTGAATCTCTATTTTTTAGGTATATCAAGTCTTTACACATGTTCTAAGTTATAATTTCCTTAA
Source organism: Cunninghamia lanceolata (assembly GCA_027924645.1). Taxonomy (NCBI): domain Eukaryota; kingdom Viridiplantae; phylum Streptophyta; class Pinopsida; order Cupressales; family Cupressaceae; genus Cunninghamia; species Cunninghamia lanceolata. The sequence goes on from BSBN01000913.1 coordinate 2,758,715, forward strand.
TTCTATTTGAATTACTTTATCATGCCTCATTGAATACATGTTTATATCACTTGTATGGTTTATATATTTTGTGTTTATATCAGTTGTGTTTATAGTTTATGTGCCTTGTCTGTGCTTCCACATTTTGCATACATGTCTAATAGGGAATTTGCAGCCTGAGCTCTGAATTTCTTCCCAAACAGCTGTAAATTTCTATTGTTTTGAATTTCTTCTTTATACCTACAGACCTGTAGCTGCTCATGAAAGATATCATCAATCCAAAACATGAATTTATCAAAATGATCAATAGGAACATAGTATCCTAGCTGCAAAATTGAGTTCCTTTATTCAAATTCAAAAAGTAAAAAAATGGGATTACAATTCACTCCTCTCCAACATAAACTAGTCAAGACAACCATAGAACATCTAATAATGATCTAACAACTATTAAACAAACATAGCTACCAACCAAAGAAATAGAAAAACCTAAAAAATTTCCATACAACCAAAACCAAGTTCTTACTTGTGAAGATATTTTCTAGTGGTGCTGAACACATACCTTCAAAGTGGCTTGGGAGTACAAACTTGAGAAGCTTTAACCACCATTTCATTAAAGGGATGAAAGTAGCTATATTTTCCACAAAAATACTTCTAATATATGCTTTAAGTCTCAATGCACTCATCATCCGCACCCCTTCCTTAGATAGCTTTGACAAACTTTAAGGCAACTAGAGAGGAACAATTAAAAATTAAAGATAGTTTATTGTTTGACATTACACATTTCCTAAAAGAGTCGTGAGGTCTACCTTCATTAGACTAAAGAGACATTACACCTATCCACCTAATAATAAGCCACAAGCACCAATTTATAGACAATAGTAGCTAAAGGGGCAACAAAGATGAGCTCAATTACATAACAATGTAAATGTGCAAATAAATCATAAAGAGCTTGGAGTGTGTCACCGTCCACACAAAATTAATTAGATTGCTTTATGCAAATCTAAAAAATACAAGGGATATTTAGAGTATACTTTTACAAAACTAAAACAAAAAAATTGATTAAGGTTATCTCTAATTAAGGTTTTAATATGCACCATCTTCCACAACTTCATCATCTTCCTCTTCCTCAACTTGTAGGGCTATATAATATTATTGAAAGGATTCTTCCTTTTTAAAGAAAAGGATATATTCCATTCAAGCACATCATCCAAAATTATCATGCATTTTCTTTTTGAACCTTTTATCAACCCTCATACTTAAAAAAACTCCAATGACTCACACTCAACATTTCTAAGCTCCAATGGCAAACAACACACACCATTTCTAAGCTCCAATGGAAAACAACACACTCACACCATTTCTAAGCTCCAAGTGGGTTTGGTTTCTTGTAATATAATTACCTTAGCAAATGGGAGTGACATTCTCTAAGTGGGTTTGGTTTCTTTTTAAGATAATTACCTTAGCAAATGGGAGTGACATTCTCCAAGAGGTTTGGTTTCTTTGTTGCCCCTTTAGCTAGTATTGCCTTGTTGATATCTTATAGACATAAAATTAGCACCAATTTATAGGGCAACAAACCTATAAATATTTTGAGGGCAGCAAACCTAAAATTTGGAACCATATTCATTTATTAGGAACTAATATTTGTCTCTTTATCATGCTATAGATAAATTCTCTGTCATGCCGAGATAACGATCAAGGATTAAACCAACATAGAAAGAGAAAGAAGCTAAGAATGCAAAGAAAGCAGTAGCTATGAGGGAACTTCGTGAGAAGAGGAAATTGGACACGATTGTCGAAGACATGCCAATTGAAGAGGAACCTCAACCCTCAACAAGAGATATGGTATTGGCGGCACAAAGGGAATGAATGCAAAATCTTTGTGCTATGAGAGATTTGAATACCGCAATTGGAGACACGTCCTCTACTACAAGTCAAGATAGAGGGACACCATCTACCGCATCTCAAGTTGAGAGTACATCATCACTCACATGTGAGGAAGGAGGTACGCCATCGTTCCCACCTCAACCTCAAGGTATGCCATCTATTCCATCTCTAATTGAAGGTATGCCATCTAGCCCATCTCATTTAAATATTGATGAAATTCCTAATGTTGAGATGAATTTACCTTTCTTAACACCACCTAGAATTTTGCATAGAAAGCCAAAGTATTTGATTGATATTGATGAGAATATTTTGCAGCCAATGGAAGGTAAGATTCCAAAATGCACTTGTAGAAGACATGCTCATAAGATTTGGAAAGTGTTCTTTGAAAAGTTAAATGAGACCGCAAGATCTCAACTATTCATTGAAATGATGCGAAGTGTAAAGTATAGGTCCATCATGAAGATTCTAGGGTTGAGAACATCGAAGGCTTCAAGTGAAAAATCTATTGTCAAGAATCTAATGAGTGCATATGAGAGCGTGGGTAATATCCGATGCACAAAAGATAGTAATGTCACACAACGTGTTATTACATCGACAATAGTAAGTAATCAAATGAGGAAATCTCATCTCATTAGAAAGACGAGTCAAGCATTGAGAATTAATAGAAAAACTTTATCAAGAGCCATTGGAAGGCACCAAAAAATCAAGGACATGGATGATAATGAATTATGGGCGTTCTCGGGGAGACTACCACGAAAAGAAAAACCAATTGTTGAAGAATTGAGATCACTAATTGAAGACTTTTGGAAGAATTACACAAGGGTATCTCCAAATCAAAGGGATGTGGTAAGAAGGAGAATCGGTAGTTGAAACCGTGAGCCACATCCAAAGCATTTTTTAGATATGACTCAAACACATTTTTTTGGTAAATTTCTAGAGATGTATCCTCAAATTAAAATTTCTCAAAGATATTTTGAAATGCTAAAATCTTTCTATGTCAAAATAAATCACACATGCACTACTTGTTGTTGTAGATTACATATTGAATTTTATAACTATTTTGATGTTTATCAGTCTATATGTTTAGATTTGCATACTAACAATGTTTTACAGGATTGTGGCATACATACCCCACCACCATCTTCAAGAGACTTCATATCAACAATTTTATGTGAAAGAGAGGAAGGTCAAATACTCTATAGGAAATTATGCTTGGATGTCACATGTTAGCATTGCGGTGGCTTGCAACGTATGCTGATATGTGAACATATGGAAAGCACACATGCAGTTGGAAATGAACTAGTAGAGTTCAGAAAGTATAAAACAGTGGCCTACAATACAAAAGATGGTAAAGAAGCAAAGAGGTGTGATTTGGTTATTGAAAAGATTCTAGTGTATTAGTTTATGTCTACATTTCATGACAGTATAGTGTATGAGTATGCAAGGCATACCCATAGAGCTCGATGGTTGGACTTGAAATTCAAGTTATGCAAGGACACATTTCCATTTGGTAGCATTGTTTCAGTCATCAACTTTGCAGAGAACTACAATCTACAGCCACAACATGAGGTGTAATCACAATATTACAACTCCACACAGGTTTCTATATTTGTGCACATCTCATTCATTCATGCGAATGATAGTATAGAGGATGACAAAAAGATCATAAGGGAGTATCTTAGAAATGTTGAGTGTAAGTCATTGGAGTTTCTTTGAGGCATCGTGCCAAACAATTCACGTTCATTGTATATGTTTCCACACTTTGCATACATGTCTTGCAGGGTTCTTGTGAAACATGAACACACCATCCTGAAGCATGAAAGACATGTGAGCTTTATGAATAAAGGCATCTTGTGAAAACCATACCATGAAACATGAACACCATAACTGAGCATCCTGATCCTTTGAGAACAACACCAATAGGGATATGATCAACACCTCTTGACCTTTTAACATCAATGACAAACAACTTTCAACATATTGTACCGGTGATATCCCTTAAGAGACCAAAGTGCAAAAAGGCAACAATCTTTGACGAGATGTTACTTGGAAACTGTGTCACTTAGAAATATTTTGTCTAAGGCTATGGGATCATGTAGGGTCCCTCTATAATAACCTCTCTTAGTTTTTATATCTCTGAGGCGTTTGCCCATGGTGAAATTTTTTTCTGCTGCTCCAAAAATGGTCAGATGCATGCAGTGTAAAGTTGCAAAGGGGTGTAACTTTCATTCTACTCCTCATGCGGCCAAATGGACAGTTCCAACTCATTCGGATGGGTACGTTTAGGCTAGGCATGGTCCTGTTTTGTATCCAAACATGCTAAAATAGTCTGAGCTACATTGTACCGACGATATCCCTTAGGAGAGCAAAGTGCAAAAAGGTAGCAAATTTTAACGAGCTGTTATTCAGAAACCATGTCACTTAGAAACATTTCGTCTAAAGGTACGAGATCATGTAGGGTCCCTCTACAATAATCTCTCTCAGTTTTTTATATCTCTGAGGCGTTTGCCTGTGGTGAAAGTTTTTCTATTGCTCCAAAAATGGTCATATGCATGTAGTGTAAAGTTGCAAAGGGGTGTAACTTTTATTCTGCTCCTTGTGTGGCCAAACGAACAGTTCCAACATGTTTGGATGGGTACGTTTAGGCTAGGAATGGTCCTGTTTCATACCTAAACATGCCGAAACAGTCCAAGCTACATTATACCAGTGATATCCCTTAAGAGACCAAAGTGCTAAAAGGCAGTAATTTTGATGAGTTGTTACTTAGAAATCGTGTCACGTAAAAAAAATTATCTAAGGCTACGGGATCAAGTAAGGTCCCTCTATTATAACCTCTCTCAGTTTTTTATATCTCTGAGGCATTTGCCCGTGGTGAAAATTTTTTTGCTGCTCCAAAAATGGTCAGATGCATGTAGTGTAAAATTGCAAAGGGGTGTAACTTTCGTTCTCCTCATGCGGCCAAACAAACAGTTCCAATGTGTCTGGATGGGTACATTTAGGCTAGTCATGGTCATGTTTTGCACCCAAACATGCCCAAATAGTCTGAGCTACATTGTACCGGCGATATCCCTTAAGAGGCCAAAGTGCAAAAAGGTAACAATCTTTGATGAGCTGTTACTTAGAAACCATGTCACTTAGAAATATTTTGTTTGAGGCTATGGGATCATGTATGGTCCCTCTACAATAACCTCTCTCGATTTTTTATATCTCTGAGGCATTTTCCCGTGGTGAAAGTTTTTCTGCTACTCCAAAAATGGTCAGATGCATGCAGTGTAAAGTTGCAAAGGGGTGTAACTTTCATTCTCCTCCTCGTGCAGCCAAATGGACAGTTCCAACGCATTTGAATGGATATGTTTAGACTAGGCATGGTCCTGTTTCGCACCCAAACATGCCGAAACAATCTGAGCTACATTGTACCGACGATATCCCTTAAGAGACCAAAGTGCAAAAAGGAAGCAATCTTTGACGAGCTATTACTCAGAAACTGTGTCACTTAGAAACATTCCATCTGAGGCTACACAATCACATAGAAACCCTCTACAATAACCTCTCTCAGTTTTTGATATCTCTAAGGAATTTGCCCATGGTGAAAGATTTTTTGCTGCTCCAAAAATCGTCAGAAGCATGTAGTGTAAAGTTATAAGGTAGGCTACTTTTTGTTTTGTTCTTCGTGGGGCCAAACCATTAGCACCAACACATCCAATTGGGCACATATACACTACACATGGTCACTGCCCTTCATTATAAAAGGGTCATAGTCTTTCCTATTCGAAGGGTCACAACTTTTCGCCTTTGAAATGTCATCAGTATTCGTGAGAACATCAAGATAACACTTTCTGCAAATGTTCTCCATGCATTATCATCCTTTTAATTTCTCACCCCAATAAATTGGGTTTCTTTCACATTAATGCATCAACCATTCATGTAGCACTTAACATACTAGTAAAAGACATTATCCCTTTTAAGGGTCAAGCTCTTTCAACTTATCAAGAAAGCATTATTTCATTTGTTACATTCATATTGAGGAAATGAGCTTCATTAGACTAAGGTTGTTAGAATGAATTGATAGTAGGTTGCTTGATGAATTCTTTAGTGGTTTCTCTAATCTGCTTGTTGGTGACCTAAGATAATTGTGACTTGTAAGGGACATCCCAATGTATGTTACATCATTATATGAGACAAAACTTTGGAGAAGCTTCCAAAAAATTATCCAATTGGATAAATTTTATCAACAATATGAGGATGAACCTTTCCATTTTTCAAAGTTCACAAAATCCTTACAAATGTCAAGAATATCAAGGCAACATTGATAGATTGGAAACCCCTCATGTCACACACCAATACATGTATTTCTACAAATAAACAAGATACAATTATTTCATAAATACATTTTCTTATAACAAATGATTTGGTTGTAATACATAGCAAATTCTAAAAATAAATGGCCACACTAGTTGCATAATGCATTGTCAAGAAAATCCTACTATGCAATACAATTGGACTTTAAATATTTGAAGTAATCTACAAATATCCATTGAAGTGTGGATTTATAATGCAAATATGGATATCATCAACAAAAATGATTTGTATTAATCAAATATCCATATAGGTATACATCAATAACTATCAATATAAGTATAATATATATACAAAATAGCCATATTGGCTTACAAGAATGCCATATAGGCATACAATGTCAACTATATGCAATACAAAATATATGTCCACAAATGTCATATAGGCATACAACAAAGGAACACAATAAAAAATGATTTCCCTCTGTCTAGTGAAGAGAATAGATCACAGGTAGTTTTTGATCTTCGAGGGGATGGATATGCGTATGAGGGTGGTCTACTATGAACCCGAGGGTTGCTCCTATTTAGCTGTTCATGGATCTGTAGTTGTTACAATAAAAAGTATGGACATTAATATATAGAAATTACATTATAAAAAATGAAACATTTAACAAAATAATCACTTACCACTATCCGAAAATCTATCTCCTCATTTGCCTCAGTACCAGGATTAGGTTGTGGCAATGTCATGTCCTATAGAAACCATCTAGATAGAAATTAAACTTCAAATCAATAATCATTTGATTTTTTAAAAATAAACAACTATAACAACGAATGTAATTTGAAATTTACTAATTTGCCTCATACCCCCATCAAAGGCATGGAGCTATGAATCGTAGAGGACACACCATACTCCATTGCCTTATGAACTTCGAGAGGTGTCTCCGCAACCTACATCATCTAAAAATAAAACAACATTGTTAGACTATATTAGGCTCATGGTTCAAGATTCCAGTAACACCTCTTTATAGCTCAAAATGTCTCTATTTTGACTCTATCCAAACATTTAGTGCCTATAACAGTCCTAAGTTTTTCCCAAACAACATTTCATCCTACACAACTCCCTTTATGACAATGCCTTCAATGATTATGACAATCATAGCTCATAAATGACAAGAAATCTCCTTCACCAACTTGGTCATGCATTCTTATACAATCATAATCTAGTCATTTTAACACAATTTTCAGAAGTTGCATGAAGGCTTCAAGGGTGCTTACTGTTGTAACAATCAAGGACTGTCATATTCATGAGAAATTACATTAGTAACAGTAGTGAGGAATGCCATGACAATCAAGTGGGTTATGGATGTTGTCATCATGATAGAATCCTAGGGTTTATTATTTTGTTATTCAAATATTGAAGATTCCATGTTGAAACCCTAGGGTATTGTTTGAGATTATTATCCATTTTAAAAATGTTGTCATATGCATGTGTGTGACTATCAAGGTGGTGTAAATTTGAGTATTGCCTATATGGAATATGGATTAGAGCATTTGGTTGAAGTTTTTAGGTTGTCCTAACAATCTTGTTAGTGTAAGAAAATACCAATCTATCATCCAAGAATGCAAACATGCCACATACATGATGGACTATACAACTACTAAGAAGATTTTCCTTCAAGTCTTCCATATGGAAAATCGGTTAAACCATATGACTGTTATGCCCAACAGTACAATCATTAGTGACTGTCCATATTATGCTAGGGTCATATTTTAGGTTGCTAGACAAGTTTTGAAGGACTATCTTGATGTTATTAAAGTTACAAAGTGTGGTCATCAGTGAAAACATGGTTATAAGCCTTTGAAATTGTCATTTCTCAATGCTAATCAGTTATTTATGACTGTTATAAATAGCACAGTCATGTTTTCAAATTGAAAATCATATGCTATAGATCCAGGGGATTGTCATCATGGGGGTTTTAGTATCTTCATGGGATTGATTATTGATCCAATGCTTGATAATTTTCCCAATAAGACCTAACGTGCATGTTTCTTTTTATGACAATGGAAGAGGGTTTGCCACTCAGCAAAAACACACATCATTCATTTTACAAAAGAACTATTATACAAAAGAGTTACCCAACCACCTTGTGACAGTCATGTTACTAATTAGTTATAGCAGTCATAGCATAGAAAATGGTCCAAGGCCCTATCATTGAGTTGAAGAAGCTATCCTTGTGCAAACTTTAAAGGTGCTGCCATGCAAATGTTGCATAAGACTGTCATAGATAGGACTATCATAAAAATGGTTATACATTTGTTTGACCTCATGTTTTTCTAGATTATTAGCATTTATTGTTTGCGGATTGTTCATACACCTAACTCAAGGTCCTCTCATCACAAGAACAATCTTGATAGCTAAATTAGTATGCAAAATACCATGTAGACAACCCTAGAAGACTATCACAAATAAATCAACAATAGGACTATCATAAGTTTAGAGGCATCCATGGCATCATTTCCATCTACTTGTCATGGCATTCCATGAGACCACATTTCTTTGAGGCATTTTTTTCAAATAACTATATTGTAATTGAAATTTGTCATCTATCAACATCTAATTATTAGTTATGCAATGTCTAGTAATGCTTTGAGTTTGAAAGATGTGCAATGCAATGTAATCAATGATATGAATATAAAATACAAAAATCTAGTAAGTACAAATCATTAGTTAAACTATTTATTTTATTACCTGAGTGAAGCTTTGAACTCCACCACCACTGGCAGGTGTTGCCATGAAATCTCCAAGATTAACCTATTTAACATCCAAAATAAGATATTAGAATACTATTCATTTAACAATGCTAGATTCACATGTAATATTTATAATTGTTTACTAGTTACATACCCCGACAGTTGATGTCATAGTGTAATATGCAGGTGGAGAACCGTTGAAAACTGCATCAATGCTATGACCCTGAAATTTCATTAAAATCATCAAACTAAATTAGTTAATCTTGCATTTAAAAAATAAAATTTAATAAATTAAATTCAATGAACTTGCTAACATTTACCTAAGTATCAAGGCCGAAAGTCTCACTCAGGAGGGCATCTGTCATCACCATCTGCTCAACTATAGATGTAGCCTACGCACTTGCGTCCTGACTATCCGTGGGGTCATAACCATAGGCTGACCCGCAAGCCTAAGGGGTGGAACCCTACTCCTCGAACTCTCCCTCAACCCACGCTATGCTACATGACTGGCATGCTCTATGATGCTCTAGGTCAAGGCACTAATGGACTGAAGTGTCTCGACCTCAGCACTCTCCTTCACAATGGAAGGGATAGACACGTGCTCATGGGCAAGTCTAGCGAGTGCTCGTCTCACTGACTATTGTAGGTCAACACGTGCCCTTGGTCTATCCTGTGCTGACCCCCCACCTCTACCCTATAAGTCCTGCATATCAAAATAGTTTGGCACTTTATTTTTGACAAACTCGCAGTAGAGTTTCTTCAAAAAGTATTGCGGGACCTCATTATTGTTGCATGGACGATGGTCAAAAACTATCCACCACCTCTTCCCAAAATTGTCCCTTATTGCTTGGTTGTTGTACCAATGGATAGGGAACCTCTTGCATATAAGGGGTAGAGGTTGATTTGTTCATGGTTCTGTAAAAATGGAACACAAGTCCAATTTTGTAATTTGTTCATTTTTTACTTGTTCATATGATAACTTGTCTACATAGTACTCTCTTAATTCTCTCCTCTTTTTTGACCAACTAGATATTTGCTTGCTAATTGAATCTACATTTGATAACATATAGATTCAAGAGATTGAGCAAGCATGGATCTATGCAAGGTTGAAGTTGCAGGATCTTTCAACCTTGCAATTATGCATTTAATTTGTTTTTATTGTTTTCAATTTGCCCCATTAGATTTTCTTGTGTTCCAAGGGCATGTCAAGGAATGAATGGAGGTGTTTGTTGTTGGGATTGTTCTTCAGCAGGTATTTGTTGTTTAGGTGATTCAAGATTTGTGGATTTTTAGGAGGAGGAGCATTATCAATTACTGTCAATTAAGGAAATTTACATTAAAAATTAACTTAAACCTACCTATTTAGAAACAAATTCACACAAAAAACAAATACAACTCACTCCTTTGGCCTCTCTGACGTCATGGTGGCATTTTGGCGATGAATCGACAAGAATTTGGTGTCAAAACTGGTCTCCATTAATGCGAGCTTGCTCCTTAGGGTTTGCAGGGCGCGGGTGCAAAGAAAATGAAATGAACAAATGAGCACAAACGTAGGTTTTTTTTAAAATACTAAAACATAACATGCTTGCATTATAACGCGCTCATGTTATGTCTTAGAAGTTTTTTTTTTCAAATTTGGCCACTTTTTGGCCCCCCAACTTTTTGCACCCACCCTGCAGAAATAAGGTAGTTTTGATGTGCAAAGGCAGAGTATTGGAACAAACTTGCAGTCTGATATAGAATATGTGAATGGGGAAGATCAGTATGAGGACTTGGAGGAGTTGTATGAAGAAGTTTCTGAGGTTGATCTTAGCGTGGCTGAAACTATTGTGTGCCTAGCTGAAGAAGAGAGTGCAGATGTTGATGTGGATGATGTGGATGCTGATGATGATATTGATGCATATTTTGGGGACCCAGAGGACTATGCTGATGCAATAGGGTATGAAGTTTTTCTTGAACATTTTGCAGAGATTGATAACTTTCCCAAAGGGGTTCCTCTGACTGCCAATGTTATTATGGATTCTCTTCCTTCAATTTTATTAGCCAGGAAGAAACAAAAGGAGGAAGTAGTGAAAGTAATAGCCCCTCTACCATAGATGAAGAAGATGTTGTCAAGCCTGAAACAATTGAAGAGAGTTATTTTTTAGAAGATAAGGTTCCTTCCAAGAATACTGTTGGCAAAGATAGTGCAATCTGTAGAGAGTTCCAAAGCTTAGAAGGTGATAAGGACATAATCTGTGAGGGTATAGTAACAGATAAGCATTTAGAAATGCATTCTCAAGATGATGTCCATCTGGATGTCTTGTTAAGCATCAATTCAAGAGGCATTGATTGTCGTGTCAAAAGTTCACTTGCTGCACAGGGGAGTGAAGAGAAATTACAAACAAGTTGTGGACTTGTTGTTATGTTATATACCTTTATTAGGTGCTTATGGAAACTTTATATTTAGTCCAGATTCGATGGGGCAAGGAAGTCTTACACCACTGCATATAACTGCAGGGTGATGACACAATAATGGCTTACACTTTCTGGGATATCTCGATTTTTGCTGAAATCACATATTTTTAGAAAATATAATGATTTAAGCCTTGAAAGGTTCCATTTAAAGGAGTTTAATTGAAGAGGGTTTGATCAAACCCCCTTAGATTCAAACCCCTTTAGATTCAAACCCCCTTGGATAGAACCCCGCTAGTTTTAAACCATACCTATAATGGAGTCTCCTCTACACCTATCAAAATGCTGATAAAAACCAATTTTGATTTATCTTTTGAGGGATCAAATGAATTCATTTAAAATTTATGCTTTGTAAGTATGTAGTCCTTATTATAAGCTTCCCAAAAAATATAATTTTAAATATATTTAATTTGATTATTATATTTATTTTTTATTTCTTGTGAATGTATGTTTTTCACCGAACATCAAGTTCTCTATTCTACACACATGGAAAATTAGTAAATTACTGAAAAAAAATTCTAAAAAATATCTATGCACTAGGTATTGATGTCCTTGTTTCAACAAAAGAAAAAATATTGAATTTTGATACATAAAAAAAAGTTATGTTTTACGGAATACGCCTATGTCTAAATTATAATTAGTTTGACTTCAAAAATTAATTAAAAAATATATATTCAACAAAACATTATGAAACCAAATTAATACACTATATATCAGTGTTACCAATCTAAATTAAAAAGAATCAGAATTTTATCCTTTGTAGAAAAATAGTTATGTGCTACGGAGTACACATCACTTTAAAAAAATGTTGTTTACTATTAAAACAAGTTATCAAAGGAGATGCAAAAAAAATTACAATTTCACTCCAATTTTTTTTTAAAAAAAATATTTAGAATCTACAAACAAAATCTCACAAATCACTAGTTTGCATCATCTTCAAATTCCTAATGGTTTAGTGGCTATAGGTGTCAAAACGTGAAGATTTAGTTCAAAATATTGATTTCAATGTCAAGTTTGGCCAAAAAGTGTAACCCATTATTGTGGGATGACCCTACAAGCATGCAAAATGCAAAGGATATTGTTGATGCTTTGATGAAGATTGTACCAAGGGAGAAGTTTGAGTTCTGTAGGACTTCTCTTGGCATTGTCAAGTTGTGACAATAAGCCTGGAGTGGGGGATTTCTCTGCACAACTCTCTTGTAGCCCAGATTGGACTTCAAGTGGGAGATTGTTGGTGAAACACATATATTTATTACAGTCCAATCTTGCCTCATGGGTTAACACATCTGGCATCTCGCTTAACTTTTTGGATTCCCACGATGAGGTTAAATATAGTGTCTTATTGGAGGTTATTGATTATCTGTCTACTGTTAGACTATGTGGGAAGTGGAACGTATACTGTTGTAGGATGAGTATATAGCTGATATGCTGTAATAGAGACATTATTCTGGATTTAATACAAAAGAGCTATCCCCTTCTCAATGTGGATGTAGCCATTTGGTAAACCACGTTAAAAAACTTGGCTCTTCTCTCTTGTATTTGTTCTGAGTCTGTTTATGCATTTGATTTATTATTTTACTTGTCTTTATCTTTTTTCTTCACTCAACACCCAGATCTCAAGGAAATGTGGAATTGGGTCAAGTCCAAGATTGAGAAAAAGTTAAGCGGGTGGAACAGACAATACGTCTCTATGGCTGGTAGAATCCAGGTTTGTCAAAAAATACTAGCCTCCTACAGCATTTATTTTGCCTCTGTCTGGTTCTTCAGTAGCTACCAAGTTAATGACATCCAGAAAAGGATCAGGAGTTTCCTTTGGTCGGATGGTAAAGGGAAAAAGAAGAGACACTCAGTTAAATGGGAGTGGTGTTGCCTAAGTAAACTACATGGGGGCATCGGACTGAAGGATCTCAGGCTGCAAGGGATTGCACTAGTGGCCAAATGGATCCTGAAGTCACTAGAAGGTAATGAACCTTAGAAAGTATTGGTCAGAAATAATATCACTTAGGCAGTGCCAAAATAGGCTAAGGCATGGAAATCTCTGCCCCTAAGTGACATTCTCCTCAGTAAAGACCCAATGGTCCTGGCTGGGTCCATTGTCTTTAAAATCCTGTGGAAGGCTTGGGAACTAACTAAGCACAATGTCTGTCTTAAAAATAGTAGCATAACTCTTAAAAATAATGTAGAATTTTCTATTTCATTTTTGTTAGTGTAGATAAAGATCCCAAACTCATCACCACCATTGAAACTAAATTTCATTTTTGGTTATGAGTTATGTTGGAAAATAGGCTCTAAACACATTTTCAAAACTAATATGTTAATAGTATATATTAGAGTGAACCTTTGAATTAAAATGATTACAACTCACTACATATACATATACATTCTAAACCTACATTTTTGGTAAATTCCTAGTAATTCTTTGTTTATGTAGTTAGTTTGTAAAACATGTTGAGTCACTTATTATTATTAATCTCTTAGTATTGTTTTTTATTTTTATTATTTTTTACTATGTATAATTTTTATTTTGGTTTACATTTTTATTGTAATATTTTATTTAAAAATTTATTGGTAAATTTTTTAAAAACTACTTTTTAATAAACTTATGTAATAAACCAAAGATATATAATAACAATTTTCTATTTCATTTTTGTTAGTGTAGATAAAAATCCCAAACTTGCATATCCCCTTACATATCATTGAAACTGAATTTTTAAGAGTTTTTGGTTACAATTTATGTTGGAAAAGAGTCTCAAAACACATTTTCAAAACTAATATGTTAGTAGTATATATTAGAATGAACATTTGAATTAAAATAATTACAACTCACTAGATATACATACATATACACTCTAAACCTACATTTTTGGTAAAAAAACACATTTTCAAAACTATTATGTTAGTAGTATATATTAGAATGAACATTTGAATTAAAATAATTACAACTCACTAGATATACATACATATACATTCTAAACCTACATTTTTGGTAAATTCCTAGTAATTCTTTGTTTATGTAGTTAGTTTGTAAAACATGTTTAAGTCACTTATTATCATTAATTTCTTAGTTTTGTTTTTATTTTTTACTATTTTTTTATGGAGGTCATCCACAAATTCGTTTTTGCTACCCAATCAGGGAGCAGGATTCTAGCCTCATCCCTTATTTGTTAGTGTAAATAAAGATCCCAAACTTGCATATCACCTTACATATCACCATCATTGAAACTAAATTTCCAAGAGTTTTTGATTACGAGTTATGTTGAAAAGAGTCTCTAAACACATTTTCAAAACTAATATGTTAATATTTATATTAGAGTGAACCTTTGAATTAAAATAATTACAACTCACCACATATACATTCAAAACCTACGCTTTTGGCAAATTCCTCGTAATTCTTTGTTTATGTAGTTAGTTTGTAAAACATGTTTAAGTCACTTATTATTATTAATTTTTTAGTATTGTTTTCTATTTTTATTAATTTTCACTATGTATAATTTTTATTTGGTTTACATTTTTATTGTAATATTTTATTTAAAAATGTATTGGTATTTTTTTTAAACTTCTTTTTATTAACTAACATGACATTTTCAATGTTCTAATAAACCAAAGATATATAATAAAAAATTTCTATTTCATTTTTGTTAGTGTAGATAAAGATCCCAAACTTGTATATCTCCATATCATTGAAATTAAATTTCCAAAAGTTTTTGGTTACGATTTATGTGGGAAAAGAGGCTCAAAACATATTTTCAAAACAAATATGTTAGCAGCATATATTAGAATGAACATTTGAATTAAAATAATTACAACTCACTAGATATACATACATATACATTCTAAACCTACATTTTTGGTAAATTCCTAGTAATTCTTTGTTTATGTAGTTAGTTTGTAAAACATATTTAAGTCACTTATTATCATTAATTTTTAGTGCTGTTTTTATTTTTATTATTTTTCATTTGCATAATTTTTATTTTGGTTCACATTTTTATTGTAATTTTTGATTTAAACATTTATTGGTAAATTTTTTAAAAACTACTTTTTTATAAGCTTACATGACATTTTCAATGTTCTAATAAATCAAGATATATATAATAACAATTTTCTATTTCATTTTTGTTAGTGTAGATAAAGATCCCAAACTTACATCACCTTACATATCACGATCATTGAAACTACATAAATTTTCAATTACCAAAATAATTATATACCTATATATATAGGAGAGACATGATAGAAGAAAACATTTTTCATTGAGAATTCATTAACTAGATGAGTTCTTATTCTTGAAAGCCTTATAACAAAATGGCAACATTAAGAATTTTGACTACTATTTTATTAGTAGTTATTCTTAATGCATTAACAGTAGATGCACAGTGGAAACCAGGGCATGCAACATTTTATGCTGATCAATCTATGGGTGAGTTTCAAGATTCCTTTTTCAAGTAGATTTTTTAGATTTGAATTTTTTATTTTTTTTATTGATGAATTTGGCCTTAGGGTCCATATCCATTAATATTATTTTTCAAAACCTGTAGGGATACATATCTTTCAATATGTTGTATTGAGTAGATAAATTATCATTGATTTGTATCAACTGCTATTTTAACCTTCAAATCTATGTAGATTTGAAATTTTAATATTATTGTGTTTTTTTTAATAATTTAAAATGAGTTGTATTTTTTTATTGATAAACCTATCTTAACTATTCCTTTTTCAACTATAGTTTTTATTGGTGAATTTGGCCTTAGGGGCTATATCCATTAATATTGTTTTTCAAAAAGGATATAACTTAATTGTTCCCGTGGAGGGCCAAGACAAAAAAAACCCTGTAGGGATACATATATTTCAAAATGCTATATTGACTAGATAAACTATCATGATTTGTATCAACTGCTATTTTATCCTTCAGATCTATGTAGATTTGAACTTTTAATATTATTGTATTTTTTTTTTATAATTTAAAATGAGTTATATTTTTTATTCATAAACCTATTTTAGATAAATTTATGTAAAAAATATCAAGAGATATCATTTTGAAGGGCTTACTTTTTTATTGAATTTGTATATATAAAAAATCATTACTATAGAACTATTTTACTTACTACATATTTTAAAAAATTGGTATCTTTAATTTGTTTTACTATATAGTTATTTTATTTACTATAGAATTAGGGTTTAAAAAAAAATATGGATTTTAAATAGTTTCTATCTCAACTATTCTTTCAAGGCAATGCTTTTCCCTTTAAATCAATATGGATGGTTCTTCTCGTGGAAATCCTGGCCACGCTGGTATTGGTGGTGTTGGGCGTACCACTTTTGGGATTGTGGAGTTTATTTTTTCTATTTATAAGGGTTGGTATACTAACAATGTGATGGAGGCCCTTGCCATTTTATATGCTATTGAGCGGGGTTGTGCTCTTGGGTGGAGACGGATCGTTTGTGAGTCGGATTCTTAGGTGGTGGTGACTTTGCTGAAGAGGCAGCAGTTAGTTATAAAGCAGATTCTTAATTTGTGTGCTTCCTTGGATTCTGTGTCTTTCTATCACATTCCCCAAGAATGGAATGGGGTTGCGGATTGTTTGGCTAAATGGGCCTCTGATCATTTGCAGGATTGGAATATTGTGGAAAGGGACCAATTACCCCTGGATTTAGCTCAAAAGTTAGATCAATTAGTGGAGACAGATAGGAATGTGTAATGCTCTTGCTATGTATTTCTCTATTTTGGATTGAATAAATTTTTTACCCTTCTTTTAGTTAAATAAATAAAACCAATAAATTTAAGTTCTTATTTTGTTTGTTCTAAATATTTAAAAAATATTTTTATTATATTTTAAGATATAAAAGTTTAATCATTTTAATTACTACAAATTTTAAGAGTATTGGAACTAAATTTTTATTTAAGTTCTGTAAAATATATATTCTGTCAATGGATTCTTGGTCTATTGACAAGTTGAATGGTCTGAATGAACTCACTAGAATCAAGTCTTGCTGAGTGGAAGATCCCAACACCATAAAGGAGGAGGCCAGGATCCTACCTGGGACACAAAATGGATACCCCTCAATCTTAACTCTCAACTTGAAGCCTTAAAAACAAACCTCCAAAACAATCCCATAACTGTCATGTTCACACATTGCCAACTTTAGATTCATGAATATTCACAAAAATTTACAAACACAATTCACATGGTGCCAAAATTGTTGTTTTATGCTCTTAACACTCAAAAAGAATATGAACAGCTTTCAATTTCATCTTTGGTAGACTAAGGGCCACAGTTTATGGATCAGTTAAATTGATGTTTGGGATCAAATCTTTCCGATACATTGAGGATCGAATCATGGATGAAGATCTCAAATGTTATTGTAAATTTTCTTTTCCTGCACCATTCTCTGTATTTACAATGGACTCTGTAAAAAGGAAAAGGCTACCAAAAACAAATCTTTCAAGACCTATGGCATCTGACATATGTGGTTGTCTTTGTAGGAGGAGGCTGCGGCTATAATGATCTGCACAGTGGGTATGGCACAGGAAATGGGGCTCTAAGCCATGCCTTGTTTAACAATGGGGCAACATGTGGAGCCTGCTACAAAATTGCATGTGACTGGAAGAAAGTGCCGCAATGGTGCCTTGAAGGAAGATCTATTAAAATCACTGCTACTAATTTATGCCCTGCTAACCCCTCGCTCCCTAACGACAATGGAGGGTGGTGCAATCCACCTCTTGAGCATTTCGACCTGTCACACCAAGCATTCTTACGGATTGCCAAATACAAAGCTGGAATTGTGCCCATTCTTTACAAGAGGTATGTTATGTTTTTTTTTTCTTCTAACTTCTGACAAAATTTTGGCTATAAACTGGTAAATTTTTACCACCATTGCTTCAGTTTTTTTTCGCACCATCCTAACTGTAACTCAGGTTCTATTCCCAGTTTTATAATCCCCATCAGTCATTTCCCAGATCATCCATTCAGTTCTCTTGAAATTGAATCCACGATCCTCTACAATCTCAACCAGATAGTGAAACTTTTGCTCTACTCTACTTAAACATCATCCACTTCAATGATAAACAGTTATTCTGCTCTGACACTGTACAGTGTCAATCTTAGCTCTAAGCTGCTCTGCTCTCTATTTGTTTGAAGGATCCGGTCACTCCACTGACCGAACAAACGAAAGACAAAGCAAAGGCTACCTTTCAATAGATCTTAAGTGTATCTAAGTTTTATTCCCACGCTTAAAATTCAAAGTGGCATTTTAAGAGTAGTCTATCTTTTATTTTTTCACTTAGAATTTAGTGACAGAATCAGAGGCTCAAAGGTAGATCATGTTCTATTCCTATGTTTAAAATCATGGAGTAACACCATCCCAAATATAACTCAGTTCTATTCACACTTATAAATTTACATAGTAACACCACTGTAAGGATAATTCAGGTTCTATTCCCATATTTAAAGTCTTGAGAATGATGATTTGGTGGTAAGGTCTGGTGGAACAGAGTAACACCACTGTAAGGATAATTCAGGTTCTATTCCCATCTTTAAAGTCTTGAGAATGATCATTTAGTGGTAAGGTCTGGTGGCTGTATTCAAAGCTTTTTGGAGTGTTTTGACTTCAATCTGCCATGATTTGGTGAGCTTCATGTTATAATCAATGGCCTTTTGTTTTTAGTCCCTGTTGGATGGTCTTGTGGGTGTTATGGTTGTTTTTATCCTTTGAGCTATTAATTCTTTGTTGTGGTCTATCGTTTCAGTTCTAAACTTCAACTCTATATCTGTTGAGGCCCTTTCAAAACCTTTCTTTTACCCTCAATTAAAAAAATTTCTTTCAAAATGACACTATCCCAAAAATAACTCAAATCCTATTCCCTTACTTCAAATCTTGACTGTAATTCTATAAGTTGACCCTTACCCTAATAAAAAGGCTTTCAACTATATAACCCTGTTACTTAAAATCTTGACTGTAATTCTATAAGTTGACCCTCACCCTAGAAAAAGGCTTTCAACTAAATAACCCTGACCCCAAAGAAAAAGTTCATTTATATTCCAGAAAAGAAAAGTCTTCATCTATGTAACCCTGCCCACAAGGAAAAAAGAGTTCATTCATAATTTGCAAAAGAAAGATGATAATATATTTTTAAGGGATGCAAGTGACAAAGCAAATTACAATATGTTGGTATTTGATTGCAGGGTTTCTTGCAAAAAGAAGGGGGGAATCCGATTTACCATCAATGGTAGAGATTATTTTGAGTTAGTACTGATAAGCAATGTCGGTGGAAGAGGAGACCTTATTGCAGTATGGATAAAAGGCTCAAACACTGGATGGCAACAAATGAAAAGAAACTGGGGAGCAAATTGGCAGAGCGATTCATATTTGAATGGACAAAGTTTGTCATTCAGACTTATGAGCAGCAGTGGCAGAATTCTCACCTTATACAATGTTGTTCCTTCTAATTGGCAATTTGGCCAAACATTCATTTCTCCTCGCCAGTTTCGTAAATAAATGACTACAATTTCAGAGAACTATGCTGAAATATGTAGTTCATGGTAGTTACAGTGTTATTTATGCTGAAATAAGTAGTTCATAGTAGTTACAGTGTTATTTATGCTGGAATATGTTATAACAAAGAGATTCTCTGCATAATATTATTATGATAATTCAGTGGATTAAGGTTCTGTATGATTTGCTATGATGTACTTGAATTTAGTTATACATGATAGTCAAATGGTGTTACTGAGTAAATGAGTTAGTTAAAAGTGTGATTTTTTCTGTTCACTTTTTTCTTTTGTCTTATAGTATATTTTTAAAAACTTTATATAATTTGCACACAGTCTTAAAAATGTTTGTACGTGAAAACCTTCCATGTCTGGTTCAAAACATATATCCTTCACAAACCAGTTGGAACTATATATGTTTCAAAAATCAATGAAGAATTTATATAGTGTGTATTAAGAACTGCTGTCTTTTTTGAGTGGCTGCTAATAATTTATATACGCTCATTACAGTAATTGATTGTCCATTGCAGAATTTCTCGCAATATTCCTTGTTTTGTGTGTATTCTATCATCGAGAGAAAAATGGCATTGTTCAGAAAGTAGAAAACAAGAGATAATTAACTGTTGTAGAAATGTGATTACTGGTATACTATTTAGCAAGATGAAAAATTCTGTGTTAAGTATTGATGAATATATCTTACTTCTATTTAGAAGGATTTAAATTAGATATATATCTTCCTTCTGTTGTATAAATTAAATTAAATGATAAGTTTGTGAGGAAACAGACATATTTTTACTATAAATGATTTATATCTAATTTCATAGTTAAATAATGAATAAATAATTAAAAGTTAATTAAAAAAGTTAAGCAATTAGAGAGGGATGAAGGAGTTTATATATATATATATATATGTGTGTGTGTGTGTTAATTGATCTTTCATTTTGACTTGTTGGTGTGTTGGAGTATGTGATATGATCAAATTTTGGATCTCAAATAGTGATTAGAATAAAGTGACAAAAATCTAAAAGGATCTCAGCTTGGTTCTAGATAGAGTCATGTCATGTGGCCACATTGTACACAAGGTCATGACGTGTTGCTTTGTGTTTGAGGAGTGCCTTAGTCCTATGTTGATGTGTGATTCATAATTTGTTATGCTTTCATCTTCAAAGGTATTTCTAAAAAAGTTGTTGAAAAGCACAATAGGGCTTGTTTTCAAAGTAAAATGGGAAGACCTAAACGTGTCTTGGTTGCAAGTCAAGCTCCTAGATAATGGTATAAAAGGTCATAGTCACAGCACACAAGCAATGCAAATGAAGATGTTTGATGAATTAGTGTATGATGCACAAGGGTAAATTTAGAGATGCCCTATAATTGAATATGTATTTCAACTAGCTTTATGAAATATAGTTATTTTTAGTGGATTGCTAATTACCTGGGAATGCCTATCAATTCATGTCTTCACTTGTTGAATTCAAACATTTTAGTGTACAAATCAATATCACAATGGCTAATTTCTAAAAAATTTGGGTCAAAATTGGGAAATTTAGAATTTGAAAGAGACAAACTAGGTTGCATCATTTGACCTAGTCCATGGAATAGGTTGTATTGTACAACCTATTTGTGGACTACTCTATCATGCAGCCTAATCCCAAGTGAGAAAATGTTGTAGTTAATGGTTGGTATCAACAAGGGGGATCTCTAGTGATTGTTTCTTGATGCGTTCTAAGGCAGGTTTTAGTTTGTGTACCAAATAGGTATAACAAGGGACTAGGACTATGCATAAATAACATGTGTACAAACTGGGTACATAAAACAAAAGTTTAATAGTGTAGAGTATGCACTTTTATATCTTACATTCATTTATTATTAATAGCTGAGTACTTATCTGCCAGCACAATCCTATAATCATGGCATCTTTTTCATGAAATCGCCCCTTTAAAGATTTTACAACACTTTAAAAGTGTTGTCCAATTTTCACATACATGCCTCCATTTAAAACTAATTGTACTTGAAAATTCAAAAATTCTACCAGGTTGATCTTCATCTTTTTCTCTGTCGAGCCATCTGAATTCTGATTTCATCTCTCTTATGCATTGGGCATCTTCATTTTCAAATCAGCCTTTTGACTAGTCGACAAACTGTTTTGTTGGCAAACTGTCAAGTTCACGAACTATCTTTTCTCCCGTGAAGGCTCCTTGTGGCTTTTCTCTCCTTATATCCTTTATCAACAAATTGCATTCATCACAAACTACTTCCTTTGCCACTTTGTTCTTCTTATTTTTCCTTGCCTTTCTCTTTCACCATTTGGTCCCCTTATTGGCGAATGGGCGAAAACAAAAACTTGTGAGCTTAGTCAGTGAAATTGGTAGTTTACGAACTAGCCAACTTGCCGATAAACACTTAGTTTTTTCTCTTGTTTTCCTTAAAAAAATTTTTCTTCATTTTGCCCTTTTGTTGGGAACCTTTCCCCACAGCTCACACTCTTCTTTTGTCTCTTTTTGCCTTGTCTTCATTTTCCTCCAGTCAGTGAATCTTCACGGCAGTGAACTTGGTTGTCGATGAACCTCACGGTTTGGGAACCAAGCCCCTCACCGAAAAAAGACTATGAGCCATTTTCTTTTATTCCTTAGATAATTTTATCTTCCACAGCCTTTTTCGCTTCTTCTTTCGCTTCTTAGTTGCCTTATTGGTGAATCGATGAAATTGCAACCTCATGAACTTATTCAACGAAAATGACAGTTTGCGAACTAGACAATTCTCCGACAAAAGGCCACAAACTTCAAATTTTTCTCTATCCTTTTGCTTCGCCCTTTGCCTTTTATTCTTTTAAAAATCCTCCACCACCTTGTCACCTTATCGACAAATTAGAGAAAACTCAAATGCCTGAACTTAGTCGACAAAACCGACGGTCCACGACTTTGTTGATTCACTAACAAAGGCTCCCTTAGAAACTTTGCCAAAAAATACAACTCACTTTCAAACTTTCCTTTTCTACTTTATTGTCGATAAACCAAAAAATAGCAAAATCAAGAACTTGCGAACCTAGTCAGCAAGTTCACCAATTCACGATTTTGCCGATTCACCGACAAAGGTCTTAAATGAACCAATTTTTCTAAGGGAAGAAAACACATTGACTTGGGGGGATTTTTTAGTTAGAATTTTGGAAGAAAAATCCCTACAAACTGTCTCAGATCATATCTAAATAGGGGGTTTTGATTACAAAGGCAAAAGTGAGAATTTTTAATGGATCTTTGGGGCAAAATAATGCAAGTTTGGGAGCTCATTTTTAGGTCCCAACACCATGAAAGATACACCAAGGTGGGTGAAAGAATAAAACCTTCTCTCACTTGTGGCTATTTTGGAAAAAATGAGTTTTGTAGGGGTGAAAAGCTAGAACACAGGTTCAAATGAATGTTTTTCTTCATTAGAAAGACCTCTGAATGAAGGGCTTAGAAAAGTGATGTAGGAGCATCCAGACGAATAAGCTAGGTCACATCAAATAAAAATATTTTCAGTTGTTTTCCTTCAATTTTGGTTGGTTTGGGGCTTTATTGGCATCTCTTACCATTGAGGACACATGGTGTGATCAGATTTGGCAGACTTGAGTTTTCACACTTCAGCACATAATAGGTAGTCTTCATACATATACATTAAAATACTTATAACTCACTACATATACATACATATACATTCTAAACCTACATTTTTGGTAAATTCCTAGTAATTCTTTGTTTATGTAGTTATGCTAAGTCACTTATTATTATTAATTTCTTAGTATTGTTTTCTATTTTTATTATTTTTCACTATGTATAATTTTTATTTTGGTTTAGATTTTATTGTAATAGTTTATTTAAAAATTTATTGTTAAATTATTTTAAAACTACTTTTTATAAACTCACATGGCATTTTCAATGTTCTAATAAACCAAAGATATATAATAACAATTTTCTATTTCATTTTTGTTAGTGTAGATAAAGATCCCAAACTTGCATATCACCTTACATTTCATTGAAACTAAATTTTCAAGAGTTTTTGGTTACGATTTATGTTGGAAAAGAGACTCAAAACACATTTTCAAAACTAATATGTGAGTAGTATATATTATAAACATTTGAATTAAAATAATTACAACTCATTAGATATACATACATATACATTCTAAACCTCCATTTTTGGTAAATTCCTAGTAATTCTTTGTTTATGTAGTTAGTATGTAAAACATGTTTAAGTCAGTTATTATCATTAATTTCTTAGTACTATTTTTTATTTTTATTTTTTTTCGTTTGTATAAGTTTTATTTTGGTTCACATTTTATTGTAATTTTTGATTTAAACATTTATTGGTATTTAAAAAAAAAAACTACTTTATATAAACTTCCGTGACATTTTCAATGTTCTAATAAATCAAGATATATATAATAACAATTTTCTATTTCATTTTTGTTAGTGTACATAAAGATCCCAATGTTCTAATAAATCAAGATGTATATAATAACAATTTTCTATTTCATTTTTGTTAGTGTAGATAAAGATCCCAAACTTACATCACCTTACATATCACGATCATTGAAACTACATAAATTTTCAACTACGAATATCATTGTATACCTATATATAAGAGAGACATAATAGAAGAAAACATTTTTCATTGAGAATTCATTAACCAGATGAATTCTTATTCTTGAAAGCCTTATAACAAAATGACAACATTAAGAATTTTGACTACTATTTTATTAGTAGTTATTCTTAATGCATTAACAGTAGATGCCCAGTGGAAACCAGGCCATGCAAAAATCTATGGGTGAGTTTTAAGATTCTTTTTTCAACTATAGTTTTTAGATTTGAACTTTTATTATTTTATTGATGAATTTGGTCTTAGGGTCCATATCCATTAATATTATTTTTCAAAACGATATAACTTAATTGGTCCTGTGGAGGGCCACGACAAAAAAAACCCTGTAGGGATTCATATCTTTCAAAATGTTGTATTGAGCAGATAAACTATCATCGACTTGTATCAACTGCTATTTTAACCTTCAGATCTATCTATGTAGATCTGAACTTTTAATATTATTGTGGTTTTTTTTGGTAGATAAGCTGCGAGTATGAAGCATATAAAGTATAAATAGAAGAAAACAAGAAGGTCAAGGATCAATTCCTTCCCAACTATTGAGATCTTTAGAAATGATTTCCTCTTCTATTTGTATGCAAGCTCTGTTTGCGAGTTGGCTAGTTGATTAGCTTCTTTGTAGCAAGGCTGGATTGATGCAATTTATAATTTCTCCATTAATGTGCAGATTGATGTGGCAATGTTGCTCAATTTCCAGTTCTGTACTGTCTTTGTTCTAATAGCATTTATGCAGATTTGTGAGTCTCCAATTTTATATTGTATTTTTTTTTTTTTTGATAATTTAAAATGAGTTACATTTTTTATTCATAAACCTATCTTAGATAAATTTATGTAAAAAATGTATATTTAAAAAATTCATTACCATAAAATTGTTTTATTTACTACATATTTTAAAAATTTGATATCTTTAATTTGTATTACTATAGAGCTATTTTATTTACTAGAGAATTAGGGCTTTTAAAAAATAAATATGGGCTTTAAATAGTTTTCATTTCAACTATTCTTTCAAGACAATGCTTTTCCCTTTATTACCATATAGATTACACCTCTTGTAATTATTATATAAAAATAAATTGTTTTTTTTAATAAATAAAACCAAGAAATTTAAATTCATATTTTGTTTATTCTAAATATTAATATACTAGTATATTTATGTTTAAAAAAATATATCTACCGCCGAGAGATATCTTCCAATTTGTTGGCATTTATAAGTTACTTGCAGTTAAAATATTTGATATGCTCACATGAGTCAATTTAAAGCGACTATGGTGCAAGACTTTTCATATTCTTCAAACTTAATAAAGATTTCATTCCATAACTGCCCAAGTTTTTCTATTTTTCTATCCATTTGGCTTCCACAATTTTTTTTTTTTTTTGTTTAACGGGATAAATATTTCACTCCATAATTGCCCAAGTTTTTCTATTTTTCTATTCATTTGCCTTCCACGAATTTATTTATTAAGTTTAATAATTTTAAATTAAAATTTACTTTAGCTATTGAGAAACCACTAGTATAATTTCGATATGTTTTAGGTAGGTATATTTAATCAATAAAAAATCTTTTAAAATTTTTATAATTTAATTTTTACAATTTTAAGAGTATTCAAACTAAATATTTATTTAAGTTCTGTAAAATATATATTCTAAACCAAAAAAAAGAAAATTCCTATAACTGTCATGTTCACACATTGCCAACTTTAGATTCATGAATACTTACAAAAATTTACAAACACAATTCACATTGTGCCAAAATGTTGTTTTATGCTCTTAACACTCAAAAAGAATATGAACAGCTTTCAATTTCATCTTTGGTAGACTAAGGGCCACAGTTTATGGATTAGTTAAACTGATGTTTGGGATCATATCTTTCCGATACATTGAGGATGGAATCATGGATCAAGATCTGAAATGTTATTGTAATTTATTTTTTCCTGCACAATTCAATGTATTTACAATGGACTATGTAAAAAGGAAAAGGTTACCAAAAACAAATCTTTCAAGACCTATTAGTCCTCCATGGCATCTGACATATGTGGTTGTCTTTGTAGGAGGAGGCTGCGGCTATAATGATCTGCACAGTGGATATGGCACAGGAAATGGGGCTCTAAGCCACGCCTTGTTTAACAATGGGGCAACATGTGGAGCCTGCTACAAAATTGCATGTGATTGGAAGAAAGTTCCGCAATGGTGCCTTGAAGGAAGATCTATTAAAATCACTGCTACTAATTTATACCCTGCTAACCCCTCGCTCCCTAACGACAATGGAGGGTGGTGCAATCCACCTCTTGAGCATTTCGACCTGTCACACCAAGCATTCTTGCGGATTGCCAAATACAAAGCTGAAATTGTGCCCATTCTTTACAAGAGGTATGTTATTTTGTTTTCTTCTAACTTCTGACAAAATTTTGGCTATAAATTGGTAAACTTTTACCACCATTGCTTCAGGTTTTTTTCGCACCATCCCAACTGTAACTCAGGTTCTATTCTCAGTTTTATAATCCCCATCAGTCATTTCCCAGATCATCCATTCTGTTCTCTTGGAATTGAATCCACGATCCTCCACAATCTCGACCAGATAGTGAAACTTTTGCTCCACTCTACTTAAACATCATCCGCTTCAATGATAAACAGTCGTTCTGCTCTGACACTGCAAGGCAATCTTAGCTCTAAGCTGCTCTGCTCTCTATTTGTTTGAAGGATCCGGTCACTCCACTGACCGAACAAACGAAAGACAAAGCAAAGGCTACCTTTCAATAGTTCTTAAGGGTATCTAAGTTTTATCCCACGCTTAAAATTCAGAGTGGCATTTTAAGGGAAGTCTTATCTTTTATTTTTTCACTTAAAATTTATTGACAGAATCAGAGGCTCAAAGGTAGATCATGTTCTATTCCTATGTTTAAAATCAAGGAGTAACACCATCCCAAATATAACTCAATTCTATTCCCACTTATAAATTCACAGAGTAACACCACTATAAGGATAATTCAGGTTCTATTCCCATATTTAAAGTCTTGAGAATGATGATTTGGTGGTAAGGTCTGGTGGCTGTATTCAAAGGTTTTTGGAGCGTTTTGACTTCAAGCCACCACGATTTGGTGAGTTTCATGTTATAATCAACGGTCTCTTGTTTTTTAGTCCCTGTTTGATGGTCTTGTGGGCGTTGATGGTTGTTTTTAACCTTTGAGCTATTAATTCATGAGTTTCATGTTATAATCAATGGCCTCTTGTTTTTTAGTTCCTGTTGGATGGTCTTGTGGGTGTTGATGGTTGTTTTTAACCTTTGAGCTATTAATTCTTTATTGTGGTCTATAGTTTGAATTCTAAACTTCAACTCTATATCTGTTGAGGCCCTTTCAAAACCTTTCTTTTACCCAAAAATGACACTGTCCCAAAAATAACTCAAATTCTATTCCCTTACTTAAAATCTTGACTGTAATTCTATAAGTTGACCCTCACCCTAAGAAAAAGGCTTTCAAGTATATAACCTTGCCCCAAAAGAAAAAGTTCATTTATATTCCAGAAAAGAAAAAGTCTTCATCTATGTAACCCTGCCCACAAGGAAAAAGAGTTCATTCATAATTTGCAAAAGAAAGATGATAAGATATTTTTAAGGGATGCAAGTGACAAAACAAAGTACAATATGTTGGCATTTGATTGCACGGTTTCTTGCAAAAAGAAAGGGGGAATCCGATTTACCATCAATGGTAGAGATTATTTTGAGTTAGTACTGATAAGCAATGTCAGTGGAAGAGGAGACCTTATTGCAGTATGGATAAAAGGCTCAAACACTGGATGGCAACAAATGAAAAGAAACTGGGGTGCAAATTGGCAGAGCGATTCATATTTGAATGGACAAAGTTTGTCATTCAGACTTATGAGCAGCAGTGGCAGAATTCTCACCTTATACAATGTTGTTCCTTCTAATTGGCAATTTGGCCAAACATTCATTTCTCGTAGCCAGTTTCGTAAATAAATCACTACAATTTCAGAGAACTATGCTGAAATATGTAGTTCATAGTAGTTACAGTGTTATTTATGCTGAAATAAGTAGTTCATAGTAGTTACAGTGTTATTTATGCTGGAATATGTTATAAAAAAGAGATTCTCTGCACAATATTATTATGATAATTCAGTGGATTAAGGTTCTATATGATTTGCTATGATGTACTTGAATTTAGTTATACATGATAGTCAAATGGTGTTATTGAGTAAATGAGTTAGTTAAAAGTGTGATTTTTTCTGTTCACTTTTTTCTTTTGTCTTATAGTATATTTTTAAAAACTTTATATAATTTGCACAGAGTCTTAAAAATGTTTGTATGTGAAAACCTTCCATGTCTTATTCAAAACATATATCCTTCACAAATCAGTTGGATCTATATATGTTGTTTCAAAAATTAATGAAGAATTTATATAGTGTGTATTAAGAACTGCTGTCTTTTTTGAGTGGCTGCTAACAATATTTATATGCTCATTACAGTAATTGATTGTCCATCGCAGAATTTCTGGCAATATTCCTTGTTTTGTTGTATTCTATCATTGAGAGAAAAATGGCATTGTCCAGAAAGTAGAAAATAAGAGATAATTAACTGTTGTAGAAATGTGATCACTGGTGTACTATTTAGCAAGATGAAAATTTCTGTGTTAAGTATTGATGAACATATCTTCCTTCTGTTGTATAAATTAAATAAAATGAAAAGTTTGTGAGGAAAACAAACATATTTTTACTATACCTGATTTATATCTAATTTCATAGTTAAATAATAATAAAATAATTAGATGTTAATTAAAAAAGTTAAGCAATTAGAGAGGGATGAAGGGTTTATATATATTTTAGGAGTTTATATATATTTTATGATGTGTTAATTGATCTTTCATTTTGACTTATTGGTGTGTTGGAATATGTGATATGATAAAATTTTGGATCTAAAATAGTGATTAGAATAAAGTAACAAAAATCTAAAAGGATCTCAGCTTAGCTAGATAGATAGAGCCATGTCATGTGGCCGCATTATACACAAGGTTATGATATGTCTTGCTTAGTGATGAAAACAAACCTACCCTCTGCCAACACACAACTTTAAGTCTCACAAATGCACTACAGAGGCAATGTTCTGCTTTATTTATTTACCAGATTGCAACCAAAACTCTTCATTTTTAATGCACAAAGTTCACATTCACACAGCAAATGATAGATAAACGTCATATTTTATTAGTAGCAAATTTTACATACAACTACAAAATCTGCAATTAAAATTACATAATGGTTCTCATGGATCTTCTCATCTGCAACAATCTGTATCTTCTCTCTCACGGCAATCCTCTATACAAGATATAGCATCCAATCAGCCTTCTTTCCTTCTCTGCATAGCAGCAAACCGTCAATATTTATTTTCTTGTTCCTTCTGGCAGGTTAAAAACTCCGATGATTTCTTTTCTTCTCTTCTGGCAGCCACCCCCTCCGCTAAGGAACGTCTTAACCAGCCGGTGCGTTGTAAGCGACCGGCTGGTCGACGTTGTACGGCCTCACGCAGACAGCTGATCTGGAGTCGACGATTTGCACAGCAGCAACAGTCGAGGTTCGTCGAATAGTTTTGGTCGTTAGATTTTGTCGATCAGTGGAGTTGTCGACGATTCCGTACAGCCGGTGAGTTGCAACTCACCAGCTGTTTACGTGAGGCGCTCCGCTAGGGGCTATTCTTAAATATCATCCATTTCAACAGTTAAAGGTCAATTTTTGCTAATAAAAATAAGACAAATATTTACCACATTTTGTTGTAAATGAGGTGTAAAATTGCTATTGACTGTTTGACCATGGAAATGGATAATATTTAAATAGAGTGCTAAACTAGTCACCTGGGTCTCCTCTTTTTATATCTTTTATGGATAAGGAGGCAATGGTAGGTAATACTTCCCCCTAGCAGCCCAAGCGACATCCTTTTTCTTCCATTCGATATCTTTTTGCAACGCTCCCCTTGATTCATGTCTTTGGCGATGCATATAATATATATGTCTTAACGTTTCAAATTCTATGTTTTACATCATATGAGGCGTCACTTATAAACAGCCAATATCAAATCCAAACTTGCCATAGATTATTTGCTTTTCCATGGACCCCTTGCTATTAATTCCTGTCTCATATTCCTCTTCTCAGCAGCGTTTTATTTCTCTACAAAGAAGTTTTCAAATCTGAGTAAAGACTCGTATTTGCCATGATACCCACGGCCTTCCCCTGGTCAAATCATCAAATAAGATAAAACAATCACACTTATGTAAGGCATTTTATAGATCATCGTGCCACCTTATCTAGGTAGGCTATTCTTAAATATCATTTACTTTCACCGGTCAAAGGTTAATTTGAACCAATAAAAATAGGACAAATATTTACCACTTTTTGTTGTTAATGAAGTGTAAAATTGTTATTAAGTGTTTGACCATTAAAATGGATGATATTTAAGTAGAGTGATCTAGACATAGTAAATAAATTGTGGTAAAAATATCAAAGTATTTATGCTGCATACGGCCCTATGACACTTTTTGTCAAACAGTTATCACATATAGCTATAGCATATCTGCAGTATAGATTAATTAAGACGCTTAGAGGATTTTCATTGATAAACAAAGACTTGCAAAATGGCTTGATTCCTGGAACTGAGATTGGTAGTGCTCCATCCTTCTCGAAGGCCACCTTTCCATGATCAACAACCACTACAGAAGAAGTAGACAATAATCGTTGGGCACAATACTTAGCAAATGAAATTGGTGACACTAGATCATGGTGCTTGCTTGTGCCAAACATCAACTTCGAGGCACTATAGCATTTTGTTCCTTCAAGTAACACCTTTCTTACAGGGCCATGTGAGACTTTGACTTTGAAACCCACTTCATTCAAGCTGCAAACGGTCTGTATACTCCAATTATTGCATCAAAGTTGCTAGCAAACTGTTTGTAGCTCTTCCGTAACCCCCACTGTCGTGCTTTATGATAAATGCAGGAGTAGAATAAAGTGGTAAAATTGATGTATCTCGATGGAACGTAGTGCCAAACCGTGTCATTCCACGATCAACTGTCGAAGCTGAAAACCGACTTCGGCCATATCTTTTCATCAGGTGCTTGAAACCTCGCCAAAATAGGCAGTGATGAGCATCTTAGAATTCCTAAGACTTCCTCTAGAGCATTTGGTCTCAAACCATCACAAAAATCGAGATATTAATCTTTCGCCAATTTGGCAACATAAGTCAAAAAACATTAAAAACTTCACAACCTGAAAGTATTTGCACATAAAACCTTCGCGTATAATTCCAAGAT
Organism: Cunninghamia lanceolata; assembly: GCA_027924645.1. NCBI lineage: Eukaryota > Viridiplantae > Streptophyta > Pinopsida > Cupressales > Cupressaceae > Cunninghamia > Cunninghamia lanceolata. The sequence continues at coordinate 2,790,506 of BSBN01000913.1, forward strand.
GGAATCAACAATATGTTTGTCAAAGGATTTGCCATGAAACTTCACCAAGCTCTCGGAACAATTGTTTTACGGAAACTAACTTCACGCGCGCCGGGACTGAATTCAAGCAACATTGTCAAACTGCCTCCCTATGCCAAACACACAGTGTGCTGAGAAAAGCCATTAGAACCCAACAAACCAAACAAAATTGAAAATTAAACCTGCAATTGTTTTTGGTTGATGCTAGATTGCCCATTCACCCGGATGCTCCTGCATCACTTAGTGTTTGAGGAGTGCCTTAGTCCTATGTTGATGTGTCATTTAGAATTTGTTATGCTTTTGTCATTAAAGGTATTTCTAAAAAAGTTGTGTTGAAAAGCACAATAAGGCTTGTTTTCCAAGTAAAATGGGAAGACCTAAACTTGTCTTGGTTGCAAGTCAAGCTCCTAGATAATGGTGTAAAAGATCATAGTCACACCACACAAGCAATGCAAATGAAGATGCGTGATGAATTAGTGTATGATGCACAAGGGTAACTTTAGAGATGCCCTATAATTGAATATGTATTTCAATGAACTTTATGAAATATAGTTATTTTTAGTGGATTGCAAATTACCTAGGAATGCCTATCAATTCATGTGTTCACTTGTTGAATTCAATATTTTTAACTTGTGCAAATCAATATCACAATGGTTAGTTTCTAAAAAAGTTGGATCAAAAGTGGGAAATCTAGAATTTGAAAGAGACAGACTAGGTTGCATCATTTGACCTAGTCCATTGAATATTGATGCGTTCTAAGGTAGGTTTTTTAGTTTGTGTACCAAATAGGTTAAACAAGGGACTATGACTATGCATGAATAACATGTGTACAAAGTGGGTACATAAAACAAAAGTTTAATAGTGTAGAGTATGCACTTTTATATCTTCCATTCATTTATTATTACATGTAATGTGTGTACAAAGCAAACTCTAGTAATTGTGAAATGTTTGAGTAGCATATATTGTGGAGTATATGAAATGTGCAGTTGGAATCATATGCCCTCTACACATGATACATATGGGGAGTGGTGCTAAAGGAATCAACACACTTAGAGTAATTGTGTAGTTGGAACCAATGTGCTCCCGATAAAGTATTTGCATGATTGACTTGCAAAAGTAGGTGTAAATGGAATCATGACATATATGGCAATTGTGGAGTCAAAACTGGCGCAACATAAGCATTTATGAAACCGTGTAAAATTGGTATAAATGAAATCATGATAAATAATATGATTATGGAATTGGAGCTAGTGTGTTCCCACACAATGTATGCACACATGATGCTATAAAAACTAAAGTTGATTTTAGATATTCTTACAAAAGTGTAAGCACCCTTCAAATTGAGTGTAGGATGGCATCATGCAATTGATTTGAGGAGAGGAGAAAACACATCATGTGGTAATGTAATCACCAATACAACAATGTAGTGACACTGAATGTGAGTCATTATGTATCAAGTAAATTTTGGGAACAAGGGTGCCCCTAATGTTGCCCCCAAGTGGGGATAATCATATACCATGTAGATTGTGTATGACCATGTGCCAATTGTCATTGTGTGAAAATAACACGGCAGATGTCATTTAAGATGATGTCATGTGAGAATGACAAAATTTGTCATCATGTGAGAATGATCTAATTGTATTATCACACGAGGATGATTTGAAGGTGTCATCATGTTAAACGTATGTCAAAGGTGTCTTCATGTGAAGATGATGTAAAATTGTCATCATGTGAAAATGATCTAAAAATGTCACCACTTGAAAATAATGTGAATCTGTCATCATGTGGAAATGATACAAATTGTCATGAGACATCCAATGTACAAAGAAATGTTGTATAAGATGTCATCATATAGGAATGGTATAAGGATTTTCATGTGAGATTTAAATGTGTAAGTACAAGGCAATAAATGTCATGTTAGATGTTGCTTAAGAATAAGGTGAGAAATTTTGTGTGAGATATGATCACATAAGAATACTTGGTACAAAATTATGTCAGATTCTATTATGGTTAAGATGATGACATTGTAATGTCACATGAGAGCAACAATATATAATTTTTTTTATTGTTCTCATAAAAGAAATAAATTATTCGACCTAAATAAGGTATGAAAAATTACCCCAAATGGAAATCTAGGGAATATGGTGTGCTAAGGATGTGGCCAAGTGCAAGATAGCATCATGTAAGATAAAAAAAGTTTTGTTTTAGAATATGTGCATATATGCCTAATGGAATAATGTCACATTGGAGCAATGATGTGTAGTACAGATAAAATGAGTTACCCATTTTGTATTAGAAATTACCATGACCTCCCTTAAATTTTGAAACCAATTATCATGGTGTGTGCAATGATGGTGAAGGCCATGGAATAAAAGAAGACAACTTAGAAACTATAAAAGGTAAAATGGTAACAAGATAGGGGTTATAAAAATGAAAGAAGAATCATGTGAGTAGCAAGGTCAAGGGCTATGTAAGTGTAAATAGTCAATGCAAGAAGGTAAATGGGTAGTTGAAGAAGGCAAGGTCCATGAAAATGAAATCATGTAATAACTGAAGTCTAGGGTAATGAAAATGTAAACAAAACCATAAAAATCAAAGAATTAACAAAAAACAAAGGGGATCTATGTTAAGGTCAACATGAATAAATTGTCTTGTGGACATTTGCATTACTCTACATCCTTCCATATCGATAGAGGGAAAAACATGGAATCTAAGTGAAACTAAATAAACAGGCATGCTAAAAGAATGAAAAGGATCGTGTTGACAAAAGAGAACGTCCATGACAAATTGTGTTAGTATGCACCATGTAATGTGTAACATCCCAATTGGAATATTAGATATCTTTTAACATAATCAAAGCAAACATCACAATTTTTTTAATAACATATCTATAACCAAAGATATTACATTTGCAATTTCAAGTACAATACATACATTCAGAAAATGGTCTCTTTATATGCGACTTAATAAAATTCTACAAAATGGTTGTATTTCTTATGACTTACAAATTTACCAATATCTTTTACAAACAAGTAATGTATTCTTATTCACAAGTCTTCAACAGTTAACTGCAGGAGAGAGAGAGCATCATCCTGGTGCTTTTCCTCCAACCACAGACCGACGGTACCCCGCACACCTTCCTTCTGGAAGTGGCCCTTCCCTTCGTGAGGGTAATTGATAATGAGAATCAACTGATTCTTTATGCCATTTGAGAACTAGTGATGTGTCCTAGCTAATAAAAATTGGGTTTACAACTCTAGTCTAGCTCTATCTATGTATGACCCATACTGATTGTTCAGCTATCCGGTACATCGTGAACTGACAATGCAAGCAGTGAATTTTGTATTACTTTGGCCAAAGTTTCATATAAATATATATCTGTATGTTCACTCACTCTTTTCTCAACTTGGAGACAACACTCTTATTCTTAATTTATATCATACATATATAATAATTCTTTTCGACTTACTTGTATCATATTGGTCTTAAAGACATCATAATCCTTACCTACTAGTCATTTCGACAAGTCTAAGATAAGTGTTGAACACCCAGAATACTGAGAGGGGGTGAATCAATATTCTCTTAAACCATTCACTTATTAACCTATTAATCCATTTTCTCATTCAACAACAACAAAGCAAATTAAGCATAGAATGAATAGCCATAAAACATAACACATAGACACCAGGATTTTTACGTGGAAAACCCAAAATGGGAAAAACCACGGTGAGTGTTAGCTGACAATATATTATGTAGTAACAATACCAAATTAAAAGAGGCTCATTGCCTTAGGGCTCACTACCCTTAAGGACTCACTATCCAAAGAAAAATGCTCACTACATACAGGCTCACTGCCAAGAAAAAGAAAGAGAAAGAAGGGTGGCTCACTGCCAAAATGAACTGCTAAAATTGTATCCACAAATGCATGAAGCTCAGAAAATTGATTCAACACTCTTCATCCTGACCTACTCTGTTACACTACTCTACTCTTACATGAAAAATAAGATCTCTCTTCTTCTGTACTTGTCTCCCTTACAAAAACACAGAACTTCGTATGTCACACACACATCTTCATATTCACACCTCACATTCATCAAACATTGAATTGGATCTCATATAAGTATTTGCAACACTTGCAAACTTCACATTAAGTCATCTTACAAAGATGAGGCGTGTAGTTATGCCTTGTGCAGCTTGTCGGCCTAATTCTTACACCAAAATACTTTGCGGACCCAATTAACACTTGCAACACAATCTCATATAGTAGCTTCAATTATAGAACCACTTAGAATAAAGTTCCAATTAATAGATCTTACCGCACACTGATCAAAGTATCAGGTCGGCCTTAAACTCTGTTTATAACTAGTTCAATCTATCTATCAGATTACAACTTTCAATGCAGACCACAAGACTTTCTCAAATTCATATCGAAGACTCTTTAGACATCTTAGAACATAACTCCAGAACTGTAGAACATAATATCAACTTGCAACTAAATGCGGACCATTAGAACACATGCCCTGTCACAGTCAAACACGGTCAAGCCTTGTAGTGATACTTAGATGCTCATAACTATCTTTTCCGTGGACTTCAAAATCTGCAACTTTGGATTTAGAGACTTCATATATGTGTTTACAACACCTCAAAATTGCATAACAAAATATTCAATATAGGAGGAATGCAGACGAAAATAATTGTGTGTTTTGCTCTGATTACTGTTGTTCTCTGCTATACCAAACATGTGCAACTTGAAGGTATATTTCTGGAGATGATCAAGAGCTGAAAATTTGGATTTAATATCATCTAAGGACTATGGAAATCTTACCAAAACCGCAAGACCAGATCTTCAACTATAGACCAATGCTGATTAAAATACCATCTCTCTGTCACTATCTTTGTACTCTGCATACACTTAGCCAAAATGCTTAAGTCTGCTTTGCCAAACCAAAATCTCTGTTCCAACCTTATTGAATCTTTGTTCCTTTTCTTGTTGCCATCAATAATAACACTATCAAACATCATGCTTAGCCAAAATTCATCATACCAGTAGTTTCTTCATTAATGATGTTTACCAAGTTGCCAACAATCTCCCCCTTTGGCATTGATGGCAACACATGATGTGAAAAACCATCATACAACTCCCCCTTACTCTGTACACACTGCTCCACCTAACCTCATGCTTCTCTCCTTATTTATTTTTCACTTGTCTATGTTTTTCACATGCTTCATTATCCCCCTTTGACATCAATGGCAAAGGTGTATGATATAGAAATATGTAGAAGTGACCAAAACTCAAAAAAATGTTTGTACTGTCCGCATATATATAGATGATATCAAATAGCTTACTAATTTTCAGGAAGAATATCTTTGTAGATCTTCTTCAATTGCACCACATCTTCATCCCATCTGACCTTAGCATCGCTCAAAATTTGTATGTGCCCAATGACTTGGGACACCAACTCTTCTGCCTTCTTCACAGTAGCAGGGGCCTCAGTGATTTGCCTTGTCTTATCTACTGCTACTACAAGTCTTATCATGGATGCAACCTTAAAACTTGCAATCTCCTGGAGCTGACTCATTCTATGTTTTATGAACTCCTTTTAGGTCTACAACTTGTGTATGTTAGAATGGATAGTTTCAAATGCAACCCTTTGATTCCCAATAGAATCCTTCATTGGATCATAAGTTCTGGAGATCTTTATCAGTTGGGCTTCCCATCCATCTATTTTCTCTTTTAGCTCATTCATTATCTCAGGCCATGTTAGACAAAATTGATAGATCTCACTAGCTTCTTTGATGGCCGTCTGTACATATTCTATACTCTTATCTAACAAAATTTTATCTTGAAAGTATTTATCTTTGAGATCAACTAACCTTTTATTGTCAATCTCAGCCCTTACCTTCTTCTTAGCTGCTTGCTCAAGGGACTCAAAATGAGAATTGATTGACCCCATAAGCTTCTTCAATTGTGCAGTAGGAGCCAATGATGTATCCTTCTTTATTCTAGGAATAATCTTTTCAAAAATTGTTGTTGCATCTCTAATTAACTCACTGTCTTCCATATGAGATTTCAAAATCTCTTCTTGTACTGTGGCTTGAAAAATTGTCCCTAGCCTCAGTTTTTGTAGTGGGGACATTATAGCCAGGTTTATCAGTCCTTGTAATAAATCAGGTGTAGTCAAAATCTAAGTTTCCTTTTGTTTCTCCCAAAACTCTCATTAAAGAATCAACTGAATCCTTTTCAATAGTATCTCTTTTATCTTCATCATGAGACACTTCAGCATCATGTCTTTTCGAAGGGTCTTCTTGAATGGGTTCTTATTCATTTCCCTCTATTTCCAGAGCAGGATTGTCAATCATCTGTTCATTAGCTTCTTCTCTTTGCTCACCCTGTTCTTCAGGGACATTTTCTTCAAGTGCCACTTTTGTTTCTTCAGAGTTCTTTTCTTCCATAGGCTCTTTTATTTCTTCATCCTTTCTTGTGTTCACCAGAGGAGTAACTGCACTTTGATCCACACTTTATTCAATATTCACATCCAAAACTGTATTAGAATTGTTAGCATCAACATTTTGTTCCTCTTCATCTGTATCTACCAAAATTGAGATGTGGAGTTCATGTCTAGCACACTTAGTGTCTTCTCCTCAATTTCTTTTACCAATTTCTCAATATCTCTAGAGATTAGAGTATTGATTCTTTTCTTGGTTATGAATTCCTCATTGAGCTTCTTAGCGACTTAGACTTTTTCCTCACTGGTGATACTTGGATACAGTTTCATCAGAACATATTCTTTCAACTCGGCAGCTTTGGCCATAGTCCCTTCTTTTCTTGCAATTAAGATGCTAGCTAAACTGTTTGACAAGTCACCTATAACTTCAATCAATGCCTTATTGAACATGTCTAAAAATCTCACCACAGTTGCTTCAATTGTTACCTTGTCAACATCTGAACATTCATCATATGTATTAGCATCTGGCTTCAAGTTCCCAGGCTCAACCATTGCATCAACTATGGCCTCTAGAGTCATTGTGACCTCACCTTCCTTGGTCTCAATTTTCTTTTCCATTTTCTTCTTCTTGTCTTTCCCTTCTCCAGAGGGATTCACTTCCTTGCTTGTAGTGGCTTCATCTGTTTTTACCCTTTTTGCCTTTATCTCTTCATCAGTTTCTATTTCTTCTTCTTCTTCTTCACCACCACCAAGGCTCACATACATTCTATTGGTTGCCTTTGTTTTCTTTCTTTTATGCTTCTTCTCAGCAGGCTTCTTTTCAGGCAATTCTTTCTCAATACTAGCAATGGGAAGGGGTCCAGAGCTCCCAGAGGTAGCTACAACAGAAGAGGAGGCTCTTGTTCTTATTTTTGTACTGGAAATGTTTAGGCTTTTCTTGCTCAGACTTCACTTCAGGTCTTACCGGAGCCTTTTCTTGTGCAGTTTTCTCTTCTGTAGCCTTTGCTGCTTGAGCCTTGGCTCTGGCTTGGTCTATTTGCTCCTTTGTGAATCCCTTGCTCATAGCATAATCTTCTAACAACTTTCTTGCTTTTCTCTATGATTCTGATTGAGTTTTTTCCAAATGCACTTTGAGAGATTTTTCTTCAAAAGTCCCAAATCTTTCCTCTTTAGGATCCTTTGGTTTGCTTAACATTAAATCTGCCAAGCCAATTAGGATGTCTTCTGTAACCTCATATCCCATTGCTGGGACCCACACTGTTCTCGGTTCCACTTCCTCCATGAGGCATTGATCTTTGGTCACCATAAAAACAATATCATCTTTATACTTATCAACCACCTTTCTAGTGATTCTAACCCTATCCTGCATTTTCTTCTGGAAATTCTTGAAGTATCCCCACAGAGCAGCATTCTGTGCATCAATATCTCCTAAACTCTACAGATGATTTCTAATTTGTACTACTACAAGAGAGTGATTTAACCAAACAATATTACTCATACCTGGTAATTCCCTTAGAAAGTAGAACAATAAGCAGATGATAAGAGTACCATATTTGAATGGGTACTTTGTATCTTTTGTCCTCTTTAGATTCTCCATCAATTGTTGCCAGAGTAACTCACATAGGTCATAATCAGTATTCTTCTTCACCATCTCATAGGCAATGTAGATGGCCATTGCAGAAACAGAGTTCTCCTTGTTGGAGAAGTAGACCTTATACCCAATCAACATTGAAGCAAATCTCACTACCGGATCTTCAATGTCATTGACTTTTAGTGCTCTTTTGTCAAATTTAGCATTGGTTAGCCTCATCACTATATCATTCTTCACTGATTTGAGTGTCAGAATTGTTTTGGTGGAACACATACCTATTACTGCCTCAATGGCATCCTTGGTTATCATATGAGACATATTCAGTCAAAAGAATTCAACATGGATTCTACTTAGGGCATACCTAACCCAAGCATCTTTAGAGAAAATGGGAAAATCGATCCATGTGTCCAATTTCTTCTCATGCAAAGCACTAAATTCTTCCTTCAATTCAAATTTATCTTTGGTCAACTCATTCAAGTAAACTTGCCCTAATTTTAAATGATTGTACTCTTCCAAATTAACATGGATATAAACCCTAATATCTTTATTAGACATTATGGCATGTGGAACTTCAGAAAATGCATTGTTTAGATATGTTTCTAGGGATTTGAATGAATGTTTCTTAAATTTGGGTCGAGGCCTTTCAGTGATCTCAATTACTTGAGGAGTAGACATCTTTATAGTTAAACAAAAGCTTTTCAAAATAGTAGACTGTAAGTACCTTGTTCTTTGATTTCTGGTTAGGGTTTCTTCATGCCAAACGCTTGAATTCACTTTAGCTTCATTGCTCAAATCTCCTTGGTCAATTGAGAGTTTGAATTCAAAGTGAATTTTCTTTGAATGAAACCACTTATAAACTCTTCTCATCAAAACCTAAATCGCCATAAATGCTTGTTTCCAGAAAGCTATCAACACTATCTCTACCACTCACAGTAGATGTAAATTGCTTCACAATCTTTCGTTTTAAGTTCATTTCTGCCAGATTTTTTTTCCAAAAGTTATGATATACTATTTTTCAGCTCATATCCTCGTGCTGGCTATCAACACCACTTTTCTGGCTAGGGGAACAAAATATTTCATTAAAGATCCCCCTAAGCCAGAGCTCCCAATTCACTTCCCAGAGGAAGTGTCTACACCAGAGTCTGGTACAGACTCATTCTTGGCTTCAATAACTTCCTTCGTAACCCACACCTTGTTCATCTCTTTCTTTATTTCTACTAGATCCACATTTTATACCAGTTTCTTCATCTCTCCTTGATTATCCTTCTTCATGTTATTGCTTCTACAGAACCTTGCACTATGTCCAGGTCTGTTGCAATTGAAGCATACAACATTCCTATGACCATTGTTCCTTCTGTTCATCCTTGATCTGCATTGGTTAGCCTTATGTCCAAATCTATTACATGTAAAGTAGTTACCATTGAAAGATTGAGAATTCCTTCCATTGTTATAGCGATTCCTTAGCTGACTTCTACATTCACTAGCTCTATGACCAAATATTTTGCATGTAAAGAAGTTACCTCTGAAAGTTTGAGCATTCCTTCTATTGTTGTAACCATTCCTTATCTGACTTCTACATCCATTAGATTTATGACCTACTTTATTGCAAGTAAAGCACTAACCAAAAAATGATGAAACATTTTGATTTATTCTACTTCTACATTGAGTAGCCTTATGACCAAAATTATTGTATGAATTGCAATAACCATTGAAAGATGGGTACCTTTGTGCATTTGGTTGCCTAACCGGTGGTTTTCTAGGTCCATTCCTTTGATTCTGGGTCTGCTTACCTTTGTCCTTCTTGTTCTTAGCATTCATTTCTTGACCAGTTTTAGAAATTTCACCTTTCTCAAATCCCAAGCCTTCTTTGTCATCATAGTTCTTCTAGCTAGCAAGCATCTCATCAAGTTTTGCAGAACTTATCTTGAACTTTTCTTCATAGCTATTTGCTTTCTCCAAATTTGACTTTAGGTTCCCAACTTCCTTCTCAAGCTTTGCACATTTTTTTTTTAACTTTCACCAGTTGATTTAGATCTTCTTCTGCTTTTGCCTTATCTTCAATTTGTAGTTTCACTTCATCCAAGATTTTATTTGCTGATCTCAATTGTTCACTAACTTCCTTATGTTTTTCTTTGAACTTCTTGACTTGTTTCCTCAATTTTCTGATGCACTCATCTACTTCCTTGACATTTTCTTTCAGATCCCTATTTTCTTCTTCAGTCCTTTCAAGATCTTCAAGAGAAGCTTTGAGTTCTTCTTCACTAACACCCATGCGTTCTTCTTCTATAGTTTCAATTGAATGAATTTCTTTAGGAGGGGTAGGAGACCTTTTACCTACCATGTGTTCAATCTCCAAGATCTTCCTCAAGTTGTTAGACTTCTTCCAAGTAACCAGGCTCTGATACCAATTGTTGAACACATAGAATACTAAGAGGGGGTGATGAATTAGTATTCTCTTAAAACATTTAAACCTATTAATCCATTTTCCCATTCAACAACAGTAAAGCAAATTAAGCATAGAATGAATAGCCATAAAACATAACACATAGACACCAAGATGTTTACGTGGAAAACCCAAAATGGGAAAAACCATGGTGAGTGTTAGCTCACAATATATTATGTAGTAACAATACCAAATTAAAAGGGACTCACTGCCTTAGGGCTCACTATCCAAAGAAAAATGCACAATGCATACAAGCTCACTGCCAAGAAAAAGAAAGAGAAAGAAGGGTGGCTCACTACCAAAATGAACTTCTAAAATTGCATCTGCAAATGCATGGATACAACTCCAATAATGTTCAGAAAACTAATTCAAAACTCTTCATCCTAACTTGCTCTATTACATTGCTCTGCTCTTACATGAAAAATAAGATCTCTTCTTCTGTACTTGTCGCCCTTACAAAAACACAAAAATTCACATGTCACACACTGACATCTTCATATTCATACCTCACATTCATCAAACATTGAATTGGATCTCAAATAAATATCCGCAACACTTGCAAACTTCACATTAAGTCGGCCTACAAAGATGAGGCGTGTAGTTATGCCTTATGTAGCTTATCGGCCTAATTCTTGCACCAAAATACATTGCGGACCTAATTAACACTTGCAACACAATCTCATATGTTGGCTTCAATTATAGAACCACTTAGAATAAAATTCCAATCAATAGATCTTACTGTATACTAGTCAAAGTATCAGGTCAGCCTTAAACTTTGTTTATCATTAGTTCAATCCATTTGTCAGATTACAAATTTCAATGCGAACCACAAGACTTGCTCAAATTCATATCCAAGACTCTTCAAACATCTTAGAATATAACTCCAGAACCATAGAGCATAACATCAACTTGCGGCCAAATGCGGACCATTAGAACACATGCCCTGTCACAGTCAAACACTGTCAAGCCTTGTAGCGATACTTAGATGCTCATAACTATCTTTCTAGTGGACTTCAAACGTTTCAACTTTGGATTTAGAGACCTCATATATGTGTTTACAACACCTCAAAACTGTATATCAAAATATTCAATACAGGAGGAATGCGGACCAAAATAATTGTGTTTTCTGCTTTGATTACTACTGCTCTCTGCTATGCCAAACTTGTACAACTTGAAGATACATTTCCAGAGATGATCAAGAGCTGAAACTTTAGATTTAAGATCATCTAAGGGCTATAGAAATATTACCAAGACCACAAGACCAGATCTTTAACTACGGACCAACGTTGATCAAAATATTGTCTCTCTGTTGCTATCTCTGTACTCTGCCAACACTTAGCCAAAATGCTTATGTCTACTTTGTCGGACCAAAATCTCTATTCCAACCTTGTTGAATCTTTGTTCCTTTTATTATTTCCATCAATGACAACACTATCAAACGTCATGCTCAGCCAAACTTCATCATACCAATAGTGTCTTCATTAATGATGTTTACCAAGTTACCAACAATAAGAGCTTAGGTGACTATATAACACACATTTAATCCCTCTTTGCATCCTTGCAATCATGGGTCTATGATGTCCTATCATCTACTCCATGATATGTCTACCTATTCTCATATTCCTCTGTGTTCTTCTACACATGCAAGATTTTGACATTAAAGCCATAGGATTTTATGATTAAAGACTCTCTCTATTTTAATCTACAAATATAATCATTTGACTCCTAAATTATCGAAGATAAAATATAATTTAATATACCAATAAATTGAATACACTTACTCATGTATATCAAAAACATAACATAATAATAAAGTAATCTATATCATGATTTTCTATTTCCAAAATGAGTATAGCTCTCAACAATCCTGTGGCTATTCTTAGCCTAAGTGTAACATGCCATCACACATTACCTAAAAATAACCATAATTAACCATCTTCACTAAGAGTAAGAATCATGATTAATATAATCACAAATAAGAAAGATTGAATTATTATCATCAAGATAATTAAGCATGTTATTCTTTTCCAGAACATAACAAAACTTAGATTTACAATATACAAGGATAACTCATTAGTGAATGATCTTCACTATAGATGTACAAAGTTATGCTCAAGGCATCAGATATAGAAATATACATAATAACTGACTATCAAGTCATATAAAGAAAAGCACTGTATCTGGAACTTTAACATCTATCTTCATAAGCCTCGGCTTGTCTTCTGCTTGGGAAGGAGAGCATCATCAGAGTGCTTTTCATCCAACCACAGACCGGCGGTCCCCCGCACAACTTCCTACCTGGAAGCGGCCCTACCCTTCATAGAAGGTATAGATATAAGGAACCATTAGGTTTACCATATGAGTATTTGGTGTTGTGTCCTTCATAATGTCTCACGGTCACACAACTATAGATCCACTCTAACTATGTATGACCCTACTAGAGACATTATGCCATCTAGAGCACAGTGGACCGATAATGCATGCAGAGACAGATGCATTTCTTTGGCCAAAGATTTACATGCATAAATATTTTGCAATGAATGTTGTTGTATGTCCACTACCTCGTCTCGACTTAGAAGCTATCCCATCCTACAGAAAATATAATTTGACCTATCGCGGTCTTGGATAAATATTTTCAATACAATCTTAGTCCATTCCTTGGACATTTGACTCCTATCTTGGGAGCACATACATTAATGTCTTGTTGCTTTTGCAATAGGGAACCTATGACCCCATGTCACCCTATTCCCATACTTTCATAATGACATAAGTTTGATCATGATTTCGACTCATGACCTTACCTGGTTGATGATTACATTGTTTGCCTTAACCCAAGGTTTACTCTCAATTCATATCATCTAAAAGGGTTCTTTCAATGGTTTAATAGGTCGATCCTCTTAAAAAGAATCTATCTCAAGGACTCTACGTGAGTTCTTGATACCTTATACTTGGTTCATGTTTTTGAGGATTGTTATTTGTTGACCTCGAGTTTAATATATATATTAAGTGCACTCAACACATAAAAAGATTTACATCTATGACCAAGGTTGTCATTATTCATATACAGCCCTCGACCATTTCTATTCACAATTTCATGGTATGATAACACAGATAATATGTGTCGATACCCCTTCTTGGGCTCTAACACAGTCATCATAAAACAATAATAGGGAAGCTTCGAAGGCATAAAAGATAGTTTATGTTCTTGCCAAACGACATATGGAAGTTCTTTCTTGCACAACACGCATGGGCTACGGCCTCCAAGTTGGCCGAGTAACACCATATAACAATGGTTACATATGATAACTGTTGGAATTGGTCTGGAAAACTGAGAGAGGGGGGTGAATCAGTTGTCCCAAAAATTAATGTTTTCTTTCTTTTAATCTTCTTTCACAACTTGCAAATTGATTAATGATGTAAATATTAAAGCATGAAACAACAACACACGAGCATAAACACAATAAACACATTTGACAGCAAGATTTTGACATAGAAACCTGGTTAAGGGAAAAACTACGGTGGGTGTTAGCCCACAAGATTCGTACCCTTTTAAAAGTACTTTAAAATATGGAAGGCACTTGCCTTCGGGCTCACTTCCTAGAGCTCACTGCTCAAAAGAGAGGCTCATTGCCTACAAGAAATTTATGTTTAACATAGAAAGAATTAACTAATAAATAACATCTTTTCATGCCTAGTTTAGTCTCATTGAATGTTCACAAAACTTCTACTTCTGCCTTTAAATTTCTTCTTCACTAGCTCTTCACTCTATACTGCTCTTGTTCTTCTGCTCCTCTTCTTTGCTATGCCTCTGATCCTTCCTTTGAATTTTATTCTTTTTGCTCAAGGATGATTTTCCACAACTCTTCAACAAGTATTTATACGCTTCATCAACCTTGGAATGAGCATCAAGGTCAGCACTCCATACATCTGACTTAATGCGAATAATTAAGTTGTTAGCCAATCATAGCTAAGACTTGAATCTTCTTTCAACAACATGCCACACTTTAGAGAATTGCTCTTAGAACATCCACAACATGCTTGAATCATCCGGTGAAACAAGACTAGGAAAAATAACAACACCAAGAAGGAAATCTTCACCAACAAACTCAAACTTCAATGAGAACCTCTAACATGATAGTCACACGATCCAGAGACCTCCACAAGGACAATGAATTCAACAAAAACATCTACATTCCTCCAAATCATCAGAATCACTTGCATCTTCATTCGGAACCTTAAGAACACTATCTTCCATGACTGTCAAACTAGAAAGATTGCTTGCGGACCTCCAAACCACAAACCACTTGTATTGATGATACACACTAACTTTCCAAACGTGCCTCTAGAACCACAGTTCATCATTTTACATTTCCAGAACAATCCGGACTACTTTCCTGTCACTCTGTCTCTTTTGAATACTGCAAAACTGGTTCTACTTAGATGGCCATAGCTTCTTCAAATCTTCATGTCGACCTCTCAAATCTTGACTAGAGTTACTTCAAACAATCCTCTATACTGCTATATGATCTGCATCCATTGATCTTCATTAATTTTCTCAATATCCTCAACATTCCAGTCTTCTAGTCAGGCAACAAGATAGGATACAATCGACACCAATGGCAATAAGAATATGTTGACATCAATGACAACACCGATTAGGCACATATTTGCAACAATCTCCCCTTTTGTCATTGATGGCAACATATGATGTGAAAAACTAATTCAACCATCAAGACAAGAACTTCTCCCCCTTTCTCTTATCACTTCTGCAACCACTATCTTCACTACTCCCCCTTTCATCAGCAACTAGTTTTTCACATGATTTCTCTCCCCCTTTGACATCAATGGCAAAGGGCACATATTTGCAGGAGTCCAAACTCAATAATTGCATGCAGACTACTCCCCCTAAGTAGTGCCTCCTTGACATCAATCTAGATCATAAGATATGACTATGAATTCCACCGAACTGATGCACTATAGTGCATCTTAGTTCTGATTAGGAGGGGTAATAACCCCTAACTTCTCTCTGAGATACTCAAAAGTATCCTTGGGAAGAGGCTTAGTGAAAATATCCACAATTTGATCCTTTGAGGACACAAACTCCAACTTGACTTCATTTTCATTTACCTTCTCTCTCAAGAAATAAAACTTGATGGATATGTGCTTTGTCTTTGAATGCAACACTGGATTCTTTGAGATGCCTATTGCACTTGAATTATCATAGAAGATTGTGAGAGGCTCCTCAAACACAATTCTAATGTCCTTCAACATTTGCTTCATCCACAGAACTTGAGTACAATTGTTTGCTGCTGCTATATACTCTGCCTCTGCTATAGATAGGGATATTTTCTCTTTCTTTTTGCTTAGCCAAGAAACCATTCTACTTCCCAAGAAGAATGCACCACCACTAGTGTTTTTTCTGTCATCCACATCTCCTACCCCATCTACATCTGTATATGCATGTAGAGTGAAGTCATTATCCTTTGGATACCATAATCCATAATCAATTGTCCCTTTGAGATATCTAAAAATTCTCTTGACTGCTACAACATGGGATTCTTTAGGATCAGCTTAGAATCTAGTGACAAGTCCAACTGCATTAATGATATTAGGTCTGGTTTGAGTCAAATAGAGCAGTCCTCCAATCATTGATCTATACCTTTTCTGATTTGCCTTAGGAGAGTTATCATCTTTACTCAACTTGCATCTGGTTACCATAGGTGTACCTATTGGCTTTGAGTCTTCCATTCCAAACTTCTTCAACAATTCTCTCACATACTTGGACTGAGATATGAAGATACCTTTATCTGATTGAGTGATTTATAAACCTAAGAAGAAATTCATCTCACCAAACATGGACATCTCAACTTCAATTTGCATCTGATCACCAAATGTTTTGCACATGCTCTCATTTCCACCAAAAATGATATCATCAACAAATACTTCAACAATCAGAATGTTCTCATGATCAATCTTGAAGTAAAGATTACTGTCAGCAGTGCCTTTGTTATATCCTAGCTTTAACAGATACTTATCTAATCTTGCATACCAGGCTCTTGGGGCTTGTTTGAGTCCATATAATGCTTTCCTCAACCTATAGACCATATCTTTCTGATTAGACAACTAAAATCCTTCTGGTTGCTCGATATAGACTTCCTCTTCTAGTTCTCCATTTAGGAACGCTGACTTGACATCCATCTGATAGACCTTGAAATCTTTATAAGTAGCAAATGCAAGAAATAATCTGACTGCCTCTACTCTTGCCACCAGAGAAAAAGTTTCTTCAAAATCAATTCCTTCCAATTGAGAATATCCTTTGCACACTAATCTTTCTTTGTTTCTTACAACTTCACCATCTTCATTTAGTTTGTTCTGGAAGACCCATTTAGTTCCAACACAGTTTTGTCCTAAGGTCTAGAAACAAGATCCCAAGTGTGATTCTTTTCAATTTGCATTAATTCTTCTTCCATTGCTTTTACCCAGTTTTCATCATTGCAGGCTTCACTTACTAATTTTGGTTCAATCTTTGAAATAAAACAAATCTCTTCTTGATCTTCAGCAATTCTTCTTCTAGTTTGAACACCTTTATTTCTGTCTCATATGATCTGGTTTTCAGGATGATTCATCCTTACATACCTAGGAGTTTTGGGATCTGCTTGAACTTCTATTTCTTGAACTTGTTCCTCAACTTCTGCATTGTCCTCTTGAGTCAGTGAGCTTTCCAGATCAATTTGGATTTGAGTTTGGGTTTGAATTTGCCTTCCTTGACTTGGATTCTCATCTTGATTATCTGAATCATATCCGCAAGACCTAGAATGTTCTTCTTTGATCTCATCCACTCTGACATTAGCACTTTCAACAATCTTTTTCAACCTCTTGTTAAAGCACAGGTATGCTTTGCTTTGAGTAGAGTAACCTATAAAAATTTCTTCATCACTTCATGCTTCAAACTTGCCTAGATTCTCATCTCTTTTGATATAGCACTTACTACTAAAAACTTTGAAATAATTCATAGTAGGAGCATGACCAAACCATAATTCATAAGGGGTATTACCACAGTTGCCTTTGATCTACACCTGATTAAGAGTGTAGACAACAGTACTCACAGCTTCTCTCCAAAATACTTGTGGAACATTTGCTTCCATCATCATGGTCCTAGTAGCTTCTTGAATGGTCTGGTTCTTTCTTTCCACAACTCCATTCTGCTGAGGAGTCCTAGGAGAAGATAACTGTCTTTTTATTCCTTTCTTCTCACATAATGTATCAAAATCTCTAGAGGTAAACTCTCCACCTTTGTCTGATCTCATACAATTTATCTTCACACCAATCTCATTTTCCAATATAACTTTGAATACTTTGAATTTGTCAAGAGCTTCTGATTTTTCTTTTAAGAAAGTTACCCACATCATTCGGGAGTAATCATCAATCAGGAACATAAAATATTTGTCTCCTTGCACACTCCTAATTCTAGCAGGACCACATAGATCAGTATGCACAAGTTCCAATTGCCCACTTGAAAATTATTCTTTACTTTTGAATGATGTTTTGTTCTGTTTACCCAATTGGCATTCTCTACACATGCTATTAGGTTTCACAAGTCTTGGAAGATCTCTCATAGCCTGAGTAGAACTTATCTTGACAATGTTATCAAAATTCACATGACACATTCTCCTATGCCACAACCAACTCTGATCTGTCTGTGTAATCAAACAAATTTTACCAGAACTACTTAATTGAAAGATGCTAGCTCTAGTTTGTGTACTAGATGCAATTTTAGTTCTATAGCTTTCCAAGATTCTGCATTTACCATCCTTGAATCAGAGATCATAACCCTTGTCAACCAACTATCCAACACTGAGAAGATTATGCTTCAGTCCTTCCACATATAGAACATCATTTGTGTTATTCTCACCATCAAAAGAGATGGATCCTTTGCCATGGATTCTACCAGCTGAGTTGTCTCCAAACTTCACAAATCCACCTTCATATTTTTCAAAGCTTACAAACTTACTTTTATCACCAGTCATATGATGAGAACATCCACTATCAATCACCCATTCATCCTTTTCAACAACCTGAGCAGCCAAGGCACTCTCCACATTTGTGTAGCTAGCAGATTTAGTAGACACCGGATCTTCTTCTTTGATAGCAATGAATACCCAATCATCTTTAGTGGCATCTCCATGATTAGATTCATCATCTGTGACTCCCTCTTCTCCAACGTTTTGGACATAGTAATAATTCTTTTGACCTTTATATCTGTTAGGGTTTGGTTTTGAAAACCTCTCCAGACATCATGAGGCAAAATGACCAATCTTATTACAAGAAAAACATTTGAATGGCAACTTTCCTTCATACTTATCGGATCGTCTTGGCATTCTTTTGGCAATAGGAGCTTCAAGATCTGCAGTTTCAAATTCATCATCTTCAAGATCCTTCCTTGCCTTCCCAGATCTGTTTGATCTTGTTAAAGAGGTTTCACCTGGATCATATCTTTGTTTTCCATGTACACTGGCCTTAAATGCAAATTCAAACTTAGGCAGAGAATCACCAAACTCACTTAATTCAAAAGATGAAATTTTTCCAACCAGCTGATCTCTTGTAACTTTTGAGACAGTCCTGATTTCCTCTATAGTAGCAACCTTATGTTTGTATGAATTAGGTAAAGATCTGAGCACTTTTGCCACAATTTCTGATTCTTCCAAAGTTCCACCAGCACAACTGATACCACACACAAGTTCATTTATCTTTTGCATGTAGATTGTGATGTTTTCATCTTCAATCATCCTCAAATTTTTAAATTTTCCTCTCAGACTTTGTAGCTTGGCACATTTGACATATTCATCACCTTCATAAAGATTCTCCAACTTCTTCCAGATTTCATGAGCAGTTTTTAGTCCCAAGACATTTGACATTTCTGAATTAGTCAGGGCACTCAACAAGGCTTCTTTAGCTCGAAGGTTATTTTCCACATCTTTGACTTGATCTAGAGTTGAAGGACCTTTCTCCAGAGGTTTATACTCAACATTGGTTATTGCCCAATAAGCATCACCCATGCATTGCAAATGGCACTCCATGTGACTCTTCCAAACCGAGTAATTCATTCTATCAAATTTTAGACTATCCTTCTTGTAAGTCGACATCCTGGATCTCCTCGAGTGATTAAGCTTCTTCTAGAGGAACTTGGCTCTGATACCAATTGTTGGAATTGGGCTGGACAACTAAGAGGGGGGGGTGAATTAGTTATCCCAAAAATTAATATTTTCTTTCTTTTAATCTTCTTTCACAACTTGTAAATTGATTAATGATGTAAACATTAAAGCATGAAACAATAGCACATGAGCAGAAACACAATCAACACATTTGACACCAAGATTTTTGATGTGGAAACCCGGTTAAGGGAGAAACCACAGTGAGTGTTAGCCCACAAGATTCGTACCCTGTTAAAAGTACTTAAAAATGGGGAAGGCACTTGTCTTTGGGCTCACTACCCAGAGCTCACTGCTCAAAAGAGAGGCTCACTGCCTACAAGAAATTTATGTTTAACACAGAAAGAATTAACTAATAAATAGCATCTTTTCATGCCTAGTTCAGGGTGCTGCCACAATAATGGGTTACACTTTCTGGGACATCTTGATTTTTTCTGAAATCACATATTTTTAGAAAATATAATGATTTAAGCCTTAAAATGTTCCATTTAAAGGATTTTAATTGAAGAGATTTTGATCAAACCCCCTTAGATTCAAACCCCCTTGGATAGAACCCCGCTAGTTTTAAACCATACCTATAGTGGAGTCTCCTCTACACCTATCAAAATGCTGATAAAAAACTAATTTTGATTTATCTTTTGAGGGATAAAATGAATTCATTTAAAATTTATGCTTTCTACGTATGTAGTCCTTATTATAAGCTTCCCAAAAAATATAATTTTAAATATATTTAATTTGATTATTATATTTAATTTTTATTTCTTGTGAATGTATGTTTTTCACCGAACAACAAGTTCTCTATTCTACACACATGGAAAATTAGTAAATTACTGAAACAAAATTTTAAAAAATATCTATGCACTAGGTATTGATGTCCTTGTTTCAACAAAACAAAAAAATTAAATTTTGATACATATAGAAAAAGTTATGTTTTACAGAATACGCCTATGTCTAAATTATAATTGGTTTGACTTCAGAAATTAATTAAAAAAATATATTCAACAAAACATTATGAAACCAAATGCATACACTATATATCAGTGTTACCAATCTAAATTAAAAAGAATCGGAATTTTATCCTTTGTAGAAAAAAAGTTATGTGCTACAGAATACACATCACTTTAAAAAAATGTTGTTTACTATTAAAAACCAGTTATCAAAGGAGATGCAAAAAAAATTACAATTTAACTGCAAATCTTTTTAAAAATATATATTTAGAATCTACAAACAAAATCTCACAAATCACTAGTTTGCATCATCTTCAAATTCCTAATAGTTTAGCAGCTATAAGTGTCAGAATGTGAAGATTTAGTTCAAAATATTGATTTCAATGTCAAGTTTGGCCAAAACGTGTAACCCATTATTGTGGGATGACCCTTCAGTCTCATTGAATGTTCACAAAACTTCTGCTTCTGCCTTCAAATTTCTTCTTCACTAACTCTTCACTCTATACTTCTCTTGTTCTTCTTCTCCTCCTCTTCTCTGCTCTGCCTCTGATCCTTTCTTCAGATTTTATTCTTTTTGCTCAAGGATGATTTTCCACAACTCTTCAACAAATATTTATACGCTTCAACAACCTTGGAATGAGCATCAAGGTCAGCACTCCAAACATCTGAGTTAATGCGAATCATTAAGCCGTCAGCCAATCATAGCTAAGACTTGAATCTTCTTTCAACAACATGTCACACCCCAGAGAATTGCTCTTAGAATATCTGCAACATGCTTGAATCATCCAGTCGGCCAAGACTAGGAAAAACAATAACACCAAGAAGGAAATCTTCACCAACAAACTCAAACTTCAATGCGAACCTCCAACAAGGAAGTCACATGATCTAGAGACCTCCACAAGCACAATGAATTCAACAAAAACATCTGCATTCCTCCAAATCATCAGAATCACTTGCATCTTCATCTGGAACCTCAAGAACACTATCTGTCATGACTGTCAAACTAGAAAGATTGCTTGTGGACCTCCAAACCACAAACCACTTGTATTCATGATACACACTAACTTCCCAAATGTGCATCTAGAACCTCAGATCTTCATTTTACATTTCCAGAATAATCCAGACTACTTTCCTGACACTCTATCTCTTTTGAATACTACAAAACCGGTTCTACTTAGATGGCCATAGCTTCTTCAAATCTTCATGCGGACCTCTCAAATCTTGACTAGAGTTACTTCAAACAATCCTCTATACTGCTATATGATCTACATCCATTGATCTTCATTAATTTTCTCAATATCCTCAACATTCCAGTCTTCTAGTCAGGCAACAAGATAGGATACAGTTGACACCAATAACAACAAGAATATGTTGACATCAATTTGACAACACTGATTAGGCGCATATTTGAAACAATAACATGAAGAAGGCACTTGCATCCTCAAAAGCCATTAATAACAGTTTAAAAGCACACTATTGTCACAGTAATAAACATTATAATCATATATGGCCTCGAAGGCCATTAACAATAACTTATAACAGTTATGAGTCGACACCGTCGATGTACTTTTGATAGCAGAGATATATCCAAATACACTATTAAATTCAATTTGATATGCCATAGATTTCATACCTGAATGGTAGACATAGTCATGTATTGGCTGTTGTTGATTAGCTTCTATGCATACATAGTGGCCGAGCTCACTTGCTTTCTATGCTACTACTATAGCAGTGTTATCACCTTAGGCTCTAGAAGTGGTTGGCCGAATGTCAACATATAAAAATAGATAATATATAATATTGATACCAAAGTGCTTGACCTCTAAAGCGGTTAAAACAATGATAACACATATAATTTCCCTCACATGATATTAAAGGTTTTCAAATGAACCACGATGTTATCCTATGTTAACATCATTAAAAAGATGGCCCATCATTAAAATATGATTTCAGAGTCGAGTACCACTCCCCCTTCATGGCCATGATAACCACAAGTAAAATATAAAAAGAAATAATAATCACAAATCTTAATACAAAAATGGATAAGGAATCAAGGGAATTCTCGACAACTTGACACAATTGACAAGCAACTCAAATGGACGTTTAGAGAACATCATTTAGCCCAAATCTATGTAGATGATGTCGAGAAAGATCAAATTGTCATACTGACATAGAAAAGAAAATGACTAACAAGGAAAAGATGTTACCCACCCAAACTTGCAAGGATTCTTAGGGATTAAATTTGATACTCAGGTGGCAATTTGACCTTTTTCCAAACATCTATCTCTTCCTCCTGGATGATACTCTCCTTCCGTCTTTGAAGGAAGATTATTTTCCTGATCACACTCACCATCATGATTAGTGTATCATCTTCTCATTCATAAATCATAGTAATTAAATAATTATATAAACATGTAATCTCATGTCTAACTAACATTAGTCAGTATTCACATAATCAATGATTAAATCTGATATTTTCTACAATATCTAATCATTAAACTATGATTAATCATCCTGATTACCACACAAAAGAAAGATTAAGCTAAATCATAAGTTGGGGATGTAACATTAAGATTGGGCTAAAGGATTATTCCTCTATAAAATAGCCTACAAATAATTTAAAATAACTCTAGATTAGCTTCTAAAAACCATTCATTCTTCTTTATATACTTGAAAATAATGGTCTAATATCAAGTGTTCCTACACAATGACTTTGACTCCAAAATCATCTTTTTAAGCTTTCCAAACACACTCTATGTCTTCTTGGTTGGCTACTGCTATAAGAAGAAAACTCTAATTATGACTATGAACTTCTCTTAGGTTCCTATGCACTAGCTCATAATAAAAATTTTACAACCCAACATGGTTTTTATCTAGTAGTTGAACACTTCTTATCGACTTATTCCTTGCATAGCCAGACTCTAAGTTCTTGGCACAATCGACCATACGTAAGGCACAGTTGGCCTCTACATAAACACACTGTAGGCCTCTTATACAAAACCATTCAGTCTATAATATATATCTTAATCAACCTTACAATAACAACACAGTTAGCCTATGATATATATCTCTGTCGGCATTATGATAACAACACAATCAGCCTATGATATATATCTCTATCAAATTTACAATAACAACATAGTCAGCCTATGATATATATCTCTATCGGCCTTATAATAACATTGTGGGCTTCACAGAATATACAGTTAACCTCATATGCAACATATTGTCAATCTTATATGAAAGATACAATCGGTTTAACAAATTTCAGTGGGTCTAACCCATATCACAGTCGACCTCACAAAAAAATAACAATCTTGTTAACAAAACTAAGGTTGCAATACAAAGATGTCTACGTTAAATGATATGAGTCTTAAGCACAGACTTTATCTATCGCCCAACGAAGCTATTCATGCTTCTTTAACAATGAAAAGATAATAAGTATGAAGCCAAGAGACTTTCTACTCAGAAGTATGGAATTATTTAACTTTTCCTAAGGCATAAATTGTATAACCTACTATTATAGAAAACATATTCCTCTTTAGAGGATGACCATCTGGTCTATATTCACTATGATCAGTGATGAACTTATTAACAACAGTGTTTCTAACACACATATCATTACTCCTTTTATACTACGAAAGGTAGTTATATACATTATCTATGGTTGATAGTAGACTTACTTGAATAATATATAGGATGAGACTTCCTGCTGTCACTTCATTGTATCTCTTTTGGTCTTCCCAGCTTTCAAGTCTTCCTCCTATCACATCTGCCATCTTCTCTCCCTTTCACTCTCTGTTCTACTTAATCCACTCACATGGTTATGAGTAGATAGAAATTATGTCTCCCCCCAAGAATCTCTCTTCCACTCAACAAAGCTTATCATGCAGGAATAAGTGGAGAGTGTGTTGTGGTCTTGCTCCTTCCCCCACTCCTGAAGTATCCAGGGAGCACAATAAGGAGGAATAAGGAGAGACTTTACAGCTCCCAAACATGATCTTAACTATAACAATAATATTGAAAATAATAATATAATAGTAATAATAATTTGTAGATATAAATAACACACTTATCTAATAGATGTTTCTATTGCGTACTCTCAAATACTAATTGTGTTTATTTGTAAGCACAATTATCGACGGAGAATTCTCACATGCCTCTTTTGATCTTGATGATAAAATTAAACATGTTAGTAGATTTACACACATCAACTTGTCATTTGAAGGCATACACCATGTTTCTACCAGATGAAAAAAAAAGGATTTAACCTTTGACTTAACAATGAAATAATTTGAAAAGGATAAACATAATATCATTACCAATTATATGTGTGTGTTCCAGATTGTAACAACCCCCCCTGTTGGACTTTATTAAAAGTCAATTTTTATTTTATTTTATTCTTCCTCTTGCAAAGGAGATGGTTATATTATTTTATTAAAAATCTCTATCCCATGCCACACGATGACCCTTGGTGAGTGGGTGAAGAAGTAAATGCTGCAAAAATATCTTTTTGGAGAGAGTAGGAAAAAAAAGAAAGTCAGTCAAATAGGGGAGGAGGAGGGGACTCTCTATTTTTTTTTTAAAAGAAAGCACAGAGAAAATAGGGGAGAACAAAATTAACATGGAAGGAGAGTGCGATCAGATACTGAGGTGAGCATATCAACTTGCAAGATCTGAGGTGAGCTGGGGGGAGTGCAAATAGGCAGAGATCTTAGGCAAGCATATCAAATTGCAAGATTAGAGGTGTACTGAAGGGGAGTGTGATTTAATAGCAGGTATTTACATCAGTTCTTTATTTTCCCAGCACAAAAACTACAATATGTTGGCTGCTATTTCATTAGCACAGAAAAACCAAAACCCCATTACTGTCATATGTTTGCTGCTGTTTCATTAGCATAGAAAAAATGAAACCCCATCTCTGTCTTTAACAAAAAATATAATATCTAACAGAAATCCACTTTCCACTATGCCTTAACGGATATCCATACCTATTCCATCGCTCCCATTTTGGTACGACCAGTGAGGATGTTGGCTAAGGTTGTGGCATCTGGCTTTACAGTCGCTAGTTGCATTGCTTAAAAGTTTCTAAAGCTGTTTCAACAAATCCATTATGTGCTTAACCTGCAATCATTGCATTCCATAAGACTGCATTCCCTGAGGTATTCTGTCAATAGTTACGTGCCTTGTCTTTGCTTCCCCATTTTGGCATACAAGTCTACTAGAGCATTTCCAACTAAAATATCTGACAAAGATCTCCCTTTCGATTTGTTTATGGATTGGTTTGGGCTTAAATGAATAGTAATATTGAGCTTGTCCTTATTTTAATGATAGTGGATGTGATTTGTATTCATTATAAACATTAGGTATGTTTCTTTTGCTTAAGGCTCGATCAAACATGCCTGTGAAGCCTGTTAGATATCAAGTTGCTTTGGAGGGCATTTTCTGAAGGGTTTTTTTGTTTATTGTATTGGAATAAAGAGTTATGTCTCGTGATTTTGTTTAATTTATGGGAACAAGGCTTGTGAAAACCTATAGTTGTTAAACAGTAGGCCATCCTCAAGATACATTTCTGATGTTCTTCCTCACACTATACCCAATGATATCCTTGGTATTTTATTTTTCCATAGGTTGATTTAGTAAAGGCCAACGCTTCCACCACATTGATGGTAGTGCGGATTGCTTTCCTTCAATGAATGGGAATTGGGTATCTGATTTCAATTTGTTTGGAATTGTAGGGAGTGTTATGTACAATTCACCCTAGATTTAATGGTATTGGATCAAACCTTTTTTAAATAAAGGCATTTGGGTAATTTTTGTATTGCCTAAGAAATGATAACGGATATAATTTCCATCAAATAAAAGCATTTGGGTATTCTGTTTTGTTTAATATCTAGTCCTTATTGTGGTTATCTGAGTTGTATCTGTAGTGTGGATAGTGTATCCTAGTGTGTTGTGCTTGTGAGCATGATTACTGTGTTTGCATGGTCGTCGTGTACATTCCTAACAAGATAAGAATAGGCCCAAATTCTGGAAAGGCACAAAATACACCATAATCATATGTTTATATTATTGAAAAAAATTCTAGATAAAAATGGATAGAGTTTCACCATATATTTATCTATTGATCCCAAGGAGAGCAAATGTGTATATATAGCAATTTTTACTTGATGGATTTAATTGATGATTATCATGGATCGTGAGTGGTTATTGGATTGTTTTGATTTGGTTATGTATACCTCATTGGTTAAATGAGATGAGCTTAGGTCTAGGATAATGAGTCCTCATGTATGGCCTTGAGCACTTGTAAAGGCTAAGGATGCATACAAGAAGGCCTATCCGCCTGCAGGGCATCAAGTTATCTATCTATGAGGCATTGATTCGGGCATGGTTGAGTCTCCTCGTCGGTATGTGTAGTGTTCTTGATTCTGTGTGGTGCCATCCCTTCGTGCACACATTAGGACACCCCATTCAATCTTCAATCTAGTGTCCAGTGCCTTGGTAGTCGTGAGTAGTACCTGACATTCTATTTGATGAGCATCTCTATGTTATGACTGTGGCATTATGCATTATTTTCTGTATCTACTCCATGATTGATGTGAGTTTTAGCCATCTTGTATACCCTTGCCTTGTTACTTCTGTTTGGGCCTTGTGACTATCTCTGAACATGGTGGAGTGGTCTCGTATGAGTCCACATGGTTGGGAGGCATTTCCATTGCCATTGGGGACCCATGAACAGGTTATTAGAGCACCAGATTAGAGATGTTCTCACTCTCCGTTACCCTATCTGTTGTTGTACCTATTCAGTCATTGTATCATATTCAGGACTATGTTATTTTACTTGTATATCATACTCATGGCTATGCCATTGCATTGTATATTCTTTTATGTAATTGTACTCTCTTAAGAGAGAAGATGTAATCATGCAAATTAATGAAAAGAAATGAGATGTTTCCTATTTGGTTTACGGATTTTGGTGTTGGTATCGGATCTGTTTGTATTATGATGCTTTTGGATTCATGATTATAATCTAGAATGGGTTATAGGAACATTTGGGTTGGTGTTTAAAATGAAAGTAGTTTATTAATATTTCTCTAGAGAGTGATTTAGTCCTCTCCTGTGGGTTGTGCATTCGGCCATACTTGGCCATGAATGCTGTCGATCTATCGAATCGGCAACCATATCTATGTATGTTATCACTTGTTAAAAAAAAAAAATATCTTGTCCTCTTTTGGTCCTTACCCTTCAGGGTTGCTGGACGGGATGTTACATCTGGTATCGGAGCCCATGTTTACACACTGGGAGCTTTGGTGTACTTGAGCCTTCTATGTTTCACTGTGTTTGGTGTGTGTGGCGTGAGTTTGTTGTATTGTTTTTATAGTCTTGATTGCTTTCATGCCTTAGCATGGCATTAGTGGGTTAAGTTACAACCCCATGCTTAGAAATCATGGAGGAAATAGCCTCCTTGGCCTTACCTTACTCAATGGGACTAGAATGTTGACCTTGGTTGAGAGTCTCCCATGGCTAAGAGTGATCACTCTCCCATGTTATAAGATGAAGTTATGAATGTTCTGCCTTGTGTGTTTGCGAGTTGAAGGTAACTTAGGTTGCCTAATTGCCCTTGCTTGGATATTCTCTTCTCGTGTCTTCCTTTATGTTACTAGTGAATGAAATGACCCTAATTGATCATGAATTGCTCTTGTAACTCCTTCTTGTATCATAGATGTAAAGGATGGTAGGATGTAGCTATTTGTAGATGTGGACAGATTAGTTTGATTGCTCCATGCTCTCTTGTAAGTGTTGGATGATTGCTGATTTTTCTTATAACCTCTTAATGTGTTTGAGTTGCTACAATTTATCATCCTTGATAACATATTGAAGTCATTAGAATACTAACGGTGCCTTAAACTTTCCCTTAGTAGAATTTGCATGTTTGTATAATGAATATTGGATGGCATGTAATGTCTTGACTTGAGATGAAATCTATCTTTCTCTCCTCTTCATAGTTGTCAATAGTTGACAAGATGTTAGAATAATGGCATATGGATTTAATTAGTATGTTAGAATTTCAATAAATAAAAGATTTAATGAGATAGAAGTGAATAAGACCTTATGCTTGTTATGGTTATGTATTGAGAATGATTACATGTTTATTAGTGCCTCCTTACTTAATGAGTTTGCATGAGAATGGTAATTGTTTGTGGATATATCTTGATGATGAAAGCTGATCTTCTCAATTGCATTGTGGTTTTAATGGGATCATAGAGGTGAACACTTGTACTTTAATGCAAATTGAAAATACTTAATGTAGGGTAATAGGAATGTTGCATATCTTTCTTGATGAGCAATTGCATGGCATTGACATGACCATGGTTACTTAAGCTAATATATATGGATGCGAATGTAGAGAAATATTAGAGTTCCTCAAACAAAAGTCATTCCATTATGTTATTAGCATTTGATCCTCTTGTGAATGAATGGTATTCTTGTGACTTGTGACATGATGTTGCATTATGTGTCATTATGAGATGTATATCTTTATGTGATTATAGAGGTGACTGTAATAATGATTGTGAAAAATGTCACTTATGTTTATGCATTGATGTAAAAGTGATAGTGATGATGCTATACATGTTCATTAACTATTGTGTTATGTTGATAGAATTGCAAAGTAAATTTATGATGTTACGGGTAATGAGATGCCCTTGTGAAAAGAGGACAATTGGTATCGCTATTTGAGAGTACCTATTGTTTGGTAATGTTGTGTATCTTGCATTATGTTGCATAGTCATATGTGGACTATGGTTATGCCTGGGTAAGAGAAATTGTGATTGTATTCCCTGTTATGTGAACATCCATTGATGTATTCCTATTGAGTGTTGTGATTAACCAGTGCCTGAGATGTGGGCCCATGGGATGGTGATACTGTGTACCCATCCATGGAGGATATGTATGGATTATGTGTATGGGAGAGAACCATACCATCTATGTGTTTTCTGTTGCAAGTATGGGCCTAATCAGTGTTGTCATTGATGTCAACATACTCCTATTGCATTGATGTCAAGCATTGGATGAGTTGTGTGCTGAGGATATTGAGAAAATTAGTCCTATTAGAAACAAAGAAGAACAGTGAAGACAGTGAAGCTCTATGAAGTGAAGATCCCATCTAGATGAAGATCAGATAATGCGTATCAAAGGGTTTTCAGATATGTGTCTAAAGATGATCTAGTCAAGATTTGAGAGGTCTGCATGAAGATTTGGAGAAGTTATGGCCATATGAGTAAAACTAGTTTTGGCAGCTATTTAGAGGTGATAGAGTGACACAAACAGGTTTGGTAAGATCTGGAAATGCAATATCTTGTTCTGCGAATCTGGTGGCATGTTTAGGAAGCCAATGTGAATTGACAACTCAATTATTTCGTGGTCTGGAGGTCTGCAAGTATTTATTCTAATGTGACAGTGTTGATAGACTGTATTCTTGAGGTTCGAGATGGAGATACGAATGATTTCAGTAAGCAAAAATGGTGTGGATCTTCTTGGTGATTCATGCAAGCTTGTGAGGGTCTCTAGGTTGTGTCTAGTTCGTGTTGATGGTCTGCATTAAAGATTGAGCTCATAATTGAAGATTTACTTTCGGGTGATGGTGTTCTTCCTAATCATTGGCCGACCAGATGTTTTACACATCTTACGGATGATCTTGAAAATGTTTTGCGAAACATGGCGTGTTCCTCAAAGAAGATTGAAGTCCCAGATATATGTGACTGACAGTGTAGTGATTCACATGAAGTCTCTTGTAATAAGTCAAGTTGTATTTGTGTAATTGCCATGTAATAAAATAAAGTATGTATTGTGCCGACTTTGATGATGATCCCAAAGTCAATGTCTTGTATAAATATAATTCGTGAAGTCATTTCAAATATACTTCAGAAGATGAGAGAGTGGTAGAGAGGAGAAGATTGAAAAGCAGAGCATAAGTGTTGAGCTTAAATGGAACTATCTCAAGCATGGTGAAGATGCTAATCTCAAGTTCAAGTATGTAATATTTATATTATTATTCTATAGACAGTGTGTCTCCTATAGGCAGTGGGCCTCTTGTGAACAGTGTGCTCGGGCAGTGAGCCCTAATTGGCAAGTGCCATTTTGTTCTTCTTATTCTTTTAACAGAGAATACAATCTTGGGTTAGTCACACCGTGGTTTTTCCCTTAACTAGGTTTCCACATTAAAATCTTGGTGTCATATGTGTTAATGTGTTTTTTCTCTTGAGATATTGCATTGTGCTTCCATGATTAAATCATTATTATGTTGTAGAAATATAAGAAGGATTTAAGTGTTTACAGAAAAGAAAGTTTTGGTGACAACTGATTCACCTCCCCTCTCAGTTGTCTATCCTAAAACCAACAATTGGTATCAGAGCTAAGTTCCTCTAAAAGAGCTTAATTGCTTGAGGAGATCTAGGATGTCTTCCTACAAGAAGGATAGTCTGAGGTTTGATGGAACAAATTACACTCTTTGGAAAAACCGCATGGAATGTCACTTGCAATGTATGGGAATGCAATATTGGACCATGACTACAAAGAAGTATGTTCCTCCAAAGAATGGTCCAACAACTACAGATGAAATTAGAGATGCTGAAGATAATCTTCGAGCTAAAGAAGCCTTACTAAGTGCCTTATCTGATTCAGAGTTGACAAATGTTATGGATTTAAAAACTGCATATGAAATTTGGTCAAAGCTGGCACTTCTGCATGGAGACAAATATGTTAAATGTGCCAAGCTACAAAGTCTGAAAAGAAAATTTGAAAACCTGAAGATGATAATATCACTACTTTTATGCCAAAAGTAAATGAGCTTGTTTGTGGCATTAGATGTGCTGGTGGAACCTTGGATGAAGATGAGATTGTTGCCAAAGTTCTTAGATCCTTACCTCCTGTTTACAAACACAAGGCCGCTGCTATTGAGGAATTCAAATCTTTATCAAATATCACAAGAGATCAATTGGTTGGAAAATTAGCCGCATTTGAATTGGGTGAGTTTCGAGATGCACCCCCCAAGACTGAATCTACATTCAAAGCTAGTTCCTCTATAAAAGGCAAACAAAGGTATGATCCAGGAGAGAACTCCTCAAAGAAACTATCATGGTATGAAAAAGCAAGAAAAGATCTGGAAGAAGATGAGGTAGAAGCTACTCATCTTGAAGCCCTTATTGCAAAAAGACTGCCAAGAGGATCTAGTAAGTATGAAGGAAAACCGCCCTTCAAATGGTTCAACTGCAACAAAATTGGTCATTTTACTTCAAGGTGTCTGGGAATATTTTCAAGGACAAATCCAAATAGATCAAGATTTCAAAAGAAATGTTACTATGTTCATGAAGATGATGATGATGAAGGAGTAACAGATGATGAATCAGAGATAGGAAACAAATCCGGAAGTGACTGGGTGTTTATTGCCACCAAGGAAGAAGATCCAATGCCCATTGAATCTGTCAATCATAAAATGGTAGAAAGAGATCTGTTTGCCCAAGTTGAAGAAAATGATGAATAGGTCATTGACAGTGGATGCTCCCACCATATGACTGGTGACAAAAAATAAGTTCATAGATCTAGAAAGATATGAAGGAGTTGTAAAATTTGGTGATAATTCTGTTGGCAGAATTAGAGGCAAAGGAACTATTTCTTTTGATGGAAAGAACAAAACCAGTGATGTAGTGTATGTTGAAGGTCTGAAGCACAATCTTCTCTATGTTGGGCAGTTGGTGGACAAAGGCTATGATCTCTGATTCAAAAATGGAAAATGTAAGATCTTTGAAAGTTCTGGAACAGAGATTGAATCCGATACTCAAACAAAAGGTAACATCTTTCACTTGGTTGGTACTAGCAAAAGTTGTTTATTTGTTCAAATTGATCAAGTTGGTTGTGGCATAGGAGAATGTGTCATGTAAATTTTGATAATATCATCAAGATAAGCAACACTTAGGCTGTAAGAGATCTTCCAAGACTGGTTTGTGCAAAGAATGTCAGTTGGGTAAGTAGAGCAGAATCACATTCAAAAGTAAGGAACAATCTTCTACCAGATTATTGGACTTAGTACATACTGATCTATGTGGACCGACAAGAATTAGGAGTTTGTAAGGTGATAGATATTTCATGTTACTGATTGATGACCATTCCTGGATAATGTGGGTGACTTTCCTGAAAGAGAAATCTGAGGCTCTTGAGAAATTCAAAATATTCAAGGCTATGGTAGAGAATGAAACTGGGTTAAACATAAAATATCTTAGGTCTGATAGAGGTGGATAATTCACATCCAAAGATTTCATAGAATTCTTTGAGAAACATGGGATAAAGAGAGTTATCTGCTCCAAGGACTCCACAGCAGAATGGAGTAGTGGAGAGAAAGAACCGGACCATCTAGGAAGGATCTAGAACCATGATGATGGAAGCAAATGTCCCTCAAATCTACTAGAGAGAAGCTATAAGCATTGCTATCTATACTCTTAATCGAGTACAAATTAGAAGCAATACTGGTAAGACCCCTTATGAACTCTGGTTTGGCATCACTCTTATAGTGAAATATTTCAGAACCTTTGGTAGTATATGCTACATTAAAAGAGATGAAGACCTTGGCAAATTTGATGCTAGAAGTGATGAAGGAATATTCTTGGGTTATTCTACTCAAAGCAAAGCATACCGGTGTTATAACAAGAGATTGAGAAAGATTGTAGAAAGTACAAATGTGAAGGTTGATAAAGGCATTGAAAAACCCTCAAGGTTTTATGAGTATGAAGAAGATGATTAGAATGATGTTTTGGTCCAAGAAGTTCAAGCCCCTTCTAAAATTCAGATCTAGACTGATCCAGAGAATCCTGAAATATTGGAAGAAGAGATAAGTTTGAATGAACCTGTCCAAGAAATAGTAGTTCAAGAAATTCCCAAAACTCCTAGGTACGTAGGACTAAATCATTTTGAAGACTAGATCATAGGTGATACAAGCAAAGGTGTTCAAACAAGAAGAAAGATTGCTCAAGATTCAGAAAAGGATTGTCTGATTTCAAAGATTGAACCAAAAACAGTAAGTGAAGCATGCAATGATGAAATCTGGGCTAAAGCAATGGAGGAAGAGTTGATGTAGATTGAGAAAAATCACACTTGGGATCTTGTTCCTAGACCTAAAGACAAAAATGTGATTGGGACTAAGTGGGTCTTCCGGAATAAACTGAATGGAAATGATGAAGTAGTTAGAAACAAAGCTAGATTGGTCTGTAAGGGTTATTCTCAAGTAGGAGTTGACTTTGAAGAAACTTTTGCTCCAGTGGAAAGAATTGAAGCAGTCAGATTATTTCTTACTTTTGCTACCTTCAAGGATTTCAAAGTATATCAGATGGATGTCAAGTCTGCCTTCCTAAATGGTGACTTGTAAGAAGAAGTATACATTGAGCAACCAGATGGATTTCAATTGTTTGATCATGGTGATATGGTTTGCAAGTTGAAGAAGCACTGTATAGACTCAAACAAGCCCTAAGGGCCTGGTATGAAAGATTGGATAAACATATTTTGAAAATTGGCTTCAACAAAGGTACTACTGACAGTAACTTGTACTTCAAAATTGATCATGAAAATATCTTGATTGTTGAAAGTATTTGTTGATGATATCCTTTTTGGAGGAAGAGATAGTATGTGCAAGACTTTTGCAAATCAAATGAAAAGTGAATTTGAGATGTCTATGTTTGGGGAAATGAATTTCTTCTTGGGTATGCAAATCACTCAAACAAAGAAAGGAATCTTCATATCACAGACCAAATATGTGAAAGAATTGTTGAAGAACTTTGGGATGGAAGATTCAAAACCAATGAATACTCCCATGGCAACCGGATGTAAACTAATCAAAGATGATGAATCTCCTAAGGCTGATCAGAAAAAGTATAGGTCAGTGATTGGAGGACTACTGTATCTTACTCAAACTAGACCTGACATTATGAATGTTGTTGGTCTTGTTGCCAGATTCCAACATGATCCTAGAGAATCTCATGTCATGGCAATCAAGAGAATTCTCAGATATGTAAAGGGAACAGTTGAGTATGGTTTATGGTATCCTAGGGATCATGATTTCTCTCTTCATGCATATATAGATGCAGATTGGGCAGGGGATGTGGATGACCAGAAGAGCACCAATGGTGGTGCATTCTTTTTGGGGAAAAGATTGGTTTCTTGGCTGAGCAAGAAATAAGAGGCAATATCTCTGTCCACTGCAGAAGAAAAATATATTGTAGTAGTAGGTAGTTGCAGTCAAGTATTATGGATGAAGCAAATGCTAAGAGACATTAGAGTGGAGTATGAGGAACCTATCACAATCTTCTGTGATAACTCAAGGGCAATAAATATATCAAAAAATCCAGTGTTGCATTCAAAGACAAAACATATATCCATCAAGTTTCACTTTTTGAGAGGGCAGGTGAATAAGAATGAAGTTAGATTGGAGTTTGTGCCCTCAAAGGATCAGATTGTAGACATTTTTACTAAACCTCTACCTAAGCACTCTTTTGAGTATCTTAGGGAGAAGTTAGGGGTTATTACTGCTCCAGTTCTGAATTAAGGTGCACTGATGTGCATCAGTCTGGTGGATCTCACAGTCATATCTTTTGGTCCGAATTAATGATAGGAAGTTGCTACTCATGGGGAGCAGTCTGTATGATTCTGAAGTATGATGCAAGTATGTTCCCTTTGCCATTGATGTCAAAGGGGGAGAGAAGACATGTGAAAAACAAAAATGGTTGCTAATGAAAGGGGGAGTAGTAAAGAAAGAGAAGACATATGAATGATTGCTGTTGATAGGGGGAGCTATGTCAGTTAGTGAGCAGAAGTTCTTGTCTTGATAGTTAAAATAGTTTTTCACATCATATGTTGCCATCAATGACAAAGGGGGAGATTGTTGCAAGTATGGGCCTAACTGGTGTTGTCATTGATGTCAACATACTCCTGTTGCATTGATGTCAAGCATTGGATGAGCTATGTGCTAAGGCTATTGAGAAAATTAGTCCTATCAGAAACAAAGAAGAACAGTGAAGACAGTGAAGCTCTATGAAGTGAAGATCCCAGCTAGATGAAGATCAAAGAATGCGTATCAAAGGGTTTGTAGATATGTGTCTAAAGATGATCTAGTCAAGATTTGAGAGGTCCGTATGAAGATTTGGAGAAGTTATGGCCATATGAGTAAAACTAGTTCTGGCAGCTATTTAGAGGTGATAGAGTGACACAAATAGGTCTAGTAAGATCTAGAAATGCAATATCTTGTTCTATAGATCTGGTGGCATGTTTAGGAAGCCAATGTGAATTGACAACTCAATTGGTTCATGGTCTGGAGGTCCACAAGCATTTATTCTAATGTGACAGTATTGAAAGACTGTGTTCTTGAGGTTCGAGATGGAGATGCAAATGATTTCAGTAAGCAGAAGTGGTGTGGATGTTCTTGGTGATTCAGGCAAGCTTGCGAGGGTCTCTAGGTTATGTCTAGTTCGTGTTGACGATCTGCATTGAAGATTGAGCTCGTAATTGAAGATTTACTTTTGGGTGATGGTGTTCTTCCTAATCATTGGATGATCAGATGTTTTACACATCTTGTGAATGATCTTGAAAATGTTCTGTGAAACATGGCGTGTTCCTCAA
Source organism: Cunninghamia lanceolata (assembly GCA_027924645.1). Classification (NCBI taxonomy): domain Eukaryota; kingdom Viridiplantae; phylum Streptophyta; class Pinopsida; order Cupressales; family Cupressaceae; genus Cunninghamia; species Cunninghamia lanceolata. The sequence continues at coordinate 2,826,820 of BSBN01000913.1, forward strand.
AGAAGATTGAAGTCCCAGATATGTGTGGCCGACAGTGTAGTGATTCGCATGAAGTCTCTTGTAATAAGTCAAGTTGTATTTGTGTAATTGCTCTATAATAAAATAAAGTATGTATTGTGCTAACTTTGATGATTATCCCAAAGTTGATGTCTTGTATAAATAAGATTTGTGAAGTCATTTCAAATATACTTCAGAAGATGAGAGAGTGGTAGAGAGGAGAAGAGTGAAAAGTAGAGCAGAAGTGTTGAGCTTAAATGGAACTATCTCAAGCATGGTGATGATGCTAATCTCCAGTTCAAGTATGTAATATTTATATTATTCTTCTATAGATAGTGTGTCTCTTGTAGGCCTCTTGTGAGCAGTGTGCTCAGGCAATGAGCCCTAATTAGCAAGTGCCATTTTGTTCTTCTTATTCTTTTAACAGAGAATACAATCTTGGGTTAGTCACCCCATGGTTTTTCCCTTAACCAGGTTTCCACGTTAAAATCTTGGTGTCATATGTGTTAATGTGTTTTTGCTCTTTAGATATTGCATTGTGCTTCCATGATTAAATCATTATTATGTTGTAGAAATATAAGAAGGATTTAAGTGTTTACAGAAAAGAAAGTTTTGGTGACAACTGTTTCACCCCCCCTCTCAGTTGTCTATCCTAAAACTGACATTTTCTTGTTGTCACCCTATTGAATGCCAACCCGAGGGTTGTTGATGGGTCAATATGTGGAGGGGTAGTAGTAGCAACAAAGTTCCTTGGGGGGAGGGGGAATTGCATGACGTACGTATAATGGCGGCACAAAACGACGGTGATCGTTTCGACCTCCCGGGAAAGTACTCACTACTTCCTCTTATTAATGGATCAGATACTTGGTTCATACAGTATTAGACTAATTTGTACAGTTCTTGAGGATGATATTAGTTTATGGTATGAGCACCTGTGACAGCTATGATCTTATCCTAATGTGAATGTTTTAGATATGGTGCCACCCCCCACTGGTGTTCTGACACAGTGCTGGTGAGGATGCCGTGTCGTTGATGGTAGTGAGCTGAGATCGAGGACATGATGCCACGTACCTAGATGCGTGAAGGTGTAGTATATATGTTGTTTCCCTACTTGTGCAGAGAGGAGTGGTTGCTCGCACAAAGTAGAGGGTTTTCTCAAGAGGGCCTCGATTCTGATTGGTTGGCATGCGAGTGGAACCTAGCCATGTGCACCTCTTGCTTGGTGTGTAGCCACACGTGCTTTCCCCATGGGTACCCACTATGTGGGATGTTCTTATGAGTAGGACATTGCCATGCAGTATTTGGCCATTGCTTGCTTTCTCCGCTTGGTGTATACCATGCATGGTCATGCCACATGAGGTATGTGACCTGGGAGTTCCAGCATAATACCTTTCCATGCGAGGGTTGTGTGAGTTGGCCGCACCCACATGAAGGACTGTGGAGACAATCACGCTTGTTTTCCTCCTTCCTTGTGTGGTGACTAGCAATAGTCACGTAGTGTTGTAATGTGTATATTTCAAAGATTGTGAATCTTCTTTCGGTTATTGGTGACTTTTACCTTGCTTGTGTGGACCAACACTTTAGTTTATCTTTCTTGTATTGCTTTAGCCACGGATTATGATTTTCTTTAGCATGCAACTCTTGTGGTTACATTTGATTTATTATTGAATCTATGCGCATTTTCTTATCTTATTGTTGGAATTGAGATTTATTTCTTTGTTATTTATATCCTTTATGGCTAAACTAATTGACTTTTCTATTTTTGAATACTGGTCTTTTGTTGTGATGTGATTCCTCATCGGGTAAGGTGAGATCCACCTGTTTGAGTGTATATGAGGAAGTAGACACAGGAAAACCATTGGGGATGGGGGTATGTGTGAGCTATTCTAAGCTCTAATTCACTACCTTCCTATTCTTTGACTATCTCTTGGAGGTTAAAACCCTTAGACAAACAAGAGATACGTCATTGTGGCTTGTATGGAAGGGCTCACTAGATGGGTCAATGCCATCAAGACACATGGATATGGATATTGGACATGGTTATTGGTTATGGAATTATGGTTATAATTAGATTTGGATGGTACTACAACATCCACGTGAACCCCTGGTGTAGCCTTGTGATGTGAATGAGTATGTATGTATATGTAGGTGGTACAATTGTCATGTATGTAGTTGCATATTAAAATATAGAAGAGAACAAAATTTGCATCATTATGCCTTGAAAGTGACAAACTATTGCATTATATGTAAAGAGATGTCATGCATGCACAATATTTAGAAATGAGGATCAATTTAGTGATTGGCTGTTTGTGGATGCAACATAATATTTCTATGTTGCATTATAGGTAATATTATCATAATTTGAAAAGCTTTGTTTCATTATTGCTCGTAACATGTTTTGTAAACAATGCAACACAATATCTCTATGTATCATTGTTATAATGTCATCATGTATTTGTCAAGTGTTGTCAAATTTTGTTTCATTATTGCTCGTAACATGTTTTGTAAACAACGCAACACAATATCTCTATGTATCATTATTACAATGTCATCATGTATTTGTCAAGTTTTGACAAAACCATCTGAGAGGAATGAGAGTAATTGATATAGGAGGTCCACTTAGTGTTCCATTTAGTGAAAGTACTCTCAGGAGAATTTTTAATGTTCTTGGAGAACATGTTGATGATTTAGGTCCTATAGATGCTCTCACAACATCTCCTATTCATATATCTACTCCCGCCTTTACACAGTTGGAGACCAAATTTTCAATCTTTGAAATAGGCATTAAAGTAGTGGATCTTTTAGCTCCTTACTGGCGTGGAGGAAAAATTGGATTATTTGGGGGAGCTGGAGTGGGTAAAATAGTGTTAATTATGGAATTAATCAACAACATTGCTAAGGCTCATGGAGGTGTTTCTGTATTTGGCAGAGTAAGAGAACGTACCCATGAAGGAAATGATCTTTACAAGGAAATGAAAGAATCATGAGTCATTAATGAACAAAATATATCAGAATCCAAAGTAGCTCTGGTCTATGGTCAGATGAATGAATCACCAGGAGCTCATATGAGAGTTGGTTTAACTACTTTAACCATGGATGAATATTTCCGAGATGTCAATAAACAAGATGTACTCCTATTTATTGACAATATCTTCCGCTTTGTCCAAGCAGGATTAGAGGTATCCGCATGATACGATCAAAGTTGTTCTTCAGTTCCTTCATCCTCATCTTTGAAGAATTCAAGGAATCCTTTCAAAAATCCTTTTTCTTTTCGCTCTTCTTTATCTTCTATTTCCTTTATTTTTTCAATGAGCTTTATAATGATTAAATGTCGAGCTCTTTTTGGATGAGTTTCGAGAAGATCTTTGATAGCTGTAACATCATGATTACCCGATAATATCGTGGGTGGTGATTTAGGCACAATAAATCTATTAAAATATTGAATTTAAGGTTCATAATCATTAACAATGGGGTTTTCCTTGAAATCAGAGGTTGAAATTATGTATATGTGTGTATGTGTGCTCCATTTTATAGATAGTTGCATATGAAAAGTTAGAGAACTAGAAATTTTGTATATTAAAAGCACATTTTGCTACAATTTATGAGAAAATTGTGTGGTTTATGCTGGTATATATGTGCAAATTGATGGTTGTTGCTTTTCCTTGATGGATTCTGATATTATTATGATGTTGACATGATTGGTTATCATGTTGGGCTACATGCTTACTATTGCTTTGGCTATGATGTATGTTATATGCACATGTGTTTTGATGTGTGATTGAAGTGATGCAAGTACTGGGTATTGACTCTGCTTAGATTCACAGGCCCGAGCATAATCATATTCCTCGATGGTGGTTATTGGAGATAGTCACAGGCCCTGTTCCCTACCCTAGCCACTGTACCCTGCTAGTGCAATGTTCCCGTGTTGTTGTCTTATCATTTGGTTACCTAATGGTAATCTTCAAATTGCCCCTTATGGTCTTGTGTAGTTTATTAGTGTGGTGGTTGAGGCTTTTCTCCTTGGTTTCCATTGATTGTTCGATGTGGTTTCCTTGGCATCATTCTTTATTTTGATTGGAGAAAATTGTTTTATGATAATGAATATTTTGTAGGAAATGATTGCCTTGCCTATTCCTTACCCATGTTCTGGGACTGATTGCATGTAATTGTGCATGTGATAACCTAATTTTTATAATTGCATCGAGTTCTATAGACTAGTGTGTGCTTTGGCTGCATCATAGTGTTTGCAGGCTTCTAGAAGTAAGCCTAGTCCTATGGGGTAGGATGTAATTGTAACGTCAGAAATTGTCCTCATGTATGGAATGGTACAATTTCCCTCAGTTTAGGTCCTCACTCTTGGTGACCTCTTAACCTTTTCTTTTTTGGCCTTCCCGAAACCCTTATTGACTAAGTCTAGGAGTAGTTTATTCACTTTTTGAGGTAACTTATTGATAGAACCTGGAAAGAGATTTGAGATTTGGGTCCCTAGGACCCCCAAAAATGTAGATTTGAGCTGAAATTGGGGGCTAGGACTTGGGCGCCTGTGCCCTAGTTCTCCCTTGTTTCACGGGATTTTGAATTTTGGTGGGGTGTTGGTTCCTGCCTAGTGCCTCGGGATTCCATTTTTAAATTCTCAGTTTTCGCATGATATCGAGACATTATTTCAAAATTTGAATTCCCTAAAGCTAGATATAAAAAGACATTTGCAAATCATTTTATCATACACAATTCTTATGAAAGCTTGATGCTAAAACTCTGCTGCAATTTCTATTGAAGATCAGTGACTTGTTGAAACTCTTGGAAGTATTCTTTATTTTCTATCTTGGAGACAATGGATGGAGATTAGGAATCAAGATCTTGAGTCTATCTTGCTCTTCCTAGGGTTTGTACACCCTTTGCATGATCGGGAGAAGGGTTGAAGCCTCCAACAACAAGCTTGGAGATCCTCCACGGACATTGTTGATTCACCTTTTTGTTCATGAAAGTCTTCATTTATCTCATCTCCTTGAGGTGAAGTTGTATGTGTTTATTGATGTAAAGCAAGTTGTTGATCTTCCCTTGATTGAGACATCTAGGGTTTGATTTTTATGCATACACACATTGTTAGGTTTGCAGACACTTCTACAAATCTTTTTCTCTAGCTATTGTTGAGGTAGAAATACTGAAGACGGAGATTGAATGAGGCAAGCTCCTATATAGACACAACATTTTTCCTTCTTTTGTAGGTGCAGATCATGTTTTGTAGGTTCCAGTAGAAAGAAGCTACAGGAAGAAGGATATTGTAGGTACAATCACAATAGACTTTTGGATTTTCAGATTCTGAGACTTGCGGGACATTGGAACAGGTGCCCTAGTCCAACCAGGGGTTTATTCTAGGATCTGGAAGCCTTTTAGCAGTCTCAGACACCCTATGCGAATGATTTTCCTGTTCAAAAACTTTCAGGACACTGGAACGGGTGCCCTAGTCCATGTAGTCCTCAAAATCTGGGTACACTATCTCTAGAACTCTATAACTGCACTTCTGTGATCAGTTTTGCCAGTTGCTTCATCAGTTTCTATATATTTTTGATTTAAGGCATAATTAGGGTTTTACTTGGTTAAAAGGAAAACACTTGATTAAATCTTGATTAGGGCCTTAGGTTTCATAACCACGTGAGCATAAGGGACAGACAAAGTGATTAGAAGCTTATTTACAAGCTTGGTCTTTGTCCTCCGAATGTTTAACTGTGAGATTGTGGTACTTAACCTAGAGTAAACAAGATATCCAATTTTACACTAAACATTTTGGTGAACCTGAGCTTTAAAGAATTTGCATCCTTTTAAAGTTTAGATTTGAAATAATTTGCTGTTCTAGAGCATAATTGCATTGAAAACCCTCTTTAGTGAAATTGCACATGTTAAATTGTGAATTACATTCTTTATCTTTTCACTAAAAGACTTGGAAATTATCATTTATTGTTGAAAGTTGTATTTCATTTGCAAAGGCCATCATTGTGCATTTAAATCTTGGTTTAAATATAGCATGTTAAAATGTCAGATTATATTTTACAAGATTTTCATGCTTATGATGAGCCGTTTAGTCGTGATGACTTTGATATGTTAGATGAAGCCCTTGAGGACTTTATCTCGATTAAACATTCCACTATGGCCTCTAAGCCATCACTATTTCAAAGATTTATAAATGCAATTTATGTTCCTAAATCTAAAGAAGAGATTGAAAAACCAAAAATTGTGGTCAGTCTATGTGCAAACGTGGTTCAACCATCCTCTAAACATGTGCTTGTTGTCAAAGGTCTTTCATCCTCTTCTCAATCTCCTAATCACATTTATGATTGTGTAGAACAAATAGTGAAACAAAACTTACAACAAACCAATCATAATGTGGTTGCTCATGCATATAATACTCAGAATAATAAACAAAGTACACAACAAACAACTATTCCGATATCTTTACCAGCTTCTCAACCTATGCTTCCTCAAGCACCTCGTTTAACATATAAAGGTGGTAAAGATTATGATGTTGTAGAGTAGCTCTGTGCTACCCCTGCAAAGATATCTCTTTGGGAACTTATACAAACTTCAACTGCTTACCATGGGATGCCATAAGAAGCTTTACAAAAGGTGATTGTTCCTCCTACTGTTAAACCAAATGATGTTGCCGCTTTACTAGATTGTATGCATGCAACAAAAATAGATATTTTGTTTCAACAACATGAGTTACCATCTCTCAAGGTTCAGAAATAGTATGATCCTTTGGTTATCTTTATTATGATCAACAAAACATTGGTTAAGAGAGTTATGATTGATAATGGGTCAGCCCGTAATGTTTGTGGTATTGATTTATTGCATAAGGTTAAAGTTGATATATTTGCTGTCAAACCAGAATCATTAAGTATTCATGGATTTGTTAATGTTGGATGACAATATGTGGGCACTATAACTTTACCTATACAAGTTGGACTTGTGATGATGCCTACCTTGATTTATGTAATGCCTTATTCTTTATCTTATAACATGATTCTGGGTAGACCTTGGATACATGCATTAGGAGCAGTCCCTTCTACCTTACATTGTTCGATTAAGTTTATATTTAAAGGTAAGATGCATACTATCCATTCGGATCCTGAACCTGATAATTGTTTGCAAATGGAAGTACATAAACATGTTATTTTTCCTAAGAGTTTGAACAATTTGAAAGCTAGGTTGTCAGCTCCTCTTGCCTCTAAAAGTGTTATGCAAGAGTCCAAGCAATCGAATGCATTTGTTGGTGATGACTGAGGTTCGTTAGATTTTGTATCTTCCTCCACAGGAGAATATAAACTTAAAAACCTAGTCCCTGAAACATCAAATATTGCATCGATCACATCACATGATTCAAATGATAAACATAAGACTTCTTTGGTGACAAATAAAGATAATACTCTAAGTTATACTACAGATTATGAGACTTATGAAGCTCCGCCTTCATCTAAAGAAATGGTCTCTCTTTATGGCAGAGGATTTTGAATCCTTTACAAAAATTGTGACTCTATAGGTAATGGTTGTGGCATAAATCAACAAGGAATCAAAGTCCCCATAGAATCCACTTCGCAACATTACTCAAGTGGCATTGGATACAATCCTTTTAAGGAATCCAAATCCTGCAAACGCCCTACTCTAAATGTGAATACAATATCAACACTTAGTTTGATATTCCCTGAGATGATTGACACCAATTGTCCTTCAGAATCACTTCCATTAGATATGTTTACGGTGGATGAAGTGATAATGGACTTCTTAGGTGCTTATGATGGTATTCCTCATTATCACCATAAATGCGACCTACCTTATTGTTTAAACAATGATGCATATTTTGGAAAGACTACTAGCACAATAACTGATACAGTAGAGAAAAATGAAGAACTTGAAGAACAATTACAATCCTACAATCCCCCACACCATAGTACTCTCGTTAATAGAAAGACTTTTGATGTCATTATGGACAAGGATAACCTTGAAAAAGCTATCCCTATTGGTGATTGTTTAAATGCAGAAGAGAAAGAAGAAATGACTAAACTGTTGAATGAGTTCTCAGAATTATTTGCTTGGAATTATTTAGACATGCCTAGTATAGATCCTCAAATTGTAACACATAATATTGTGCTAAAACCAGATGTTAAGCCATTCAAACAAAAGATTCGTAAGATGAATCCTAAGATTGCTTTACTTGTTAAAACTAAAATAGAAAAACTTTTACAAGCTGGTTTTATCCGACCTATTGATTACTCTCCGTGGATCTCAAATATTTTTGCCATCGTCAAACCTGATAATCATATAAGAATGTGTACAAATTTTTGAGATTTAAATTTGGCATCTTTAAAAGATGATTTTCCACTTCCTAATATCGATATGATCATTGATTCTATAGATGGAAATGAGTTGCTATCTTTCATGGATAGATTTTCAAGATACAATCAAATCCTTATAAATCCTCTTGATCAATATAAAACAACCTTTATAACACCTTGGGGTACATTTTGTTGGGTAGTCATGTTGTTTGGACTTAAGAATGTAGGAGCTACTTACCAATGTGTAATGACTCTTATATTTCATGACTATATGCACAATATTTTAGAAGATTACATTGACAACATCCTAGCGAAGTCCATCCATTGTAAGGATCATGTTACAAATCTTTGACAAATATTTGAGTACATACGAAAATATAATATGCAATTAAATCCTCGTAAGTGTGTTTTTGGCGTGGATAGTGGAAAGTTACTTGGATTTATTGTTACAAATCGAGGTATAGAAGTCGATATGAAAAAGATAGATATGATTGTTAATATGCCAATACCAAAGAACATATCTCAACTTCATCGTTTGTAGGGAAAGATACAGACCATTCACTGATTTGTTTCACAACTCACGGATAACTCGCCCCTTTGTAAACAAAACTACTGAAGAAAGATTCTCATTTCCAATGGAATTCAGAATGTCAAAAAGCTTTTGATGACTTAAAGGATTACTTAGCTAATCCACCTATTTTACAACCTGCTATTTCAGATAAACCATTTCTGTTATACATTTCAACATTCAACAATGCCCTAGTAGCTTTGTTAGTACAACATAATGTTGAAGGCAAAGAATGTGATGTCTATTACATTAGTCATACTTTACTCAATTATGAGGTGCGATACACAACTATAGAGAAGCATTGTTTGGCTTTAGTGTTTGCCACTCAAAAGCTTAGACACTATCTCTTAAATATTGAAGTGCATGTAATGGTAAAATTTGACCCTTTGAAACATCTCTTCACAAGAACAAATTTATCAGGTGGTCTGGCTAAATGGGTTATGTTGTTAATAGAATTTGATCTCAAACTTATTTCACAAAAAGTGATCAAAGGACAAGTGATAGATGATTAGTTAGCTAACGCTCCCTCACCTTTTTCTATTCAAAATGTTGATGCGTTTCCTGACAAACTAATTTTAACAATCTCTACGGATGAGAAATGGGAGTTATACTTCGATGGATCAAAATGTCGAACTAGCTCTAGGGCTGGTGTTATATTAATACCTCCCGTTGGTAAGCCAATCCTATTGATGGTTGTTTTTACACATTCATAACAAAAGTTAAAATTCACAAAATGAACCTAACTGTCTTGAAAGATATGAAGAAATCAATTAAGATTACTTAATCCCAAGTTTCTGTATGGTCAGGTCTTGACCTTGTGGATAATTCAGTAGGTTAATGTGAAGCTATAATATGAAAGGGGCCTTACTTGATTTAAGGTGTTTTATGATTTACTGGACTCTAATTATGCAAACTATCACAAATATCAACATTTTCTTCATTCCTTTGCATAAATTTGTTACTATATCAGAAAGCTTTATATGATTTATATTAACACAAGATTTTCTTTTCAAGTATTATGAAAACTGTCAAATATCAACTCAGTTGTTCATGTTTCCTTCAAATATCAGACAATCTCCTTTAAATCTCTGCGTTTAAGCTAAGTATTTCAAATGGTTTGGGAAAAGTTAGAGAAATCTAAATTAAACTTTATTCTCCTACAGGATCTAAATGCTTTGTTATTCACGTTGTAAGAAGTACAACAAACTTGATTAAATCCACAGACTAAACCTTTGAATGTGAGCCCTGAGTATTTTCATGAACATACATTCAAGATTGCAAGCTTTAAGAGATATTATTTCAAATGCAAAGAAGAGCTAGAAGACACCCTGAATATAGACACAGAATTCCAGATTCATTTGTATTCAAAACACAGTCATATGTGATTTACAATGTATGAATGACTCTTAGCTTCATCAATTAACTTACAAAAAACTTACAAAATGTCTTACAGATACATTAAGGAAGCTAGATGTTCCACGCATTCCTTATTGCAGACACAGGTGACCTCCTCTAAACTAAAATGTTCTTCTATTCAAAATGCTAAGACTAATTACAACTTCCAACTCTGTTCTACAAAAATCCCTGTGTAAGTCTTTACAAAGTAAAGGGGCTCAATATATAGATCTGATTATCCCCAATACGGTGCCAAAACCCCAGTCAATCAATGGTCCATATCTCAAGTGCAATAGTAACAGTGGGAAACAAGTCCCGCCAAAAAATCTCTGAGCAGCACACCCATACTGAGCATAAAGATCCTGCTTGGAAACCCTAACAACCATCAAAATATCTTCATCATTAAAATATCTTCTGTTGCTTTACCCTTTTAATATTGCTTCTTTCCATCTGTACATCTCTTCTCACTGAAATCTTTCACACCTCCTGCTTCTTTTGCGATCCAATCCACCCTTTGTGATGTCATCGCCATTAAAGCTCCGCCTTAATATCTACCTGCATACTTGCCAACAGACATAAAAAAATAGGTTTAAAATTCACGCCACCTTCGTCAATTTACACTTCTTCAGAATGTTAGATGGGCATTAATTACAACAATTAATGCACCAGAAGTTTGCGCTTCTATTGCAGTGTTTTCTCTTTTAAACCCTTTTTATCGTTAGTTTAATTTCGCATACATACCTTTTTCCTTGTATGTTCCCTTGTATGTTTTCTTGTATGTTTTGTTTGTATGTTTTCTTGTATGTTTTATTTGTATGTTTTCTTTGTATCTTTAAACATACAAGCACTTTATGCAATAAATCAAACTAAAGTTCCCTCCCTTTTCCGCTTTTTCCGTACTTTGTATCTTTCGCTTTGTATATCGCGCTTTGTATATTTTCTTGTATGAGTGCATATACAACATCCTTATGCAAACCCTCTTTTACCTTTTATTTCTTTCAATGCTTTTAATTTCTTTGTATCTCAGATTATGTATGTCATAAACATACAAGCATTTAAACATTCAAAGACTTTTCTGTATTTAATTTCTTTTTCGCACCCGGCTTGTATCTCTAACTTGCATCCTTTTAGCTTGTATATCGGCTTGTATATCTTCATCATCGGAGTAATTCACTTAGTCGGGGCGATCTAAAAAAATCACTCTGATCACACATATCTGCCTGATGCAATTTTTATCGGCGAGAGTACAAGTGATTCTTGCCGAAAAGTATCTATCGTCGAGAGGCATAAGATCGGTGTGATCTAAAAAATTTTCTCCGGCAAGCTTACTCACGCCAATAAGTGTTGGAGCCCGCATTACTTTCCCCTTGTATTCCTGCGATACAACAATGCTTGCCTTAAACCCTTACATACAAAGCCCCATACATAGAAACTCCTTTGTATGTCCTTTTGGACTTCAACTTTTATAAACCATAGTTCACTCATTTTTCGGCTCTGCGACATGTATATAAAGTGTGATGCATCTCTTAATATATGTTAAGTAGTGATGGATTATTTTAACCAAATTCTAATCTTTTTTGAGTTCCGCCTTGTATGTATATTAAAATGTATGTAACCGAAAGTATACACATACAAAGTGCGAAACATACAACAATAAAACCAACTTTAATACTTTTTTGAATCCACAGCATGTATAAAGCCTTGCATATCCACTTTGAATGTTTCATTTTTTGCCAAACATACAAACATAAAATACATTCAACGGACTTGACCAACTATTCATTTAAACTTTGAATTCTACTGGGCCTGACTTGTATGTAAGAATAAAATGTTACTAAAATGCATACAAGTATAAATGTATAAAAACCCGATGACTCCCTTTGCGACTTATACAACGACCCAATATACAAAGGACTTTGTATACGAGTGACTCGATATACAAACGACCTTGTATATGCAACATACAAAGACCTGATATACAAACGACCTTGTATATGCAACATACAGACCCTCCTATAGTGCATTTTACCAAAAACACATATATCTTGCAAAATACTTGAAATTTTAAAATGGTTCAAAAAGCAACCCTCCCTCATTTTTGACAAGGAATTCACCCATATTCTGCTCTAGTACTTAATGTTATTTTTTCTCTATTTTCAACAAGGTTTGTGACTTTCACTCTCTTTTCCCTTTTACCACCAAATAGACCCACACACAAAAAACAAAAGCCACAGCCACAACAAGGGGTCCTCATTTTGCTAAGGAGTAAAATGGGGCGTGTTGTGAGAATCACAACAATTAGCAACCAAACAAAACAATCAAATTAAAACCATTAAAGAAAACTAAATGAAATAAATTCATAACTTCCAACTATCTTTTTTGTAAATCATTATCTAACTAGAGACCTAATGTATTCAATAAGGTGCATGAATTTTCCCATTCAGTTTAAGTGGGTGTACATGATTAATAATCCTCATCTTGAAAATTAGTTGAACAAACTAGTGACTGATATTAGCCTACATAGTTGATGTCATTCCCTCATAGCCAACCAGATAGAGCCTTGCTGCTAGTAGGCGTCCATAGCCCTGATAAGGTTATCGTTACAATTCTCCTAAGTAGAGCCTCACTTCCAGCAAGCGTCTATAGCCCCGGTGGAGTTACTTAGATGGCTTAATCTAGATTTTCAGTAAAAATCTATTTTATTATTTTATATTTTTTTGTATTTGATATAGATTTCATAAGATATTATAGTTGTAACTTCATGATGCAAGGAATGATCACTTGCTAAAATTAAGCTGAGAATTGTAATGGTAGCAAGGGTGACCTCTGATTTTTCACCTAATATTTACACTGGTATGTTCAACAAACCCAAGAATTTTAGGTGTGTCATTGTGAGAAACTTCCCTTGAATACTCAAACCATAGTTATTGAATACATAATTTCACAAGTTAAACAACTTTCTACATTCATGACAGTCACAACAAATTATGCATAAATTTCAAATAATTAACCTAAATGTTCTAAATTTTCTATTATTTTTAATGGTTATTAATTTGCTCCTGTATACTCTGAAACAAAATGAACATCCCTGCTAAGACAACACAACACACAAACTGAGAAAAACAAAAGAAAAACAAAAAGAACAAAACAAAAAACAAAACAAAAACTGTACATTATTTACATTATGATACACAGAAACTAATTGCCCTCACCTCAAGCCTGAAAGTAATGTTTCAAGTGTTGGCCATTAACTAGTAATGGAACATCTTCCCTAGTCAAGGTCTTGAGCCTGAAAGTATTGTCTCCAATTATTTCTGCGACTTGTAATGGACCTAACCATAATTTGTCAAATTTTCCATGATTTCCTTTCTTTTCGTGTGCTTTATCCCAGCACATGACTAAGTCTGATATTCTAAACGTTTTGACTCTTGCTCTTTGATCAAACCATCTGTTGACTACTTCTTGATGTTTGGCAAATTTCTCAATGGCTTGATCTCTTTTCTCATCTAATTGTAACATTTGTATTATTCTGGCCTCTCTATGATCATCAAAGCCTAAATATTCATTAACAAACTTCTAGACTGGTATTCTTAAATTCACTAGAAGTATGGGATCAGTCCCATAAACTAAGTGATAAGGTGCATTGCCTAAGGCTGATTTAACCTTAGTCCTATCTACCCACAATGCATATTTCAAAAATGTGTTCCACTCTCTAGGATTCTTTTCGGTTAGCTTCTTGATTATATCCAATAAAATTTTATTTGTAGACTCAGCTAACCCATTCCCCTAAGGATAATAATTTGAAGAAAACTTTAAAACTATCCCATACACAAATGCCCATTTAGAAAATTTTATAGAAGAAAAAGCAGGGCCATTATCACATACCAGTGAATATGGAGTTCCAAACCTAGTTATGATGTTTTCTTCAAGGAACTTGATAACGACCTCAGTGGTAGAGAACTTGCAACATGTGGCTTCAGCCCACCTTGTACAGTAGTCAGTTACTGTCAGTATAAACTTATGTTCTGCAGATGATAGAGGATTTATGACCCCAATGAAATCTAAGCCCCATTGTGCAAATGGTCTAGACTTAATCACTGGCTGTAATGGATTAGCCTGATTCCTTCCTTTATCTGTTGTAGTTTGACAGGTGTGGCAACTTCTAATGTGACTCTCTGTATCCTTAAACATTGTAGGCCAATAGTATCCTGCTCTCAATATCTTATACGTTGTAGCTAAATGAGAACCATGAGCAGTTCCATATTTGTTGTGCAATTCTGACAACACCTTATCTGCTTCAACTCTGTTTAAACATCTTAAATATATTCCTTCATGGTTCTTCTTGAATAGAAGACCTCCTTGTACCATGTACTTCTGGGATTTAATCTTTAAAGCTCTCCCCTGAGAAGATTTCATCTTATTTGGATATTTGCTTGATATTAGAAAAGTGTTCAAATCATTATACCACCCTGATGCATCATTAGTATTCAACACATACTACTGTTTCACCAAATTTGGATCTATGTTTGCTATGGTCTGCACTAATGCTTGTCCTCTGACTGACTTCATTGGGATAATTTCCATATCGAACTCTTGCAATTTTGTAATCCATTTAGCTCTTTTTTCTCTAGGCTCATTCTGTATCAGCAACATCTTCACGACTGCGTCTGGTACTATGGATTTAACCTGACTGCATAAGATATAATGTCTAAACTTTTTCACTACTCTTACTAATGCAAACACCTATCTTTCTGTATCAAGATATTTTAGCTGTGCATCCTTCAGAGGTGCACTCATGAAGGCTATGGGCTTTTCTTCGTTGTCTTCTCCCTTTTGTGTCAAAGCAGCTGCAACTAAATGTGAAGATGCAAAAGAATAAATGTAAAATGGCTTTGTATAATCTGGACTTGTCAACACAGGAGCATCAGAAATGGCCTCCTTAATATCTTCAAATGTGGCTTTAGCTACTGGTGTCCATTCTATCTTTGCATCCTTCTTTAGCATGACGTTCAATGGTTGCACAATTTCTGCAAACCTTGTAATAAACTTCCTGACAAAATTAATCTTACCAAAAAATGACTTTAGTTCTTTCTTACTGTTTGGTAATTGCAATTTCTTTATTTCTTCTATTCTATCAGGATCAATAGATATCCCATTTTCAAAAATGACATGTCCTAATAATTTTCCTTTAGTTACGCCAAATGAACATTTCTTTGGGTTAAGGGAAATCCCATACCTTTCACATCTTTTAAGTACTCTTCTCAGATCCTCAGCATGAGTGGATGCATCTTTAGAGTAAACAGTTAAATCATCCATATAAATAACAATGCACTTACCTGACAATCCACGGAATGCAATGTCCATGGCTCGCTGAAAAGTGGCACCTGCATTGATTAGACCAAAAGGCATTCTTTTTTATGTATAATTTCCCCATTTGCAAGTAAAAGTGGTCTTCAATCTATCCTCTTTATCTATTAAGACCTGGTTATATCCTGAGAATATATCTAAGAAAGACATCATTTTAGCCCCATTCACTGCTTGCAACACTTCATCTATTAGAGGCAGGGGATAATTATCTTTTTCAAATGCCTTGTTCAAATTTCTAAAATCTACACATAACCTAATGTCTCCACTTTTCTTTCTCGCAGGTACTAAATTAGCTACCCAGGTTAAATGTTTGACTGGGAACATTATTTTGGCAAACAACAATTTTTTCACTTCTTCAAAGATCAAAGGCTCTAAAATGGCATTCACAGGCCTTTTGTTTCTGCCTAAATGTTTTAACATTGGCTTTCAAGGGTATCACATGAGTTATGATGGATTTATCATATGTTTTCAAATCTTCATACATCCATGTTATGACATGTTTGTACTCTTTTAGAACATCCACAATTTCTTTTCTCATCTCTTCAGAGAAAGCCTTTCCAATAAGTACATTTTGTGGACTCTGCTCTGTTCCAAGGTTATACAGATCACACTCACCTCCCTTAGTTTTGGGCAAATCTTTCTATCTTAATACCCCATCAAAGTCAAAAATCTGTTCTAACTCGATCACTCCCTTAGGTAAGAAATTACTTTTCAGGTTGATTATGTCTTCTTCATCCCAAGATACATCAAGCCTTTCTTGTTCATCAATAATTTGAGCTTTAAATACCTCATTGCAAGTTAGAAAATCTACAATTTGTTGATCCCCTTCAAATACCTAAAAATGAGTAACATTATCTGGTATGCTAGGAACATTTACTAATTCAACAGCAAATCTTTTTAAACCTGATAGTGTTAAGGGTTCTAAAGTGCTAACAGCAACTACTAATGCATCTGGTCTATGGTTCAATTCTCTAGGGATATGTTCTATGTTGAAAGCATCAAATGAATCTATCAAATCCCACACCCTATGCATGTAACAAACCATCTTTTTGTAGTTGCATGCATACAATTTCCTTACTTGCCTGACCACTAACTTAGAATCTGAGAATACCCTGATCACTTTTACCCTTTTCTTGATAGCCATAACAAGTCCATAAATCAAAGCTTCATATTCTGCAACGTTGTTAGTACAAGAAAATTGTAGCCTATACACTGCTAAATATGACTTACCATGAGGATCTATAAGCTCCACACCTGCACCTGCACCCTGTTTAGATTTAGATCCATCACATTTCAATGTCCACATGCCATATTTATTCTTTTGACCCTTTACTTTGGCATGTTTTTCTTTTTCTATCACATGTGAGGTGCTATCTTGTTCATTCATGGGCAATTCATTTTGACCTACTTGCATATTTATACTTTTAGTTTGTAAATCAGAATGACAACTACTCTTGTCCTTTGTTTCTTCTTTTAAATCTGGGATCAACACATCTATGTTATTCTAAAAGTATTTCTTTGGTTGATTAGGGTTAACCTTTCCTTCTTGCAGTCATACTCACTTTGTGCATTTTATGTATTGATACTCTATAATATCTCTGCACATTCCACAATTTTCTTCAGAATGTGGCTTATTACGGACTCTACACATGTTTTTATACAATTTGCATTGAACTGGAATATTTTCTTCCATGCACTTTTCCATTTCCTATCTAATGACTTGACTGAAACTATTTATTGCATTGCTTTCTTCATCAGAAGAATTTCCATCAGACTCAATGAACAATACTGTTTCCTTACTGACATATTTTTCTGTAAAATTTAACATCAGGATTTCTTCAATTTGTACTCCCTTGTCAGTGATTCTATAAACACCAGGTTTAACAGAAGCATACAATATCTCACTAGTTCTATTGTATTCTGTAATCATGTGTTTCATCCTAGGTTTAGCTTCTATCCTGATCTGATTTGGAATGCCTCTCCAAGGTAATCACATATGTGAAAAATCAGTGGCCATATATCCATTCAATGTTTTAGACCAATCTCTACTCAACAACATCCCATAATTCACAAGTATATCTACTATATGAATGTCAATAAACTGACTTACCCTAGGATATGAGGCTAATTAACCTTAGTTTTGTCCAATTGTGTAACAACATTAGCATATTTAGTAGGAGTCAGCCCTAAAGTTTTGGATATTCCTAAAGGCATTACATTGGCTGATGCACCAGAATCTACCATGCAATTATGTATGTTCTTTCCACACATTCTAATGGTAAACAAGAAAGGAGGGGCATCCTTCTTATTTGTATACATCACCACATTAGTGTTGGAAGGTTGCTCAATTTTCTTACTCTTTTCTTTGGGTTGTGAATCTCTACTAGGAATACTCACATCAGCAGAAACTTCACCTTTCACAGATGTATCCAAGGATTTTATGAAAGCATTTCTGACCCCTGTACTTTTCAATAATTCACACAAAGGTATACTGACCTTAATTTTCTTTATCTCTTTAGATAAATAACTCATCAACCTCATTGTTTCTACTATCTCTGTTTTACTTGTTTGGACCTTTTGTGCTACTGTTTCATTATTTGCATGATGATTAGCCTTCAGTATAGCAGGATTATTACTAGCATTCTAATCTGGGGGAGTATTGAAATTGTTAGGAGGAGTGGAAGTAGTAAAGGGACCTCCTGGCCTAGTGTTATTTCTCAAATTGTAGGTGTGATTTTTGTTCGACTGCTGAAAAGCATGTACCTCTTCTATTTCATATAACACTTCATTTTTAGTTTCAAAGGGAAACTGAAATGCATTTAGTACAAAGGCTGATTCAGGATATAAGTTCTCACAAAAATAAGGTTCATCCTCTAACAATTGATCTTCTTCTTCTCCAATTGCAAAGGTAAAAGTCTCTAATACTAAAGCAGTCTCATATCTTGAGGGCACTACTTCATTACCTTTGGGAATGAGAAACTCAAAAGTGGGAGCCTGTACATCTACATTGAAAATACTGGCTGCTAAATGGAACTGAGGACAATCTAGTTCAGCATGGGCACTGGTATTATGAAATCTGCACCAATTCTTCAATGTTGTATTAGCCATTTGAATTCCAGCTGTTTGTTTTGTATCCTGATTATCTAAATTCTCAAATGGAGAAGCTAAAGTGCCATTATTTGGCCCTGTGTTCCATGTCTTAGGTGGCCTTGGCTGATGTTGATTCCTATTGTTGTTACCCCAGGCTCTATTATCTATAGAAGATCCTCTATTTTGCACTACTTGTCCTTGATTATGATTTTGATTCTGATTGTAATTCTGGGTTTGATTATGATTCTGGTTATAGTTTAGGTTGTAGTTCTAACTATAGCTTTGGTTATGGTTTTGACTGTATCCTTGGTTGTTTCTACCATAGAAATCTTCATTTCTCAGTTGTGTCATTTCAGTAGCCAATCTTCTCAAGTGTGCAGTAATTTCTTTGATTTCTTCTCTTTCCTCTTGTGCCTTTGCCACAAATGTATCCTGAGGAGGTTGAAAGAAAGATTGACCATTACTTTGATTATTATTGGCAGAGTTACCAGTATAAGGGGCTATGGCCTAGATTGGGGCAGGATTATACACAGGTGTGTATGTAGGAAGTGGATTCAATAATGGAGTGTTATGTGTAGGGACTCCATTCCAAGGTTGTGTTTGATTTTGTATCCCAAGATTTCCTCCATTAGGAAATGGATTATAAGTTGTTTGCCTCATCTCTTGGTTTACTGAGGCTGCCTCCTTATAAGCTTTGGATATTGTATCTATGTCAGCCTTTCTTTTGACAAACATAGCAGTTAATGGATCTAAGGCAACATAATACATGGCTAACAATGTATTTGCATTTACTGTGTAAGGAGCTACTAACCTAGAATAAGCCTTTTGAAATCTATCATTAAAATTATCAATCAGCACTCCTTCGCCTCTCTTAATTGTAGCCAATTTGTGATATAAGGTGGAAGGATCAATTGGTCCTCTAAATCTAGACAAAAATGTTTCTTCCATAAGTGCCCAAGAAGAAATGTAACCATTAGGCAAGTTAACATACCAATTAGAAGCCTGCTCACTGAAGGTGTAAGGAAACAACCTACACACAACATCCTCATAGTCTAACCTAGCCCTAAAGCATGCCTCTTTGAATATTCTAATGTGATCTTTTGGATCTTGATGTAATTGATATTTAGGACATATCCTTTTAAGATTTTTTGGCATCTCATGATAATCAGTGAACTGTATGGGAGAGTTAACATTAAAGTAAGCCATTGCAGGTACTTGTGCTTGACCTAGACCTTGGGGAATACCTAGATTTCTTGGTGGAATAGGATTCCTGGGAGGAGCTGAACCAAGATTCAAAGATCGAAATGAAGAACTGTTAGGACTCACAATGTTATGGATACTAAAAGGTGATCCAGGAGGCGTTCCAGATGAACCTCCTGCATGTGATATTCTGGGATTCCAAATCAAAGGACTCTTACTTTCCCTTTTATCAGGTAATTGCACAAATATATCTTTTGAACTAGATCTAGACCTAGTCACTCTGTTACTATTATGAGCTAGCTTTACTCAGAACAAACACTAAATCCAATCAGGCCCTCCTTCTAGCGCCAAAAACTGTTGATGATTGTTTTTACACATTCATAACAAGAGTTAAAATTCACAAAATGAACCTAACTGTCTTGAAAGATATGAAGAAATCAATTAAGATTACTTAATCCCAAGTTTCTGTATGGTCAGGTCTTGACCTTGCAGATAATTTAGTAGGTTAATGTGAAGCTGTAATATGCAAGGAGCCTTACTTGATTTAAGGTGTTTTATGACTTACTGGACTCTAATTATGCAAACTATCACAAATATCAACATTTTCTTCATTCCTTTGCATAAATTTGTTACTATATCAGAAAGCTTTATATGATTTATATTAACACAAGATTTTTTTTTCAAGTATTATGAAAAATGTCAAATATCAACTCAGTTGTTCATGTTTCCTTCAAATATCAGACAATCTCCTTTAAATCTCTGTGTTTAAGCTAAGTATTTCAAATGGTTTGGGAAAAGTTAGAGAAATCTAAATTAAACTTCATTCTGCTATAGAATGCTCTATTGTTCACGTTGTAAGAAGTACAACAAACTTGATTAAATCCACAGACTAAACCTTTGAATGTGAGCCCTGAATATTTTCAAGAACATACATTCAAGATTGCAAGCTTTAAGAGATATTATTTCAAATGCAAAGAAGAGCCAGAAGACACTCTGAATATAGACATAGAATTCTAGATTCATTTGTATTCAAAACACATAGTAATATATGATTTAGAATGTATGAATGACTCTTAGATTCATCAATCAACTTACAGAAAACTTACAAAACATCTTACAGATAAAGTAAGGAAGCTAGATGTTCCACGCATTCCTTATTGCAGACACAGGTGACCTCCTCTAAACTAAAATGTTCTTCTATTCAAAATGCTAAGACTAATTACAACTTCCAACTCTATTCTACAAAAATCCCTGTGTAAGTCTTTACAAAGTAAAGGGGCTCAATATATAGATCTGATTATCCCCAATACGGTGCCAAAACCCTAGTCAATCAACGATCCATATCTCAAGTGCAACAACAACAGTGGGAAACAAGTCCCGCCAAAAAATCTCTGAGCAGCACACCCATACTGAGTGTAAAGATCCTGCTTGGAAACCCTAGCAACCATCAAAATATCTTCACCATTAAAATATCTTCTATTGCTTTGCCCTTTTAATATTGCTTCTTTCCATCTGTACATCTCTTCTCACTGAAATCTTTCGCTCCTCTTGCTTCTTTTGCGATCCAATCCACCCTTTGTGATGTCATCGCCATTAAAGCTCCGCCTTAATATCTACCTGCATACCTACCAACAGACATAAAAAAATAGGTTTAAAATTCACGTCGCCTTCATCAATTTACACTTCTTCAGAATGTTAGATGGGCATTAATTACAATAATTAATGCGCTAGAAGTTTGGCCTTCTATTGTAGTGTTTTCTCTTTTAAACCCTTTTTACCATTAGTTTAATTTCGCATACATACCTTTTTCCTTGTATGTTCCCTTGTATGTTTTCTTGTATGTTTTGTTTGTATGTTTTCTTGTATGTTTTCTTTGTATCTTTAAACATACAAGCACTTTATGCAAGAAATCAAACTAAAGTTCCCTCCATTTTCCACTTTTTCTGTACTTTGTATCTTTCACTTTGTTTATCGCGCTTTGTATATTTTCTTGTATGAGCGCATATACAACATCCTTATGCAAACCCTCTTTTACCTTTTATTTCTTTCTATGCTTTTAATTTCTTTGTATCTCAGATTATGTATGGCATAAACATACAAGCATTTAAACATTCAAAGACTTTTCTGTATTTAATTTCTTTTTCGCATCCGGCTTATATCTCCAACTTGCATCCTTTTATCTTGTATATCGGCCTATATATATTCATCATCAGAGTAATTCACTTAGTCGGGGCAATCTAAAAAAACTCACTCTGATCACACATATTTGCCCGATGTAATTTTTATCGGTGAGAGTACAAGTGATTCCTGTCGAAAAGTATCTATTGCCAAGAGGCATAAGATCAGTATGATCTAAAAACTTTGCTCTGGCAAGCTTACTCACGCTGATAAGTGGTGGAGCCCGCATTACTTTCCCCTTGTATCCCTGCAATACAACAATACTTGCATCAAACCCTTACATACAAAGCCCCATACATAGAAACTCCTTTGTATGTCCTTTCGGACTTCAACTTTTATAAACCATAGTTCACTCATTTTTCAGCTCTGCGACATATATATAAAGTGCGATGCATCTCTTAATATACGTTAGGTAGTGATGCATTATTTTAACCAAATTCTAATATTTTTTGAGTTTTGCCTTGTATGTATATTAAAATGTATGTAACCGAAAGCATACACATATAAAGCGCGAAACATACAACAATAAAACCAACTTTAATACTTTTTTGAATCCACGGCATGTATAAAGCCTTGCATATGCACTTTGTATGTTTCATTTTTTGCCAAACATACAAACATAAAATACATTCAACGGACTTGACCAACTATTCATTTAAACTCTGAATTCTACTAGGCCCGACTTGTATGGAAGAATAAAATGCTACCGAAATGCATACAAGTATAAATGTATAAAAACCTGATGACTCCCTTTGCGACTTATACAACGACCCAATATACAAAGGACTTTGTATACGAGCGACCTGATATACAAACGACCTTGTTTATGCAACATACAAAGACCCAACATACAAATGACCTTGTATATGCAACATACAGACCCTCCTATAGTGCATTTTACTAAAAATACATATATCTTGCAAAATACTTGGAATTTTAAAATGGTTCAAAAAGCAACCCTAACTCATATTTGACAAGGAATTCACCCATATTTTTCTCTGGTACTTAATGTTATTTTTTCTCTATTTTAAACAAGGTTTGTAACTTTCACTCTCTTTTCCCTTTTACCACCAAACTGACCCACACACAAAAAACAAAAGCCACAGCCACAGCAGGGGTCCTCATTTTGCTAAGGAGTAAAATAGGGCATGTTGTGAGCATCACAACATATCCCCTTATCTTACTGCTTAGATTTTTTATGCACAAATAACATAGCTAAATATGAAGCTCTTATCGTTGGACTTCATGAAGCCTTGGCTCTTAATATCAAAAACATTATAATATATGGTGATTCTCAATTAATTATTAAATAGATAATGGGATCATATCAAACTAAGCATGATAAGTTATCTCAATATCATGAGTTTCCATTTTCTCTCTTAAAACAATTCAAATCATATTTGATTGATACCATTCCCAGGAAAGATAACCGGCATGTGGATGCAATGGCAAGCACAACTTCCCTTATATCCCTTGATGGTTCTCTTGAGGAATTTACCTTTGTTGTTCATAATCTTAAGACACCAGTAATTGAAAGCCCTATAATTGCGAATTCAGAGCTCTATGGTAATACATACATGGATGAATAGTTCTCCTACATATTCAATTATTTACGCGATGGAACCATTCCTGATTCGACATCTAAGAATGCCCAACTCCGTTTATGCAAACTAGCAGCAAGATACATTATACTATCAAATGTATTGTATCAACGAAGTTATAATGGTGTTTTACTTAGATGTTTAAGCAATTTAGAGATTCCAATAGCTTTAGAAGAAGCTCACTTTGGTGCCTGTGGAGGGCATTTTGGTGGAAAATCGTTAGTACAAAAATTGTTACGTATGGTGTACTATTGGAAGCATATGGAACAAGATTACTTTGCTTACGTGAAGAGATGCCCGCAATGCCAACAACATAAACACCTAATCCATGCTCTTGCTCAAGAGCTTCATGCCCAGGTGTCACCATGGCCATTCTCTATCTGGGGTTTGGATCTAATTGGTAAAATTCCCCCACCCTCCTCTCAAGGACATACATTCATAATCACTGCTACTAATTATTTTACAAAATGGGTCGAAGCGGTCCCTTTGTGGTCCATGACCACCAATGTAATCTATCGATTCATACAAGATAACATAATTTCTCAATTTGGAATACCTTCCTCCTTCGTTTCGGATAATGGTACACGATTTAAGAACAAGGATGCGAAAAAGTTCCATACAACATCGCTTCTCTATGCCTTATTACCCTTAATCAAATGGCCAAGCGGAAGCTTCATACAAGGTTATTAGATAGATTTTATGAAAAATTGTTAATAAACATCAAAAAGATTAGCATACACAATTATCCTATGCATTATGGGCCTACAGAACAAGTATTCGAATAGCTACTGGTAACACACCATATAATCTTGTCTATGGTGTAGATGTGATAATGCCCTTGGAGTTAGAAATTCCTTCCTTGCGAATTTCTGTAAGAGATATCATGGATGATAACATAGAATGAGAGAAAAGGTTACAAGAACTTGAGATGCTTGATGAAAGACATATTAATGCTCTTGAACATCTCAAGGCTTATCAAAAAGGAATACAACGAGCTAATAATGAACAAGTCATACAACATTCATTTAACATTGGGAACTTGGTTCTTTATGAAAATTAATGTAACGTAAATGCACCGCCTAGTGAGAAAGGTAAGTTCAACCCTAATTAGCTTGGACTGTATATAATCACTGAAACCTTTGGATTCAGAGCATATAAATTAGCCGATGAGAAAGGTATGCCACTTAAAGAACCTATTAATGCAGCGCACCTCAAAAGATTTTATGCTTGAGATCTAATGTTAAATGTTCCTAAGCTAATTTAGCACATAGATTAGCTTCAATTTTGACAAGATAATACTATTTTGTCTTAATTCATTTGGCATTATATCTTTGTTCAGTTGATCATTGTTGTATCGTGTTTAAGTAGTAATTGCTTAGATCACTTTTGTATTAACTGAATATAGCATGGAAATTAAAGTTATGTGTAAAATAATTAATCATTGTGTTTGTTACGACATGTTCTTTTAAGAATTGTTAGTATATCACAAATAGCATTAATTATAGCATTTAGACATCATCACTAGTTGCATTTTACAAAAATCACATGCGATAGATCAAAAGCCATTACACATAGATCAAAAGAAATAAACATCATATATATATCTTAGTTTCATGTATACATCCGAGTCGACTATCCCTCAAAACAAAATGGGATGTCGTAGTGCCTAAAGTCTATACATCACATGGCTGAGCCTCGATCACTAGGACCCTCAGGCCCTCGTGGTGTGTCAGTGATAGAAGCCTGACCATTTGTGGCTACAGATTGCGAATGACTCCTAGAGATGCTTCATGATCATAACCCCCTGATCTTGCCTCTCATCTTTATCATCTTCTCATGTGCCTCTTGGTACATCCTCTAGTACCGGTCTCTCTCAACCTAAGCCCTATCTTTGTTAGCTCTAGTCTGCTAGACCTCTCGCAACAAGAACTCACTGACAGCTAGCCCTCCCTCTGATGTAGGAACCACTACCGTCTGCTCTTGCTATGCCCTGAGCTTAGCCTCAGCATGCTTAGCTCTCTATCAAAACTCCTCTCTCTCTCTCTCATACAGACTGCTCTAGCATAGCCTCTGTAGTAATCCTATATCTAACGACATGCATAAATATCTTAGCATGCCACCCGATAGATGATCGTGGTGAATAACCTGCCCGCACTCACTACTCTAAGGCATCTATCGGTACTATGTCTCCAATGACGTGACTCACAAAGTCTTTCCATGCATCTGTCCCAACTGCAAAATAGAAGATGAGATAGATGTTAGACTCCCATATAAATATCACAAATAATAAACTAAACCAAAACATAAACTAATAAATCAAACCTAACTTGGATCTCCATCTCGCCAAGATGGATCTTGGATCATTGATGGTGTGATGAGATCTGCTGTCTGATACACATCTGGGTCATAGACCTACTACCCTCCCCCCGCTCTATCTAGCTAGGCCTCGTACCGTCTATAAGAGTAGGACCACGAGCCTTAGACCGCAGTCTTGACTCAATCTCCTCATTAGTGTCTATCTCCTGCTGGCTTTGTCACGTACTGTGATGGGACCTCCTCAAATTCATCCTCATCCTCCTCAAGATCGTAGTATCCTGTAAAGTCATTGACGTCGTCCTCCACCCTTGTGCCACTTGCGTGATCGGCCCAAGGTCAGGCATCTCCTATGGGATGCCTGGGTGGAAAGATAGGTGCAGGCCGTGCTGTGTGCCACTAGGTCTGATATGCTCAGGTACACCTAACATCATTTGCATCTGATACTAGCTCTGTATCCTCAGGAGCCTTATCGTCGGTAAGTGGTACATCTACTATAGTCAGCTGTCAGACAGTATTCGCTCTGACTACACTCTGAGCTACACGTGCATAGCTCTGATGAACTGTAGGAACATCCTTTATCTGCCTGAATTGTCGTGCCACCCTATCAAAGTAGAACCAAGATATAGTATGATCAAGGTGGCCGACCATCAGCTGATCCCTCTACATATGAGCTAACTGCCTCTTCTTGCTAGGCCATCTGATGTATCTGTGATATAGTCTCTAGATGATATCACCAAGTTGTAATTTGTCAAATACTACTCTCCAGTATAATAGATTGTTGTGCCTCCAACACTTGACTAGTGGATAGGCATATACACGCAGATGGGTGAATGCTGCATCTATAGGAAAAACCACCGGTCATGTGCACCTGATGTGCTCAAAGGCCAAAACCTGTAATAATGTGTAGACCATTAGACTGTGCATCTCATAGTGGACATATCATCCTAAGTCACGATATAAGTGCGCAAGCATACTATGCCCCCATGCGTAGATAGTCTGATGCTCCTCCATCACTCTGATAGTATGAACAAGACCCCCATGAAGGTGTGTGCCTCATCTATCTGGTAGGATGGTTAGTGCGACTTGTTGTGATGTTCACAACATGCCCCATTTTACTCCTTAGTAAAATGAGGACCCCTACTGTAGCTTTTTGCTTTTTCCTTGTGTGTGTTGTTTTGCCTCGTGGTAAAGGGAAAAAGGGGTTAAAATTGCAAACCTTGTTAAAAATAGAGAAAAAATGCATTTCAGTACTAGTGCATAGTATGGTTGGATTCCTTGTCAAAAATGAGCTAGGGTTGCTTTTTGAACCATGTCAAAATTCGCCATATTTTGCAAGTTATGAGAATTTTGGTAAAATGTACAAGGGAAGGGTTTGCTGTTTGCACATACAAGTCTCTTTGTCTATCACTTTCCATATACAAAGTCATTTGTATATGCAAAGATCATTTTATACTTAGTCGCTTTCATAGTCGGGTTCATATACAAAGTCATTTGTGTGTCTCTTTTGCCTTGTATACATTTGGTAGAGTTTATGCATACATGCAAGGTGGACCCAGAATAGTTAAGAGTTGAAATGAATAAATGTTTAAATCTGTTGCATGTATCTTGCATTTGTATGTTTGGCGGGTCGTAACATACAATGCATTTATACAAGGACCGGAACTGAAAAGTTATTAAGCAATGTTAATTCATTGTATATTTCAAGCTTGTATATCTAAACATGCATTTGATATATACATTTGCAATGTGTAGGGCGCGGACCTGAAAGCATCATGAAGAAGAGTTAAATGGTTGTATATTTGGCACTTGTATGTTTTTACATACAAGTGAAACATACAAGTTAAAAGATACAAGGCTCGTAATGTACAAGTGCCAGACCTGAAAAGTCTATTAAAACAACCTAAATCCTTGTATGTTTTTGGCTTGTATATTGGCGAGATACAAGTGTTTTATACATCGGAAGGACCCAAGGCATTTATAAATTTGAATTAAGTCTTTGTATGTTTCGACTTGTATGTATGCTTTGATGTACATACATTTCGAAACATACAAAGAGGAGATACATTGCCCGGAACCTAAATTTCATGAAGCAGAGTTAATTCAATGTATATTGGGCTTGTATATTCTTATATACAAGCCAATATACATTGTGCTTATACAAAGCGGAATCAAAGAGAAAATCAAAACTGATTAAGTACTTGTATCAAACCCAAATGTATATCGAAAGATACAAAGATTTAAACAAAGAAAAAGGGCGGGAAAGCAAAGTGATTGGATTTTTGAATCCATTTTTGGAGCCCAAGTGCATGTTTCTGGTCAATGATGGTTAACCCGATTGGTTTTAATGCCGTATATGCATTTTTGATGCGCGATTTTCAATAATTTCAGGGCCCGATTGCTGTGTTTGCGCATCTTATAACCTGATTTAATGTAAATGTTCATTTTTCCTGTTGACTTACTAAACGATGATGCTTATTCCTACTTATTTATTATAGATTGTTGGAGTAGCTGTGAAGAAGTAGAGTTACTGACACAGTGGCGACGTGCAGGTGAACATAAAGACAGAGCTTTGAGTGGCGATTACATCAGACAGGATAGCACCGGATCCCGAGAGGCTAAACACACCAAGAGAGGAGGGGCTTTCAATGCGAGACGGTTTGCAGATGGAGACATTATTATTGGAGTGGCGCCTTGTCTGGGTATGCTGCTCGAATTCTTGGCGGGATTCATTTCTCACCATTTGATGCTGCATTTCAAGATGCTAACCATTGATCTCCTAGGGTTTTGGGCACCATTTTGGGGAAGAAACCAGAGATATATATATATTGAGCCCCTGTTCTGTACAAAGGAGGAGGTCAATCATACAAAAAATCAGACCTGTAGTAGTTTTATGAAGAGATCAGATTACTGAGACTAGTGAGGACTGGATTGTTGAAATAGTCAAGGTCCTTTCCTCAGATCATTGTAAATGTACCTGTTTTATGAAAATACTATATGGAGATGAAGCTTCAGACTATATCCTGATTGTAAACCTTAAGTAGTCTTCAAGTTGATTTCTGAATATGTACTGTTGAATGCTATGTTCTATAGAAGCACTTTTAGTTCATTGCATGTTGTTGTCAACTTTTACGCTTGAAGATTTACACTGAATCATGCGGATTTGTGGACTGTCGTGGTGAAGTATGATTTTAGTTTTCTTCTCTTCATTGCATGTATGGGAATATGTATGTGGATCCGTGATCTCAGTCAAGTAATTTTAGGAATCTCACTCTCTAACCCTTTTTCTCATTTTAATTTCATTGAAATCACTTTCATAACTACACATCATGACAAGTATTGAGCAGAACAGAAAAATATGCTGACATCCTGAAGACAACTGAGTATCGTTAGCATATTTTGAGCTAAATGCATGTAGTATTGAAAATGTCATGCAGAGAATCACAAATAAGGGTAGAACTCATGCAAATATCAACTTAGACACATCCTTTGAGGATATACGTTGTGTAGAGTAACTTCCTGTTGGTCATGATGTTAGTCATTCGCAAACATAGAATAAAAGTTACACAACAACCTTTACTCATCTTGAAAGATACGATGAATTCAGAGAATTCATGATCCCAAGTCTCCGTTGATTAGGTCTTAATCTACTGACGTTACTCAGTGGTTGATGTGTGTTGCTGTTCTCCATTCAGGGGCCTTACGTGTTTCTGCACAGTTCATCATCACTATCTTCAAATATCCTGCTCTGGATGTTTGCTCTGCATAAGTCTCCAACAATTCTACCTCTGCACTGTAAATTTAGTCAAATAATGTGCCTACAGGCTGATATTTGCATGATTTCTACCATCATTTATGATTCCTTGCATGATATTTCTAATAATACATGCACTTAACTCAAATATGCTAATGATCTTCAGTTACCTACGGGATTTCAGCATATTTCACTGTTTCTGCTTATTATTTATCATGATTTGCAGTTATGGTGATGAATTAATGAAATTGAAAAAAGGAAAAGGGTTAAAGAATGAGATTCCCAAAACTACTGGACTTAGATCACTGATCCACATACAAGCTCCCATACATGCAATGAAAAGAAGGAAAACTAGGAATCATACTTCACCAGGACATTCCACAAATCCGCATGATCTAGTGCAAATCTTCAAGGGAAAAGTTGACAACAACATGTAATGAAATGAAAGCGCTTCCAGTTGAACACAGCATTCACCAGTACATATCCAGAAATCAACAAGAAGATTACGTAAAATTTACAATCAGGATGTAATCTGAAACTTCATATCCATTCAGTATGCTCAAGAACAAGTACATTTACAGTGATCTGAAGAAAGAACCTTGACATTTCAACAATTCTATCCTCATTAGTCTCAGTAATCCGATCTCCTAATTAATTCTACAGTAATTCACTTTTTGCGCCAGATGCGTCTGTGTATTCTAATGTATTTCTCCCTCTTAATGACAAGCTCTGGCCTTTATATAGAGCAAATGCCAGAAACGGTTACAATGATCCAAGGATCAGGATCCTCTCATAACAAACAACGGTCCAGATGAAAAGCACATGCTCCGTCAGTTGGCAAATGCACAGCTGGCACGGAATATTCCAGCATCTTCAACTTGATTCGGTCTCCAACTGGCAAACAGCATATCTGACAATATCCTCCTCATTTCTGGCTCATGTTGCCTCCATGCACAACTTTGTAATGCTCAGCTTCAGCAGCAACTCTAACAGCATCATGACTTCAATGCTCAGCTTCAGCAGCATCATCATGACTTCCTGCAAGTAAACAGACAAACATTAAGTTCATCATCATTATGATAAACAACAGGAAGTAAAACGTTTCATTAAACAAGCCCCAAAGTGTGCATCTACGAGCTTCAAATCAATGGAAATTTATGCACTAAATGCATAAACAACATAAAAACAATCAGGTCAACCATCGTTGACCAAACATCAGGTAGTCGGCCCTTTCAAATTTCCATCGCTTCATGTTTTTGCCCATTTTCTTGTATATCGGGTTCAAAATATGATCATGATGATCTCAAATTATACAAGGAAATAATCGCCCTTCAACCATCCTTCGAATCCGGCTTTGCGTGCTCTGTTTGTGTGCTTTGGGTCATCATCATCATGTTCGCATCGGCGTGACTACATATGATCAGGGTGACAATTTTAGACTTGGCCGATGGCAACAGTTATACCTACGCAAAAAATTATGATGATGACCAACTATATGCCCTCTGTCTGGCCGCAGGATATCACGAAATATGATGATCCTCCCCTCCAAATGCTCTGATGAAAAGCACATCAGGATGTTTCACTTCTGCATATTGGGGAAAGAAAGACATCGTCGTCATCATCATGATGAAGACAAACAGGAGGACGCGGAATATGATCCTGCTGTAGGAAAGGAATATCATGATGACGTCATCGTCATCATCAGGCTTCAATAAAATGCAAAGGGATGACGTCACAGTGATGTTTCGTTAAAATCAGGAGATAAATGGAATATCGGGTTACCTCTAAGGAAGATGATCGGGTCATGAATGTAGTATGACCCCTTTGCGGCCAATGTAACCTGTTTGGAAGATCAGGATGATGAACATCATCATCATCATATCCGCACTGGGTGATCTAAAACATGATCCTGCTGAAGGTCCTGATGACGTCATCAGGATATCCGGGGCTTTCGTTAATCTTCGAACATGACGTCATCGTCATCATCATATTCAGGAACCAGAATCACGTCTTGGAAAAAATCCTGCCGAAGGAGAAAGGTGATGGTGACGTCATCGTCATCATCATATTCGCAAAAGTTTATACTTCTCGGCAGGAGGATATTGCGAAATGTCGGGTAGAGAAAGATCATGATGATGATGATCTTGTCAACAAGACATGAATGAAAAATCACCCTCCGCTTCGAAAGATAAGGTGATCATCATGATCACGCAAAAGGAGATCAGGAGGATATTACGAAATGCGATCCTGCCTTGAAAGATCCTGATGATGATGATCACCAGGACTTTGTCGGGCGCGTGCAAATTTTGCAGATGGCAGATTTCTTAAGCAAGGTGATGATGATTCATCAGCATGATATTATAATATGCTCGCGATGTTGGAATATCATGATGCTCGCGATGTGAGAATATCATGATGATGATGATGTTAGAATATCATGATGCTCGCGATGTGAGAATATCATGATGATGATGATGTTAGAATATCATGATGCTCGCGATGTTTCCAGGGTCGCTTGACGGGAAAAGCTCACTATGACTTAAGATTGACGTCTGGATGTTTCGGGAGTGCATTATTTTTATCAGGTGATTGAGTAAGATCATGATGATGACCTTTGGCGATACAAAAGACCGCACGACGGGGACAACCTACTACGACTTAAACTTGACGTCCGGATATTTCGAGCTCAGGATATTACCGGGGAGCCTTTCAAATATCATGATGATGATGTTCATCATACAGCAATTATCAGGTTTGACCAAAACTTTGACTGCTCACAACTCCTTCATATGGATGAATTTTCAAGTGATGTAAAAGGCAAACCTGCATGAAATTTCAAGCTCTTTCTAACCATGAAGTCATAGAAACAAAATATGAACTTTGACAAACTAACCTCATGATGATGACTTACCTCATCCTGACCTTCATGATGATGATGCACCTGACCTATTTTTACCAAACCGCCAGAAAGCAGACAACACAAGCCAAAACAAAAGTTGGGTCCCTGTTTTGCCAAGTTAAAATGGGGCGTGTTGTGTAACCACACAACAACTTGCCACCAAAGAAAACAACAAAATTCAAATAATTCAAGTGACATGATCATATTCATCTATAGTATTCTAATTCTTTCTAAGTAAAATCATCATGATCTTTGAATGATAAAGTTTCATCAAGGTAACAATGCTAACAAAGGATCATGTGTGTGCATATGATTAATTATCCTCATCTTGAAAGCAAGTTGAAAACATAAGTAACTGGTGTTAAACTACATAGTTGGAGATCATCCCTCATAGCCAACCTGGATAGAGCCTTGCTGCCAGCAGGTGTCTATAACCCCGGCAAGGTTATCTATACAATCTCCCTAAGTAGAGCCCCACTGCCAGCAGGCGTCCATAGCCCCGGTAGAGTTACTTAGATGGCCTAATTTTATTTCGTTTCTGATTTTCCTTTAAAAATTTAAATTTGATATCATCATGTCAGCTCATTTGTACAAGGTGTAGTCACTTTCAGCTTTAGGTTGGAGATTGTATTGGTAGCAAGGGAGTCCCTTTAGATTTTTCACTTAACACCTATACTCATATCTTCAACAAGCCCAAGGCTGTTAGGTGTTTCATTGTGTTTGATTCACTTTGGACAAGAAAAGGCACCTTGATGAAAAGACATCATAAAACCTGATCATGAGTATTTATCAGAATGAATTACAATCTATATCTAAATCTGATCTCATCACTTGAATCCTAACAATTTAGTTATTTTCTTAGGTGATGAAGTGCATCATCTTGACTTACCAAAACAAAACTCAACCAAAACAACACAAAACAGAAGCAACACTATACAGACAACTAACCTACAAAAAGGAAACAACAGGAACAGAACAAGAAAGCAAAACAAGCAGACTGTACAAACAACTAATCTACAAAATTATATACAAACCACTACTAGGCAAACAAAAACCAGAAAAAGACCTAAGGACACCTGCATTTGCATACTTCTTTTGATTGTGCAGGAGCATCAGGGTATTAGTTATGGTTCTCAACCTAGCAAATTTATCTTTATATTCTGAAGAATATTCTGATATTCTGAATTCACTATATTCAACAGAACAACTCTTGATGATCAGCAACTGGGGAAGCTCACCATGCTCATGATTAATCCATATGCATGTCTTATCTTCTGAATTTCCATAATCAAAATAGTATTCAACATTATTTACTGTGGAAAGGAGAAATACAACCTGGTGTATTTCTGGCTTTGTTGGACATGCTTTTTCATTGGTAGTTGGTCTTCCATTCGTCATTATATTTTCACTGCTTGGCTCAGTGCCTGGTCTCTCTTCAAATTGAAGGATGTATGACCTTTGATGTATTAATTCTTCATCTTTATCCAGCCTTATCCCTTCATTCTGGATGTTCAGTTTATCCTCCAGTTCAGGAAACTTCTCAATATTTTCTTCAATTTCCTGCACATCAGCATCTAAATAAGTATCTTTATTATCACAACCTGATATACAGAAATTTATCATTTCTAAATCATTTGACTGTAAAGGAGAAACAACTTTCACTTGATGAGGACACTCCCCTGTTTCATTCTCAAAATATTTCTGGAGTGACATCTGATTATGCACAACAACTCTAAAGTCTTCTACATCTTCATCTTTCAGGAATTGTTCATTAAATAATTCACATTTTCTATCTATTAGAGGATCTGGTTCCTTTAACCTGCAACATTCTTGCATTTGATCATTTAATTCAAAGAAGTCAGGTAATAAATCAGCATTTATTTTCTTCTCTATGACTCCCTGAGTTACCATCATAGGAACTTCATCATCAGGAGTGCATTTAAATTGCTCTACTATCTGTTTACACTTCTCTTTACCATAGAATGACTCCAGGAAAGATGTTTCATCTTCTTTATCAAAAGTATTAGGATCAGAATCAAAAATATTATCCTGATGAGTGATTTCTTCTCTAAAATTTTCACAAGATTCATACCTGCATACTGACTGGTCCTTACTCGTATTAGGAAGTAGAGAACTCCTATCAATCTCACCATAAAATGAATCCAGGAAAGATGTTTCCTCTTCATTACCTTCTGGAACTGACTCAGCTATTGTATTTTCTAGAATCTTTTTCAACATGACCAAGCAAGGGTAGCAATCTCTCTCTGAATGCTCTTCATCATGTAATCTGCACCAGCTTTCAATCAAGACATCATCAATGGGCAAACCTGATATTTGACTACACTGTATATTTCTAGACAAGTATAATTCAAAATCCTCAGAATGATCTACTTCAGTGTCTGGACAATTAATAACTTCTGGTGCTGCATCTGCTTGTTGCTCTAGAATTTCTTCATTTTTTTGCCGGACCTCTTCATTTTCTTGGCAAGTTTCGGCTCTGAACACATCCGGGAAGAATATTAGTCCTTTCAAATATAAATCCAACCTTGTGAGGAAAGTTAAACAATTAATTTCACTGTGTTCTACAGTCTGGTGTATCCTGCAACAGGTAGATAAACCAAAGTTAGACAAATTGTGAGGGTAAAGCTGCCTACTCAAAGTTTCCTGAAATAAAGGAATGTTAATCTGACCATTATTTTCATATACATCCATCAAAATGAGATTCTATTCTTCAAATTTTTTTTGTATTTTGCAATTTTAAGGAGATCTATCATATCTCAGACTAAAACTTGAAAGTCCAGAAAATCAAACAAATATTTGATGCTCTGGGCTAGATCTTTGCAAAGGTGCAACCAAAACATCTCAGGTAAGAGATATTTGCAGACATTTAGCTGAAATGCTGAAATATTTATGCAATATTTGCAGAAAATCCAAAATTCTTTGTTCAGGAACAGGATCTATTATTCAGCCCTCCTTCTAGCGCCAATTTATGTTGCGTTAGAAGCGAGGGGCCTGCAGAGAATGAATGATGACTGAAGCAATGGCGTCTTTTCCAGTTCTGCCCTCCTTCTAGCGCCAATTTATGTTGCGTTAGAAGCGAGGGGCCTGCAAATACGTTAGCAAGATTTAAAGCGAGCTGCTAAACTGAGGCAGGGGATATCACTTCAACTGAACAGGATTTATTTGCTGAGAAACAGCTCATGCCCTCCTTCTAGCGCCAATTTATGTTGCGTTAGAAGCGAGGGGCCTGCAGAGAATGAATGATGACTGAAGCAATGGCGTCTTTTCCAGTTCTGCCCTCCTTCTAGCGCCAATTTATGTTGCGTTAGAAGCGAGGGGCCTGCAAATACGTTAGCAAGATTTAAAGCGGGCTGCTAAACTGAGGCAGGGGATATCACTTCAACTGAACAGGATTTATTTGCTGAGAAACAGCTCATGCCCTCCTTCTAGTGCCAATTTATGTTGGTCATGATGTTAGTCATTCGCAAACATAGAATAAAAGTTACACAACAACCTTTACTCATCTTGAAAGATACGATGAATTCAGAGAATTCATGATCCCAAGTCTCCGTTGATTAGGTCTTAATCTACTGACGTTACTCAGTGGTTGATGTGTGTTGCTGTTCTCCATTCAGGGGCCTTATGTGTTTCTGCACAGTTCATCATCACTATCTTCAAATATCCTGCTCTGGATGTTTGCTCTGCATAAGTCTCCAACAATTCTACCTCTGCACTGTAAATTTAGTCAAATAATGTGCCTACAGGCTGATATTTGCATGATTTCTACCATCATTTATGATTCCTTGCATGATATTTCCAATAATACATGCACTTAACTCAAATATGCTAATGATCTTCAGTTACCTACGGGATTTCAGCATATTTCACTGTTTCTGCTTATTATTTATCATGATTTGCAGTTATGGTGATGAATTAATGAAATTGAAAAAAGGAAAAGGGTTAAAGAATGAGATTCCCAAAACTACTGGACTTAGATCACTGATCCACATACAAGCTCCCATACATGCAATGAAAAGAAGGAAAACTAGGAATCATACTTCACCAGGACATTCCACAAATCCGCATGATCTAGTGCAAATCTTCAAGGGAAAAGTTGACAACAACATGTAATGAAATGAAAGCGCTTCCAGTTGAACACAGCATTCACCAGTACATATCCAGAAATCAACAAGAAGATTACGTAAAATTTACAATCAGGATGTAATCTGAAACTTCATATCCATTCAGTATGCTCAAGAACAGGTACATTTACAGTGATCTGAAGAAAGAACCTTGACATTTCAACAATTCTATCCTCATTAGTCTCAGTAATCCGATCTCCTAATTAATTCTACAGTAATTCACTTTTTGCGCCAGATGCGTCTGTGTATTCTAATGTATTTCTCCCTCTTAATGACAAGCTCTGGCCTTTATATAGAGCAAATGCCAGAAACGGTTACAATGATCCAAGGATCAGGATCCTCTCATAACAAACAACGGTCCAGATGAAAAGCACATGCTCCGTCAGTTGGCAAATGCACAGCTGGCACGGAATATTCCAGCATCCTCAACTTGATTCGGTCTCCAGCTGGCGAACAGCATATCTGACAATATCCTCCTCATTTCTGGCTCATGTTGCCTCCATGCGCAACTTTGTAATGCTCAGCTTCAGCAGCAACTCTAACAACATCATGACTTCAATGCTCAGCTTCAGCAGCATCATCATGACTTCCTGCAAGTAAACAGACAAACATTAAGTTCATCATCATTATGATAAACAACAGGAAGTAAAACGTTTCATTAAACAAGCCCCAAAGTGTGCATCTACGAGCTTCAAATCAATGGAAATTTATGCACTAAATGCATAAACAGCATAAAAATAATCAGGTCAACCATCGTTGACCAAACATCAGGCAGTCGGCCCTTTCAAATTTCCATCGCTTCATGTTTTTGCCCATTTTCTTGTATATCGGGTTCAAAATATGATCATGATGATCTCAAATTATACAAGGAAATAATCGCCCTTCAACCATCCTTCGAATCCGGCTTTGCGTGCTCTGTTTGTGTGCTTTGGGTCATCATCATCATGTTCGCATCGGCGTGACTACATATGATCAGGGTGACAATTTTAGACTTGGCCGACGGCAACAGTTATACCTACGTGAAAAATCATGATGATGACCAACTATATGCCCTCTGTCTGGCCGCAGGATATCACAAAATATGATGATCCTCCCCTCCGAATGCTCTGATGAAAAGCACATTAGGATGTTTCACTTCTGCATACTGGGGAAAGAAAGACATCGTCGTCATCATCATGATGAAGACAAACAGGAGGACGCGGAATATGATCCTGCTGCAGGAAAGGAATATCATGATGACGTCATCGTCATCATCAGGCTTCAATAAAATGCAAAGGGATGACGTCACCGTGATGTTTCGTTAAAATCAGGAGATAAATGGAATATCGGGTTACCTCTAAGGAAGATGATCGGGTCATGAATGTAGTATGACCCCTTTGCGGCCAATGTAACCTGTTTGGAAGATCAGGATGATGAACATCATCATCATCATATCCGCACTGGGTGATCTAAAACATGATCCTGCTGAAGGTCCTGATGACGTCATCAGGATATCCGGGGCTTTCGTTAATCTTCGAACATGACGTCATCGTCATCATCATATTCGGGAACCAGAATCACGCCTTGGAAAAAATCCTGCCGAAGGAGAAAGGTGATGGTGACGTCATCGTCATCATCATATTCGCAAAAGTTTATACTTCTCGGCAGGAGGATATTGCGAAATGTCGGGTAGAGAAAGATCATGATGATGATGATCTTGTCAACAAGACAGGAATGAAAAATCACCCTCCGCTTCGAAAGATAAGGTGATCATCATGATCACGCAAAAGGAGATCAGGAGGATATTACGAAATACGATCCTGCCTTGAAAGATCCTGATGATGATGATCACCAGGACTTTGTCGGGCGCGTGCAAATTTTGCAGATGGCAGATTTCTTAAGCAAGGTGATGATGATTCATCAGCATGATATTATAATATGCTCGCGATGTTGGAATATCATGATGCTCGCGATGTGAGAATATCATGATGATGATGATGTTAGAATATCATGATGCTCGCGATGTGAGAATATCATGATGATGATGATGTTAGAATATCATGATGCTCGCGATGTTTCCAGGGTCGCTTGACGGGAAAAGCTCACTATGACTTAAGATTGACGTCCGGATGTTTCGGGAGTGCATTATTTTTATCAGGTGATTGAGTAAGATCATGATGATGACCTTTGGCGATACAAAAGACAGCACGACGGGGACAACCTACTACGACTTAAACTTGACGTCCGGATATTTCGAGCTCAGGATATTACCGGGGAGCCTTTCAAATATCATGATGATGATGTTCATCATACAGCAATTATCAGGTTTGACCAAAACTTTGACTGCTCACAACTCCTTCATATGGATGAATTTTCAAGTGATGTAAAAGGCAAACCTGCATGAAATTTCAAGCTCTTTCTAACCATGAAGTCATAGAAACAAAATATGAACTTTGACAAACTAACCTCATGATGATGACTTACCTCATCCTGACCTTCATGGTGATGATGCACCTGACCTATTTTTACCAAACCGCCAGAAAGCAGACAACACAAGCCAAAACAAAAGTTGGGTCCCTGTTTTGCCAAGTTAAAATGGGGCGTGTTGTGTAACCACACAACACTTCCCTGTATAGCATTGTTGCAGAAACATAATCTACAGATCTACGTAAGACCCCAAAATGGAAAACAACAATACACATCAACCACATAGTAACATCAATAGATTATGAACTAATCAATGGGGACTTGGGATCATGAATTCTTTGAATTCATTGTATCTTTCAGGATAAACAAGGGTTGTTGTGTAACTTTTGTTTTGTGCGCTTGGTTGTGACTAACATCATATACCAATCAACAGAAACTGGTGCTAGAAGGAGGGCCTATTGACAAAGGAAATTGTATATTCTTGTATACATTGCTTAAACATCCCGTCGGTTTGAATTCTGACCATAAACTCACCATTTTGCCTTAAAAACTTAAGAAATCCTGGCTCTTAGGCCAAATACCAGGTCCAGATCTAGTGGACTCTTCAAAGAACTACCTATCAGGGGATTTAGACCTAGGACTATGGACATTCATCACACCCTTGATTCTAGTGCGACAGAAGCCTCACCAGAACGTGCTCCTATCACTTCTATTGGCTTTCAAATACCCACCGGACCACCTATCACACCTCAAGCCCAACCTCAACTTGTCATACCCCAGATCCAACCTCCACCAGTTGCAATGTCATTTTTCACAGCAGAGTCACCGCTGGCCTTCAATGCATATCATGCTTTGCCTAAAAATGTAGATAAAATTTGTCCTAGGTACCATTCGTATCAAGATGCTGATGATCATGTTAGGACCTTCAATGAAGCTTGTTGTAGGGCTAGAATTGAGTATGAGGATGTGGTATGTAGATTGTTTCCATTCTCCTTAGAGGAAGAGGCCTATAACTGGTATACCAGTCTAGGTCAGGGTTCAGTCCATTCATGGGATGCCTTAGAAAATGCTTTCAAGGATAGGTTCAAGGTGCCTATAGATCCTTCAATAAACTATCATCTATTTGCCACCATCAAGAGGTGCGAAGGAGAACCTATTGCAAACTTCAATGCTAGATTACAGAAGATGTTGTCTAAGCTAGTTGCTCCCTACGTTGTAACAGATGAAGCTGCTAGGAGCATCTATTATTCAACTTTAGATCCCCTGACCTCCATGTTTATTAGAAGAACACACCCTGGTGTAACAACCTTAGCGTAGGCTTTTGAGGAAGCTATCAAAGTCAGTCAGCAATTGGCTCCTGCTCCCACACCAAACATTGCCTTCCCTACACTTCCTGGTTATCCTACATATCCTGCCTACCAACAGACCAATGGAGCCATGGTACCTTCAGCTGTGATGCCAGTCCCTTTGTAGATACCTCCACTCAGTGTCATGCCACCATCAAGTGGAAATAACTAGATGTTACCATATCAGACACAAATGCCTCAGGCTGTAGAACAATCCAACAATAACAATGGGTCTTCCTTTTTCAGGCCCTAGACAGAGAATGTGATGGCCAAGGTTCAGGAAGAGAAGGAAGAAATCAAAGAAATATCATCTCAGTTAAGGAAACTTACTACTGAGGTCACTCATCTGAAAAATTAGAATTTCTACTCTCAACCTAATCAAAACAGAGGTTATGCCAATGACAGACCAAATTATCCTGATAGGGGGTACAACAATTACAATAACAACAATGGCAACAATAATCCTCCTAGATAGCCTAGAGTGTGGAACACCAGGTCAAACAATGGTTCCTTGCCTTCACCCCTAGACAATCAGCCTCCTGGTGAACCTAAACAGACCACCAGAGTAAATCTCGCAGAGGTAGCACTTACAAACTAGTGCAGGATACATAACACCAACGCTCATGCAGAGTTGGACTGTCCTCAATTCAGGATTGCTGCTAGCATATTCCAAGCTGAAGTGGCCAGTACCTCAGGTAACCCACCCTATGCAGAGGGAAATGAAATTGTCCCCTGTGAGTATGATTCTGCCCTGGTGCTAGAAAGCTTCATGCATTGTCCTTATCAGTAGACCATATCATCACATTAGGATTACACCTCAACATGTGAGGAATCAGCCATGGCTTTTGAGTCTAACTATGTTTTCCCCTTTGAGGATGAGAATGAGCCATCAATTGAGCATGAGGAAGTCAATGCTTATCAGCAGCAACCTCAGGGTAGGCATAACTACAACTTAAGGAATAACTCAAATAGTTTTGCTGATCCTTTGACTACCTCATTGCCTCCAAACAATTTCAATACTCCACCTGGTCCCAAGGCAAGTAATAACCCTAGACTCCCCAAGGTCAATGCTCAATATCTTGCACCACATAACACAGCACCAAAAGCTGCAAATCCACTTCCTAAATCTGACAAATTGGTTACATATCTGGTAGATGAAATAAAAAAAGTAAAGATCAGCTTGCCAATGTCAGAGTTGCTTAGGACCCTTGCTATCAAGGATGATTTCATGAAATCATTGGATGGTTCTACTCAAAGGGAAGATAGCCATACCCCGAGCCAATTTAGAAATAAAGATCATGCTACCAAGGACATTAACGTCAAACCTAAAACCTCAGCTACTATTCAGGCTGCAGATACCTCCCTCATGACCCTATACAAAGACAAGAGTGAGTCACCTCCCTTCCTCCTTACCACAAGGATGTTTGGTAAAAATTTGCACAACTGCTTAGTAGACTTAGGAGCATCTACCAATGTAATGCCCCTATCCATATGCAATGCTTTAGGGTTACATCCTGCTAAATCATTGAAGAAGGTAACACAATTGGACAAAACAGAAGTAAGTGTGGTAGGAGAACTGACCCACATTCACATGCAGCTAGCATCGGATCCCAGAATCCAGCACTATATTGATATTCAGGTAGTTGATATACTTGATACATATGGAATGTTACTCAGCAAAGACTGGTAAAAAACCCTCAATGGATACATGTCAACTGATTTCAGCCATATGTGGCTACCTTGGAAGGGTATACCAAATCAGATAAAGATCAAAGTTGAACCTCGCATGAGACACATGATCACCGAATATAATAGAACCAATGAAATCATGTATGTGGATGTGGAACCTGGCGTTTACTCCATCAGACCTCAAACCGCCAACATAGAAGAAATCCTGATGCTTGACATATATGATCATAATGGTGACCTTTGGAGTGATGAAATAAATTCAGAGCCTAATTGTAATCTTGAAAATAAAATAGAACTGGATCATTTCAAGAAATTTGAGATGCATTTATCTAGACAGGTGGAACGATGTCAGTTATTAAATGTGCCTGTTCATGATATTCTGATTGATGGATGGTACAGGTTGCATGATGAGGCTCATTCTGAAAAAATGTGTGATGCCTGTTTAGACATGTTGGAGTTGGAACAAGCATATGGTGAAGCATCTTCACCCACGGTAAGTTCCACAGATAACGATAGTGATACTGATTTTTGGTTGTCTTCTGCAATTATAGGAGGATGCACACAGAAAGATGAAAGTTTTGTTCATATGACAGAAGAGATATTGGTATGCAACGGGGGTAATGATAAGAACAAGAAGAAAATCACCCCTGGGAGCGATTGTTTAGTGGAGTCAGATTACGAGTTATTTGACCAGGATAGTGGCAGCGATTTGTCCAAATTTGAGGAGTTTCTGTCGAAAGAAATCCAAAAGATGACGCAGCAGTGTAGGCTTCCCTAGGATGCTTTGATTGAGAAGTGGTGCAGGTTGCATGAGGCACCTCACTCAGAGACATCTTGCTCATTGTGCCTACATATCTTGAGAAGGCATACGCTGCCTGGTCTAGAGAATGTTCCTCCTAATGATAAGAGAAAAGAAGAAATACCAGCTTCTCATAAAGCTGATAAGGTGGTGTCTAAGAAGGCTGGGACACCAAAGCTAAAGTGGATATCAGGTGGTGCAGCTGCCCGAACGAAAAGAAAGAAAGAAGCACCAGACAAGATTTTAGATGAAAATAAGCCATGGATCCTCAGGTTTGACAGATCCAAGTCAAAACAAGGAGCTGGAGTAGGAATAGACCGCATTGACCCATCTGGAAAATCCTACTTGGCGGCATACAGATTGCAGTTCCCATGTACAAACAATGCGGCAGAGTATGAAGCTCTAATTCATGGGATACTGTTCGCTCTTAGAAAGAAGGTGAAAATTCTGCATGTCTATGGAGACTCAGAATTAGTTGTTAGATAGGTGGGGTATATACTCCTGCAATTACAGAAGGCTATCCAATTACAGACACAGGGTGTGGAACTTAATAAAAGAGTTTGATGCATTCAATATCACCCACATACCCAGAGAGCAAAAGCACAGAGCAGACGCTTTGGCCCAGGCTGCCAGTACTCTAGAGCCACTGTCCATATCAGGCTTAAAAAGATTCTCAGTTGAATTAGTATCAGTGCCTTTAGTACCTGATAATGTAACTAATCTCCAAGTATTTGAAGATGATCAGCATATATTAGATTTTATTTCCAATAGAGATGTTTTTGAGGCACAGATCATTGATGAAAAGAATCTAGAAGATCATGTCTGGGAGGAAGAAGAAAAGCCTATAGCCTTCATGAGCTGCCCTTTCAGAGATGCAGAGCTCAGGTATATGGACGTTGAAAGACAGGCACTTGCTTTGGTTCGAGCAGTCAA
The DNA here is from genome assembly GCA_027924645.1 of Cunninghamia lanceolata. Lineage (NCBI taxonomy): Eukaryota > Viridiplantae > Streptophyta > Pinopsida > Cupressales > Cupressaceae > Cunninghamia > Cunninghamia lanceolata. The sequence goes on from BSBN01000913.1 coordinate 2,870,824, forward strand.
GAAATTTAGGCACTACATCCTGAGAAGTAAGGTGATTGCTGTTGTACCTGATGCAGCAGTGAAAATGTTGTTAATGCAAAGTGAACCAGGTGAGAAAAGGGCTAAATGGATCACTGTCCTCCAGGAGTATGATATGGACATTACCCCTATGAAACTGGTAAGAGGGTAGGCATTAAGCCAGATGATATCAGAGATTGATCCCAATATCATGAGCTAGCAATACGTTGTAAATGCAAAGGATGACAGAGAATGGTACTTAGACATCAGGCACATCCTGATCACTGGAAGATGTCCCTCTAGACTGCAGGCCTCACAGAGGAGAGCCCTGAAGATAAAGTCGCTAAAATATATGTTAAAAGGAGGAGTCCTTTTCAAGAAAAACTATGAGGGGATATACCTGAGGTGCCTAGAAAGATCAGAAGCAGATAAGGTGCTAGCAGAATTACATGATAAATTTGGGATTGCACATGGGTCATCCTTAGCCACCACTCATGCTATCCTCAGGGCAGGGTATTATTGGCCCACAATTTTCAAAGATATAGTTGGACACATCAAATGCTGTCATATGTGTCAGGTTGCTGCAAATAGAGAGAAATATGCTGCTCAACCTTTGCAACTAGTGATGGAGATGCACCCCTTTGCTCAATGGGGAATGGACTTCATAGGACCCATCAATCCTCCATCATCCTCAGGCCATAGGTATGTTTTAACTATTACTGATTACTGTACCAGGTGGACTGAGGCTGTTAGCAGCAAGACATGCAATGCTAAGGATGTCATCAGTTTTTTGGAAACCAATATAGTGACCAGGTATGGAGTTCCATATGCTTTAGTATGTGATAATGGACGTGCTTTTGCCTCAGTTAAATTGTCAAGTTGGGCTTTTGATCATGGGGTCATTTTAAAATTCTCCTCAAACTACTATCCCTAAGGGAATGGGTTAGCAGAATCCACAAACAAGAACCTATTGAACATCATAAAAAAGCTGATAGATAAGAACCCAAGGGAATGGAACACTCTATTGAAATATGCCTTGTGAGTAGATGGAACCAGGAATAAAGCTGCATTAGGAAATTCACCTTTTCACTTAGTATATGGGGTGGATCCCATCCTCCCTGTCAACTTAAAGATTCCTACAGTGCAGTTCGCACAAGAGTACCTAGGCATAGATAATAAACAAGAAGTTAGATTGCTACAACTAATGCACCTAGAGGAAAAAAGAAGTGTAGTAATTAACCAATTTGCTAAACATCAGTCTGTTGTCAAGCATTGGTTTGACAAAAGAGCCAGAATCAAGGCTTTCAGGATCTCAGATCTAGTCCTCATGTGGGACAAAGCACATGAAAGGAAGGGTGATCATGGTAAATTTGACAAACTCTGGATAGGCCCCTTTCAAATTTCTGAAATTCTAGGACACAACACCTACAGGCTCAAGTCTTTAACAGGTGAGGAGGTTCCATTACCAATTAATGGATAGTTCCTCAAACACTATTTTTAGCCCTGAGGTGGCATCATGATAGTCATGTGTATCATAGTGTACTTTCTTTGTATAGTTGTTTGTGTAGTGGCTTTGTTTTGCTTGTTTTGTTTTGGTTGCTTTGTTTCCTCAGCAGGGATCTTTCTTTTGATTTAGAGTATGAAGGAGCAAATTAACAACCACTAAAAACAATGGAAAATTCAGATCATTAAGGTTAATTATTTGAAATTCATGCATAGCTTGTTGTAACTGTCATGAATGTAGAAAGTTGTTTAACTTGTGAAATTTTGTATTCAATAAGAATGGGTTGAGTATTCAAGGAATGTTTCTCACAATGACACACCTAAAATCCTTGGGTTTGTTGAACTTACTAGTGTAGATATTAGGTGAAAAATCAGAGGTCACCCTTGCTACCATTACAATTCTCAGCTTAATTTCAGCAAGTGACCACTCCTTGCATCATGAAGTTACAAATGCAATATCTTATGAAATCTCTATCAAAATACAAAAATAAATAAATAAATAAATAAAATGGATTATACAAAAAATCTAGATTAAGCCATCTAAGTAACTCTACCGGGGCTATAGACGCTTGCTGGCAGTGGGGCTCTACTTAGGAGAATTGTAACGATAACCTTGCCGGGGCTATGGACGCTCGCTAGCAGCAAGGCCCTATTCGGTTGGCTATGAGGGAATGTCCTCACCTACGTAGTCTAATATCAGTCACTGGTTTGTTCAACTGATCTTCAAGATGAGGCTTATTAATCATGTGCACCCACTTAAACTAAAATGAAAATTCATGCACCTTATTGAATACATTAAGTCCCAAGTTGGATAATAATTTACAGAAAAGATAGTAAGGAGTTATGAATTTATTTCATTTAGTTTTCTTTAATGGGTTGAATTTGATTGTTTTGTTTGGTTTCTAGTTGTTGTGATGTTCACAACACGCCCCATTTTACTCCTTAGCAAAATGAGGACCCCTGCTGTGGCTTTTTGCTTTTTGCTTGTGTGTGTTGTTTTGCCTGGTGGTAAAGGGGAAAAGGGGTTAAAATTGAAAACCTTGTTAAAAATTGAGAAAAAATGCATTTCAGTACCAGTGCATAGTATGGTTGGATTCCTTGTCAAAAATGAGCTAGGGTTGCTTTTTGAACCATGTCAAAATTTGCCATATTTTGCAAGTTATGAGCATTTTGGTAAAATGTACAAGGGAAGGGTTTGTTGTTTGCACATACAAGTCTCTTTGTATATCGCTTTCCATATACAAATTCGTTTGTATATGCAAAGATCATTTTATACTTAGTCACTTTTGTAGTCAGGATCATATACAAAGTCATTTGTGTGTCTTTTTTGCCTTGTATACATTTGGTAGAGTTTATGCATACATGCAAGGTGGACCTAGAATAGTTAAGAGTTGAAATGAATAAATGTTTAAATCTGTCGCATGTATCTCGCGTTTGTATGTTTGATGGGTCATAACATACAATGCATTTATACAAGGACCGGAATCGAAAAGTTATTAAGCAATGTTAATTCATTGTATATTTCGAGCTTGTATATCTAAACATGCATTTGATATATACATTTGCAATGTGCAGGCTATGGACCCGAAAGCATCGTGAAGAAGAGTTAAATGGTTGTATATTTGGTGCTTGTATATTTTTACATACGAGCGAAACATACAAGTTAAAAGATACAAGGCTCGTAATGTACAAGCGCCAGACCTGAAAGTCTATTAAAATAGCCTAAGTCCTTGTATGTTTTTGGCTTGTATATTGGCGAGATACAAGTGTTTTATACATCAGGCGGACCTAGGGCAATTATAAATTTGAGTTAAGTCTTTGTATGTTTCGGCTTGTATGTATGATTCAATGTACATACATTCCGAAACATACAAAGCGGAGATACATTGCCCGGAACCTAAATTTCATGAAGCAGAGTTAATTCAATGTATATCAGGCTTGTATATTCTTATATACAAGCCAATATACATTGCACTTATACAAAGCGGAATCAAAGAGAAAATCAAAACCAATTAAGTACTTGTATCAAACCCAAATGTATATCAAAAGATAAAAAAATTTAAACAAAGAAAAAGGGCGGGAAAGCGAAGCGATTGGATTTTTGGATCCATTTTTGGAGCCTGAGTGCATGTTTCTGGTCAATGATGGTTGACCCAACTAGTTTTAACGCCGTATATGTATTTTTGATGCACAATTTTCAATAATTTCAGGGTCTGATTGCTGTGTTTGCGCATCTTATAGCCTAATTTAATGTAAATGTTCATTTTTCCTGTTGACTTACTAAATGATGATGCTTATTCCTGCTTATTTATTACAGATTGTTGGAGTAGTTGGGAAGAAGCAGAGTTGCCGACACAGTGGCGGCATGCAGGTGAATATAAAGATGGAGCTTTGAGTGGTGATGACATCACACAAGATAGCACCAAATCCCGAGAGGCCAAACACGCCAGGAGAGGAGGGGCTTTCAATGCAAGACGGTTTGCAGATGGAGACATTATTGTTGGAGCGGCGCCCTGTCTGGGTATGTTGCTCGAATTCTTGGCGAGATTCATTTCTCACCATTTGATGTTGCATTTCAAGATGCTAACCATTGATCTCCTAGGGTTTTGGGCACCATTTTAGGGAAGAAACCAGAGATATATATATTGAGCCCCTATTCTGTACAAAGGAGGAGGTCAATCATACAAAAAATTAGACCTATAGTAGTTTTATGAAGAGATTGGATTACTGAGACTAGTGAGGACTAGATTGTTGAAATAATCAAGGTCCTTTCCTCAGATCATTGTAAATGTACCTGTTTTATGAACATACTTTATGGAGATGAAGCTTCAGACTATATCCTGATTGTAAACCTTAAGTAGTCTTCAAGTTGATTTCTGAATATGTACTGGTGAATACTGTGTTCTATAGAAGCGCTTTCATTTCACTGCATGTTGTTGTCAACTTTTACCCTTGAAGATTTGAACTGAATCATGTGGATTTGTGGACTGTCTTGGTGAAGTATGATTTTAGTTTTCTTCTCTTCATTGCATGTATGGGAATATGTATGTGGATCTGTGATCTCAGTCAAGTAATTTTAGGATTCTTACTCTCTAACCCTTTTTCTCATTTTAATTTCATTGAAATCACTTTCATAACTGCACATCATGACAAGTATTGAGTAGAATAGAAAAATATACTGACATCTTGAAGACAACTGAGTATCGTTAGCATATTTTGAGCTAAATGCATGTAGTATTGAAAATGTCATGCAGAGAATCACAAATAAGGGTAGAACTCATGCAAATATCAACTTAGACACATCCTTTGAGGATATATACTGTGTAGAGTAACTTCCATGTATAGCATTGTTGCAGAAACAAAATCTACAGATCTACATAAGACCCCAAAATGGAAAACAACAATACACATCTATTGCAAGTATGAGGATAACTGGTGTTTTCATTGATGTCAACATACTCATGTTGCATTAATGAGAAGGATTAGGTAAGCTGTGTGCTGAGGATATTGAGAGAATAAGTCTCAATCAGGAACAGTGAAGAATAGTGATGACAAGAAGGCAAAAGTTCTCAATAGGTTGCGGATTAGAGGATGCAGTTTAAAGGGTTTGTAGATACGAGTCTTGAGATGTTTTAGTCAAGAGTTCAGAGGTCCGCATGAAGATCTGAAGAAGTTATGATTGCTCAAGTAGAATCGGTTCTGACAGATGTTCAGTGGTGACAGAGTGTCACAGATTGGTTCGGTGAGCTCCAGAATTACATTATCTCATTCTGCGGATTGGAGGGAGTGTTGAAGAAGCCTGTGTTAAGTGACAACTAGACTTGTTCATGGTTTGGAGGTCTGAAAGCACCTTTTTAATTATGACAGTGATGACAGACTGTGTTCTTGAAGTTCTGGATGAAGAAGAGAAGAATTCCAATAAGCTGATAAAGTGTGGATGTTCTTGATGACTCAGGAAAGGTTTTGTTGATCTTTGGATCATGTACAATTCTTATTGGTGGTCCGCATTGAAGTTAGAGTTTGCATTTGAAGAATAACCACAGATATTGGTGTTCTTCTTGAGACTGGCCGACTGGATATATCACACGTCTTGCGAATGTTCTTATAGGTGTTTGCCGACTTAGATGAGTGTTCCTAAGTTGATGCCTTGTATAAATAAGGGACTGTGAATTCATTTTGTAGTGTCTTGGTGCGGATGAGTGTGGTATAGCAAAGAAGAAGAGCAAAAGGTAGAGCAGGAGTTTTTTGGGCATAAATGGAACTGATCCAGGCAAGGTAAAGATGCCAACCTCTAGTTCAAGTTTGTGATACTTGTTACTTTGTAGACAGTGTGTCTCTTGTAGGTAGTGTGCCTCTTGCGAGTAGTGTGCTCGGGCAGTGAGCCCTAATTGGCATGTACCATCTATTTTTTCTTATTCTTCTAACAGAGAATAATCCTTGGGTTAATCACCCTGTGGTTTTTCCCTTGACCAGGTTTTCCACGTCAAAATCTTGGTGTCTCATGTGTTGATGTGTATCTGCTCCGGTGTTTATGCTTTATGCTTTCATGAGTGATTAATTGATATGCTATTAAATAACAAAGAAGATTTAAGTGTTTGAATTAGAAGCAAGTTTTATACAACTGATTCACCCCCCCTCTTAGTTGTGTGCCCTAAATCTAACAATTGGTATTAGAGCTGAGTTCCTCTAAAAGGAGCTTAACTGCTTGAGGAGATCTAGGATGTCATCATACAAGAAGGATAGTCTGAAGTTTGATGGAAACAACTTCTCTCTTTGGAAAGGTCGCATGAAAAGTCACTTGTAGTGTGTATACGCTTAAAAATGACACAAATCATCCTAAATAAATATTCTAAATATTTATTCTATTCTTCTACCAATTAAATAAATATTCTAAATTTATTTAATCAGGTTCACTATTCCATAATTAAATAAAATCACTTTATTTAATTAAAATTCCCTAATTTCTTCTAAGTATCTCACATAATTAAATAATCATAAATTATTTAATTAATCCAAATTCCTCTATCCTAAGTTCTAAATTCTAAAAATCCACATCACCTTTACACCTCACCTTTTCCACCTCACCTTGTCCACCTCATCAGGTTGCACATGTAATTAAATATATTTTATATTTAATTACCTTATTTTCCCTCACCCACATGGCCTATTTCTTCTCAAATCAGAGGTTAGTTAACTAATCAATCAAAAGTGTTAACTAACCTGTCAATTGAGTCAATCCCTCAATCAATTCAGTCAGTTCCATAATTCATTCTTCTAACTGATCAATCAAATCTGTTAACAGACCAGTCAATGGAGTTAACTCTCCAATCAATTTTGTCACATCCCCTCTTTCATGATGGAGCTGGGACACTTGTCACATTTCTACTGGTTGCACATTCCTCAACCATCCTCAGCTGTTGATCTTCATATCTCCTCTCACCCGTTGATTCCCATTCTTCCAAGTCTATAAATGAAGCTTCATCCCTTCATTTTATTCATCCAGGATTTTGACATCGTTACTCTGCAGAAATATCACCAGCGCGCCTTTGGCACCCTCATGTCATCCACAAGCTTAAGATCACCATTGTTGCTTTGAAGCTCATCTTCATTGCATATCACCACAGCCATTCACCATCGACTTCCTACAAACAGCAAAAAGAGTGCACTCTCTGAGGGCTCATTTACCAGCAAAAGGACAATTCTGATAGCGAACAACAGAAGTTTCAAAATAGGAAAGGTTTGCTTTGTATTTCTCATTGTTTCGTTTTATTGAATCTTTCTTGCTCTCACTATTCTGTTGATGTTTGGGTCTTATATTATTCATTTGATTGATCTACGTTTTACCCTTACATAGTGTATGGGAAAGGCATACTGGTCCATGGTCACAAAAGCTTATACACCTCCACAGGGTGGTCTGACAACTCTAAATGAAATCACAGATGCTGAAAACAATCTGTGGACCAAAGAGGCTCTTCTAAGTGCATTAACTGACTTAGAGCTCTCAAATGTTATTGACCTACCAACTGCCTATGAGATCTGGATTAAACTAAAACTTCTGCATGAAGGAGATGAGTATGTTAAGAGTGCAAGGTTGCAGAGTCTCAAAGGGAAATTTGAAAGACTGAAGATGAGAGATAATGAAAATATTACTACCTTTATGCCAAGAGGAAATGAGCTGGTGTGTGGAATTAGGAATGCTGGTGGAGTTTTGGATGAAAATGAGATTGTTGGCAAAATTCTCAGATCCCTTCCTGCTACCTACAAAATCAAGGTTGCTGCCATTGATGAATTCAAAGCTCGTACAACTGTCACAAGAGACCAATTGGCTGGCAAACTGGCTGCATTTGAAATGACCGAGTTTGGAGATGATCCCCCCAAGACTGAATCTGCATTCAAAGCCAGTGCCTCTGTGAAAGGTAAACAAAGATTTGATCCGGGAGAAAACTCTTCAAGGATGCTGTCATGGTATGATCAAACAAGAAGAGACATGGAAGTGGAAGAAGCAGAAACAACTCAACTTGAAGCCCTCATTGCAAAGAGACTGCTAAGAGGATCCAGTAACTATGAAGGAAAATTACCCTTTAAGTGCTTCAACTGCAATAAGATTGGTCATTTTGCCTCAAGATGTCCGAAAAGCTCTACAAGGTCAAATTCTAACAGACAAAGGTTCCAAAAGAATTGTTATTATGTTCATGAAGAAGATGATAATGAAGGAGTAACAGATGATGAATCAGAGATAGGAAACAAATCCAGAAATGAATGGGTGTTTATTGCCATCAAGGAAGAAGATCTAATATCCTCTGAATTTGTCAATCATAAGGTTGTAGAAAGAGCTTTGGCTACCCAAGTTGAAGAAAAGGATGATTGGGTTATTGATAGTGGATGCTCTCACCATATGACAGGTGACAAGAACAAGTTCTTAGATTTGGAAAGGTATGAAGGAGGAGTGGTAAAGTTTGGTGATAATTCTGCTGGTAGAATCAGAGGAAGAGCAACTATTTCTTTTAATGGAAGAAACAAAACTGGTAATGTGCTGTATGTTGAAGGTTTGAAGCACAATCTTCTCAGTGTTGGATAGTTGGTGGACAAAAGCTATGATCTCCGATTCAATGATGGAAAATGCAAAATCCTTGAAAGATCCAGAATAGAGATTGCATCTGGTACTCAAACTAAAGGTAATATCTTCCACTTGGTTGGTGCTGGTAAAAGTTGTCTGTTTGTTCAAGTTGATCAGAGTTGGTTATGGCATAGAAGGATGTGTCATGTAAATTTTGATAACATCATCAAGATAAGCAATACTCAGGCTGTAAGAGATCTTCCAAAATTGGTAAAACCTACAAACAGTTTGTTCAAAGAATGTCAGCTAGGTAAACAAAGTAGAGTCTCATTCAAAAGCAAGGATCAGTCCTCTACTGGATTATTGGAATTAGTTCATACTAATCTATGTGGTCTGACAAGAATCAAGAGTATGAAAGGTGATAGATATTTTATGTTACTAATTGATGACCATTCCTAGATGATGTGGGTTACCTTTCTTAAAGAGAAATCAGAAGCTTTTGAGAAATTTAAAATCTTCAAGGCTATGGTAGAGAATCAGACTGGATTAAAACTGAAATGTCTGAGGTCTGATAGAGGTGGTGAATTCACATCTGGTGAATTCATAGATTTTTGTTAGAAGCATGGTATAAAGAGACAATTATCTACTCATAGGACTCCACAGTAGAATGGAGTAGTAGAGAGAAAGAACTGGACCATCCAGGACAATGATGATGGAAGCAAATGTTCCCCAGATGTTTGGGAGAGAAGTTGTCAGCACTGCAGTCTATACTCTCAATCAAGTTCAAATCAGAAGCAATACCGGTAAGACTCCTTATGAACTTTAGTTTGGCATCACTCCTACTGTGAGATATTTCAGAGTATTTGGTAGCAAATGTTACATTAAAAGAGATGAAGATCTAGGAAAGTTTGTTGCTAGAGTGATGAAGGAATATTCTTGGGTTACTCTACTCAAAGCAAAGCATACCGGTGTTATAACAAGAGACTAAGAAAGATGATAGAAAGTACAAATGTGAAGGTTGATGAGGGAATAGAGAAACCCTCAAGGTTTTATGAGTACGATAAAGATGATTAGAATGGTGTTCTGGTTCAAATAGCTCAATCCTCTCCTAAAAGTCAGATTCAGACTGATCCGGTAAATCAGGGAGAAGAGATAGGTCTGAATGAGCCTGATCAAGAAGTAGAAGTGAAAGAAACTCCTAAAGTTTCAAGGTATGTAACACTGAACCACTCTGAAGATCAGATCATAGGTGACAAAAGCAAAGGTGTGCAAACTAGAAGGAAAATTGCTCAAAATTTAGATGAATGTCGTCAGATTTCAAAGATTGAACCTAAGACAATAAATGAAGCCTACAATGATGAAAATTGGACCAAAGCAATGGAGGAGGAGTTGATGCAAATTGAGAAAAATCACACTTGGGATCTTGTTTCTAGACCTAGAAACAAGAATGTGATTGGAACCAAATGGGTCTTCCGGAACAAACTAAATGAAGTTGGTGAAGTAATTAGAAATAAAGCCAGATTAGTCTGCAAAGGCTACTCTCAAATAGAAGGGATTGATTTTGAGGAAACCTTTGCTCCGGTGGCAAGAATTGAAGCAGTCAGACTATTTCTTGCATTTGCTGCCTACAAATATTTCAAAGTGTATCAGATGGATGTCAAATCTACCTTCTTGAATGGTGACTTAGAAGAAGAAGTGTACATTGAACAACTGGATGGATTTCAGTTATCTGAGCATGGTGATATGGTCTGCAAATTAAAGAAGGCACTATATGGTCTAAAGCAAGCTCCAAGAGCATGGTATGAAAGGCTGGACAAACATCTTTTAAAGATTGGTTTCAACAAAGGTACTGCTGATAGTAACCTATATTTCAAAATTGATCATGAAAACATCTTGATTGTTGAAGTATTTGTTGATGATACCATCTTTGGAGGAAGAGACAGTATGTGTAAAACCTTTGCAAATCAAATGAAAAGTGAGTTTGAAATGTCAATGCTCAGTGAAATGAATTTCTTCTTGGGTCTGCAAATTACTTAGACAAAGAAAGGAATCTTTATCTCTCAGACCAAATATGTGAAAGAATTATTGAGGAAATTTGGAATGGAAGATTCAAAGCCAATGAACACTCGCATGGCAACCAAGATGTGTCGTGTCCAGCCTATTAGCCACCTGGTCTGAAAGCAGTATGGCAACTCGTCTCCCTCATCGTCTCAGGGCTTGAAATCTAGATATGGTCGCCAGAAGACCACATCTACTCCATCCAGGGTGTGCCTCCAGTACTCTAGCTTCCCCAGCCTATGCTGGCAAATCACTCCTGCATAGCCATAACTGTATGGCTCTCCTCGCTGCCTCGCGAAGACACATATCGGCCTAGTCATCGCTATGTGCTCCCACAGCCAAAACTGTAGCAATAGGACCCCAGCTGATAGACTCATGTTGCGGTGGTACACCACCTGATACATGTCATGGTATAGATGGGCTAGTATGCAGACTCCCCATGCATATCGGGTGCCCTCAGTCAGCATCCGCTCCATGATCCTGCCCCATCCAATGGGGAATCCATGCGATCTCCTCTCTGGGCATACAACGCCCTTGATCTATCTAGCCACAATCCCAGGGAAGTAGTCATAGCAGTCGTATATATCCTGCCACGAGATAACCTATCCAACTAGCTCAGGATCATCGAACACTCGCTAGCACTCAGCAAGTCCCGCATCCCGCTGTGCATCATACTCCACTAACTCCCCCACCACGGGTAGGTGCAGTATCTGGTAGACGTCCTCCAGCGTCACAGTCATCTCTCCAGTCAGAAAGTGAAAGGTCCCATCCTCACTGTGAAATCTCTCCACAGCAGCCGTCAGCAGTCCTCAGTTCGCCCGCACCTCAGGCATGAAGCAAACATAATCTAAACCGATGGCACCAAGCGCCACTCTGTCAGTCTCTGTCAGCATATATCTCTGCAATAAGGGCATGGGAAACATCTCCCTCGACTGTAGTGTGTCTCAAATATCCTCCTGTAAGCAAGCAAGGCAGCGCGTCAGTCTCCAACTGCATATACCATACTCAACATATCTCCTGAACTATATCAACTCAACTTAGCATCTCAAATTGATCAACCAAGCACACTACATCTCTTGACTAGATTCCTGCAATCTCGGAGATAGCTCATCGATTCTCGTATCAAATAAGACGCTAATCGAATCAATTTGGCTAAGTAAATTGTCTATCTATGGCAAAGGCACCACTACAGGTGGTGAAAGTGCCGTTTCTTGGTGTATGCGCCGCTAGAATCAACGTATGCGCCGCTACAGTGCACATATGCGCAATTCCACTAAATGCGCTGCAACAATCGGCATATGCACTGCCATATTACAGAAGCGCGGCTTTAATACACGTATGCACCGATTTCACGCATGCACCGCTACATTACACATATGTGTCGCTTGATCACACATGCGCAGCCTAATTATGGAAGCGCAGCTACAATGCACAGATGCGTCGTCTTCATGCATGCGCCACCGAAACCGGCATATGCGCCACGAAACAACAAAAGCACCGCTTCGCGAGACATATGCGCCGTTCTACACTTCGGCGCATCTGTTTGACCTATTTTCTACATGCATTTATGACACCAAAAATCGACCCTAGGAGAAGTTTTTTGAAGCACATACTGGGGGTCCTACCTCTGCTGGCCGCCTGAATCGACGAACTTGCTCGAATCGATGCTCCTTGCATGGAATGTCTGCTGCTCCAAGTTTGCTCTAAGCTCTCTCAATCCAATCTAGATCAAACAAGTGTACAAATGACTATTCTTGTGGACCCAGCTCCTATTTATAGCCTCCCACACCCTAATTCTGGCTAGGTGATGACTGTGACTACTTCTCGTGCCCATTTTTTCCTCCCATTTTCTTCCCGTGTCCCTGACCGCGTCCCTTTTCCTCCAACCTATCCTAACCCCTTTGTCTTCATGAGATTGTCCATCTCTGATTCTTTCACCCTTTTCCCGTCCAATCTCTCGCGGGGGGCATCCTATCGTCATTAAACCAGTACCAGGGGCAAACTAGGGCATGTATCACTATCAGATTATCAATTTCTTTGAAGCAACGCTGTAAACTGCATTGCATCAAAGAGGGGCAAAATGTATACGCCTAAAAATGACACGAATCATCCTAAATAAATATTCTAAATATTTATTCTATTCTTCTACCAATTAAATAAATATTCTAAATTTATTTAATCAGGTTCACTATTCCATAATTAAATAAAATCAATTTATTTAATTAAAATTCCCTAAATTCTTCTAAGTATCTCACATAATTAAATAATCATAAATTATTTAATTAATCCAAATTCCTCTATCCTAAGTTCTAAATTCTAAAAATCCACATCACCTTTACACCTCACCTTTTCCACCTCACCTTGTCCACCTCATCAGGTTGCACATGTAATTAAATATATTTTATATTTAATTACCTTATTTTCCCTCACCCACATGGCCTATTTCTTCTCAAATCAGAGGTTAGTTAACTAATCAATCAAAAGTGTTAACTAACCTGTCAATTGAGTCAATCCCTCAATCAATTCAGTCAGTTCCATAATTCATTCTTCTAACTGATCAATCAAATCTGTTAACAGACCAGTCAATGGAGTTAACTCTCCAATCAATTTTGTCACATCCCCTCTTTCATGATGGAGCTGGGACACTTGTCACATTTCTACTCCTCAGCCGTTGATCTTCATATCTCCTCTCACCCATTGATTCCCATTCTTCCAAGTCTATAAATGAAGCTTCATCCCTTCATTCTATTCATCCAGGCTTTTGACATCGTTACTCTGCAGAAATATCACCAGCGCACCTTTGGCACCCTCTTGTCATCCACAAGCTTGAGATCACCATTGTTGCTTTGAAGCTCATCTTCATTGCATATCACCACAGCCATTCACCATCGACTTCCTACAAATAGCAAAAAGAGTGCACTCTATGAGGGCTCATTTACTAGCAAAAGGATGATTCTGATAGGCGAACAACAGAAGTTTTGAAACAGGAAAGGTTTGCTTTGTATTGCTCATTGTTTCATTTTATTGAATCTTTCTTGCTCTCACTATTCTGTTGATGTTTGGGTCTTATATTATTCATTTGATTGATCTACGTTTTACCCTTACATTTTTGGCACCCACCGTGGGGCCCATGTCCCTTTATCTCATCAAAATCTGAGCTTTTTTGAAGGTAGGTTCTGTACAGGTCACGCAGAATCACGCACAGACTACTTCGGCGCATTTAAACATTTCTACGGTGCATATACAAACTGTTACGGTGTTTCTATCATTCCTGCACATCTGTGTATTTTTGTTGCGCTTTTGCGCACTGTTACGGCGCTTCTGTCATTATTGTGCATCTGTTCATTTGCGTTGCGCTTTTGAAGACTGTTACTGCACATTCATCATTGCTGCGCATTTATTCATTTGCACAGCGCATACGTGTAATATTGTGGCGCATTCATTATTGTTGTGCTTCTGTTGATTACTTCTGCGTATCTAATCACTGAAGCTGCGCATTTGTAATAGGCTATGGTTTTAGTACTTTTCTAGGAGAATTTGCTAACGCTGACCTTTTCACAGGTATTTGCTGGAGCTGTTTTGCAGGATAGGCTCGGGTTTAGTTCCATATAGTTGCATTTAATTAGTTCACATTTCACTTTCCAAGGGATAGTAAAACTGATGTGCATTCAAATCCTCACCTAGCTTTAATTAGGAAAGCAGTAACTGGATCACTTGTTTCTTGCATTGCAACACTTTCCAAGTTATTGCTATCTGGGATTAAAACTGAACTCACCTTTGATTTGGAGGTTAAAAAGAACCATTGCTATGTCGTGAGACCAAAACTTCAAAGTTAACTATCTCGTGCTACGCAGTTTAAAATTGAACTCACCTTTGATTTGGAGGTTAAAAAGAACCATTGCTATGTCGTGAGACCAAAACTTCAAAGTTAACTATCTCGTGCTACGTGGATTTAAAACTAAACTCACCATTACTTTCTGGGATTAAAACTCAACCACTGCTATCTTGCTAAAATCACTTCAATGTTCTGTGCTTGAGTAGATTAGCCCATTTAGTTTTTCACTTTTAACTAGGTTGGATTAATCAGTGTATTCTGTGCTTGGCGAATGACAATAGGTTTATGCTCTCCCCTCTTCTGGGTGATCAGAGTGCCAGACTTGTCATTCTATTTGTTTAACCTTTAGGAGGGGCCTGCCCTTGGATGCACGCTTGTCCAAGTGGGAACGACCCTGAGTGGTAACAGGCTAAACGCCAAGCCCTACCAAGCCACTTAAAATAAATTGTGCTTGAGGTGAAAACTTCCTGCAACAAGTGCTGTTATGTTACACCGACGGCCAACCTCCCCCAAAACCCTCTCAGGCGCAACCCTTTGAGGCTGGGAGACTCCATAACGGAGAGTAGTGCTGCCGCACGTGTAACCACTTGAACGGTTGCCCAAATTAAATACCTCTTGTTTTAGTGGCCCAAATCCCTTATAATCCATTTCTCACCTAGGATTTTTGTGCTTGCTTTTGTTCAGTTAGTCCAAAATAGAGTCAAAAAAACTACAAAAATAATGAAAAACTACAAAATATTCTTTGTGCTTGCTGTGTTCTCTTGCTATTACTTCATAATATCAGATCAGGAAGACCTTTTCTAGCCAAAAAAATACCAAAAACAGGAGAAAAATCAAAAATTTTGCCAAAAAAATTAGAGCTACGCATATATTCGTTTCTGCTGCGCATTTACTGCGACTTGCTATGCATATGTAACGACTTGTTGTGCATATACAACTTTTTCTACGCATATATGCACTGTTGCTGGGCATATATAATTCACCAGAACTATGCATTTACTGCGACTTATGGCGCATTTGTCCATTCCTGCTGCGCATTTGTTTCAGCGCATATGCAACAGTGAGCACTTGCCCTATTTTTGAGAAGATATTTTCACCTGATCAGAGCACCCATTTCAACCTAGTTTCACTTTCTGAGATTAGAGTCAACCTTGCAGTCAGTCTTCATCCGTTTCACCCAAATCTCTCTCTTTCGTGAATTGTCCCATTCACTTTCTGTCCAAGTCACTCTTGTCCCAAAGTCAGTCTATCCCATACCGATTCGACATAGGTCCCTTTTCGTGTCATTAGTGAATTCACGTAAGCCTAGTAGGTCACAGTACCTTTGCTAGTAGTCTTGTTGAACGACTAAGCCCTACACAGTAAGACTGGTATCAACTACCCTTGCTAGTGGCTAGAGTCTTGTGTCAACCATCTTACTTGAAGTCATTGAGCGAGAAAATCCTTTGTCCAAGTCTTGTCCTAGATATCCCATTCATAACAGTCTCAGTCGGCACCTTGCCAGAATTTCTAGTCCTCGTCCCCTCCATCCCGCATCACCTTGCATGGTTCTTACTCGATCCCAGTACAACAAGCAAATCGAAATGGCCGACTCATCCAATCACCTTCTCCCACCACGTGATGGTGAAGAAGAGATTTCTCATGAAGAATTAGTGGCGCACATGCAAGATAGAAAATTCCAACACGTTGTAGAGAAGATGATCCTTGAAGACCCCCATAAATACTTCCATCATCTTGCTAGTCTTAGAATCAAACTCCCTGCAGACTTTGACATTAGCTCCATCATGGAAAATGTAGATAATGATCATGAGAGGGGCACGAATGACACAGTCCCACATGCAAATGAGAGGGGCACTAATGACACGATCCCCCATGTAAATGATAGAGGAAAGCAACCCATAGATCAAAATGCTCCTATGGCAGACGTGAGACAACAAATCGAAAGTCTAAAGCTAGAAATATCCAACCTTAAGACCGGTACAAGTTCCAAGAACTACTCTTTGGAAGACATAGCACCGTACCCCTTTGACAGAAATTTGGTCATGAAACCATTCCCCTTTCAGTTCACAGTTCTGAAATTTGACAAATATAAAGGGAAGGGGGACCCTCGAGATCATATCAGGGAATTCACCGCAGCATGTTTAGAAGTAGCTCACAACGAGACCTACTTAATGAGACTGTTCCCCAGATCTTTAGGTGGTCAAGCTATGGAGTGGTTCTCGCGTCTCCCACCAGGAATCAAAACTTTTGATGAACTTGTCAATAAATTTATAACGCACTTCTCTTACAACATAGAACACAGGTATCTATGCTAGATCTATGCAACACCGAACAAAAGAGTGGTGAGTCATTTGCCACCTTCTTACAACGATGGAGACAGCTAGCTAGTAAGTGTTCTTACGACATGCCTGAGAAGCAACTATTGGAAATGTTTGTCCACAATTTGAATACTGATCTTAGCTATCAAATTCAGATACAATGCCCTACCTCATTCTCCAAAGTCATTGAAATGGGCCTATTCATTGAAAAAGCTATGATCACTAAAGGAACTCTCAAGCTCTACAAGGACACACCTCCTTCCAATTACATAATGGATAAGTCAAAGTTTTGGACCAAGAACAAGAATGTGGTCAACGATGGAGTAGTGGATGCCAAGGCGGCAACCCCTAAACAACAACCCATATTCACTCTTAAGGGAGAAGCAAATAATGGTGCACTCAACAAGCCACCCCCTTGGGAACCTAGACCTTGGTTCAATTCAAATCCAAGGAGAAAATTCATGCCGTTGGGGGAATCTCAAGAGTCTGCCCTCAGGAAGTTGTTGGCTAACAACGAAATTTCTCTACCGCCAACAAGTGACTATGAGCCTATAGTCAAACCTCCCTACCAGAAGGACACAGACTATTGTGAGTATCATCAAGGAAGGGGACACACAACTAACAATTGCATCTGCCTCAAGAATGTCATACAGGACATACTGGATCAGAATCAGGGAGGGACACAACAGCATACCTCCAATGAATCTCATGTGGCCTACCGGGATCCGCTTCTGAATCACAACAGGCCGTATAACAACAATCACAACAACGGCCACAATAGCAACAACGGTCACAACGGCAACAACTATAATGGCAATCCCAATAATGACAACAATCGCAACTGGCCAAATCAGAATAGCGGGTCGAGTAATGCTAACTATGCAAGCGTTCCATTTGAGTACACCATTAATTGCATTTCTGAGCATATTCCGCAGGTCAATGTCATCTCCCCCAACCAACAACCAGGACCTAATAGAACTGGTTGTAGTATAATTACCCGCAGTGGTAAAGTCATGATCAATACCACCCCTCCAAGGTCGTCACCATCTCCGTCCAACTCCCGTCCATACAATGTCATCGACCAGTTACAGAAAACGCTGGCTCACATTTCTATATTGGAGCTATTGCACCTCTCTCCTTCTCATAAGGAGATTCTTGAGAAAGCCTTAGTGGAAACTACTGTCCCCACTAACCTGGCCCAAGAGAAGTTTCAGACCATGGTAGGCAATCTGACATCCTCCACTTCCATATCCTTTACTGAGCAAGATGACCTTTCTGTATCTCAACCCCACAACACCCCTCTACACATTGTCGCATTCATACACAAGCACCGCATCAAAAGGGTTCTCATTGATGGGGGTGCCGGTTTAAATATTTGCATGTTGAAGCTAGTCCTTGCACTAGGGTTCTCCGAACAGGCAGTTGATCCAAGAAGGAAAATTACCATCAAAGCCTATGATGAGGAAGAAAGAACCACAAAGGGCACGGTTGTCCTACCCATTCAAGTGGGACCGGTAATCAAAGATGTGGTGTGCCAAGTCCTTGACCGAGAGCTTGCTTATAATATCCTACTAGGGAGACCATGGATCCATGCCATGAAGGCTATCCCCTCAACCTATCATCAATGCATTAAGTTCCCGCACAATGGCCAGCAAGTCACCATTCAAAGTGACCCCGACCCCTACCAACACTGCAATTCTTTCCAAGCAAAACCCGAATGTGTCATACCCAACAATAGAGCCTACATTTCCCCTACTCCACAACAAGACCATACCGCTGAAGCTTCCTCCTCACGACCCAAACTAATGAAAATTACCATAAAAGAAAGTGGCATGGGGGAATACTCCATTGAGCACAGCCTCAACCTTGCTAAAATGCCTTTGTCTCCTCGCTCTTTTGGCCAACCCAAGCATCAACCCAAGCATTTTCCAAAGCCATCTGCTCCTCCTATAACTCCTGCAAATCCCTTTGTAAAATGGGGGACCTTATCTGATGAAACAGAGGAGCGAGATCTCCTGCAATGGCTTTATGCTGAAGAAGAAAACACACCCCAAGAGCCGCCTAGACTCCCTACAGAACTCTATGGACGGGGTGAAACTATTTTGCACAGGATGGGGTACGAAGGACAAGGCCCCATAGGCCTCAGAAAAGAAGGAATCATTGAACCTATACAACATTCTTCATCCTCTTTGGCTAGAAACACAAGCGGCCTAGGATACAAAGGCAAGGGTAAAGCCAAGGAAAATGCTTGCCTTGTGGAGACAATCCAAACACTCCAAGTGGATAGTGACATAGATTCAGATGATTCAAATGAGTATGAGTGGGACGAGCTAACAGAGCACTCCTATGATGACAAAGAGGTTGACACCATCCAAACTCTTAGCCCCTACCATGAGGGACAAACGCAACGGGATAGACCACTGGAGTCTGATTTGCCAATCCCTGAGATTATGGCTTTCGAGGAAAGTACCACCCAGAACACTACCCCCGCCAATGCTCCTAACATTTCCATTCACACCATCAATGAATCAGGTCTATCATCTGACTCCCTTCCCCTCTTGCACCCTGAACTTATTGACTAGGATCTGCAAGGAACTCCCCAACTAGATATGTTCCAAAACGACGATGCTTACATCGATTATATGGAACTTAGGGACCACTTACCCAAGGGAGATCATAAGGCTAGTTTTGCTATCGAACTGAATACTGTAGCTTACTTCGGGGAGGGTGCCAAGCCTTCCAGTCGCAAAAATATCAAGATCAAAAATGGATCTAATAGTGAAAACTGCCTTGCGGCAGTGTCAGATCATAAAATAGTAAAAAGAAAGGACGCATCCGAAGGTGAAAACCCAACTGTGGCACCTGACGATGGAATGCTTAACACTCTCCCTAGTGATATGTATCATGAAAGGTCACAGATTGTTGTGGAACCAACAGAGCCCGTGAATATTGGAATAGAAGAGCAGCCCAAGATTATCCACTTTGCCAAATCTCTCACACCGCCAGAGAAAACTAGGTTTGTATCGTTCTTTAAGAAGAAGAGAGGCAGCTTTGCTTGGTCGTATGCAGACATGCCAGGTATAGACCCAAACTTGATTCTACATCACCTACCATTGGACCCAGGGGTGAAACCAGTAAAGCAGAAGCTGAGAAAGATGCATCCTCACATAGCCCTTTTGGTCAAAGAAGAACTCAAGAAATTGCTAGATGTGGGGTTCATTAGAGCCATAGACTACCCAGAGTGGATATCTAATATTGTGCCAGTGTCTAAACTAGATGGCTGAGTTCGACTATGCAATGATTTTTGAGACTTAAACAAAGCATGTTGCAAGGATGACTTTCCATTACCAAACATCGATATCATAGTCGACCTCACTGTAGGACATACAATGCTATCACTCATGGATGGATTCTCAGGGTATAATCAAATCAAAATACCACCAGAGGATCAACACAAAACAGCTTTCACTTGCCCATGGGGTACATTTTGCTGGAATGTCATGCCTTTTGGGCTAAAAAATGCAGGTGCTACATATCAGCGGGCCATGACAACTATATTCCATGACATGATGCATGTAACTATGGAGGACTATGTTGATGATATCTTAGCAAAATCTCTCACAAGGGACTCACACTTGGATGTCCTAGAAAAAGTCTTTCAGAGATTAGACCGATTCCACGTCAAACTGAACCTAAAGAAATGTGTGTTTGGGGTAACTTCAGGCAAGCTGCTAGGCTTCATCGTGTCCGCAAACGGAATAGAGGTAGACCCAGCTAAGGTCAAAGCTATAATGGACATGCCAACACCCAAGACTCTAACTCAGTTGAGATCCTTACAGGGAAAGCTACAGGCCATCCGCAGATTCATATCACAGTTGGCAGACAAGTGCCAACCTTTCAGCCATCTCCTGCATAAGAACATTCCATTTAGGTGGGATGAAAGGTGTGACGAAGCATTCTACAAGCTAAAGGAGTACCTTATGAACCCACCCATTCTCATGCCTCCGATCCAATGAAAGCCTCTCATTCTCTACATATCGACCACACCTACTGCCCTTGGAGCTCTTCTAGCACAGCAAGACTACGAGAACAAGGAAAGAGCTGTATACTACATCAGTCGAACCCTAGTGGGCTATGAGTTGCAATACTCACAAGTAGAAAGATCATGCCTTGCGGTAGTTTTTGCTTCACAAAAACTCTGACATTACATGTTGGCACATCCTGTCAAACTCATTGCAAAGATCAACCCATTGAAGTATCTCCTTAGCAAAGCAGCTCTCACAGGTCGACTCGCAAAGTGGGTTATGCTTCTCAGTGAATATGACATCGAATATGTGGACAGAAAAGCCATCAAGGGTCAAATCATAGCTGACCAACTAGCTGATGCAGCGTTACAAGACACCAAGCTCATGTAGTTTGAGTTTCCAGATGAGTCCTTATTCACCATATCAACATCTTCTTGGAAACTCTACTTCGACGGGTCTTACACAAACCATGGATCGGGGGCAGGTATCCTATTTATAACTCCTCAAGGTGACACAATTCCAAAGTCTTACCGTTTGTTATTTCCATGCACCAATAACATAGCAGAGTATGAAGCCTTGGTAATTGGTCTTAAGATGGCAACTGAGTGGAAAATTCAAGAACTACATGTCTACGGTGATTCACAGCTTATCATCAATCAGGTCAACGATGAGTATCAAACTAAAGATGAAAAGCTCATCCCCTACAAAAGAATGGTTGACGACTTCAAAGAGCATTTTGGGACCATCTCCTTTGAACAAATACCCAGGATTGAGAATAAAGCAGCGGATGCAATGGCTACCATAGCCTCTCTTCTAGAAATACCTGAACATGAGTCACGGTATGAGTTCCTACTAGAAACCCTACAGCAACCAGCTTATGATCTCCTTGAGACCCATTCCATATGCCTCCTAGTTGGATCTGATTCACCTTGGTACGGTAAAACTTACACTTACCTCAAGGACAACATTCTCCCACCTGACCTCTCTTTCAACCAAAAGTGAACTTTCATACGACAAACCTCTCGTTACACCATCATCGCCGATACCCTTTACTGACGTGGTCTGGATGGTACTTTACTCCATTGTTTAGAGCAAGAAGAATCTATAACTGCCTTGCGAGACGTACACGAAGGGATCTATGGAACACACTCCAGTGGTCCTTCCTTAGCCAAGAAACTCATGCGTTTGGGTTATTACTGGCCAAACATGGAAATGGATTCATATCAGTTCGTTAAAAAGTGCAAACAGTGCCAAATACATGGGAACCTGATCCATGCACCTACTAAAGAGTTGAGACCTTTAACGACACCCTGGCCCTTTTGCTAGTGGGGACTTGACCTTGTGGGAAAGATTCATCCACCCTCTTCCAACGGCCACAAATTCATCATAACTGCCACTGAGTATTTCACAAAGTGGATTGAAGCCGTTCGCCTAACCACTGTCACAGGAAAGCAAATTTCCTCTTTCATTCTGAATTACATTATCTACAGATATGGCATTCCTTCATCCATCATAACAGATAATGGAAGACCATTCAAAAATCAGGATATCCAGGAACTCTGTGAGCATTTCAAAATCTAACATCGTTTCTCCACTCCATACTACCCCCAAGGTAACGGCTAAGCTGAGGTATCAAATAAAACCATTCTAAAAATCCTAAAGAAGACTATCAATGATGCTGGCCGTGATTGGCATGTCCAACTCAATCCCGCTTTGTGGGCCTACAGAACCAGTATACGCACTCCCACATGTGCTACACCCTATGCCCTTGTCTATGGTTCAGAAGCCATCCTTCCCATTGAAGTTGAACTACCATCCCTCAGGGTGTCGTTGAAAGGTCTCATATCAGACGAAGAATACAGAGTCTCTAGGTTATAAGAACTAGAGCTGCTAGAAGAAAGGCACCAAAAAGCCTTTAATCATCTTAAAGCATATCAACAGATGATGTCAAGAAGCTACAACCACAAGGTTCGCCCATGATGCTTCAAGGTTGGGGACCTCGTCCTTAGAGAAAACCCTCACAATCAACAAGACAGAGAAAAGAAAGGTAAGTTCGAACCTAACTGGCTTGGGCCCTATGTGATTGTAGCTGCTTACGGATCGGGGGCATATCAGTTGGCCACATCAGAGGGAGAGTTGTTTGATAATCCAATCAACAGCATGCACCTTCACTGGTTCTATACCTAGGAGAACCCCAATGCAAGGGGGCACAATAAAATCAAAAAATCAAAAAAATCAAAAAAGTTGAAAAGAGAAAATACAAAAAAATCAGAAAAAATAGAAAGCATACAAAAAAAATCGTCCTTTGGTGAAAACCTGGCAAACAGGTGCCTTGGATAGGTATCATGATGAAAACCTGGCAAATAGGCGTCATGTTTACTTTCTAGCTTCTCGTGCAAATAAAAGCAAGTGATGAAAACCTGGTAAACAAGCGTTACTTGTGATAAACCACCTTCTCCATCTTTGGGAATCCAATCCCCTTGAGTCCATTCCTTCGCTCATTTTCCATTCGACCCATATCTGTCCCACAATAAACACTTGACAGTTACCTATCATGGCTTGATCCTCTCCTTGTGGCCTTGTCAACCAAGGTTTTGTCCCATACCATCTCCTCAATGTGAGCCTAGTATAGTGTCTCTCGTCGGTGCCCATGGTCCAAGTCCGTGAACTACGTTGCCTCTGCGCCGTCATGTAGGCAAGGCCATTATTCTAATGCGCCCCCGAGGCTTCCATTTCTCCCATTTCTCCCATTCATCC
This sequence comes from Cunninghamia lanceolata, assembly GCA_027924645.1. Lineage (NCBI taxonomy): Eukaryota > Viridiplantae > Streptophyta > Pinopsida > Cupressales > Cupressaceae > Cunninghamia > Cunninghamia lanceolata. Next base: position 2,894,374 of record BSBN01000913.1, read on the forward strand.
CCTTTCTTGTCTTCATTTGTGTCGTCTTTCTTCTAGTCCATCCATGGTCCATTAGGGTTTACCCCGAACTACGTTGCCTCTGCGTCGTCACGTAGGCAAGGCCATTTCGCAATGAGCCCCCGAGGCACTAGGTCAGTCCCTTAGGGTCAGTCTCCCCAATAAGGATGGTGCAATCTTCTCACCAAGAAAGCAAATACAAGCAGAACCCGCACCTCAAGAAGAAATCTTGACTGTGAGCATCTTAACCTATCTAATGCAAAGCAAATACCCAAGGTCTTCTAAATGATTTTATGCAAATTAAGGCAAGAAATACACACATATCAACACAAATATGCTTTGTAGATCGGAAACATGGTTAACAGTTCGAGTCCTGATTTTTGCTATCATACCTTCCTATGCTACTCAAGGATGCCAAAAGCTAGAGATGCTATGATGGGGGCATGATTACTTTCTTTGTTTGTTGTTTGGGGATTAAACTTTAGTAATGTGAAGCCTTGTCTAAAGACATGATCGGCAAAAGATCATCAAGGACATCAAAGGTATAACATGAATGGGGGTAATCATTGTTTGTTGAAATGCAAGAAGTACTCAGGTCATCTAGATTCAATTTTGACTAGATGCTTGTATTAACTTGCTAAATCAAAATCCATGTAAGCGGTACTCAGGTCATCTTGGTTCAATTATACCTAGATGCTTGTATTCACTTACAACATTTCAGAAAATGTACCAAAAACAAAAATGCCCAATGATGAAATAAAGCACTCTAAAAGCAAAACACATCCATCCTATATCCATGTACACATCCATGCATCCGTATTCCATACAATCCTCATTACCCAAACTATGCAGAGTAACAATATCAACTGAAGTTTCTAGGTCATTCTCTCACAACCATTCTTCTATCTATCTATCATGTCATTCTTGTGTCGATAGAGTACATTTGGACATCACAAAAACAAAGCATATAGGAGCATATCATATCATTCGTAGGACTAGTCATGAACATGATTAGGTCAGTAGAAATACACCATCCAATGCATTAGGTCACCAATACATCTGCATCACATCACATCTTAAAGCACAGAAAATCACAAAACAACATAGCTACATGCATCATATACTATACTGCATCATCACATAGCAATCATGTTACATTTACATTCATTTGAAACATTAGATCATATAGACATCCAGTAACATCATACACAAAGCTTCATCATCACGTAGAAATCCTGTTACATATGCATACAAAGCATTAAATCATATAGACATCATATAGCATCATGTCAAAAAAAAGCATCTCATATAGAACTCATATAGCTCATCTAAGTCTACACATGCATCACATCATACAATAGAAGTAAATCATCATCTCATAACATATGAAATAGATCCAAAGTTGCATCATCATATAAAAGAGGTCCAAATGTACAATATCACCATCTATCTCAGAAATCAAAGTGTCATATACAGTATACATCCAAATAGACGGTAATACATGTCCCCAAATGTACAAAATTTGGTATGTGTCTATCCCTGCTGCTGTGGGCCACCACTGCCAGCTCCTGACTGCTGGGGACCCATCACGGATGCCCCTGACTGTGATAGACCTGCTCTATGAGTCGCCCCAGACTGACTCCTGAAGCTCCCCGCCCTCTGACTAGATGCCACGGTACCATGGTATAAACCTCGGTAGTACTGAGCCTGTGACTGTGCTCTGGCTAGATCTGTCTATGCTTGTGCCAACTGCGTCTGCAACTGGCCTACCTGTGCCTATGCCTGCTGCACCTGCCCAACCAAAAATGAACTCGCTGCATCTGTCCCCATGGCAGCCACAGCGGTGTCCCGCTCTACACGGATAATATGTACCCGTGCATCTGCCATATCCCTCTTGCGAGTCAACCTAGTAATCACTGTGGCATCTGTATCTCGCCTCCTCTCAACCCTCCTCAGTTGTGCCTGCAGCTCTCGCACTTGTCCCCTCAAGCTGGCTATAGTCCTCTCAGGAGCCTCTCCCTGTATTGGCCCCTGTGCTTCCTCTTCCTGTCTTGGCCTTTGTGGCTGGGGCACCTGCTGCTGTGGTACCTGCTGGGGTGGCGACATCTGTGCCTGCTGAGGTATCTACTGCTGTGCCTCTACCTATCCTGGCACTGCTTGCTCAGCCTGACCTATCCTCCTTTACTGCCTCGGCCTCTCTCCGGCTCTACCACCCCGTCGTCCTCGTCCTCCTCTAACTCCCCTCCGACCTAGGCAGCTTCTCCCTCCTCCTCTGAGTCCGCCTCGTCAATACGAGGCACCAGCATGCCGGGTCCTGAATATCTCAGGAACGGATGTGCAGCCATCCAATCCTCATACTCCTGTGTCACCCCTACATCTGCTATCTCTCTCCTCATGTCCCATGCCACATAGGGCGTCTGCTGGAACTCTGCCAGAGCCTCCTCGTACGAAGCCATTGGCCCCCATTGGACCCTCTCTGCATGTGTCCGTGCAAAAAGTGCCTGTCCCTGTGGCATGCCCTGCCTCCTGCCGAACTGTCTCAACACTCAGCCCACCATCTATCTCTCCAAGATGTGCCATGTCTGGCCTATCCGCCACCTGGTCTAAAAGCAGTATGGCAGTTCGTCTCCCTCATCGTCCCAGGGCTCGCAATCCAGATATGGTTGCCAGACAACCACATCTACTCCATCCAGGGTGTGCCTCCAGTACTCTAGCTTCCCCAGCCTATGCTGGGAAATCACTCCTGCATAGCCATAACTGTATGGCTCTCCTCGCTGCCTCGTGAAGACACATATTGGCCTAGTCACCGCTATGTGCTCCCACAGCCAAAACTGTAGCAATAGGGCCCCAGCCGATAGACTCGTGCTACGGTGGTACACCACTTGATACATGTCATGGTATAGATGGGCCAGTACGCAGACTCCCCATGCATATTGGGTGCCCTCAGTCAGCATCCGCTCCATGATCCTACCCCATCCAATGGGGAACCCATGCGATCTCCTGTCCGGGCATACAACACCCCCGATCAATCTAGCCACAATCCCAGGGAAGTAGTCATAGCAGTCATATATATCCTGCCATGGGGTAACCTGTCCAACTAGTTCAGGATCATCGAACACTCGTTGGCACTCAGCAAGTCCCGCATCTCGCTGTGCATCATATTCCACTAACTCCCCCACCACGGGTAGGTGTAGTATCTGGTAGACGTCCTCCAGTGTCACAGTCATCTCTCTAGTCGAAAAGTGAAAGGTCCCATCCTCACTGTGAAATCTCTCCACAGCAGCCATCAGCAGTCCCCGGTTCGCTCGCACCTCGGGCATGAAGCAAACATAATCTAAACCCATGGCACCAAGCGCCACTCTGTTAGTCTCTGTCAGCATATATCTCTGCAATAAGGGCATGGGAAACATCTCCCTTGACTGCAGTGTGTCTCGAATATCCTCCTGCAAGCAAGCGAGGCAGCGCGTTAGTCTCTAACTGCATATACCATACTCAACATATCTACTGAACTATATCAACTCAACTTAGCATCTCAAATTGATCAACCAAGCACACTACATCTCTTGACTAGATTCCTGCAATCTTGGAGATAGCTCATCGATTCTTGCGTCAAACAGGACGCTAATCAAATCAATTTGGCTAAGTAAATTGTCTATCTATGGCAAAGGCACCACTACAGGTGGTGAAAGTGCCGTTTCTTGGTGTATGCACTGCTAGAATCAACGTATGCGCCGCTATAGTGCACACATGCGCAATTCCACTAAATGCGCTGCAACAATCGGCATATGCACCGCCATATTACAGAAGCGCGGCTTTAATACACGTATGCACCGATTTCACGCATGCGCCGCTACATTACACATATGTGCCACTTGATCACACATGTGTAGCCTAATTATGGAAGCGCAGCTACAATGCAAAAATGCACCCTCTTCATGCATGCGCCACCGAAACCGGCATATGCGCCGCGAAGCGACAAAAGCACCGCTTCGCGAGACATATGCGCCATTTTGCACTTCGGCGCATCCGTTTGACCTATTTTCTACGTGCATTTATGACACCAAAAATTGACCCTAGGAGAAGTTTTTTGAAGCACATACTGGGGGTCCTACCTCTGCTGGCCGCTCGAATCGACGAACTTGCTCGAATCGATGCTCCTCGCGTGGAATGTCTGCTGCTCTGGCTGCCATGCTGCTTCAAGTTTGCTCTAAGCTCTCTCAATCCAATCCAGATCAAACAAGTGTACAAATGACTATTCTTGGGACCCAGCTCCTATTTATAGCCTCCCACACCCTAATTCTGGCTAGGTGATGACTGTGACTACTTCCCGTGCCCATTTTTTCCTCCCGTTTTCTTCCCGTGTCCCTAACTGCGTCCCTTTTCCTCCAACCTATCCTAACCCCTTTGTCTTCATGAGATTGTCTGTCTCTGATTCTTTCGCCCTTTTCTCGTCTAATCTCCCGCGGGGGGCATCCTATCGTCATTAAACCAGTACCAAGGGCAAACTGGGGCATGTATCACTATCAGATTATCGATTTCTTTGAAGCAATGCTGTAAACTGCATTGCATCAAAGAGGGGCAAAATGTATACACCTAAAAATGACACGAATCATCCTAAATAAATATTCTAAATATTTATTCTATTCTTCTACCAATTAAATAAATATTCTAAATTTATTTAATCAGGTTCACTATTCCATAATTAAATAAAATCAATTTATTTATTTAAAATTCCCTAAATTCTTCTAAGTATCTCACATAATTAAATAATCATAAATTATTTAATTAATCCAAATTCCTCTATCCTAAGTTCTAAATTCCAAAAATCCACATCACCTTTACACCTCACCTTTTCCACCTCACCTTGTCCACCTCATCAGGTTGCACATGTAATTAAATATATTTTATATTTAATTACCTTATTTTCCCTCACCCACATGGCCTATTTCTTCTCAAATCAGAGGTTAGTTAACTAATCAATCAAAAGTGTTAACTAACTTGTCAATTGAGTCAATCCCTCAATCAATTCAGTCAGTTCCATAATTCATTCTTCTAACTGATCAATCAAATCTGTTAACAGACCAGTCAATGGAGTTAACTCTCTAATCAATTTTGTCACATCCCCTCTTTCATGATGGAGCTGGGACACTTGTCACATTTCTACTGGTTGCACATTCCTCAACCATCCTCAGCTGTTGATCTTCATATCTCCTCTCACCCGTTGATTCCCATTCTTCCAAGTCTATAATTGAAGCTTCATCCCTTCATTCTATTCATCTAGGCTTTTGACATCGTTACTCTGCAGAAATATCACCAGCACGCCTTTGGCACCCTCTTGTCATCCACAAATTTGAGATCACCATTGTTGCTTTGAAGCTCATCTTCATTGCATATCACCACAGCCATTCACCATCGACTTCCTACAAACAGCAAAAAGAGTGCACTCTCTGAGGGCTCATTTACCAGCAAAAGGACGATTCTGATAGGTGAACAACAAAAGTTTCAAAATAGGAAAGGTTTGCTTTGTATTGCTCATTGTTTCGTTTTATTGAATCTTTCTTGCTCTCACTATTCTGTTGATGTTTGGGTCTTATATTATTCATTTGATTGATCTACGTTTTACCCTTACATAGTGTATGGGAAAGGCATATTGGTCCATGGTCACAAAAGCTTATGCACCTCCACAGGGTGGTCTGACAACTCTAAATGAAATCACAGATGCTGAAAACAATCTGTGGACCAAAGAGGCTCTTCTAAGTGCATTAACTGACTTAGAGCTCTCAAATGTTATTGACCTACCAACTGCCTATGAGATCTGGATTAAACTGGAACTTCTGCATGAAGGAGATGAGTATGTTAAGAGTGCAAGGTTGCAGAGTCTCAAAGGGAAATTTGAAAGATTGAAGATGAGAGATAATGAAAATATTACTACCTTTATGCCAAGAGTAAATGAGCTGGTGTGTGGAATTAGGAATGCTGGTGGAGTTTTGGATGAAAATGAGATTGTTGGCAAAATTCTCAGATCCCTTCCTGTTACCTACAAAATCAAGGTTGCTGCCATTGATGAATTCAGAGCTCGTACAACTATCACAAGAGACCAATTGGCTGGCAAACTGGCTGCATTTGAAATGACCGAGTTTGGAGATGATCCCCCCAAGACTGAATCTGCATTCAAAGCCAGTGCCTCTGTGAAAGGTAAACAAAGATTTGATCCGGGAGAAAACTCTTTAAGGAAGCTGTCATGGTATGATCAAACAAGAAGAGACATGGAAGTGGAAGAAGCAGAAACAACTCAACTTGAAGCCCTCATTGCAAAGAGACTGCCAAGAGGATCCAGTAACTATGAAGGAAAATTACCCTTTAAGTGCTTCAACTGCAATAAGATTGGTCATTTTGCCTCAAGATGTCCAGAAAGCTCTACAAGGTCAAATTCTAATAGACAAAGGTTCCAAAAGAATTGTTATTATGATCATGAAGAAGATGATAATGAAGGAGTAACAGATGATGAATCAGAGATAGGAAACAAATCTGGAAATGAATGGGTGTTTATTGCCATCAAGGAAGAAGATCCAATATCCTCTGAATTTGTCAATCATAAGGTTGTAGAAAGAGCTTTGGCTGCCCAAGTTGAAGAAAAGGATGATTGGGTTATTGATAGTGGATGCTCTCACCATATGACATGTGACAAGAACAAGTTCTTAGATTTGGAAAGGTATGAAGGAGGAGTGGTAAAGTTTGGTGATAATTCTGCTGGTAGAATCAGAGGAAGAGGAACTATTTCTTTTAATGGAAGAAACAAAACTGGTAATGTGCTGTATGTTGAAGGTTTGTAGCACAATCTTCTCAGTGTTGGATAGTTGGTGGACAAAAGCTATGATCTCTGATTCAAGGATGGAAAATGCAAAATCCTTGAAAGATCCGGAATAGAGATTGCATCCGGTACTCAAACTAAAGGTAATATCTTCCACTTGGTTGGTGCTGGTAAAAGTTGTCTGTTTGTTCAAGTTGATCAGAGTTGGTTATGGCATAGAAGGATGTGTCATGTAAATTTTGATAACATCATCAAGATAAGCAATACTCAGGCTGTAAGAGATCTTCCAAAATTGGTAAAACCTACAAACAGTTTGTGCAAAGAATGTCAGCTGGGTAAACAAAGCAGAGTCTCATTCAAAAGCAAGGATCAGTCCTCTACTGGATTATTGGAATTAGTTCATACTAATCTATGTGGTCTGACAAGAATCAAGAATATGCAAGGTGATAGATATTTTATGTTACTGATTGATGACCATTCCTAGATGATGTGGGTTACCTTTCTTAAAGAGAAATCAGAAGCTTTTGAGAAGTTTAAAATCTTCAAGGCTATGGTAGAGAATCAGACTGGATTAAAACTGAAATGTCTGAGGTCTGATAGAGGTGGTGAATTCACATCTGGTGAATTCATAGATTTTTGTGAGAAGCATGGTATAAAGAGACAATTATCTGCTCCTAGGACTCCACAGTAGAATGGAGTAGTAGAGAGAAAGAACCGGACCATCCAGGACAATGATGATGGAAGCAAATGTTCCCTAGATGTTTGGGAGAGAAGTTGTGAGCACTGCAGTCTATACTCTCAATCAAGTTCAAATCAGAAGCAATACCGGTAAGACTCCTTATGAACTTTAGTTTGGCATCACTCCTACTGTGAGATATTTCAGAGTATTTGGTAGCAAATGTTACATTAAAAGAGATGAAGATCTAGGAAAGTTTGTTGCTAGAGTGATGAAGGAATATTCTTGGGTTTCTCTACTCAAATCAAAGCATACCAGTTTTATAACAAGAGACTAAGAAAGATGATAGAAAGTACAAATGTGAAGGTTGATGAGGGAATAGAGAAACCCTCAAGGTTTTATGAGTACGATAAAGATGATTAGAATGGTGTTCTGGTTCAAATAGCTCAATCTTCTCCTAAAAGTTAGATTCAGACTAATCCGGTAAATCAGGAAGAAGAGATAGGTCTGAATGAGCCTGATCAAGAAGCAGAAGTGCAAGAAACTCCTAAAGTTTCAAGGTATATAAGACTGAACCACTCTGAAGATCAGATCATAGGTGACAAAAGTAAAGGTGTGCAAACTAGAAGGAAAATTACTCAAAATTCAGATGAATGTCATCAGATTTCAAAGATTGAACCTAAGACAATAAATGAAGCCTACAATGATGAAAATTGGACCAAAGCAATGGAGGAAGAGTTGATGCAAACTGAGAAAAATCACACTTGGGATCTTGTTTCTAGACCTAGAAACAAGAATGTGATTGGAACCAAATAGGTCTTCCGGAACAAACTAAATGAAATTGGTGAAGTAATTAGAAATAAAGCTAGATTAGTCTGCAAAGGCTACTCTCAAATAGAAGGGATTGATTTTGAGGAAACCTTTGCTCCGGTGGCAAGAATTGAAGCAGTTAGACTATTTCTTGCATTTGCTGCCTACAAAGATTTCAAAGTGTATCAGATGGATGTCAAATCTGCCTTCTTGAATGGTGACTTAGAAGAAGAAGTGTACATTGAACAACTGGATGGATTTCAGTTATCTGAGCATGGTGATATGGTCTGCAAATTAAAGAAGGCACTATATGGTCTAAAGCAAGCTCCAAGAGCATGGTATGAAAGGCTGGACAAACATCTTTTAAAGATTGGTTTCAACAAAGGTACTGCTGATAGTAACCTATATTTCAAAATTGATCATGAAAACATCTTGATTTTTGAAGTATTTGTTGATGATACCATCTTTGGAGGAAGAGACAGTATGTGTAAAACCTTTGCAAATCAAATGAAAAGTGAGTTTGAAATGTCAATGCTCGGTGAAATGAATTTCTTCTTGGGTCTGCAAATTACTTAGACAAAGAAAGGAATCTTTATCTCTCAGACCAAATATGTGAAAGAATTATTGAGGAAATTTGGAATGGAAGATTCAAAGCCAATGAACACTCGCATGGCAACCAGATGTAAGTTGAGCAAAGATGATGACTCTCCTAAGATAGATCAGATAAAGTATAGATCAATGATTGGAGGATTATTGTACCTCACTCAAACTAGACCAGATATAATGCAGGCTGTTGGTCTTGTGGCAAGATTCTAGGCTGATCCCAGAGAATCTCATGTCATGGCAATCAAAAGAATTTTTAGGTACTTAAAAGGAACAATTGAGTATGGTCTATGGTATCCTAGAGATCATGATTTTTCTCTTCATGCATATATAGGTGCAGATTGGGTAGGAGATGTGGATGATAGGAAGAGTACAAGTGGAGGAGCATTCTTTTTGGGAAAAAGGTTGGTTTCTTGGCTAAGTAAGAAACAAGAGGCAATATCCCTATCTACAACTGAAGCAGAATACATTGCAGCAGTAGGAAGTTGCACTCAACTTTTGTGGATGAAGAAAATGCTAAGAGATATTCAAATAGAATATGAGGAGCCTATCACAATTTTCTGTGATAATTCAAGTGCAATAAATATTTCTAAGAATCCAGTGTTGCATTCTAAGACTAAGAATATATCTATCAAGTTTCACTTTCTAAGAGAGCAAGTGAACAAGGGTGAAGTCAGATTGGAGTATGTGCCCTCCAAGGATCAGCTTGCAGATATTTTTACTAAACCTCTTCCCAAGGACTCTTTTGAGTATCTTAGGGAGAAGTTAGGGGTCATTGCCCCTCCAGTGATGAACTAGGATGCACTGATGTGCATTAGTCCGGTGGATATCACAGTCATATCTTGTGATCTAGATTGATGATGGGGAGCTACTACTCAGGGGGAGAAGCTGGTATGATTCTGATGTGTTAAAATTGCAAGTATGAGTCCTTTGCCATTGATGTCAAAGGGGGAGAGATGACATGTGAAAAACAAAGTGGTTGATGATCAAAGGGGGAGTAGTAAAGGAAGAGAAGACACGTGAAGGGTTGTTGCTGATAGGGGGAGCTTTGATAGAAAGGAGAAGTTCTTGTCTTGATGGTTTTTCACATCATATGTTGCCATCAATGACAAAGAGGGAGATTGTTGCAAGTATGAGGATAAATGGTGTTGTCATTGATGTCAACATACTCATGTTGCATTAATGAGAAGGATTAGGTAAGCTGTGTGCTGAGGATATTGAGAGAATAAGTCTTAATCAGGAACAGTGAAGAACAGTGATGACAAGAAGGCAAAAGTTCTCAATAGGTTGCAGATTGGAGGGAGTGTTGAAGAAGTCTGTGTTAAGTGACAACTAGACTTGTTCATGGTTTGGAGGTCTGAAAGCACCTTTTTTATTATGACAGTGATGACAGACTATGTTCTTGAAGTTTTGGATGAAGAAGAGAAGAATTACAGTAAGCTGATAAAGTGCGGATGTTCTTGATGACTCAGGAAAGGTTTTGGTGATCTTTGGATCGTGTACAATTCTCATTGGCAGTCTGCATTGAAGTTAGAGTTTGCATTTGAAGAATAACCACGGATATTGGTGTTCTTCTTGAGAATGGCTGACCAGATATATTACACATCTTGCGAATGTTCTTATAGGTGTTTGTCGACTTAGATGAGTGTTCCTAAGTCGATGCCTTGTATAAATAAGGGATTGTGGATTCATTTTGTAGTGTGTCTTGGTGTAGGTGAGTGTAGTATAGCGAAGAAGAAGAGCGAAAGGTAGAGCAGAAGTTTTTTGGGCATAAATGGAACTGATCCAGGCATGGTAAAGATGTCAACCTCCAGTTCAAGTTTGTGATACTTGTTACTTTGTAGACAGTGTGTCTCTTGTAGGCAGTGTGCCTCTTGTGAGCAGTGTGCTCAGTCAGTGAGCCCTAATTGGCATGTGCCATCTATTTTTTCTTATTCTTCTAACAGAGAATAATCCTTGGGTTAATCACCCTGTGGTTTTTCCCTTGACCGGGTTTTCCACGTCAAAATCTTGATGTCTCATGTGTTGATGTGTATCTGCTCTGGTGTTTATGCTTTATGCTTTCATGAGTGATTAATTGATATGCTATTAAATAACAAAGAGGCTTTAAGTGTTTGAATTAGAAGCAAGTTTTATACAACTGATTCATCCCCCCTCTCAGTTGTGTGCCCTAAATCTAACAACATCAACCACATAGTAACATCAACAGATTATGAACTAATCAACGGGGACTTGGGATCATGAATTCTTTGAATTAATTATATCTTTCAGGATAAACAAGGATTGTTGTGTAACTTTTGTTTTGTGTGCTTGGTTGTGACTAACATCATATACCAATCAACATGACTGTGACAATCATGATCCTTCGTAGTAAGGGAATGTCTCTGCATCCTTGCTCTAGTAAACAGAACTGAATATGTCCTCGCTCTGCCTGTGAAACAGTGTGACCCAAGCGGTATAGCTAACTCTCACGAGTATACTCTACTGAGCGATGTCCAACAACCCTCACTGTCTCTCCTCAGATCAGCAGTTGAAGGATCCTGAATACATCCTCCAGTGTGATAGTAATCTCGCCAGTCGGTAAATGGAATGTGGATGTATCTGCATCCCATCTCTCCATTAGTGCCATAAGCATCGCATAGTGGAATCTGATTGTGGGCATCTCAAACACCCACCATAGGCCCATCGTCTATAAATGCTCTCTCTGTGGCAGTCAAAGCACTAGCGCACACTCATAGAAGTGCCATCAGATGACCGCCTATGTGCTCACACATCTCAAGGACATTTTGCAGATTAGAAAACAAGCAAGAGTATCAGAATCCCCTCTGGAAACCAAAATAAAATATCAAGAATGAAATAGAATGCCTCTGCCTAGGGCTTGTGTCCTTTGCAAACCAGGGCACCCTAGGAAAACTAGGGCACCCTAGAGGGACACTGGCACCCCAGAGGGACATTGGCGCCCCTGTGGGACTAAGGTGCCCCAGAGAGATTCTGGCACCCTAGGTGGACCCGGGCGCCCCTGTCTGGGACCCTGTCCACCTTCTTCTCTTGGCATAGACATTGATAAATGTGTAAGAAAAAGTACAACAAAAGATGATAGAAGCATGGAATCAGGACCCTACCTCAGCCTCGAAGCATCTCTCTGCCACTTGGGCTCAGAGCATCTCTAGTTGTGGTGGATGATATGGATGTCGGCTTAGCATGGTCATTCTCCTATTCTCCTTCTCTCTCTCTCCTACCCTTTTCTGCCATGATAAGAAACAAGAATGAGTTAGTGATAAGTGACAACTCTGTTTTGCATAAAGTAAGTGAGTGAGAATTCCTATCCCTAACTAGGTGCAAAAGTGTGCTCTTTCACTCTTGAGCCCTTTTCTTGAGCTGTCGAACTCTGACTTGAGTGTCGTTTGTTGTGTTGGAATTTGGGTTCTGCTCTCTCTCTTCCCCAATGTGCTATGCTGAGCATTGTTTCTTCAAATGACCCTCATAATACATTTCCCTTGAAACTAACACGCATGGATATCTCCTTCTTTCTACTCTCAGACTAAGCAAGCAGAAACAAGGGGGGGCATATATCTCCCTCAATTTCCTCCCTACCTCATCACTCAACCCCCTTAGCATTTTGATACTGACTGATTGGTGGTGGTTGTAGGTTGATTTGATTTGTGATTTTTCTAACAAGTGTTCCTTTGTAGGTTGCAATTCTTAACTTTGTGGTCTTGCAGGATTAAAAACTTGGGGGCTTCTTCCTTCTTAGCAACAACACTTCGACTTCCTCTACAATATCCTTTTCATGATTGATGTATTTACTTTCCTTTAGTTGCATATGCACATAGTGTCATATGGCCACTAAAGTGGGGATTAAATGTAACGTCAAAAATTGTCCTCCTGTATGGAATGGTAGAATTTCCCTTAGTTTAGCTCCTCGGTCTTGGTGACCTCTCAACCTTTTCTTTTTCGGCCTTCCCAAAACCCTGATTGACTAAGTCTAGGAGCAGTTTATTCACTTTTTGAGGTAACTTATTGATAGAACCCGGAAAGAGATTTGAGATTTGAGTCCCTAGGACCCCCAAAAATGTAGATCTAAGCTGAAATTGGGGGCTAGAACTTGGGCGCTTGCACCCTAGTCCTCCCCTATTTCACGTGATTTGAATTTTAGCGGGGTGTCAGTTCCCGCTGAGTGCCTTGGGATTTCATTTTCAAATTCTTAGTTTTCACATGATATAGAAATGTTATTTAGAAATTTGAATTCCCTAAAGCTAGATATAAAAAGATATTTGCAAGTCATTTTATCATACATAATTCTTATGCAAGCTTGATGCCAAAAATTTGTTGCAATTGCTATTGAAGATCAGTGACTTGTTGAAGCTCTTGGAAGTATTCTTTATTTGCTATCTTGGAGACAATGGATGGAGATTAGGAATCAAGATCTTGAGTCTATCTTGCTCTTCCTAGGGTTTGTACACCCTTTGCATGATCAGGAGAAGGGTTGAAGCCTCCAACAACAAGCTTGGAGATCCTCCGTAGACATTGCTGATTCACCTTCTTGTTCATGCAAGTCTTCATTTATCTCATCTCGTTGAGGTGAAGTTGTATGTGTTTATTGATATAAAGCAAGTTGTTGATCTTCCCTTGATTGAGACTTCTAGGGTTTAATTTTTATGCATACACACATTGTTAGGTTTGCACATAGTTTTGCAAATCTTTTTCTCTGGCTATTGTTGAGGTAGAAATATCAAAGATGGGGATTAACTAAGGCAGGCTCCTATATGGCCATAACATTTTCCTTCTTTTGTAGGTACAGATTGTGTTTCGTAGGTTCTGGCGAAAAGAAGCTATAGGAAGAAGGATATTACGGGTACAGTCATGATGGAGTTTTAGATTTTTAGATTCTGAGACTTGCAAGACATTAGAGCGGGCACCCTAGTCCAACCAAGGGTTTATTCTGAGATCTGGAAGCCTTTTAGCAGTCTCAGACACCCTGTGCAAAGGATTTTCCTATTTGGAAACTTTTAGGACATTGGAGCAGGCGCCCTAGTCCATGCAACCCTCAAAATCTGGGTACACTGTCTCTAGAACTTTATCTCTGCACTTCTGTGATCAGTTTTGCTAGTTGCTTCATCAGTTTCTGTATATTTCTGATTTAAGGCATAATTATGGTTTTACTTGGTTAAAAGGAAAACACTTGATAAAATCTTGATTAGGGTCTTAGGTTTCATAACCACATGAGCGTAAGGGACAGACAAAGTGATTAGAAGCTTGTTTACAAGCTTGGTCTTTGTCCTCCAGATGTTTAACTATGAGATTGTGGTACTTAACCTAGAGTAAACAAGATATCCAATTTCACATTAAACAGTAACAACCCTCCCTATTGGACTTTATTAAAAGTCAGTTTTTATTTTATTTTATTCTTCCTCTTGCCGATGGCCCTTTGAGAAGATGGGGAGAGAGTTATTGCTGGAGAAAATATCTAGTGGGTAGATGGATGAGGGCAACATAGGAATGTAAGGAGAGGGAATCGCTTGCAAAGGAAATGGTTATGTTATTTTATTAAAAATCTCTTCCCCATGCCACACGATGGCCCTTGGAGAGTGGGTGAAGGAATAAATGCTGCAAAAATATCTTTTTGGGGAGCGTAGGAAAAAAACAAAAGTCAAACGGGGGAGGAGGAGGGGACTCTCTATTTTCTTTTTAAAAAAGAAAGCACAGAGAAAATAGGGGAGAACAAAATAAATGTGGAAGGAGAGTGCAATCAGATACTGAGGTGAGCATATCAACTTGCAAGATCTGAGGTGAGATGGGGGGGAGTGGGAATAGGCAGAGATCTCAGGAAAGCATATCAAATTGCAAGACTAGAGGTGCGCTGAAGGGGAGTGCGATTTAATAGTAGGTATTTACATCAGTTCTTTGTTTTCCCAGCACAAAAGTTACAATATGTTGGCTATGATTTCATTAGCACAGAAAAATTGAAACCCCATTACTGCCACATGTTTGCTGCTATTTCATTAGCATAGAAAACTGAAACCCCATCTTTGTCATTAACAAAAAACTATAATATCAGACATAAATCTGCTTTCCATTATGCCTTAATGGATATCCATACCCTGTTCCATCGCTTCCATTTTGGCACGAGCAATGAGGATGCTGGCTAAGGTCATGGCGTCTGGCTTTACAACCACAAGTTGCATTGCTTAAAAGTTTCTAAATCCATTTCAACAAATCCATTATGTGCTTAACCTACAATTGTTGCATTCCATGAGACCGCATTCTCTGAGGCGTTCTGTCAATAGTTACGTGCCTTGTCTTTGCTTCCCTATTTTGGCATTCAAGTCTACCAGAGCATTTCCAGCTAAAATATCTGACAAAGATCTCCCTTTTGATTTGTTTATGGATTGGTTTGGGCTTAAATGAATAGTAATATTGAGCTTGTCCTTGTTTTAATGATAGTGGATGTGATTTGTATTCATTATAAACATTGGGTATGTTTCTTTTGCTTAAGGCTAGATTAAACATGCCTGTGAAGCCTGTTAGATATCAAGTTGATTTGGAGGGCATTTTCTAAAGGGTTTTTTTGTTTATTGTGTTGGAATAGAGAGTTATGTCTGGTGATTCTATTTAATTTATGGGAACAAGACTTGTGAAAACTTGTAGTTGTTAAACAGTAGGCTATCCTCAAGTTACATTATGATGTTCTTCCTCACACTATACCCAATGATATCCTTGGTATTTTATTCTGCCATAGGTTGATTTATTAAAGGCCAACTCTTCCACCACATTGATGGCAGTACGGATTGCTTTACTTCAATGAATGGGAATTGGGTATCTAATTTCAATTTGTTTGGAATTGTAGGGAGTGTTGTGTATGATTGACCCTAGATTTAATGGTATTGGATCAAACTTTTTTTTAAATAAAGGCATTCGGGTAATTTTTTTATTGCCTAAGAAATGATAGCAAATATAATTTCCATCAAATAAAAGCATTTGGGTATTCTATTTTGTTTAATATCTAGTCTTTATTGTGGTTATCTGAGTTGTATCCATAGTGTAGATAGTGTATCCTAGTGTGTTGTGCTTGTGAGCTTGATTGCCATGTTTGCATGGTCGTCGTGTACATTCCTAACAAGCTAAGAATAGTCCCAGACTCTAGAAAGGCACAAAATACACCATAATCATATGTTTATATTATTAAAATATAAAATCTAGATATAAATGGATAGAGTATCACCATATATTTATCTATTGATCCCAAGAAGAGTAAATGTGCATATATAGCAGTTTTTACTTGATGGATATAATTGATGATTATCATGGATCGTGAGTGGTTATTGGATTGTTTTGATTTGGTTATGTATACCTCGTTGGTTAAATGAGATGATCTTAGGTCTAGGATAATGAGTCCTCGTGTATGGCCTTGAGCACTTGTAAAGGCTAAGGATGCACACAAGAAGGCCTATCCACCTGTGGGGCATTGAGTTATCTACCTGTGAGGCGTTGATTCGAGCATGGTTGAGTCTCCTTGTCGGTATGAGTAGTGTTCTTGCTTTCGTGTGGTTCCATCCCTTCGTGCACGCATGAGGACACTCCATCTGATCTGCACTCTAGTGTCTAGTGCCTTGGTAGTCATGAGTAGTACCCGACATTCTATTTGATGAGCATCTCTATGTTATGACTGTGATGTTATGCATTGTTTTCTATGTCTGCTCCGTGATTGATGTGAGTGTTGGCCATCATGTATACCCTTTCCTTCTTACTTCTATTTGGGCCTTGTGACTATCTCTGAGCACATGGGGTGGTCTTTTATGAGTCCACATGGTTGGAAGGTGTTGCCACTGCCATTAGGGACCCGTGAACAGGTTATTGGAGCACCAGATTGGAGATGTTCTCACTCTCCATTACCCTATATGTTGTTGTACATATTCAGTCATTGTATCATAATTAGGACTATGTTATTTTACTTATATATCATACTCATGGATATTCCATTGCATTGTATATTCTTTTATGTAATTATACTCTCTTAAGAGAGAAGATGTAATCATGCAAATTAATGAGAAGAAATGAGATGTTTCCTATTTGGTTTACAGATTTCGGTGTGGGTATTGGATCCGCTTGTACTATTATGCTTTTGGATTCATGATTATAATCTAGAATAGGTTATAGGAACATTTAGGTTGGTGTTTAAAATGAATATAGTTTATTAATGTTTCTCTGGAGAGTGACTTAGTCCTCTCCTGTGGGTTATGCATTCAGCCATAATTGGCCATGAATGTTGTTGATCTATCGAATAGACAACCATATCTATGTATGTTATCACTTGTTATTAAAAAAAAAAATTATCTTGTCCTCTTTTGGCCCTTACCCTTTGGGGTTGTGGGGCGGGATGTTACACAGATGGCATAAGGATCATTGCATTCACACGATCTAAGTATCCTCTCTATGGTGATACTCTCTCCTCATATCAAAGGGAAAACAACACTATTCCTGCATCCACCTCATTTACATGATGGTAGTTAGTCCATTTCATCATTTAACCACATGATCAATAATGACGTCATAAACATTTATCCTTTGCATATAAATTAATATAAAGCAAATGCATTACTTTAGTCATAAAATTTTCTCTGATTAAATATCTGTCTTCTTGAAAATAATGAAAATAAATGCATTAGTTTAAAAATGCGGTGTGACATAAGGTATCTTTGCATCATCCACAAGTTTTAATGAGCCTATTAAGAAGTAAAATTCAAAATAAAAAGTAATAAAAGTAAACATGTGTATTGTAATTTAATTGTTTGATAATACATATTGGCCATGAGGGATCAACCTACAAAATAAGTGATGTTATCATATACTAGGAGGTCATCTTCCTCCCAACCCCATGATAAAAATACATCCATATTATCATATGAGTTTTTACGATTAGGTGTGCTATTCACCTTGCATATCCGAAGTTCTAAGTGTTCATAGATGATTAATTATGTATGCATCTCCAAAGCTCATGGAGTGGCCAAATGGGATTCCCATGTGAGGGTGGGGGCATATGTAATTATTTTATTATTCTCTAGGAACTTGGAAATATTATTTGTAATTAGGCATTGAATAGGGAATTTCATAGGGGACTTGTAAGAGCATTTTCTTTTATTAGTTGGGTATGAAACATAAATAGTGCTTCATGGGGGAATCCTTGTGAGTTATATATGAAAACTTGCATAATAGATGCCAAAGATACTTGTGTAGAGAGTTACATTATATTTCACAGGACACTCTCTTGAGTGGGTCATGAGAATTATTACCATGGTATTTTGAGACCTTGTTTGGGCCTAGATAGTATTTCCTCTTGGTATATTTATGGGACTCCATGAATCTATATATTGAGGTCTTGAGATGGAGGTGTTATGCTATTAGTTTTCCTCTAGGATTGAAGAGTGTTGATCTTGATGGAATGCATGAATCTTGATATTGTATTGTAACTATGTTGTTGCTAAGAATACATTGGATTCACTACTTTGGAGGTTGGATTGTACCATGGTATATCTATTATTAGTAGGATAGAGTTGTACCACTCCCATTAGGTTAAAATCCAAAAAGGTGTCCTAATGGAGGCCAATGGTAAAAACCCGCAAGGGCACCAAAGGCTGGTGGCAAGAAAACATATCCTTGTATATAAGAAAAATAGCCAGAGTTATTGTAGATTACTAGAACAATAATGCAACACTTAGAGATGACTTGTGGAAACTCCAAAAGAGGCACAACTATGAAGGAACATGGATAGGGACATGTCCCTATAAGTAATTATGAACATATATTTAGACCACACAAAGATAGGAGTTAGAAAATAGGCATATAGGCATAGATACATAGATGAGAAAGAGAGATCATTGTATGAAATGAAAATCATGTATTGAGAGATTGATAAATCATATATGACTCTACCACATTATTGTTAGGATTAGAGTGCCATCAACCTTGTAAATCCTATGTAATGAATTACTCTTAATGTTGTTTGTAAAGTTTTATAAGGGAAGATGTATTCACTAAGCATTGGTCTTGTTTCAACCACATTTGGATCCTAGTACCTGATGGAGGTTGTGGGGGGGCTTGCCCCCCCCCCCCCCCCACTACTGTCATCAGGGAGTCCAGGAGGTGATGAAAACTAATGGAGCCCCTCATGGCGGGGTTTCAAGGGCAGAACCCATGAAGAGAATTTTTTTAGAAAATTGCCTCAAGGAAAATATTGTAATTTCATAGTCAATCTATTCATCATTAGGTCAAATATCTAATGGTAGAAGTTATGTTAGGGTTTTTTCCCTAGAAGGCTTGACACTCTTTTTATGAGGGCATTGTATTATGATTGTAGTTGTAAAGAGTTGAGACTATAAAACATGTGTTGTTGGATTGAAGACTAAAGAGGAGGTTGTTAGTGATATATTATAAACTCTATTGAAGTTAATGCAAACTCCAGTGCATCTCTTTTTGTGTGATTTTTTTTTTCTAAAAAGGTTTCTCCACGTAAATACTATGTTATGTGTTTAGTTCTTCTATTCTTTATTTCTTTGTATTGCTGATTTGATTTCCTATAAGCTCCATTTAGTTCTACACTAGATTAATAGTTATAACATTTTAAATCAGATTTCCATTCTATAATTGTTTGAACCTTCATTTCTAACAATTATGATATAATAAATATATGAAGGCTATTGGGATTTGATATATTTAAATGGTGTATGTGTGTATGTTTATTTTCTTTTGTGTTATTATATAGCACATATTTCAATTCTCTTCCTTATCCATCACACTAGGGTTTACAAACTATAACATAACATAGAAATATCATAGAATTTTTGTGTTATTCTATAGCATATGTTTCAATTCTCTTCCTTATCTATCATACTAGGGTAAACTATAACATAACATAGAAATATCACAGTTCTCTAGTCTGTAATTTCTTGTTAACATTTGGTTCTATTGTTGGGACCCTAGTAGTCAATGGTGAGAAGAGGAATGAACCCTAGGAGAGTGTTGTAGTGAGAAGAACTTTAGATAAAATTCACTATATATGAACATGTAAGCAATTATGCTATTGTGCAGTACTATACACTAGGTTCCTAGAGCCGTCATGGGGTTTAGGCACCTAGGGGTGACAAATGAAATGGGGAGATCTTGAAAGTATGTGATTGTTGAGATAGGTATAATTTGAGCCATTAAGGATGATTAAAATGATTAATATAATACCAAATAAAAAAACCTCATGACCAAAGGAAAAAAAGAGATCAAGAGAGATTGTTGAAGAAATTAAGATGGCATATGAGATGAGTGCTAAGGAGGAAAGGAGGTTGAGAAAAAATCAAGAGAGATAGAGAGAAGAGATACCATAGAAAGATTAAGAAGGCTAGGGAAGCCTTGTTAGAGCATGCCAAAAGGGTTATTGTTGAACTTTTAGAAAATCCTAAATTAGAGGGACAAATAGATAGAGTTTCACTTAGTAACATCAACACATCAGAGAAACCAATAACCTTAATTAGAAAAGAAAAATTAAACCTAATGTAAATCACAACAACATTTATAGGAGTATGAAGAATTAGTTGAGTTGGATAGGGGAGGCATTAAATGTAGTAGTGCTTGAAGTCAGGACCTAGAAGTAGGGGTGCTTGACTCTCTCTCTCTCTCTCTCCTTGTCTATCCCTCTTTCCCACACTCTCTCTTTCTCACTCCATCTCTCTCTATTTATTGCCCTTTCTCTCTTTGTTTCTATCTCTCTCCCCCCCCTCTTTCTCATTATACCAACACTATTTAAATCTCCCCTTCCTTCTTTGCCACTTATTTTATTTCCACATCACCATATTCCTTTTTAAATATTCCCAAATATATGATTATAAAAACCTCACACCTTATATAATTTTAAAAATTAAAATAAATATAAGATATTTCTTCCAACTATTTTATTAACAAACATGGAATAAAAACTTTAGAGTCTACATTTTTCAAATTGAGACACCAACGAACACAATGTGTTACACTATTTGTAAGCAAGAAAATTTTACCATTTATTACCTCAGATTTTTACACTATTCTCTATCACATGACACACAACAACTCTGTTACTTACAAATCAAACAAATTTGTTGATGTAGTTGCGACAAATTAATTTTCTCAATGAAAAACACTAATTATGGTCTATTCCAACAAATAAATTAGAAAACCACATCTCATTTGACAACTAGATGGAAAGCATTCCTCCATCAAATTTGATGAATTTCCAATTCTACAAATATATATATGTGCACACACAGAACAATGGCAATGATGATCCCTTTGCCTTTTGGTGTATATTCTTTTGCATATCCCTACTTCAGAAAAAAATTATTTTAATCTTTTTTGTTTGTACTTAATGTTTTTAATTTAGGTTTTGTCGTTGTTTTTGGTGTTTTGAATTTGGATCTCTTGAGGATTCAATTACCTCTAAACAACAAATCTAGGGTTTTATTTAATCTCTAAATTGAGAGTAATTTTTAATATGTATATTTTTCTCAAATGTGATATATATTTTGTGTATATGTTATAACTCGTGTTGGAAAAGATGTGTTGTATACCTTGCATAATAATATTAATAATGTAAAATAAATATTTAATTGTGATGCATCTAGAGATGTGGATACCACATGGGATAAGCATTCTTGGGGACATTTGTATGTTGCATGTCACATTGGAATAAATGTTTAATGTGGGATTCATTTAGGAAAAATATTTAATTTTGGGGTCATGGTTTAGTGAGCTCATGGTTTATATAATACTGGACTTAGTGGTTTTGCACAACCATGTTCTATAAAAGTGTTTAGGGTAAAATTGGATTTTGTTAATCTTTTATTGTTGAGATGTTAAAATATGCCTCTCCACTAAACATTGAAGAATCTAGGGTCGAGTGGCGAGCACTATCATACCCTAGGTCACTTTTAGATGTAGGAAAATTTGGATTAGGGAATTAATTATCAAATTTTCCTTCTCCTATGCTCAATTGACCATTAAAACCCTAATTATGCAAATACGACAACAAATTAATGAATTACGGGAAAAGCTCTTGCAGACGGGAGTAAAATAGTTAGATTTAGGAAAGACAACTGAGAGGGGGAGTGAATTAGTTGTCTAAAACTTTCTTCCAATTAAACACTTAAATCCTCTTTGTGATTTAGTAGTATATTAATAAATCAATCATGGAAACATAGTGCATTTAAATCAAGAGCAGAAACACATCAACACATAAGACACCAAGATTTTGACGTGGAAAACCCGGTTAAGGGAAAAACCACAGGGAAGAATAGAAAGAACAAAATAGCACATGACAATTAGGGCTCACTGCCTAAGCACACTGCTCACAAGAGGCTCACTGCCTACAATAGATACACTATCTACAAAATAATAAGTATCACATACTTGAACTAGAGAATAGTATCTTTACCATGCTTGAATCGGTTCCATTTAAGCCCAATACTTCTGCTCTGCCTTTCTCTCTCCTCCTTGCTACCACACTCTCATCTCCACATGACACACTTAGAAAAGAATTTACAACTCCATATATATACAAGACATCAACTTAGGAATAGTCATCTAAGTCGGCAAATATCTACAAGAACATCCGCAAGATGTGTAACTCATCTGGTCGGCCAGTCTTAGGAAGAACACCATCATCCAGAAGTTATTCTTCAATTGCGAGCTCCAACTCCAATGCGGACTACCAACACGAACTAGACACGATCTAAAGACCTCCACAAGATTTCTTGAATCACCAAGAACATCCACACTTCATCTGCTTACTAAAATCCTTCTCTCCTTCATCTGGAACCTCAAGAACACAGTCTGTCACCACTGTCACAAAGGAATAGATGCTTGCAAACCTTCAAACCATGAACCAATCAATTTGACACTTCACAAAGAATTCCTCAACACTCCCTCAAATCCGCGGAATAGGATAATGCATTTCTGGATCTCACCAGACCTATCTGTGTCACTCTGTCACCTTTGAACACCTGCCGGAACCAGTTTTACTTGAGCAGCCACAACTCCTTCAGATCTTCATGTGGACTTCTGAAATCTTTACTGGATCATCTTAAGACTCATATCTACAAACCCTTTGAATTGCATCCTCTGATAGTCATCTTATCTTGGATCTTTACCTTACTATCTTCACTATTTTTCTCTGTTCCTGATTAGGACTAATTTTCTCAATATCCCCAGCACTCAGCTCATCTAATCCTTTTCATCAATGCAACAAGAGTATGTTGACATCAACGACAACACCGGTTAGGCCCATACTTGCAACAATATCCCCCTTTGTCATTAATGGCAACATATGATGTGAAAAACTGTTTTGACCATCAAGACAAGAACTTTTCTTTACTGACACAACTCCCCCTATCACCAACAACCATTCATTTGTCTTCTCTTCCTTTACTGCTCCCCCTTTGATTAGCCACCACTTGTTTTTCACATGTCTTCTCTCCCCCTTTGACATCAATGGCAAAGGGTACATACTTGCAATTCCATCATTTTAGAATCATACCAGCTACTCCCCCTGAGTTGCAGCTCTCCATCATTAGTCCGGATCACAAGATATGACTTTGATATCCACCAAACTAATGCACATCAGTGTACCTTAGTTCATCACTGAAGGGGAAATAACCCCTAACTTCTCCCTGAGATACTCAAAAGAGTCCTTAGGTAGAGGTTTAGTAAAGATGTCTGCAATCTGATCCATGGAAGGCACAAACTCCAATCTGACTTCATTCTTGTTCACTTGTTCTCTCAAAAAGTGAAACTTGATGGATATATGTTTAGTCTTTGAATGCAACACTGGATTCTTAGATATATTTATTGCACTTGAATTATCACAGAAGATTGTGATAGGCTCCTCATACTCCATTCTTATGTCTCTTAACATATGCTTCATCTACAAAACTTGAGTGCAACTTCCTCCTGCTGTAATATATTCTACTTCTGCAGTGGATAGAGATATTGCCTCTTGTTTCTTGCTCAGCTAAGAAACCAATTTCTTCCCCAAAAAGAATGCTCCACCACTGGTACTCTTCTGGTCATCCACATCTCCTACCCAATCCGTATCTGTATATGCATGAAGAGAGAAATCATGATCTCTGGGATACCACAATCCATATTCAACTGTTCCTTTTAGATATCTAAAAATCATCTTGATTGCCATGACATGAGATTCTCTAGGATCAGCTTGAAATCTAGCAACAAGACCCACATCGTTCATAATGTCAAGTCTAGTTTGAGTGAGATACAACAAACCTCCAATCATTGACCTATACTTTTTTTGATCAGCCTTAAGAGAGTCATCATCTTTGCCTAATTTACATCTGGTTACCATGGGAGTATTAATTGGTTTTGAGTCTTGCATCCCAAATTTCTTCAACAATTCTTTCACATATTTGGTCTGAGAAATGAAGATTCCTTTCTTTGTTTGAGTGATTTGTAGACCCAAGAAGAAATTCATTTCCCCAAGCATGGACATCTCAAATTCACTTTTCATTTGATTTGCAAAAGTTTTACACATACTATCTCTTCCTCCAAAAATGATATCATCAACAAACACTTCAACAATCAAGATGTTTTCATGATCAATTTTGAAATACAAATTACTGTCAGCAGTACCTAAAACCAATCTTGAAAAGATGCTTATCCAATCTTTCATACCAGGCTCTTGGGGCTTGCTTTAGTCCACACGGAGCTTTCTTCAACTTGCAGACCATATCACCATGATCAGATAATTGAAATCCATCTAGTTTCTCAATGTATACTTCTTCTTCCAAGTCACCTTTCAGGAAGGTAGCTTTGACATCCATTTGATATACTTTGAAGTCCTTGAAGTCAGTAAAAGCAAGAAATAATCTGACTACTTCAATTCTTGCCACCGGAACAAAAGTTTCTTCAGAATCATCTCCTATTTGAGAGTAACCCTTGCAGACCAATCTGGATTTATTTCTGATTACTTCACCCACTTCATTTAGTTTGTTCCAGAAGACCCATTTTGTTCCAATCACATTCTTGTTTCTAGGTCTGGGAACAAGATCCCAAGTGTGATTTTTCTCAATTTACATCAGCTCTTCCTCCATTACTTTAGTCCAGTTTTCATCATTGCAAGCTTCATTTACTGTCTTAGTTTCAATCTTTGAAATTAGACAATACTCATCTGAATCTTGAGCAATTCTCCTTCTTGTTTGTACACCTTTGCTTTTATCACCTATGATTTGATCTTCAGAGTGGTTCAGCCTTACATACCTAGGAACTTTGGGAGTTTCTTGCACTTCTGATTCTTGATCAGGCTCATTGAAACTCAACTCTTCTTCCTGATTTATTGGATCCGTTTGAATCTGAATTGCAAAAGGGGCTTGGGCTCCTTAAATTAGAACACCATTTTGATCATCTTCATCATATTCATAAAACCTTGAGGGTTTTTCAATTCCTTCATCAACCTTCACATTTATACTTTCTATAATCTTTCTCAGTCTCTTGTTATAACACTGGTATGCTTTTCTTTGAGTAGAGTAACCCAAGAATATTCCTTCATCACTTCTAGCATCAAACTTGCCTAGATCTTCATCTCTTTTGATGTAACATTTGCTACCAAAGACTCTAAAATACCTCACAGTAGGAGTGGTGCCAAACCACAATTCATAAGGAGTCTTACCGGTATTGCTTCTGATTTGAACTCGATTGAGAGTAGAGACTGCAGTGCTGACATCTTCTCTCCAATATATCTGAGGAACATTTGCTTCCATCATCATTGTCCTAGATGCTTCCTCGATGGTCTAGTTCTTTCTCTCCACTACTCCATTCTGTTGTGGAGTCCTAGGGGGCAAACAACTGTCTCTTTATTCCATTTTTCTCACAGAATTCTATGAACTCACCGGATGTGAATTCTCCACCTCTATCAGACCTCAGACACTTTAATTTTAATCTGGTTTCATTCTCTACCATAGCCTTGAATATTTTGAATTTCTCAAAAGCTTCTGATTTCTCTTTCAGAAAAGTTACACACATCATCCGGGAGTAGTCATCAATTAGTAACATGAAGTATCTATCACCTTGCACACTCCTGATTCTTGACGGACCACATAGATCAGTATGAACTAAGTTGAATATTCTGGTAGAAGATTATTCTTTGCTTTTAAATGAGACTCTGCTTTGTTTTCCCAACTAACATTCTTTGTACAAACTATTTGAAGGTTTCACCAGTTTTGGAAGATCTCTTATAGCCTGAGTGTTGCTTATCTTGATGTTATTATCAAAATTCATATGACACATCCTCC
Source organism: Cunninghamia lanceolata (assembly GCA_027924645.1). Taxonomy (NCBI): domain Eukaryota; kingdom Viridiplantae; phylum Streptophyta; class Pinopsida; order Cupressales; family Cupressaceae; genus Cunninghamia; species Cunninghamia lanceolata. The sequence continues at coordinate 2,920,589 of BSBN01000913.1, forward strand.
TATGCCATAGCCAACTCTGATCAATTTGCACAAATAGAGAACTTTTACTGGTACCAACTAAATTGAAGATATTACCTTTTGTCTGAGTACCAGATGCAATCTCTGTTCCAGAACTTCAAAGATCTTGCATTTTCCATTCTTGAATTGGAGATCATAGCCTTTAACCACCAACTGTCCAACACTGAGAAGATTGTGCTTCAAATCTTCAACATACAGTACATTACCGGTTTTGTTCTTTCCATCAAAAGAAATAGTTCCTCTACCTATGATTCTACCAACATAATTATCACCAAACTTTACTACCCCTCCTTCATACATTTCCAAATCTAAGAACTTATTTTTGTCACCTGTCATATGGTGAGAGCATCCACTATCAATGACCCAATCATCCTTTTCTTCAACTTGGGTAGCTAGAGCTCTTTCTACAACTTTATGATTGATAGATTCAGTGGGTATTGGATCTTCTTCCTTGATGGAAATAAACACCCAATCACTCCCGGATTTGTTTCCTGTCTCTGATTCATCATCTGTTACTCCTTCATTATCATCCTCTTCATGAACATAGTAACAATTCTTTTGGAACCTTGATCTATTACGATTTGGCCTTGAAAATCTTTTCGGACACTTTGAGGCAAAATGACCAATCTTATTGCAGTTAAAACACTTAAAAGGCAATTTCCCTTCATACTTACTTGATCCTCTTGGTAGTCTTTTTGCAATAAGGGCTTCAAGTTGAGCAGTTTCAGTTTCTTCTTCTTCCAAGTCTTTTCTTACTTTTTCATACCATGATAGTTTCCTTGAAGAGTTCTCTCCCAGATCAAACCTTTGTTTTCCTTTTATAGAAGCACTGGCTTTGAATACTGATTCAGTCTTGGGGGGGCATCTCCAAACTTGGTCATTTCAAATGCAGCCAATTTACCAGCCAATTGATATCTTGTGACAGTTGTATGGGCTCTGAATTCTTCAATGGCAACAACCTTGATTTTATAAGAAGCAGGAAGGGATCTGAGAATTTTGCCAACAATCTCATCTTCATCCAAGACTCCACCAGCACATCTAATTCCACAAACAAGCTCATTTACTCTTGGCATAAAAGTAGTGATGTTTTCATCTTCTCTCATCTTCAAATTTTTGAATTTTCCTTTCAGACTTTGTAGCCTTGCACATTTGACATACTTGTCTCCTTCATGCAGAGTTTCTAGTTTTTCCCAAATCTCAAAAGCAGTTTGTAGGTCAACAACATTTGTCAGCTCTGAATCAGAGAATGCACTTAGAAGAGCTTCTATAGTCCGCAGATTGTTTTCAGCATCTTTGATTTCATTTGGGGCCTTCGAACCACCCTGTGGCGGTGTATACTTTGTTGTAGCCATGGTCTAGTACTACATTCCCATACATTGCAAGTGACATTTCATGCGCCTTTTCCAAAGATTAAAATTGGTTCCATCAAACTTCAGACTATCCTTCTTATAGGATGACATGCTGGATCTCCTCAAGTGGTTAAGCTCTTTTAGAGGAACTTAGCTCTGATACCAATTGTTAGATTCAGGACAGACAACTGAGAGGGGGGGTGAATCAGTTGTCTAAAACTTTCTTCCAATTAAACACTTAAATCATCTTTGTGATTTAGTAGTATATTAATAAATCAATCATGGAAACATAGTGCATTTAAATCAAGAGCAGAAACACATCAACACATAAGACACTAAGATTTTGACGTGGAAAACCCGGTTAAGGGAAAAACCATGGGGTGATTAACCCAAGATTGTATTCTTTGTTAGAAGAATAGAAAGAACAAAATGGCACATGCCAATTAGGGCTCACTGCCCGAGCACACTTCTCACAAGAGGCTCACTACCTACAAGAGACACACTGTCTACAAAATAATAAGTATCACACACTTGAACTGGAGATTAGCATCTTTACCATGCTTGAATCAGTTCCATTTAAGCCCAATACTTCTACTCTTCCTTTCACTCTCCTCCTTGCTACCACACTCTCATCTCCACACAACACACTTAGAAAAGACTTTACAACTCCATATATATACAAGACATCAACTTAGGAATAGTCATCTAAGTCGGCAAATATCTACAAGAATATCTGCAAGATGTGTAACTCATCCGGTCGGCAAGTCTCAGGAAGAACACCATCATTCAGAAGTTATTCTTCAATTGCCAGCTCCAACTCCAATGTGGACCACCAACACAAACTAGACATGATCTAAAGACCTCCACAAGATTTCCTGAATCACCAAGAACATCCACACTTCATCTGCTTACTAAAACCCTTCTCTCCTTCATCTGGAACCTCAAGAACATAGTCTGTCACCACTGTCATAAAGGAATAGATTCTTGAGGACCTTCAAACCACAAACCAATCAAGTTGACACTTCACAAAGACTTCCTCAACACTCCCTCAAATATGCAAAATAGGATAATGCATTTCTAGATCTCACCGGACCTATCTGTGTCACTCTGTCACCTCTAAACACCTGTCGGAACTGGTTTTACTTGAGTGGTCACAACTCCTTCAGATCTTCATGCAGACCTTCGAAATCTTTACTGGATCATCTTAAGATTCATATCTACAAACCCTTTGAACCGTATCCTCTGATAGTCGACTTATCTTGGATCTTTACCTTACTATCTTCACTATTCTTCTCTGTTCCTGATTAGGACTAATTTTCTTAATATCCTCAGTACTCAGCTCATCCAATCCTTTTCATCAATGCAACAGGAGTATGTTGACATCAATGACAACACTGGTTAGGCCCATACTTGCAATAAAATACTGAATTACATGATACCTATTTTTGAGGTTCCAAGGCAGAACAGTCGGGGACACTGGAGTGGATGCCCAAGTCCAAGGTACCTACTTTTTTAGGGAATCTGGACCTCCTTTGGACACTGATTGGCCCTGTAACTTCAGTTTTCTAAAATATGTCTATGGAGGACACTAGAGAAAGTGCCCTAGTCCAGGAAGTGCTCCTTTGTTTGACTTTTCTTCAGATCTTGAATCCCAGATGCCTTCCCAACTTTCTTACAACTCCACTTTTTCTGGATGCGACACCTGTAACCTGCAATCACAAGACTTGGTTTGGGCGTTGTGGTGTTTAAAGGCTTGCCTCAGTCAAACCCTAGAGGACACTTAAGTCTCTGAATACCATTGTCAGATAAAGAGGGTGTGCCCTTGTGAGGTAGAAGCCAAAAACCAAAGCAATCAATGATAAAAACACAATGATATGTCACCTTGTAGTGAAGCTCTCATGGACGAAGATGCTCTTCATGCCATGAGGAGATTGATGCTCAAATCTACAAATATCAACACACAAAACATACAAGTCTACTCTTGCAACACAATAGAAAGCCTTTAATCACCTTGAGAATGCATAGAGTTCACAATGATCATCTAATTGAAATCTAGTTTACAAATGAATGCCTAAACATTTATATATGCATCTACAAGCACTCCTGCTAAGATATTTGAAATTCAAACTTATTGTGTCAGCAAAGGGACCTAATAATGGCCACTAACCGACACCCAGAAATTGGGGCTACCCCAAAATAGGGTAGGACTAGGGCGCGAGCGCTCAAGTCCTCCCCCTATTTTGGGCAAGGTACAACTCAAGGGGTCCACCTAGGCCCTAGTTGGCAAGGAACCTAGGTCTCATTCCATCGAGGTGTTAAAATATGAACTAAAATGTCCTAAATGCATGTTAAAGACCCAAGAGCTAAACCTTATGAGGGAAAAGCCCCGAAGGGGACATTTTTTGATGTTACATTTAGCCCCCACTTTAATGTATGTATGAATGCGAGGCCAATACATGCATTAAAGTAAGGTCACAAGGACAACAAACACATCAAACATGGAGAAGACACACCAATCACATAGAAGACAGTAATAGGGACACAAAAAATGAAGAAGATAGTTACAATCATGTAGAACACGAAGCAGATAGTTAATGCATAGAAGACACATTAATGCATGGAGGACAGCAATGATATCTTTTCTTTTCTTTTTCTCATATATATGAAATGCAAATGCAAGTACTCAAAAGTAAACAAACCTCCCAAAATGCAGGAAGCACTACTTGAAGGCACTGGTCTCTACATATATGAGGCAACACACACGCAAGACATGCAAAACCTCCCAAAATGTAGGAAGCACTACCCAAGGGCATTGGTCTCTACATATGGGGCAACAAACACGTCACACAAAACAAGCACACCAAAACACACACACTTGAAGACACAGAGAAAACATAGAAGACAAGAGATGGAGTGTACCTATTTATAGGTCCAACACCATCTCAGGCACATTACAGGCACACATCAATGATTGGGCTTCACCACAACAATCTCCGAAGACACGCTTAAGGGTTGAGTTAGTCACAAAACTATTCCCCGCCTCCATAGAGGACTTTTGAAAATGACAGGATGATGCAATCTTCTCAGAGAAATACACCATCCCCGCCTCTGTAGAGGGCTTAAGAAAAAGAATATGCGTGATATCCCACCTCTGCAGAGGGCTTACATGATTGATTGATTGATTGCAAACAAACTCAGGATGTAGGATGCATTACTCTGGGGTACAAGTCTCTGCATCTGAGGTCAAACACATTGCTAACATCTATAATAGACAGCTTACCTTATATATGCCCCCACCTTAAGGTGGTTGATATCATGCATCAATATCAAGCACGTTAAGGTAGGAAGAAAACACACAAGGGTACACCAAATTTTGCAAAGCCCATGCCCCCCGGAGGTGACATGTACTTTACAATCACCAAATGTTCCCACAAACACATCCCTGCAAGAAACATGTTAGTGTCTACAACATCATGATAAACAACAACATCAATGCATATGATTAACCACACAAAGATCCAAGGTTATACAACAAATCTAGAGTTCGAGGATAACCATAGGGCTATATCATGAAGCTCTCCAAATCGAGTACTACCAAGGCTAGATTCAAAGGCAAACAAAGGTGCATAGAGCAACAGTATTGTCAAGGTTTGTAAATGCGATAGAAACGTCATCAAATTCACTGTGGAAAGTATGAGTGCTTCCACTAGCCAAGTGTCAGATAGGATATATAAGCCCATCGTCATATTAGGAACTATAGTCCATTTTTTTATTGCTTTTGAAAGGGACACTAGGTCCGCATTAGTATAAATGTTTGTCGTCATCCGCCTGCTAGATGGAAACACTAGAGGAAGGGAAATGATAAATAAGAGAGGAGAAACAATTGTCTTAGGGACAGTCACATAGGAGGGTGCCCCCAAGTCACCAACCGCAACGCTATGTCCGTAAGACACAACACAACAATGAAATCAGAGAGAGGCAATATAGAAGAATGATGATACAAATAGAAGGTCACAACATAGGTGGTCTCCTAGTATCCTGAACCTTATGGGAGAATCTGAGGTCATCCCAGGAGGCCTAGACAACATATAACACATCACAGGGGAAGCACATCACGAGAGAGATAAAGGGTTAGAGATACTTACCTGTAGGGCTCCTGTTGGGATAGAAATTGTCTATAAGCAAATCGTCGTTGCCATCATCCCATTCCCTAATGATGGAGGATAGTGGGACACATAGCACCATAGCTAGGTTCATATCTTGTTCATCATGTTGTTCATTGTTAGGATTGTCTTTGTTTGGTTGAATGTTCGGATTAATGTTCTCTTGTTGAGAGGTAAGGTTTATAGCATATTCTTGTCTGCTTTTCCTTCTTTCTCTTTCTTTTCTATTTCTCTTTCTTCAACCACTTATCTCTTGTAAGACAGGGCCTTGCTCTTTCATAGGTTGTTGCAAATTAGAAGATGAAGCATTAGGATCAAACCTCATTTGTCACAGTGGAAGGTTTGTTGTTGACAATGATCTCCCGATCCCTCTAGGGATTTTGAGGGAGGAACCTCAACATAGGGACCTTATCCTTTCAGTCTAAAGTGCTCTTCACCTACGGGTTGTTTCTCTTTTTTCATTTCTTATGTAGGATTATTAGGTGTTTTAGTTTTATCCCAAAAATAATTCAACTTGTAATGTGTTTTATGACCCAAAGGTCTATACTTGTTGTGAGGGACAGTGATTATACGGCCATCTAGAGGGAATTTTAGACAATGGTGTATTGTTGAAGGGATAGCTTTCATTTATTTTAGCCAAGGATGTCCCAATTTTATGTGAAAAAGGTCAGAAACAAGGACAACATCAAACCATTGTTCAACATGTTTTCCAGAAAGCGTTACTAACAATAATATCTTTCCCAAAGGCTTGATAAAGGTTCCCGTATGTGTCTTAATCATCATGCTCGAGAGGTCATAAGAACCTTGCATTTGTTGATGTGAAAAGATGAACTTGTCAGTGGAAACATTAGTCATGCAATTAGGATTGATAAGAGTTCCATCCACAAGGTTTCCCATTATTTTCACAATGATGTAAAGAGGTTGTTCTTTGTCTCCAGTTGTTCTATCATGAGGTGTAAAGACAATTTCAGGTTCGGGTGCTTTTCTTTTCATGTAAGGTCTAGGAGGGGACCTATTGTTGTTATTATGATTAGAGGCCATGTTTATATGCTCGATTCAATTCCAAATCATATTTTTAAAGTTTTGCAAAATTAGTACAAAAGACGAGCAAAAATAGCCTAAAATTGTTGATTTTTTGTACTTTTTCATATGCAAATAAATGAACCGAAGGATGTTATGAGGATTTTGATCAAGGGTAGAAAGTTATATGTCTTATATCAGTCCAAAAAAACAATAATTTCACTCTCAACACACTCTTGATGCAAATTTAAGATAATGCTAAGTCGATTATAGTGAAAATATGTCAAAATAGGCACTTTTTTCACCAAAATTCAATGCAAAAGAGCATAACAAAGGGTGTTGTGACGAAAATGATGATGGAAAGTGAATAATATCAGTAATAACAGCTCTTGGTGCTAAAATATCTAACACAACACGCTTTCAGTGTCACTTAAGGTAAAACCCTAGTGAAAATATAGCAAAAATAGGCTCTTTTTCAAGGTTTTTCAACTCCAAGACCTAGCAAAGGAGATGTTGTAAGGAATTTTAGGAGGGAAAGCAAATAATATCAATAAAATTAGTCACCTCGATCCATAAAACTTATCACAACACAATTGGAGTGCAAACTAGGTCAAACCCTAGGGCAAAAATAGCCAAAATGTGTAGTTTTTTGCCAAATTTTCACTACAAGAGCCTGTTAAAAGGGTGATGTGAAGATTTTTATGAGGGGAAGAAAATTATTACCTTTATAACAGAAAATAAATGCAAAAATATCTTTCACAACACACCTATGGTGCAAGTTTATGAAGTCGATAAGGCCAAAATTAGTGAAAAACGTTGTCTTCGAAGCCATAGGTTTGAGATTTTGGAACAAAATGCTATGTGAATGGTTTGAAGTCTAATTTTTGATAGAAATTAAATACTCTTAGATCTGAAAATAATTTTCAATCTTAATCATGGAAAGTTCCCATTCAAATTTAATGAAATTGCACCAAAATTGCTAGTTTTTGTTAAAATTTTCAATGCAAAAATGCAAATAATTTAAATTTAAATGCAAATTCACACTAAAATGCAAGACTAAAGCCAAATGAAAATTTAAATGAGCCTCTAAAATTAGTATAAAAATATGATAAAAGATTTTACCTACAAACCCTAGATTTTGGAATTTCTAGGTTATATAAAATTGTCAAAATTTTGACAAAACCCTAGCAATTAAATGATGAAAATGAAAAGCAAGATTTTGAATTTTTGTATTTTTCTATAGTTCATATCAGATCTGATGCAAAAATCATGAATTAGGAAAATTTAGGAAGAATTGACACAATTTAGTAAGCCGAACAATGGAATTTTTTTGTATTTTTCCAAATTTTTCAATTTTTTTGAAATTTTCTCAATGCAATAGAGTAAATGCCTATATGAATGAATGAAATCACACCAAATCTGTAGACAAACACCCAACAAGTTGAAATTTAAGTTCAAAAACATGGGTTCACGAAAATGTTTAGGGTAAATTTGGATTTTGTTAATCTTTTGTTGTTTAGATGTTAAATTCCACCTCTCCACTAAACATTGAAGGATCTAGGGTTGAGTGGTGAGCACTATCATACCCTAAGTCACTTTTAGATATAAGGAAATTTGGATTAGGGAATTAATTATCAATTTTTTCTTCTCCTATGCTCAATTGACCATTAAAACCCTAGTTATGCAAATACAACAACAAATTAATTAATTAGGGAAAAAGCTCTTGCAGATGGGAGTAAACTACTAAATTACAAAATACTTGTTTTTGAGGTTCCAAGACGGAATAGTCGGGGACACTAGAGCGGGTGCCCAAGTCCAAGGTACTTGCTTTTTCAGGGAATCTGGACCTCCTTCGGGCACTAATCAGCCTTGTAACTTTTATTTTATGAAATCTGTCTATGGAGGACACTGGAGCGAGCACCCTAGTCCTAGAAGTACTCCTTTGTCCAACTTTTCTTCAAATCCTGAATCCCAGATGCCTTCCAAACTTTCCTGCAACTCCATTTTTTCTGGATACGACACCTGTAACCTGTAATCACAAGACTTAGTTTGGGGATTGTGGTGTTTAGAGGCTTGCCTCAGTCAAACCCCAGAGGATACTTAAGTCTCTAAACACTGTTGTCAGATAAAGAGGGCGTACCCTTGTGAGGCAAAGGCCAAAAGCCAAAGGAATCAATGATAAAAACACAATGATATGTCACCTTGTAGTGAAGCTCTCATGGAGGAAGATGCTCTTCATGCCATGAGGAGATTGATGCTCAAATCTTCAAATATCAACACACAAAACATACAAGTCTACTCTTGCAACACAATAGAAAGCCTTCAATCACCTTGAGAATGCCTAGAGTTCACAATGATCATCTAATTGAAATCTAGTTTACAAATGAATGCCTAAACATGTTTATATACACATCTACAATCACTCCTACCAAGATATTTGAAATTCAAACTTACCGTGTCGGCAAAGGGACCTAATAACGGTCACTAACTAACACCTAAAAATTGGGGCTGCCCCAAAATAGGGCAGGACTAGGGCATGGGTGCCTAGGTCCTCCCCCCCTATTTTGAGGAAGGTAGAACTCAAGGGGTCCACCTAGGTGCTATTTGCCAAGGAACCTAGGTCTGATGCAGAAGCATCCAGTGGTGGAAGGGCAATCTTGCATCACCAAAAACAAAAATGTGTTTCAAAATTGTTAATATTCTTTCCATTTCTTTTCAAAATTTGTCACTTGAATAATGATGTAGAACTTTCAGTTTTTCCAAACTGCTAAAAATAGCAACCTGCTATTTTTAGAAAGTTTGTATTTGGGCATGGATTGAGGTGAAAATTTATAGGAAGCTTCATAATAGAAAAATAAGACCTTTGGCGAATGAATCATGCAAAGATCATTTGTGAGCTGAAAGATATTAAAGTTTCTGTTTCCCAAAAAATGCTTGAAAATTATTCAAACTCAGGTTTGAGACACTAAACGGCCTTGTACGGGCCTAAAAATGACTAGAACCAGTAGAGCAATTTCTTAGCACATAGAGCACTCTGTGAGCTTTCCGACACATAAAATGGTTTGTCAATCAGACACCCAGATCAAAAGTTATGGCTCCAGGAAGTTGACCTATTTTTGGAGGGAGTTGCAAATTTTGAAATTAGGTTGTTGGCTGCCAAAAATGCTATTAATAACCATTTTTGGGAACCCTGGGCAGTAGTAGAGTTAACGAGGGGAAGTGTAGAGTCAAGAATAGGTGGGAAAATAGAAACCCTAGCTGATTTGGGGGTTACAAAAGGTAGAAGATTCCAGAGCCCGGTGATGGGTAGTTGTAGTGTGTTGTAGCCTATGGAGGATTGATTCCTCTTATTGTAATTGAGCTTCTGTAAATTAATGAGTTGCCCAGATCAATAAAAGGAAGTTCTATTTTTTGTGTTTAATTTCTATTGTTGTGTGTTTTGTGATTTACCCCCTTCATCAAGTGGTATCAGAGCAAGGTTTCCTGAGTGTGTAGACAGATAGCCGACCGTGAGGTAGTTTGCACCAAGACCTAAAGTTGTGGGTTTGCTGCAGAGATCAAGATGCCTCAACAAAGAAATCATATTGGGAGGAATGCTTTGACAAAAGAGGGTTTTAGATCCTTGCAAACGCAAATTGATGCATTGCAAGAGGAGCTGTGAAGAGGGTTTGATCTGAGAACAAGAGAAGAAAGCGAGGATGACGCTGAAGAAGACCTATCCAAGGAAGAATAAGAAGCTGTAGGAGATCTTGTAGAAGTTAGGTTGTTGAGGGCCATTTCAAAGATCAGAAAGAGGCCTAGGATAGAAGTTTCTACATAGTCTGGAGATTTGAATCTGGAATAGCTTATTGATTGGATCAATGACATGGAGGAGTATTTCGAGTATGAAGATGTGGAAGACCTAGATTGGGTCAAGTTTTCAAAAACAAAGTTGAATGGCCATGCCAGTATTTGGTGGAAGGAGGTCCAATTAGAGAGGAATAGAAGAGTAAAAGGAAAGATCACCAGATGGGATCAGATGATGGAGAAACTAAAGAAGCAGTTCATTCTTGTGGACTATGAGATGGAGTTGTTGAAGAAACTGCAAGGGTTGAAGTAAGGTAACAAGTCTTTTAAGGAGTATATAGAAGAGTTTTATAAAATTACTATCAGGACAAGCCATGCAGAGCCCAACAAGGAGAAGGTATCCCATTACATTAATGGGTTGAGGCCAAGTATTCAAGAGGAGTTGAGCCTGGTCAGAATGACCACCATAGAAGATGCATACCAGTTTTCCCTGAAGGTGGAAGAGAAGATGAATAAAATATTTGACAGCAAGCAAAAGGGAAGAGGTCAAGGTGGAAGGACTGGTGGAAGACCCTATGGGGGCCAAAATGAAGATTTAAAGAAAAGTGAAGAAGCTGGCACCGGTCAAAATCAGAGAGGAGATAATACCTATTGCCCTTGTGACTAGAACAGTGGTGAGAAAAGAGGAAGAGGAAGAGGCAGACCTGGGCAAGGACTTGGAAGAGGAGGTTTCAAAGGAATGTGTTTCTGCAATATCAAGGAAGGAAAAATAGAAGACCTGAAGGTAATGCATGAGTTGCACATGTAGATGATGATGCACATTCTGAGCATTCTGAAGATGCTGAAAGGGGAGAAACCCTAGTTGTCAGAAGAACCTTGCTGAATGAGGAGAAAGAACCAAATCAGAAGAAGAGTTTATTCCACATAAGGTGCAAATGTGAAGGTAAGTGTTGTGATATTATTATTGACGGTGGGAGCACTGATAATCTTGTTTCAGAGGAGATGGTTGACAAGTTGAAATTGACAAGAAGAAAGCATCCACATCTGTATTGGATTGCATGGTTACAGAAGGACCATAGAGCTTTGGTCAATGAGCAGTGTTTAGTGAAGTTCAAGATTGGGGACTACCATGATGAGGTGTTGTGTGATATCATACTAATGGATGCATGTCATATGTTGTTGGGGAGGCCATGGCAGTATGATAGGAGCGCTTTCTATGATGGTCATGCAAACACATATTCCCTAACAAAAGATGGAGTTCGTCATAAATTGAAGCCCTTGAAAGAGGTGGAAGAAAAGGTATGTAGTACTGCCAGAATTTGCTTTGTAGATGGTAGAAAATTTTTGGAGGGTATGAAGCATGAGTGTCATTGCTTTGCATTGATTCCTAAGATTAGTTAAGAGAAATGTGAAGATGTACCAGCAAAAGTCTCAGAAATGTTGGAAGAATTTTAAGATATTGTCTCTGATAATGTACCAGAAGGTTTACCACTGGTGAGGAAGATAAGTCACCAAATGGATTTGATACCAAGAGGTAGTTTGCCAAATAAGGCAGCCCATAGAATGACTCCTACTGAGAGTGAAGAGTTGAACAGACAAGTTCAGGAGTTGTTGAGGAAGGGATTGATAAGAGAGAGCCTAAGTCCATGTACGGTACCTGCAATACTAGCACCAAAGAAAGATGGAGAGTGGAGAATGTGTACAGACTCTTGAGCCATCAATAAGATCATGATCAATATAGATTTCCATTGCCCAAAATGGTTGACATAATGGACTATTTGAGTGGAGCCAAGTACTTCATGAAGATTGACCTAAAGAGTGGGTATCACCAGATCCGTATTAGAGAAGGAGATGAGTGGAAGATAGCCTTCAAGAAAAAGGAAGATTTGTATGAGTTATTAGTCATGCCATTTGGGCTAACCAATGCACCAAGCACATTCATGAGGCTCATGAATGAGGTACTAAAAGAATTTTTTGGAAGTTTTGTTATTGTTTATTTGGATGATATTTTAATTTTTAGTAAAACTTGGGATGAGCATCTAATGCATATCAGAAGAGTTTTAGAGAAGCTAAGGGATGAGAAGTTGTTGATTAATCTAAAGACATGCAGTTTTGCAAAGAAGGAGTTGGTATACTTGGGATTTGTTGTCTCAGAGGAAGGTCTTAAGATGGACCTAGAAAAAGTGAGGGCTATCATTGAATGGCCTATGCCAAGGAGTGCAATGGAGGTAAGATCTTTTCATGGTTTGGCAAGTTTTTACAGAAAGTTTATCAAAAATTTTAGTAGCATTTGTGCACCCCTAACTGAGATAATGAGAGGGGATAGAAAAGAGTTTAGATGGACTAAAGGAGAAGACAAGAGCTTTGATACATTGAAGTAGAAAGTCATAGAACAACCTGTTTTGGCACTTCCAGATTTCAATAAGGTATTTCAGGTAGATTGTGATGCTAGTGGTAGTGGTATAGGAGCTATTTTGAGCCAAGAAGGTAAGCCCATTGCCTATTTTAGTGAGAAGCTTAATGATGCCAAGAAAAAGTATTATTTTTATGATCAGGAGTTTTATGCAATAGTTCAGGCTTTGAAGAAATGGAGACATTATTTGTTGCCAAAGGAGTTTGTTTTATATACTGATCATCAGGCTTTGCAGTATCTTAATAGTCAAGGAAAGTTGAACCAAAGGCATTTAAAATGGGTTGAGTTTTTGCAGAGCTATACTTTTGTTTAGAAGCACAGGAGTGGGAAGTCCAACAGAGTTGCAGATGCCTTGAGCAGAAGGCAAAATTTGTTGACAGAAATGAAGATAGAGGTTGTTGGGTTCGATAAGCTCAAAAGTTTGTATCCTGAAGATCCAGATTTTGCAGAGGCCTGGAAAGATTTTTTGGAACCTATTACTTTGGATGGGACAAAATGGTTGGATTTCATAATCCAAGATGGCATTCTGTTTAGAGGAAGCCAGTTGTGCATTCCAAGGAGTTCCATGAGAGAGAACCTGATTAAGGAGAAGCATAGTGGAGGATTGGTTGGACACTTTGGTTGAGATAAGACCATTACTATTGTTGGTGAAAATTATTATTGGCCACAGTTGCAGCAGGATGTGAGAAAATTTGTGCAGAGTTACAGAGTTTGTCAGATGGCAAAAGGAACAAGATAGAATACAGGGCTATATCAGCTACTACCTGTACCAGAGAAGCCATGGGATGATATTAGTATGGATTTTGTTCTTGGATTACCAAGGACACAGAGGGGACATGATTCCATTTTTGTGGTGGTGGACAGATTCTTGAAAATGACACATTTTATTCCTTGCAAGAAGACTAATGATGTTGTTCATATTGCAAAGTTATTTTTTAGGGAGATGGTGAGATTACATGGTCTACTAAAGAGCATAGTTTCAGATTGAGATACCAAGTTTGTTGGTTATTTCTGGAGGACATTGTGGAAGAAATTGAAAACATATTTGAAGTTTAATTCTGCATCCACAGACTGATGGACAGACAAAAGTGGTGAATAGGAGTTTGGGTAACCTACTACAATGCTTAGTAGGAGATAAGCCCAAGGGATGGGATTTGATTTTACCACAGGCAGAATTTGCTTACAACAATTCTATCAATAGGAGTATTGGTAAATCACCATTCCAGATTGTATATGGGAATAGTCCAAGAAATAATTTAGAGTTAAGGAATCTAGATAAAGGAGAAAAGACAAGTGCTGAAGTTGAAGACTTTGCAGAACACATGACGAAGAGGTGAAAAAGCACATTAATAAGATGAATATTCAGTACAAGGCTAAGGCAGATCAGAAGAGGAGATATAAAGAATTCTAGGTAGGAGATGAAGTCATGGTTCACTTGAGAAAAGAAAGGTTCCCAATTGGAACATACAATAAGTTGAAAATGAAGAAATTTGGACCATGTAGAATTTTGAAGAAACATGATTCAGGGAATGCATATGAGGTAGAGCTGTTGAGTGGATCAATATTTCCCCTATTTTCAACATTGTTGATTTATTAGAATATCATGAAGGTGGAACATAGGATAGACCAATAGAAGAACAGTGGAGTATTCCAGCATCTACTTCAATAGATGACATAGAAGAGATCTTGGATAGCCATGTAGGAAGAAGTACTCAGAACATGCAATATGAAGAATATCTGGTGAAATGGAAAGGAAGGCATGTTGAAGATTCTTCTTGGTTGTCTAAGGCAAAGGTTGACCGTTTGGGTTTTTCTCACACAAACACCTGAGATGTGACAGGGTCACTTCTCAAATTACCCTGGGTGTCTGATGCAGGAGCATCCAGTGGTGTAAGGGCAATCTTGTATCACCCAAAAAAAAAGATGTATTTCAAAATTGTTGATGTTCTTTCCATTTCTTTTCAAAATTTGTGGTTTTGGTTCCATAATCGCTTGAATAATGATGTAGAACTTTCAGTTTTTCTAAACTGCTAAAAATAGCAACCTGCTATTTTTAGAAAGTTTACATTTGGGCATGGATTGAAGTGAAAATTTATAGGAAGCTTCATAATAGAAAAATAAGACATTTGGCAAAGGAATCACGCAAATATCATTTGCGAGATGAAAGATATTAAAGTTTTTGTTTCCTTAAAAATGCCTAAAAATTATTCAAACTTAGGTTTGAGGCACTAAACGGCCCCATACGGGCCCAAAAATGACTAGAACTAATAGAGTAAGTTCTTAGCACGTAAAGCACTCTGCGGGCTTTCCAACGCATAAAACAGTTCGTTAATCAGACACCCGGATCAAAAGTTATGGCTCCTGGAAGTTGACCTATTTTTGGAGGGAGTTGCAAATTTTGAAATTAGGTTGTTGGCCGCCATTTTTGGGAACCCTGGGCAGTAGTAGAGTTAAGGGGGGGAAGTGTAGAGTCAAGAATAGGTAGGAAAATAGAAACCCTAGTTGATTTGGGGGTTACAGAAGGCAGAAGATTCCAGAGCCTAGTGATGGGTAGCTGTAGTGTGTTGCAGCCTGTGGAGGATTGATTTCTCTAATTGTAATTGAGCTTCTGTAATGTAATGAGTTGCCCAGATCAATAAAAGAAAGTTCTATTTTCTGTGGTCAATTTTTGTTGTTGTGTGTTTTATGATTTACCCCCTTCATCAAGGTCTCATTCCATCGGGGTGTTAAAATATGAACTAAAATGTCCTAAATGCATGCTAAAGACCCAGGAGCTAAACCTTATGAGGGAAAAGCCCCCAAGGGGACATTTTTTGACATTACAAAAAGAAAGCACAAGTAGTTCTTGAGGTTGTCTTGTGTAACCTTTGGCTTGTTGGTTGGATTGAGTATCTCTTGCAAGTTGCATATATGGTTGCACGAAGCATGGGTTGGGATGTGTGGCTATATGATTCTCATTTGCTTGTTTATATGGAGGAGTGCAACTAAGTTGGTTGATGCTTCAGAGGCCTTGCATGGAGACTCTCCAAGTGTATTATAATCTTATTGTTGAGGTAATACATTGAGTGTGTGGGTGCTTTTGGACACTAGGTTTTTCATCAAAAGGTTTCCCTAGGGTACAACTAGTGTTATCTTGTGGATATGCTTTGTTGTTCTTTTGCAGTGTGGATTTTGAATACATGTTTTGCATATATTTCTTTAGTTAGTTAAAACTATGAGATCTTTTTTATTATAATAAAATATATATAATTATATAATATTATATTTATATTCAATAGTTTATATTCTATAATATAATTATAATATAGATTTTATATATAAAATAAAAATATAATTAAATAACAAATATATATAAATTTTAAATATATAATCCATTTAATATAAGTATACTATTTTATTATACTAAAAATATCTTTAATTGTTTTTTAAATTTTTAATCAATTTTGAGTTTAGAAATGAACATTGCGCATTGACAATCATTTTTAATATGAACAATTACAATGTTTTTGTCATTCATAACACATTTAATTAAAGAATTGTCTATAAATGTTCAGATTTATTGTGGACAACTATATCGAAATTTAAAAGAACTTATGCTCACAATGTAGTAGGCATGGCGATGCAAGCTCTGCATATTTCTTCCCCAAATGTAAGCACTCAATATTGTTTTGAAGACATCTATGTGTGAAATTATCTACAGAGAAAAAGAAAAAGCCGTATAGAAGGTGATTGAGGAGGAAGGGATAGTTCTAATGCTAGGGTGTTATGATGCATTGCTGCCATTGTTGAAAGGATGAGCTTCAGTGTGAGATTTATTTTTGGATATGATGTCTTAGCTTCTCTCCTTAGAAAACCAGACATTGGTTAATTGACGAAAATATTTAAATTGTTTTACTTTCTCTTATGTTGGTGTTATTTGTCTAGTTAAAGGTTAAAAAATGGTTTAAATTAGAAACTATTTTTTTTAATTGCTTATAGCAATTTTCACTTTCTTTTTGGTGTTATGGAAAGTCATTTTCAAACACTCAATGTAAACAGCTGGTATGTTGTCATGTGGATTTTATAAAAAAAAAAGAAGATCCCATTGGATCTCCACTTTTGTCACCAACTTGTCCAACCGACCTCTCTCAATTTTATCAACCCTATTGTTTGTGGATGAAATTTTGACAGATGGACTTGTCAATAAAAATTCAACCACCAAACTATTTTACAACATAGGACTATTTAAGTTTTACCACCTGAGATGACTACTATGGCCATTGCTAGATTTGTTTGTTCTGTATCCCCCTTGATTCCCATCATTTTAGATGCAAAAATGCTGTCATGCCCGCATTTCCCATACGGTCATGACACACAACACACGTGTCATGTCCACATTTGACATGTGGTCATGACACAAACTACGAAAAACTTTTCTACCTATCCCTAGGAACCCCCTCGCACGTGTCTGCGTGCTCGGTGGCAATACACAAGGACGTAGACATGTCAACGTAATCGTGATGGTGAAGGCCATCTAGGGGGTATGCGACACGAAGTGTGTCGCTTCTAGGGTTAGATTGTTTCAAATCTGGACCCTAGTTTCCTAGGTGTGAAGAGGAATCTGCCAACATCAAACCTTAAAAGAACTAGATCGAAAGGTGATTAAATAATATGGTAAGATGGCGCATGATTTAGGTGGAAAGATGGAAAGAAATAAATGAAACAACGCATAAAATCAACCCTAAAAATCTAACAAAATTCTGGCAGCATAACACGTTTTTAATAAACACAATTTAAAATTCAAAATAAATCACTCTTAGGAAAATTAAGTAAAAATTAATAATAAATTAAATCAATCTAAAGAATGAATTTAGAACGATTTAAAATAATTTAATAAAATAAAGTTAAATGACACGACATCAAAAAGTCTAAGAAGAAAATTAAGTTTCTTATTAAATATAATTTGGCAATTGTATTTAATAACTAACTCAAAATTTAATTGAGGAAGGGGGAGAGTTTAAATAACTCTCCCCATAAAATAATAATAAAACAGATGAAAAAATGAAGTGATAAAATTTCGTCAAAAGAAATTCATTACCCTCTTATAAATAATTCCATAAACAAGGGAAAGGAAAAACAATACCCTTACCCAAAATTTAGACTCAAACACAAGACAAAAATTAAATTGCCCAAAATCAACCCGTTTAAAATTTATAATTCACTTAAAGATCTCAAAGATAAAATCTAAATCCATAAAGGAAAATGGAGGTTTAAAATATGGAATAAAATAAAACCTCATCAATACTCTCAAAAAAATAAAATCCTCTCCCAAATAAAAAAAATATTCTCATAAAAAAACTAAAGAAAGAAAAGCCCTATTTCAATTTTTAAGTGGTTTTCTATGCACAAGATGCCCTAATCTCTTCTATTCTATTATTATCATCTTGCCCTAATATCCTATCTTATTTTCTCTTCTCTATTATTTTCTTCCTGTGTGCAAGTTAGGGTTTGTTAACCAGAGGTGGAGGCCATGGAATACCTCTCAGAGGTATACACAGCCATATAGAAACCATAACTTTCAAATCTCAAAAATATATGTCAATAGGATCATTAGAGGACGTGCTAAGACCAATAATGGTGACTACAAGGTTGTTTGGAGCAAGGGCCAATCGGCGGCGGCGATGCTGTGAGAGGGCGGAGGACCATGGAGTGGAGGCTTGGCGTAGGGCGGTAATGCAAGGTGGAGAGTGGTCGCAGAAGGTAGCAAGGGGGTCATGACTGTGGCATGCGGGGGTCCGGTGGCGAGGGCAGAGGGAAGTGCCGCGGCTGTGGGAGATGCCCCGTGGGTTTGGGAGAAGGAAGGGGGGGTGTGGTTTATTTTTATTTTGTTTTATTATTATTATTTTTTTTTTAAAACTGTTCAGATATAACATTCTCCTCTAGTCCGCCATGGATTCAATTCGGTAGCCCCCAAGTATATACTCTATTTCATAAGATATATATATATATATGCATACACAGGGATATATTATATTATTTTTGTTTTTAAATATCTGTATGTACATATTTTAATACATATGCAGCTCTCACATAAATTTTTTTTATTACATTTCTACATATTGGATAAATACAGATTTAACACAACCAACAACAACTAGATTTTAAGACCCAGGATGTAAAATATACATATATATTTATATACACATATATACCTATTTCCATAAGTATATATGTATATTTAAATATATAATCAATAACTACCTTCATACAACAAGAAATTAACTATCAGAATGTTACTTTCAGTCATATACTTTCTCTTGAAAACTAATATTTCTGTGAACTAAATAGACAACCAGAATTGACTCTTTCCCCTTTTTTTTTGACAGTTATAAATGCTCAACAACATATCTTTTCCTTTTGAAGCAACAAAATAACCTAGCATTTCAAGAATTTATGCTCTTACTGAAAATCTCTATAAACTTTCTCCCCCTTTTTTTTTTATTTAACCCTTCATTTCTAGATCAATATAAATGCCTTGATAGTATATTTCCCTTCTAAGCATATATGAATAGAAATATACATTCTCTTCTTCCCTTGTCTTGAATAAAACTATGGGGTAAGATAAGCATTCTCCCCTATCCTTTCTACATCAATAAGAAATTCGACCTTCAAAATGGCAAAAGTTTGAAAGCATTAAATAAAACAGGAAAATGTATTTCTTTACTTTTATTTACAGTAGGATCTAAACAACAACATTGAACACATGCATATTTGCTTCATGAGAGAACAATGTTAGAAAATTATTTATATCTATTTTCACATGCATCTCACAAATCTTAACTCACGAAAATAGGCAAAATAAACAGCATTAAATTAAATACAGAATGTTTACATTTTACTATACATCATAGCCATTTCCATGGCAACTAACTCAACAGTCCTTTCATGAATAGAATACAATAAGGCCATAATGGCCATGGCTCCAACAGCCAACATAAGGAGACTAAAAGAACACCAACATGAGCTCCAAACAACTCCATCTCTTCACTACATAACCTACAACTAAACACAACAACAAGACAACAAAACCAGCCATAATGAAAAGCTCTCCTCCCTACCATAGACCCGCAAGTGGGTCACCCCCGAGCTAGGGAGGTAGAGATTCACACAGGTTGAGCACTCCACAACAAAACCAAACACAATAACACAAAAACACCCATAAGTTTAGCACAAAACTCAACTCATAAAAATGAGTTGTTGAGGGTAGGGAATGGACCCTCAACTTCAAAGGGCTCCCAAATGATAAAATGTCAAGCTCATGGCCTCAAGCCAAATAAAATCTCCAAACACCACTCTCCACAATATCACAAAAATGACCTCCATGGCACTCTTGCCATTCAATAACCTTCTCAACAAAATAAAAGCCCTCAAGGCATAAATACATAGTGTGGGAGAGACCTCAAGGAGGTTCCTTTCCCCTACCTATACAAGTTGAGCATTACCTCCATTGGAGGTGCTCTCACCATAACTCCTATCCCAACAAAACAAAACAACCAAAAACTATAACACAACACATTAAATAAGCTAGGGTGAGAAAACAAGTTAAGAGGCCTACCTTCAAAGCCCTTATAATGGAAGCAAGTTGGTGAAGAGCCCCAAGCCTTCCCAAGCCTTCCAATCCTTCAAGCAATGCATCTAACTCCCCCAAACTCCTCCAAAAATAGTAATAAGAATCAAATTGAAGAACCCCACACTCCTCAACAAGAGGAGATAATATAGGCCATGAATTTGGCCTTGAGGAATGAGAAGGTGACACTTGTCACCTTCTCCTTCCTCCTCCCATGCCACTTGCAAGGGAGAGGAAGTGTGAGGATGACAAGTGTCATCCTCTCATTCCCTCTCAATCCTCACCTCATCCACTTGTGCTCTCACACATGGAGAGGAAGTGTGAGGATGACAAGTGTCATCCTCTCATTCCCTCTCAATCCTCACCTCATCCACTTGTGCTCTCACACATGTGTGAGAGGACAAGTGGTGAGGTGGCAACTCCACTCACACCCACAAGAGGATAAGGGATGCCATATGGCATCCTCCTATTCTCTCAAGGAGCCATCTTCCTCCAAGATGCTCTCACACGTGTGTGAGAGTCTTGGGGGAAGCTCCCACACACTTGGGAGTCTTGGAGACCTCCCAAGTCTTCCTTGGGAAAGGGTTCCCATCTTTGGGAAGGGAGATGAGTCTTTCCCAAGGCATGACTCATCTCCACTTCCCTTATTTCAAATTTTCGTCACTTTTACCAAACCAAGGTTTAGAGTGACCAAACCTGAGTCAAATCTAGGGTTAGATAGTCCAAGTTGAACCTAGACTCATGGGTAACCACCTAGGGTAGCTTTTGGGACTCTAGGGTTCACAAAGGGGGTTAAAAATCCACTTTTAAATGGCCCATAATAAAATAAATACCAAGTGGTGTAAATCAAGTAAAATTATACAACACTTATTATAAATTAAATAGATAACGGTACTAAGGCCAAAATAATAAAATTAAATCAAGTACTTAAATCAACATATAAATTCAAATGTGATCCTTATCCCTCTTGGGAATGGATCGGATTTATAGGGGATAACATAGTGTGAATTCTACCTCTGATTTTCTCGTGGCTAGGGAATGTGAAACCTGCACATCTCGATCAAGTGTCAGTCATATCATGGAAATCATAGCCGAAGCAACTAGAATTAAATTCACGCAATTCGAATACATCAATAATCATCAATATTTAACTCCAATTTAAACTACATTTTAAATCATATGTCAAATAGTCGACATCACATAATTAATTAGAAACTCATCACGAAATATCATCTAATATATCCCATGTGTCAAATCACAAAATATCATCCATTATGATCGAATCAAATCACATATGTCAAATCAAAGTCCTATCATAATCAGAAGATAAAAAAACAAGTCTGCATAATAAAACCATAGTCACTAAAGGTCTGATCATGTCATCACAAAATAGCATAATCGATCAAAATAAGGGAGGTGAAATAATCGGCCTCACAAATGCATGCTTTTTTGGGTTGTATTTTCTCTTTAAGATGCAATTCTTTTTTTCCAAAATCTTTTCTACAAGTTCAAGCCCTCCAATAAATTTCTCCACCTCTAAAGAAATCTCTTCTTGTTTCTTGTTAATATTATTAATACTAATTTCAAACCCCATACCAGTAACAATTTGCCACATGATTTCTTCTTCTCTTTTTTCTAGGATCAGAAAAGGAACAAGTAGGAGTAGAAGCACAGTGCTTTATACTTGAGGATTTTGATTGAGGCATTATTTTATTTCTCTTCATTAGTTTCTTCTTTCTATGCAGAATGGAGAGTTTGATATTCATGGTGGGCTTTTATAGGCTCGTTTTCACAATGGAAGAATGAATCTGCCACTTTCTTATGTGGAATGCAAATTGCCTTTATTAGGATAGAAATAGTAATTGATCTAATTTGTAATTTATGAGTTAGGTTTCAATTTATTCAATGTTAATTTTATAAACTCCTATTTTTGGTTATGTTTTTTCATTTTTTTTGGCTAAGTTTAAAAAAAAAAGAGAATGCTTTCATATTTATGATAAATTAATATAATGAAAGATATAGATTATTTAATATTTTATTTGTAATGGTGAAATTTATATATTTATGTCATTTTTCATTTAATTTTATATTCCTTTTTAAATAATGCTTTAATTTGTTTAGATAATTACAATGGTGTAATTATATGAGAAGTTTTAAGGCAGATAAAAAAAATAAAACCTAACTTCTCATATAATTACACCATTGTGTGTGTGTGACCTTATCTTATCTATACTCTATATATTCTTATGTGTTTTCCATCTATTTTGTCATTTATTATCCCCATAGCCAAAAATTCATTCCCCATACGAACATTAACATTGCCTTCTCCTAAGTCTCACCCCATGCAAAATCAACCACTAAAATTTAAACAAAATTTGATAGTTCATGCCCATTCCATTCTTGTGATGACCAAACTTAGTACATGTTTAAACACTAAGGCTCATGGAGATTAGACTTTGAGAAGAATGCTCCCTATAAACTAAAAATATATAACACTAAAAGGACTTTATATATATATATATATAGGGGGGGGGCTACTCAAAGTGAATACATTGATGTTCTAGATCCGCTTCTTGGAGGTCCATAATATAGGAAAGATGCAAACCTTCCACCCACCCCTAGGGCCAACTTGTTGGTCATGATGTTAGTCACAAACAAGCATAGAATAAAAGTACACATTAACCTTTATTCATCTTGAAAGATACGATGATTCAGCGAATTCATGATCCCAAGTCTCTGGTGATTAGGTCTTAATCTTCTGACGTTACTCAGAGGTTGATGTGCATTGCTGTTTCCATTTTGGGGCCTTACATAGATCTCATCATCATGACGCTATTTCTGCAAAGATTCTTCATAGAGAGGTCATTTTATACAATGGTTTGATTCAATGATACAGTTATACTCAAATATTTGCATGATATTTATCAGTAATGCATGCTTCAGCTTCAAATATGCTAAACATTTTCATTTATCCACGAGATGTCCACATATTTGTATTATTTGCTTTAGATGTTCAGTTATTCGCAGTTATGATAGTGAAATGTTGTAAAATTTAAAGAAATTGAAAGAAATGCTTTAAATGAAAGATGAATCTTCAGCTATTGAACCATATGTATATCAGATACAGTCATGAGGAGAAGAAAACCAAACCATATGTTCACTAGGACATTCCACAGCTAAATACAGTAGGTGCTAACTTCAAAGGAATTGTATGAAAACAATGTATGTAAGTAGACATGCACTCTAAAGGACGCAGCAAATCACCACATAAATCCAGAATTCACACCCTGATTACTCAAGATTTACTATGAATTGTAACCAAAACAGTCTTCTCATTCACTAAGTATGCAAAGATATATATGTATACAAAAAGCTTTGAAATGAGAATTTATGTTGGTCAGGATGTTAGTCACTAACAAGCATAGAATAAAAGTACACATTAACCTTTATTCATCTTGAAAGATACAATGAATTCAGAGAATTCATGATCCCAAGTCTCTGGTGATTAGGTCTTAATCTTTTGACGTTACTCAGAGGTTGATGTGTGTTGCTATTTCCATTTTGGGGCCTTACCTAGATCTCATCATCATGACGCTATTTCTGCAAAGATTCTTCATAGAGAGGTCATTTTATACAATGGTTTGATTCAATGATACAGTTATACTAAAATATTTGCATGATATTTATAAGTAATGCATGCAATATTTATGTTAGATTTGGAAATCTTTACACAGAGTAAGCATATACAAGCTAGATGCAGTAAATATTTGACCAATATTTTGAAATTCACGACTGCATCCGAGGTTACCTTACTCTCTACATCATCAAACCTGAAAATAATGATGATGAGTGTCTTCTTTCAAAGGCCCTCCTTCTAGTGCCAATTTATGTTGGTCATGATGTTAGTCACAAACAAGCATAGAATAAAAGTACACATTAACTTTTATTCATCTTGAAAGATATGATGAATTTAGAGAATTCATGATCCCAAGTCTCCGGTGATTAGGTCTTAATCTTCTGACATTACTCAGAGGTTGATGTGCGTTGCTATTTCCATTTTGGGGCCTTACATAGATCTCATCATCATGACACTATTTCTGTAAAGATTCTTTACAGAGAGGTCATTTTATACAATGGTTTGATTCAATGATACAGTTATACTCAAATATTTGCATGATATTTATCAGTAATGCATGCTTCAGCTTCAAATATGCTAAACATTTTCATTTATCCACGAGATGTCCACATATTTGTATTATTTGCTTTAGATGTTCAGTTATTCGCAGTTATGATAGTGAAATGTTCTAAAATTCAAAGAAATTGAAAGAAATGCTTTAAATGAAAGATGAATCTTCAGCTATTGAACCACATGTATATTAGATATAGTCATGAGGAGAAGAAAACCAAACCATATGTTCACCAAGACATTCCACAGCTAAATACAGTAGGTGCTAACTTCAAAGGAATTGTATGAAAACAATGTATGTAAGTAGACATGCACTCCAAAGGACGCAGCAAATCACCACATAAATCTAGAATTCACATGCTAATTACTCAAGATTTACTATGAATTGTAACCAAAACAGTCTTCTCATTCACTAAGTATGCAAAGATATAAATGTATACAAAAAGCTTTGAAATGAGCCCTGAATATTTCAGCAGTCAAATTTCAATTAAGTTTCCAATGTTCAAAAAGAGGCATTCCTGCACCTTTTATAGAATAAGGTGAGGAATCCGTTACAAAAAGATCAACGATCCTGATTTGTCTATGCATATCTACGGTCAATATTTCCTTTTGACTATGTCAACCTTTACAAAATGGCACAAGTTGCCAGCTGACAACTATCTAAAAAACTTATTTTTCACTAAGTATCCAATGCTAATATTCACTCTATGATGCATCATCATCTACTTTATCAGAGTCATGCTCTTCATCACCAGGTGCATCACTTCCTGAACTTTCATCATCATCATGATGATGAACCCGCATATGAGGCTGCATGATGTTCTTGACCTGTTTGTATAGTTGCACAATTCTATCTATTTCCCCGCCATCCTGACTCCTTGCTTTGATCATGGCGTGCTTGTGTACCTCGTATTTGTGTCTGCTGCTGTCCAGCTTGTCCTTCCTATTTTGCAACGTCTCTTTGTAGTTTTCCATCTTGACTTTGATTCTCATCATTTTATCTATGACTTCTTCTGTCAATTGGACAAGTGTATCATCTGCCACTGATTGGAAGTTGCCATGTAAAGCTTTGATGGCAAACTCCTCATCTTGATTTTCTACTTTCCCTTCCACTTTTCCTTCTAGTGTCTCCAACATTTCTGCCTCAACGGACATTAGATCATGCAGCTTCATGCTGATATCTCGTAGTTTATTATTGCATCTCTTTAGCACTCCACATTCAAACTGAATGTCCTTATACCATATGTCAACCAATAAGGCAGTATTATTATTTAGTACCTGCTTATTGAAGAGCAGCTAAGGATTTATTCTCCTTATTTCTCCCAAGATGTTTAATACTTTTTCCTGTTGGTAAGACCTTTTTTCTGTCTGCATCTGCAATTTGTCTACCTTGGTCCTAGAGTCACTAAGAGTGTTCCACCTCTTCAAAGAGGCCTTTACTATTTCCTCTGCATCATCCAATGTGGATGACATCCATTTCTTCAATACAGCTGCCTCATGTTTCATGAGATCTAATTTATTCATCTCCTCTTGAGAAATAGCAGTCAATGGGACTGCATGTTCAGTCGAAGTATCATCAGGATTGATTAGCCTCCCTATGTAGGCATGCAATTGAGTAATGTGCTCCTTATGTTGCTTATTTTTCTCTTTCTCTCTTTTCACTTTTTGAATCAAAGAATCAATAATATCTTTGCCTTCTTGACCCTCTTGGTCTTCATTGGCAAACCCTAAGTCCACTGTGCTGATATGGAACTCATCTAAGGTAATTTTACCTTTTTCTTTCTCTACCATAGGTATTGCAATTTGTGCAGTCCTCCTCCCAGTCGTTGGATCTCTTCTGATGGCTGAAGTCATTCTGGCCTTCCTCTTAGGTTTTATTATATTCTCAGAGAATAAGGTGGAGACATCAAATTCTTGAATTTTAAATTCTTCTTCTGCATTTACCTCTTTCTCCAACCACGGAGGTACCTGATCATGTTTTTCAGCATCTTCATGACTTTCACCTTGATCTCCTGTATCTGTAAGCATTTGTGATGGAGATGGTGATTTCCTCATTTCTTCTTCCTGATGCTCATTTTGGTGTTGATCCTATGGCATATCCTCCTATTGAGGAATTTCTTTCTCTGGAGGAGCATCTTCCTGAGGTGGAAGATCTTGTGATGTATCCATATGATGATCATGATCCTTTTCGGTTATCATCTCGTCCACTTTTGACTTTTCCTCCTGTTGAGGAACATTCTCAGTAGTGGATACTTGGGAAGTCTCCTTAGGTGCTGATGCTGGTTCTGCAACCGCAATTTGTTTTGCACCTGTACCGCTTACTTCTTGAACCTTAGCGACTGGATCCTCTACCATATCCTTCTCATCAGCCCTCTTTTCTTGAACCTCTACTATAGCAGGTTCTGCTGATGTATCTTGCTGGCTTATCTCTGAAGTATGGCCTTCTGGTTCTGCCATCTTCACTTCCTCTATATCTTGCCCTTTGTCAGGTGATCCTACTAGATGTTTAGGATTTTCATCCTATTTTTTTGTTAAGTCTACCACTACAGGACTTGTCACTCCTGCAATTAGTGTATCTAGCCCTATTTCCTGAGCTATCTGTTCTGGGCTCTTCTCCTTTTCAACTTCTACTTGCTTTATCTCCTCCATTGCAGTTTGAACTGGTGGAGCCTTTCGAGGGGTCATACTAATGCCCGTAGCAAGGGTCTCCATCTTCTGTGAAGCTACTTCCTTCACAACCTCATCATCAGACAAATTTATTGTCTCATCCAGCGAGATGTGACCTTCTGCATGTGTCTGGGAGGTTTCTTTCATCTCTTCTTCTGCAAGTTCAGTTTTGAACTTGACGATGGTAGGAAGTGGAACATTATGCTGCAGTTCTCTATGCACTTCACTACCTGCCCCTTGTACCAATG
Organism: Cunninghamia lanceolata; assembly: GCA_027924645.1. Classification (NCBI taxonomy): domain Eukaryota; kingdom Viridiplantae; phylum Streptophyta; class Pinopsida; order Cupressales; family Cupressaceae; genus Cunninghamia; species Cunninghamia lanceolata. The sequence continues at coordinate 2,948,045 of BSBN01000913.1, forward strand.
TAGGGGATTGTCTCATTTCACCCCTCATGGAGGTTCTCAGTTTCTTAGGTGAGGTAGACACCACCACCTGTGGAGCTCTTCTTTTTCTTTTGATTATCAAAGGAGCCTCCTCTTCTTCAGGCTCTTCCTCCATGAGGATATCCTCTTCATCATGTTTTCTTGAGGATTGACCCTCTTCTAGGGTCTCAGTAATTCCAGCCTCTGTTGTCTTACCTTTCTTGGACTTTCCTTTCCTTGTCCTTGGAGGGGATGCTGATCCTGATCTAGATCTTGATCCTGATGCTACTGCCTCCTCAGCTACAAATACTGCCCTTTCAATAATAACCCCTTTGGGTTCTTTATCTACTTTCTTGCCCCTTGGGGGTCTTTTGCTCTATTGTTGTGGTGGAGGGAGTCTATCTCCCTTAGACTTTCTCTTTTTGTTTAGAAAGTCATCATATTCCCCATCAAGAGTGTCCTACCCCTTCTTCTTGTTGTCCACCGTAATGGCAACACCCTTCTTCTTCAATGCCCTTATCTGTTCATCAACCCAGACTTGGGTTAGTTGTATGGTCCTTGCAATGAAGGGGTCCAAGGATATATCCTCCTGTATGGTAAGGTCAGGTGCAGAGATGGTGTCATTATATATTTTCTTCTGCTCATATTCATCTGTAATTATCCTGCCATCATCTTTCTTCAATTGTTGGGGAATGGGGATGCAATCAAAGGTTCTGACTTGATTCAAAGTTAACCTTTGATATCTTCTTCTTCTTTCTTCTGCTTCATCTTCACAGTCAGCCCAGAAGTCCTCTAGGTGCCTCTAATGAATAGGCTTTCCTATTATTTTCTGCATCCTGCCGTAAGGATCATATGATCTTGTCAGTGGAAAAGGCTGCAGATTCATTTTATTCAAGGTGATCATCACCTTCTTTATGTTCTCTGAATCGAGGCACATGTACCAGCCAATGGTGACTGGAAACAAAATCGGTGGTAACTTCTTGACATCCTTGTATGTTTTTATCATTGTGGAGCTCTGCCTAATAAACTCCATCAGTATCACTGCATCAGTGGGATACCTTGGCAGCATGAGAGGATGTCCTTCAAAACCCTCGATCCTCATGTAGGAAAAGGTGGCAAACTATATATACCAGGATCCATGCCTGTAAATTATCTCTTGAGCCTCCATGCTCAATCTCTTTGTTCTATCCTCCTCCATGGTCCTCACCAGATGCATAGAGAATGCATCATTAACCAGTTTGTAGTCTTGGAGGTAATTGGCTCTTTGTAGCTGGGGATGATGATCCCAGATATGCACAGCATTGACTATTCCTATGACTTTCCCATCTGTAACCAGTGCATCAAATGTGCCTTTATAAGCACAGGAGTAGACAATGTATGATGTCATATAGAAAGCACAATTTGAACCTCCCAGGTTCATCTACTGCTCATGCAGAGCATCAATTATTAGCTAGCCCCACAGTGGCTTGATACCTAAATATAAACACATCATTATTACACCATACATCTAGTCTCTAAAACTACCAGCATCAGGCTGGCCTGTTACTCTATTCAGTAGTGCAATCATGTATTGATATTCATCAGCAAAATCATATTTGAATAGATGCACAGGAAGTTTGGCTGCTACAGGATATGTACTATTTTTAGCCCTCCATTGATACATATTCTGCTTGGCCTATTTCTTGTTGTTTTCATATTCTTTTTCTGACTTCTTCAGGTCCACACTTTTAACCTTGCTACCCAATGGCAATCCAAATGTCTTGGAGAGACCCTTGATGGATAGGTCAGCATATATCCTCCCATGCTTCATCACCTGCCTGGTCTCTAGATTATAGTTCCTGGCACACTCGATAACCAGCTCCGGAGATTCCGTGGAGTATGGAAAACCGGCGGCATTCCACATCCCGGATACAAAAATTACATCCAGCACAGGACTCTTGTTATTCTCATCATTCAGCCTAGCTGACTAGGCTTCCAAATCAGTACTCCCCTGATGGGTATCTGTAATTACACCGTACTTAAATAGGACACCCCTCTGAGAGGAGAACATAGGCTTACTGAATTCTGCCTGACACTTAACTAACCTCTTGTCAGCCATGGGTGCCTGTAATTAACAAAATCCTAACTTACAATGGGTATACACATGTATGCATGTTACAATTAATTTTACTAATCACCATGCCTATTGTATCTTCTCAACATTACTTAATCATATGGATGCATAAACCAGAACTTCAGATTAACCACCCATAACTATTACAGAAACAACAGGATGAGGTTTTCATTTACTTACCTGGATATGCAAATTTCCTTTTATACCAGTAGACTTTTGACAATGCTCTTAATTCAGCTGATGATCACGCACTTCCTTCTGTCTATGAGCTTAATTCGTGCAACTATCGCCTGTACGAGGATATGGAAACTAGTGCTCTGTAAAAACAATTTTATCGCAAGGTAAATTTGAAATGACGATGAATTTACCCTTTTAAGGATGCACTTAGGGTAAAATTAGGGCAACCCTGACAGATTGGATTTCATTCATTGATTATCCGCATGAAAACGCAGGATCTCGCCAGGTGTTTCATCGGGTTTCATGGTCGGCGGAAACCACCTACCATGCCTGCGTGCATTAAATGATAATGATGACAACGGGAGCAGGGGGATATCCATATGACAGGATATCATGAAAGCAGGATGATATTCACAAATATCAGGTCAAGTTTAATGTCATCCTCCTCTCAGATTGGAATAACCATCGTTGACAAGATCATGTGACGAACACACCCCTTGGTTTAGTTTAGTACATCAGAAGGATATCTCGATATATCAGGTGATGTTTCAAAGATGATGATGACTGGATGAATTTACATGTCCCTCTTTCGGAATATCAGGATGACGTCATCCTGATATTCGCTCAGTGTATCGGCAGGGCATCATGACGTCATCGTCATGTTATGGGAATAGGATCATGTTTATGAAATATCCCCCGAGAGGTAAAATGATGATGATGTCATCGTCATGTTTGTTTCTTCATTTATCGGACTTGGATGATGTCATCAGGATATTGGCTTAGGGGGATATTTCACAGCAGGAGGATATTATGAAATATCGGGTTACTTTGAAAAATATGATCCTCGCGAAATGCATAAGGCTATTGACAGGTAAAGGTTTCTATCACCTAAATTTGACATCCGGATATTTGGACCGCATGATTTATCGGGTGATATACTATATCGGGGTGACCTTTTATAAGATGACTGATGTTATGAAATATGATCCTCCCCTTGCGAAAATCAGGTTTGACTCAAACTTTGACCACTCATAACTCTCACATCCTGACGAATATCAGGGTGATGTAAAAGACAAACCTGCATGGAATTTAATGCTCTTTCTGAATATGAGGTCACTGGAATGAAATAGAAATTTTGAGAAACTGACCTCATGATGATCACTTATCCAGCCTTTCAATACATGATGATCTGCATGACTTACTTTGACTAGACCGCCAGAAAGCACAAAACACAAGCCAAAAGTTGGGTCCCTATTTTGTCAAGTCAAAATGGGGCGTGTTGTGTAACCACACAACAACTTGCAACCAAAGAAAACAAACAAATTCCAATGATTCAAGTGATGTGATCATATTCATCCATTTCATTCCAATTTACTCTAAGCATAAGCATCATGATCCTATGAATGATAAAAGTTCATCATGGTAACAATGCTAACAAAGGATCATGTGTGTGTAGATGATTAATTATCTTCATCTTGAAAGCAAGTGGAAAACACAAGTAACTGGTGTTAAACTACATAGTTGGAGATCATCCCTCATAGCCAACCTAGATAGAGCCTTGCTGCCAGCAGGCGTCTATAGCCCCGACAAGGTTATCTATACAATCCCCCTAAGTAGAGCCCCACTGCCAGTAGGCGTTCATAGCCCCGGTAGAGTTACTTAGATGGCCTAATTTTATTTCTTTTCTGATTTTTTTTGTGTTAAAATTTGTATTTGATATCATCATGTCAGCTCATCTATACAAGGTACAGTCACTTGCAGTTTTAGGTTGGAGATTGCATTGGTAGCAAGGGAGTCCCTTTAGATTTTTCACTTAACACCTATACTTGTATGTTCAACAAGCCCAAGGCTGTTAGGTGTTTTATTGTGATTGATTCACTTTGATCAAGAAAAGGCACCCTGATGAAAAGGCATCACAAATCTGGTCATGAATACTTCTTAGAATGAATTACAACCTATGTCTAAATCTAATCTCATCACTTGAATCCTAACAATTTGTTGTTTTCTGTGATGATGAAGTGCATCATCTTGACTAACCAAAACAAAAGCTCAACCAAAACAAAACAAAACAAGACAAACCAACAAACAAAACAAGAAAAACAACTATACAAGCAACTACATAAATGTACACTATGATACACATGACTGTCATGAAGTCACTTTAGACTTGAAAATAATGTTTGAGAAATTGCCCATTGACTGGCAATGGGACATCCTCACCTGTCAGGTTCTTAACCCTATAAGTGCTGTGTCCCAGTATCTCAGAAATTTGAAAGGGGCCTACCCATAATCTGTCAAATTTACCATGGTCACCTTTCCTCTCATGGGCTTTATCCCACATCAGGACTAAATCAGATATCCTGAAGGTTTTGATTTTGGCTCTCTTGTCAAACCAGTGTTTAACAACAGCCTAATGTTTTGCAAATTGGTCAATAGCCTGACTTCTTTTCTCTTCCAGGTGCATCAGTTGAAGCAACCTGACCTCTTGTCCATTGTTTATACCTAGGTATTCTTGAGCAAACTGCAAAGTAGGAATTTTCAAGTTGATGGGGAGGATAGGATCCACCCCATATACCAGTTGGAAGGGTGAGTTTCCTAGTGCAGTTTTCATTCTGGTCATGTCTACCCATAAGGCGTACTTTAGAAATGAGTTCCACTCCCTAGGGTTCTTTTCTATTAATTTTCTTATGATACTCAGCAAATTTTTATTGGTGGATTCTGCTAATCCATTCCCTTGGGGGTAATAGTTGGATGAGAACTTAAGTATGATCCCATGATCAAAAGCCCAACTTGATAATTTAGTTGAAATGAAGGCTGAACCATTATCACTTACTAGAGCATAAGGAGTTCCATACCTGGTAACAATGTTGCTTTCCAAAAATTTAATAACATCATTAGCAATACAAGTCTTGCTGCTGACAGCTTCAGTCCATCTAGTACAATAGTCAGTAATTTTTAAGACATACCTATGACCTCAAGAAGATGGAGGGTTAATTGGTCCTATGAAGTCCATACCCCATTGTGCAAATGGGCGCTCTTCCATCACTGGCTGCAATGGTTGTGCAGCATATTTTCCTCTGTTGGCAGCAACCTGACATACATGATAACATTTAACATGATCAGCTGTATCTTTAAAAATTGTAGGCCAATAATATCCTACTCTAAGGATTGCATGTGTTGTGGCCAGGGCTGATCCATGTGCTGTTCCAAACTTATCATGCAGTTTTGATAAAACCTTATTTGCTTCTGGTTTTTCTAGGCACCTCAGGTATATCCCTTCATAATTATTTTTGAACAGGATTCCTCTCTTCATCATATATTTTTGTGACCTTAGCTTCAAGGCCCTTCTTTGTGAAGCTTGCATCCTTGGAGGACACCTTCCAGTGATCAGGATATGCCTGATATCTGAATACCATTCTTTATTATTATCAGCATTGATAACATATTGCTGACTAGTGATATTTGGATCAATTTCAGATATCATTTGGCTTAAGGCCTATCCTCTTACCAATTTCATTAGTGTAATTTCCATGTCATACTCTTGTAATACAGTAATCCACTTGGCTCTTTTCTCACCAGGCTCACTCTACATCAGCAACATCTTCACTGCTGCATCGGGCACTACTGCAATCACTTTGCTTCTTAGTATGTAATGTTTGAACTTCTTTACTGCCCTAACTAATGCAAGTGCTTTTCTTTCAACATCCACATATCTTAGTTCAACATCTTTGAAAGGACAGCTCATGAAAGTTATTGGTTTTTCTTCCTTTTCCTCATTTCTTTGAGTCAACACTGCTGCAGAGGTATGCTCTGAGGCAAATGAATAAATGTAGAAGTCCCTTGTGTAGTCTAGACTAATGAGGACAGGAGCATCTGATATGGCCTTTTTTATGTCTTCAAAAGTAGCCTTGGCCTCTATTGTCCACTCAATCTTGGCATCTTTCTTCAACATGGCATTTAGAGGTCTGACTATCTCTGCAAAACTAGTGATGAATTTTCTTACAAAGTTGATCTTACCAAAGTAAGACTTAAGTTCCTTCTTACTTCCAGGGAGTTGTATTTTCATGATAGACTCCACTCTAGCAGGATCAATGATGATCCCATCTTCAGTTATCAGATGGCCTAATAATTTGCCCGTTGTTACCCCAAATATGCATTTCTTGGGGTTCAAGGATATTCTGTATTCTTCACATTTCTTCAGTACACTTCTAAGATCAGCCACATGATTCCCCCTTTCTTTGGAGAATACTGTCAAGTCATCCATGTAGATGACTATGCACTTTCCTATTAAGCCTCTGAAGGCTATGTCCATTGCTCACTGGAATGTAGCTCCAGCATTTATGAGTCCAAATGGCATACGTCTATATGCAAATATCCCCCACTTGGTGGTGAAGGCAGTTTTCAATCTGTCAATCTTATCAACCATCACTTGGTTGTAGCCTGAGAAACCGTCCAGGAAGGACATCATTTTAGCTCCATTCACAATCTGCAGAACTTCATCCAATGATGGTAAAGGATAGTTATCCTTCTTTGATGCTTTGTTCAGATTCCTGAAGTCTACACATTGCCTGATGTCTCCATTCTTTTTTCTAACTGGGACTAAATTGGCCACCAAGTAGAATGCCTCACAGGAAAGATTATCCTGGCATTTAACAACTTCTTAACCTCTTCAAAAATTATTGGTTCAAGCAAAGCATTGTCTGGCCTTTGCTTCTGTCTAAAAGGTTTAGCATCTGGCTTGAGAGGTATAGTGTGAGTTATGACTGATGTGTCATACGTCTTCAACTCATCATATGTCCAGGCAATTACATGCATGTAATCCTTGAGAACTAGAGTTATTCCTTCTAACTCTTCTGGTGTGCAGACTTTGCCTATCAGGACATTTCTTTTGTCTTCATCTGGTCCAATATTCACTTGTGAATACTGACCTCCATCAGCTTGGGGAAGATCCTTCTGTTTCAGCATATTGTCCAGGTCAAAGGCTCTTTCTAATTCAATCATGCCTTTGGGAATTCTATTGCTTGGCAATTCTAATATTTCATCTTCTTCCCAAATTTGATCTTCCATACTGCTCTCATCTATAATCTGAGCATCAAATATATCCTTGTTAGAGATGAAATCAAGAATATACTGATCATCATCAAAGACCTAGAGATTGGTGACATTATCAGGTACTGATGGTACAGATACCAGTTCTACTAAAAATTTCTTTAGACCTGATAAAGATAGTGGCTCCAATGTACTGGCAGCCTAGGCCAGTGCATCTGCCCTATGATTTTGTTCTCTAGGAACACGAGTGATGTTAAATGCATCAAAGTCTTCAATCAAATCCCACACTCTATGTCTGTAATTTGATAATCTCTTATAATTGCAGGAATAAATCCCTCTTACTTGTCTGACAACTAATTCTGAGTCTCCAAAGACATGCAGAATTTTCACCTTCTTGAGAGAAAACAAGATCCCATTAATCAGAGCTTCATACTCTGTCATATTATTGGTGCAGGGGAATTGTAATCTGTATGTTGCTAAGTAGGATTTTCCTGATGGGTCAATGAGATCAATCCCTACTCCAGCTCCTTGCTTGGATTTGGATCCATCAAATCTTAGAATCCTGGATTTATCTTTAGCCAAAGACTTGGCTGAACCTTCTTTTTTCTTTGTAGCTCTAGCAACTGCACCACCTGATATCCACTTCATTTTAGGAATTTTAGTATCCTTGGGCTGCATCTTTTCTTTCTTTTGTGGATCTGACCCCTTCTTATTCTTTTTATCATCAGGAGGATGATCCTCTGGATCTGGCACTGTATGTCTTTTTAACATGTGTAAACATAATGAACAGGTGGTCTTTGAATGAGGTGCCTCATGCAACCTACACCAACCTTCAATCAAGACCTCGTGGGGAGGTCTGTACTGCTGTGTCATCTTTTCTACTTCTTTTGCCAGGAAATCCTCAAACTTCTTCAGGTTACTACTTCTGTCTTCACTAGACAGTTCATAATCGGATTCTACAAAGCAAACACTCCCAGGGGTGACCTTTCCTTTCTTCTTAACATTTATCTGGTTGCTTACCAATATCTCTTCTATTATTTGAACTTGACCTCTACCTTTGTATTTGTCTTTTTCCGTTCCTGTAGGAAACAAGCATGAGTCAGAATCACTTTCATTATCACTATCTGATGAACTCACCTTTGGTGATGATGACGCATCACTGTATGCCTGTTCTAACTCCATCATGTCCCTGCATGCTTCGTAAGTCCTTTCTGAATGAGGCTCACTATGTAATCTACACCATCCATCAATCAAAATATTGTTAGCAGGTATATTCAGTACTTTACAAAGCTTTATCTGTTTGGATAAGTGCCTTTCAAAGTTTCCAAAACATTCCTCTTCAGTTTCATTTTCAGAATTAACATCAGGCTCTATATGAGGCATATCCTCCTGATGATCATCATGATGATGATGAAAGTCCAACATCAGGATCTCCTCTATCCTGACAGTTTGTGGCCTAACGGCATAAACTCTAGGCTCAACGTCTACATACATTATCTCATTCATTTTATTGTACTTAGTTATCATATGCTTCATCCTGGGTTCAGCATCTATTCTTATCTGGTTAGGAATACCTTTCCAAGGCAACCACATGTGACTGAAGTCAGTAGCCATATACCCATTCAAAGTTTTGGACCAATCTCAGCTAAGCAGCATCCCATAGGTGTCAGGTATGTCAACTACCTGGATATCAATATAATACTAGATCCTGGGATCAGAGGCTAGCTGCATATGTATATGAGTCAGTTCACCTATCACACTTACCTTTGTCTTATCTAGCTGTGTCACCTTCTTTAGGGATCTAGCAGGATGTAATCCTAAAGCATTGCATATAGACAAGGGCATCACATTTGTAGATGCACCTGTGTCCACCAGACAGTTGTGTAAATTCTTGCTAAACATCCTTATGGTAAGGAGGAAAGGTGGTGACTCACTCTTATCTTGATATCATGTCATATGTGAGGTTTCTGCAGCTTGGACAGTAGCTGGCACCTTAGATTTGATGTTAATATCTCTAGCAGCATGATCTTTAGTACTAGACTGGCCTGGGGAATGAATATCCTCTTTAGGAGCAGGATCATCTAGTGATTTCATGAATGCCTTCTTAATTGCAGGGGTTTTCAATAACTCTGTTAAAGACAAGCTGATCTTTATCTTCTTCATCTCATCCGCCAAGTATGTAACAAGTTTATTAGACTCATGGGGCAAGTTAACAGCCTTTGATGTTGTATTCTAAGGTGACAGATATTAAGCATTTACCTTGGGGAACCCAGGGTTATTGCTTGCCTTGGGATCAGGAGGTGTATTAAAACTGTTTGGAGGTAAAGATGATGTCAATGGACTAGTAGGTCGGTTGGCATTACTTCTCAAGTTATAGTTATGTTTACCAGGATATTGCTGCTGGTACGCATGCACCTCCTCATATTCAGTAGAAGGCTCATTTTCATCCTCAAAAAGGAAGACATAATTTGACTCAAAAGCCATGGCAGATTCTTCACATGCATGTGAATGACTTTGATGATCAGTATAACTTTCTAATACTAGGGCTGAGTCATATCCACAGGGAACTATTTCATTACCTTCCACCTGAGGTAGATTCCCTTTAGTGTTAAACACTTCTGTTTGAAAGATACTGGCGGTAATTTAAAATTGTGGATAGTCTAGCTCTGCATGAGCATTTGTATTGTGGATCCTACACCAATTCGTGAGGCTGCCTCAGCAAGATTGACCCTAGTAGTCTGTTTGATTTCACCAGGTGGTTGATTATCTAAGGGTGATGGCAATGAACCATTATTTGGCCTAGAATTCTATACTCTAGGCTGCCTCTGAGGATTATTGTTATTCCCCCCCACATTATTGAAATTACTATTGTTATACTCCCTGTCAGGATAATTTGGTCTATCATTAGAATAACCTCTATTCTGGTTTGACTGGGAATAGAAGTTCTGATTTCTCAAATGAGCCACTTCTGTAGTGAGCTTTCTTAACTGAGCAGAGATTTCTTTGATCTCTTCCTTTTGCTCTTGAGCTTTGGCTACTACATTTTCATTTTGAAGCTTGAAGAAAGATGATCCGTGGTTATTGCTAGATAAATCAGCACCTTGAGGTGCCTGAGCTTGTGCAGGATATTGTGACATCCTGCCATTCCCAGTAGGAGGTGGCATGATACTTAATGGAGGCACCTGCAAGGGTGCAGGCATGACTGCTGGAGGTATCATTGTACCATTAGGAAGTTGTGCAGGATATGATGCAGGATGTTGTGTAGGATATGTTGGATACATACCAGCCAGTGTAGGGAATGCTATATTTGGAGTAGGGGCAAGTACTAATTGCTGATTTACTTTGATAGCTTCCTGAAAGGCTCCTGTCAAGGTAGTAATTTCAGGGTGTGTTCTCCTGATGAACATGGAAGTCAATGGATCTAGGGCTGAATAATAGATACTCCTAGCAGAAGCATCTACTACTACATAAGGAGCCACTATCTTGGATAGCATTTTCTGGAACCTAGCATTAAAATTGGCAATAGGTTCATTCTCGAATCTTTTGATTGTAGCAAACATGTGGTAATTCATAGATGGATCAATAGGGACCTTGAACCTATCAAGAAAGGCTTTCTCTAGGATGGCCCATGAACCAACAGAGGCTTGACCAAGACTAATAAACCAATTATAAGCCTCTTCCCCTAAGGAAAAAGGAAATAATCTACATACAACATCTTGATGTTCTATTCTGGCTCTACAGCATGCTTCCTTAAATGTCCTGATATGATCATCAGCATCTTGATAAGGATGATATTTTGGATAAAGTTTGTCCAGATTCTTTGGCAACTCATGATATGCAGTGAAGGTTAGAGGTGATTCTACCACGAAGAAAGACATCACAACCGGAAGAGGTTGAGCTTGAGGTATAACCGGCTGAGGTTGGACTAAAGGTGCACCCTGAGGAGATCCTGCAGGTATACTGAAACCAACAGGGGTCACAAGAGGACGTTCTGGTGGTGTTCCCGATGCACTGGAACCAGGAGTATGATGAATGTCAATAGTCCTAGGTCTAAAACCTCTAACAGGTAGTTCTTCAAAAGGTCCGGTGGATCTTGACCTGGTATTTATCTGGTGAGCCAGGATTTCTCAATTTTAAGGCAAATTAGCTGGATGATTGTAAATATTGGCTATATTTCACCAGCTGAGGTGATATTTATGATCGAATGACTGATCTGACTGGATATTTACGAAATATTCACAAAAATAGTGCAAATATGAGGTGATATTTGAGGTATAACGACTCTTATCACAAGGTATCAGGTTTCTAAGGCCAAACTCTCCAAAGCTTGAACAAATTTACATATTATTGGCCGATATTTGTGAATTCATGATGATCTACTGTAAAGCTTGCAATATTTATGTTAGATTTGGAAATCTTTACACAGAGTGAGCATATACAAGCTAGATGTAGTAAATATTTGAACAATATTTTGAAATTCATGACTACATCCGAGGTTACCTTACTCTCTGCATCATCAAACCTGAAAATAATGATGATGAGTGTCTTCTTTCAGAGGCCCTCCTTCTAGCACCAATTTATGTTGGTCAGGATGTTAGTCACAAACTAGCATAGAATAAAAGTACACATTAACCTTTATTCATCTTGAAAGATACAATGAATTCAGAGAATTCATGATCCCAAGTCTCCGGTGATTAGGTCTTAATCTTTTGACGTTACTCAGAGGTTGATGTGTGTTGATGTTTCCATTTTTGGGCCTTACATAGATCTCATCATCATGACTCTATTTCTGCAAAGATTCTTCACAGAGAGGTCATTTTATATAATGGTTTGATTCAATGATATAGTTATACTCAAATATTTGCATGATATTTATCAGTAATGCATGCAATATTTATGTTAGATTTGGAAATCTTTACACAGAGTGAGCATATACAAGCTAGATGCAGTAAATATTTGAACAATATTTTGAAATTCATGACTGCATCTGAGGTTACCTTACTCTCTGCATCATCAAACCTGAAAATAATGATGATGAGTGTCTTCTTTCAGAGGCCCTCCTTCTAGCACCAATTTATGTTGGTCATGATGTTAGTCATAAACAAGCATATAATAAAAGTACACATTAACCTTTATTCATCTTGAAAGATACGATGAATTCAGAGAATTCATGATCCCAAGTCTCCGGTGATTAGGTCTTAATATTCTAACATTACTTAGAGGTTGATTTGCGTTGTTGTTTCCATTTTGGGGGCTTACATAGATCTCATCATCATGATGCTATTTCTGCAAAGATTCTTCATAGAGAGGTCATTTTATACAATGGTTTGATTCAATGATACATATATACTCAAATATTTGCATGATATTTATCAGTAATGCATGCTTCAGCTTCAAATATGCTAAACATTTTCATTTATCCACAAGATGTCCACATATTTGTATTATTTGCTTTAGATGTTTAGTTATTCGCAGTTATGATAGTGAAATGTTCTAAAATTCAAAGAAATTGAAAGAAATGCTTTAAATGAAAGATGAATCTTCAGCTATTGAACCACATGTATATCAGATACAATCATAAGGAGAAGAAAACCAAACCATATGTTCACCAGGACATTCCACAGCTAAATATTTAGGGCTCATTTCAAAGCTTTTTGAATACATTTATATCTTTGCATACTTAGTGAATGAGAAGACTGTTTTGGTTACAATTCATAGTAAATCTTGAGTAATCAGGGTGTGAATTCTAGATTTATGTGGTGATTTGCTGCGTCCTTTGGAGTGCATGTCTACTTACATACATTGTTTTCATACAATTCCTTTGAAGTTAGCACCTACTATATTTAGCTGTGGAATGTCTTGGTGAACATATGGTTTGGTTTTCTTCTCCTCATGACTGTATCTAATATACATGTGTTTCAATAGCTGAAGATTCATCTTTCATTTAAAGCATTTCTTTCAATTTCTTTGAATTTTAGAACATTTCACTATCATAACTGCAAATAACTGAACATCTAAAGAAAATAATACAAATATGTGGACATTTCGTGGATAAATGAAAATGTTTAGCATATTTGAAGCTGAAGCATGCATTACTGATAAAAATCATGCAAATATTTGAGTATAATTGTATCATTGAATTAAACCATTGTATAAAATGACCTCTCTATGAAGAATCTTTGCAGAAATAGCGTCATGATGATGAGATCTATGTAAGGCCCCAAAATGGAAATAGCAACGCACATCAACCTCTGAGTAACGTCAGAAGATTAAGACCTAATCACCGGAGACTTGGGATCATGAATTCTCTGAATTCATCGTATCTTTCAAGATGAATAAAGGTTAATGTGTACTTTTATTCTATGCTTGTTTGTGACTAACATCATGACCAACACAACTATATAGATAGGGGCTAGGCCATGTGGGAGGGGAATAGTGGGAGTGGTGGGGTATCTTTTGCATCTATAAGAGGGATCAAATCAAATCAAATGGGGTTGTCTCACTCATGTACCCTTTTCCCTACCAATGAGGAGCATATTTGTAGATGCAATTGAAATGTGATTTGAGATAGATAGTAGGGTGCCTAATAAACACAACTACATTTCATGTTAGAAAGATTATTGAAAGAAGGATGTGATGGTAGCTCTAATGGGGAGTTTTAAGTAAGTCATAGACTGCAAGTCACTTGTGATCTCCTATATTTAAAAAAGTGTAGCACTATATCCATCAATATATACGAGTCTTAGTGTTTAAACATGTATGACTCATCATAGGAACTAAATGGGTGCATAAGTTGTTAAATTTTGAATTTCAATTTTTAAATTTTAAGGGCTAGTTATACATGGGGAAGTATCCCTATTGGATTTACCTAGCAGAAGGAAATGCTAATGTTGATATGGGGAATGAATGTTTGGTCTGGGGATAATAAAGGGCAAGATAAATGTCAAATATATAAGAATATGTATGAGTATAGTTATGATAAGGCCAAATGCATTAGAATATATAAATATGAGGGTAGATAAAAAATTATAAAATGAAACTTAACTTGTCGCAAAATTGCAACATTGTGAATATTTAAGTAGATTAAATCATTTTTTTCAAAATAAATACAAAACTACATGGAAGATGGCATGGATATATAAATTTCACCATTACAAATAAAATAGTAAAATAACCTTTATTTTTCATTACATTAAGTTATTATAAATATGAAGGCATTCTAAAAATGGTCACCTTCACAAAACCTTTTGTTGGTCATAGGTGAGTGTCAAATTAAATCCCAATTACTAAAAATAACACAACTAGCTTTATTATGGAACCTACAAAAAAATAACATAACTACCTTTGTTGTGGCACCTACAATGGAATTATTTTTCTATTTAAACCATTTTGTTAAAGATTTTAATATGATTGAAATGGCCTATGATAAATGTGGGGCATTGCCTATGTGCTAGATAGCTAAAGAAAGAGAGGCTTGGTTCTTTATGCACAATAAACTGGGACTTTTTTTATCCCAATCTTGGCCATTGTCAATATCATATGACATGGTACACATGGAGTAATCTTAGAGAAGGGTCTGGCAAGGACCTCAAGCATATGGATTTATCCATGTTGTCAGTTCAATCTTTCTTTTCTTTTGCTAGTTGTTATTTCTTACCAGTGGAGCCTTAATTAGACATTGTCCTTCTAGGCTACTTTCAAATATAGTTTTGTATTGAGTGGCAACTTACCAAATCCAAGACCATGAAGACTTAGTTTTTTCTAAACATGTCATTGCTCAATCACAAGGCCACACCAACCCATATTCAACATGTTTGGAATTTGGAACCATGTGCCATGCATGAGATAGGATGGATAGCTTAGTGGGATGATGCCATCACTTGTACTTCCCATTTCCTCTATATTTATGGTTGCTAGCTGGTCTATTTCCACCATTGTTCATATGAGGCCACCACCTTGGAGCTCCACCAAACCATTGCCACCCTAGAGGCACATCCTTTTGATTTGGCCACTCAACTTCATGTGGCTCAATTGAGCCACTAAAAGTAGGTTACAAATTATCACTTTCCACATGGAGACCAAATCAAAGCTTGGCTTCATTAGATTAAGATAAGAGATGTCAATCATCTCAAATCATCAAGCAAATCAAGGGCATCATCTATTTAATGAGCTTCTTGATATTTTGCAGGCCTTTATTTGGCACTATGAGTAAGTTTTTGCTACTCAAGAGTATACTTCAGCTTGGTATGCTACTTTGCAGCAATGCATTAATGTGGTTCCTTATCAAGCTTCCAATTCTTATTGTATTCTTTGTGATCAACTTGTCACCAAAGAATATTTGTGGGAGGATTGTTTCAGTGTCTAATGATGAGGCCCCTAATTTAGATGGATTTCTAAGTGAATTCTATAAAGCCTTTTGGAACACAATGGGTGGAGATCTGCACAACATCTATCTAGAAGATTTTAATAAAAAATCTTGAGGAAACTTAATCAATAAAGGGAATATAAAATTTATACCCAAAGTTGGCAACCTTGAAGAAATATGCAATTGATGACCTATCACTTTGTTGGATGTCTCATACAAGATTAGTGCCAAGGCCTTAGCTCTTAAGTTCAAGCCTCTTTTTCCCCAACTAATTCACCCTAAACAAACTAATTTTACCAAATAGAGATACATTCTTAACAACATTATTACTATCTAGGAAGGAGTAGAATGGGCCCAACATTCTCAATAGTATACAATTTTTTAAAAAATGATTTCCTATGGTTGGTCAATTAAACCATCATTGGTAGCTTTAGTCTTCTCTTGGCACTTAGCACCATTGATTCTAGTCTATTTGGTTAGCCATTCTTGAGCCTAAATTGGCACATTTTTCCTAGTGCATTCTTTACCAAGGCTTGAACCACTTGGTTCTCATTTGAATCATCTAGGAGTTATCAACCCTAATTGTCCATTCTATGGATAGTTCAAGACTCTCAAGCATCTTTTTTAGTTTTGCATCAAAGACCAAGAAGCTTGGAATTAGATTTTTAATTTGTTTAGGTCTTTTCAACCTAATCCCTTCTCATGGCATATATTTTTGTTAGGGTTCTAGCCTTGTCTCTTATTTAAGTATACCCAAATTTGGCATGCTTGCAAAATGGAAATTCTCTTTAGTATTTAGTTTTCAAGTTGCCCAGTTGATGTTCATTTCTCTGTATATACTAAAGCTATAATTTGATGTAATGTGCTTATGTAAATTTAGCTGCAAGCTAGCAAAGTTACACTTGAAGTGACACATTTATAGGAGCTTCTAAATCATTAGGGTAATTAATGCTCTATGCATTGTTGATAGAGTCCTACCATCCCCTCTTCCCCTCTTTGAGGGTCTTAGAGAGGCTGTATCCAATCTTCCAAAAGAGATTAAGGGTCTCAATTCCATGGTTCTTAGCCTCTAATAAATAGGTCTAATATAGTCCATGGCTAGTCTCAATGTTCAAGACCATCTTCTACCTCTTCTCATGGGTGTGTTGCTCTTGGCTAGTCTGATTCTAGAAAATTTCCTTACCTAGAGTTAGCCATTTATCTTATTCATGCTCAACAACCTACATATGACTCTCTTGAGGAAGAGGGTGTTCTTATTGGCTAGGAGCTAATTGATGATAGTTTTATCCTTGATGATGCTTGGTGATAAACCAAATGATTAATACCCCCTACTACTAGTGTTGCACTTCTTATAAATGAAAGAAAACCACTACAATATTGAAATTTGAAATAATGTTGCAAATATAAAATTTAATCCATAGAATACCAAAAATAGAGATTACACATATAAATAGGCAATAATAAAAACCAAAAACTTAAGAGATTTACACATGACATAGTGATTTAGGTGGAGAAACCCTTTTAGAAAAAAATCTACTAGAAAATGTTAGTGTGAAAAGGTTCTTTATATATCTAGTTAGCTGTTAGTTTGTCTAGGTGAGTCCTATTCACACTAGTTAAGTCTTAACTTAGGACTTTTATAGTTTTGTCTCACCTCATGTGGTTGGGACATGTGTACTCATCCTTGTGAGACACTTATTAAATGCAAACTTTCCACTTACTCAAACATGTGTCACTTGAGCTAGACAAGTGTTCCACCTTTGGAGGGTTACTTAGTCGTTGTGTTCGACCATCTTGTCTCCTCATCCTTGCCTACTTAAGAAAGACTCTTACATGTATATTTTATTCATCTTTTGGAAATATTATTTTGGCTTATTGTGTGCTCGTAGCTTGTAATATTGTTCTTGCTTGTTGATCTTGGCTAATCCCAACATGGTATCAAAGCCATGGTAGCCAAATCCTTCCCTTTATAGTGAATCCTGCACCTAGCCTAGTGAAGAGTTCCTTGTAGAGACAAACACATATCACCATTGAGTCCAGGAGGCCTATGATAGACAAAATAGCCTATTGTTTTGTCAAAATTGACATAGGAAAAAATTTGTAAAATTATTTTACCCCCCTACCCCTGTATCGTATGACCTATATGGTACTGTATGGAAAAGATTTTTTTTAATTACAAATGTTTTTTGGAAAATCTAATTTTTACAAATCTGTGGTGAAATTTCCAAGAAAATTTTGAGATATTTTTTCACAAGTTTGAGACATTTTTGGCCTCACAACCTCTTTGTAATCCATCTAAGGGTTTTTGGTTTTTTGTGAAGCGTTATTGGTGATTTGGGTGATTTGTGAGTTGCAGGTGGTTTCTTTTATTACAAGGATCTCCAAAGGTCGATCACTTCTACAAATTGATAATCCCTTTATCCGATCTAGTCATTATTGAAGGTTTCCCTCATCTGGATAGAAGTCAACCCTCATCAGGTAGTTGATTTCCCTCTGCCTTGACAGGCATGGGCAGTAACAAAGGCCATCCAAAAGGGTGAAGGGTCTTCAAATCCGCTCATAATGATTGTTTATTTACAAGGTCGTAGCTTCATACAACATTCTTGGTCACCATTTAAGAATGATTTGGTCATTTTTTGCCATTTCATTGTTCTTTGATCCTTGGTTGTTGGCTCCACACAATCGACGACCATAATCTCCGTCCAACATCCAATCCAATGGTTTCAGATGTATGCAAGTCACCGTTTAAAGTCTTCTTTCCAATTATTCTCTGGTTGTTGTTTGAAGAATATGGACATAGCTATTTGTAAAGCTTCTGAGTTACCGACTATCCCTTGATTCATTGTTTTTGTAGGGCACAACATCCATAGTCAAGTCTTCATGTAGTTTACAAATTGGTCAAAGTTTGGATGACCATAGTCATACCCTTAATCAACCTCTACACCCATTCAACCTCCATTATGTGCTAAATCAGGCCTCTACTGGCCTCTACAAATCATCAATCAACCACTTTGCAATTTCAAATGGCCTTGTCAGCCTGCATATGCCCTCAAATTAGACCTTGTATTATAGAGTCCTATTTGGACTTCCATGTCCCACATTCAACTGCTACAATTAGGATATTTTTTGCAGGTCGAATCTCCATCAACAGTCTCCCAATGTCTTGGTCTTTGCTAACACTTATCTTTTACATTTCTTTCTCCATATGTTAGTCCTATTGTTAGTATTTGTTTGTATCATTTTTAATGTTATATTCAAATAGTAACATCTCTTTGTACCATTAACATACTATACAACCACTAGTAGTTTTATACTAAACTGTTAGCAACAAATGTTGTTCACTAGCATTTTAGGTAAACAATACAACTATTGTAACCATCAACAATAACTATAATCACTAATGGTTTAGTAAACTACCAAGGTTAACCTTTAAGCCAGGATAGACATAGTGCTCATAAGGGGGGCCATAATTTTTGATCACGAAGGTAAAATTTGACAAATTTATAGTCAACGGGAAGCTGGCTCTGGTGCCAACAAAGAAGCATCAAGATGATTTGGAAATTATGTTATTTTTACACATTTTGTACTCTTCCTTCGTAAAGCAAGATACACAACTAAAAATATTGTATCTTTTGATTGGCAACTTGAAATCAAGTGTTGTTTTTTGAAAGTGAATGATTTTTCAAGCCTAATCTATTGAAAATGATTTTACACTATCATTATAAAGTGTTATCTTTCATTCCAATTAGATTTTATTAT
The DNA here is from genome assembly GCA_027924645.1 of Cunninghamia lanceolata. Classification (NCBI taxonomy): domain Eukaryota; kingdom Viridiplantae; phylum Streptophyta; class Pinopsida; order Cupressales; family Cupressaceae; genus Cunninghamia; species Cunninghamia lanceolata. The sequence continues at coordinate 2,967,505 of BSBN01000913.1, forward strand.
GTACTATAGTTTTAAAGTGCCAAAATTTAAGGGGGAATAAAAATATTGAATTATGAGGGGTGCATGGAGTTGTATCAAAAACACTGCCAAGTTATATCAAAATACTTTCAAGTTATGTCAAGAGCACTTCCACTGCTCCAACTTTTTTTTGCATTTATTGAGTTGTGACTAGAACACTTCCACATCATCTCCACCATCACCTATTGTTACATCATAATTTTGAGTTACATCACAAAGGGCTTCCAAAGAATCTTCAAAGAAAAATATTGATATTAGTTCCTTTTCTTCTATAGAGTTTAGAGAGGCTTCATAGAAGGGTTCCATAGATTCTTCATATTAGGACTTCAAATTGGATTTTTATTGTAGCCACGTGGCATGCAATTGACATTCCACACATGGATCTTGCAAGGATTGTAGGACTATCACCTTCATGTGTTTTGTATAGTGTCAAGTACACCTCCTCTATTTTCTCTCCTTTGGGGGGAATATTTATCATACATTGGTGATAGAAGTAGTCCTTGGAGGTTCATGTTGAGTCCTCCTTCTATCCTCTTCTTAATCACTTGTACAATTTTATCATTTTTCTCTTTTCAAGGAAAGTTTTTCCCATTGGGATTTCTTTCTTTCTCCACTTTATGAGAGATTTATTTTACATGGGTACCTAACATGGCCTAGTATCTAGGATGCATCATTGTTTCACTACTCCCTAAGTTGCACTTAAGGGGGGTTTTAGTGTGAAAAGGTTTTGTATCTATCTAGTTAGCTTTTAGCTTGTCTAGGTGAGTCCTATTCATGCTAGTTAAGTCTCAACTTAGGACTTTTAGAGTTTTTCTCACCTCAGGTGGTTGAGACATGTGTAATCATCCTTGTGAGTAACCTATTGCATGAAAACTTGGCACTTGCTCAAACATGTGTCACTTGAGCTAGACAAGTGTTGTGCCTTTGGAGGGTTACTTAGTCATTGTGTTCGACCATCTCACCTCCTCATCCTTGCCTACTTAAGAAATACTCTTATGTATATATTTTATTCATCTTTTGGAAATATTATTGTGTGCTCATAGCTTGTAGTAGTGTTATTGTTCTTACTTGTTGATCTTGGCTAATCCCAATAGAAAAGAGGATAAGTTTGTATTATCTTTAAAAGATATTACAATACAATCACTTCCTCCAATCCTACATTCAATTTGACTACACATGTTGATGAGATTACTTATTAGCCTATTTTCTTATAGTTTTATGCAAGTTGAAAGACATTCTCAAACATTATCTTACACATATTTCTATATTATGCTATCTCTTATGATCATTATGCAAACTTGAACCTAATTATTAAGCATATGGGAATATGATTATAATATGATGAATATTGTATGTTATGTGTGGGAATGTATAGATTGTATAGAATGTTTGTGTTGATTATGGTTTTTAGTATTATGTACATGTTTGGTGGACTAACTCTTACAGCTGAAGAAGAGGGACTATAGCTCGTAGCAACTATAAGGTGTAACTTGTAGCCATAACATTTCTAGACAGTAGAGTAGGGGAGGTTTCAAACTCAACTAAGTGCAGCTACTATGACATGAATAAACTTGATGGAGATAATCGTGCATCATGATGGAAATAATTAAAGATAATTGAAAGAGGAAAGATTTTGTTGCAAGTAGAAGACTGACGTGACTGATTCAACTAGTCCACATTCTCTTGTTTCAGCAAGGAGCTCCAATTTTATTAAGACTCTTCTTTCCTTCTTTTTCAATTATTGGTGTTTAGCATTTATCACACTTTGGCTTGTGCGGAGTGATGGTTTACGATTTCTGTTAAGAGACCTATTTCAATAAACTCTCCCATGCCTATATGTATGGCTCGATGGTCGAGGTAGTTAGGTTGTTAGTTAAGTTTCAAGTTGGAAGTAGATTGTGTTGAGTTTGTTGAGTGTTGGTTTGTCATTGATGTTAAAATTGAATTTGATGTTGTTTTATGGAACATGGAACAGGACATCATTGAACAGGATGAATCATTGGATAGGACCTCAACATATGTTGGAGTTGTTGGTATTAGTGCTTCAAAATTGATCAATATGTTATGTTCTTGGTGTGTTGGTGTTTTGATGTTGATCTTCTATATTGATGATTGTCATGCTAACATGATATGGAGTTGTTGTTCAGGAATTAGTATTGGTTAGTGTGTTCATCTTATGTCATGTTTCCAAAAGAAAAGGGTTCTTATCTTCTTCATTTTACAATGTTGATGCAGATCCTCATGGTGTTTGTAAATCCTCATACATCATACTGTAGGGATCGGGAGTTCACATGTGCTTCATTGTTCATGAGTTTATGCTTCATATGGTCTTCATGTTGTCAAAGGCACAATGCTTTAAGTTATGGACATGTTTCATGGAATAGGTGGAACAATGGTGTTCCTTAGGGTGTCTTCATGCTCATTGATGTCAAAGCAATTTGAGTGTTGATTTTATCATCCTTGTTGTTTTGTTTGATTACACTAGTATTGGTGTCAAGAAGATTAGGAGGTAATCTATGCATCAAGAGGTAGAATTGTATGTCATCATCATATGCATTAGAGAAGACATGTATGAAATGATCAAGATGCAAGGAATTGTTTGGATGTAAGGTGATCCAATTGAAGGTTTAAACATAGTGTTTAAATCTATTTTTGGTGCAGAAGCACATTCCCTGTAGTGCAGGGTCATCTTTTCTTTTGTTTTCTCATAAGGCTCTTAAGCCATTTCATTTTTGTAATAAGGGTCAATTTGGTCCCATGGATGTACATGTACAAGGCAAACACGTGATTTGCTTGTATGAAGGGTCACCCAACGGCTAACTGATTTGAAAATCAGTTTGCGCGGTTGGAGGGAAATAACTGCTGTCTCTACATCTTCTTTAGAGGCAGGTTGTATGTCACACGGAGCAGAGAAGTGTGTGTATTACAACAAGTTCTTTTGATAAATGAATAAAGAGAGTTCTGGGTATAATCTGTGTTGATTTTTCTTGGGTGTTCTTGGTGGTTGATATCCTTATCCTAATCTTGTATGTTGAAGCCCTAACTGGATGTTATCTATAAATCCATAGTGACCCTGTAGTGTGCAGACAGTGTAAAACCAACGGTTCCACAGAGGTTGATTTGTAACTTAAGAGTAGGGTTCTGATTCATACATGGAGACCCTTTCCTCTATCCATTGAAGCCCTGTGTAGTATCAGTGTGATGGGGGAAAGACTTTTCAGGTCTGTTGTTTCCTCATTCTTGCCCAGGAAGCTAGAGAACTCAGTCAGGTTCGACTAGACATCTTCATGTGGCTAGTCGGGAAATTGATGTAAGGCAAATGGTGTCATTTGGGGATCAGAGTGATACAAGTGATCGAGGGTTTGATATATGAATCGGCCAAATTCCATTGTTCTGTTGAAGGGAATCCTAGTTCAACGTCACTGAGTAGTTCGGCATCCATCGGCATAAGACAGGGTATCGGAGTGACCTTTTGAAGACCTCCCGATAGACTGTTTCCTACCGATGAATCTGGCGTCGGCGTGAAAGACTTTCCATCTTGTTGAAGATTGGTATAGTGTCAGAGACACATACCATTGTTGTTCGCATTGGTGAGAGTAACGATATCGGGCTAAGGAAAATACATTCAGCCAACGGTAGATAGTTTCGCCGATCGGTGGGACATCCTCGGAGTATCGCCAATAAAGAGTATCGGTGTGAGGAACCTTGTCGGGGGAAGCTGAAGAAGTCACGATGACTGTTAGAGTTCTGCCGATAGAAGCTCATCGGAAGGAGTTCGGGAAGTCTCAGCGACGAAGGCAATTAACCGTGGTGGTTAGGTATTTGGGAGCCACGGTTATCAGGAAGAGAACTATGATCGGTGGGAGAATCGAAGAACACAGTGATAGCACATGTCTGCCCGATGTGTCTGACGGTATCGGTGAGAGCTTGGTCATCAAGGAAGGAAAATGCTGAAAGACCGATAGCCCATGTCTTTTCGATAGAGAAAACATCCTTGGCTTCAGTGAAACTCAAGTAGGCCTCTTACCGATAGTGAAGATATAGAAAAGTTTCAATCGCTTCTGCTGGCTCTCTGCATCAAATTGGTATCAGAGCCAATATTTTGAATCACAGCCGTGTATGTTAGACAAAGAATTGGAGATAGAAACAGAGGCTAGCACAATGCCTCCCAAGAAGATGAGTAAAGCAGCCATCCAGAAGATGGTGGAAGAAATGCTCGAAGAGAGACTGAAGGAAGAAAGATCCAAAGAGAAGGATGGAAGCACTTCTGAGTCAGAGGAGGACGAAGAAGGAGAAACTGGGGAGAATCCTCAAGGAGAAGGTATGTCTGCTGATCAAAAGGCATTTCTGAACGCACTCAAGGGTCATGGAGATAGTGGTGATCCGAAAATGGATGTTCCCATGTTCAATGGGAAACTGGATGGAGATACTCTTGTGGACTGGATTGAAGCCATAAGTAATTACTTTGACTTCAAAGAGTATAGTGACAGTAAGAAAGTAAAGTTTGCAAAGACCAGACTGAGAGGTTCTGCATTGGTTTGGTGGAACTACACTCAATGTGAAAGGGAGAAGGTTGGAAAGAGTCCAATCACCAAGTGGAGTAGAATGGTGGCCATGTTGAGATCCAAATTTTTACCATGTGATTATGATCTGCAGACCATCAAAAAGTTTAATCATCTTAGGCAGAAAGATATGGATGTGGCTACATACACTGAAGAATTCCACAGATTGAGCATGAGAGCCAATCACAAAGAAGAAGAGAAAGAGATGGTGGCCAGATACCTGGATGGTCTGAGGTACAATATACAAGATGAGTTTAGTATGGTGGTTCCCAAGAATGTGGATGAATGTTTTCAGTTAGCCTCTAGGGCAGAGGATAAGCTGAAAAGGAGAGGTGATCAACATAACAAAGGAAGAGGGGGTAGGAACAATAGAGGAAGAGGTAATTTTGGCAAAGGACAGCCAAACAAAGGTGAAAGTTCAAGTCAACAAGAATCACGTTCTGATACAGAACAGAAAGGTGGTGGTTTCGGAGGTTGGAGAAGACCTAATGGCAGAGGAAGAGGTGGTGGTGCAGGCAGAGGACGTGGAGTCTTCACTGGAAGATGCTACAACTACAATCAAGTAGGCCACACTGCAAATAAGTGCCCTGAGAAGGCATCTAGCTCTCGTGGTGGTGGGAGAAGGAACCAACTATTGCAGGAGGATGATTGTCAGAGTGTAAACTCACCAATTGGTAGTGCTGCACTAGTACTTGAAGGAGACAACATGATGATTAAGAGGACCCTCGTGAAGATGCCATTAAAGCAGGAGCCCCCACAATGGAAGAATCTCTTCAGAACCTAAGGGATAGCATATGGTAAGCTCTGTAAAATCATTGTTGATTCAAGTTCTACTGAAAATGTAGTGTCTACTGAAATGGTAAAAAAGTATAAACTGAAAAGATTACCCCATCTTAATCCTCAAAAAATATCTTGGTTGAATAAGAATCAGAACTATTTGGTGGAAGAACAAACTTGGGTAGAGTTTGAACTAGGTGATTATAGGGATAAGGCGCTATGTGAAATTATTCCTATGGATGCTTGTCACCTTCTTCTTGGACGACCTTGGCAGTATGATGTGAAGGCACAGCATGATGGCGAGAAGAATACATATATGATCACCAAGAATGGTAAGAAGTTTCAGATGGTTCCCTTACCAGAGCAGGTTGGAGAGAAGAACAATGACAACAATGTCATGTTAGTGAGTGGCAAAGAGTTCCTACAACTCCTAAAGGAGGAGGATACCCAAGGGTATGCACTGATGATGAAGCCTGTATCCAATCAGCAAAGCAAACAGCAGAAGGAGGTCCCATTGGAAGTGCAACAATTACTGGATAAGTACCAAGATCTTGTGGTAGAGGATACTCCTAATTCCTTACCACCTGTAAGGGACATAAGTCATCAGATTGACTTGATTCCTGGAGCCACATTACCCAATAAAGCTGCCTACAAGTTGACACCACAGCAGAATGAAGAAGTAGGTAGACAGATTCAAGAACTTTTGGAGAGAGGTTTGATTAGGAAAAGTCTCAGTCCATGTGCAGTTCCTAGTGTACTTGCTCCTAAGAAAGATGGCAAATGGAGATTATGCACAGATTCAAGGGCTATCAATAAGATCACCATAAGGTATAGATTTCCTATGCCAAGAATTGAGGATCTGTTGGACTATCTTGGTGGTTCGTGTTACTATTCCAAGATTGATTTGAAATCTGGTTATCACCAGATCAGAATAAGGCCGGGAGATGAATGGAAGACTGCCTTCAAAACTAATGAAGGTCTCTATGAGTGGCTTGTCATTCCATTTGGACTCAGTAATGCTCCAAGCACATTCATGTGGTTGATGAATGAGGTACTTGTAGAATTTATTGAAAAATTTGTTATTGTTTATCTTGATGACATATTGATTTTTAGCAGGACCAAAGAAGAGCATGTGAAGTATCTTGGACAGGTGTTAAAGAAATTGCATGAGACTAAGTTGATGATCAACTTGGATAAATGTGATTTTATGAAAACTAAACTAGTGTATCTTGGCTTTGTGATTTCCAATGGCTGTTTGAAAATGGATCCTACAAAAGTTGAGGCTATTCTCAATTGGCCTACTCCTAAGACAGTGGGAGATGTCAGAAGTTTCCATGGTTTGGCAACTTTTTACAGGAAGTTCATTAAAGGGTTTAGTCACATAAGTGCTCCTATTCTCAATACCATCAAGGGTGGAGTTAAGTGTAAATTTCAATGGACAAAACAAGTAGATGATAGTTTTGAATTGTTGAAACAGAAAGTGGCTGAGTTACCTACGTTGGTACTCCCTGATTTTGACAAAGTTTTTGTTGTGGAATGTGATGCAAGCCAACAGGCTATAGGTGCTGTTCTCAGTCAGGAAGGACATCCAGTAGCATTCTTTTCAGAGAAGCTGAATGAGGCCAAACAGAGGTATTCTACCTATGACCTAGAGCTGTATGCAATGGTGCAAGCTCTGAAAAAATGGAGACATTATTTACTGCCAAAAGAGTTCATTGTTTTTACTGACAACCATGCTCTTAGCTTCCTAAATAGTCAAGAAAAGTTGAATCATAGGCACGTCAAGTGGATGGAACAACTACAGGCCTATACCTTCACTATTGAGCATAAGAAAGGTGTTGCCAATAAAGTGGCAGATGCTTTAAGTAGAAGGATACTGGTCATACAGGAAGTACAAATGGAACATATGGGTCTAGAATGTCTGCAGGAGTTGTACAAGGATGATGTAGATTTCAAGGCTGCCTATGAAGTGTGTGCAAGTCTGGCTAACACTTTTCATGGTGAGTATTCTGATTTTGTGTTGCAAGAAGGGCTCCTATTTAAAGGCAGTTTGTTGTGTGTTCCTAAATGTTCAATGCGGGACAATATCATCAGGGAGAAGCACAATGGAGCCTTAGGAGGACATTTTGGGTTGGACAAGACTTTGGAACAAGTCACCAGGTTCTACTATTGGCCCAAGGTACAGACAGATGTGAGGAGATATGTTGCAAGCTGTACCATATGTCAAAAGGCCAAAGGTATGTCTTCTAATGCTGGTTTGTACCAACCATTGCCCATTCCCACCAAACCTTGGGAAAGCATTAGTATGGACTTTGTGCTTGGTCTTCCTAGGACAGCAAGGGGTGTAGACAATGTTTTTTTCATTGTAGATAGATTTAGTAAGATGGCTCATTTTGTGCCATGCAAATGCACAAATGATGCATCTCATATTGCTGGTCTCTTTTTCAGAGAAGTGGTCAGAATTCATGGTTTACCCCTTTCAATTGTTACTGATAGAGACTCTAAATTTGTTGGTCATTTTTGGAGGACCCTATGGAGAAAATTAGGTACACAGCTGTCTTTTTCATCAGCCTACCATCCCCAGACTGATGGTCAGACTGAGGTTGTTAATAGGTCCTTGGGAAACTTTTTGAGATGCCTTACCAAACAGCATGGATTGGCATGGGATTTAGTGATCAGTCAAGCTGAATATGCTTATAATGATTCAAGAAACAGAAGTACTGGGAAAAGCCCTTTTGAAATAGTTTATGGTTTCCACCCAAGAGGACCACTTGAACTCAAAGACCTCCAAGGATGGGATAAAAGGAGTGCTCTAGGAGAAGACTTTGCTGCTACCATGAAAACAGTACATGATCAGGTCAAGCTTCAATTGGAGAAAACTGTCTCCAAGTACAAGACTCAGGCAGATTTGAAGCGAAGGGAGGTACAGTTCAAGGTAGGAGATTTGGTGATGGCCTACCTCAGAAAGGAAAGATTACCTAAGGGGAAACCAACCAAATTGTTGATGAAGAAGATAGGACCGTGTAAGGTAGTGCATAAATTTGGTCCAAATGCATATGAGATAGAATTACCATCTGGCTTGGTATCTCTCCCAATTTCAATGTTGCAGACTTGTTCCCTTTCAGACCTCCATTGCATGTTGAAGATGGCTCAAATGCTGTGATTGAAGATGAAGACTGGATCAGAGATTTACCTCCAAGTAAGCCTTTGCAATTGGAATGCATTTTGGATTCCAAAATTCTTAAGAAGACAAGAAAGGGTGTATACAAAGACTACTTGGTCAAGTGGCAGGATCTTCCTGATTCAGAGGCAACTTGGATGAGTGAAGCAGATATTCTAAAGCATGGGAAGACACTTCAGCAGTTAGCAACTCAAGGGACTTGAGTTTTTTTTCTGCAGGGGGAGTATGGTGCAGGAGCACATTCCCTGTAGTGCAGGGTCATCTTTTCTTTTGTTTTCTCATAAGGCTCTTAAGCCCATTTCATTTTTGTAATAAGGGTCAATTTGGTCCCATGGATGTACATGTGCAAGGCAAACACGTGATTTGCTTGTATGAAGGGTCACCCAATGGCTAACTGATTTGAAAATTAGTTTGCACGGTTGGAGGGAAATAACTGTTGTCTCTACATCTTCTTTAGAGGCAGGTTGTATGTCACACGGAGCAGAGAAGTGTGTGTATTACAACAAGTTCTTTTGATAAATGAATAAAGAGAGTTCTGGGTATAATCTGTGTTGATTTTTCTTGGGTGTTCTTGGTGGTTGATATCCTTATCCTAATCTTGTATGTTGAAGCCCTAACTGGATGTTATCTGTAAATCCATAGTGACCCTGTAGTGTGCAGACGGTGTAAAACCAACAGTTCCACAGAGGTTGATTTGTAACTTAAGAGTAGGGTTCTGATTCATACATGGAGACCCTTTCCTCTGTCCACTGAAGTCCTGTGTAGTATCAGTGTGATGGGGGAAAGACTTTTCAGGTCTGTTGTTTCCTCATTCTTGCCCAGGAAGCTAGAGAACTCAGTCAGGTTCGACTAGACATCTTCATGTGGCTAGTCGGGAAATTGATGTAAGGCAAATGGTGTCATTTGGGGATCAAAGTGATACAAGTGATCAAGGGTTTGATATATGAATCAGCCAAATTCCATTATTCTGTTGAAGGGAATCCTAGTTCGACGTCACTGAGTAGTTCGGCATCCATCGGCGTAAGACAGGGTATCGGAGTGACCTTTTGAAGACCTCCCAATAGACTGTTTCCTACCGATGAATCCGACGTCAGTGTGAAAGACTTTCCGTCTTGTCGAAGATTGGTATAGTGTCGGAGACACATACCATTATTGTTCGCATCGGTGAGAGTAACGATATCGGTCTAAGGAAAATACATTCAACTGACGGTAGATAGTTTCGCCAATCGGTGGGACATCCTCAGAGTATCACCGATAAAGAGTATCGGTGTGAGGAACCTTGTCGGGGGAAGCTGAAGAAGTCACGGTGATTGTTAGAGTTCCACTGATAGAAGCTCATTGGAAGGAGTTCGGGAAGTCTCAGCGATGGAGGCAATTAACCGTGGTGGTTAGGTATTTGGGAGCCACGGTTATCGGGAAGAGAACTATGATCGGTGGGAGAATCGAAGAACACAGCGATAGCACATGTCTGGCCGATGTGTCTGACGGTATCGGTGAGAGCTTGGTCATCAGGGAAGGAAAATGCTGAAAGACCGATAGCCCATGTCTTTCTAATAGAGAAAACATCCTTGGCTTCGGTGAAACTCAAGTAGGCCTCTTGCCGATAGTGAAGATATAGACAAGTTTCAATTGCTTCTGCTGGCTCTCTGCATCAATTTTATACACTGCATCAGTTGAAAGAGTGATAAGAAAAAATCATGGAACAATCATGATTCGGGTCTATAACATTTCTTGGGTGATTAGTTAGGGTTGGTGATCAGTTAGAGTTGAAAGATTAAACTCTAAATAGTCTTCTTTAAAAACCATAAGTATAAATTAAAGCATAACATGCAGGGTATAAACCTTTATTTGATGGTAGAGCCTTTTTGGTATGTTTGAAGAGTGATCGACTATCTCAGATCAAGTATAACTTAAGTGCTTTATCCTTGTTGGATAACTAGCCCTTCAACCTAGGGCTACTAGATTCTCCAGTGAAAGAGTCGAGATCGAGCGCCAAAATCCTAATCAATGGATGTCAATTAATTGATCAAGGGCACAAATATATTGATCCATGGTTGTAATATAAAGTTTATTTAAACTATAAGAGGCAATCATTGAGGTTGAACTTTGATGGGCATAAAAGGTTTTTGGTGCCCTAACTACAAATTTGTAGTTTTGTAACAATTTCTAAGAGCACCGAATGTCATGTTTTTTCCTTGTGATTATATTAATCATAAAAATCATTGTTTTGGGATGCTAAATGTGAGGTCTTCAAGGGTTTTGATGTCTATATTTATGTGGTTGAATGTAATACACAAGGGAAGTGTAATGTGTAGAAATATTTAGACGATATCTCTGTAATGCAGAGTGACTTCACTTGTAAATGAGATCAACATGTATAAGGAAGTGTTTAGAGTGTGTTTGATGGAGAGAATGTCTTCTAAGTTAAATAATGGGAACATAGAGACATGGTGGGGTCTAAATTTGCAGTTGCTCTAGTGTGATTGCTTAATGTAAAGAGGAGAACATGAAATATGATGGATCTTTACCTGAAGTACAACAAGAGGAAACTCTATGCTTTTTCATGCTTATATATATAATTGTGAGGACCTATATGTGAACAGAGATGTTGTTTCATGTGTAGAAAGCAATTATTTTTAAAATAGAAGGATCTTCATGAAGTAGTCTTATTTTTTAGGGTATAAAGATGTTGGCAGAGTAAACCAGTGTTACAAAATATGGTAAAGTTCATAAACTCTTTTTTGATATTTACTTTATGATGGTGCAAGTATAATGATGTACCAAAGAAGGGAATCTTTGTACATGTCAGATTATATAGTTCAAGAGTTCTTGTGTTGTTATATGGTACCGTGTACTTTTGTATTGAATATATGGAGGTCTTGTAAAGCTATTTTTTGTGTCATTGAGATGTTGGAGGGATAATGTGTTTTTATAAGAGTTATATAGTACATCTATAACCTTTGGTCTTTATTGTAAACAACATAGTACTCTATGCTTTATCTTTTTGTTTTGAGATTGGATATGTATTGTTTTTCTAGTGAGTCATTGCCAATGTGGCTTATTGAGATTACCAGTGAGGCTTGTTGAGACTACCAGTGAGGCTTGTGAGATTTCTAGTGAGGCATGTGAGATAGCCAGTGAGGCTTATATGTACTCAGTGAGAGTTTGGTCAGCAAGACCCAATAAAGTTTTGGTGAGGATTGAATAGTGGTTTTTCCCTGGATAGGGTTTTCCACTTTACATCTTGTGTTATGGCTTCATGTGTGTGATTCTATCATTTGTTGATGTCTTTGTCATGATGATGTTAGAAATTGCCTCTACAAGTTTGATGAATAAACAAGTTGTATTAGATCTCTGGTTCACCCCCCTCTCAGTGATCCTTAGTATTCCTACAATTGGTATCAGAGCTACAAGTTCCCTAGAAGCATTTAATAGACTTGGGTAGATTATGGAGGTGGATTACGATGGGTAAGAGGTATTGATAACTAAGAGGGAGGGTGAATCGGTTATCTTAATTATTTCAGCTTTCTGAACTTTCTTATTAATTAGTGCAGCATCAATTCAAATAAGCAAACATAACCATGAAATGGGAATACACATGACACAATATTTTTGATGTGGAAACCCTATTAAGGGAGAAAACCATGGGGTGATTAACCCAAGATTATATTCTCTGTTAGAAGAATAGAATTACAAAATGGCACTTGCCAATTAGGGCTCACTGCCCGAGCACCCTGCTCACAAGAGGCTCACTACTTACAAGAGACTCACTGTCTACAAGATGTAAGAAGAATAAAAAAATCCTTGAACTGATGAGAAGCATCCACATATGCTGAGTTTCAGTTTCGTTTAGGCTTAATACACTAATCTGCTACACTTCATCCTTCCTCTTCTTTTGTGTTGTTGTCCTTTCACATACCGGACCTTTCTTATTGCTTCCACTCTTCTCTTCTACTTTTCTTCGCACACACACTACACAACACACACAATTCATTGAAATCCATCTGGTATATATATCCGTACAAAGGATTTCATCCTTTTTCTAGTCGGCATCTGGAATAGTCAATATTTCCCAAACTCTAGTCTGTCGACTGAATCCTTACTTCCCAAGTGATGGGGATCAAAAAAAAACTTGTAGAAGTTATCTAATAAGTTGGCCAATCATGAATGATACCTTAGGAATCTTTATCACCATCAATATCTCATCCGGAATAACTTTTGATGCTCTGCCTGTTAGTTCTTCCTCTGTCTGTTCTACCAAACTGGACCCCAATACTTGAATGCTTATATCTCTTTACTCTTCCATCACTAGAGGCTCAATTCCTGGAATCTATTAGTCAAGGTATTCCTCTTAACTTCCCCAAGTCTGGACTTTCCAAAGATACTTCCTCTGAGAGATCCAGACCTGACTGTTAGACCTTGCCACATACTCTGTTCTTGCTTACCAGACCACAACACTCTTCAATTTGACTTCTGGTATAGGCACACCATGTCCTGCGGATGTGTGGGATGAACTTTGTTGCCATTAATGACAACAATCATGAAGCTCCAATGTGTCTCTTGCCAACAATCTCCCCCTTTGGCATTGATGGCAACACTTAGTGAAAAATGACTAAGTGTTAAACTATACTCCTCCTTTGATGATGCTCTCTTCTAATGTACATTTTATCGGAGCTCCCCCTTAGCTGGATTCCACATTTTTCACTGTTCCTCACTCCCCCTTTGACATCAATGGAAAAGGGTAGGGACTGCACACCAAAATTGCCCAAAAAATCAACTATACTTAGCCGCATAAGTATGTAAATAGGTTTTACTTACATATACTGTAATATGTCTGCAAAGGTTGTCTTCAGCTATACAACTTGTGTCGCCCAACTCTGCTTCATCCTGTCCAAAATTGAGATATGACCACTCAGCAGGAATGTAAAATCTTCTGCCCTCTTGAGATCTATTGGATCACTGGTCTGGGCTGTGGTCTAGGCATCTGATAGGGCCTCATGTATGGCCTCTAATTTGGGGATAATCATCCCTCTAAACTCACCCATTCTGTTTATTATGTTCTTCCTCTCCTTCTCAAGCTTCTTAATCTCATTCATGATTACAATAGTTTGACGTTTCTAATTTACTATAGAAGAGGAGAGAGAATCAAAATTTTGAGATAAACTAGTCAGTTTATCCTCTTGCTCTTTTACTTTCTTCTCAATATCCTTGGTCACTTTAGGCCAGGATAAACAAAATTTGTAGATATCTCCGCCATCTTTGAGAGCATTTTCCAAGCTCTTTATTCCAATATCCATAACTCTCCTATCATTTGTTACTATGCCTTGTAACTTCGAGAATCTCTTATCCAAAAACTCTTTTTGGACCTTCTCCTCAGCTGATTTCTCTAGAGATTCAAAATGTGTACTAACACAATTTACAAGAGATTTGAGATTATTGGATGAAGAGGCTGAGGGAACTTTTAGAAAAGATGGCATGATCTTCTCTAATACATCGGATGCAACTTCTATTAGCTCACAGTCTTCCATGTGAGACTTCAGGAGTTTTTCTTTGGCCTTTGCATTAGCAAATGAAGCTATCTTCATTGTACCGGGGAAAGAGAATCAAAATCAAATGGCCCTTGTAGAAGTTCCGTTTCATCAATCTCCATTGACTCTTTGTTTAAGAATTCTTTGATGGTTTCTGCAGTGTCTCTTGCCGGAGACAGATTCTTTTTCACTTCTGCAATCTTAGAGCTGTCTCTTGGAGTTTTCTCTCCTTCTACATTCTCACCACTAACAGCTATGATCTTCTCCGTTGAAGTCTTCTTTCCTTCTGCAACCTTAGTACTATCATCTTCTTTTTCTTTCACTGGTTTTTCTTTATCCGCTATTCTTTCTTCTCCTTTGGATCCGGAGTTAGCAGGGGAAACCGGAAGAGTGATGTTTGTTTGTTCATAGGCCACCTCTTCCAGAGCAGAGGATTCCAAGTCCTTATCTTTTTCTTCACCGGTGTCCATTACTTCTTCTATCATTGCCTCAATAGATTCTTTTTCAACACTTGTAGCCGAGGGATCAACACCCAAGTCCTCTATAATAGGAATGTTGAATCTTGAGTATGCATCCTACAGGATTTCTTCTGTTTCTTTTGCCACTTTATCAGTTTCTCCAAGCATGAGCTGATTCATTCTAGTCTTACTCCGAAACTCATCCTTGCAATCTTTTAAGATCATATCCATTTGTTTTGGAGTAATTGAAGGGTAGACCTGAATAGCTATCTGTTCTCTAATTTCTAAGTCCTTAGCCTTAGCATTTTCTTTTCTCATTTCAAGTTCCTTTTCCAAACTTTTAGGAATTAGAGAAATTATTTCAATCAAGGCTTTATTGTAAATGTTCAAGTACTTAACTATGGCTTCCTCCAAGATTTTTCTATCTGCATCATTATATGCATCATAGAATTTAGTTATTGGTTGCAGGTTCCCATCCATAGTAACAGCTTTGACTACATCATATAGGGATAGAGTGGGCCTATCAATGAATTCTTCTGCTATCTCTTCCTTATCTTTACTGGTAGAGGGTTTGCCAGATACTTTCTTCTTTTTCTTCAATTTCCTTTCCTCCTCATCTGATTCTGTCTCTTCATCATCCTTCTGGCTAATATAGGATCTTGTTGCCTTTTTCTTTGTTCTCTTTTCTCCTTTTCCGGATGTCTGGACTTCTAGTTTTGATGCCTTTGAGCTTTTATCAGAGGTAGGTGCAGTCCTTTTAGAGGATCTGGTCTGGGGGGGGCTTCTACTGGATCACTTTCCTTTTCTGCTTCTTCCTTCTTTTTCTCTTTCCATCTTTTCTCTGTTGGCATCAAGAGCTTCTTTTGATATGCCATATCTTTTGGCAATAATCTCTACTTCTTTTCTCACTTTTCTCTTTATCTTTGGTTGTCTAAGTTCCACATGAATTTTTACACTCAACTCTTCAAAGGTTCCAAACCTTTCTACTTTGGGATCCTTGGGTTGACTAAGCATGTATTAGACATGCAGCTCTACAATTTTCTCATCCACCTCATACCCCATCAGCATTATCTAGATTGTCCTTGGTTCCACAGCTTCCATTAGGCACTAATTAGTTTCAACCATAAAACAAACTATATCCTTATACTTTTCAACTAGAGATTTGGGAATTCTTTCTCTTGCTTGCATCATGTTTTGGAAATTCTTGAAGTAGCCCTAGAGAGCTGTATTCTGTGCCTTGGCATCACCAAGCCCATGTATAAAATCTCTGATTTGAATTTCTACTGGTCTATCATTCTGCCATACCCAGCCACTAGATCTGGGAAGCTCATTCATGTAATAAAAGAATAGGCAGAGTATCAAGCCACCATACTTGAAGGAGTTCTTCTTGTCCTTCTTTATCTTCTGCAGATTTTCCAAAAGTTGGTTTAGAAGGAGCTCACAGAGATCATAGTCTGCATTCTTCCTTAACATTTTAGAAGCAGTATATATAGTAGTTCTAGATACAAAATTCTCCCTGCTGGAGTGATATATCTTATATCCAATTATCATTGATGCAAACTTGATATCCAGATCTATGATATCCTTAATTATCATTGCTCTTTTATCAAACTTTGATCTGGTAGCCTCACTTACAATATGGTTTTTAACAAATTTAAGAATAGGCATCTCACCGGTTGAGTGTAATCCAGTTACAGCCCTAATGGCATCCTTAGTGATTTTAAACGGCCTATTCAACCACATGAAGTTGTCATGTATTCGGCTTAGAATATACCGGACCCATTCGTCTTCCGAAAAATAGGGGAAATGAATGCACTATGCAAAATGTTTATCCCGAATAGCTTTATACTGAGTTTTTGAGTTCAAATGAGTCATCTATCAAATGCTTGTCATAGATATCAACCAACTTAGATTCCCCAAATTCTTCAATATTCGCATGAATATAAACCCTAACATCTTCTACATGCAAAATACCATGCGGAATGCTGGAGAATGCACCTAAGGGATCCACTTCTAGAGATTTGTAAGGGTGCTTCTTAAATTTAGGTCATGGCCTATCAGAAATCTTTACCACATTCAGTGTACCCATTTTCAAAAGGTTTACAAAGAGAAATTCAGCAACAAAAAATACCTTTTGTGCTTCTAGGGTTCGCTGAATAAGATGGATTAGTTTGCTGGAAGAATTGACTTCAATGATTGATCTTTGAGAGTTTGAGACAAATTGTTGCAGAGCTCCTTTTCTTTTCTTCTTGAGTGCAAATGTGCAAATGATGAATGAGTGAACTCTTTTATTTCTGGGAAAGCCCTTATTTCATATTGCAATAAATGCACAACCTAAGTCATTCCGGTTACCTTATTCATCTTATTCTGAGATAGATCTTTTCTGGATCACTGAGATACACTTTGAGTTATTCTTGAAGAATAGTGATAATCTATCTTCCTTTCCTTAATCATTTGATCTATCCGCAGATCAAGATTCCATAATTTGAATCATGTCAGATTTAATTGTGAAAAACCTACTACTCACCAGATGACTAATGAACCGGATTAGTCTTCAACCTGTTCAAAATTTACTGCGGATCCTTCATTTCTTAACCAAACCTTATTTGGATATCCCTTTGTGAATCCTTTAATCCGTAACTCTCCTTGTGCCAGATCTGGCACCAATTAATTGGCTGGGGGAAATGATTTTCTATGTGTCTCCTCCTGAGCCAAAGCTCACTTTTTAATTTCTGGAAGGAATATCAACACTAGATTCTGGTGCGGATCCATCCCCTACATTTTCTGTACTTCTCTTCACCCAAATCTTGTTCATCTTACTTTTGACCTCATCTGCATTCACTTTTCCTTTTCCCTTGTCTTGATTCTAATTATGATGTACCGGACCTCTTTTGTCTTGATTCTTGCTTCTACAGAATTTGGCAATATGACCGGATTTATTACAATTGTGGCAAACAACATTTCTTTGCATATTTGATTGATGTCCTCTTGATCTACATTGATTAGCCATATGACCCATTCTATTGCATGCAAATCATCTACCAGTTAATGAATTGTTCATTTGCATATTTCTGCATTCATGAGATTTGTGACCATACCTTTGTAGTTGAAACATTGTCCGGAGAAGGATATATTAGTTTGATTCATTCTCTTTCTACACTGATTAGCTTTATGGCCAAAGTTATTGCAGTTGTGGCAGTATCCATTGAAGGATGGATATCTTTGAGCATTAGGCTACCTTACCGGAGGTCTTCTAGGCCTGTTCCTTGGATTTTCTGATCCAAAATTCTTCTGACTAGATCCGGAGCTTTCACCTTTCTCATATCCCAAGCCACACTTGTCATATACCCTCTTTTGGCTTTCAAGAAGAACTTCAAGTTGAGCAGAACTTATCTTGAATTTCTCTTTGTATTCATTTGCTATTTGAAGATCCCTTTTAAGAGAGACAATATGATCTTCAAGCTTTTCTTCATTATCTTTAGCATCTTCAAGATTAGATTCAAGATGTCTAATTATTCTATCCATCTTGTGGCAGTCTTCTGATTTCTCCTTGAGAGATTGTCTTAGATCATCTTCAGTTTTTCTTTTTTCTTCAATTTCTTGGGTAAACTTCATAACTCTTGATTCCATTTCATGTCTTACCATAATGACCTCTTTTGATAAATTTTCACATAACTTGGTTTTCTCCTTCAAATCTCCATTTGTATCATTTGTTTCACCTTGACTTGCCAGTTGTTGAAGTAGCTCCTTTCTCTTTTTCAAAGAGAGACTCAGTTTCTCTTTTAGTTCATTTATGAAATCATCAACATGTTTGAGTCTTTCCTTCAATTTATTGACTTCAGAATTTGACTACTCAAGATCATCTAGGGTAGACTTAAGTTGCTCCCTCATACTATACACATCCATTTGAATTCCCAGATCTTCCTCAAGCTGTTAGGCTCTGTTGGGAGGAACTTGGCTCTGATACCAATTGTTGATAACTGAGAGGGGGGGTGAATTAGTTATCTTAATTATTTCAGCTTTCTGAACTTTCTTATTAATTAGTGCAGCATCAATTCAAATAAGCGAACATAACCATGAAATGGGAATACACATGACACAATATTTTTTACGTGGAAACCAGGTTAAGGGAGAAAACCATAGTGTGATTAACCCAAGATTATATTCTCTATTAGAAGAATAGAATTACAAAATGGCACTTGCCAATTAGGGCTCACTGCCTACAAGAGACTCACTATCTACAAGATGTAAGAAGAATAACAAGATCCTTGAATTGATGAGAAGCATCCACATATGCTAAGGTTCAGTTCTGGTTAGGCTTAATACACTGATCTGTTGCACTTCATCCTTCCTCTTCTTTTGTGCTGCTATCCTTTCACATACCAGATCTTTCTTACTGCTTCCACTCTTCTCTTCTTCTTTTCTTCACAGGCACTACACAACACACACACTTCATCGAAATCCATCTGGTATATATATCTGCACAAAGGATTTCATCCTTTTTCTAGTCGGCATCCAGAATAGTCAATATTTCCCAAACTCTAGTCTTTCAGCTAAATCCTTACTTCCCAAGTGATGTGGATCAAAAAGAAACTTGTAGAAGTTATCTAATAAGTTAGCCAATCATGAATGATACCTTAGGAATCTTTATCACCATCAATATCTCATCCAGAATAACTTTTTATGCTTTGCCTGTTAGTTCTTCCTCTGTCTGTTCTACGAAACTGGACCTCAATACTTGAATGCTTATATCTCTTTACTCTTCCATCACCAGAGGCTCAATTCCTGGAATCTATTAGTGAAGGTATTCCTCTTGACTTCCCCAAGTCCACACTTTCCAAAGATACTTCCTCTGAGAGATCCGGACCTGACTGTCG
Source organism: Cunninghamia lanceolata (assembly GCA_027924645.1). Classification (NCBI taxonomy): domain Eukaryota; kingdom Viridiplantae; phylum Streptophyta; class Pinopsida; order Cupressales; family Cupressaceae; genus Cunninghamia; species Cunninghamia lanceolata. The sequence goes on from BSBN01000913.1 coordinate 2,986,906, forward strand.
GACCTTGCCACATACTTTGTTCTTGCTTATTGGACCACAACACTCTTCAATCTGACTTTTGGTATAGGCACACCATGTCCTGCAGATGTGTGGGATGAACTTTGTTGCCATCAATGACAACAATCATGAAGCTCTAATGTGTCTCTTGCCAACAAGAGGTATAGAAATAAAGTTTCTAAAAAGGAGAAAGATCTGCATAAAAAGAAAGAGAAGTCTAATACAAAAGTTGATGATGTTTCTAATGTTCTTGGCTCTAAAGAATGTCATGCAGGAATATCTGATGCAAAAAGAGATGAGTTTTAGTTCATGGAGGTTGTGAATGAGAAATCAGATAAAAATAATGAAGAGGAAGCACAAATTTATCTTGAAGATGAATTGATTGTTGTCTTAGATGAATTGAAGAAAGAAAGAAGAGAAAAAGAAGAACTAAAGATGAAGTATGAAGAATCTAATCAATGTGTTGAGGAACTAAAGAAGAAGTGTGTAGAATTTGATCAGATTATTGAGAAACTAAAGTTGTAATTGGAAGAGTCTATAAAAGTTGAAGAAGCCACTTGCATGAAGTTGCAAACCAAAGTAGAAGATTGCCAAAAGTTAGAGGCTGAAATGTTGTTCCTAAAGAAGCAATTAGAGAAGGTAAATTAGGATTTGAAAAGAAGTCTACAAAATGAGCAAATCACTGACTTGTTTGAGAAAATGATGTTAAGTCAAAGATCTCTATCAAACAAATTTGGGTTAGGATATGAGGCAGAAAAGAGTCAAAAAGATGCTGCTATGTCCAATAAGAATGTTAGAAAAGCATCTATGAAGTCAGAAAATGCATCAAAAGACACTATGTATGAATTAGGATAATCAAGCACTGCTCCTAGAGGCTTTATAGGTCAGACCAACAAAGAAGAAGGAAACAAAAGTGTGCTTAAGCCCAAGCAAGGATCGAGGAGAAGATCATCAACAAATCAAACTAAGTTCAATCCTTATTTTCATGGTTATTGTTATTCTTGTCATATTTTTGGTCATATGGCTAGGGAGTGTAAAATTCATACAAGAAATGGTTTTGATAGGGACAAGATGTATCATAAGAGTAACAAAGTTAGTTACAAAGGAAAAGATAATAGGACATATGAGAGATATAATTATGTACAGAACAATAGTAGAAGTGCTTATAGTTTGGAAAGAAACTTTAATACTTTTGTTCCTTTGATTAGTCACAAGTTCAAATATTTTATATGCAATCACTTTGGACACAAAGCACAATATTGTAGTAATAATTTAAAAAAATCATTTAGATAGAGCAAGAAGTTAGGCACTATGAAAGTCTAGAGAAGGAAGCAAGTTCAAGAGCAAAAGAAGGAAGGGTCTAAGCTTGTGCATGTTACACAAGAGGAATCATTGAATTCTTAAGGAGAAGCATGAGTTTAGGAGGAGTTGGTATTTGAGGTATCATTCAAACTCCTTAGACAATAACAGGGAGGTTGTGTCTTAGTAGTTTTAGTTAAGTTTTGAAAGTTCTTGTTCATTTAATTTTGAAATGGTGGTTTAGATAACTTGTATTCCTTGGCATTTCTTGACTATGATAGTGAAGATGTTATGATAAATTTTTTTGGGAATTAGTTTAGTAGAGAAAGACAGTACTATCATGCAAAGGAGAGTTGCCTTGGCATGAGAAGTTTGCAAAGGTTTTTTAGTGTATTCTACAGAAGTAACATGACTCACGAGGAAAATATAGTACTATGGCACATTGTTTATCAATCTAGTGTTTGTTGCCTTGATTAGACTAGATCAGTGTCTGGATGTTTTGTAATATGTCTTTGACATGATCAAATCAAGGAGAGGTGCAATGAGAGTCATTGTGTATGATGACAAGGATAATGATCTTTGTAGAATAGTAATGCCCATTTTTTACTGGACTATATGCTCTTGAGTTGCTGAGTATAGGGGATATATTTGATAGTGGATTTATTAAGACAGTGGTAATAATGTATTACACATGGTCCAAGAAGAATGTTGGGAAAGTATCAATGAAGTCAGAAAATACATCAAAAGACACTATGTATGAATTAAGAGAATCAAGCACTACTCCTAGAGGGTTTATAGGTTAGACCAACAAAGAAGGACACAAAAGTGTGCTTAAGCCCAAGCAAGGATTGAAGAGAAGATCATCAGCAAATCAAACTAAGTTCAATCCTTATTTTCATGGTTATTGTTATTCTTGTCATAATTTTGGTCATATGGCTAGGGAGTGTAAAATTCATACAAGAAATGGTTTTGATAGGGACAAGATACATCATAAGAGTAATAGAGTTAGTTACAAAGGAAAAGATAATAAGACATATATGAGAGACATAATTATGCACAGAACAATAGTAGAAGTGCTTATAGTTTGGCAAGAAACATTAATACTTTTGTTCCTTTGATTGGTCACGAGGTCAAATTTTTTAGATGCAATCAATTTGGGAACAAAGCACAATATTATAGTGTTAGAATCTGAAAAGATTATTAAGCCAGAAAACTAATGCAAACGAATAGATATCTAAACTATGAATGCAAATGATACGAAATCAAAATAGCAACACAGAGTTAGTCTCCAAGAGAGTAATGCAAATGCTAGAAGCAAAATAACATTAAGAAGATGCAAAAGCAAGAGATGCAAACTACAAGCTAGGTAGCATGCTTATATAGGCCAGGGAGAGGGAGGAGGTGGCAACATTGACCAATGAGGAGAAACCATCTATCAGACTAAAGATAGCAAAGTATCTTCCCAAGATATCTAATGGATGCTCACATGTAGGAAGGTGACACCTCATTACCACTCACCTAATAAGACATGCTTTATTAACCTAAGCAAGATTAATAGAAGTGTAGGAAAAACCTAGGAATATAGGGAAAAATAAATAACCCAATTAGGAAATAAAAACCTACACTAACATGTAGGAGTAATTTAATAAAATCATTTAGACAGAGCAATAAGTTAGGCATTATGAAAGTCTGGAGAAGGAAGCAAGTTCAAGAGCAAAAGAAGGAAGGGTCTAGGATTGTGCATGTTGCACAAGAGGAATCACTGAGTGCTTAAGGAGAAGCATGAGTTTAGGGGGAGTTGGTATTTGAGGCATCATTCAAACCCCTCAGACAATAACAAGGAGGTTGTGTCTCAGCAATGTTAGTTAAGTTTTGAAAGTTCTTGTTTATTTAATTTTGCATCAGTGGTTCAGATAACTCATATTCCTTGGCATTTCTTGACTATGATAGTGAAGATGTTATGATAATTTTTTTTTGTGAATTAGTTTAGTAGAGAAAGACACTACTATCATGCAAAGGAGAGTTACCTTGGCATGAGAAGTTTGCAAAGGTTTTATAGTGTATTGCGCAGAAGTAATATCACTCACAAGGAAAATATAGTACTATGGCACATTGTTTATCAATCTAGTATTTGTTGCCTTGATTAAACTAGATTAGTTTTTGGATGTTTTGCAATATGTCTTTGATATGATTAGATCAAGGAGAGGTGCAATGAGAGTCATTGTGTATGATGACAAGGATAATGATCTTTGTAGAATAGTAATGCCCATTTTTTACTGGATTATATGCTCTTGAGTTGCTGAGTACAAGGGATATATTTGATAGTGGATTTATTAAGATGGCGGTGACATTGTATTACACATGACAATAGGCTCAAAGTGTACATGATAGTGCCTAGCTTCTAAGGGGCAGTGTGCTTTGAATAGTCTCATTCATGTTTGGTGCAAATCAATAAGTTAGTTTGACAAGTGTACATATAATTCCATGTTTATCTTCATCATATTGAGACATCAACTTGTTATATTGTAACCCTATAATGAAAGTACTCTACATCTTGTCATTTGCCTTGTTAATACCTTGATGTCAGTAGACTTTGTGTTTACTGCAAAACTTGTTACATCATACATTTATCTTATCTTATTGATAATCATTATGGTAAAACATCAATGATGTGTTGTTGTTGTATATACATGTAAAAAAATATTGTGGATTAGTGGAGAATGATTCAGAATAGTTAGGATAGTATATGATGTCAAACAAATAGACACTTTAATGCCTGTTTGCACTCTTACATGTACAGTGATGTTAATTGTGTCAAATTTCTTGTGTGCACATTTGTAAGTGACAATATAGTTACATAATAACTGCAGTGACCTTCAAAGTTAAGATCCCTCTGAGTTTTTTGGTTGTTGTGAATATCTTAAGGTGAGAGGATATGAAAGTGTGTTAAGAGTAGATATGTTATATGTAGGAGCTTTGAGGGTGTGAATGTTTTTTTTGTGACAAATGATAGTGATATTTATGTCATGTTAGCCTAAGTCTTCTTATGACAGTAGTGCAAGGACAATGAAGCTTATGACAATAGCGCAAGGACAATTAAAGTTTAGTGTGTTTATGACAAGGTTTTGAAAGGACAATGGGGATACTTGTTCTTTTTATGACAATGTTGAAAAAGGGTTCAATGTAATTGGTTGATTACTATGTTGTCTTGTGTTTCATCATAGGGGGAGTTAACCTATGCTAATGATGATTACCTCAATATAGGGTTAGTAAACTCAATTACTTCATGTCTAATTTAGTGCTATACACTCTTCTTAATGCAGTGTAGACAAGATGATATGACAATTCTCTCAGTCTCTTTATCAAGGCATATCTATTTTTATTGAGGGAGTGTTTGAATACTCTTTGTCCTTGATGTCAAAGGGGGAGAGAGAGAAAGAGTTTAAAGTTTTTCCATCAATGACAAAGGGGGAGCTTGTTGAATGTTGTTTTATCATTGATATCCAAAGTGAATTTGATGGTGCTTTATGGAACATTGAACATGACCTCATTAAACATGACCAATCATTGGATAGGACCTCAAGATATGTTTGAGTTGTTGGTGTTTGGTGCTTCAAATTTGATCAATATGTTATGTTTTTGGTATGTTGGTGGTTTTATGTTGATCATCTATATTGATGATTGTCATGCTAACATGATATAGAGTTGTTGTTTAGGAATCATTTTGGTTAGTATGTTCATCTTATGTCATGTCTCCAAAAGTAAAGGGTTCTTATCTTCTTTAGTTTACAATGTTGATGTAGATCCTCATGGTGTTTGCAAATCCTCATACATCATACTGTAGGGATCATGAGTTCACATGTGCTTCATTATTCATGAATTTACGCTTCATATGGTCTTCATGTTGTCAAACGCACAATGCTTCAAGTTGTGGACATGCTTCATGGAACAGGTGGAATAGTGGTGTTCCATAGGGTGTCTTCATGCTCATTGATGTCAAAGTAGTTTGAGTGTTGATCAGATCATCCTTGTTGTTTTGTTTGATTACAGTAGTATTGGTGTCAAGAAGATCAGGAGGTAATCTGTGCATCAGGAGGTAGAATTGTATGTTAGCATGATATGCATCAGAGAAGACATGTATGAAATGATCAAGAGGCAAGGAGTTGTTTGGTTGTAAGGTGATCACATTGAAGGTTTAAACCTAGTGTTTAAGTTTATTTTATACATTGCATCAGTTGAAAGGGTGATAAGAAGAAATTATGAAACAATCATGATTCGGGCCTATAACATATCTTGGGTGATCAGTTAGGGTTGAAATCTTAAACTCTGAATAGTCTTCTTTAAAAACCCTAATGTAACATCACTTTCCATAATTCTCAAGATTTAACTTAAACATGGAACTTAATCAAGTCATTAATTAAGAATTGATAGAGATAATCAAAAGTTTGAACCAAAAGAAACATATTCTTTTCCATCAATTAAGCATGTTAATCAAATCAAGATATAACAAATCTTACAATCTAGTAAACCATTACAATCTTTAGTGAATAACCATCACTAATCAAATATAGTATATGCTCTAAGCATCTTAATCAAGTTTTGACATCACAATAGACCAACTGGTCGTAAAATGCAAACACTGTATGTAGAACTAATGACATATGTCTTCATAAGCCTCAACTTGTCTCATGCTTGGGAAGGAGAGCATCATCCCAGTGCTTTTCCTCCAACCACAGACCTATGGTCCCCCGCTCATCTTCCTAACTGGAAGAGGCCCTACCCTTCATAGAAAGATTAGACATTAGAACCCAATAGGTTAGCCATCTGAGTATCTAGTGTTGTGTCCTTCATAATGTCTCATGTTCACACACTATAGATCCACTCTAACTTGTATGACTCTACTAGAGACACTAGGGCATATGTAACACTATGGACCAACAATGCATGCAGAGATGAATGCATTACTTTGGCCAAATTTTTACATACATATACATTGCACAATGAACGTCATTGTATGTCCACCACCCTAACTCAACTTATAAGCTGCATGTCCTATAATAAGTTCTTAATGACCTTATCGTTTAGGTCTAGTATGGGTGGGATCAATTTGAATCACTGGCCATACTTGATCATTTGACTCCCATCATAAGTCAATTACAACTATATAGGTTACTTTTGTAATGCGGAACTAGTGACTCCTCGTCACCTTATTTCGTTTTTAATTTATACCAAATTCAACCATTATGACCACCTTGGTCTCCCATGGTTAACATTTTTGATAGCATATCATCATAAATGATGAAGTCAATTTCATGGTACTCAAGACATACCATGCCTTAGTAGAGTACATTAGCTTCTTTAGGTTCAATAGATCTTATTATCCCAATGAGCTTAAGGTGTTAATCACCAAACCTAATTGTTTACATTTGAGTAAAAGGAATTATATCTCATAACATTAATCAATAATTCATAATTCAATCACATATAGAACTAGTCTATATTCTTCTGATGCAGAGGCATCCACACTATAACATTCGCATATAGCATGGATGTCTGCAGCCCATCCTCATCATCATCATCATCTTCACCATCATCATCATATTCCGCTTTACTCTGTCAGCATCATCATATTTCGGATGATCACACTTATCCTCCTGCCGACTACTATTCACTTCATCAGTTTTCCTCCTAACATCATCATCATGATGTTCAACTAGCGCAAACATCCTCCTGTTGCACTGTTCATCGGGCTCCAAACACTATCGGCATCATCATGATATGCAACACTCCCTTCGTCAGCAGGATAACCAATATCTGGTTGCCCCAAAGATCCTGATGACGACCACTTCAGCACCTTCCCTTCGATGCTCCGCTAGCCGACGACACAAACAACAGCATCATGATCTGCTTTATCCGGTTCTCTCGAAACCTCCTGATGATGTTAATACAGCCTTCTGCCGATACCCAAGCACTTAACAACGACAGGATAAACTCGCGTAGAGGGATATCTCAATATCCTGGTGACGATGACGTCATATCCTGATGACGATGACGTCACCCAATATCCTGATGACCTCTTCAACACTTAGTCAAAAAAAACAAACTTTCACTCTCGCACCTACTCGCGATACGCGGATGATTGGCACTCCCGATAGATGATCCTGATGCCGATACGCTCCTCCTCGGCTCCTCCAGATGATGATCACCCCGACGAACTCGCGCTTCATGCACTCGAAAGCATCATGCTCTCCTCCACTTATCCGGATGACGATATCCGAACTGACTGCAGGATATTCACCAAGATATCCTGATGATGCCGTTTTAGCAAACTTCTTCACTTAGCGAAATTTCACTTCGCCGACCCTCCAGGGATGACCCGATCCACTCTCAGGGTGACCTTCCAACTCTATCTTATCAGCTCGACCTAGCACATACCCATGCTAGGGTCTTTAACATCTTTCGACCGCGATCCTGCACACCTGCATGCAAACAGAAAACAAACTACAACCTACCCTACTGTACATTACCATTCCACCGATCAGACGGATCAACCGGTGGAATGGATCAGTAAATCCATGAAACCTCTCAAACCAGCAAATCGATTTAACAGTGGAATCCAACCAGAGAAAGGACACAAACAGGATCACTTTATTTGATTTCAAAAGATGCAATACAATGATCAATCTCTCTCTCAGTCTCACTCTCTGCAACCTAGCTCGATCGATGATATCTATCTGTATATGCAATATCAACCGATCTCATGCTTAAATAGATTATCCTACGAGTACTACTGACCCGACTCCAAGCGGCTGGGAACTCTCCAGGCGGCTGGGAGATCCAACCGGACCCTACAGCATGACAGCTGTTATAACCAACTAACTAAAAATAGCAAAAGCCTGGTCAGCATGATCTTATCATGATCAGTGTGACCTTATTACATGCATTTGGTCTTAACAGACCTTCTTGGAATCATAAACAAGACCTATAACAAACTAACTGCCTCATGAAGGCCAGCTGTTAGGTAGGTGCCTCTGCACCATACTCCCCAAAAGAAAAGAACTCATGTCCCATGAGTTTAGTATGTGGAAGTCCTCCACCTTTACACTCTGCCTGTGCAATGTTCTGCCCTGTTCCAGCTTTGTCTGCTGCTGTCTCTTGGCTGCTCCAAGACTTCTGAACTGTAACTTGCTTTCTGGCAAGTAAATCCTCATGCCTGTTGATGTAGGCCTTTTTCTCGCATACCCTGTGTTTGGCAGGTTGTCTGACCAGAACCTCTGTCTGAACTGCCTCTTGAACTGCTGAAATGTTCAAGCCTGTCTTTCTTTCAACTCTTATGGGACAAGCAATAGTCCCAACTATGACAACATCCTTGTCATTCCTCTCAACCGATGGTTGGTTGCACCCCTATTTCTGAACCTGCTGCTGACCTCTGTCAGTCACAACTGAAACTTTCTTCAGCTTGTTGTCTGTAACAACTCCTTTCCCTGCAGTATCCTTATCTGCCTTTATGCCTGTTCCTCTAGGCATCTGCACAAATTCCTTCTTTCCCATTAAAATGATTTGGGCTGCCTTCTGTACTGCAGCTTTTGCCTGCAATGGCATCAACTTAATAATCTTCCCATCCTTCTTGATGGTGTAGGTATTAGCATACCCATCATACAGTACCCTTCTGTCAAATTGCCATGGTCTACCCAACAGTAGGTGACAACATTCCATAGGCAAAATATCACACAAAATTCTATCATGATATGCTCCAATCTGGAAATCCACATATGCCTGTTCAGAGACAAAAAGTGATTGACTATCACTCACCCAAGATGCCTTGTAAGGGTGTGGATGTGGAATCCTTTCCAGCTTCAGTTTATCCACCATTTCCTGAGATACCATGTTGTCTATTGAACCAGTATCAATGACAACTTTACATACCTTACCTTTACTCTTACATGTGGTCTTGAAAAGAGCTCTTCTTTGCATCATATCCTTTGATGCCTGCAAACTAATTCTCCTTAACATCAATGATTCTCCACTCTCTGGATATCCATAATTCTCAGGACCTCTGTTTGAACTCTGTGCACTTTCTTCTACTTTCTCTTCTTGTACCAGTTGTACTCTCTTGTCATTAGTTCTATCATTTCTGGATGATGAACCTTTGTTTTCTGGACATTTGAAAGATGGATGACCAAACTCTCCACAGGTGTAACATTTTCCTGAAAATGTAGTAGAACCTCTACCACCTCCAAATCTTCCTCTATTACCTTTCCATCCACCTCTGAAATCAGACTGTCCCTGTCCTTTACCAGTGTCTTCTTGACCCTCATTGGTTTGCTTCTATGCAGGGGTTGCTCCTCTTCCCCTGTGGTTTCCTCTTCCTCTCATGGACTTATCATGTCCTCTATTCATCTTTTCTTCAATCCTGATTGCCATTTGGTAACAATCCTCCACATTCTTAGGGTTAGCTAACACTAACTCATCCTGTATGTTAAACCTCAAACCAGCCAAGTACCTAGCCACCTTTTCTACCTCATTCTCATGATGACCAGATCTCATACTCAACAGATAAAATTCCTCAGTATATGCTTTCACATCCCTGTCTTTCTGCTTTAAAAATTGCAGTTTCTTAAACATCTGGATTTCATAATCCCTTGGCAAGAATTTACCTTTTATCCTTGCTACCATCTTATCCCATGAAGTGATCTTAGACTTCCCTTGTTTCCTTCTCTCAGATTGTACATAATCCCACCATACCAAAGCATGACCTCCTAACTTGGTCTTTGCAATCTTTACCTTCTGATCCTCAGCAACATCTTCACATTCAAAGTGATTATCCAGTGCAGCAATCCAATCTAACAACTCATCTTCATTCAAGCTTCCAGTATACTTGGAAACATCAACCTTTACCTTAGGCTTTTCACTCTGCACTGCCTTTAACAGTTTTGCCAATCTCTGGTCTTCAGCATCCAGATCTTCAGCTACCTCTTCATACTCTTCAACAGTATCTTCATCTTCTTCAGACTCACTGTCTTCCACTTCCCTCTTTTTGTTCTTTTCCAGGGCTGTCAGCCTGGCTTGAAGTGCTTCAGCAAGCTCCTTCATCTTCCTCATCTCTCTAGCATGTTTTTCCTTCATCTCCTGCAATTCCCTTGCAGTACCACTACCTTTAGGAGGCATTTTGTCAACCTCTTAATCAACACACAACACACAATTCAACTCTACCTCTGCCCTTTCGGTGACAGAATCAACACACAACAGCCCAGACCTTTTGCTGAGCTCTGATACCACTATGATGCAGAGGCATCCACACTATAACATTCGCATATAGCATGGATGTCTGCAGCCCATCCTCATCATCATCATCATCTTCGCCATCATCATCATATTCCGCTTTACTCTGTCAGCATCATCATATTTCGGATGATCACACTTATCCTCCTGCTGACTACTATTCACTTCATCAGTTTTCCTCCTAACATCATCATCATGATGTTCAACTAGCGCAAACATCCTCCTGTTGCACTGTTCATCGGACTCCAAACACTATCGGCATCATCATGATATGCAACACTCCCTTCGTCAGCAGGATAACCAATATCCGGTTGCCCCAAAGATCCTGATGACGACCACTTCAGCACCTTCCCTTCGATGCTCCGCTAGCCGACGACACAAACAACAGCATCATGATCTGCTTTATCCGGTTCTCTCGAAACCTCCTGATGATGTTAATACAGCCTTCTGCCGATACCCAAGCACTTAACAACGGCAGGATAAACTCTCGTAGAGGGATATCTCAATATCCTGATGACGATGACGTCATATCCAGATGACGATGACGTCATCCAATATCCTGATGACCTCTTCAACACTTAGTCAAAAAAAACAAACTTTCACTCTCGCACCTACTCGCGATACGCGGATGATTGGCACTCCCGATAGATGATCCTGATGCCGATACGCTCCTCCTCGGCTCCTCCAGATGATGATCACCCCGACGAACTCGCGCTTCATGCACTCGAAAGCATCATGCTCTCCTCCACTTATCCGGATGACGATATCCGAACTGACTGCAGGATATTCACCAAGATATCCTGATGATGCCGTTTTAGCAAACTTCTTCACTTAGCGAAATTTCACTTCGCCGACCCTCCAGGGATGACCCGATCCACTCTCAAGGTGACCTTCCAACTCTATCTTATCAGCTCGACCTAGCACATACCCATGCTAGGGTCTTTAACATCTTTCGACCGCGATCCTGCACACCTGCATGCAAACAGAAAACAAACTACAACCTACCCTACTGTACATTACCATTCCACCGATCAGATGGATCAACCGGTGGAATGGATCAGTAAATCCATGAAACCTCTCAAACCAGCAAATCGATTTAACAGTGGAATCCAACCAGAGAAAGGACACAAACAGGATCACTTTATTTGATTTCAAAAGATGCAATACAATGATCAATCTCTCTCTCAGTCTCACTCTCTGCAACCTAGCTCGATCGATGATATCTATCTGTATATGCAATATCAACTGATCTCATGCTTAAATAGATTATCCTACGAGTACTACTGACCCGACTCCAAGCGGCTGGGAGATCCAACCGGACCCTACAGCATGACAGCTGTTATAACCAACTAACTAAAAATAGCAAAAGCCTGGTCAGCATGATCTTATCATGATCAGTGTGACCTTATTACATGCATTTGGTCTTAACAGACCTTCTTGGAATCATAAACAAGACCTATAACAAACTAACTGCCTCATGAAGGCCAGCTGTTAGGTAGGTGCCTCTGCACCATCTTCTATAAACTTATTCTACTGTCTCATGATGAGACCATGATCAAAAAGATCTCACCACCTTCATATTCGAAGGTTCACATTAGTGATTTTTTTAGTGGCTAATATTTGCCAATTGGCTAATAGTTGAAATTAGGCATTCAAAATTTGGCTAATAGTACAAGCTATAAAGTGACATGAATCACCACATTTTTACTAAATTTTATTGTAGTCCTAGTTAAATCCCCAGAATATTTATTTTATTAAAATTTTAAACTCAAAAATTCACCACAATATTTGATACCTAATTAGATCAGATTCACTTAAATTTTATAAGTTTTAGTAGAAAATGAAATTAATTTGCCAATAATATTATATAATTATTGGTTACTTTAGGGCCATATCACCAATTTTTAATCACCATTATTGATTTTATTTATAATCTAACAACCATTGTTGTATTCTATGGGTTAAAATGTACCCATGGAGCTCTAATGCCCATCGAGTCTGAAATTGTATTTGGGCCATTGATCTCAATTTATAATCTAACGACTAGGGTTAAATTCCATGGGCCAAAATGTACCCATGGATCTCTAATGCCCATGGGGCCCAAAATTACATTTGGGTCATTAATCTCCATTAAGATCAATGTCCCAAATACAATTTTGGGCCCCATGGGTATTGGTGCTCTATAGGTACATTTTGGTTCACAGAATAGAACCCAAACCATTAGATTATAAATAAAATCAATGGTGGTGAAAAATAATTTGAGCCAATTTAAAATAGTCAATGTTTGATTTAAAATATTAACGAATTAATGAATTATAGACATGAGCACTACACCTTATACTAGTCAATCATTGCCACCTTTAGGCCTTTACTTTTCCATAGGAATTTAATTTGTTTTTTAGGAAGGATTTGCCATAGTAATTAATGAATTTTCCTATTTTTTTCAAGATTCGTCAATACTTTCTACAAATTTCTAGTGATTTAAAAAATTCGCCAATAAAATTAAATATTTATTTCAAAAAAAAGGAAAGATTCACCAATAGAAATTATTATTTTTCCAAAAAAATGGAAGATTCACATGATTTTATATCTTTTTTCAGGAGGGGTTTTTTAAAGTCATCACTGGTTCACAGATACATTCTTAACAGTTTAAACAACTCTTTATATAAATCAAAGTCGACTTCCCATATAAGTCCAACTTAGGGTTAGTTTGGTGTTGTAGTCACACTGATATATAATTACATTTCCAGCTATCATTGCCTTCTCAGCTATCATCTCAGTCTAAGGACTATGTTAATGAAATTAAATGCCTTCTTGGCTGTTATTACAGTCGAATGACTGTATGATAAGTATTAAAGCCTTCTCGGCTATCATTACAATCAAATGACTGTGTTAAATCAATATCGACTATAATCATCTGGAGTTATTCATTACTCCATTTTGAGAGCTCATAGTCTTTTCCTTTGTCATCATATGATGTGAGCTTAATATACATTTTGAATACATGCTCAGCCATAATGGCTTCGAGCTCCAATCATCATAGAATGTATTATACAATATAATACAACCAGGTTGAAAGACCCTAGGCTCAAACATAGAAAATAGTCTATCTTTATAGAGCTCGGCCCCAAGGCCTTGAGCTAGTACCCAAATAAAACATAGAGGAGTGGCTATTTGGTTCTTTAAGACTTGGGCTTAATAATAAACTAGATTACACAGTATTATGACTCGACTAAGTGTAGTCTCAAGAAGAGTTTACAAAGTTTCATTGCTTAGCTCAACAGCCTAGAGCATGGTCTCAAAGAAAATTTATTAAGTTCTCTGCTTGGCTCAATGGCCTAGAGCATGGCCTCAAAGCAATTTACTGTGTTTAGTAAGCTTGGCCTTCATGGCTTCGAGCATATTCAAAATTCAAAGTTGACTTGTTAGGGTTTAGCCATACGGCTCTAAACCACTAAAAATATAGTTTTTAAAAAAATCAAGAATAGCTTGGCCAATTTGGCCTTAAGCCATGACACAGAAAGATATAAACAACATCCATGGCACGGCCTTATAGGCCTCACGCCTCAGTTTTTAACAATAACCAAAAACATCATGTTACACAGACTCAGGTAGAAGTCCTACTAAGATTTAAACTCTTCATACAAAAAGTAATTGGGGTATTTGTTTCCCATTTTACCTATACTAGGCAATAGTCAAGATGTAGTTCTAGACTATGAGTCATCTAGCTGCTCATAGCTTCTTTCCACCACTGTAATCCCCAAATAGTTTCACCACATTTTTCCTCCAAACCCCCAACAACAACGAACTCACTGAAAAGTGACTCCCCAAAATGGAGAACCCAACACATGATAATCGGTCCCATGGCATGCTGATTTTGGTTGATAAATACCTTTCCACTTAGTAGTGTCTCCACAAAAGGTGGCTCAAACCTTGCAAAACATGAGATGGTTGAGCTCAAAGCTCCCATTGATCCTCATGATTGACTATATCAACTTAGTAATATTCCATAGTATACAATTATTGAGATAAGTAAATAATAATAACAATATTATAGGTAACAACCTATTAAGAGTTTTCGTCCTTGTCTAAGGATAATCACAATGAGATTGTAATCAGAAAAAGATTCACATTAAAAATAATATCAATTATCAAGGTCAAGTGATACTCCCCTGAAATCGACTATTCTGATTAGTTGAATGACTAGGGATGATGTTCCAATAACATCGACTGGTCATCATGACTTGTTGTGATAACTTTAACGACACCATGATTTTACTAAGAACATGGAAACAAACAAAAAGAGACATGACACGTGACAACTTAATAAAGGATTGAGAAGTACATAGAAGTCAGTTACTCAGATGGCTAGTTAACCTTATGGTTTCACAATGTCTAACCCATCCTCCAGGATGATAGTCTCCTTCTTTGAAGGACGTTTGTTTTTTTTGTCACACTCAAGACCACAAGATTACAATCAGTGCATCATTATCATATCTCGTAGCATAAGCATAAATCATTTAATTTACAAAACTATTTAAGATCCGATTCTAATTCATAATCAAAATTTAAATCAAATATTTCCAAAATATCAAATCAATTAACTATGACTAATCCTCTTGATTATCATGCGAAGTTAATTATTAAGTCTAATTGTAAGTTGGGGATGTAACACCTAAGTATAAATTAAAGCATAACATGTAGAGGGTATAAACCTTTATTTGATAGTAGAACCTTTTTGTTATGTTTGAAGAGTGATCGGCTATCTCAGGTCAAGTATAAATTAAGTGCTTTATCCTCGTTGGATAACCGACCCTTCAACCTAGGGCTACTAGATTCTCTGGTTAAAGAGTTGAGATCAAGAGCCAAAATCCTAATCAATGGCTATCATTCAATTGATTGAGGGTGCGAATATATTGATCAACAGTGGTAATATAAAGTTTATTTAAACTATAACAGGAAATCATCAAGGTTGAACTTTGACAAGCATAGAAGGTTTTTAGTACCCTAACTACAAATATGTAGTTTTGTAACAGTTTCTAAAACCACCGAATGTCATGTTTTTTCCCTGCGATTATATTAATCATAAGAATAATGGTTTTGGGCTATTGAATGTGAGGTCTTTGAGTGTTTTGATGTTTATCTTTATGTGGTTGAAAGTAATACACAAGGGAAGTGTAATGTGGAGAAACATTTAGATGATATCTCTATATTGCAGAGAGACTTCAAATGTAAATGAGATCAACATGTATAAGGAAGTGTTTAGAGTGTGTTTGATGCATAGAATGTCTTCTAAGTTATGATGGGAACATAGAGATAGGGTGGGGTCTGAATTTGTAGTTTTTTGTAGTGTGACTATTTCATGTAAAGAGGAGAACATGAAATATGATGGATCTTTACCTGAAGTACAACAAGAGGAAACTCTATGCTTTGTCATACACACACACACACACACACAAATATATATATAAAATTGTGAAGACCTCTGTGTGAATAGAAATGTTCTTTCATGTATAGAAAGCAATTGTTTTTAAAATAGAAGGATCTTCATGAAGTAGTCTTGTTTTTAGGGTACAAGGATGTTGGTAGAGTAACCCAGTGTTGTAGAATATGGTAATGTTTATAATCTCTTTTTTGATATTTACTTTATGATAGTGCAAGTAGAATGATGTACGAAAGAAGGGAATCTTGATACATGTCAGATTATATACTTCAAGAGTTCTTTTGTTGTTATATGGTACCATGTACTTTTGTATTGAATATGTGGAGGTCTTGTATAGCTATTTTTTATGTCATTGAGATGTTGGAGAATAAGGTGTTCGTATAAGATTTATAGAGTACATCTATAACCTTTGGTCTTCATTGTAAATAGAGTAGTACTCTATGATTTATCTTTTTGTTTTGAGATTGGAGATGTATTGTTTTGCTAGAGAGGCATTGCCAGTGAGGCTTGTTGAGATTTCTAGTGAGGCTTGTGAGATTACCAGTGATGATTTTGAGATAGCCAATGACACTTATATGTACTTAATGAGAGTTTGGTTAGTGAGACCCAATAAATTTTTTGTGAGGATTGGATAGTGGTTTTTCCCTGGATAGGGTTTTCCACTTTACATCTTGTGTTATGGCTTCATGTGTGTGATTCTATCATTTGTTGATGTCTTTTTCATGATGATGTTAGAAATTGTCTCTACTAGTTTGATGAATAAATAAGTTTTATTAGATCACTGATTCACCCCCCTTCTTAGTTATCCTTAGTATTCCTATAGATTATTCTGTCACAGATATAGAGCTATTTGAATCTTTTCCCAGATATATGCAAATAATATTTGTTATGTTGATGATGAGTTTATGAATAATATAGTTCACCAAGATTTTATGTGATTTGAGAAGACTGTGTAATGAATGAGTTACAATCAATATGATTGTGTCAATCAAGAGAACTAGATTTTAGTTAAAAGTAGTGAGATAGTCCTTGAGCAAGGGACACTTAGGATAACTATCCTTCACTTTACTTCTTGCATGTTATTATTGCTATAGAATTTATTTCATGAATGCAGGATCAATTAGATCTGTAAGTTGTTTTAGTTAGTTTGACTTGTGATACTCTAGAGGGTAGGATAAGTTATCAATACCAAGCTAATTCTTAGAGTTCATTTCCTTAATAGTCATTTGTTATAGTCTTACATTGCAAGTATCCATAGCAACAGTAGCAACATTACATTCTTTTGTCAATGAGTAGTTTGATTTAGGACACTGTACTAGATGAGTTAGATAGTTTGATCTTTGAAAGTACATATAGTGGCAATTCCATCACAAGCTTACTAGCCCTGGTTGATAATTCAATGAACATCTTTTCAAGGGTTCAAGTGGACTATTCAATTAGGTTTCTTCTCTAAATTGTGTAAACATCACCAAGTTTGCTGACATAGTAAAGACACTACATTTTTGGCATCGTTGCCGGGGATGGTGCTACTTTCAGAGACTAGTACCTTTTATTTCCAAGCTTTCCTAGATTAAACATTATTCTTTCAAATGATAGGATACTTAGGTTTCACTCCACCAAATACCAGAAAATTTTCACTAACATTGTGCAGGAGCCGTTGCTATACAAATTTATACCTATTGTATGCAGAGGTAGAGGGATGCTTTGAGAAGGTTTGTTCCATCAACCCAACAAGATATAGCAGATATTAGTGACTACATTGATCAGAGTGAGGCTATTACTAACAAAGAATTTTCCCTCTCATCAACATCTACTGATAACATAGAAAGGACCTTCCTAACCATGGCTGATGTAGTGGATGATCCACTAGGACAAGTAACTTTTGAATTTCCAATCACCAACCAAGAGAGGGTTGCTGCTCTAAAGAATATACCTCCTTCAGCATTACTAGTCTTCTATGTTTTGGTGACTGAAGATCTAGATACATTTTTGTTTAAGTTTGATGTCTTGTGTAGAAGCTATGACTACACAACTGATGCTTATAGGATCAAGCTATTTCCTACTACTTTGAAGGATGTTTCTTTGAGATGGTTTATGGGACTAGGCAAGGATGCTATTCCCGATTGGGACATAATGAAAACAAAATTCTTAGAGAAATACCACTATTATTTTAGAGGATTGATAGGAGAAGAAATGACATCTTCAGGATGACTCAAAAAGAGGATCAAACATTGGAAGATTATGTAGAGAGGTTCCAATTCTACCTAAAGAAAAACCCACAAAATAAACTCTTAGAAAAATCTTTGAAGCTTGTATTTTTTAGAGGAGTCAATGATGACTGCATGGATGCCCGTAATCTTATTGGAGTAGGAGATGTGTCTTAATTACATTTTGATGATGTCTGTAGAGTTTGCAAAAACTACTCAAGCACCTTCACCAAGAAGATAAGGGGAGAAAGAACATCTACCATTGCCAAGACATCTAATTTAGTTTCAAGGGTGGAATTGAGCAACCTGTTGACCAACATGAAAGATGATATTATAAGTCACCTAGCTACTCAACTTGATACTCTACACTTGAAGAAGAAATAGGAGGAGGTTGATGCAATACTCATTGAATACTGTCCCAATTGTAGATAAAGAAAAGCCAATTGCAAGTGCAGAAGGGTGGCTAATATTACAGAAGATAAATCAAAGAAACCACACTTTCAACCATTTGAAAGTGAATATGGCCAGATGTTCTATGTTGGACAAAGGAAACTATGGTATCCAAGACAATGTATGCCATAATATCCTCTAACTTTTAATGCATCATTTCTATTAGGTAATCATAATTTTTTTGGTTGGAATCCTCAGCCTTGGCCAAATACCAAAACCAATGAAAAAACCCTCAGTAAAACTAGAATCAATAGAAACCAAATGCATGGCCACAAAAAAATTCCAAAGACCTAATTACACCACTCAATGGCTAGCACAAAAAACCAATGGCTGCCACAATGGCAAAGGGGACAACAATGGGAAAACCAAAATATGAATTACTCGCAACCTTTTTTGCCTTCTCAACCACAACAATAGGCTATTATGCCCAATCCATCAAACCCAACATCCCACCCACCTAGATCACCACAACTACCTACCCAACTTGTACCTAACCCCAATAACAAGCCTATCCAACATGCATACACTAATGAGGCTATTCAATACCCCACTTATGGAGTAGAGGTGAGTGATGTCCACCTCAAGTTAGGGAAAACATTAACTGGGCCTTCATCTACCCAATTCACTGAGATGGTAGATGGGGAACCCATACATGAAGCTTCAAACAATGTACCTATGGAACCTGAGTCAAATTAGGTAAATCAAACTATCTCAAATCCAGAGCCTCCTTTCCCTGAACGTCTAGCCATTCCAAAACATCAAACCCAAGTAGAGACAAACCTATTGGGTCAAATTAAGAATGTCAGTATCAAAATACCCCTTATCGAAGCTATCAAGGACATTGCAATCTATACCAAGATAGTGAGATACCATTGTCTTAAAAAACCAGGGAGAAAGAGGAAGGACCTTCAAATAGTTCATGTCTTAGGGAACCTTGCTAATATCATTCTAGGGAACATAACTGTCCCTAAATACACAAACCTTGGTAGTCTAGTAGTGGATGTTAAGATAAATGGGACTCTCATCAAATATACCTTGATTGACTCAGGGGTAGCCATTAATGTCATGACTAAAGAAACAATGCAACTACTTCAGCTACCCAACCTCAGGCCTACACCAACCATTTTAGAGTTGGCAGATAGGTCAACAGTAAAACCTAAAAGGATCATTGAGGACATAGTCATAGCATTGGATTCCTAGGAGTACCTTACAGATTTCATAGTCTTGGAGCTAAAAGTCAACCTTGTAGGTTATCCACTTATCTTAGGTAGACCATGGTTCACAACAATTGATGCATTCGTAGGTTGTAGGTTTGGGAGTATGATAATATCAAATGGAGCTATAACGAAGAAATTGGTCCTCTATCCATCGGCTCAAGCTCATGACAATCTAGAGCAAATCATATGACCTACCTTAGAAGAAGAAGGCCACTATTAACTGCAAACTTTCATGACCATTGAAGGTAGTCCCCTATTAGAAACCCAAGATGAGGATGACTTAATTGACCACATCATATAGAACCATTATGGTAGGGACCCGTAGCGACAAGACTATCTGTCATGTCTACAAGATCCACTACAGAATATCATACCTACACATTCCTTAGAGGAATTATCCCAACTTTTCCACTCTTTACTACCTCAAGAATGTGTTCCCAACATTAGTGTATGTGACCTTTCATCTATGCAACTAGCTTCTAAAACATTGGAAATTATGCCAGATAAAATGCTGAATATTAACAATGAACTAACTGAGGAATAGCTGATGCAAGAGCATCCAGTGGTGTAAGGGCAATCTTGCATCACCCAAAAATAAGTTAATTCAAAATCATTGTAGTTGTTTTCATTTCTTTCCATAATTAGTGTTTTTGGTTCCATAATATCCAAAATAATGATGTAGGACTTTCAGTTTTTCCAAAATTGCTAAAATAGCAACCTGCGTGTTTTAGAAAGTGTACCTGCTATTTTTGGAAAGTTTGCATTTGGGCACGGATTGAAGAAAAAACTTACATAAAGTTACATAATAGAAATATAAGACCTTTGGTGAAGGAATCAGGCAAAGATCATTTGTGAGCTGAGAGATATTA
Organism: Cunninghamia lanceolata; assembly: GCA_027924645.1. Taxonomy (NCBI): domain Eukaryota; kingdom Viridiplantae; phylum Streptophyta; class Pinopsida; order Cupressales; family Cupressaceae; genus Cunninghamia; species Cunninghamia lanceolata. The sequence continues at coordinate 3,007,670 of BSBN01000913.1, forward strand.
AAGTTTTTGTTTTCTGAAAAGCCCGTAAAAATTTCTGAAACAAGATATGAGGCACTAAAACATTCCATAACATCTTGAAAAGTTGATGGAAATCTGTTTACAGATTTCTGGCATGATAGTTCACATCACGACGGCACTTAAAACGGTTCGTCAATCAGACACCCGGATCAAAAGTTATGCTTCCCGGAAGTTGACCTACTTTTGGAGGGAGTTGCAAATTTCAAATTCAGCTGGAGGCTGCCAAAAAGTGCTATTTATGACTATTTTAGGAACCTTGGACGGTAGTAGAGTTAAGGGGGCAAGTGTAGAGTCAAGAATAGGTGGGAAAATAGAAACCCTAGCTGATTTGGGGTTACAAAAGGCTGACGATTCTAGAGTCTTGAGGTTGGGAAGGCTGTAATGTGTTGCAGCCAGTAGAGGATTCATCCTCTGATTGTAATTGAGCTTCTATAATGTAACGAGTTTCCTAGATCAATAAAAGAAAGTTCTATTTTCTATGTTCAATTTCCATTGTTTTGTGTTTTGTGATTTACCCCCTTCATCAAGTGGTATCAGAGCAAGGGTTCCTGAGTATGTAGACAGATCGTCGACCATGAGGCAGTTTGCACCAGGACTTGAGGTTGTGGGTTTGCTGCAGAGATCAAGATGCCTCCACAAAGAAATCATGTTGGAAGAAATGCTTTGATGGAAGAGGGTTTTAGATCCATACAAAGGCAAATCGATGCATTGCAAGAGGATCTGCGAAGAGGGTTTGATCTGAGAACAAGAGAAGAAAGCAAAGATGAAGCTGAAGAGGAGCTATCTGAGGAAGAACAAGAAGCTACAGGAGATCCTACAGAAGTTAGGTTGTTGAGGGCCATTTCTAAGATTAGAAAGAGGCCCAGGATCAAAGTTTCTACATATTCTAGATATTTGAATTTGGAATAGCTTATTGATTGGATCGATGCCATGGAGGAGTATTTCGAGTATCAAGATGTGGAGGACCCAGATCGGGTCAAGTTTGCAAAAACAAAGTTGAAGGGCCATGCTAGTATTTGGTGGAAGGAGGTCCAATTAGAGAGGAATAGAAGAGGAAAAGGAAAGATCACTAGATGGGATCAGATGGTGGAGAAACTGAAGAAGTAGTTCATTCTTGTGGACTATGAGATGGAGTTGCTGAAGAAGCTGCAAGGACTGAAGCAAGGTAACAAGTCTGTCAAGGAGTATACAGAAGAGTTTTATAAGATTACTATTAGGACAGGCCTGTTGCAAGGTGTGACCCTTGGTCTCCTTGTTCAGCACTACACTGTGGTGGTTTGCGACAAGGGCTTAACCGCCTCCCATGCTTGTTAAGTCAAGTGGTTGTATCGAGCATTAATAGGTTGATCTTTTGGTGCAACAACAACTAACAATTGGTATCAGAGCCGAGGTCACAGGTTCAAACCCTATGCTTGTGCTAGGGGGGATTGTTGCAAGGTGTGACCCTTGGTCTCCTTGTTCAGCCCTTTGCTGTGGTGGTTTGCGACAAGGGCTTAACCACCTCCTGTGCTTGTTAAGTCAAGTGGTTGTATTGGGCATTAATAGGATGATCTTTTGGTGCAACAACAGCTAACAAGGCCATGCAGAGCCCAACAAGGAGAAGGTAGCCTGTTACATTAATGGGTTGAGGACGAGTATTCAAGAGGAGCTGAGCCTAGTCAGAATGACCACCATAGAAGATGCATACCGGTTTTCCTTGAAGGTGGAAGAGAAGCTGAATAAAAGATTTGATAGCAAGCAAAGGGTTGAGGTCAAGGCAGAAGGATTGGTGGAAGACCCTATGGGGGCCGAAATGAAGATGCAAATAAAAGTGAAGAAGTTGGCACTAGTTGAAATCAGAGAGGAGATAATACCTACCACCCTCATGACCAGAACAATGGTGAGCAAAGAGGAAGAGGAAGAGGCAGACCTGGGCAAGGACCTGGAAGAGGAGGTTTTAGAGGAACCTATTTCCAATGTGGAGAAGAAGGACATCGAGCATATGAGTGTCCGCAACATCATGGAAGGACAAATAGAAGACTTGAAGGTAACGTATGAGTTGCACATGTAGATGAAGATGTGCAATCTGAGCATTCTGAAGATGCTGAAAGGGGAGAAACCCTAGTTGTTAGAAGAATTTTGCTAAATGAGGAGAAAGAACCTAATCAGAGGAAGAGTTTATTCCGCACAAGGTGCAAATGTGAAGGTAAGTGTTGTGACATTATTATTGACAGTGGAAGTACTAACAATCTTGTTTCAGAGGAGATGGTTGACAAGAAGAAAGCATCCACATCCATATTGGATTGCATGGTTGCAGAAGGACCACCGAGCTTTGGTCAATGAGCATTGTTTAGTGAAGTTTAAGATTGGGGACTACCATGATGAGGTGCTGTGTGACATCATACCGATGGATGCATGCCATATGCTGTTGGGGAGGCCGTGGTAGTATGATAGGAGCACTGTCCATGATGGTCGTACAAACACATATTCCATAACAAAGGATGGATTTCATCATAAGTTGAAGCCCTTGAAGGAGGTGGAAGAAAAGGTATGTAGTATTGCTAAAACTTGCTTGGTAGATGGTAGAAAATTTTTGGAGCGTATGAAGCATGAACGTCATTGCTTTGCATTGATTCCTAAGATTAGTCAAGAGAAATGTGAAGATGTACTAGTAGAAGTCTCAGATATGTTAGAAGAATTTTAGGATATTATCTCTGATAATGTCCCAGAAGGTTTATCACTGGTGAGGAAGATAAGTCACCAAATGGATTTGATACCAGGAGCTAGTTTTTCAAATAAGGCAACCCACAAAATGAGTCCTGCAGAGAGTGAAGAGTTGAATAGACAAGTTCAAGAGTTGTTAAGGAAGGGACTGATAAGGGAGAGCCTAAGTGCATGTGCGGTACTCATAGTACTAGCACCAAAGAAAGATGGAGAATGGAGAATGTGTACAGATTCTCGAGCCATCAATAAGATCACAATCAAGTACAGATTTCCATTACCCAGAATGGATGATATAATGGACTGTTTGAGTGGAGCCAAGTACTTCACAAAGATTGACCTAAAGAGTGGGTATCACTAGATTTGTATCAAAGAAGGAGATGAGTGGAAAACAACCTTCAAGACAAAAGAAGGTTTGTATGAGTGGTTAGTCATGCCATTTGGGCTAACCAATACATCGAGCACATTCATGCGGCTCATGAACGAGGTACTGAAAGAATTTTTGGGAATTTTTGTTATTGTCTATTTGGATGATATTTTGATTTTTAGTAAGACTTGGGATGAGCATTTGATGCATATCAGAAAAGTTTTAGAGAAGATGAGGGAGGAGAAGTTGATGATTAATCTAAAGAAATGTAGTTTTGCAAAGAAGGAGTTGGTATACCTGGGATTTGTTGTCTCAGAGGAAGGTCTTAAGATGGACCCAGAAAAAGTAAGGGCTATCATTGAATGGCCTACACCAAGGAGTACAACAGAGGTATTATCTTTTCCTGGTTTGGCAAGTTTTTACAGAAAGTTTATCAAGAATTTCAATAGCATTTGTGCACCCCTAACTGAGACAATGAGACGGGATAGAAAAGAGTTTAGATGGACTAAAGGAGCAGACAAGAGCTTTGATGCATTGAAGCAGAAAGTCATAGAACAACCTATTTTGGCACTTCCAGATTTTAAAAAGGTGTTTCAAGTAGATTGTGATGCTAGTGGTAGTGGTATAGGAGCTGTTTTGAGCCAAGGAGGTAAGCCCATTGCTTATTTTAGTGAGAAGCTTAATGATGCCAAGAAAAAGTATTATGTTTATGATTAGGAGTTTTATGCAATAGTTCAGGCTTTGAAGAAATGGAGACATTATTTGTTGCCAAAGGAGTTTGTTTTATATACTGATCATCAGGCTTTGCAGTATCTTAATAGTCAAGGAAAGTTGAATCAAAGGCACTTAAAATAGGTTGATTTTTTGCAGAGCTATACTTTTGTTTTGAAGCACAGGAGTGGGAAGTCCAACAAAGTTGCAGATGCCTTGAGCAGAAGGCAAAATTTGTTGACATAAATGAAGATAGAGGTTATTGGGTTTGATGAACTTGTTGATAACTGAGAGGGGGGGTGAATCAGTTATCCTAATTATTTCCCTTATTGAACTTTCCTTTTAATTGAAGCAGCATAAAATCAAACACAAAACATTAACCATGAAATAAGAAACACATGACACAGTATTTTTGACGTGGAAACCCTGTTAAGGGAGAAAACCACGGGGTGATTAACCCAAGAATTATTCTCTGTTAGAAGAATAGGAAATTACAAAAATGGCACTTGCCAATTAGGGCTCACTGCCCGAGCACACTGCTCACAAGAGGCCCACTGCCTACAAGAAGACACACTGTCTACAAAGTGATGAGAATCACAGTTTTGAACTGATTGGAAGCATCTGCATATGCTGGAGTTCAGTTACGGTTAGGCTCAGTATACTGATCTGCTGCACTTCATCTTTCCTCTGTTCTTTATTCTGCTATCTTTCACATACCGGATCCTTTTTGCTACCTCTGCTCTTTCTCTGGACTTCTTCGCATTTCTCTCTACACACACACGACACTTCACAACTAAATCCATCCTCTATATATATCCGCACAAGTAATTTCATCACCTTTCTAGTCGGCATCCGGAACAGTCTAGTTTCTTATAAACTTTCATTCTGTCGGCTGAATCCTTCCTCACCAAGCAATGCGGATCAAGCATATACTTGTAGATATCATTAATCATGTCGGCCAAACATGATTCATGCCTTCACAACCTCTGTCATCAATAGTAACCCATCCGGAAAGCAGTCTGATACTCTGCCAGTCAGTTCTTCCTCTGTTTTCACTATCTCTCAGGAATCCGGTACTCAACCATTCATATCTTTTTCCTTGTCCATCACCGGAGGCTAAATCCTTGGAATATACCACTCAAGGTAGTCCTCTTGACTTCCCCAAATCCGCACTGCACCAAGACACTTCCTCTGAGAGTTCCGGACCAATCTGTCGGACCTTGCCACATGCTCTGTTCTTCTTCACCAGACCACAACATTCTTTATTCTGACTTCCGGTAGAGACATATCATGTCTTGCGGATATGTGGGATGACCTTTGTTGCCATCAATGACAACAACCATGAATCCATATAGTGTCTCTTGCCAACAATCTCCCCCTTTGGCATTGATGGCAACACTTAGTGAAAAATGACTAAGTGTTTTCACTGTGCTCCCCCTTTGCTGATGCTCTGTCTTTATATACAATTTCCGGAACTCCCCCTTAGTTGGATTTCTCATTTTTCACTGCTCCTCACTCCCCCTTTGACATCAATGGCAAAGGGTAGGGTCCGCATATCAAAATTTTCAAAAATTTCTTATACTTAGCCGCATATTTACATACTCACATATATTGAAGAATGTCTGCAAAGGATGTCTGTAATTGAATCATTTCGGTAGCCCAACTTTGCTTCATTCTGTCCAAAATTGAAATGTGACCACTTAACAAAAATGCAAACGCTTCTGCCCGCTTGAGATCTGTTGGATCTTTTGTTTGGGCGGTGGTCCTAGCATCACTGATGGCCTCATGCATGGTTTCCAACTTAGGGATTATAATCCTTCTAAGTTCTCCCATCCGGTTGGTGATGTTCTTCCTTTCCTTCTCAAGATTCTTTATTTCGTTCAAGACTGCAATAGTCTGACATTCTTGATTTATTATAGAGGAAGAGAGAGGATCAAAACTTTGAGATAAGCTTTGTAGCTTATCCTGTTCTTCTTTTATTTTCTTGTCAAATGCTGCTGTTGCCTTTGACCAGGATATACAAAATTTATAGATATCACCGCCATCCTTAAGAGCATTCTCTAAGCTCTTTATTCCAATGCTTACAATCTTCCTATCTTTAGAAATTAATTCTAATATCTCTGAAAATCTCTTATCCAAAAATTCCTTCCGGACCTTTTCTTCAGCTGATTTTTCTAGAGAATCAAAATGTGTATCAACACTGCTGACTAAGGTTTTTAGATTACCGGAAGTGGAGGCTGTCGGATCTATTTGGATTGATGGCATGATCTTCACAAGTACTCTGGAAGCAGCCTCTATCAACTCACAGTCTTCCATATGAGACTTCAGGAGCTTTTCATTTGCCTTGGCATTTGCAAATGAGGCTATCTTCATTGTTTGTACCGGAGAGAGAGAGTCAAAATCAAATGGTCCTTTTAGAAGCTCCGGTTCATCAATCTCTAGAGTTTCTTTGCTCAAAAATTGTTGAACAGTTTGTGCAGTGTCTCTTGCCGGAGACAGATGTTTCTTCTCTTCTGCAGTCTTAGAACTGTCAACCTCTTTGTCTTTCACCACTGCTTCCTTCTCCTGTAATTGCTCTTCTTCTTTGGATCCGGAGACTGTAGGGGAAACCGGAGGAGAGATGCTAACTTGTTCATGGGCCACTTCTTCTGGAGCAGAGGGTCCCAAGTCCTCACTTGTCTGTTCAGGGCTCACTTCTTCCGGAACAGAAGATTCCAAATCAGCAGCTGTTTCTGCACCTAAGTCCTCTACAACAGGAAGATTGAACCTTTTGAAGGCCTTCCGGAGGATCTCTTCTGTTTCTTGGGCCACTTTGTCAGTCTCACCAAGCATGAGTTGATTCATCCTGGCTTTGCTTCTGAACTCATCTCTGCAGTCCTTGAAGATAATGTTCATTGTCTTGGGATCAATTTGAGGATATAGCTGAATAGCTATCTGCTCCCGGATCTCAAGATCTTTGGCATGAGCATTATTCTTTCTTACTTCCATTTCCTTCTCTAGGCTTTTAGGAATGAGAGATATGATCTCAATGAAAGCCTTATTGTATATGTTCAGATATTTAACTGTGGCTTCCTGCAGAGTCTTTTGGTCTGCCTCACTGAAGTCATCATAGGATTCAGTCATTGGTTGAAGGTTTCCATCCACCGTGACCGACTTGATTATGCTCTCTAGTGACAGAGTGGGCTTTTCAACAGTTACCTCTGCCATTTCATCCTTGTCTTGGCCTGTGGAGGGCTTACCGGATCCTTTCTTCTTCTGTTTCTTTACTTCTCTTACTCCCTCATCTGATTCTATTTCCTCTTCATCCTTTTGGCTTCCATAAGCCCTTGTGGCTTTTGTCTTGGATCTCTTACCGGATGCCTGGACTTCCGGTTTTGAACTTTTGGTTGAGGGAGGTGCAGATCTCTTTGTTGATCTGGTCCGGGTGGGAGCTCCAACCGGAGCACTTTCTTTGCTTTTCTCTTCTTCCTCGGCCTTCCTCCTCTTTTCCCGGCTGGCATCAAGTGCCTCCTTTGAGATACCTAGGCCTTGAGCAATGTGCTCTACTTCTTTTCTTACCTTTCTTTTAATCTCAAGTTCCCTGAGTTCTACATGTATTTTTACACTCAGCTCCTCAAAGGTTCCAAACCTTTCTGCCTTAGGATCTTTGGGCTGACTTAGCATGTGTTGAACATGCAGCTCCACTATCTGTTCATCAACTTCATACCCCATGGGCATGATCCAGACAGTCCTTGGCTCCACTGCCTCCATTAGGCACTGATCAGTGTCAACCATAAAGCACACTGAGTCCTTGTATTTCTCAATGAGAGACTGGGGAATTCTCTCTCTTGCTTGCATCATGCTCTGAAAGTTTTTGAAGTATCCCCATAGAGCTGAATTTCTCACTTTTGCATCCCCAAGTCCATGCAAGTAGTCTCTTATCTGGACTGCAACAGGTTTGTCATTCTGCCATACCCATCCACTTGTTCCGGGTAGCTCATTCATGAAATAGAAGAATAGACATACAATAAGAGTACCATACTTAAAGGAATTCTTCTTATCCTTCTTGATTTTCTGTATGTTTTCCATTAATTGGCTTAGTAGTAGTTCGCAGAGATCATATTCTGCATTCTTTCTTAACATTTCATAAGCAGTGTATATTGCAGTTCCGGATACAGAATTCTCCCTGCTGGAGTGATAGATCTTGTATCCTATTATCATTGATCCATATTTGATATCCGGATCTGAAATATCTTCAATGGTCATTGCCCTCTTGTCAAATTTTGATCCGGTGGCCTCAGTTACAATGTTGTTCTTGACAGATTTGAGGATAGGTACCCCTCCGGAAGAGTATAGACCAGTTACTGCTCTAATTGCCTCTTTTGTAATCTTGCAGGGTCTATCTAGCCATAGAAAGTTGTCATGCATCTTGCTCAGTACATACCGGACCCATTCATCTTCTTCAAAGCAGGGGAAATGAATAAATTGCTCAAATTGTTTCTTCTGAATATCCTTATACTCTGGTTTAAGCTCAAAAGCATTGTCAATCAGCTGCTTGTGATAGAGGTCTCTTAATTTGAATTCCCCAAATTCCTCAATGTTTGCATGTATGTAAACCCTAATGTCTTCGGTGTGTAAAACTCCGTGGGGAACACTAGAGAAGGCTCCTAGTGGGTCTACCTCCAATGATTTGTAGGGATGTTTCTTGAATGAGGGGCGAGGTCTATCAGAGATCTTAACTATGTTTGGAGTAGCCATTCTTCAAAGATTTGCAGTGAGGTAAAAAACGGAGAATACCTTATGCGCCTTCGGTTTGCACGGAGTGGTTGGATTGATTTCTTTATGCAATAGCTTCGGCAGGAGATCCTTGGTGCTTGATGAACCTTGTTGCAGAGCTCCACTTTTCGCTTCTTCTCGAGTGCAGAATGAGCAAATGACCTTTGAGAAATCCCTTAAATTGCTCCGCGAACCCTAATATCTGTCTGCAATAAATGCTTCACCTACATCATTCCGGTTTGCCTTGTCTGGATAGTTTGGAGTATCCCGGATTGGTTCTGATCTGAGGATATCATCCGGATCTTTCAATCATGAATAAATCGAGGTAACATATTACAAGAGCATCCCAAACACTCTGTCCAATCCGCAGAACAAGATAGTGCATTTCCGGATCTTTCCGGACCTTTTTGTAATCCTCTATCATACCGGAGCATCTCCCTAAACAGGTCTTATTTGATCGATCATAGCTTCTTCATAACTCCATGCGGACCTCTGAAAACTTGACTGAAGTATCTCAAGACTCATATCTACAAACCCTTTGATCCGCATCTTGTGCCACATCCGGCACCACTTGTTTGGCTGGGGGAACAAGATTTTCTTTGAGTCTCCCCCTGAGCCTGAGCTCACTTTTAATTTTCGGAAGAAATATCAGCACCAGGGTCTGGTGCGGATCCAACCTCTACATTCTCTGAACTTTTCTTCACCCAAATCTTGCTCATCTGATTCCTAACCTCATCCGCATTCATCTTTTGTTTACCCTTGTCTTGATTCTGATTATACACCGGACCTCTTTTGTCTTGATTCTTGTTTCTGCAGACTTTAGCATTATGACCGGACCTATTGCAGATTTGGCAAATAACATTTCTTTGCATATTTGACTGATATCCTCTTGATCTGCATTTATTAGCCATATGACCTATTCTATTGCATGTGAAGCATCTACCTTTGAATGATTTGTTTACTTGCATAATTCTGCATTCATGGGATTTGTGTCCATACCTTTTGCAGTTGAAGCACTGTCCGGAGAAGGATGAATTATTTTGATTCATTCTCATTCTGCACTGATTAGCTTTGTGACCAAAGTGGTTGCAGTTGTGGCAGTATCCATTGAAGGATGGATATTTTTGAGCATTTGGCTGTCTTACCGGTGGTCTTCTAGGCCTGCTCCTTGGATTTTCTGATCCAAGATTCTTCTGACCGGATCCGGAGCTTTCTCCTTTCTCATATCCCAAGCCATACTTGTCATCTGTCCTCTTTTGACTTCCAAGAAGAACTTCAAGTTGAGCAGAACTTATCTTGAATTTCTCTTTATATTCATTTGCTGTTTGAAGGTCTCTTTTGAGAGAGGCAATTTGATCCTCAAGTTTTCCTTCATTATCTTTGGCATCTTCAAGATCAGATTCAAGGTGTCTGATAATCCTGTCCATCTGGTGGCATTCTTCTGATTTTTCTTTAAGAGATTGTCTTAGATTGTCTTCAGCCTTTCTTTTTTCTTCAATCTCTTGAGTAAACTTTATAGTTCCTGATTCCATTTCATGTCTTAACATAATGACTTCTTTTGATACCTTTTCACATAACTTGGTTTGCTCGGTCAATTCTTCATTTGTATTGCTTTCTTCACTTTGTCTTGCCAACTGTTGAAGCAGCTCCTTTCTCTTTTTCATAGAGAGACTTAATTTGTCTTTTAATTCTCTCATGAATTCATCAGCCTGTTTGAGTCTTTCCTTTAATTCACTGACTTTAGAATTTGACTGTTCAAGATCCTCAAGGGCAGTCTTGAGTTGCTCCCTTAAACCATATGCATCCATTTGAAATCCCAGATCTTCCTCAAGCTGTTAGGCTCTATTAGGAGGAACTTAGCTCTGATACCAATTGTTGATAACTGAGAGGGGGGGGTGAATCAGTTATCCTAATTATTTCCCTTATTGAACTTTCCTTTTAATTGAAGCAGCATAAAATCAAACACAAAACATTAACCATGAAATAAGAAACACATGACACAGTATTTTTGACGTGGAAACCCTGTTAAGGGAGAAAACCACGGGGTGATTAACCCAAGAATTATTCTCTGTTAGAAGAATAGGAAATTACAAAAATGGCACTTGCCAATTAGGGCTCACTGCCCGAGCACACTGCTCACAAGAGGCCCACTGCCTACAAGAAGACACACTGTCTACAAAGTGATGAGAATCACAGTTTTGAACTGATTGGAAGCATCTGCATATGCTGGAGTTTAGTTACGGTTAGGCTCAGTATACTGATCTGCTGCACTTCATCTTTCCTCTGTTCTTTATTCTGCTATCTTTCACATACCGGATCCTTTTTGCTACCTCTGCTCTTTCTCTGGACTTCTTCGCATTTCTCTCTACACACACACGACACTTCACAACTAAATCCATCCTCTATATATATCCGCACAAGTAATTTCATCACCTTTCTAGTCGGCATCCGGAACAGTCTAGTTTCTTATAAACTTTCATTCTGTCGGCTGAATCCTTCCTCACCAAGCAATGCGGATCAAGCATATACTTGTAGATATCATTAATCATGTCGGCCAAACATGATTCATGCCTTCACAACCTCTGTCATCAATAGTAACCCATCCGGAAAGCAGTCTGATACTCTGCCAGTCAGTTCTTCCTCTGTTTTCACTGTCTCTCAGGAATCCGGTACTCAACCATTCATATCTTTTTCCTTGTCCATCACCGGAGGCTAAATCCTTGGAATATACCACTCAAGGTAGTCCTCTTGACTTCCCCAAATCCGCACTGCACCAAGACACTTCCTCTGAGAGTTCCGGACCAATCTGTCGGACCTTGCCACATGCTCTGTTCTTCTTCACCGGACCACAACATTCTTTATTCTGACTTCCGGTAGAGACATATCATGTCTTGCGGATATGTGGGATGACCTTTGTTGCCATCAATGACAACAACCATGAATCCATATAGTGTCTCTTGCCAACAGAACTCAAAATTTTGTATCTTGAGGATCCAGATTTTGTAGAGACTTGGAAAGCTTGTTTGGAACCTGTTACTTTGGACAGGACAAAATGGTTGGATTTCATAATCTAAGATGGCATGTTGTTTAGAGGAAGCCAGTTGTGCATTTCGAGGAGTTCCATGAGAGAGAATCTAATAAAGGAGAAGCATAGTGGAGGATTGGTTGGACACTTTGGTCGAGGTAAGACCATTTCTATTGTTGGTGAAAATTATTATTGGCCACAGTTGCAGTAGGATGTGAGGAAATTTGTGAAGAGTTGTAGAGTATGTCAGATGGCGAAAGGAGCAAGTCATAATACAGGTCTATATCAGCCACTACTTATTCCAAAGAAGCCATGGGATGATATTAGTATGGATTTTGTTCTTGGTTTACCAAGGACATAGAGAGGACATGATTCCATTTTTGTGGTGGTAGATAGATTCTTGAAGATGGCACATTTCATTCCTTGTAAGAAGACTAATGATGCTGTTCATATTGCTGAATTATTTTTCAGGGAGGTGGTGAGATTACACGGTCTACCAAAGAGCATAGTTTCAGATTGAGATACCAAGTTTGTTGGTTATTTCTAGAGGACATTGTGGAACAAGTTGAAGATAGATTTGAAGTTTAGTTCTACACACCATCCACAGACTGATGGATAGACGGAAGTGGTGAATAGGAGTTTAGGTAACCTACTACGATGCTTAGTAGGAGATAAGCCCAAGGGATGGGATTTGATTTTACCACAGGTAGAATTTGCTTACAACAATTCTATCAATAGGAGTATTGGTAAATCACCATTCCAGATTGTATATGGCAATAGACCAAGAAATGCTTCTGAGTTAAGGAAGCTGGACAAAGGAGAAAAGACAAGTGTTGAAGCTGAAGACTTTGTAGAACATCTGAAGAATTTGCATGAAGAGATGAGAAAGCACATTAATAAGATGAATATTCAGTACAAGGATAAGGCAGATCAGAAGAGGAGGTATAAGGAGTTCCATGTAGGAGATGAAGTCATGGTTCACTTGAGAAAAGAAAGGTTCCCAATTGAAACATACAATAAGTTGAAAATGAAGAAATTTGGACCATGCAGAATCCTGAAGAAGCATGATTCAGGAAATGCATATGAGGTAGAGCTGTCAAGTGGGATCAATATTTCCCCTATTTTCAACATTGCTGATTTATCAGAATATCATGAAGGTGGAACAGAGGATGGACCAATAGAAGCACAGTGGAGTATTCTGGCATCTACTTCAATGGAGGAGATAGAAGAGATCTTGGATAGCCATGTGGGAAGAAGTACTTGGAACAAGCAATATGAAGAATATCTGGTAAAATGGAAAAGGAAGGCCTGTTGAAGATTCTTCTTGATTGTCTAAGGTAGAGGTTGACCATTTGGGTTTTCCTCACACAAACATCTAAGACGTGACAGGGTCACTTCTTAAATTACCCTGGGTGTCTGATGCAGGAGCATCTAGTGGTGTAAGGGCAATCTTGCATCACCCAAAAAGAAGTTAATTCAAAATCATTGTAGTTATTTTCATTTCTTTCCATAATTAGTGTTTTTGGTTCCATAATATCTAGAATAATGATGTAGGACTTTCAGTTTTTCCAAAACTGCTAAAAATAGCAACCTGCCTATTTTGGAAAGTGTACCTACTATTTTTGGAAAGTTTGCATTTGGGCATAGATTAAAGAAAAAACTTACAGAAAGCTACATAATAGAAATATAAGACCTTTGGCGAAGGAATCAGGCAAAGATCATTTGTGAGCTGAAAGATAATAAAGTTTTTGTTTTCTGAAAAGCCCCTGAAAATTTCCAAAATGAGATATGAGGCACTAAAACATCCCATAACATCTCAAAAAGTTGATGGAAATCCATTTATGGATTTTTGGCATGATATTTCACATCATGAACTTTCCGACACTTAAAACGGTTCGTCAATCGGACACCCGGATCAAAAGTTATGCTTCCCGGAAGTTGACCTACTTTTGGAGGGAGTTGCAAATTTCAAAATTTAGCTGGAGGCCACCAAAAAGTGTCATTTATGACTATTTTGGGAACCCTGGATGGTAGTAGAGTTAAGGGGCAAGTGTAGAGTCAAGAATAGGTTGGAAAACAGAAACCCTAGCTAATTTGGGGTTACAGAAGGCTGAAGATTCTAGAGTCTTGAGGTTGGGAATGATGTAATGTGTTGCAGCCAATAGAGGATTCATCCTTTGATTGTAATTGAGCTTCTGTAATCTAATGAGTTGCCTAGATCAATAAAAGAAAGTTCTATTTTCTGTGTTCAATTGCTATTGTTGTGTGTTTTGTGATTAACCCCCTTCATCAATAGCAGACTTCCTTGAACACTGTGTTGCAGGCACATGCATAAGCTTTTGCATGGGATTACAATGACATGAAAGGAATTGATCCAGACTTGTGCATGCATAGGATCTACATAAATGATGGTTTCAAGCCAATTAGATAGCCACAAAGGAGAACGAATGCTGCCTTGTGAGACATAGTTAAAACTGAGCTACAAAAACTCCTTGATGTCGGCTTCATTTACCCTATTTCTGACAGTGAATGGGTGTCACCTTTAGTTATTGTCCCTAAGAAAGGATGCAAGTGGAGGGTATGTATATACTATAGGGCACTCAACACAACCACTAGAAATGATCATTTTCCACTACCTTTCATTGACCAAGTACTTGATTCTCTAGCAGGAAAAAAGTACTTCTACTTCTTAGATGGATCCCAATAAAATTGAGATAATTTCAACACTTCTTGTACCATAGAAACCAAAAGATGTCAGGAGATTTCTAGGCCATGTAGGCTATTATAGGAGGTTCATTTAGGACTTCAATAAACTAGCAACACCTTTGTTTACTCTGCTTACAAAAGTTATAGAATTTGACTGGACCACATAATGTCAACATTCTTTTGAGACACTTAAGATAGCTTTGATAAAAGCACCTGTCTTGAGAGGACCAAATTGGACATTGCCTTTCCACATACACACTGATGCTTCTAATTTTTCTATAGGATCTGTATTGGGTAGAAAGAAGGTAATAAGGAGTATGCTATCTATTTTATCATCAAAAACTTACAAGGAGCAGAACTCAACTACATTGTCATAGAGAAAGAGATGTTGGCTGTTGTCTATGCTATCAACAAGTTTAGGCATTATATCACTAGTTACCAAGTCTTTATCCATATAGATCATAATGCAATTAGGTACTTAATGAACAAACCTGTCATTGGAGTTAGACTAGTCAGATGGTTTCTCTTACTACAAGAGTTTGATATAACAATAGTGGATAAGCTAGTGAAAGCTAATGTGGTGGTAGATTTTATGTCTAGATTGCCTACACAAATAGAAAAAGGTGTTGTAGTTGACTCTTTTCAAGATGAGCATTTATTCGCTCTCAGTATACACACACCATGGTTTGTTAATATTTCCAATTACTTAGTAGTAGACCAGATACCATCACATTTCTCTCCTAGAGAAAGGAGACAACTAGTGTATAAAGGCTTTCCATATTCTTGGATTGTTGGTTATCTATTCTACACTGGTTTAGATAATATTATGAGGAGATGCACAAGAGAAGATGAGGTCTTTGGCATCCTAAAAACTTTCCATGATGAGCCCTGTGGGGGTCACTTTGTAGCCAAAAGGATAAAATTCAAGGTCTTAACAACAGGGAATTATTGGCCAACTCTTCATAAGGATGCAATCAAGTATACAAGGAGTTATGATAGATGTCAAAAAGTGGGTAGACCAACAAGGTTAGATGAGATGCCTTTGCAGCCACAAATGGCGCTAGCACCATTTGACAAATGGGGGCTAGATTTCATTGGGCCAATTGCACCAACTTATAATAACAAGGAGTACATTTTAGTTTACACTGATTATCTGACAAAATGGGTTGAAGTCAAGGCCTTCCAATTTGCAAGAGATGGGAATGTAGCCAAGTTCTTGTATGAAGAGATCTTCACTAGGTATGGAGCACAATGAGAAATTGTCACTGATGAAGGTCCCTAATTCACTTCTAAACTAATTTCCTCATTGGTTAAAGAACATGAAATTAGACATAGAAAATCAACACCTTATCACCCCCAAGCTAATGGACAGGTTAAGGTTACAAATAGAGAAATTGAGAATGATCTGACCAAAATAGTGCACATTAATAGAAAGGACTAGGTAGCCAGATTACCAGAGGCAATATGGGCATACATAACCACATGGAAAATAAAAATGGGTTTCACACCTCATGAATTAGTGTATGGAAAAATAATAATTTTCCAATAGAATTTGAATATAAGATGCTAAGAATTGCACTAGAACTTGACATGGATTTTGTTGCAAATATGTGCCTAAAAGGTGTTGTCATTGATGTCAACATATTCTTGTTGTCATTAATGTCAATCATTCCTTGTTCTGTTTCCTGGTTAGAAGTTTGAGATGTTGAGGATATTGAGAAAATTGATGAAGACAAATGTTCATGGACCATATGGTTGTATAGAGGATTGTCAAAGGAAGCTCTAGTTGTGATTTGAGATGTCCGCATGAAGATCTAAAGAGGTTATGGTCATCTGAGTAGAACTGGATATTACAGCATTCAGAAGAGAGAGTGACAGTAAGTTGGTTTGGATTGCTCTGCAGTGGAATATTATGATCTGTAGATCTAGAGGCATGTTTGAGAAGTCTGTGTGTGTCATCAACTCCAATGGTTCATGGTTTGGAGGTCTACAAGCTATCTTTCTAGTCTGACAGTCATAACAGACAGTGTTCCTGAGGTTCCGAAGGAAGATGCAAATGATTATGATAATGTGGAGTAGTGGGGATGTTTTTGTTGAATTCAATGTGCTTGTGGAGGTCTATGGATCGTGTGACAGCTATGTAGGAGGTCTGTATTGAAGTTTGAAGCTTGTTGTTGAAGATCTCTTCATTGGTGTTGTTGTTCTTCCTAGTCTTGCCTGACCAGATGATTCAAGCATGTTGTGGATGATCTAAGAGTAATTTCCTGAAGCATGGTGTGTTGATAAAAGAGGATTAAAGTCTTAGCTATGTTGGGCAACACTATTGTGATTTGCATAGAAGTGAAGCCGACCTTGATGATCATTCCAAGATTGATGAAGCATATATATACTTGTTAATGAGTTGATCGAATGTGTTTGTGTGCGAAAATGATAAAATCCTAAGAAAAGTATAGAAGTAGAGCAGAGTGAAGAAAGAGCAAAGGAACAAATGCAGCAAAGGATGAAGGTGTTATGAAGAAGTGATCTGGGAGAATGACTAGAAATTCCTAAGCTTTCAAAGGGACTAAATCAGGAATGTTGTAGATGCTATTTCTTAGTTCATATCTCTATGTGATTCATTTAATATTGTAGGCAGTAAGCCTCCCTTTTAAGCAGTGAGCTCTGGGCAGTGAGCCCGAAGGCATGTGCCTTCCATTTTCTTAATTACTTTTAACAGGGTAAGCATTTTGTGGGTTAATCCCCACCGTGGTTTTCCCTTAATCAGGTTTCCACGTTAAATGATGCAGAGGCATCCACACTATAACCTTCGCATATAGCATGAATGTCTGCAGACCAACCTCATCATCATCATCTTCGCCATCATCATCATATTCCCTAAAACTACCAACAGCATCATCATGTTCTGCGTTACACAGTCAGCATCATCATATTTCAGACGATCGCAAACATCTGCCTGCCGACTACTGTTCATCTCCGCTTTCCTTCTAACATCATCATCATGATGTTCAGCGGGCGCACACATCCTCCTGTTCCACTGTTCATCGGGCTCGAGACACTATCGTCATCATCATGACCTTCGACACTACCTTCGTCAGCAGGATATTCAACATCCGGTTGCTCCAAATATCCTGATGACGATCACCTTCAGCAGCTTACCTTCGACGCTCCGCTACCCGACGATACAAGCAACAGCATCATGATCTACTTTATCCGGTTGTCTTCGAAACCTCCTGATGATGCTAATACAACCTTCTGCCACGGACTTCTGCCGATACCTTAGCACTTTAACGACGGCAGGATAAACTCGCATAAGAGGGATATCTCAATATCCTGATGACGATGACGTCATATCCTGATGACGATGACGTCACCCAATATCCTGATGATCTCTTCAACACTTAGCCAAAAAAACCCAACTTTCACTCCCGCATCTACTCGCGATACGCGGATGTTTGGCACTCCCAATATGATGATCCTGATGCCGAGACGCTCCTCGGCTCCTCCTGCTGATGATCACCCCGACGCACTTGCACATCATGCGCTCAACTGCATCATGTTCATCTTCACTTATCAGGATGATGATGCCTAACCCGACTGCAGGATATTCGCAGAAATATCCTGATGATGCTGTCTTTACCAAACTTCTTCACTTAGCGAAATCTCACTTCGCCGATCCTCCAGGGATGACCCGATCCAACTCAGGGTGATCTTCCAACTCAATCAGCTTATCAACTCGACCTAGCACATGAGGATGCTAGGGTCTTCAACATCTCTTGACCGCGATCCTGCACACCTGCATGCAAACAGAAAACAATCTACCAGCTAACCTACTGTACATTACCATTCCACCGATCAGATGAGTCAACTGGTGGAATGGATCAGGAAATCCATGACACCCTCTCAAACCAGCAGATCAATCGAGTAATGGAATGCAACCAGAGCAAGAACACAAAACAGGATCACTTTATTGATTTCAAAGATGCAATACAATATGATCAATCTCTCTCTCAGTCTCACTCAAGCTCGATCGATGATATCTGTCTGTCTGTCCAACATCAACCGATCTCATGCTTATAAAGACTTTCCCTACGAGTACTACTGACCCGACTCCAAGCGGCTGGGAACTCTCCAAGCGGCTGGGAGATCCCACCAAACATACATCATGACAGCTGTTATAACTAACTAGCTAAAAATAGCAAAAGCCTGGTCAGCATGATCTTATCATGACGTCACCCAATATCCTGATGATCTCTTCAACACTTAGCCAAAAAAACCCAACTTTCACTCCCGCATCTACTCGCGATACGCGGATGTTTGGCACTCCCAATATGATGATCCTGATGCCGACACGCTCCTCGGCTCCTCCTGCTGATGATCACCCCGACGCACTTGCACATCATGCGCTCAACTGCATCATGTTCATCTTCACTTATCAGGATGATGATGCCTAACCCGACTGCAGGATATTCGCAGAAATATCCTGATGATGCTGTCTTTACCAAACTTCTTCACTTAGCGAAATCTCACTTCGCCGATCCTCCAGGGATGACCCGATCCAACTCAGGGTGATCTTCCAACTCAATCAGCTTATCAACTCGACCTAGCACATGAGGATGCTAGGGTCTTCAACATCTCTTGACCACGATCCTGCACACCTGCATGCAAACGGAAAACAATCTACCAGCTAACCTACTGTACATTACCATTCCACCGATCAGATGAGTCAACCGGTGGAATGGATCAGGAAATCCATGACACCCTCTCAAACCAGCAGATCAATCGAGTAATGGAATGCAACCAGAGCAAGAACACAAAACAAGATCACTTTATTGATTTCAAAGATGCAATACAATATGATCAATCTCTCTCTCAGTCTCACTCAAGCTCGATCGATGATATCTGTCTGTCTGTCCAACATCAACCGATCTCATGCTTATAAAGACTTTCCCTACGAGTACTACTGACCCGACTCCAAGCGGCTGGGAACTCTCCAAGCGGCTGGGAGATCCCACCGAACATACATCATGACAGCTGTTATAACTAACTAGCTAAAAATAGCAAAAGCCTGGTCAGCATGATCTTATCATGATCAGCATGACCTTATTACATGCAATTGGTCTAATAGACCTTCTTGGAAACACAAACATGACCTAAACTACTAACTGCCTTATCAAGACCAGCTGTCAGGTAGGTGCTCCTGCACCATTAAAAATTTGTTGTGTTATGTGTGTGTTCTTTTGATTCTGCTCATGTGTTGATTCATGCTTAAATGCTTACTTCCTTAATCTATCTATGAGTTAAGAAGGAAAGTTAAAAAGTGCATAAATTATTAAACTATTGGCACAACTGATTCACCCCCCTCTCAGTTGTCTGGAACTATTCCAACAATTGGTATCAGAGCTAGGTTCCTCTAGAAGAAGCTTAACCACTTGAGGAGAACCAAGATGTCAACATACAAGAAGGGTAGTCTGAGATTTGATGGAACAAACTACACTATTTGGAAGAGTCGCATGGAGTGCCATTTGCAATGTATGGGTGATGCTTATTGGTTGATAACTAAGGATTGTATAAGCCTCTGGAGAAAGATCTTTCTACTCTAGATGAATTCAGAGATGTTGAAAATAACCTTCAAGCTAAAGAAGCCTTGTTAAGTGCCCTGATTGATTCAGAAATGACAAATGTCTTTGGACTGAAAATGGCTCATGAAATCTAGAAGAAATTAGAAAATCTTTATGAAGGTGATGAACATGTCAAATGTGCCAAACTACAAAGTCTAAGAGGAAAATTTAAAAATCTAAGGATGAGTGAAGATGAAAATATCACAATCTATATGCAAAAGATAAATGAACTTGTGTGTGGTATTAGGTGTGCTGGTGGAACATTGGAAGAATCAGAGATTGTGTCAAAAGTGCTCAAATCTTTACCTGATTCATACAAGAATAAGGTCACTGCTATAGAAGAGATCATGACTATTTCAATAGTTACAAGAGATCATCTTGTTGGCAAGCTCTCAGCTTTTGAATTAAGTGAATTTGGTGACTCTCTTCCTAAGTCTAAATCTGCATTCAAGGCTAGTATTCATGGGAAGCAAAGATATGATCAAGGTGAGATCTCTTCAAGAAGAACAATTAGATTTAAGAAGACAAGGAAGGATCTTGAAAATTGTGAAACTAAGATTGATGATCTTGAAGCCCTTTTTGCCAAGAAATTACCAAGAGGATCCAGTAAGTATGAAGGAAAGTTACCATTCAAATGTTTTAATTGTAATAAGATTGGTCATTTTGCCTCAAGATGTCCAGAGAGGGTTTCAAAGCCAAACCCTAATAGATCTAGAACTCAGAAGAAATTCTACTATGTCCAAGAAACTGGAGAAGAAGGATTCACAGATGATGAATCTGATCATGGAGGTTCCACTGATAATGATTGGGTGTTCATTGCCATCAAAGAGGAAGATCTGGTGCCTACTGAACCTACTAGCTTTGAAAATATGGAAAGTGCTTTGGCTGCTCAGGTTGTGGAAAAGGATGAATGGGTGATTGACAGTGGATGTTCTCATCATATGACTGGTGACAAAAGTAAGTTTGTAAGCTTTAAAAAATATGAAGGTGGACTTGTGAAGTTTGGAGACAACGTAGCTGGTAGAATTCATGGCAGAGGTTCCATCTCTTTTGATGGTAAGAATAACACTAATGATGTTCTATATGTGGAAGGATTGAAGCATAATCTTCTTAGTGTTGGATAGTTGGTTGACAAAGGTTATGGTCTTCAATTCAAGGATGGAAAATGTAGAATCTTGGAAAGATCCAGAATTGATATTGCATCTAGTACTTAGACTAGAGGTAACATCTTTCATTTAAGTAGCTTTGATAGAAGTTGCTTAATTTCTCAAGTTGATCAGAGTTGGCTTTAGCATAGGAGAATGTGTCATGTGAATTTTGATAATATTGTCAAGATAAGTTCCACTCAGGCTATAAGAGATCTTCCAAGACTTGTGAAACCCACTGATAGCATGTGTAGAGAACGTCAATTGGGTAAACAGAGTAGAATTTCATTCAAAAGTAAAGAACACTCATCAGGTGGTTTGTTGGAACTTGTGCATACTGATCTTTGTGGTCTTGCTAGAATTAGGAGTGTGCAAGGAGATAGATATTTTATGTTACTAATTGATTATTACTCCCAGATGATGTGGGTAACCTTTTTGAAAGAAAATTTAGAAGCTCTTGATAAATTCAAAGTATTCAAGATCATGGTTGAAAATGAGGTTGGTGTAAGAATAAAGTGTCTGAGATCTGATAGAGTTGGAGAATTTACATCCGGTGAGTTTGATTCTTTCTATGAAAAGCAAGGGATAAAAAGATAGTTATCTACTCCTAGGACTCCTCAACAGAATGGATTTGTGGAGAGAAGGAACTAGACCATTCAAGAAGCAGCCAGGACCATGATGATGGAAGTAAATATTCCTCAAGTCTATTGGAGAGAAGTTCTGAGTACTGTTGTCTACACTCTTAACCGGGTGTAGATCAAAGGTAACTCTGGTAAGACTCCCTATGAACTATGGTTTGGTCATCCTCCTACTGTAAAATATTTTAGAGTTTTTGGCAGTAAATGCTATATCAAAAGAGATGAGGATCTTGGGAAGTTTGATGCAAGAAGTGATGAAGGAATATTTCTTGGGTACTCCACTCAAAGTAAAGCATACCGGTGCTTTAACAAGAGATTGAGAAAGATTATTGAAAGTACTAATGTCAGAGTTGATGAAAGCAAGGGGAGACCTTCCATGTTTTGCCGATATGATTTAGATGATCAAGCTGAAAGTCAAACTCAATGAAGACAAGTTCAAACCTAGATGTAGATCCAAATTGACCCGAAAAGCTCAATAACTTAGGAAGATAGTGCAGATATTGAGGAACAATCTCAAGAAATAGAAGCTCAAGCAATTCCCAAAACTCCCAGGTATGTAAGACAGAATCATCCTATAGATTAGATCATAGGAGATAGAAATCAAGGTGTTAGAACTAGAAGAAGGATTGCTGAAGATTAGGAGGAGATTTGTTTAATTTCAAAGATTGAACCAAAATCAGTAAGTGAGGCTTGCAATGATGAAAATTGGGTAAAATAAATGGAAGGAGAACTAATGCAAATTGAAAAGAATCACACTTGGGATCTTGTTCCTAGACCTGAAGACAAAAATGTGATTGGAACAAAATGGGTCTTCTGGAATAAACTAAATGAAGATGGTGAAGTTGTAAGAAACAAAGCAAGGTTGGTATGCAAAGGATATTCTCAAGTAGAAGGAATTGATTTTGAAGAAACTTTTGCTCCGATGGCAAGAATAGAAGTAGTCAGACTATTTCTTGCATTCGCTGCTCATAAAGATTTCAAGGTATATCAGATAGATGTCAAGTCAACATTCCTGAATGGGGAATTAGAAGAAGAAGTCTACATTGGGCAACCGAAAGGATTTCAATTCTCTGATCAAAAGAATATGGTCTACAGATTGAAGAAAGTACCGCATGGACTCAAACAAGCCCTAACAACATAGTATGTAAGGTTAGATAAGTATATGCTAAAATTAGGTTTAGCAAAGGTAATGCCGATAGTAATATTTACTTCAAGATTGATCATGAACACATCCTGATTGTTGAGGTATTTGTTGATGATATCATTTTTGGGGGAAATGAGAGTATGTGTAAGGTATTTGCCGATCAAATGCAAAGTGAATTTGAGATGTCAATGTTTGGTGAAATGAACTTATTTTTGGGTCTACAAATCACTCAAACAGATAAAGGTATCTTCATATCTCAATCTAAGTATGTGAGAGAACCACTGAAAAAATTTGGGATGGAAGATTCAAATCCAGTGGGTACACCTATGGTAAGCAGGTGCAAGTTGAGTAAAGATGATGACTCCCCCAAAGCAAATCAAAAAAGGTATAGATCAATGATTGGAGGACTACTATATCTAACTCAGACCAGACCTGATATTATGAATGCATTTGGACTTGTTGCTAGATTTCAAGCTGATCCTAAAGAATCCCATGTGGTAGCAGTCAAGAGAATTTTTAGATCTATCTCAAGGGGACAATTGACTATGGCTTGTGGTATCCAAAAGACAATGACTTCACTCTTCATGCTTATACTGATGTTGATTGGGTAGGAGATGTGGATGATAGGAAAAGTACTAGTGGTGGTGCATTCTTCTTGGGAAAAAGATTAGTTTCTTGGTTGAGAAAAAAGAAAAATATATAGCAGAAAAAAGTAATTGCACTCAAGTTCTGTGGATGAAGCAAATGTTGAAGGATATCAGAATTGTATTTGAGGAACCTGTTACAATCTTTTGTGATAATTCAAGTGTAATTAACATTTCCAAAAATCTAGTGTTGCATTCAAAGACAAAACACATATCCATCAAGTTTCATTTCTTAAGAGGGAAGATAAATGATAATGAAGTTAGATTGGAGTTTGTTTCTTCAAAGGATCAGATTACAGATATATTTACCAAGCCTCTACCAAAAGATACTTTTGAATATCTCAGAGAGAAGTTAGGGGTTATTACCCCTCCTCATCAGAACTAAGATGCACTAGGGTGCATCAATCCGGTGGAACTCACAGTCGCATCTTGTGATCTGGACTGGTGGTAAGGAGATACTACTCAGGGGAGTAGTTAGTAAAAAAATTGATTAGTCTAAGACATAAAGGGGGAGAAAACAATTGCAAATATGTGCCCTTTGCCATTGATGTCAAAGGGGGAGAGAAGTCATGTGAAAAAACTATTTGCTGATTACAGGGGGAGCAGTGAAGAAAGTGGTTGGAGAAGTGATAAGAGAAAGGGGGAGAAGTTCTTGTCTCGATGGTTGAATCAGTTTGTCACATCATATGTTTCCATCAATGACAAAGTGGGAGATTGTTGTAAATATGTACCTAAGTGGTGTTGTCATTGATGTCAACATATTCTTGTTGTCATTAATGTCAATCGTTCCTTGTTCTACTGCCTGGTTAGAAGTCTGAGATGTTGAAGATATTGAGACAATTAATGAAGACAAATGTTCATGGACCATATGGTTGTATAGAGGATTGTCAGAGGAAACTCCAGTTGTGATTTGAGAGGTCTGCATGAAGATCTGAAGAGGTAATGGCCATCTGAGCAAAACTAGATATTGTAGCATTCAGAATAGATAGAGTGACAGTAAGTTGGTCTGGATTGCTCCGCATTGAAATATTATGATCTATGGATCTAGAGGCATGTTTGAGAAGTCTATGTGTGTCATCAACTCTAATGGTTTGTGGTTTGGACGTCCACAAGATATCTTTCTAGTCTAACAGTCATAATAGACAATGTTCCTGAGGTTTTAGAGGAAGATGCAAATGATTCTAATAATATGGAGTAGTGGGGATGTTGTTGTTGAATTCAATGT
Source organism: Cunninghamia lanceolata (assembly GCA_027924645.1). NCBI lineage: Eukaryota > Viridiplantae > Streptophyta > Pinopsida > Cupressales > Cupressaceae > Cunninghamia > Cunninghamia lanceolata. The sequence goes on from BSBN01000913.1 coordinate 3,032,366, forward strand.
GCTTGTGGAGGTCTCTGGATCATGTGACAGCTGTGTAGGAGGTCCACATTGAAGTTTGAAGCTCATTGTTGAAGATCTCTTCATTAGTGTTGGTGTTCTTCCCAGTCTTGGCTAACCGGATGATTCAAGCATGTTGTGGATGATCTAAGAGTAATTTCCTGAAGTGTGGCATGTTGATAAAAGAGAATTAAAGTCTTAGCTACGTTGGGCTAACACTATTGTTATCAACATAGAAGTGAAGCCGACCTTGATGATCATTCTAAGGTTGATGAAGCATATATATACTTGTTAATGAGTTGAGCAAAAGTGTCTATGTGCAAAAATGATAAAATCCTAAGAAAGGTACAGAAGTAGAGCAGAGTGAAGAAAGAGCAGAGGAATAAATGCAATAAAGGATGAAGTTGTTATGAAGAAGTGATCTAGAGGAATGAGTGGAAATTCCTAAGATTTCAAAGGGGTTGAATTAGGCATGCTATAGATGCTATTTCTCAGTTCATATCTCTGTGTAATTCATTTAATATTGTAGGTAGTGAGCCTCCCTTTTGAGTAGTGAGCTCTGGGCAGTGAGCCCGAAGGCATGTGCCTTCCATTTTCTTAAGTACTTTTAATAGGGTACGCATTTTGTGGGTTAACCCCCACTATGGTTTTCCCTTAATCAGGATTCCATGTTAAAAATTTATGGTGTTATGTGTGTATTCTTTTGTTTCTTCTCATGTGTTGATTCATGCTTAAATGCTTACTTCCTTAATCTATCTACAAGTTAAGAAGGAAAGTTAAAAAGTGCAAAAATTGTTAAACTATTGGGACAACTGATTCACCCCCCCTCTCAGTTGTTCAAACCTATTCCAGTAGATTTGACAGTAGCACAGCAAGAAAGACTCCATATTCTCAATGGATTAGATGAAATCAAAATGGCAACTATGCAGCACAAAGAGATAGTTCAAAACCAAAGAGCTAAATGGCATGATCAATTCATCAAGAATAAAGAATTCCACGTGGGTGACTGGGCATGATTCCAAAAACAAGGATCACAAGGCAAACTGCAATCAAGGTGGTTAGGACCTTATGAAATACACCAGGTCTTTTCCAATGGAGTTATCGAACTGCAGATCATAGATGAAGTCAGGCTTTTCCTATTGGTTAATGGCCACAGATTAAAGCTCTATACCTAGCCAGCAACACGAGATGATTTTCTAAAGCAATGCTCTATTCCCAGCCTTGACTTAGATTCTACTATATTATCACCAAGTAGTCACATGGAAGCAGACCATATTGGTTCTCAAAGTGACTCAGTAGGTGAGCTACGTAGCTCACCTCTTGAAGTCACTCAGGTATAATTTATTTACCTTCTTCACATGCACACACAAAACCAATGCCACAATCTTGATAAAGGAACACACAGCAACTATTTGTCAGCTCATTAAAAATTTTGCACCAAGTTAATTACACTCAATCTACATTCACTCCACTTTTCAAGTGCATGCAACTATCGTTCATCATCTCATTGCATGCAAGCTTCCTCAACTAGTTCACACATGCCAGTATGTCATTTCTGCCATCCCTCATATTAATGAGCCATTGTCCAATCCAACTTATGCTACAGACACATTTTCCATTGCTCTACTCATGCAAAGTCTAGTTCACTTCATCTCAATAGGTACAACTATTAACTTTCCATTATTTAATGCAAATATTTCGGTTAGTGTTTTTTCTTGCAACCTCCAATCCTACAGAGAAACACACTACTCAAACTAGGGGACAAGGAGTTTAGGATAGGGAATCTGCACCATCAACAGATTGAAGACAAGAAAAAACCAATAGACAAGGTTATCAATATAACCTTCTACTCTTTGAGCTCCATAGGACTCAGGTAGGTGTACCTAAATGTGGGCCTAAATATATGATAAAACTTACTCTAGATAACACACTACAGGCTTGTTGGAAGTGGATGGTTCTCAGATGCATGGTTATGGGGTGTTCTATATTCAACTTGATTCAAGCATGTCCTATTTGCCTTGAGTAAAACTAAGAACAAAAACTGACTATATCCCCATCTTATACAAGGAAGGGTTACAACTGCATCATTCTAGAGTGTAATCCCTTGCATCCATTAATTTCAATGAAGATACAAGAAACCAAACAACAAACAATAATGGAAGGAAAGATTCTTTAAGATTTTAAATGGTGATTCCTTCCAAGGTTTGCATAAAATAAATATATTAGAAAAGTGCCTTGTCCATAATAGAGCCAAAATGAAATAACCTATCTAGTAATAGCCTGGACAAGAAACCAGTGAAGATATGAAGAAGTTGTGGCCGCTCAAGTAAAACCGGTTCCGGTAGGTGTTCAAAGGTAACAGAGTGACACAGATAGGTCCAGTGAGATCCGGAAGTACCGTTTCCTACTCTGTGGATTTGAGGCAGTGTTGAGGAAGTCCTTTTGATGTGTCAATGTGATTGGTTCATGAATTGAAGGTCCAGAAGTATCCATTCTTTGGTGACAGTGGTGACAGACTGTGTTCTTGAGGCTCCAAATGAAAGAGAGATGGATTTCAGTATGCAGATGAAGTGTGGATGTTCTTGGTGATTCAGGAAACCTTGTGAAGGACTTTGGATTGTGTCCAGTGTGTGCTAGTGGTCCGCACTGGAGTTGGAGCTCACTATTGAATAATAACCTCTGGATGATGGTGATCTTCCTGAGACTGGCCGACCGGATAAGTTACACATCTTGTGGATGTTCTGGTAGATGTTTGTTGACTTAGATGATTATTCCTAAGTTGATGTCTCGTATAAATAAGGGGTTGCAAATTCATTTCAAAGTTGTCCTTATGGAGATGAGAGTGTGGCAATAAGGAGGAGAGAGAAAAGCAGAGCAGAAGTATTGAGCTTAAATGGAACTAATTCAAGCATGGTGAAGATGCTATTCTCCAGTTCATGTATGTGATACTTATTTCTTTGTAGACAGTGTGTCTCTTGTAGGTAGTGAGCCTCTTGTGAGCAGTGTTCTCAGGCAGTGAGCCCTAATTGGCATATGCCATTTTGTTCTTTCTATTCTTCTAATAGAGAATACAATCTTGGGTTAATCACCCTATGGTTTTTCCCTTGACCGGGTTTTCCACGTCAAAATCTTGGTGTCTTATGTGTTGATGTGTTTCTTCTTTTGATTTGAATGCATTATGTTTCATGATTAATATACTGCTAATCACTAAAAGGATTTAAGTGTGTAATTGGGAGAAAAGTTTTGGACAACTGATTCACCCGCCCCCCTCTGAGTTGTGTGCCCTAAGTCTAACAATTGGTATCAGAGCCGAGTTCCTCTAAAAGGAGCTTAACCACTTGAGGAGATCCAGAATGTCGTCTTACAAGAAGGATAGTCTAAAGTTTGATGGAACCAATTTTAATCTCTGGAAAGGTCGCATGAAATGTCACTTGAGATGTATGAGAATGGCATACTGGACCATGGCTACAACACAATATGTACCTCCACAAGGTGGTCCAAAAACCCTAAATGAAATCACAGATGCTGAAAATAATCTGTGAACTATAGAGGCTCTTCTAAGTGCATTGTCTGATTTAGAGCTCTCAAATGTTATTGATCTACCAACTGCTTTTGAGATTTGGCAAAAATTGGAACTTTTGCATGAAGGAGACAAGTATGTCAAATGTGCAAGGTTACAAAGTCTGAAAGAAAGATTTGAAAATTTGAAGATGAGAGAAGATGAAAACATCACTACTTTTCTGCCAAGAGTAAATGAGCTTGTCTGTGGAATCAGAAATGCTGGTGGAGTCTTGGATGAAGATGAGATTGTTGGCAAAATTCTCAGATCCCTTCCTACTTCTTACAAAATCAAGGCTGCTGCCATTGAAGAATTCAGAGCCCATACAACTATCACAAGAGATCAATTGGCTAGAAAATTGGCTGCATTTGAAATGACAGAGTTTGGAGATGACCCCCCCAAGACTGAATCTTCTTTCAAAGCCAGTGCCTCTGTTAAAGGTAAACAAAGGTTTGATCCAGGAGAGAATTTGTCAAGGAAGCTGTCATGATATGAAAAAGCAAGAAAAGATCTAGAAGAAGAAGAAGTAGAAACTGCTCAACTTGAAGCCCTTATTGCAAAGAGGCTGCCAAGAGGATCTAGTAAGTATGAAGGAAAATTACCTTTTAAGTGTTTTAACTGCAATAAGATTGGTCATTTTGCCTCAAGGTGTTCGGAAGGGTGTTCAAGACAAATTCCTAACAAGCCAAGGTTCCAAAAGAACTGTTACTATGTACATGAAGATGATGATAATGAAGGAGTAACAGATGATGAATAAGAGATAGGAAACAAATCTAGAAATGAATGGGTGTTCATTTCCTTCAAGGAAGAAGATCCAATGTCCTCTGTATCTGTCAATCATAAGACTGTGGAAAGAGCTTTGGCTGCCCAAGTTGAAGAGAAAGATGATTGGATCATTGACAGTGGATGCTCTCACCATATGACAGGTGACAAAAATAAGTTCATAGACTTGGAGAGGTATGAGGGAGGAGTGGTAAAGTTTGGTGATAATTTTGCTGGTAGAATCAGAGGTAGAGGAACTATTTCTTTTGATGGAAGGAACAGAACTGGTAATGTACTGTATGTTGAAGGTTTGAAGCACAATCTTCTCAGTGTTGGACAATTGGTGGACAAAGGCTATGATCTCCAGTTCAAGAATGGAAAATGCAAGATCTTTGAAAGTTCCGGAACAAAGATTGCATCCGGTACTCAAACTAAAGGTAATATCTTCCACTTGGTTGGTACTGGTAAAAGTTGCTTATTTGTTCAAGTTGATCAGAGTTGGTTATGACATAGAAAGATGTGTCATGTGAGTTTTGATAATATTATCAAGATAAGCAATACTTAGGTTGTAAGAGATCTTCCAAAATTGGTGAAACCTACTAATAGCTTGTGCAAGGAATGTCAGTTGGGTAAGCTAAGAAGAGTCACATTCAAAAGTAAGGAACTGTCTTCAACCAGATTATTGGACTTAGTTCATACCAATCTTTGTGGTCCGGCAAGAATCAGGAGTATTCAAGGTGATCGATACGTCATGCTACTAATTGATGACTATTCCCGAATGATGTGGGTAACCTTTCTAAGAGAGAAATCAGAAGCTCTGGAGACATTCAAAATATTCAAAGCTATGGTAGAGAATGAAACTGGATTAAAATTGAAGTGTCTGAGGTTAGATAGAGGTGGAGAATTCACATCCGGTGAGTTCATAGAGTTCTGTGAGAAACATGGAATTAAGAGACAGTTGTCTACTCCTAGGACTCCACAGTAGAATGGAGTAGTGGAGAGAAAGAACCGGACCATCCAGGAAGCATCTAGGACCATGATGATGGAAGCAAATGTTCCTCAGATCTATTGGAGAGAAGCTATCAGCACTGTAGTCTATACTCTCAATCGAGTTCAAATTAGAAACAATACCGGTAAGACTCCTTATGAACTCTGGTTTGGTATCACTCCTACTGTAAGGTATTTTAGAGTTTTTGGTAGCAAATGTTACATTAAAAGAGATGAAGATCTAGGAAAGTTTGATGCTAGAAGTGATGAAGGAATATTCTTGGGTTACTCTACTCAAAGCAAAGCATACCAGTGTTATAACAAGAGACTGAGAAAGATGATAGAAAGTACAAATGTGAAGGTTGATGAAAGAGTTGAAAAACCCTCAAGATTCTATGAATATGATGAAGATGATCAGAATGGTGTTCTGACTCAAGGAGCCCAAGCCTCTTCTGAGATTTAGATCCAGATTGATCTGGTAAATCAGGAAGAAGAGATAAGTTTGAATGAGCCTGATCAAGAAGTAGAAATGCAAGTAACTCCCAAAGTGCCTAGGTATGTAAGACTGGATCACTCTGAAGATCAGATCATAGATGATAAAAGCAAAGGTGTACAAACAAGAAGGAAAATTGCTCAAAACTCAGATGAGTATTGTCTGATTTCAAAAATTGAACCTAAGACAGTAAATGAAGCTTGCAATGATGAAAACTTGACTAAAGCAATGGAGGAAGAGTTGATGCAAATTGAGAAAAATCACACTTCGGATCTTGTTCCTAGACCTAGAAACAAAAATGTGAGTGGAACCAAATGGGTCTTCAGGAACAAACTAAATGAAGTTGGTAAAGTAATCAGAAATAAAGCCAGATTGGTCTGCAAGGGTTACTCTCAAATAGAAGGACTTGATTTTGAAGAAACTTTTGGTCTGGTGGCAAGAATTGAAGCAGTCAGATTATTTCTTTCTTTTGTTGCTTTCAAGGATTTCAAGGTATATCAGATGGATGTCAAGTCTGCCTTCCTAAATGGTGACTTGGAAGAAGTATACATTGAGCAACTGGATGGATTTCAATTGTCTGATCATGATGATATGGTCTGCAAGTTGAAGAAAGCACTGTATGGACTGAAGCAAGCCCCAAGAGCCTGGTATGAAAGATTGGATAAGCAATTTTTAAAGATTGGTTTCAACAAAGGTACTGCTGATAGCAATTTGTATTTCAAAATTGATAATGAAAACATCCTGATTGTTGAAGTGTTTGTTGATGATATCATTTTTGGAGGAAGAGATAGTATGTGTAAAACCTTTGCAAATCAAATGAAAAGTGAATTTGAGATGTCCATGCTTGGTGAAATGAATTTCTTCTTGGGTCTGCAAATCACTCAAACAAAGAAAGGAATCTTCATTTCTCAAACCAAATATGTGAAAGAATTGTTGAAGAAATTTGGGATGGAAGACTCAAAACCAATGAATACTCCCATGGAAACTGGATGTAAATTAAGCAAAGATGATGATTCTCCTAAGGCTGATCAAACAAAGTACAGGTCAATGATTGGAGGACTGTTGTATCTCACTCAAACTAGACCAGACATTATGTAGGTTGTTGGTCTTGTTGCTAGATTCTAGGCTAATCCTAGAGAATCTCATGTCATGACAATTAAGAGGATTTTTAGATATCTAAAAGGGACAGTTGAGTATGGTTTGTGGTATCCTAGAGATCATGATTTCTCTCTTCATGTATATACAGATGTGGATTGGGCAGGGGATGTAGATGACCGGAAGAGTACCAGTGGTGGAGCATTCTTTTTAGGGAAGAGATTGGTTTCTTGGCTAACCAAGAAATAAGAGGCAATATCTCTGTCCACAACTGAAGCAGAATATATTGCAGCAATAGGTAGTTGCACTCAAGTTTTATGGATGAAGTAGATGCTAAGAGACATCAAAGTAGAATATGAGGAACCTATTACAATTTTCTGTGATAATTCAAGTGCAATAAATATATCCAAGAATCCGGTGTTGCATTCAAAGGCAAAACATATATCTATCAAGTTTCACTTTCTGAGAGAACAAGTGAACAAGAATGAAGTCAGATTGGAGTTTGTGCCCTCCAAGGATCAGATTGCAGACATCTTTACTAAACCTCTACCTAAGGACTCTTTTGAGTATCTCAGGGAGAAGTTAGGGGTTATTGCCCCTCTGGTGATGAACTAAGGTGCACTGAGGTGCATCAGTCCAGTGGATATCACAGTCATATCTTGTGATCTGGATTGAGTGGGAGTTGCTACTCGGGGGGAGCAGTAGGTATGACTTTGAAGTGTTGGAATTGCAAGTATGTGCCCTTTTCCATTGATGTCAAAGGGGGAGAGAAGACATGTGAAAAACCAGTAGTTTCTGATCAAAGGGGGAGCAGTAAAAGGAGAGAAGACATGTGAATGGTTGTTGCTGATAGGGGGAGTTGTGACAGTGAGGAGAAGTTCTTGTGTTGACGGTTAAAACAGTTTTTCACATCATATGTTGCCATCAATGACAAAGGGGGAGATTGTTGCAAGTATGGGCCTAACTTGTGTTGTCATTGATGTCAACATACTCCTGTTGCATTAATGATAAGGATTGGATGAGCTGTGTATTGAGGATATTAAGAAAATTAGTCTCAATCAGGAACAGTGAAGATCAGTGATGACAATAAAGAAAAAGTCCAAGATAGGAAGAGGATCAAAGGATATGGATTAAAGGGTTTGTAGATATGTGTCTTGAGTTGATCTAGTAGAGATTTCAGAGGTCCGCATGAAGATATGAAGAAGTTATGGCCACTTAAGTAAAACTAGTTCTGGTAGGTGTTCAAAGGTAACAGAGTGACACAGACAGGTCCGGTGAGATCCAGAAGTACCGTTTCCTACTCTGTTGATTTGAGGTAGTGTTGAGGAAGTCCTTTTGATGTGTCAACTCAATTGGTTCATGAATTGAAGGTCTAGAAGTATCCATTCTTTGGTGACAGTGGTGACATACTGTGTTCTTGAGGCTCTGGATGAAAGAGAGAAGGATTTCAGTATGCAGATGAAGTGCGGATGTTCTTGGTGATTTAGGAAGCCTTATGAAGGACTTTGGATTGTGTCCACAATGTGCTAGTGGTCTGCACTAGAGTTGGAGCTCACTATTGAAGAATAACCTCTAGATGATGGTGTTCTTCCTGAGACTGGCCAACCAGATAAGTTACACATCTTGTGGATGTTCTGGTAGATGTTTGTCAACTTAGATGATTATTCCTAAGTTGATGTCTTGTATAAATAAGGGGTTGCGAAGTCATTTCAAAGTTGTCCTTATGGAGATGAGAGTGTGGTAGCAAGGAGGAGAGTGAAAAGCAGAGCAAAAGTATTGAGCTTAAATGGAACTGATTTAAGCATGGTGAAGACGCTATTCTCCAGTTCATGTATGTGATACTTATTTCTTTGTAGACAGTGTTTCTCTTGTAGGTAGTGAGCCTCTTGTGAGCAGTGTGCTCGAGCAGTGAGCCCTAAATGGTGTGTGCCATTTTGTTTTTTCTATTCTTCTAATAGAGAATACAATCTTGGGTTAATCACCCCGTGGTTTTTCCCTTAACTGGGTTTTCCACATCAAAATCTTGGTGTCTTATGTGTTAATGTGTTTTTGCTTTTGATTCAAATGCATTATGTTTCATGATTAATATACTGCTAATCACTAAAAGGATTTAAGTGTGTAATTGGGAGAAAAGTTTTGGACAACTGATTCACTCCCCCCCTCTCAGTGGTGTGCCCTAAGTCTAACATAAAAACCATCATAACCCTTGATTACTTTGATTAAAAATGTAATGCATACATTTTGGAGACATTACAATATGACATAGTTCATCATAATCTGCAAACTAATTTGCTTGCCATTAAAAGATGGAACACAACATTAAACCTTGAAATTTAAAGAGCACCTAATCTAGAGATGATCCCTGTACAAAATTACAATACTCGAGACCTATAGAATTCAGAACTTATTCCATTTGGCCAAGGAATCCCATTTATAGAAAATGGGAGCAAACAAGCTACAAGCCACCCTACATAATGATAGATGACACATTTTCATTTGACAATCAAAAAAGGGCCACATGCCAGAATAACCATCTCCATTCCACTGGGGCACATCCTCCACAACAAATCATTACTTTAGGTAGACATGAGCAACTAATTTTGTCTTGTATGCTTCCTTACTTTCTTTGTGAAGGAAAAATAGTAGATGACAGGTGGCATTTTGTGATATGTTCTTTCAACCTTCACCACATTAGCCATCCAGATACTTGTTTCCAATACAAGCATCCTCTGCCTTGTCTTTCTAGTCGCACACGAAGAAGTAAGAATACCTATCAGGGACAATCATTGAAGGAAGCATAGGATCCAAGAAATCCTATCATTAAGCCCAGTCCCAGGCATAGGCAAGTGGCTCCTCATCTTTCAATACAAGGTTTCCAACCTCCCAATCTAGACAAAAACTAGTGTAAACCACTAATACTTGGTGTTGGTAGCACCAACAACCCAAGTAAAGAGAAAGCAACAGCACTCACAATTTTCTCTTCCACTTTCATCTATCACTTTCAAGTGGACATCACTCCCTCCATTATTGCCTAAGTTCTACTAGAACCTGAGACATTGAGGGAGGGGAAGAGAGAGCAACATTGCCTCTCTTTCTTTAAGAAAAATTTGGGGACCCACAAGAATAGGAAGTCACCAAAGTCAGCAGATTAAAACTTGAATGCCACATCTAGATGGAAACAAGGAGAAGGAAAGGATTTACATCGATTCAACAGATGCAACTCTTCTCCCTCAATCTTACTAGATCCTCCCATCCCTCAAGACAATGCTTCTCCAACCTCCTTAATCTTATAGGGACACAACACTAACCAGGAGAATAGAGAAGAAAATATGAGGGAATACGATAATAAGCTAAGCATACTTAAGAAATAAACTTCCATATTTGTCTACATAGAAAGAAATGGCATACAAAGTAGCAATAGGAGCACCAATTTATACTAAGCCTGAAAAATCTCCCACATTTTGGATAACCATGACTTGTTAGTTTTGCCTTATCAGTTTAATTTGATCAGTACCACAACATGCTATCCTTAAGAAGAAACTTTTCAATGACCCACTAACACAAATAGAAAAGGGAATGGAGATGGCACTCTACATTATGTCAATGTCTTAGATCCCAGAGCTATCAATTTCCATAATTGGCAAACCAAACTTGACCCCTCAGTCTCAACAATCATTCCAATTTAGATGACACACTTAGTTCAAATCCTGTTGAGACATGAGCGAGAAATCCCCACAAGCTCTGAAATGATCCCTAAGAACTGATTCTGCACCCAGACAATCCCCCCATATGCTTATCTCGTGTACAACGGCAATGAAGGCAATCCATCACATGTTTGAAAAATCTCATCTCTGAACAGACACATCAAAACATGCATGCCATCACCTTGACCCTCATTCTATTTTGAAAATGGATTGTAGATGAGAATAACCGACCACAAGATCAAAAATCACCATGAATCCATCACATATTGCCTCCTCACTTTGAGGCTTCTCAACACAAAAGGTGATACATCAAATCTTGTCCATTGGTCCCCCTGCAAATCAAATTGTTATACACATGAGATTAAACCATGTGGTGACCGCCCACTGCTCTGCAAGGCACCGGCACATGTAGCTAGAAAGATCTTGGGTGGGCAAGGAATGACTGACATTCAATCCTGAGGAAGGATTCAGACCCTCTGATCCTAAGCCAACCACTGATGTCACCCTAAGGACTGCCAGAACTCATACAACGGGATGCCATGTAGTGTACGCCTGCTACCCCGCATGAATTTTTCACTGAATATTTTATTGCCACAAGCCAGTGGGCAACCAATAGGAACTTAGTAGCGGGGACCCACATTGCACTAACTTGGGACAATTAGCACATGCTTTAAGTTGCGAATTGAAAAGGGATTTCCTAGGCACTTAGATAAGACATAATTTGACCTCATCCAAAGCAAAATATTAAGACTCATTCCCCAAACCTAGGATGACAGGCAAAATAAGAAGGTACACACAGCCAAATGCCTAGCAAGGAAAAGGGGTCAACTCCCTCATGACACCAAAGGACTTAAATCTTAAGTGACAAGGACAAGTACAAGATGTACCAATGATGAATTAAAAGAAAAGGCTAGGGTTTAAGCATAAATAGGGTTTTGGAAGGTTTAAACCTTATGAGTGAACCGTAATAGAAAAAAATTTGAAACCCTAATCGTCAGGGGACCAATAGATGACTAGAACCACCAAAAATTTCAAATTCCCATTAGTAGCTCTAGTTGGTGATGCTTGTTTGCAAGAATGAGGTGAGATCCTAGAAAATCTCTAGGACATAGACCAGGTGCCAACTCCATTAGGCAACAAAGTCAAAAAGGTCACTTCCATCCCTGATTTGTATGTTGCGGGGCTCAGATCGTAATTGATGGTCCAAGACCATTAAAAAAAGGCCTAAACCTACCTCTATCATATATTTGATTCTCATCTAACTTCATTAAAATCCACTTGCTCGGCTATATTCACTGTCAGTGGAAACTTTCAAAATAACACTACGTTCAACATTGCCCATATTTCCTTTACCATTTTGCAATTCACAATTAGGCATAATTTGAAAACTTTCACCATCATGTGATAAATATATGTCACATTCATCATACAAGGAACATTCACTTTCAATGCAGCATCCTCCATCATTATAGTCATTGTTATGCATCATGAAGTGATCTCCTAGCTGAATTGAAAACTAAAAGCACTCATAGTTTACCATATTGCTAGGATCATTAGGTCTTATTTCATCAAAATTTTGCATAGAAAATATGAAATTGTCATAGGGCAATTGATGCAAACTAGGAAAACAACTTCTAGGTGTACGGGAAGTAAATCAATCATAATCATTTATGTTGTTCATTCCATCATCTGAATGCTTCTCACACAAGTCTGAGAACTCGCCATATCAACATATTTTGAGACAACTTAATCTGAGACATTTTCAATATCTTTCATATCACCAATTGGTAGTGACATCAACCTTTAATCCATACACTCATCATTGTGTACATCTAGATCAATCGATGTTGAACATACATTATCCATGATATGTACATCAATATCATTCTCATATGGGCCAAGGATCTCTAATTCTGATTTACATATGCCCTCTTGAATAGGGATAAACATAGGCTCTCGATCAACTTCAAGATTTCATCATTGTGAAAACTATGCTTGGGATAACATGAATTGTATTCATCCTCATTAGGATCAACATCACAATAATACTCAAAGTCATTGAATAATGATATATCAGATATGATAATTTTATCAGCATAGTTATTTCCTTTGCAAACTGATGCAGTACTTGAATCATATGAAAATATAGTTGTTTCCTCATTTAATGGACTTGCAAACTTATAAAATCCATCTTCAAATATACTACAACAAGAGATTACCTGGTCCATCTCCATTGCTTCATCATATAAAGGATTTGAGAATCCTTGAAAGTCACTGTCATTTGGCAATGATATTACTTCTTGATCCAAAGATACATCATGGTGCTCATTAAAATCATTCAAGGCTGAAGGCAAGCTATCTATACCTTGGATACCAATATTGTCTTCCTAAAGGAAAGAACTTTCAAAATTAGTCACACATATGTCACTTGAATTTTCATTTTTAGATGTACACACACCATTACCTGGTTGACCATATGCATTTTCCACAATGTCTAAAATTTCTATCTTATCAACATAATCTAAGATAATATAACAGGAGGTCCTTCAAGTTCCACAATACCATTAGCCAATAATGCTAACAATGTATAATTTAGATTTTCACCATAGGGTATAATCTGTTCATATGAAAATGAGCTCATATCATTGACATCTTGCATGCTAACATCATCTTCATCTACTTGGGTTGGTTCACCATATTGAGAACCTAAGTATATCTCTACTTCCTAACTATTAGAGCTACAACAAAGGATAACCTTGCATACCTCCTTCTATTCATCAGACCATGCATTTGAAATATGATGACTGTAATCATTATCTATATATCTAATAAACTAACCAGACATTTCATTTGCTCTATGGAGGTGTGAATTTACAACCTCTATTGTATTCTATTCTTCTTCATGTGACATCATACTGATTGACTCACATGAGAGAGTTTGACAGCTTGTAGCTTTAGGTCCAAGGCTTTCAATCATTCCATATTTCCAGTTGTTTTAAATATTCATGGTAATTTGACATGCCTGATGTAAAGTTATAGGGCTTTTGTCCCTCAACTGGTTATTCATCCTTTTGCTAAAATCTCCTAAGTAAACCATCAAACTTGTTGCATCATTTGGCCTCATGGCTTTAGGAATATCCCTCTATGCTTTTGTAAATCTCAGGTTAAAAGCTAGAACCAACTCATCTTCATCCTTCTTAATGATGATGAATTTACTGATCACCAAACGTGCATTGATTCTTTCACCAAACTGCTCTATGAAAGTTGCTTTGAACTCATCCCAAGAACAAATAGAGCATGTTGGTAAAAAAGAGACCCAGTCTCTTGCATCTCCTTTTAGAGGTTGAACAAACAATTTCATGACATCTTCAAAATCTACTTCATAATCATCTATTACATCAATGAAATTTTGTAGATGCCTACTCGCCGATTCAGATTAACCACCACCAAACTTTGGTATTTTATCTCTGATTTGACATGGTATATGATTTGGAAAACCCTCAATGCCATCAAAATTTATGGCTCTATGCCTTCTACTAATGAGATTTCCTTGATAGCATAGGTGAGGTAGTACAGTGTGTAACACCACACTTGAGGCCATAACCAAAATCATAGAACTATACAGACTTATTCTCAACTTCTCCCTCTCATTATTGCCTAACTACACTTAATAAGGGACCAAATTCATCTCAAAATTTTACACAAACTATTTTCTATTATAACATTATCCTTCATAGCGACAAGAATATGTGAAATACCTGAAACTTTGTTTTGGATGCTGTAAATGACTGGAGACTTAAAAGTATTTGATATATTCTTCACACATTTATCAGGTTCTTTCTCATAGAGTTGGCACCTCCCATCGCAAAGGACTGATCTTCAAATTGTACGAAGCTCTCTTTAGCAATTTTTATTCTAGGTCTTCTCCAATAGTAGAGCTGCATAGAATTTCTTCAAACATACCAACATCACACATAGTATGTCTCTTCTTAAATCCTACCATGGAGAACATTAGAGTTGCTACCCTTAATAGGGAATAATCATAATGTACTTAATGCAAACTCTAAATAGCCCTAACAGACTACTGGACTATCCCTAGGAGAGTCACCATCTTGTTGGGGACTCAAATGGGAAAAATTTCACTAGAAACTCTAGGGCAAGATTTGAAAATATTTTCACTTCAACTCCCCAATAGAGTCACCATCTTATTGGTGTTTTTTATCACAACCTCCAATACTACGGAGAAACCCATTGCTCAAACCAGGGGACAAGGGGTTTAGGATAGGGAATCGGCACCATCAATAGATTGAAGACAAGAAAAGACCAATAGACAAGGTTATCAATATAACCTTCTACTCTTTGAGCACCACAGGACTCAAGTGGGTGTACCTAAATGTAGGCATGAATATATGATAAAACTTACTCTAGATAAATCACTACATGCCTATTGTAAGTGGATGGTTCTTAGATGCATGATGATGGGGTGTTCTATATTCAACCTAATTCAAGCATGTCCCATTTGCCTTGAATAAAATTGAGAACAAAAACTGACTATATATTCATGTTATATAAGGAAGGGTTACAACTGCATCATTCCAGAGTGTTATCCCTTGCATTCATGGAACCAAATGACAAACAAAAATGAAAGGAAATCTTCTTTAAGATTTTAAATGGTGATTCCTTCTAGGGTTTGCACAAAAGAAATATATTAGACCAGTGCCTTGTCCATAATAGAGTCCAAATGAAATAACCTATCTAGTAATAGCCTGAACATGAAACCAGTGACCATTAAATCATTATTGCATTACAATAATGAGGTCTCTTTAGGACATACCTGCAACATTCTTATAGATCCTAAATGTAATACAATATATTCAACATTTAAATGAGAGCACACTTTAACATGTTCTTTGAATAGGAGTCATCAATTCAAATACCTATTACAACCAATGTGCAATAAAAATGATCATAACCCTTGATTACTTTGATTAAAAATATAATGCATACATTCTAGAGACATTACAGTATGACAATTCATCATAATCTACAAACTGATTTACTTGCCATTAAAAGATGGATTATAGCATTAAACCCTAAAATTTAAAGAACACCTAATCTAGAGATAATCCTTGTACAAAATTACAATTCTCAAGACTTGGAGAATTTGGAACTTCTTCCATTTCACCCAAGAATCCCATTTATAGAAACATGGGAGCAAATAAGATACGTGCCAACCTACATAATGAAAGATGTCACATGTTCATTTGACAATTGGAAAAAGGGCCACACACCATAATAACCATCTTCATTCCACTAGGGCACATCCTCTACAGCAAATCATTACTTTAGGCAGATAGGAGCAACTAATTTTGTCATGTATGCTACTTTACTTTTCATGTGAAGGCAAACCAATAGATGATAGGTGGCATTTTGTGATATGTTCTTTCAACCTTCACCACCTCGGCCATCCAGATACTTGTTCCCAATATAATCATCCTCTGCCTTGTCTTCCCAGTCGCACACAAAGAAGTAAGAATATCTATTGCGGATAGTCATTGAAGGAAGCATATGATATGGGAAATCCTATGTTAAGCCTAGTCCCAGGCACATGTTGGAAATAAGATAGACAAGTAAGAGGGGGGTGAATCAGTTGTTTCAAAACTTTGGAACTTTCTGCAATTAATTCTTTCTTTTAATACTTAATAACAATTTAATAAGTTAATCATGAAAAAAAAATCATAAGTGAAAGAGAAGCAAAAAAATAACACAATTGACATCAATATTTTTAACGTGGAAACCTGGTTAAGGGAAAAACCACAGTGGGGGTTAACCCACAAAAATTAATACCCTGTTAAAAGCATTGTTTACAAATGGGAATGCACATGCATTTAGGCTCACTACCCAGAGCTGACTACTCAAATGGAGGCTCACTACCTAGAAAAAATATTACAAGAGAGTAATATATATTTTGAACTAATAAGAAGCATCTATCAATGCAAGAATTCAGTTCCGGTTAAGTGCAAATATTGATCATACACATTTCATCTTCACTCTGCTCTTCTTGCTGCTTTACCTTCATTCAAACCTTAGTTTTCTTCTTCTTTCACATATACTTCATGATCACAACACACACACACCAAAATCATTCATAGCCATCAGCTATATATATCTACATCTTGATTTACAATCATTTACCGGTCGGCTACAACAATCACTTAAAACTTTGTTGAATACTCTGCTCTATCGGCTAGATCCATGCATAACTAGAGGTGTGGACCAAAACTTGCACTTGAAGATCATCAATTATGTCAGTCACTATTAGTGATCATCACAAATCGCCCAACAAACAACTTCCATACATCTAGAATCAAGATCTTCTACAAGGTCGGCATGTTCTTCTTCTGTCTGCTCTATCACATTGTTAACTGGATACTCAGATACTGATAACTTTTGAATCTTTCTTCTCTGAAGGCCAAAAATCTAGATTTAGATTTCCTTGACAATGCTTAAGACTACCTTAGATCCACAACAAACCATGACTTTCCACCGGAGAGATCTAGACCAAAATATTGGACCCTGTCACTGCTCTGTTCCTGACTGCCTGGACTTAGACAAATTCTAATTCTGGTTTCCGGTATGAACAAATTTTGTTATGCAGATGATTGAAATGGTCTTAGTTTCCATCAATGACAACACATGTAAATGTAAAGCAGTGTCTCTTGCCAACAATCTCCCCTTTTGGCATTGATGGCAACACTTAGTGAAAACTAACTAAGTGTCTAATGTAGCTTCCCTTACTCTATACACTTGTGCTTCTCCACTAGTTTCGAAGCTCCCCCTTTGTTGGATTCCTCATTTTTCACTTCTCTTCACTCCCCCTTTAACATCAATGGCAAAGGGTGAGATCCGCAAGTCAAAATTCTCCAAAACTTTGTATATAAGACCGCATATGTACAACTAATCATTAAGTTCTATTTACATGAACTTGAGAATGTCTGCGAAGCTGGTTTTTAGTTGCTTAAGTCTGGAAGCCCAAGTACTCTTCATTTCATCCAAAATTGATATGTGTCCACTCAGTACAAATGCATATGCTTTTGCTTTTGATAGATCTGATGGATCACTAGTCTGAACTGCAGTCTGGGCTTCAGATAGGACATTATACCTTATCTCTAACTTAGGGGAAATCAATCCTCGGAGCTCACACATTCTCTTTATAATTTTATTTTTTTATTTGGTAAACCTCTTTATCTCGTCTGTCAAGCTAATTACTTGACATTCATGACTTATGGGCAAGACTATTATAGGATCAAAAATTTGAGAAAGATTTGACAATTTCTGTTCTATCTACTTTATCTTCTTCTCAATGTCTTCGCTAACTTTGGGCCATGATAGACAAAATTTGTAGAAATTACTTCCATCATTTAGAGCATTCTGAATATTCCTTATTCTAATGTCGAGTATCATCCTATCATTTCCTATTAGATTCTTTACTTCACTAAATTCCTTATCCAAAAACTCTTTCCAGACCTTTGCCTCTGTAGATTTTTCGAAGGATTCAAAATGGGTGTTTACAAAACTTACAAGATTCTTTAGATGTCTAGAGGGGAAATCAGATGGACTCTTCTGATAGGAAGGCATTAACTTCTCCAAAATCTTGGTTGCAATCCCTAGTAGCTCATTGTCCTCCATGTGGGATTTAACAACTTTTCTCTAGCCTTTACTTGGGAGAATGATGCTATTTTCATCAATTGAATTGGAGAGAGCACATCTGGATTGGTTAGACCTTGGAATAGTTCAGGCTCATCAAGTTCAACCACCTCCTTTTTAGGAAGACTTTTTACTACATTTGTAGTGTCTCTTGCAACAATTTCTGAATCATCCTTTTCTTCATCAGATTTCTCAGCATCTCTTTTAGGTGCTTCAAAATTTACACCATCTTCTTCTTCTTTGTCTTCTTGGTTTTCTTCCTTCTCTTCCTCTGCTTTATCATTTCTTGTATCACTTGATTGTGAAATATTTTCTCTATCTTCACCACTTACTACCTAATCTAGAGGGCTCTGTGTAGTAGCAATATCCTCTTCTTTTCCAGAATGATCAAGTGGAGGAATTTCTCCTGCATCAACTATTTTGTCTATCATTTCTATGTCTTCCTGATTGACTTGTTCCTCTTTCAGAACAGAGGCTTTACCAAACTTAGATTGTTGCTTAATGATGTTCTCTTCCTAAACTTCTCCAACATTTAGATTTGATGAATCAAATCCAACATTTTTCTCCTCATAGGTTAACTCTAGAGGATCCAGAATATTACTTTGGTCATCCTTTCCTTTTTCAACCTCTTGTTCTAGAGATTCTTGTTCCAGAACTAAAGGATTGACTTCCTCAACTTGTTCCTTTGAAACAATATAATATTTATATTTGTTAAGAGCTTTTCTCAAAATTTATTCAGTTTCCTTTACAACTTCTTCAGTTTCACCAACCATTAACTTGTTCATTCAGATCTTGCTTCTAAATTTGTCCTTGAATTCCTTGAGGATTTTGTGATGTAGGAGAATCCCTAGTTCAAGAGTAATCTTGCATCAACCAAAAAAAAACATTTGTATTTCAGTTCTTTCATTTTCCTATTCAGTTCAAGTAGTTTAGTTAGAAGCAGTTCAGCTTGTGGTCTAGTTTTGGAATTTCTCATCTTGCGGATCTAGACTTAGCATCTCAATTCATTCATCTACATCATATCAAGAATTTAGAGCATTTGGATCAGTTACCAGAAAGATATCACTATCAGAAGATCCTCTATTTTCTTAGTGCAGAGCTCTCTAACAGTCATGAGTAATCAGCTGAAGGAGAAGGATTAGGAGCATTAGCTGACTTGCAGATCCCTGTGATTCATCCCACAATGTTCCTTGGTTTGTGGCCAAACTTCCTCATAGGTTTGCACTTCATTGTATCTGTTGGAGAAGGATTTTCAAGATGATAGGTCTGACCTATCCAAGAACACACGTTACACCTCTTCATCAGGATTCTGGATCTCTTGTGGCCGACGCGAAGGAACCTTTTGGTCTGGAAATGATATATAATAATGTAATAGATCCTTAGGAAGAAAGGGGGACAGTTAAGTTGATAGTTAAGGAAAGATCTATAGTTTAGTTTTGTGCTAAGGAGCTTCAAAGCTTTATCTTGCACATGTATGTAAGTAGGCCTGTGAGCCCTAATTGTAAGCCCTCATATTGCTGGTGGATCTCTATTTTTACTTTGATATACTAAATGACTGAATCTATATTTGTTCTATATTCTTGTGTTGTTGTCATTGTGTTTACTCTTACTGCATGGTCCAAACAGTTTATTCTGTGAACCCTCCTACCATGATTGCACCAAGTGGTATCAGAGCGAAAGTTTAATTCTTTGGAATAAATTGGTGAAGGGGATTCCATAAGATCTTATTGTAAGCAGATCGCCAATCCGAGGCAGGTTACTTGTGTACAACTGATCATCGATTGAGAGGCAGTTGTCACTTGTAGCCCGATCGCTGACCTGAGGTAGTTTGCACTTGATCCTAGGAAGATGCTGCCATGAAGTGTTCCTCCTGTTGGTACAATGGCTAATAGAATGGATGAGATGATGGAATTGATGAGAACAATGCAAATTCAATTGGATACTATTGAAGAAGATAGGTGAAGAGGATTGACACCTAGACCTAATATTGACAGTGATGATGAAGAAGAATTTCAATCTGCTAAACATACTAACGAAACCGTAGAAGTTCATGAAGAAGAAGAATCAAATCAGATAAAGATGTTGCAAGCTATTTTAAAGATTGGGAAAAGACCTAGAGTGGATGTATTGAACTATACTGGTAATTTGAATCTGGAAGAGTTGATTGATTAGATAAATTGAAAGGAAGCTCGGTGTGCGGAAATCGCTTCCTACACTAATCTAATGAGGAGAGATTTATGCAAATTCAATTTAATTCTTACAACTATAGCAACATAGAACATCTAACAGAGATATAGCAGCAATACACATACACACAGAAAATAGATAGAAGAGAGAGAGAGACAAGATATACGTGGGGAAAACCCTTACAGGTGAAAAACCTTACACTCCAAAACATAGCTCAAATGTATTACAGTAAATAATAATAGATTACAATACAGTTTCAGAGCCAATGCTCTTTCAGGAGTCTTCGAATGTCGAATCTGGAGATATTCCGGTAGCATAACAGTACTTGTACCAAAGTTGTCTATCTCCCATCCAGGAACCTGTTTATATAGAGTTTACAAGGCAAATACGGAACCTTCTAGAGATGGGTATCCATCTTGGACTCATGCCCCAAAACCCACGCCTAAGGACACTTGTCCAACATCCCATCCCGAAGTGGGTTCCTGGTCCCAAGATAGGTTACGACAGATGCTCTTACGCACCTTACAGCTGTCAGAGAATCTGTCATACACTAACTAAAAATATCATATTCCTCTTACATGTCATAACCTCCCTTGACCGCCCAAAGATGTCTTTCTCTCATGCAAAGATGCTCACCAACACTTGTCATTAATTAAAAATCAGTTGAGGTTTCGGGGACATTGCCCCCGAGCCCCCACGAGGGCACTGCCCCTCGACCCCGCCCTGTACTGCGACAGGGAGTGCACCAGGGGCACTGCCCCCAAACCCTCGTTAATTGTTGAAGGGGGAAACTGCGGCTGCCAAAGTCACCAAAATTTACCCTGCTACATATACACAAGATGCTGACTATGCCAACTCAACATGGGATAAATAAATACAACATTAGGAATTTGCAAAGGTTGAGACACCTTAATTCCCAACATTCTCCCACATATCAAACACCTTGCAAGGGCCAAAAGCAATGACAAGATTTAACTGCTAGGGGCCAAGAGGCCCATAGACTCCGAACACCATCTGAACTTCTCTGTGCCCACTAGTTTCGTCAATGCATCTGCAACATTCTTCAAAGTATCTTCCTTCTCCAAATTTACCTTTCCATCCTCAACCATGTCCCTCACGAAGTGAAACTGAACATCTATGTGTTTGGTTCTAGCATGGAAAGTTAGATTCTTTGCAAGGCAAATTGCACTCTGACTGTCACAACTGATCGTGTTCTGACCTGTATGAACACCAATATCTGAACACAATCTCTTAAGCCAAATGGCTTCCTTACAAGCATGAGTTGCTACCATATACTCAGCTTCTATCATGGATAAAGCAACAACAGGTTGTCGCTTACTCATCCAACTAATAGCACCACCAAATAGTGTAAAAACATAAGCATTGGTGGATCTCCTGCTGTCAATGTCACTTGCCCAATCTGAATCCACAAATCCATGAATATCAACAGAATGCGGAGGTCCAAAAACATTACCATGATAGCAAATGAAATACTCAGAAGTACCCCTCAAATATCTGAACACTCGCTTAACTACATCCCAATGAACCTGTCCAGGATTAGCCATAAATCGACTAAGGACTCCCACTGCTTGGGCAATGTCTAGTCTTGTGCAGACCATAGCATACATCAAATTGCCAACAACACTAGCATAAGGTACTCTGCTCATGTCCTCCACCTCACTAGGAGATTTTAGACAATCCTCAATAGACAACTTTGTCCCCAAAGAAACAGGAACACACAACGGTCTACAATTTACCATGTTGAACTTGTCCAACACGGTCTTCACATACTTACTCTGGCTTAACCAAAGTTTTCTATTGGTTCTGTCTCTTCTAATTTCCATTCCTAGAATGTACCTGGCTGCCCCTAAATCTTTCATTTCAAACTGTGCTGACAACTAAGATTTAAAATTAGAAATCATATTCTTACCCTTCCCAATGAGCAACATATCATCAACATACAGTGCAACAATGAGAATACGATCACCATCAAACTTATAATAAACATAGTGATCCAATTTTGATCTCACAAATCCAATTGACAACACAAAGGCATCAAACTTCAAGTACCATCTTCTAGGGGATTGCTTCAAACCATACAAAGACTTCTTAAGTTTGCAAACCAAATTTTCTTTACCTTTTACTATGTAATGCTCTGGCTGTGACATGTAGATCTCTTCCTCCAAGTCACCATGAAGGAAAGCTGTCCTCACATCCATCTGTTCTACCTCCAAGTCATAAGCTACTACGAGTGACAACAGGAATCGAATGGATGTTAGCTTTGCAATGGGAGAGAAGATCTCACCATAATCTATACCCTCCACTTGTGAATACCCCTTCACAACCAATCTAGCCTTATACTTCTCAATACTGCCATCTGCACCAAACTTCTTCTTGAACACCCATTTGCATCTAATGGGTTCCATTCAGGAGGCAAAGGCACCAACTCCCAAGTTTGATTCTTTTCCAAAGAAGCCATTTCTTCCTCCATGGCCTCCTTCCAGGAACCTACATCCTTCATATCCAAAGCCTCTGATACAGTTCTAGGTTCATCACTATTAGTGAGCAAAGCCTAAGCACAACTAGAATCAAGCAATGTAAAACCAAACCTTTCAGGTTGCTTCCTTATCTGTGTAAACCTCCTCAAGAGCTGAGGTTGAGGTTCAGCTTCTTCTTCTGAGCTTTCAGAGCTGCTAGAGCTCTCCTCATCATCAAGTCCAACATTGTCTTTCTGTTCAGTCTTCTCAGGGGTGAGAGGAAATTGAACAACATCCTCTTTCTTTTCTTTTTCTTCTAGCAGCAAAATAGTGGAAGAAGGTGTAAGCTCTTTGAAGATGACACTTCTTCTATACAACACTTTTTCAGCCACGGGATCCCAAAGCTTGTATCCTTTCACACCAACAGAATAGCCAATGAAGATACACTTAACAACTTTGTTCTCCAACTTTGACCACTTCTCCTTAGGCACATGTGCATATGCCTCACAACCAAAAACACAAAGATGCCTTACTGAAGGCTTTCTACTAGACCACACCTCCATGGGTGTCTTTCCAACAAGAGCTAATGTAGGAGATCTGTTTACCAGAAAGCAAGTAGTGGCAACAGCTTCAGCTCAAAAATTTTGTTCTAGACCAGCTCCACTAAGCATACTCCTAGCCTTCTCCATCAGTGTCCTGTTCATCCTCTCTACAACTCTATTTTGTTGCAGTGTGTATGGAGTTGTCTTATGTCTTTCAATCCCAAGTTCCTTGCAATGCTTATCAAATTCTGTAGAACAAAACTCACCACCTTTGTCAGTTCTCAAACATTTAATCTTTTTACCAGTCTAATTTTTAGCAAAGGCTTTAAACTCCTTAAACTTGCTATAGACTTCAGATTTGCTTCTGAGAAAATAAATCCATGTCCTTCTACTGTAATCATCTATAAAAGATACAAAGTATACAGATATTGATAATGAAGGAACATTAATAGGACCAAACACATCAGAATGAATGAGGTCCAACACACCAGAAGACTAATGAGAACTCGAGTAAAACTGAACACGATTTTGTTTTCCATAAATGCAATGTTCGCAAAAGTCAAACTCAAGATTACAATCATCTAACCACTCAACAAGGTTCTTATTTTTCAGGGTACGCAGACCCTTCTCACCAATGTGGCCAAATCTCTTATGCCATAACATTGTCTTTTCTGCAGGAAGTTTAACTTCCAATGCATGATTACAACCATCAAGATCAGAAACTATAGAATTCTTCACTGCTCATTTAGATGGTGGGGATGAAGTGACTACTGCCCTCTTCCTTGAGTTAGAAGAACTATTGCATTGTGCAATACATGCTCCCAGCTGAAACAAAGTACCTCTCTGAGTACCCTTAGCAAGCACCATAGATCCTCTAGTCATCTTGCATCCGTCTTTCAAAAAGACAACCTGCACACCTGCATCATTCAACATACTTACAGAAAGTAGGATCCATACTAAGCCTGGGATGTGCATAACCCCAGTGATCCCCTTCACTCGACCATCAGGGAATTGGATAGAGACTCTTCCATGACCAATGATCTTCAGATGAGAGTCGTCACCCAGATACACCTTTCCACCATCGAACTCCTCATACTTAGTGAACCAGTCTCAATGCGAGGTCATGTGGAATGATGCACCAGAGTCAATTAGCCACACATCATCAGATGCATGGGTTGCCAGGGCTGCAATGAAGGCATCACCGTCATCTTGTGATTTGTCAGAATCTGAATCAGGAGCTTTCTTCTTTTTCTTCTTCTCCTCTTTGCATTCCTTTCAGAAATGCCCAGTCTTGCCACAGTTCCAACAAAGAGCCTTGGACTTTCCAGGAGATTTGGATCTCCCACGGGATTTGGATCTACCCTTTTTAGCTTTCTTGTCCTTCTTCTTCCCTTTCTCCTTGGGTCTTCCATGAACTGCAAGGGCTTCTTTAGCTGCCTCAGAAGACTTTCTCCACATCTATTCAGATAACAGCAAAGAAACCACTTCTTCCATTTTGAATGTGGATGTGGTGCTTCCGATTGCCATGACAAGATGATCCCATGAGTCCGGCAGAGAACAAAGCAGGGTCATACACTAATCCTCCTCCTCCATCTTTACACCAATAGATGCCAATTGTGCAACCAGCATGTTGAAAGCATTCATATGTTTAGCAACAGATCCTCCATCCTCCATTCGAAGAGAATACAACTTCTTTCTCAGAAAAAGTTTATTAACCAGGGATTTTGCTTGATACACATCTCCCAACTTCTTCCAAAGTAGTTTTGCAGTAGTCTCCTCATGGACATTTAACAACACAGAATTGGCAAGACTAAGTCTTATGAGACCCTTAGCCTTCTGATCCTTGAGATCCCACTCATCTTGTGACATTGCAGCTGGTTTAGTTCTATTAACACTTTCCCAAAGGTCTCGGTCAACAAGCATATCTTCCATCTTGAGCTTCCACAGCTCAAAATTACTGCCATTGAACTTCTCCATTTCAAACCTTCTTGATGTGGTTGCCATCTCCTTGCTGCAATAGAAAACAGAATACTATGTATAGATTCCCACTCACCCTAAGATTAGCTCAAAAAACCCTAACCCAACAACTAGGACCAAAGGTGATCAAGCTCTGATACCAATTGAAAGGAAGCTCGGTGTGCAGAAATCACTTCCTACACTAATCTAATGAGGAGAGTTGTATGCAAATTCAATTTAATTCTTACAACTACAGCAACATAAAACATATAACAGAGATATAGCAGCAATACACATACACACAAAAAGTAGACAGAAGAGAGAGAGAGACAAGATATACGTGGGGAAAACCCTTATGGGTGAAAAACCCCACACTCCAAAACACAGCTCAAATGTATTACAGTAAATAATAACAGATTACAATACAGTTTTAGAGCCAATGCTCTTTCAGGAGTCTTTGAATGTCAAATCTGGAGATATTCCAGCAGCATAACAGTACCGTACCAAAGTTGTCTATCTCCCATCCAAGCACCTGTTTATATAGAGTTTACAAGGCAAATATGGAACCTTCTAGAAATGGGTGTCCATCTTGGACTCATGCCCCAAAACCCACACCTAAGGACACTTGTCCAACATCCCATCCCGAAGTGGGCACCTGGTCCCAAGATAGGTTACAACAAATGCTCTTACGCCCCTTGAGCCTATCTTGGGGGCGCTGCCCCTAAACCCTCGTGAATTATTGAAGGGGGAAACCGCGGCTGCCAAAGTCGCCAAAATTTACCCTGCTGCATATACACAAGATGCTGACTATGCCAACTCAACATGGGATAAATAAATACAACATTAGGAATTTGCAAAGGTTGAGACACCTTAATTCCCAACATAAATGACATGGAGAAATACTTTGAATATGAGGAAATTGAAGATCTAGAGAAGGTGAAATTTGCAAAAACTAAGTTGAAAGGACATGCTGCTATATGGTGGATAGAAGTTTAGTTGGAAAGAAATAGGAGAGGAAAGGAAAGGATTACAAAGTGGGACCAGATGGTGACAAAGTTGAAAAATCAGTTCATACCTGTTGACTATGAGTTGGAACTGTTGAAATAATTGCAAAACCTGAGACAAAAGGAGAAATTTGTGAAGGAATACACTAAGGAATTTCATAAGATGATCATAAGAATAGGACATAGTGAAGCAAGCAAGGAGAAAATGGTAATATATATCAATGGACTGAGATTGAAAATTCAAGAAGAACTAATCCTGATAAGGATGACCTCTTTGGAAGAAGCATATCAATTTGCACTGAAAGTTGAAGAGAAGTTGAATAAGAAACATGAGCAGAGATAGAGAGGTAGAGGAGGTAAAATTCTGAGGAGTAGGACATTTTCTGGAGGAGACAGATCTTATCCGGAATAGAATAAGTTTGATAGCCCGTTGAGGAAGGATGACAGAGATAATAATGCTTACCGGAGAGATGACAAATTTTTTTACCAGAGAGGAAACCCTAGTGCATACCAAAATGAAGGATATAGAAGAGAAGGAAGAGGGATTGATAGGAAAACATTCAGAGGTACTTGTTTTAAGTGTGGAGGTGAAGGACATAGAACATTTGAGTGTAGTCAGGGTAGTACAAGCAAGAAAATAGAAAATAGTGGAAGAGCAGCCTATGTTGAAGAAGAACCTGTCGAATCACCTAGTTCAGTTGGCAATCCAGAGAAAGGAGAATCATTGGTAATGAGGAGAGAACTATTTCAAGCAAAAGCAAATGAAGAACCATCATAGAGGAAAAATCTATTTAGAACCAGATGCAAATCAAGAGGTAAGTGTTGCAAAGTTGTGATTGATAATGGTAGTTTAGATAACCTAGTTTCTGAGGAGATGGTGACTAAGCTAAAGTTGGAAAGATTGAAACACCCTAAGCCCTATCAGATAGCATGGATTCAGGATGATCATAAGGTACTAGTGAGTGAGCAATGTTTAGTAAAATTTCATATTAGATCTTATCATGATGAAGTCTTGTGTGATGTTATGCCTATGGATGTTTGTCATATCTTGTTGGGTAGACCTTGGCAGTATGATAGAAAAGCAATGCATGATGGAAGAAAGAATACATATACCATAATAGCAAATGGGAAAAGAATTACTTTGATTCCTTTAGAAGATGATCCTAAGAGTAAAGTGTGTGGAAATGGTAGAATCTGTTTAGTAGATGGAAGGAAATTTATGGATGGTTTGAAACAAGAAAGTCTGTGTTATGCCTTGATTCCTAAGAAGCCTGAAGTGGTGAAGAAAGAAACTGAACTGGATGGGATAAGAGAGTTTCTGATAGAATATGAAGACACCATATCAGATAATGTACCTAAAGGATTACCACCTATAAGGAGCATCAATCATCACATGGATATTATACCAGGAGCAAGTTTGCCTAATAAAGCAGCACACCAGATGACACTGGCAGAGAATGAAGAATTGAATAGAAAGATACAAAAGTTGTTGAGGAAAGGTTTGATTAGAGAAAGTTTGAGTCCTTGTACAGTACTTGTAGTGCTAGCATTGAAGAAAGATGGAGAATGGAGAATGTGTACTGATTCCAGAGCAATAAACAAGATCACAGTTAAGTATAGATTTCCTTTACCTAGGATGGATGATATCATGGATTGTTTGAGTGGAGCACAATATTTCACAAAGATAGATTTGAAGAGTGGATACCATGAGATTAGAATTAGGGAAGGTGATGAATGGAAGACTGCTTTTAAGACAAATGAAGGATTATATGAGTGGTTAGTGATGCCTTTTGGTTTGACAAATGCACTGAGTACTTTCATGTGGTTGATGAATAAAGTTCTAAAGAAATTCTTGGGTAAGTTTTTGATTGTGTATCTAGATGATATTCTAATTTTTAGTAAGACAAAAGAAGAACATTTGTAGCATATTAGACAAGTTTTTCAGAGGTTGAGAGAAGAGAAATTGCTAATAAACATCAAGAAGTGTAGTTTCATGAAGGAAGAACTAGTATATTTGGGATTTGTGATTTTTGCGGAAGGATTGAAGATGGACCTTGAGAAAGTGAAAGTAATTGTTCAATGGCCTACACCGGAGAGCATTGGAGAAGTTAGATCATTTCATGGATTGGCTAGTTTTTACCAGAAGTTCATCAAAAATTTTAGTTCAGTTTGTAACCCTATGACAAAGACAATGAGAGGTGATAGAAAAGATTTCAAGTGGACATCAGTAGCAGATAAAAATTTTGAACAGTTGAAGCAGAAAGTAACAGCGCAACCTATTTTGGCATTACCAGATTTCAATAAGGTATTTCAAGTTAATTGTGATGCAAGTGGAAGTGCAATAGGAGTAGTGTTAAGTCAAGAAGGTAGACCAGTAGCATATTTCAGTGAGAAGTTGAATGATGCAAGGAGAAGATATTCAGTTTGTTGGTGCCTGCACCCAGGGTTAGGGTTTCGAGCTTGAAAATCCATTAGTCTTTTTAATTTAAACCCAAAAAATTCTAAGTTCGTTGGCCTTCACATTTTTATGCATGTATATTTGTATATGGCTGCTTGTATGTGTCTTTGTATGTACAAGTGTAAATGTACATTGACGGACCTGAAACAAAGTTCAATCGGCTTCAGAAATGGTGAAAAATGAATTGTATGCATATAAGTTTGTATGTGGTCGATGCAATAAACAAAGTAATGATACAAAGGGTCATCACTGAGACAATGCACATCGGCGTCTCATTCTGTGGTCCTGCCAATTGGCTGATAAGTTTGTATGTTTGAATATACAAGGCAGATATGCAAGGTCAATATGCAAAGGAAAATATACAAGAAGCTGATATACAAAGGATCATCGCCGAGACCTTGCCTATTGGCAGCCAAGCTAAGGCTCTCTCTGATGGGCTGATGAAGACACAAAAGATACATGCAAGGCAAGAATCAAAGGGTGGGGTCCGCCAATTGTATATATGTTCGATTGTATGTTTTCACAAGCAATTGAACATACAAGGGAACAAGCAATCCTGAGATGCAAAGCCTGGACTCAAAATGAATATACATATTGGTTGATAAAGGCAGAAGTCTGATTGTATGTATCTTTTGCTTGTATATTCGCAGTTGTATATGCAATATACATGGCAAAGATACAAGGGAGGATATATAAGCAGGTTGCGGTCAAAGTCAACGGTCTTCAAGAGCATGGTGGGCCCTCACAGTTGTATGTCCCGGATTGTATGTATGTGTTATATACAATGCAAAATACAAAGCGCACATACAATCCCAGACGCAAAAGGTGAGTTTCTTGTGGCAGATAAGTGGTTGAGGTTTGGGATTGTATATTGCACATTGTATGTATGTGCGATATACAATGAAATATATAAAGAGTTCGATATAGCGCCAGATTTCAAAATTGTTCTAATTTGGCTGATAAATGCATGTATCTCGTGGTTGTATTTATATTGTACATTGTATGTGCGATATACAAAAGAGGAAGATACAATGCCCAGAACCGATTGCAGTTTCAATTTGTTCCATTAAAATTTGGGGTCTGCGTGTTGTATGCAGGGCAATTGTATATACAATTGCATATACAACTTCAGATGCAAGAAAAGATACAATGGATACAAGGCTCATTGGCAGGACAATCCCTATTGGTGGACACTTCCAGGGTCTTTTTGACGGCTGATAGAGAGGCAAATATACAGTGATAGAGATCTAATCAGATGCTGCCACATGTCCAAATGCAGTTGTATGTACATGCTTTTGCATATACAAGGATTTGAAGGCAGAAATGGTGAAACAGGCAAAAAGGGTAAAATGTATGTTTGTGTTGCGAAAGGTCAAAGAAGTAAAAGCTGCATGCGTGGCACAATCTCATTGGCTAATGAGTTTTTAGTGTGATTTGAAGCCATTGATCTTGGCGATGTGAAAGAATCAACGGCCTGTTTCAAAATTTCAAATCAGAAGGAGGGATTTTTTTTGTATCTGTAGTCGCGTTTCAGGCAGGAAGAATGGCAAAGTGCGCAACTGTCGTATTTTCTGAGGTTGCTACATCCCGCAGGTAGGTTGATCATTAATGGAAAATTTACAGAGATATGGGTTGATGGATTGACAGGCCAGCTACCTTCTTAAAAGAGGAAAATCTCTAGGTGGCTGCACGAATCCCAATCTCACCTGCTCCTTTCCTCTTTGTCTCTCTGCTACATTGAATGTTTTGGGTGCCATTTTGATGGTGCGATGTATCTGGCAGAATTTTGAAAAGACCTTGTACTTGATTGCTGAGTACACATTCTGGGTATATCAGAACTGTGTTACTCATTTTTGTGTGGTTGAAGACTTGGGCAATTTTTTGGAGGAAATAAAAAAAAACAGAGCATTTCTAGGTTGTTCTGTCTCTTTTGTGAGTTTATGAGTTGCATTTGAATGCATGTTGCATACATGTTCAGTTTCATGTCATTTTTATATGAAAAATGCTTCTTTGCATGTGTTTAGCTATTTGTCTCCATTTGTTGTATGCATCCCTTCTTTTGAATTTGGTTGCTAAGGGTTACTTAGATTCTAGGATACAGATTTATTGTATTGCATGCTTGATCTATGACTTCCATTCAAGGAGTGGATTAAACTATTTTAGGTCAAGTATGAGGAAGAATACATGGCAACAGGGATATTTGTAAGTAGAGATTGTTAAATACTCATTCTTGGGTGATGTTTGTAAGGCAAGTACCAATCTAACCCCTTGAAACTTGAATCTCTGTTGAGTTTATACAAATCATTCACATGTATACGTCTAGTTGACTCCTTGCCTTGAGATAGGCACTGGTCTGCCCTTGTGTAGTAGTTATGATCTAAAACCCCCTGTCTTGCATCCAAAACATAAATACAAATCATTTCATAATTCCAACCTATTAGTTTGTAGGAGTAGAAATAGGATCCCTGCATACTCTCATTCCTAACCAGTTAGATATGTCCAAGAACATTGCCAGATTTGTGATTTATCATGCAAATCTTGGTCCAAACATGAGAGTATTCTACTTATTGTTGTAAAGATAAATATTTTTGTCATTGGGTGAGTCAAGGTTAAATCTTTAGCTATAGGGATACCCCCTTGGTGCGGCAGAACCAGAAGTAAAGGGAGGGCAGCTCACACAACCTCCTGTATTTGTTGGCCGAATCTGCCTAAGCTTAGGAACTGACAAACCCTTTGCTGATTCAGAGAGAAAGACCCAACAAAGTGGCAACTCTGCCGGGGAAAGAGTTGAATAATTTAAAGGCTGGAAAATCTAGTTTCTAGTGAAGTTGTTGCAGCAATACCAAAGAAGAACCATGTGGTGCCCTTCTGGTGTGATGAATCCAGAAAATGAAGGTGCCTTCTTGATATCCTGTCCTCTCTATGGGAGGTGGCGACTCTGTTGATTGAACTTATCCAAAGCTGCAACAATTTTCCAGGTATTCCATCTTTTCACTCAAAATGATTCAAATAGAGCAATAGTCCTAGTTGTGCTCTCAAAGAAGACTATTTTTTATTGAAAGATACAAAGCTTTGAATTTCACAAGAATAAGTGGTTACCCTAATGTTATTCCCAATAAGATTAGAGAATGTTTGCCGAAATATAGTGGATTAAATTATGAGTCTGTAAACACACATCTACAAAAATTTTGTAATTTGATAGAAGATTATGAGGTAGAGGCTGAAGATGTAGTAATGAGACTCTTTGTTCAGTCATTAGAGGATGATGCTAGGTCTGGTTTTTAGACCTGCTAGTGTGTTCAGTTTCTTCATGGGTAAATTTAGAAATTGCATTCCTAGAGCAGTTTGCTGAAAGATTTGATTTGGGCTCATTGATCATACATTTCATGAATATCCAAAAGGAAGATAAGGAACTAGTTCCAGCATTTAATCTTAGATTTATTAAGTTGCTCAAGAAGATTCCTGAATATATGAGACCAAATGATACATTGTGCTTGGCAATTTATTTGGCTGCATTTGATGAAGAAATGAGTTATTTATTGAGAGATAAAGAACCAGCTACACTTCACCAGGCCTACAAATTTGCTATAGACATTGAAAATAATCAGAAATATGGAATGCCAGTAGGTTTCATGACTGCAAGCTTTCAAAATAGTTTTCAAAGTAAATATATTTCTGTTGTTCCAGTGTGCTCATTGAGAGATGATTCTGTAGAAGGAAATATATTTTAGAACAATGAGTATAGTCATGATGTCATGCATGAACATGAAGAAGATGTTGTAGAAAATGTAGGCACATCCTATAATGGTGAAGACAAATATTGTTATCAGCCTCTAGAAGAGAAGCCTGCAGATGCAATATGCATTTCAGATGATGAAATGAGAGATATACATGAGGTTGTGTCCTACAGCAATAGGCATATCCCAGTTATTCATGATTATTTGTACAAGGCGGATATGCAGCACTTCACTCTAAATACAGAAGATACTGATTCAAGGAATGGCAAGGAATGTGTTGATGGTTGTCAGCATTCAGATGCATATGTGAGCCTTTCAGATGATGAAATATATATGGATACTGAATATGAGTGCTTCCTTGAAAACTATGACCACCTCTACAATGCAAAGGTTGAAATGTTTGCTTTTGATTATCAATGCATTGGTGAAGAGGAAAATTAGGGTCACTATTTAGATGTGAATGAACAAGTTGCAGATGTTTATGCTCATGCAGATGGGGATAGTGTTGGTTGTAGGGGTGACTATGAAGCTTTCAGCGAGGGGTTGAACTCTGAGTTATTTGTGCCCTCTCTTGAGACATTCCAGGTGGACCTTAATGATAAAATTACTGAGCACAATGATGATGGATATCTGAATGTTTATAAAAATGAATATGATAATGAGATGTTGCTTATGCCTAAATATTGTGTGTTTAATACAGAGGAACTCTTATTTTTTTAAGAAGGGCAAAATTCTGGTGTGGATTCATTTGTTTCATATGAGTTTGTTATTTTTCCAAGCAACATTGGTGACTCATATGATGATGACATTCTACGGCTGATGATAATGTATGTTGATGAAGCTTGTTGTAGATTTGTTAAAGAAAGGGAAATGGGCAGTAGTACAATCAATTGCAAAGTAGGGTGTTGTAGACAGCCAAGTGTTTTTCGGCTTCATTTGGAGAAATCAAAAGAAAATTAGATATTTGACAGAGGAAAATTTTGCTTTTTCCTTTTTGGTGGCCCTAGGCCACCAAGTATATTTTAAAAGTGTGATTTGTAATGTAGGTTGATACAGCGTTTGACTCTGTTGCCCAATGGATAAGGCTGGTCTGCATCCCAGAGATCTGGAGTTCTTACCATGCCTGCAAGAGGCATGCATCCCCAGATAGAGCCAATGTTGGTGCCTACACCTAGGGTTAGGGTTTCAAGCTTGAAAATCTATTGGTCTTTTTAATTTAAACCCCAAAAATTCTAAGTTCATCGGCCTTCACATTCTTATGCATGTATCTTTGTATATGGCCACTTGTATGTGTCTTTGTATGTACAAGTGCAAATGTACATTGACAGACCCAAAAAGAAGTTCAATCGGCTTCAGAAATGGTGAAAAAAGAATTGTATGCATCTTTGTATGCATATAAGTTTGTATGTGGCTGATGCAATATACAAAGTAATGGTACAAAGGGTCATCGCCAAGACAATGCACATCGACGTCTCATTCCGTGGTCCCGCCGATTGGCCGATAAGTTTGTATGTTCGAATATACAAGGCAGATATGCAAGGTCAATATGCAAAGGAAAATATACAAGAAGCCGATATACAAAGGATCATTGCCGAGACCTTGCCTATCGGCAGCCAAGCTAAGGCTCTCTCTGATGGGCCGATGAAGATATAAAAGATACATGCAAGGCAAGAATCAAAGGGGGGGTCTACTAATTGTATATATGTTTGATTGTATGTTTGCACAAGCAATCGAACATACAAGGGAACATGCAATCCTGAGATGCAAAGCCCAGACCCAAAAATGAATATACATTCTGGTTGATAAAGGCAAAAGTCCGATTGTATGCATGTTTTACTTGTATATTCATAGTTGTATATGCGATATAAAAGGCAAAGATACAAGGGAGGATATACAAGCAGGTTGCGGTCAAAGTCAACAGTCTTCAAGAGCATGGTGGGCCCGCACAGTTGTATGTCCTGGATTGTATGTATGTGCTATATACAATGCAAAATACAAAGCACACATACAATCCTGAACGCGCAAGGTGAGTTTGTTGTGGCAGATAAGTGGTTGAGGTTCAGGGTTGTATATTGCACATTGTATATATGTGTGATATACAATGAAATAAACAAAGAGTTCGATACAGCGCCAGATTTCAAAATTGTTCCAATCTGGCTGATAAATGCATGTATCCTTTGGTTGTATGTATATTGTACATTGTATGTGTGATATACAAAAGAGGAAGATACAATGCCCGGAACCGATTGCAGTTTCAATTTGTTCCATAAAAATTTGGGGTCCACGCATTGTATGCAGGGCAATTGTATATACAATTGCATATACGACTTCAGATGCAAGAAAAGATACAATGGATACAATGGCTCATCGGCAGGACAATCCCTATCGGTGGACACTTCTAGGGTCTTTCTGACAGCCGATGGAGAGGCAAATATATAGCGATAGAGATCTAATCAGATGCTGCCATGTGTCCAAATGCAGTTGTATGTACATGCTTTTGCATATACAAGGATTTGAAGGTAGAAATGGTGAAACGAGCAAAAAGGGTAAAATGTATGTTCGTGCTGCGAAAGATCAAAGAAGTAAAAGCCGCCTGCATGGTGCAATCTCATTGGCTGATGACTTTTTAGTGTGATTTGAAGCCATTGATCTTGGCGATGAGAAAGAATCAATGGCCTGTTTCAAATTTTCAAATCAGAAGGAGGGATTTCTTTGTATCTATAGTCGCGTTTCAGGCGGGAAGAATGGCAAAGTGCACAACTGTCATATTTTCTGAGGTTGCTACATCCTGCGGGTAGGTTGACCATTAATGGCAAATTTACAGAGATATGGGTCGATGGATTGATAGGCCAGCTACCTTCTTAAAAGAGGAAAATCTCCAGGCGGTTGCATGACTCCCAATCTCACCTGCTCCTTTCCTCTTTGTCTCTCTGCTGCATTGAATGTTTTGGGCGCCATTTTGATGGTACGATGTATCTGGTGGAATTTGAAAAGACCCTGTACTTGATTGTTGAGTACACATTCTAGGTATATCAGAACTATATTACTTATTTTTGTGTGGTTGAAGACTTGGGCAATTTTTTGGAGGAAATAATGAAAAATAGAGTATTTCTAGGTTGTTCTGTCTCTTTTGTGAGTTTATGAGTTGCATTTGAATGCATGTTGCATACATGTTCAGTTTCATGTCATTTTTATATGAAAAATGCTTCTTTGCATGTGTTTAGCTATTTGTCTCCATTTGTTGTATGCATCCCTTCTTTTGAATCTAGTTGCTATGGGTTACTGAGATTCTAGGATACAGATTTGCTGTATTGCATGCTTGATCTATAACTTCCATTCAAGGAGTGGATTAAACTGTTTTAGGTCAAGTATGAGGAAGAATGCATGGCAACAGGGATATTTGTAAGTATAGATTGCTAAATACTCATTCTTGGGTGATGTTTGTAAGGCAAACACCAATCTAACCCCTTGAAACTTGAATCCATGTTCAGTTTATGCAAATCATTCACATGTATACATCTAGTTGACTCCTTGCCCTGAGATAGGCACTAGTCTACCCTTGTGTAGTAGTTATGATCCAAAACCCCCTGTCTTGCATCTAAATCATAAATACAAATCATTTCATAATTCCAACCTGTTAGTTTGTAGGAGTAGAAATAGGATCCCTGCATACTCTCATTCCTAACCAGTTAGGTATGTCCAAGAACATTACCAGACTTGTGATTTATCATGCAAATCTTGGTCCAAACATGAGAGTATTCTGCCTGTTGTTGTAAAGCTAAATCATTTTGTCATTGGGTGAGTCAAGGTTAAATCTTTAGCTATAGAGATACCCCCCTTGGTGTGGCAGAACTAGAAGTGAAGGGGAGGTAGCTCACGCAACCTCCTGTATTTGTTGGTCGAATCTACCTGAGCTTAGGAACTGGCAAACCCTTTGTTGATTCAAAGAGAAAGACCCAACATAGTTTATGATCAAGAGTTCTATGCCATAATTCAAGCCTTGAAGAAGTGGAGACATTATTTATTACCTAAGGAGTTTGTGTTGTATACAGATCATCAAGCTTTGCAATATTTGAATAGTCAAGGTAAGTTGAATCAGAGACATATGAGATGGGTAGAGTTCATGCAGAGTTATACTTTTGTGTTGAAGCATAGGAGTTGAAAATCAAATAAAGTTGCTAATGCATTGAGTAGGAGAAGAAACTTGTTGATAGAGATGAAAATTAAAGTGTTGTGTTTTGATGAATTGAAGAACAGGTATGAGGGAGACACTAATTTTGTAGAACCTTGGAAAGCATGTAAGGAACCTGTTGTGATAGATAGGAGTAAGTGGTTAGACTATTTCATTCAAGAAGATATGTTGTTCAAAGGAAGACAATTATGCATACCTAGAAGTTCAATGAGAGATAACTTGATCAAAGAAAGACATAGTGGAGGATTGGCAGGATATTTTGGTATTGATAAGACACTGGCTTTGGTAAGTGAAAATTACTTTTGGCTTCAGATACATAAGGATGTTCAGAGATTTGTACAAAAGTGTAGCATTTGTCAAGTTGCAAAAGGGAATAGTCATAACACTAGATTGTATAAACCTTTGACAGTACCAGAGAGACCTTGGGAAGACATAAGCATGTATTTTGTAATGAGACTACCTAAGACACAGAGAGGACATGATTCAATATTTTTAGTGGTTGACATATTTTCAAAGATGGCTCATTTCATACCTTGTAAGAAGATAACTGATACAGTGCATGTAGCTGACCTATTTTTCAAGGAGATTGTGAGATTGCATGGATTACCTAGGAGTATAGTTTCAGACAGAGACACAAAGTTTGTTGGACTCTTTTTGAGAACACTTTGGAAGAAGATGAAGATATATTTGAAGTTTAGTTCTACTTTTCATCCACAGATAGATGGACAAACAAAGGTAGTGAATAGGAGTTTGGGAAACTTGTTGAGATGTTTGGTTGGAGAAAAGATAGGAAGTTGGGATTTGATTTTTTCACAAGAAGAGTTTGTATACAATAATTTAGTAAATAGGAGTACTGGAAGAATACCTTTTGAGATTGTTACCAGAGTAAATCCTAGAGGAATTGCAGAACTGAGAGATATTAGTACAGAAGAAAAGAGGAGTAGAGAAGTAGAAGAATTTGTAGATCATATGCAGACAGTGCATAATCAAGTAAGGAAACATTTGGAGAATATGAACAGTAAGTACAAAGAGAAGGTAGATGAGAAGAGAAGATATAAAGAAATTGAAGTTGGTGATGAGGTGATGGTGTACTTGAGAAAAGAAAGATTTCTAGTGGGGACTTATAACAAGTTGAAGATGAAGAAGTTTGGACCTTGTAAGATACTCAGGAGATTTGATTCAAGAAATGCATATGAAGTGGAGTTACCAGAGACATTGGGTATCTCACCTATTTTCAAAATTGCAGATCTTTATTAGTATCATGAAATAGAGTTTAGTGACAGCATGGAAGAAGACTTGAAGAAATAATTACCACAGCAAGAACCAGAAGAAATTGAAGGCATTTTGGATAGTAGAGTTGGACGCAGCACCAAAGGAAGACAATACAATGAATATCTTGTGAAGTCAAAAGGTAGACCAGAAGATGATTCATCATGGATTTCTTAGGATGAGCTGGACCATCTTGGTTCTCCCCTAGCCCCAATAAAGTGAGGGACTCACTTTTTTAATAACCTCGGATGTCTGATGCAAGAGCATCCCTGGTTCAAGAGTAATCTTGCATCAACCAAAAAAAAATATTTGCATTTTAGTTTTGTTTGCATTTCAATTCTTTCATTTTCCTATTCAGTTCAGGTAGTTCAGTCAGAAGTAGTTCAACTTGTGGTTTGGTTTTGGCATTTCTCATCTTGCGGATCTAGATTTAGCATCTCAATTCATTCATCTACATCATATCAATAATTTAGAGCATTTGGATCAGTTACCAGAAAGATATCGCTATCAGAAGATCCTCTATTTTCTCAGTGCAGAGCTCTCTGACAGTCATGAGTAATCAGCTGAAGGAGAAGGATTAGGAGCATTCGCCAACTTGTGGATCCCTATGATTCATCCCACAATGTTCCTTGATTCGTGACCGACCTTCCTCATAGGTCTGCACTTCATTGTATCCATTGAAGAAGGATTTTCAAGTCGATAGGTTCGACCTATCCAAGAACACACGTTACACCTCTTCATCAGGATTTTAGATCTCTTGTGGCTGACACAGAGGAATCTATTGGTCTGGAAATGATATATAATTATGTAATAGACCCTTAAGAAGAAAGGGGGATAGTTAAGTTGATGGTTAAGGAAAGATCTATAGTTTAGTTTTGTGCTAAGGAGCTTCAAAGCTTTATCTTGCGCATGTATGTAAGCAGGCCTGTGAGCCCTAATTGTAAGCCTACATGTTGCCAGCAGATCTCTATTTTTTCTTTTATATACTGAATGACTGAATCTGCATTTGTTCTATATTCTTGTGTTGTTTCTGTTGTGTTTACTCTTGCTGCACGGTCCAAACAGTTCATTCTGTAAACCCTCCTACCATGACTGCACCATTTTGTCAGCATCTCTTCTAGTCATTACTGGACACAGGGTGGAGAGAACATATTCTTTGAGTTCTATGTCTTTATCCTTGGTGGCTTCCTTCCTCATTTCTAGGATTTTCCTTAAGATTTTGGGAATTTCTTGTAGAATTTCTAGTAGAACTCTGTTGAATTTATTCAAACACAGAATGGTGGCATCTTCCAAGATTTTCTTATTTGCCTCATCAAAGCTATCACAATACATTCTGATAAGATTTAAATTTCCATGAATAGTAATTGATTTTACAATTTGATCAACAGTCATAGCAACCTTACCAGTCTCTTGCATTTTACTTTCCTTTTTGCTTCTGGAGGGTTGGTTCTAGGGGCCTTTGAGGTCTTGGCCTTCTTGAGTCTTATCTCTTTAACTTCTTCATCTGACTCTGTCTCTTCACTATCTTTTGTGCCCACATTTGTTCTTGTGGCCTTTGTTTTCTTTCTCTTACTTGCTCCACCAGATGGTTTGTCATCTGATTTTGCAGGTTTAGGGGGAGTAGAAGCAGTAGAAGAGCTTCTAGTAGTCCTTGAAGTGGAGGATGGTTCTACTGGATCATCTTCTTGTTTCTTGTCCTATTTTTCCTTTTCAACCTTCTCAATTCTTTCTTTATTCTACTTTACTGCTTCCTTAGTTAGGCCAATGCTCTCAGTATACCTTTCCACTTGCCTCTGCAATTTCCTTTTGGTTTCCAATTGTCTGAGCTCCACATGTAATTTTAGACTTAGTTCCTTGTAAGTTCCAAACCTTTCCACAGAGGTATCTTTAGGTGTGCTCAGAAGATGTTGAGCATACATATCCAAAACTCTTCCATCCACCTCATAACCCATGGGCATTATCCAAACTATCCTTAGTTCTACAGCTTCCATTAAACACTGAACTATGTCAACCATGAAACATATGTCATTTTCATACTTCACAATTGATTTAGGGATTGTCTCCCTTTCTTGCATTAAACTCTGGAAGTTTTTGAAGTAATCCCAAATGATAGTCTTTTGGGCTTGGAAGTCACCAAGGTTGAGAACGTGATCTCTTATTTGCCATGCTACTGGCCTTTCAGTTGTCCAATGCACACTTTAAATTCCAGGCACTTCATTCATAAAATAGAAGAACAAACATATAATCAATGAACCATATTTAAAGGTATCTTTCTTTTCTTTCTTTATTTTTCTTAGATTCTCAACCAACTAATTTTGTAGTAGTTCACAAAGATCATAGTCAGCATTCTCCTTTAACATTTGATAGGCTACATATATTGCAATTCTAGAGAAAAAATTTTGTTGGCAAGAGACACTGTGTGGCTTCATAAGTGTTGTCATTCATGGCAACAAAGTCTATCCCATTCATCTGCAGTACATATTATGCCTTTATTGGAAGTCAGATTAAAGATTTTTTTGGTCCGGTGAACAAGAACAGAGTATGTAACAAGGTCCGACAATTAGGTCCAGATCTCTTAGATGGTGTAACTCAGTAAGTTGCAAAATTGGACAAGTCAAGAGGGGTATCATAACTACTTTACTCCAGAGATTTAGCCTGTGGTGATAAAGCATGAAAAAGATACGAGCATCTGAGTGTTGGGTTCCAGTCAGGCAGAACAGACAGAGGAAGAATTGACCGACAGAGTATCAAACCTCAATCCGGATGTGCAAAAGGTGTTGATCAAGAAATTTGTGGCATTATACATTGTTGGCTGACATGATTAATGACTTCTATGCCAATGTTTTTTATGTGCATCACTAATCATGTATGGATTCAGCCGACTGATCAATAACTTCTAAATTTCTCAGGTGTTCTTGCTGTCGACTAAGAAGTTGTTTAAAATCCTTGATGCGGATATATATACCTAATGGATTCAAGATTGTGAGTGTGTGGAAGTGACAGTATGTATGGTTAAGTGTGAAGAAAAGTAGAGACAAGTGTAAAGGTAGTAATTCAAGCCCAAAATGTGACAGGAAAGTAATATTGAGCAGAGGAAGAATGAAATGTGCTAGATCAGTATACTATACCTAACTGAAACTAAAATCCTACATGTATAGATGTTGTTCATTAGTTCAAACACCTTGGTATCATCTGTAATCATTTATAGACTATAAGTCTCTTGTAGGCAGTGGGCCTTTTGTGAGCAGTGTGCTCAGGTAGTGAGTCTGATGTAGGAGCATCTAGGGTGTAAGAGCAATCTTGCATCAACCCAAAAAAAAAATGTTGTTTCTTTTCAATAAGGGCTAAATTTGGCAGGGTTACTATTTTTAGTAAGTTTGCATTTGTGCACGGTTGGATACAAAATCTTACACAAACCTCTAGAATGGTGAATTGAAGCTAATGGCGAAGAAACCACTTCAATATCATTTGTCATTTGTGAGATATTAAAATTTCTAATTCCAAAAATCCTATTGAAATATTCAAAGTCAAATTTGAGGCACTTAGAGGCTCTGGATGGGCCCGAAATTTGGTGGGAAACCCAAGTAGTCTACCTATCGGTACTACCTATCGAGATCTTTCCGAAAAGGTATTATAGTTGAAAATCCAACGGTCGGATCGAAAGTTATGGCCCCGCGAAGTTGACCTATTTTTGGAGGGAGATGCAAATTTTGAAATTAAGCTGGTGGTCGCCAAAAAGGGCTATATATAACCATTTTTGGGAACCCTTAGAGTTGTGGGGGTTAAGGGGGCAAGCGTAGAGTCAAGAATAGGAGGGAAAACAAAAACCCTAGCTGATTTGTGGTTACAGAAGGCAAGTGATTCTAGAGTCTTGTGACAGGAAGCTGTAGTGTGTTGCAGCTTGTGGAGGATTGATTCCTCTGATTGTAATTAAGCTTCTGTAATGTAATGAGTTGCCTAGATCAGTAAAAGAAAGTTCTATTTTCTGTGTTCAATTTCTATTGTTGTGTGTTTTGTGATTTACCCCCTTCATCGGAGCCCTAATTGGCAAGTACCAAATCTGTACTCTTTATTCTTTTAACAGATAATACAATCTTGGGTTAGTCACCCCATATTTTTTCCCTTAACAGGGTTTCCACATAAAAATCCTTGTGTTATGTGTTAATTTATTTTTCATCTCTTATGATTGCCTTGCTTTGATATAACATTAAATGATAAGATAAGAAAAGAAAGTAAAAATAGAAAAGTTATAAGATAACTAATTCACCCCCCCCCCCCTCTCAGTTATCTGGATTGTTCCCAACAAATTTTCCCTACTGAAGTGGTAAATCTTGTACCCAATCACCATGGATGAAAATTTAACATTAGGTTCTATGATATCATTGATGGTCATTTCCCTTTTGTCAAACTTAGAACTTGTAGCATCAGTCACTGTCTGGTTTTTCACGGCTTTCAACATGGGTAATCTGTCGGAGGAATTTAGCCCAGTTACAATCTTGATCACATCCTTTGTAATCTTAAATGGTTTCAATAGCCATATGAACTCATCATGTATTCAGCTCAAGACATATCGAACCCATTCATTTTCATCAAATATCGAAAACCTAATGACTTGCAGAAAATGTTTGCTTTCTAGGGCTTTGTATTCTAGTTTCAATTTATGGCTATCATCTGTTAAGTAGTTGTTAAGTAAATCCAAGAGTTTTAGGTTTCCAAATTCATCCATGTTACAGTGGATGTATCCCCTAATATCCTAAATGTGTAGTACACCATGTGGAACTCCAGAAAATGCAACTAACAGTTCAACTTCAACTAGTTTGTATGGATGCTTCTTAAATACTAGTCGGGGCCTTTCAATTATATCAACAACTAGAGGTGTAGCCATTTGTAGAGATTAAGAATTCAAGAGATTTTATATAGAACATAAAATAAATTGTTTCGTAGATTAGGGTTTTTGTTTGGAAATCATTTTCTCGCTTTCAAATCTTGGGAATTCTCAGCTCTAATCTTATCCACTTCTTTCTTCTTGTTTTCTCCTAATGCAAAGTGATCCAAATGAGGAATGAATGACCTTTTTAAGCTCTACAGTACCTAATTTGTCTTTGTAATAAATGCTCTACCCTAGTACATCTGGTTGCTCTATTTTTGAGTAGTCTTTTCATGAATCACTCTAAAATTTTCCATAATCACTTCCTTTCTTCCATAAATCCTTCCAAATGTTATGAATCAATCCAAGGTACCTTTTTCACATTGTGCAAGATCCAGGCACTCACTTACTGGATGGGGGAATTTGATTTTCAATGTTGTTCCCCCTGAGCCAAAACTTCTAATTCAATTCTCAGAGGAATTTTCAGCACCAGATTCTGGTGTGGATCCATTACTATCATTCATAATTATTTTCTTGACCCATGTCTTACTTATTTCATTCTGGTTCTCATTCTCATCAATTTTTCTTTTGCCTTTGTCTTGTTTCTGCTCATCTAATTTTTTGTTTATTGGACCCCTTCTTTCATTAATCCTACTTCTGTAGAATCTTGCAAAGTGACCAAATCGGTTACAATTGAAGCATACAACATTTGCTTGCTTATTTGATTGATTTCCTCTTGATCTGCACCGAATGGCCATATGTCTGAATCTATTGCATGTAAAGCATTTTCCATTGAAAGAATTTCCATTTCTTCTATTTGACGAGTTATTCATTATCATACTTCTGCACTCTTGGGATTTATGACCATACCTATTGCAATTGAAGCATGTCCTAGGA
Source organism: Cunninghamia lanceolata (assembly GCA_027924645.1). NCBI lineage: Eukaryota > Viridiplantae > Streptophyta > Pinopsida > Cupressales > Cupressaceae > Cunninghamia > Cunninghamia lanceolata. The sequence continues at coordinate 3,076,256 of BSBN01000913.1, forward strand.
AGAATGGATTATTTTGATTTATTCTACTTTTGCATTGAGTGGCTCTATGACCAAATTTGTTGCACTTGAGACAATTTCCATTGAAGGATGGATACCTTTAAGCATTAGGTTGTCTTACCGAAGGTCTTCTAGGTCTGTTTCTCTTATTCCTTGGTTGAGAGTTTCTTTGTCTAGATCTGGAGCTTTCACCTTTCTCATATCCAAGACCATGCTTGGTATTAGCCCCTTTTTGACCCTCAAGTATTGCTTCAAGTTTTGCTGAAGTTCTCCTTATATTCATTTGCAACTTCTAGGTCATGTCTGAGAATGACAATTTGTCTTTCAAGATCTCTTTCATTGTCTTTGCTTTCTTGTAGATCATACTTTAGATGGCCCGTTATACTATCTAATCTATGGCATTCATCATTTCTTTCTTTTAGAGTTTGATTCAAGTCTTCTTCAGTCTTCTTCCTTTGTTCAATTTCTTTCGTTAGCCTCATTGTCCTAGATTCCATCTCAATTTTCAGAACAACAACTTCTTTTGACAACTTCTCACATTCCTTTATTTTTTCTTCCAAAGCTTCATTCATGCCATTTTCTTCAGTTAAACTGGATAATTGAAGAAGTAGCTCCTTTTTTCTTTCCATAGAGTTCTTTAATTTATCTTTTAACATTTCAATGGTATCATCAGCATCTTTAAGTTCAATTCTCAGATTATTGATTTCTGCTTTAGACTGAACAAGTTCTTCTAAGGCCAACTGAAGTTGATCTTTGAGTGAACCCATTAAAACTCCTTCCAAGATCTTTCCTTAAGTTGTTAGGCTTCTCAAAGGAACTTAGCTCTGATACCAATTGTTGGAAATAAGACAGATAACTAAGAGGGGGTGTGATTCAATTGTCTCAAAACTTTGGAACTTTCTGTAGTTAATTCTTTCTTTTATCACTTAATAACAATTTAATAACTTAACTATGAAAACAACAATCATAAGTGAAAGAGTAGCAAAAAAATAACACACTTGACATCAAGATTTTTAATGTGGAAACCCGGTTAAGGGAAAAACCACGGTGGGGGTCAACCCACAAAAATTAATACCCTGTTAAAAGTATTGTTTACAAATGGGAATACACATGCATTCGGGCTCACTACCCAGAGATCACCACTCAAATGGAGGTTCACTACTACCAAAAAGATTACAAGAGAGTAACAGAGATTTTGAATTGATAAGAAGCATCTACCAATGCAAGAATTCAGTTCTGGTTAAGTGCAAATACTGATCTTAAATATTTGATCTTCACTCTACTCTTCTTACTGTTCTACCTTCATTTAGACCTTAGTTTTCTACTTCTTTCACATTTACTTTATGATCATAACACACACACACACACACACCAAAATCATCCACAACCATCGGCTATATATATCTGCATCTTGATTTACAATCATTTACCAGTCGGCTACAACAGTCACTTAGAACTTTGTTGAATACTCTACTCTGTCAGCTAGATCCATGCATAACTTGAGGTGCGGACCAAAACTTGCACTTAAAGATCATTAATTATGTTGGTCACTATTATTGATCATCACAAATCACCCAAAAAACAACTTCCATACATCCAGAATCAAGATCTTCTTCAAGGTTAGCATGTTCTTCTTCTGTCTGCTCTATCACATTGTTAACCAGATACTCAGATGCTAATAACTTTTGAATCTTTCTTCTCCGAAGGCCAAAACTCTAGATTTAGATTTCCTTGACAATGCTTAAGACTACCTCAGATCCACAACAAACCATGAATTTCCACCAGAGAGATATAGACCAAAATACCAGACCCTATCACTGCTCTATTCCTGACTACTCAGACTTAGATAAATTATGATTCTAGCTTCTGGTATGAACAAATTGTGTTATGCAGATGATTGGAATGGTCTTATCTGCCATCATGACAACACCTAACAATGTGAAGCCATGTCTCTTGCCAACATCACATGCAAGTGGCTCCTCATCTTTCAATAGAAGGTTTCCAACATCCCAATCTAGACAAAAACCAAAGGAAACCACCAATACTTGGTGTTGGTAGCACCAACAACCCAAGTAAATAGGAAGCAACAACACTCAAAATTTCCTCTTATGCTTCCATCTATCTCATCCAAGTGGACATCACTCCCTCCATTGTTGCCTAAGTTCTACTAGAACCCAAGACATTAAGGGAGGGGAAGAGAGAGCAATGCTACCTCTCTTCCTTTAAGAAAAATTTGGGGACCCACAAGAATAGGAAGTCATCGGAGCTAGCAGATTGAAACTTGAATGCCACATCCAGATGGAAATAGGGAGAAGGGAAGGATTCACATCAATTCAACAGAAGCCACTCTACTCCCACAATCTTACTAGATCCTCCCATCCCTTAAGATAATGCTTCTCCAACCTCTTTAATCTTATAGGGACACAACACCAACTAGGAGTTTAGAGAAGAAAATCCAAGGGAATAGGATAATAAGCTAAGCATACTTAAGAAATAAACTTCCATATTTGTTTGCACAGAAAGAAATGACATGCAAAATAGCAACAGGAGTGCCAATTTATACTGAGACTAAAAACGATCCCATATTCTAGATAACCATGACTTGTTAGTTTTGCCTTATCAGTTTAATTTGACTAGTACCACGACATGCTAGCCTTAAGTGGAAACTTTTCAACAACCCACTAACACATCCAAAAATGGAAATGGAGATGGCACTCTACATTATGTCGATGTCCTACATCCTAGAGCCGTCAATTTCCATAATGGGAAAACCAAACATGACCCCTTGGTCTTAACAATCATTCAAGTTCATACAACACACTCAATTCAAATACTACTAAGAAATGAGCAAGAAATCCCCACAAGCTCAAAATAAATCCCTAAGAACTAATTCTATGCCCAAACAATCCCCCACAGGTTGATCCCTTGTATAATGGCGATGAAAGTAATCCATCACATATTTGAAAAAGCCCATCTCCAAATAGACACGTCAAAACATGTGTGCCATCACCTCAGCCCCCATTCTATTTTGACAATGGATCATTAATGAGAACAACCTGCCACAAGATCAATAGTCAGTGTGAATCCATTACATATCACCTCCTCGCTTTGAGGCTTTTCAACACAAAAGGTGATGCATCAAATTTTGTTCATTGATCCCCCTATGAATCAGATTGGCAAACACATGAGATGAAACTATGTGGCGACTAACCGCTTCCCCACAAGACACTGATACATGTAGCCATATAGCCTGCGAGTGGGCAAGGAATGACCGAGATTCAATCTTGATGAAGGATTCACACCCTCTGATCCTAGGGCCACCACGAACATCACCTGAAAGACTACCAAAACTCACACAAAGGGATGCCATGCAACACACACCGGCTATCCCGCATGAATTTTTCACTAAATATTTTATTGCCGTGGGCTTGCGGGAAACCAATAAGAACCGAGTAGTGGGGGCAATGTCGTGCCAACTTGGTATAATTAGTACATGCTGTAAGTTACAACTTAAAAAGGGATTTCCTAGACACTTAGATAAGACATGTTTTGACCCTATCCAAAGCAAAATATTAAGACTCATTCCCCAAACCTAGGACGGCAAGAAAAATAAGAAGGTACATACAACGAAATGCTTAGCAAGGAAAAGGGGCCAACTCACTCATGACATCAAAGATCTTAAATATTAATTTAAGTGATAGGGACAAGTGCAGGATGTGCCAACAATGAATTAAAAGAAAAGGCTAGGGTTTAAGCATGAATAGGGTTTTGGAAGGTTTAAACCTTATGAGCAAACCCTAGCAGATAAAAATTTGAAACCCTAACTCTCAGGGGACCAATCGATGACCAGAACCACCAAAATTTTCAAATTCCCATCAATTTCAATACTTCTATATGTGCTCACATTCAATAATGCAAAATTCTCATTATTAATCTTATTTCCATATATTATGATCCTTTGCGTCGTTCGTACAATGCCTTAAATTGAGGTCACTTCAAGATTTTAGTTGGGAGGAGGGATATTGTATGCTCAAAAAATGATTGTTCACCATCAAAGCCACTAAATTAAAAACTAGCAAACCAGATAGACACGCAAACCCTTTCTTTGTTGTTCTTGCATGCATTATAATATTTTGTCTTGCTTGCCTTGCCAAATTCCTATTCTTAATTTCAGAGGTTAGTTCAGAGCATAGTTCATGAAGTTGCAAGTGACCATATTGTATGTAGTATAATTGGAGAATTGTGAATACAAAATTTAGGGTCAAGAAGAGGAATTATTTAGATTGAACCTTGAGCTGAATCAACTATCAAGCATCAAAGGCGATCTTCTCAGAAGAGAACCCATGGTAAATCAAGTAATATTAGAAGACATGCTTTTTTTTCTCATTTTTACACAAGCAAAATGGTTTGATTATTTTCTGAATCTCATTGAATACAATGAAGAAATGAGAAGACAATTTATAGCCACATTGTCACAAGATGAAGCCACTATTAAGGGATTGAAGGTGGATGCTTTAGAGGCTGTAGTAGCAAAGGTGTTTGGTATACCCAGAAGTGGAGAAGAATTCCCTGTCAAGGTAAATGCAATAGTTGCCTATGAAGAATTTAGCGAGGTAGGGAAAAACTTGGACTCGACATCACAAGGTACCAAAAGACTGTCACTTCCATGGGTATGTGCTTCTTATGCTTCCTATATTATTAAGTACATTACTTGTGATGGTAGATAGTATCTCTTATACACTTTGCATTTTAAGTTGTTGAGTCATCTTCATCATAATAGAATAGTCAATGTGCCAAATTTTCTAAATAATTTGTTGAAAAGAATGGGGTTTGAGTATCATACCAAGGAAAATAATTTAACATTGTCACATGACTACTTAATTGTCTTATTAGTGAAGAAAAGCCTTAGGGTTCAGTACCCACAGATATCTTGGGAAAGGTTTTTGTCTTGTATAAATATTAATGATATTTTGGGGGAACCATCAATACCATCACTTGTTGTGTCAACAAGAGAAACCCCTCTTGTTCAACCTACAGCTTCAATCACCCATAGGAAGGGAGAATCAAGGGAACAACATGTGCAAAGCGTGCCACACGTAGCATTTGAAAAACCTATAGCAAAGGAAGTGCATAAACTCTCATCTTTTAAATAGCCTAAAACAAGAACACAAAAGACCAGTAAGAAAAGAGGAGGTTCTTCCTCTGCATCCCCAAAGGTGCAGAGAAAGAAACCTACCCAACTTAGGCATTCACACTGCCTGAGGGAGAAGGGTGTTATGAGGGGCAAGTTCAAACAACCAGAAAAGGAAAGAGAAGATGTTGCGGCAATAGACACTGACCATGAGCAAGAAGCAAATGTAACCAAAAATACACAAGTTCCCACAAAAAGGAAGTGGTATATCTCTAGTAGTTCTAAATCTAAATCTAAAGATATTTTGTTTCTAGAAAGACTAGAAAGAAAACACCAACTAACCCTAACAATGAGGGACATGAGTCTATTAGGGATGGTGTTGATCAATCTTTGAATGATGGAGAATTATTGATTGAAGAAAGGAATGTCAAAAGGGAATTAGAGGAAGCCTTTGAGAGAATTAAGTAGCTGGAATAATTGGTTAAAACTTATGATGAAAGGGAGAAGAAAAGAGAAGCAAAGACACGTGAGTTGGAGGAGAAATTGAACACTCAAGGACATGGGTCAAATTTAGATATGCTTGCAGAATTAGCAATTGTTGTAGCAAGAAATAAGGAATTGGTAGCAAAGGAAAGGCAACCCCCTATCACTAGAACCCCCACCTATCATAGAACTATGTCTCTGGGCTATCAACTATGGAAAGAAACTCAAAATTTTTCTAAACAAGAAGAGTGGAGGAAAGAAAAAGAAGTCATGATTATAGAACACACTCAGGCATTAGAAAGGAAAGATATTGAGTTGAGAAAGCTAGCAGTCAGAATGGAGGAGGTAGTAGACAAAGCTGCTCAAATTGTTAGATGTAGATCCCCAGTTAGGACTTATGCCTTGTTTTTGCAAGAGAATTTTCTGAGTTACCAGTTTAGTAAATTGATTAGTAATAAACCAGTTGCAATGAGTGGAAAAATGACCTTCCTAACAGTTTTTTCTAATACCACACTTGAAGAGAAAGACTAGCTATGTGAGTATTACTTACATAACTATGTTGTATCTGAGGATGTTGAATGGAACCCATTGATTTATGTGGGAGATTTACAAGTGAGAGCACTGGCCTCCTACTTTAGAAATGAAAAGTTTAGAGGGGAAATCATGCAAGAATACATGGAAAGAGAAAAATCAATTGCTCTCCCAATAAGGAGAGAATATGAAATCCCTGAATCAATCATTGCAGAATGGAGACAACTCTTGGAACACAAAGGTGTGGGAAAGAAGATCATGAATTTAAGACTGCAAGATTATGATAGGATGCAACATTTAACAGTTGGGTTTATTCATCACTCTCATTAGTATGTACAGGACAGATGGAATAGTTTGACTCCCAAGTTGCAAAAGAAAGAGCCCCACTTAGTTCATAACTTTATGGCTATGTTTGAAAGGGTACAAAAATACATGGACATTGCCAAGGGACAAGGATTCGACTGGGTACCACTTACTTTCTAACCCCCAATGCTTCTATATATGGTGCCACATTAGACTGGGAAGAAGTGTGTAGAGTGTGAGAAAGCAGAGGTCACCAGAATGAACATGTTGGCATATAATAATGGCTTTTATTTGGAGTAGATCAAAGAAGTGGGTTTCAATAAGATCACCTTGCCTGAAAACCTACAACCTTAGTTGATTTTCTTGAGGACAAGCAAATGGATAGTTGGGGGATGATGATGAGCCTAGTTATTAACCTATTTTCTTATGGCTTTATGCAAGTTGAAAGACATTCTTAGACATTATCTTACACATATTTCTATATTATGTTCTCTTATGATCATTATGCAAACCTGAACTTGGTTATTAAGTATATGGGAATATGATTATAATGTGATGAATATTGTCTATTATGTGTGGGAATGTATGGATTGTAGAGAATGTTTGTGTTGATTATGGTTGTTGATATTATGTACATGTTTTGTGGACTAACTCCTATAGCTGAGGAAGAGGGACTGTAGCCTGCAACAACTATAAGGTGCAACTCGTAGCCACAACATTTCCAGATAGCAGAGCAGGGGAGGTTCCAAAATCAACTAAGTGTAGCTACTACGACATGAAGATACTTGATGGAGATAATCACACATCATGATGGTAATCAATAAATATAATTGAAAGAGGAAGGATTCTATTGCAACTAGAAGACCAACATGACTGATTCATCTAGTCCATGTTCCCCTGTTTCAGTAAGGAGTTCCAATTTTATTAGGATTCTTCTTTCCTTCTTTTTTAGTTATTGTTGTTTAGCATTTATCACACTCTAGTTTGTATGAAGTGGTGGTTTATGATTTTAGTTAAGAGACCTATTTCAATATACTCACTCGTGCCTATATGTATGGCTCAGTGGTCAAGGTAGTTAAGCTATTAGTCAAATTTCAAGTTGGAAGTAGATTTTTTTATCATAGATATAGCTATTTGAATATTTTTCTAGACATATGGAGACAATATTTGTTATGTTGATGATGAGTTTATGAATAATACAGTTCAACAAGATTTTATGTGATTTGAGAAGACTGTGTAATGAATGAGTTAGAATCAATATGATTGTGTCAATCTAGAGAACTGGATTTGAGTTAAAAGTAGTGAGGCAATCACCTAAGCAAGGGTCACTTAGTATAACTATCCTTCACTTTATTTCTTGCATGTTATTATTGTTGTAGTAGTTATTTCATGAATGCAAGATCAATTAGATTCTTAAGTTGTTTTAGTTCATTTGACTTGTGATACTCCAGAGGGTAGGATAAGTTGTCAATAACAAGCTAATTCTTAGAGTTCATTTCCTTAATAGTCAATTGTTGCAATATTAAATTGCAAGTACCTGTAGCAACAGTAGCAACATTACTTTCTTTTGTCATTGAGTATTTTGATTTATGACAATGTACTAGATGAGTGCACTAGATGAGTTAGATAGTTTGATCTTTGAAAGCACATTTAGTGCTAGTTCCATCATAGGCTTACTAGCCTTGGTTAATAATTCAACGATGGTCTTGTTATCACATAGACTTTCACCCATCTTGGAGAGAGTCCAAGCATTCTAATGACACAATGGGAATGATCTCAAGGTGTGGGACTTTGCAAATTGATATCAGACCTCCAGAGAAGGCTGGTTCCTCATTCTAAGCCTAAAGCTCAGAGAAAACAACTAAACCTATTGGTAATACTACAGAGGAAAAGGGTATGAAGGATAAACTAAAAATGAAGAGGGGTGATACACTAGGTTTGAATATAAGATCTCTCACATAACTGAAACGATGCACAAAATAACCAGATACAACTAATAAACATACACAGATCAAACTAATTTTAATAGAGGCAAGGATCAAGAAATGATTAGAAGGAATTAAGCATTCACAAACACATCATTCTTAGGTCAAATAGAATTAAAATTAGCATGAAGAGGCAAAATAACTAGCATATATTTAATCAAAAGGCACAGTTATAATAGAGGAGTGTTCTATTTGGAATACAGAAGTATAAGACTATCTATTTTCCAACCTTTTTTACATCTTACATTCATGCATATATAGATTTTGATTCCAAATGACATAATTAGGTTACAATAAATTGCCCTATGTGATCTATTAGAAAATATCTATGTCTGAAGGTATGTCTATCTACAAGAATTAACTACATAAAATATCTGAAGACCTGGGTAGATGAAAGATATTTCCTTCAATGTGAACAACTAATTTGTCACCTACAACCATAAATGCTACAAATATCTAATAAGTGACCACTGAGAAGATTGGATATGTTTGATGACATATGAGATAAATCCTTTCAAATCTTTTACAACACTTTAATCTTTGAACCCTTTGAATAATCAGCCTTTGAATTTCCCTGTTGGCCAAGACTGCAAATTTTCCAAATGGCAAGATTTCCCATCTTCAAGAATGTATGAGAGTTTCCTTTGAATTTAGACCATTGGTGAGATTGCCCTTGACACATGGTGCCATTGTAGGGTCATGTAGTAGAAAATGAGTCATCCCTTTTTTGGCTCCATGAAAGTGTGCTAATTCTTTCACATATCCTACCCTTTATCACAAACCTGTCGCAGTCCCTCAAGACCCCTTGCAGTATAGCAGTGATCTTTTTACATTTTACCACCAACCCATAGACCGCTCTAACAATTGCTATGGCAATGTGGTAAACACATCCACACCACCTGAAAACCTTTCTATCGCACCACCCCAAGGTTCACTCGAAACTGTTGTGGGGGTACGGTGACCATTTACTTTGGCTCCTTCTTACCACATTGTCTCCGGTCATCATCTTACCTATCGTGGGACCGCAATGACAAATTATACACCACTCGAGTTTATACTGCCAACCCGCAACTCACTTTCAAGATCATCGTGGGACTGCAGTGACACTATATGTCACTTTCTTCATACCGCTAGCCCATAGACTTCATCTTGATGTTGTTATATTTACCCTACTTTTATCAGTGTGGTTTCCCTCCAAATTCCTATGGGGTCAAGGGGCACCGCCCCTTGTAGGGGTTTGTGGGTAGCACCCCCAAGACAGGGTCCAGGGACAGTGCCCCTTGCAGGGTCCAGGGGCAGTGCCCCTGGCACGCTCCCTGTCATGATATAGGATGGGTTCGAGGGGCAATGCCCTTGCGGGGGCTCGGGGGTAGTGCCCTTGAAACCTCACATGGTTTTTTATTATTTTATTAAGGTGTTGGGAGTATTTTTTGATTGGCCAACATAAAAAAACCCTATTTTATAACTGACAAAAGTTATGTTAAAAATGGGTAAGGGTTAGGGTTTCCATTTTAATATTGTATTGTAGCATTTTACAATGGTATTGAGTTGCAAGGTGTCATGCCCACATTTTCCATGTGGTCACAACATGCATCACACGTGTCATGTCCACATCTGTCATGTGGTCATGACTCGAAATATCAAAAAAATTTCTCCGCTTCCCTAGAAACCCCCTCGCATGCGTAAGCATGCTCGGTGGTGTACGCTCAAGGCGAAAACACTTCAGTTATCAGTGGGGTACTATGTATAATTACATTCTCCCAAACATAAGTGGTCCAACAAGGGGGTCTCTACGACGCCGTTAATGTCGCTACAAGTTTGTAAAATCAAGGTTCCTAACCCTAAATCTCGACAGATTTCTACAGCATAACGCCTTACGGCGTAAGTGGGAATTATTCAACACTATACTTCTTACGGGGTTCCCTGATAGATTAACAACTTCCCATGATACCTTGTTCCTAATAAACTGACACGTGATCCCCCTATTGGGTCATTTTTTAACAAAGCACGATCTTGTCTGTCTCCTCTCTTGTTTCCTGAAATATACTCCTCCTTCGAACTTAGCATTCCCAACAAGGCCGTGCGTTTGCCCTCTCATCCTTTTCTCTGGATCTTAATTTTGATTGTATTTCTATCGCGTTCACCTTAACTATTTCTTTGAAATCTAGTTTGCTTATATTTTGGTCTCTCTCTTTTGGTTCCTACGTTTTCTTTATGTTTATCCTGTCCTTTCTTCATGTTCTTCATCAATCAGAGTTATCACTGTATTTTAAATTACATTAATCCTAAACCCCGGGTGGACCTGATTACATAAACTGGTTTACTACTTCGCTGGACTCTGTCTCTGAGTTTTCTCCGCTCTAGGAATAACCTCTACATTTGTATTAATTGTACAATCATCTTGTTCCTAATTAGGTTATCGGATAGGTAAATCCACCTAGTTCTCTTAGCCTAGTTTGGAATTGCCATGCATTTTCTCCTCTGTGTTTTCCAATGTTAGTTTTTCTTCTTCCTTCTCTCTTTCATTTTTTTCTCAATTGGACGTTTACTAACTACAGTTGAGTTTAAAATGGCCTCACATGGAATGTCTGTGATGGCTTCTTTAAGTTTATTTCCAGTGTTCTTTTTAAGTATTAGGAACATACTTTCCTCTTCATTTTCCTGCTTATGAATTTGTGTTGATTATTGAAACTTCCGAGAAACTCTTCCAGGAATATTAAAGTATATTTCTTTATGCTCTCTTTAAGTTATAATTTTATTTTCTCTTGTTGTTGTAAAGAGAAAACGGCCTCTCTGTTAACTTTTATCCCCTAATTAATATATGTATGTATCTATATACATATATATATGGATTATATATAAACATATATAAATATATATACAAATATATTTATCTTGTTATTATTAATACTATTATTATTATTACTATTTTATTCTATTACTATTATTACTATTGTTAGTTTATTTTATTAATTTATTTAAATATTATTACTATTGTTATTATTTCAATTGTTATTCTTTTATTTTTATATTTATATAAACAATATTATGTCTTCCTTTTATAAAACCCATACAATTGTATTTTCATTGAAGGGCTGAAGCCCTAATTTCCTTATGCCATTTCAATGGTGCCCTAACCCTTTTTTTTTTGTTTTGCAGTTTATACTCATGGCGGCGGCCATGGGGGAGGGTCAGCCAGAGATATCACGCAGGGAGGAGGGGTTTTTTTGCAAAGTGTGAGGCGGTGAGGCAGCAGATTTGTGGTGGCAAAAGCCACGTTGGGGCCGCGGACAGGGAGCACGGGAAGTGGTGCGAAGGGCAAGGCCGCGCGGGGCGGAGGGTAGGAAGACCACGGGGAGCCAGGCACAGGGGAGGTATCTCCCATGGCGGAAGGCGGGAGGCAGAGATCTACGGCGATGGGTTTAGTGGGGAGTCCGCGGTCACTCGGCCGCAGCGCTGTGTTTTGGGGGGGGTGTGGGGAGGGGCGGAGCCCCCACCCACATCCCACTACGTGGGGTGTGGGTGGGGGATCCACCCCTCCCCACACCCAAAGGACTCAAGGATGGTGTTGGGAAGGTTCAAACCCTTCCCACCACCACTCCACCATTCTGTACTATGTTGTATAACAGCGAAAAATGCATTATTTTATTTATATTTTCTTTTATGAAAATTCCTTAATATTATTAACACCTCTAATTACATATATATATATATATTTATCCCACAACTTTCAGACAAATTTCTTTCACAGAGAAATTAAAAAGAAATACAGAGAATTAAATAAGTAAAGCTATTAAATATAACTCTTTTTAACAATCGTATTAATAATTTTCTTTCACAGGTAACTTTATAAACACAAAGAAATGAAAATAAATAAAGCTATTTTATCTTGTAATCACATTTTCAATTAATAATTGAACATTTCAAATACAGAGAACAAACTTTAATTCTATCTAAATGCCATTTATAATCACCGTTCGGTTAAGAGTTGGAAATTCTTTTTTTTTTAAATGCAAAAGAGGAAATATAACTCTATTTTACTGACATCCACAATTTAATTAGTATGCAATCTTCTGAATTTTGATTTGATACAGAGTGTTAATCCAGAGATTTAGTAAAATCAATTTTCCCTTATAACTTGTTAAATTCAATTTAATATAAATTCATATACAGTTCAAATTTCATTGGCTCACATCTGGAAAGTTCATGACTATACCACACCACATTTTTATACTATTATATTTACTTCTTTATATATATTTAATTCCAATAATAAAATCAATTTACAATATATAACAAGGCTAACTAAATAAATTCATTCTTTCCTTCCGAACAAAACTATAAATAAAATTTATCATTTTTGATCTAAATCAATAACAAATTCCAATACTAGAGATAAATTTATTCATTTGTCTAATTCAATACAAGCTTCATTTCTTAACTCTTAGTTTCACCAGGTATAAAATAATTAAAAAAAACATTCACAACAACAATACTGAAGGGAAGAATTTCTCTCTTTCCCAGACAATAATTCTTACAACTTCAGAGGGAGAGAATCCCTCCATAATGAACTTAAACAGGATGAAGCTCAATGAACCAAACCCTCCTTATAGCAAGGATGAAATACATTCTCCCTAAATACAGAACTCCACCAATTCCATCAAATAGCTTCAAATGGAAACCTGCATATCAAAGAAACAAGAAGAAAACACCACTCATCTAGCTCTCCTCCCTACCGTAGACCCGCAAGAGGGTCACCCCCGAGCTAGGGAGATCATACTCACACCTGGGTAACTCAAGCAATCCACTTCACAACAGGGAACAACAACAAACCCAAAACACACAAACACCCGTGGGTAAATTACACAACACGAAAACTCAACTACAGTGAGCTTTACAAGGGGCAGGAGAGTGGACACACTCGACTCCAGAGTGTCACCCTTACAGATAATATAACCAACACAATTTCTCTTGGCCTCAAGCCTAATTTGATAACAACTTCTCCATAGAGTTCGTATTTGGACTCTCAAGCCAAATGACACAATTCTTTTCAAGTCATCCACACATACCCTCAAGGCTTTCAACATCCCAAAAGAAGAAAACAGGTATGCACCCGAGGAGGATCACTCCTCCCCTACCCCACACTTGATGAGCATTTCTCCCAAGTGAAAGAAGCTCTGTCAACAACCCGACAACAATTCCCCAAAAAACAATTCAAAAACACAAGCAAATAAACAACTTTCACACACTTTTCATACAACATTCAGATATACAAAAGAAAGGTAATAACAAACCAACCGTACAAAGCCCTTCAAGAATGAAGCTGATGTAGAGCTCCACTGAGATCTTCTCCCACCTAAGCCACCAAACTCCCTCTCCCTTTTCCTCTCCAAAAGCTAATTTTCTTTTTTTTTTTGACAATAAAAATGAAACTCTCCAAAATTCAACTAACTCCCTCCCTATCCCAAAATGGGATTCAAATAACCCAAATCCTCTCAGTTTAGAGGAATGGGGAGGTGACACTTGTCACCTCCTCACTCTTCCCAAAACCACTATTATGTCCCAAGGGATGAGTGTTGGCTTATGTCACTCACCCATCCCTAAAGTCCTCCTTATCCCTCTCCTCAAGTCATTTCTCTTACGCATGGGAGAAATAAAAGGAGTTAAAGGAGGAAAAGACAGGTGACCCATGCCTCTTCTTCCTTCCTTCATTATGGATGACCACACAACTCAAGGGGAATCTTACTAATGGTGAGGGTGACTTCAAGTCAATTCCTCTATAATGGATGGGTTTGTAGTCATCTCTTACCTTGGGGATTGAAGAGGGATGGGTTTGGGTGTTGGTACAACCCATCCTATCCCCCCCATACCTCCAATTTTCGCCACTTAACTTCAGGGGGAAGTTAAGATGACCATTTGGAGGTTACCCAAGGGTTACCCATGCCAAATGGGACCCTGGACCCATGGGGTATAACCCAGGGTCAACTTTAACCTATTCAGGGCACCCAGGGTCATGTTAAAATACAAGAAAAGGCCTCAAGAATTTAAATAAAAGAAAAGAAATTCAAATTCAATTGTTTTACAACACAAATCATAATCCGGTGTTTCAAGAGGGTAGACCTAACCCATTCGACCTTAAGAAAGACCACATTACGACAACACATCAAACACAGGGTTGATCTTGGTTCCTCGTGGAACCCGATCGGCTTAACAAGGAATAACAACAACAAGGTGCGGAATGATCTCTGAAATCTGTGGTTTGATTAGTAATTCCTGCACACTCAATTACAAGATCAGCTTCACATATAATCATCATAGCCGAAGCAACTAAAAACATGCATTACCATGACATAGTTCTAAACAGCATAAATGAAATCATATTACAATTTTCTTTCCATCATCACCTAATTAACTTTTCTAAAATGTAAATGTTATCCAAACATCACCCAATTAGTTTTTCCATTATCATAATAAAGTTTAATAGTTTGAAAAATTTGGGAACTACTATCCCCCAAATATAAAAGTAACAGTAATAGAAATGTAAATAGTCACAACAACAGAAGTAAAAAGGGTAGTCCTCACATCCTCTCCCCCTAAGACTGTACTTCCTCCTGGAAGTCGTCAAAGAGGTGAGGATAAAGGGTCTTCAGTCTCACTGCATCTTCCCATGTCGCAGTGACTTCATCTTATAGGTCCCACTGGACTCTAACCTGGTCCAGCTCTCAACCTCGAAGGGCCAGCGTCCGATGAGCCAATATGCGAATTGGCTCCAATGCCAGCTATCCGTCTGCCTCTACCTGAAGAGCACTCCAATCCAACACGTGAGATAAGTCAGAGATATATTGATGTAAAACTGAGACATGAAATACATCGTGGATACGTGACAGGCTAGGTGGCAAGGCTAGACGATAGGCTATAGGTCCTATCCGCTCCAAGATCTCAAAAGGTCCTACAAATCGAGGTGCGAGCTTAGAGCCCTTCCTGTAACGGATTGGACTCTTGTGCGGTTGCACTCTCAAAAATACTCTGTCATCCATAGAGAAGCTTCAGTCTGTCCTCTTAGCATCGGCATACTTCTTCTGCCTATCATGTGCCTCCTGAAGTCTCTGTCTAATCTGTTTGACCTGCTGTTCCATATTCTGAACTATCTCTGGACCAACGGCCGTTCTGTCCTCTATCCGATCCCAACTCAATGGTGTTCTGCATGGTCTGCCGTATAAAGCCTTGAAAGGAGGCATACCCAATGAGCTGTGATGCCCATTATTGTAGGTGAACTCAACCAGATACAGGTACTCCTCCCATCTAGACTGATGGTCCATAACGTACATGCGGAGCATGTCTTCTAATACCTGGTTAACTCTCTCTGTTTGTCCGTCAGTCTCCGGATGGTAAGCTGAGCTGAAGTTGAGCTGCGTGCCCAATGCCTGATGTAAGGCTCTCCAAAATGATGAAGTAAATACGGAGTCTCTGTCAGATATAATGCGGCGAGGTACCCCATGGAGTCTAACAATCTGATCAAGAAACACCTTCGCCACTGATGGTGCATTGTACATTGTGCATATTGGTGAAAAATGGGCCACTTTGGTCAGCTTGTCAACTGTCACCATAATAGCATCATGGCAACGTGATGACATAGGTAGACCAACGATGAAATCCATAGAAATGGTGTCCCATTTCCATTCAGGTATCTCGTGAGGGTACAACAGTCCTGCTGGATGCTGATGCTCAGCCTTGACCCTCTGGCATTCTAGGCAACGGGCAATATATTCTGCAATGTCACGCCTCATCCCAGCCCAATGATAAAGCTATCGTAAGTCAGTATGCATCTTCTTCACTCCTGGGTGTGCTGCGTAGGGTGCTCTATGAGCCTCTGATAGGATTACGGTATGAAGATTACCCGCATGGGGTACATAGATGCGCTGCTGATGTCGAAGCAAACCATCAGACTCAAGGGTATATCCTGCGAATTTACCCTCAAGGGCCCTCTGATTTAGAATTTCTTGCTGTACCTCAAGAAACCACTCGTCCTCCGGCAGATGCTGTAAGATGCGATCTCTCAAGTCCACCCTCAAGGTCAGGGTCAGGATCTCATGGCGCCTTCGACTCAAAGCATCAGCGACCACGTTCTCCTTCCCTTTGATGTAGTGGACGTCAAAGTCGTATTCGCATAGGAATTCCATCCAACGCCGTTGGCGGGCATTCAAGTTTGGCTGTGTAAAAATATACTACAAGCTATGATGATCTGAATGGAGTTCAAAGCGTCGACCTAAGAGGAAGTGTCTCCAGCAGACCAAAGCATGAATAACTACTGCGAGCTCTAAGTCGTGAGTAGGGTAGTTTAACTCATGTGTCTTCAGTTTTCGCGATTTGTATGCGATCGCTCTACCACCCTGCATAAGCACGGCTCCTAAACCCTCTAATGATGCATCTGTGCAAACAACAAACTCCTCTGCAGGATCTGGAACCGCTAAAATAGGAGCACTAGTAAGACGCTCCTTGAGGACTCCAAAGGCCTTCTCACACTACTCGGTCCATTTGAAACCCTTCCCTTTTCGCTGAAGGGAAGTGATCGGATGTGCTATCCTGGAAAATCCCTGGACAAACCGACGATAATACCTGGCTAATCCCATAAAGCTTCTGACCTCTGTCACATTGGTGGGTGCTGGCCACTCCTAAATTGCTCTAATTTTAGATGGATTGACGGAGATACCATCACCTGATAAAATATGTCCCAAATACTACACCTCTATCCTAAAGAAGGCACACTTCGCCAAGTTGCCATAAAGCTGCTATTCTCGTAATCGCTGCAGCACTTGACGCAAATGCTCTACATGCTCCTCCTCAGTCCGTGAATAAATCAAAATATCATCTAAAAATATGATCACGAACCGATCTAGGTAAGTACGGAACACCCCGTTCATGAGACTCATGAACACTGCAGGGGCGTTCGTCAACCCGAAGGGTACCACTGTGAATTCGTAATGGCCATATCTAGTTCAAAAAGTAGTCTTATGAATATCTGCCTCTGTGATGCGCAATTGGTGATACCCAGATTTTAGATCAATTTTTGAGAACACTCTGGCTCCCTGCATCTAATCAAAAAGGTCGTCAATCCAAGGCAGAGGATAACGGTTCTTCACTGTCACTTTGTTCAACTGCCTATAGTCCATGCATAATCAAAGAGACCCATCCTTCTTCTTCACAAAGATAACTGCTGCGCCTAATAATAAAGTTTAATAGTTTGAAAAATTTGGGAACTACTATCCACCAAATATAAAAGTAACAGTAACAGAAGTAAAAAGGGTAGTCCTCACACAAGGATTGCTAGTTATAATTGGTTTGATTTACTAGATAATAATATTGCACTCTATGTTGGTGTATGTAGCCCAAGTTTGGGTGAACCATGTTAAAATTGTCTCTCGTTATTTTTATTTCTATGTATTTCTCATTCCTCTGTTTAATCTTTATTTGCATTTAATTGATATCTTCTACCAGCTAACCCTGACAAGTGGTATTAGAGCGAGGTTGTGTTTGATTATTGTCTGTAGGAAGGTCTCATAGTTGAGTGGGAGTCTCACAATTAAGTGGGAGCAATGGCAGATGAGGGTAAATTAAAGGTAGATAAATTCAATGAGTAGAACTATCAATTATGAAAGATGCAGATGGAAGATTATCTCTATCAGAAGGATTTATGGAGGCCGTTGGAAGGAATAGCCAAGAAACCAGCAACAATGACTGATGAGGATTGGGAACATCTGGACAGAAAGGCATTGGGAACCATTCAGTTGTGCCTAGCACCATCTGTGACATTTAATATAACAGAAGCGAAGACAACAAGTGAACTGATGAAAGCATGGGCTAAATTGTATGAAAAACCCTCAGCCTCAAATAAGGTATTTCTCATGAAGTATTTTTTTAATCTAAAAATGATTGAAGGTGGATCTATGATAGATCATTTAAATGAGTTTAATATGATTGTCAGTCAGTTAACTTCTGTAAAAGTGAAATTTGATGAAGAGGTGAGGGCTCTCTTGGTTTTATGTTCTTTTCCAGAAAGCTGGAATAGCTTGGTAATGGCTTTAAATAACTCTATCTCTAGTTCAAACACTTTAAAATTTGATGATGTTATTGGTGTTATCCTTAGCGAGGAATGCAACGGAAAAGCTCAGGAGGGTCCACATCAGGTAGTGTTTTGAATGCAAAAAGTAGGGGCAGATCAAAGGAGAGAGGAAAAGGTTCTGGAGGTCATGGGAAGTCATGAGGAAAATCAAAGGACAAGAGGTCCCAATCTAGAGGATAGAAGGATTGTTGGTACTGTAGGAAACTAGGTCATCTAAAGAAAGATTGCTAGTCTCAGAAGAATAAAGGAGATAAACAAGAAGGCAATAAGGAGGCAAATGTGGTAAGTAATAAATCTAAAAATGATGCTTTGATTATTTTCCTAGATAATACTGATGATTCATGGATTTTAGATTCAGGGGCCTCATTTCATGCTACGCTTGATAGAAGTTATTTTCTTGATTATGTCCAAGGGGATTTTGGGCTGGTTTATTTGGGAGATAATGAACCCTATTAGATTGTTGGAAAGGGAAGAATCAAGATTAAGTTGTAGAATGGGAATCATTGGCTACTACAAGAGGTAAGGCACTTTCCAAGGTTGAGTAGGAATTTAATTTTAGTAGGGCAGCTAGCTGATGAAGGTTGTATTGTTACATTTACTAATAAAAATTAGAAGGTTACAAGAGGTGCCTTAGTAGTAGAAAAAGGTGTGAAAGTAGGCACCTTATATCTTTGTACAGGTCATACTGTTTCTTCTACTTTAGTTGTTGCAAAGAAAAACCAAATAGGTTTAGGAATAGTTGCTGTAGATTCATAGGAAGAGACTGAAATAGTTGTTGCAAGTTCTGAGACAACACTGTGGCATAACAGGCTTGGGCATATGAGTGAAAAAGGTATGAAGGTACTTCATTCTAAGAAATTTTTACCAGGTCTAAAATGTATTAATATAGATTTATGTGAAAGTTATGTGTATGGCAAACAAAAGAGAGTCAATTTTCTCAAGGATAAGAAGAAAAAGAAAGATGCAAAGTTGGAGCTTGTGCATATAGATGTATGTGGACTAGCTCAGGTATCTTCTCTTGGTGGCTCTCGATATTATGTTACATTCATAGATGATGCAACTAGGAAGGTTTGGATTTATTTCCTCAGGTAGAAATTTGATGTATTTGAAACATTTAAGAAATCGAGAAGCTTGGTTGAGAATGAGATGGGTAAAAGATTAAAATGTCTTAGATCTGATAATGGTGGTGAGTATTGTAGCAAAGAATTTGAGGATTATTATTCCTTTAATGGAATTTGTAGGCATAAAATAGTTCCAGGGACTCCACAAGAAAATGGAGTGGCTGAACGCATGAATAGGAAAATAATGGAGCGTGCAAAGACCATGAGATTGCATACTAGACTGCCTTTAAATATGTGGGCAGAGGTTGTCAACACTGTTGTATATTTAATTAACAGAGGTCCTTCAGTGCCTTTGAGTTGTGGTATTCCAGAGGAAGCATGGACAGGTAAGAAAGTGAGTTATTCTTTTCTCAAAACCTTTAAATGTGAAGCATTTGCACATGTAGATTCTAAAAATAGAACCAAGATGGATGCAAAATCAAAAAAGTGTACCTTCATTGGATATGGCATTGATGAATTTGGTTATAGGCTTTAGGATTTTGAAAATTAAAAAATTGTGAGAAGTAGGGATGTTGTATTCAGTGATAAGGTGTTGTACAAAGATTAGTTGTAGTAGCATGAGAAGAAAGAAAAGGATTATGTGGTGTTGGATGATACTCCAGATAATGATGTTCCAGTGGTTCCTCATACTCCACAATAGCAACAAGAAATACCACAAACTCCAGTGAATGTTAGACGGTCAACAAGGCTAAGTAGACCTCCTGAAAGGTTTTTTCCTTCTTTGTATTCTATTTTGTTAACCAATGCTGGTGAACCAGAAGGGTATGATGAAGCTATGTAGGTGGATACAAAGGTTCAGTGGGAGCTTGCAATGAAACAAGAAATGGACTCCTTGCTGAAAAATTAGACTTGGGAATTATGTATGTTGCCTACAGGTAAAAAGGTTTTACCAAATAAATGGGTTTATAGGTTGAAAGAGGAAGTTGGAGGTAAGAACATATTTAAAGCCAGGTTAGTTGTAAAAGGATTTGCATAGAAAAAGGGCATTGATTTTGATGAGATTTTTTCTCTGGTTGTTAAGATGACTTCTATTCATACTGTTTTAAGTATTGGGGTTGCTGAAGATTTGCATTCGGAATATCTAGATGTGAAAACTATCTTTTTCCATGGTGATTTGGAGTAGGAGATATATACGGAACAACCACAGGGATTTGAGGTCAAAGGTAAGGAGAAATTGGTGTGTAGATTGAAGAAGAGTTTGTATGGCCTGAAACAAGCCCCTCAACAATGGTATTTGAAATTTGATAGTTTTATGGCTGAGTAAAGATACAGTTAATGAAATTCTAACCATTGTGTTTATTTTAAGAGGTTGGATAATGATAGTTACATTATTTTATGCTTATATGTTGATGACATGCTTGTAGCAGGGTCTAACATGGATCACATAAGAGAGTTAAAACAACAGTTAGCACAATCATTTTCTATGAAGGATTTGGGGGCAGCAAAACAAATCCTTGGTATAAAAATTTGTAGAGATAGGAAGAACATAAAATTGACTCTCTCTCAGGCTGATTATGTTGAAAAGGTGTTGTAGAGATTCCATATGGAGAATGCAAAAGCTGTCAGCACACCTTTGCCTACTCATATGAAATTGACTAAGGAGATGTGTCCTAAGACATAAGAGGAAGGAGAACAAATGTCCAAGGTACCATATGCTTTAGCTGTAGAAATTTTAATGTATGCCATGGTATGCACAAGACCAAATATTGCACATACTGTAGGAGTTGTAAGTAGGTTTATGAGTCATCCAAGATTGGAGCATTAGAATGTAGTAAAATAGATTCTTAGATATTTGAGAGGTACATCCAATAAACATTTATGTTTTGGGGGCTCTAATAATGATTTAGCAGACTATGTGGACTTAGATTTGGTAGGGGATATTGATACCACGTGGAGTACTGCAGGTTATGTCTTTACTGTAGGTGGGACAATGGTGAGTTGGATTTCTAGGTTGCAAAAGGTGGTTGCTTTATCCACCACAGAGGAAGAGTATGTAGCTACAATAGATGAAAGCAAGGAGATGATATGGCTGCAATCTTTCATGGAAAAATTGGGCAAACAATAGACTAATAGTTATTTGTTTACGGATAGCTAGAGTGCCATACATCTTGCAAAGAATTATGCCTTGCATTCAAAGACCAAACACATATAGTTGAGGTATCACTTCACTTGATCAGTGTTGGATGAACATATTGCTCTTCATGGCCATCTCACCACAACCCATATTGACCATTGTGGCAATGTGGTGAACAACTAACTTTTACCGACAGCCCGCGGACACTTTTTCTAACTCATGTAGGAGCGTGTTGACTATTACATGCTTAGGCTAAACCCTCACCGCCAGCCCACAAACTTCTTCACAAACTATTGTAGTAGCACGGTGAACATGGTATTTCTTACCAGCATCCCACAAACCTCTTTGTTGACTATCAGGGTAATGTGGTAACCTCTTCTTTCTTGCCGCACTCTTGTCATGCTTCACACAAACTATTGTGGGGTTGTGGTAAGTATTATTTAGCACCCTAGCTCCCACAAGCCCACAAGGGTTTATCTAGCATATCGTCAGGGATGTGGTATTGATAAAAATTGCAAAGTTTTTAGCAATGGATGATAGGAAAAGACCTAGGGCTTAAAGGGGGAAAAAAGGAAAACACTTAGAGATTTTTTGGTTTGGGCTATTTGGCCAAAGGGGAAAAATAGATCAACTTTTTGGTGACTTCTTAGGGTTGTTTGCCTACTAAACAAATAGAAACTAGTGGCCTTAAGCATTCATTGGACATAGAGACATGCCTAAAATATGTTGAAAAAATTGAAACCTGCCACAGAAAACAAGACCACAAAAGAAACAAGGCCTACATTCTCCTAATGACAATGTAGGCTATACAAAAGCACTTAGGGAAAGGAAACCTAAAGCAAAAATAAACTAAAATAATAGGTACAAAAATTCATGCCAACCTTAATGGTAGGGTTTGAGATGGATCCCATTAACTGGGATTAGCATAACCTCTCCATTCAGTTTGGATAGTTGAAATGCATTGGCCTGCTTGTAGCTGATAATAATGTAGGGGCCACTCCACATGGCATCAAAATTTTAATGTACTCCAGCTTTAGCTCTACCTACATCCCACTTCAACACTATATCTCCTTCATTGAATGTTCTATCAGTAGATTTTCTATCAAAGGTTCTCTTGACCTAATCTTGATAGTCTTCAAGGGTCTTCATGGCAATATCTCTCTTCTCTTCAATTTCTAATAGCTCTGCAAGTATGATTGTCATAGCATTTTTCTACATTAATTCCTGCTACTATGCCAACTCAAGAGAAGGGAATTCCAATGATAATGGAACCCTTGCTTCCCTTCCATATACTAGCATGAAAGGGGAATTACCTATGGCTCTCTCGGGAGTAATTCTATCTGCTAAAAGAGTAGTCTAAAACTTGGAGTGCTAGGTTCTTTGATTATCCTCCACTATCTTCTTAATGATTCTGATTAGATTTTTATTGGTGGACTCAGCCAAGCAATTTCCCTGAGGATAGTAATTGGACGAGGTTTTCAAGTATACCCCATAGTTCAATGCCCATTCACTAAATTTTGTGCCTACAAAGGTCTTGGCATTATCAGATATGATGGTGGATGGCACACCAAACCTTGTAGCTATACCCTTAAGGAAGTTTATAATGGATGCCTCTTTGGCATCCCTTAAAGAAATTGCTTCTATCCATCTAGTGAAATAATTAGTGGCTATGAGAATCCACTTATGGCTAGCACTAGAAGGTGGGTTGATTACTTCAATGAAGTCTAAACCCCATTGCTCAAAAAGTTGATCTATTTTGATTGGATGAAGGGGAAGAGTTGCTAGTCTCTGCTTTCTAGCAAACAAAGCACATTCTATACATTTCCTTATCCACTTATGTGCATCACTAAATAGACTAGGCAAGTAATAACCAGCTCTCATGATCTTGATTGTAATTGTTCTTCGATAATAATGGCCACCAGTAGGGCCATTATGAAATTCTTCTAAGACCTTAGATGTCTGATCTTTGGTGATACATCTAAGAAGAGCTCCATTGATGTCCTTTCTAAATAATGTATCATCAACAATAACAAAAGGGATGGATTGGAGTCTGAAATACCTTCTTTTAGCTAGATCCAACCCATCTAGACATATACCTGATTGTAGGAATGTGATCATGTCATGATACTAGTTAGTTGGAGTATGGTGCTCAATTGATTATGCCTACCCTTAAGCACATATGACCTCATTTCTATCATTGACATCTACTGCCATTTGTTCACATAGACCTTTACCATGGACTAGTTTAGTAATGTTGATATTGACATCATACTCCATTACCTTTGTGATCCACCTAGCTCTCTTCTCATTAATATCATTTCTCAGGAGGAATTCTTTCACACCATGGTGGTTCACCATCAATTTTACTACTGGAAAGCATATGTTTAAACTTTTTAAGGCCTTCACTATAGCAAATACCTATTTTTATATAAAATCATAGTCCTGTTCATATTCCTTGAGAGGTTGGCTGAAGAAAGCAATTGGCTATTCCAATTTCTCTTTATTCTATTGGGTTAAGACAACTAATATATCCTCCTTGCCTCCAAAGGCATAAAGGATGAAGAATTTCTCATAATTAGGGTTTATTAGTGTAGGATCTCATGTAATAGCTTGCTTGATAGCTTCAAAATTGTCCCTACCTTCCTTAGACCATGTGAAGGTAGCATTCTTCTTTAGCATAGATGTGAGAGCTTTTACTATTGAAGCAAAGTTAGGTATAAACCTCCTCACAAAGTTGATCATTGCCATAAAACTTTGCAGACCTTTCTTATGACAAGGAAGAGGAAGAGAAAGAATGGTACTTGTTCTTTCTAGATTAATAGCTAAACCATCCTTGGAAACTACATGCCCTGACAGCTTGCCCTTTGTGACAACAAATATACACTTCTTAGGATTCAATGATATCCCATATTCCCTTCATCTTTCAAAGTCTTTTCTCAAATGACCCAAGTGGTCAGCTACATGCTTGGAATACACAGTCAATTCATCAAGATACACTAGGATAATATCATTGATGAGGCCTTTGAAGACCAAATCCATTGTTCTATGAAAAGTGGCTCCAACATTTGTTAATCATAAAGGCATCATTTGATAAGACAAAGTACACCACTTGGTGGTAAAGGCAATTTTTTACTAATCTAATTCTTTCACATGAATTTGATTGTCGCCAGAGTAGCCATCTAGGAGTGAAAACCTTTCAACACCTACTACTGTTTGTAGGATTTGTTCCATAGAAGGGAATGGGTAGTGGTTGATGAGGTATAAACAACCTCATTTCTTTGATGAAACAAATAACCCTTTTTGCATTGCCCAATTCCCTAGCCTTGCCAATTTGTTTATTTTTATAAGCAATAATTATCTATTTTTAATAAAATGTTGTACAAATCTTTATTTACTAAATTGATTGAAATTAGCTTTTAAATGTTGATATAATGACATGTAGAGTTGGGTAATTGTGCAGGGTTAATGCATTGCCTACAAGAGAAGTGGACTTCATGTAGTTGAGGTTGAGTGTGCCGGAAGTTGAGGGTAGCAAAAATTTTAGGCATGCATTAATTTAAGACTGTTTAAGTTCTATTATTTCTGTTGGTTATTGAAGACATTATGGCTCCACTCGGAGCTCTTTATATGTTTTAACAGACATCAGTAGTTAAAGATTCTATTTTTTAGATATAAGACTTTTTCAAATGGCATTTTCCTGCCATCTAAAATTTAGGAGTTTGAATTTAGTTTAGTTTTAATTGATTTCTCAAAACATGGATATAAATATCATACTATGGATGGATGAAAGGTTCAAAGTTTTTGAAAATAATGAGAGCTATGTACTACAATTTTCTCCATTAATGCAAATATCGTTGTTCTGAGTCATTTCTTTTGAAATATGAAGATCTGAATAGAGTTATCATGTTGCTATGGAAATGATTGAATGTGACCTGAGTTAGAGACACATTTCTCCCAAGAGCTAGCCACTCACGGGACTGTAGAGTAGATAAGTATCTTTGTTTCTGTTGATGTTTTGTTTCAGCTAAAGTTATTTTATGTTTAGTTTTCTGTTGTAAAACTGCAGGGTGTCTTGTTTAAATGTTTTCGGAGCATCTTCTTTATTTAAACTGTTGTGTACTATTGTTTTAGAACTCTGTGTTGTTTAAATGTTTCTAGTGCATCTATCTTAGTTAAAATGTTGTTTACTAATAGTTGAAGTTAGAATGTTTTGTGCAATATAGAATTTATCATTGTTCAAAATTAGAGTAAAGTTGCATTTATGAATTTCTAGTGTAGATTTTATATGCTTTCTAGTGTAGAGTTTATATGCTTTCTAGTATAGAGTTTATATGCTTTCTAGTATAGAGTTTTTATGCTTTTTAGTATAAGATTCAAATGCTTTCTATAGAAGGATACAACTACTTTTAGTTTCACATGCTGTTTCAATCTTTTAAAGGAAATAGAAAAATGTTTCTCAATGAGATATCCAAACTCCCTATTGCATATAGCCTCGGACACTACCCTGATCAATAAATTGATATTTTTCAACTAAGGTGTTAGGACCTCATGACAGCCTGTCAATGATCTTTAAAAGAGGCTCTATTCAAGTCTCTAAAGTCCACACATAATCTAATTTCCCCATTCCTTTTTTTGACTAGAAGAAGGTTGGCCACCCAAGAGGAATGTTTGATAGAGTAAATGATCTTTGCCTCTATGCGCTTGGAAAACTCTTTTCTCATTAATGGCTCTATTTTAGGATTGACAGGCCTTTGTTTTTGGCAAACTAGTTTGGCATTAGGATCTAGGTCAATAGTATGTTGGATTAAACTAGGATCAAAGAATTTTAAATCCCTATAATCCCAAGAAATTAGATCATTAAATTCATTACAAAGCTCAATGAAACCTCGTCTTTCAGCTTGGCTACATACCTTACCATGTTTTAAGAATCTGCCCTGTACAATCTCTACTCCTTTATAGTCCTATTTTTTGACTGTCATATTCATTTTTTCTTTATTTTTCTGATCATGAGTACCAAATATGCTTTTCAAGGTGATTAGTCCTTTGGGCAACTTGTTAGTCTTCAGTTAGATCACTTGGTCACCATAAATCTTGCAAACACTACCTCATCTTGCAATAAATTCACAATTTGCTGGTCACTTTCAAACACTTGCCAGTTTATCACATTGTCAGGCATAGTAGGTCTGACAACAATCTTTATATGCTAATCTGAAACTTGTTTGACATTCAAAGCAATATCAAACTGGGCACCAACCATAGCTAACCTATTAGCATCCTTGTTTCTCTACCTGGGAACTTCCTGAATATTGAAGGCATCAAAGTCTTCAATTTTTTCCCATACTCTATGTTTGTATGACTTTAGCAAGTCGTTCTTTGAAGCACTTAGTTTTTTAATTTGGTGGACAACCAGTTCACTGTCACCAAATACTTGTAAAATTTTTATTCCTCTTTTTTGTGCCAGTTGCATGCCTTGAATTAGGGCTTCATTCTCAGTCACATTGTTAGTACAGCTGAATTGCAATCTAAATGAAGAGAAATATCTTTCCTTTTGGGGTGAAATCAAAAAACCCCAGCACCTGCTCTATTTTTGCTTCTAGAGCCATCAAAATACATCTACCATATCCCACCTGAATCTATCCTCTCCTTTTCAAGATTGGGGATAGTAGCATCTTCCTCATGGATACAATAAGTACCCAACCATGTTTCTTCTATGTAATAAGGGGTGTCAAACTAAAAATAATTAGCCCACTCATCTAGCAGTATATTAGGTATCTCCACTACTCGCATTGCAGCCTCATGTATGCTATTATCTTCTTCCTCCAACTCATGAATTGTACAATTCATATTAATGAGATTAGCGGTATGGGACTCTATAAGATCATTTGTAATAGGCTTAGCCCTAATGGTCACTTTGGTGCCATATCTAGTTCTAAACATGTGGGACCAATCAGAAGACAAATACCCACCTATTTTAACAGTGAAATCCCTCGATAGGCATATGTTGAAGTATGCGGGGAGATCAATAATAGATATGTCTTGTGAAATAGAGCAGCTAGGACATGCATGCAAAGTGAGTTGTAAAAATTTGATAACCCTTATTATCTTCATAGCAGTACCATCTAATTGCACTACACCCTTGTTCACAGGTTCATACTTTATATCTAACCTATCAGTAATATTTTTTGGCATGACAGAAGTACCCACCCCAAAATCTATCATACAATTATGCAATAGTTTATCACCTATGATTAGGGAAACATAAAATGGAGGCTTACTAGTTTTGCTTGTATTTGCTTCCTCCTCGGGTTGGCATAGGTTGTTTGGGGCAGTTGTCTTTTCACTTACCAACTCCACATCAAGTTGACTAAACTCTTTTAGGGCCTCTTGAAGAAGATTCCTCTGGGGTGGGATTAACAATGCATCCCACAAGTTGACATTCAAATTTGTCTTCTTCATCTGATCCACTATGTTGAAAGATATTTGGCTGCCTTTTTGAGACATTTGAGTGACTGTGAAGTCACTTTTCTTTTGTTGTTCTAAACTTGGTTTGACTATTGGGACTGAATCATCCTTAGAAGAAGGCCGAGCTACTTGCTCAGAAGGAACATCAAGTACCTTTCCCTTTCCTAATATGATTGGAATTGCATTAGGGATATATGCATGGTTGATTACAGGCACTGATGTGTCCTCAACAACATTCTTCTTTGATCTTGTATTGAATGCAATTGGACCAGCACCTTGATTAATACCACAATAATCATCATGAGTTCAATTCATTAAGGTTACATTGTTCTCTATTTGCTCTTGGCTTCCAACCACTCCTTGATTGGTGGTAATCTATTGCTCTAAATTTGATGGCTACTCTTGCACTGGCAAAGCATGATTGAACTATGTTCCTTAGCATAAGTTTTGGTCATGTGGTTGATTACAAGGATAACACCAGTCATTTTCTTGGACTAGGTTATTTTAAATCAGCACAAGAGGCCCTGAAGTGCTAGAAACATTAGGGTTAATAGCATTTAATGGTCTGATATAACTAGCTTGCCCTTGTCTTTGTATATTACCTTGGTATGGTGGCTTGTTCTAGTATGTCTAATTGTATAATTGATAGGGCTAATTAGGCTATTAATATGGCATGTTTGATTGTGTATTATGTCTCCTTGCTAATGTCAAATCATTAATTAACTTTCTAATCTGAGCATCCTTCTCTTCCAATTGTTCAAGTGCAAGTGAAACTAGAGAAGGGGTAGGGTTAATTGTAGTGGGAATTGGAGCAATAGCAGTAGGTTGTATGATTGGAGCCTCTAGAAATAAAGGCATGGGATGCCTTGGAGCAATCTTACTTGCATGAATCAAACAATTTTCTGTTCTTATGGCTTATCATAGGCATCAAGTAATATAGTCCCACCCATGGACTGAATCATGATAGCAATATCTAGATTCAAAGACATTAGGTCGTAGATAAATGTTGTGTTTGGAGAAGGATTGATTAGTAGAGTTATCTTGTCCCATGTCTTTTGGAAACGATAGTTGAAGTCTACCATATACTTATGAGGTGCTCTTTTGATTGAGGCCAACTATTTTGTAAGTGATAAATGGTCACTTTTATCCTCAAAATGTTGGCACAACTTAATGCCTAAGTCATCCCAATTATGAATTGAATTAGGTTGGAGACCTCTATACCACTGTAGGGCTTTACCCTTGAAAGAAGAAGCCAACAATCTTATAGCCACGTTGTCAACATTGACATGGTGGACTGAGTAAACACTTGCAACATCGTGTATGTGTTCAAGAGGGGTAATTGAGTTTTCACCATTGAAAAATGGTATAGCCTTTAAGACTGATCTGGGGATGTCATCATACTATGCTAGGTCTAAAGGGTTGTTCCCATGAAATGCAAAAGGTGGCAAGTTCCTTGCCATGTTAGGTATATTCAGGTTAATAACTATAGGTATATGTAGGGTTATAACTAAATGCTAAGACCTAACATGGAAATTGAATGGGGGAGGAGTAGACCAAGATCTTATATGTACTAAAATATTATTTCTATTTTCCCTCACAAGAGACCTAGATAGTATTGTTCTTCTTCTTCTTTCAGTGAATGAAAGTTCAATAAACTAGAAATTACCTCTAGAAGAAGACCTTGTCTGTACTCCAAGCATGAAATATTGAAGTGTTGTGTAGGAATTTGATCATCAGAGTTGCTAGGTACCCTATGAATGCTTTCATAGTGGCAAATGAACCAAGAACAATAGAAAAATCCTCAGTCTAGCTCTCACTTAGAGTAGAGAGTCCCACTAGGCATGCCAAAAACTATTATCACATAGAATTGTACCCAACTTGGAGATAATCCAAGCATTCTAGTGAGACAATGGGAATGATCTCAAGGTGTAGGACCTTGCAAATTGAGATTAGACCTCCAGAGAAGGTTGGTTCTTCATTATAAGCCTAAAGCTTAGAGAAAACAACTAAACCTAGTGCTAATACTACAAAGGAAAAGGGTAAGAAGGATAAATTGAAAATGAAGGGGGGTGATACACCAGGTTTGAATATAAGAGCTCTCACAGAACTAAGAAGATGCACAAAATAACTAGATACACCTAATAAACATACATAGATCAAACTAATTTTAACAGAGGCAAGGAGCAATTAGAAGGAATTAAGCATTCATGAACACATCATTCTTAGGTCACATAGAGTTAAAATTAGCATGAAAAGGTAAAATAACTAGCATATATTTAATTAGAAGGCATGGTTATAGTAGAGGAGTGCTCTGTTTGAAATACAAAAGTATAAGACTATCTATGTTCAAACCTTTTTTTACATCTTACATTCATGCATATATAGCGTATGATTCCAAAGGACCTAAATAGGTTATAATAAATTTCCCCATGGGCTGTATCAAAAAATATCTATGTCTCAAGGGATGTCTATCTAAAAGAATTAACTGCAAAAAATATCTAGAGACCTGGGAAAATGAAAGATATTTCCTTCAATGTGACAACTGATTTGTCACTTGCAACCATTAATGCTACAAATATCTGATAAGTGGCCACTGAGAAGATTGGATATGTTTGATGAAATATGAGATAAATCCTTTCAAAGCTTTTAAAACACTTTAATCTTTGAACTCTTTGAATAATCAGCCTTTGAATTTCCCTATTGGCTGAGTCTGCAAATTTTCCAAATGATAAGATTTCTCACCTTCTTGAATGCCTGAGAGTCTCCTTTGAATTTAGACCATTGATGAGATTGCCCTTGACACATGGCGCCATTCCAAGGTCACGTAGTAGAAAATAAGTTGTCCCTTTTTTGGATCCATGGAAGTGCGCTAAGTCTTTCACGTATCCCACCCTTTACCACAAACCTGTCGTAGTCCCTTAAGACCCCTTGCGGTACAGTGGTGAACTTTTTACATTTTACCGCTAACTTGCAAGCTGCTCTAACAACTACCGCTGCAATGCGGTAAACACATCCACACCACCTAAAAACCTTTCTACTACACCACCAAAAGCTTCACTTGAAATTGTTGCAGGGGTGCAGTGACCATTTACCTTGGCTCCTTACTTATTGCTTCCAATCATCATCTTACCTACTGCAGGACCGTGGTGACACATTATATGTTGCTTGAGTTTATACCACCAGCCCATGACTCACTTTTGAGATTGTCATAGGGCCACAGTGACAATATATGTCACTTTCTTCATACCACCTACTCGCAGACTTCATATTGAGACCTTCGAGGGGCTGCAGTGAACAAATTGCTCATCACTACCATCCCACCATGACCCTATTAACCGTTGCAATAATACAATGAACAACTAACTTTTACCATCAGCTTGTGGACACTTTTGTTGATTACCACGGGAGCACAGTGACTATTGTATGCTTAGGCTAAACCGTCACCACCAACCCACAGACTTCTTTAGATACCATTGTGGTAGCGGTGAACATTGTATTTTTTACCACCAACCCACAAACCTCTTTTTTAACTGCCGTGACAATGTGGTAATCTCTTCTTTCTTGCCGCACTCCCACCACACTTCACATAGACTACTGAGGGGTTGTAATAAGTATTATGTTTCACCCTAGCTCCCGCAAGACCGCAAGGGTTTATCTGGCATATCCACGGGGATGCAATATTGATGAAAATTGCAAAGTTTTTAGCAATGGATGATAGGAAAAGACCTAGGGCTTAAAGGGGGAAAAAGGAAAACACTTAGAGGTTTTTTGGTTTGGGCTATTTGGCCAAAGGGGAAAAATAGGTCAATAGGGCTTTTCAAGGGTTCAAGTGGACTGTTCAGTTAGGTTTCTCCTCTGAATTTTGTGAACATCACCAAGTTTACTATACATAGTAAAGACACTACACTTGTGTACCTATAAAATTATAAACTCATGCTCTACACTCCTCAAGCTTCTCTTAAATAGAAATTACAAGCTTAACACTCTAGAATGTATCACCCAAACTTGGCAAAATCCAATGCCATACTTTAGGAATATATTCAACATGATATTATTATCCTCTTATAGATTTTGTAAACCTCTTACACAATTGTTGCACCCAAGATATCCAAATCCCAATACCCTCCTTGGGAATAGTCAACAACATGCTAGAAATAGCCTTTTACACCTTACAAGTTGTTAGAAGATGCTTTGCAAAGATAATCCAATAATAGTTGATTCCTTACAACATGTAAGGCACTAATAATAGAATATGCTCTTACACCTATCATAAGACATTAATAAATTTGGATTTCCACCTTTTAACTTTACTATCCCAAGATAAAATATCATAAATTATTGTCACTATAAATAAATATTATTGTAGTCAATGGATCTCACATCCCTTTTGGAATGTATTTATAAAATAATATTAGAAGTAATTAAATACATATGATTTACTAGGTTGATGGCACCTTAATCCTAACATTCTCCCACTTGACATAATAGATTGTAAATACATCCATCGAAAAACATAAATTAACTAAGTAAAAGAAATAAGGGCAATGGCCTCCTTGTATCAAGTGAACTTTTTTGTGCTCATAGGTTTGGTAAGATAATCTACAACATTCTCCTAAGTGTCAACCTTCTTAAAATAAATTTACAACCATTTCTTGAACAAATTAATACTGTACATCAACATTCTTAGTCCAAGCATGATACATAGGATTCTTAGCTAAACATATTACATTCTAGATATCACAACTATTAGAATTTGAAAAGATTAATAACCTAGAAAACTAGTGCAAACAAATAGATATTAAACTGTGAAAGTAAATGATACAAGATCAAAATAACAACATAGAGTTAGTCTCCACAAGAGTAATGCAAATGCTAGAAGCAAAATAGCATTATAAGGATGTAAAAGCAAATATGCCTAA
This sequence comes from Cunninghamia lanceolata, assembly GCA_027924645.1. Lineage (NCBI taxonomy): Eukaryota > Viridiplantae > Streptophyta > Pinopsida > Cupressales > Cupressaceae > Cunninghamia > Cunninghamia lanceolata. The sequence continues at coordinate 3,109,382 of BSBN01000913.1, forward strand.
TACAAGCTAGGTAGCATGTTTATATAGAAAAGGGAGAGGGTGTAGGTTGCAATACCAACCAATAGGAAGCAACCATATATCAAACTAAAGATAGTTTTAGTATCTTCCCAAGATAGCTAATGGATGCTCACTTCTAGGAAGGTGACACCTCATAACCCGCTCACCTAATTAAACATGCTTTATGAACCTATGAAAGATTAAGAAAAAGTGTTAGAAAAACCTAGGAATAAAGGGAAAATAAATAACACAACTAGAAAATAAAAACCTACACTAACACCCCCTTAAGTGTAGCTTAGGTGGGTGAAAGGATGGGTCCTAGAAAATAAAGCATGATGAGCTACCCATGTACATAAAATTCCCCCTTAAAGAGAAGAAGCCCCCCAGAAGAGAGAATAGCCCCCCCAAATAGAGTGAGAGAGAGAGAAGACTCCCTAGAATAGAAAGAGTTAGGACTTCGAGTGAGAGGATGAAGCCCCCATAAGATGAAGCCTCTTGCACACCCAACAAAGCTCACAAATGAAGGAACTTGCTCTTAGTGAAATGTTTGGTGAAGATATCAGCGACTTGAATAGAAGTCAAATAGTAGTGAATGCCAATGATGTGGCCGTGGATGAGCTCTTAGATGTACTACATGTGGACCTCAATGTGTTTGGTCCACTAACGATGGACCAGATTCTATGAGATCTTAATGGCACTTTAGTTGTCACAAAATATGAATGATGACCATCTGATCTAGATACCAAACTTAGTGAGAAGATTCTGAAGCTAGATGGCCTCAGTGGTAGCATTCATAGCCCCTTGATACTCAGCGTCAGTAGAAGATAGAGAAATAGCAGACTACTTCTTGCTTGATTAATAAATAGCACCTAAACCATGTGAGAAGTTGTAACCTGAAGTAGACTTGCGATCCTAAGAATTGTCTTCCCAAGTTGAATCTATGTAGCCCACCAAGTCAAGATCAATGCTCATTGTGTAGTGAATCCCAAAACTGTGAGTACCTTGAATGTAGTGAAGTATATACTTGGCTGCTTTCTAGTGTAGCTCATGGGGCTCCTACATGAATCAAGAAACCATTCCTATATCATATGAAACGTTAGGTCTTGTATGAGTCAAATAAATGAGACTCCCAATAAGATGTTGGTACAAAGTGCCATCAACAAATGGAGAAGAACATTAAGCCTCAATTTTAACCTCAAAAAGAAGGGGAGTCAGAGTAGACTTTCAATCAGCCATATGAAACTATGAGAGTAAATCTAGAGCATACTTGGATTGTGTGATGGTGATTCCAAAAGTAGACTGGTAGATCTCAATCCCAAGAAAGTAATGCAATAAGCCCAAGTTAGTCATCAAAACCTATCATGAAGGATAGTTTTGACTACTCCAATGGCAGATGAACTCCCTATGATTAGCATTTCATCAACATACAAAACTAGAAATAGGAGGAAATCATCTTGCTACAAAATGTAGAGATTGGGATCAGAATGGCATCGAGTGAACCCAACTGTCTGAAAGGAGTCTATCTTGGCATACTAGGCCTAAGGAGTCTTTTTGAGACCATAGAGAAACTTTTGAAGATAGTACACAAGTGAAGAATCCTAAATGAACCCCTATGGCTGCTCCATGTAGATTTACACCTAAAGGTCACTATGAAGAAAAGCAATCTTCACATCCATCTAATGTACTTCCATATGATTGGTTGCAGCAATGTCAACAACAAGTCGGATGAAGTTCATTCTAGAAACTAACACAAAAGTCTTAGAGTAGTCAATCCCAGGAACTTAGGAGAATCCTTTGGCAACAAGGTGAGCCTTATGCTTATCAACTGACCTATCTACTGCAAATTTTGTCTAATAGCTCCACGTACATTGAACAAGTTTTCTTCCTTTGGGAAGAGGGACAATATCTCAAGTGTGGTTCCTCATCAAGGAAATATACTCCTCCTGCATAGTTGTATCCCACTTAGGAATACTAGAAGCCTCCCAAAAGGACTATGGATTATAGGAAGTAGCAATGAAGACATGTAGAGTATCCTAGAATTGTGAATGAGTCTACCTAGTGTCTGTTGGATCTCCAACCCAATCACCTATAGAATGCAAGGTCTGTCTATCCCAAAGTGGAGAAGTCAGAGAATGTCAAGGAGAATTGTCACTCTTTGAATGATGACTAGGAGAGGAAGGAGGTGAATCCATTGAATTGCTCTCAACATCAGAAGTGGAGGTAGAAGACTCTTCATCATCAAGAATCTTCTTAGGTGAATTTGACTCATTAAAAGATTTTTCATGTAGCCCAAGTGAGTCCAATGTCAAAGTAGAAGGAGGTAGAGAAGTGATAGGAGTTGAGCATGAAGAAGCCTCCTCAAATTGAACACTCCTCTCAATGAACAACTCATGTGTAGTAGAGTGGAGCAACCGATAACCCTTCACACCATTAGGATAGCTCACAAATATGCAAGGCCTGCTCTACGGATCCAAGGCCCATGCAGGAGAACCAAAAACTCAAAAGTGCTTAACTAATGGTATTTTACTACTCCAAGCTTCCAAAGGAGTGACTCCCTTCAAGGATTAGTGAGGAACATGGTTCTAGCTATAATAAGTACAATTAATAGCCTCTAGCAAAAACTGTAGTATAAGAGATCTAGAGTGAATCATGCAGTTTGCCATTTCCTTCAAGGACCTATTCTTCTGTTTAGCAACACCATTCTTTTGAGGATTATATGGAAGTAAATGCTGCAAATCAATCCCCTTTGAAGTACAAGACCACTCAAACCAATGGTTGACATATTCACCACCATTGTTAATGTGTAAAACTTTGATGGATTTCCCTAATTGCTTCTCTACAAAAGTCTTGAAGTCCTTAAAGTAATCAAATACCTCATAATTCTATTTAAGAAAGTACACCCAAGTATATCAAGAAAAGTTAGAACAAATCTATCCTTGCTAAAGGATGGATGAGGAAATGGTCAAACCAAATCACTGTGAACTAACTCTAATATATGTGAAGCTCGCCATGCTTTACCTTTGTAAAAAATTTCCTTAGGATGCTTACTAAGAATGCAACCTTGGCAAACACCACCTGAAAACTAATTTAAAGGCAACCCTATGACCATGCTCTGCTAGTTGAGATATTGCAAGTAGTGGATGTTTTAGAGTCCTACAAAGGCAAATTAATGTATTGAAAGAGGAGTTGTGGAGAGGGTTTGAGCCTAGAATAAGAGAAGAAAGTGAAGATGAAACTGAAGAAGAGCTATTTGAGGAAGAACAAGATGATGTAGGAGATCTTGTGCAAGTAAGGTTGTTGCGGGCCACTTCAAAGATTGGAAAAAGACCTGGGATTGAAGTTTGTACCTATTCTAGGGATGTAAATTAGGAAGAGCTTATTGATTGGATAAATGATATGGAGGAATATTTTGAGTATAAAGATGTGGAGGATCTAGAACGAGTCAAGTTTGAAAAAATAAAGTTGAAGGGCCATGCCAATACTTGGTGGAAGGAGGTGTTGGTTCTCAAATCTGTAGACTACAAAACCCTAAAATGATGCCAAGCTTTATGATTAGGTTCTACAACTAATTTGGCCAACTGATAGAAACAACCAAGATAGTTGGAATTCCCTACACTCTAGGCTCTTCTATGCCTAGGTGGGTATACCTTATTCACTAATATATGTTAATTCTTTAGGACTAGATGGTGGTAATTAAGCAGATTATAATTTTCATATAATTCTTTTATATTCTATTTCACACTGGCATGAGTTTTGAAATAGATGCTATAGTATAGATTTATCTTCTACTCCTACTCCTATAACTAAAAATCAAAATGTATAAATAAGGTCTTATGAGATAATGTTTTTAGAACAAATATGATTAGTGCATTCTAATTATTGGGAAATGGAGTCAAGATGTGAATGACATTTGTTCTCCTTTTGGCTAAAATTTAAATTGTTTGGCACTTGATGTTTATAACTTGTATAAACGTGCAAGACTATAATTACCAGACTCTTCTTACTGATTCCAATGATACTTCCTAGGTTACTATGATTCACTTAAAATAGTTTAATCATTGCTTGAAGGAACCAATTAAATTAACCACACAAAAACAACAAATGTGTCTTGATAAATCAAATATATGCTTGATACAATTGATTTAAACAAGGAAATATCAAACTGGATACATCAAGATAACATTTATCAATGAAATTCAACAAACAATTGAAACCAAAATTCTGATTACCAAACTATAACTTCTTCTCCATTGATTTGATTCAAAAGATTTTATAAAATATATCAATTTTTTTTCCTATCTACCCCATTATCTTCTTATTTATTTTTCTATATCCTATTATGTTGTTTCTTCGGTCCTTATTTCCTTCTTATATAGAATGATGAAAGCATACAAGCTAAAGACCGTTACATATCAAATGACACATCTCTTCATCAATGTCATTTACATAGAATTAAACATAACTAAAAGATGTTTGAAAGCATAAGAAATTCTAAAATCTTCCTCTTCACAAACAAGTATTTTTGGATCCACTGAGGTCCTCTATCTCTACACTACTCATGTAATAAACAAGTTGAAATAGAAAAGGTGTTTAATGTATCTCTCACTGACATATGTATCAATAGTGGCAATTAGATCTTTCATAGCAAACTCCAAAGAGAACATTCCCTCCAACTGCAAATGTGTATTGTCCACCATGGTCAATTCATCTATCCAGACACTCTATTCTTTGATATTCACTGTGTCAGTGAAGAAAATAGGAAAAAGGAGATCCAGTGGTTGATCAAATTCACCAAGCTCTTTTGTAAGCATAGTATGAAATTGATTGTGCATACCAACCAATTCCTCACAAGTCTTGAGTATTTGACCATCAATATTTTCTTTATCTATTAACTCTTCCCTTTTTTCCATCATTCTATGTTGCAATCTATCATGTTCCTTGAAAGCAACATAAGTTTTGGTGTAAGTCATCCAAAATCTGACAGCTTTTGCAAGTACCTTCTCAAACCTTTTCCTTATCAATTCTGAAACAATCTCAAACTTAATAGACTTCATTTATTTTCTCATTTTATCAAATTTCCTTTGAATGTTTTCAACTTTATGTTTCCAATATGCATTTTTAGTCACTGCTTCTAAAAGCCTATCATCATGATCCACTTGTGGGTAAAAAACTGAAGAAGATGGTAATTTATCCTTATACCTTTCCATTTCATGTCTTAAACTTTCATTTTTGGAAGCATATTTTTTATTGTCCATCAACTCTTCAATTTGAGCTTTAGTAAATTTGGTAACATTGATAGTTAGGTCAGCAATTCCAATTGGATAACTATCTCCCACTCTATGCACAAGAAGATGACCAAAGAGTTTGTGTGGGTCATCAATAACTCCTGGCCTCCTTTCTAGTGGATATAGAGTCCAAATATGAAGCATTGCATTATCAAGATTGTATCATGAGCCTATGTAAATTTTATCCATAGCTTCAGTGCTCAATTTTAATGTCTTATTTTGACTCTTCCTGAAATTATCAAATACAATCGCAGAACTTATACCCCAACTTGGGAGGATCATAACACCCTACTTTTTGTAGTAGTTCTCACCCTTTCTCTAGAGTAATATTTTCTATTTCTTTATCTACCCCCTCCTACAAATCCTTTAAGGCTTCTACTTCTTTCTCAAGAGTAATCTCCTTAATCTTTTCTCTTATTAGTTTTCATTTATATTCATAAACAAATGTTCTAAATTCTGGAGAATTAACAAAAGAATCATCAGAAATAAATTTTTGGCATGCAAGATGTCTAACATCATCAAAAAGATGATCTGAGGCCTCCAACTTAACCACATTTCTCTCTGGTGGGGGGCTCATACTTTTCAATAACAGGTTTAATTACTTGTATACATTCAACTTCATCTTCCTTTTCTTCATCACTTGCCACAGATGTATCAAGAGAGAAACTAACATCTGGGGTGGCCTGTGGAGATGTATGGTAGAGTGGAAGTACATTTTCAGCCTGCATGCCTATAACATCTTCTACGAAAGAAACATTTTTATTCTTTGGAACATAGAAGGTTGCACATACCTAGTTAGTTCAGCTTCATGTGAAAGTAATTTATCCAATCTTTCAAGAGGATCCTTTACCTTAGGGAAAGCACTTGTGTATAATGAATTATTATTCATTCTCCATGCTTCAGCCATCATCACTCTATTGTATACATCTCTTCTCTGGGTTGCATGGTGTTCATCAACATTCCTCATTAGGTCATCATATATAAAGAATACATGTTGATATCCTTTTAACTTTTGTTTCAACTTGACATTGTTGATAATATGTTCACTATCGAATCCCTTTCTCTCATTTCCCTTTGGAAAATTGTAATGTTCTAACTTGTCAATAAGTTCATATCCTTTATCAGAAACAATAGAAAAGTCACCAAAGCAAAGTGTACCAGGCATGATTGACTATTTTTTGTAGCATTTGAGATGCATAAATATGAATAAGCCATCTGCCTAACAATTTCCAAGTATGATATCCTATCTAGAATTGTTTTTGGCAATAGAAATGGGGCTCTTTCAAAACCATATACCCAAATCTTAGTATAGTCATTATAAGCATACCAGTCTCCCTAATTATGCTCAACTTTCCCTCTTTGATCTTTGTCCTTAGGTCAGAGAAATTTTTGTATTTCTGATGACAAATTATAGTCACAGGGGTGACCAAGAAGTTTGTAAAGTGATTTTACAAAATATTCTTCAAAGTATAAATAATGTAACCTAACGCATTTGTTGTCCTATATTGCAGTCCACATCTAGACAAGCATAATGTTACCATTATCATCCATATCTTTTATCCTCAAATGATTACTCTAGATTCCCATTGTTTTCCCTTCATGTAGGATGAGATGCATCAACAATGAATAATGTTTGAAATGGATGCATTCATTGTTGTTCTTGATAGAGGTGAGGTCCTTATTGAGATTAACTACCAAATATTCAGCATAATCAAATGGTCTAGCATCCTGGTTTTGTACATAAGATGTCAGAACCATTGGAGCTGTAGACATTAGTGCAGGAGCATCCAAACCAAAAACTTGACAAACAAAGTAGTAAGTATACTAAAAATATTGTTCAAATAACTCCACAGAGAATGGAGGGGAGTCATCATCCAAGAATGTGTTTAGTTGATTCCCTTCAACTTGTGGTCTATGCTAAGGCAACCTCCATCTCTTATAACTAGTGTCCATGTTGTGATACTCTTCTAAAAGGTCCCTAATTTTGAATTTCATATTAATGCTTGTGTCCAATTGAAAGACAACAAAAATATAATTCTTTGTGATAGGAACAAAAGAGGACCCATCTGCAAAATAAATCATGTGTGTTAGTGGGTCATATCTCTTTGCAAGTACCCTGATCAATTCCACATTAACAAATATATTTGGTACTACTAATCTCCCCAAATTCAATCTCCATGGGTTGGCCATAGGCTAGTGCCTATATATTTTCTTGTAATGATATATGAATAGGTCGTAACCCCTCATTGGAGTCCATGTGTGACCCAGTTGCTTCTATGAATAAAAGTTTTGAAAGCAATCAAAGAGGAAGAGGTCATGGCGGAAGGACTGGTAGAAGATCCTATGGAAACTGAAATGAAGATCGAAAGAAAAGTGAAGAAGTGGACACTAGTCAAAATAAAAAAGGAGATAGTGCCTACCACCCTTGTGACCAAAATAATGGTGAGTAAACAAGAAGAGGAAGAGTAAGACTTGGGCAAGGACCTAGAAGAGGATGTTTTAGAGGAACATGTTCCCAATGTGGAGAAGAAGGACATCAAGGAAGGACATATAGCAGACCTAAAGGTATTGCATGAGTTGCACATGTAGATGAAGATGCATAGTCTGAGCATTCTGAAGATGCTGAAATGGGAGAAACCTTAGTTGTTAGAAAAACCTTGTTAAATGAGGACAAAGAACCATATCAGAGGAAGTGTTTATTCCACACAAGGTGCAAGTGTGAAGGTAAGTGTAGTGATATTACTATGATAGTGGAAGCACTAACAATATTGTCTTAGAGGAGATGGTTAACAAGATTAAGTTGACAAGGAGAAGGCATCCACACCCATATCAGATTACATGGTTGCAGAAGGACCATAGTGCTTTGGTCAATGAGTAGTGTTTAGTCAAGTTCAAGATTGGAGACTACCATGATGAGGTGTTGTGTGAGATCATACTGATGGATGCATGTCATATGCTATTGGGAAGGCCATGGTAATATGATAGGTGCATTGTCAATGATGGCCATGCAAACACCTATTCCCTAATAAAGGATGGAGTTCATCATAAGTTGAAACCCTTGAAGGAGGTGGAAGAAAAGGTATGTAGTACTGCCAAAATTTTCTTGGTAGATGGTAGGAAATTTTTAGATGGTATGAAGCATAAGCATCATTGCTTTGTGTTTATTCCTAAGATCATCCAAGAGAAAAGTGAAGATGTACTAGCAGAAGTCTCATATCTGTTGGAAGAATTTTAGGACATTGTCTCTGATAATGTACTAGAAGGTTTGCCACCAATGAGGAAGATAAGTCACCAAATGGATTTGATACCAGGAGCTATTTTTCCAAATAAGGCAGCTTATAGAATGTTGGAGTACAAGACCACTGAGAGGGGAGGTGAATCAATGGTTTATAACCCTTAAGAACTTTTGCACCTTTTACATTCCAAGATAAAGAATGAGAGAGACTTCAATGATCTATCAACCACATATACACAAGTATAATGACAAATGATATGATCAAGACCTTAAACATATACATTAGGGCACAAAACATGAAGACAATAAACATCAAGCATAACACAAGATTTTTATGAGTGGAAAACCCTCATAGGGATGAAAAACCACTCAAAAAATGCCTCACTAGCAAAATATTGTCTCACTGACTACAAGAAGTCTTACTAACATGAATATGCCTCACTAGAAAACATACACTACTTACAGAAGATATAAACAAAATCATAGGGTTACTCTGTTTCCAAACAATTCATTATTTTATCTCTGCATCAATTCTTCTACAAAAACAATCTTCCTTATTTACCAATACCACCATATTGTATCTTGGCTGCACCTTCTTTATAGCAAGTCTTCAAGAAAACCCATTTCATTTTCCCTGCAAACAAATAACCTTTATATCCATTCACTATACAAGTTTTTCTTTGTATATCAAACTGCATAATCCTTCTTTCATACCATTGCAGTATGTTCTCATACTAAAAATATCTGCATACCTTGTCTCAGAGATAACGAGTATCAAATCATTGTTAATGAACCTCAATGTCAGTGTTATAGAATCACACTATCTTGTCTTACAAATAGGAGAAACTTGACTCTAATCTACTCCATTTCACTATATACATGATTGATAACTCTACATCATAGTACTTTTGTCTCTGTATGTAATTGTTTAGGTATGAAATTGGGATTGTTAGTGTTTTAGTTATTAGATGTTTGAATCCTCCTTTCACCCTTAACATTCAAGGACCTAGGGTAGAGTGGCCATGCATTATCATACCCTAGGTCACTGTGAGATGTAGGGAAACTTGGATTAGGGAATTTAATTGTCAATTTTCTTTCTCCTATGCTCAATTAACCACTAAAACCCTAATTTTGTAAAAAAAGTAGTAAATGGATGAATTTTAGAAAAAGCTCTTGTGGAGGGAAGTAAACTATCAAATCACAGAGTACATGTTTTCAAGGTTCTGAGGTAGAAAACTTAGGGACATAGGAGTGGGCGTCAAAGTCCAAGGCCCTAATTTCTATGAAGATTTGGAAACTCAGTCTACAACTCTTTCCTAGTGTTTTAGAGATCTTCTTGTCACAGAAGTTGGAGGACTAAGGAGCGAGCGCGCTAGTCCAAGGGGCAGATTTTCTTCCTATTCTATAATTTTGATACTTCAAGATGCTTTCCTGTAACTTCACTTTGTCCAGCTCCTCAACCTGTAACTTGCAACCATGAAAAATTTGGGAGGGGGTTGTGGTGCTTAGGAGCTTGCCTCCATCAAGCCCCGAAATGACACTTAAGTCTTCCAAACACCTTTGTTAGATAGAAAGTGCGTGCCCTTGTGAGGCATAGGAAAAATCCAAATGAAATAATGATTGAAAACACAATATGATATCACCTTGTAGTGAAGATCTCATGGGAGGAAGATGCTCTTCATTCCATGAGGCAATGAATGCTCAAATTTGTAAATACAAACACATAAACAACACAAGTCTACTCTTGCAACACAATGAAAGCCTTGAAATCACCTTTAGGATGTATAAACATAACAATTGCTATCTCCTTGTAATCTAGTTTCTAAATGAATGCCTAATCATGCTTTTATATGAAACTACAAGCATTCCCACCAAGATTTCATAAATTCAAAGTTACCATGTCAGCCTAGGGACCAAATAACGGTCATAAACCGACACTTAAAATTTGGGCCTGACCCAAAATAGGGTAGGACTAGGACACGAGCGCCCAAGTCCTCCCCCCTATTTTGGGCAGGGTTAAGCTCAAGGGGTTCTCCTAGGTCCAATTTGCCATGATACCTAGGGTTCATTCCATTGGGATGCCAAATTATCATGCAAGATGTCCTAAATACACAATAAAGACCTGGGAGCTAAACCTTATGAGGGAAAAGCCCACAAGGGGACATTTTCTGATGTTCCCGTATGTGTCTTAATCATCAAGTTCGAAGGGTCATAAGAACCTTGTATTAATTGATTTGTAAAGAGGAACTCTTTAGTGGCTACATTATTCATGAAATTAGGATCAATAAGAGTTCCATCTACAGGGTTTCCCATTATTTTCATGGTAATGTAAAGAGGTCCTTCATAATCTCCAATTGTTCTATCATGAGGTGTAAACACAATTTCAAGTTCAGGGACTTTTCTTTTCATGTAAGGTCTAGGAGAGAACCTATTGTTGTTGGTCTGATTAGAGGCCTTGTTTATATGCTTAAATCAATGCAAATCAGATTTAAAAGCTTCTCCAAAAGTATGTCAAAGACAAGTGCAAAACTAATGTAAAAATGGCCTTAAATGCTTGATTTTTTATTCTTTTTTAATGCAAATAAGTGAAATCAAAGGGTATTGTAAGGATTTTGGTCAAGTGTAGAAAATTATATGTTTTATATTAGTCCAAAACATAAATAGGATCCTTCACAACACACTCTTGATGCAAATACAAGATAATGCCAAGTCAAAATATAGTGAAAATATGTCAAAATAGGCACTTTTTTCACCAAAACTCAATGCAAAAGAGCATAAAAAAGGGTGTTGCAAGGAAAATGATGATGGAAATAAAATTACATCAGTATTAAAAGCCACTTAATGTCAAAATACCCAACACAACACACTTTTAGTGCCACTTAAGGTCAAACCCTAGTGAAAATATAGCAAAAATAGGCTATTTTTCACAGTTTTTCAATTCCAAGACCTAGCAAAAGGGGTGTTGTAATGAATTTTAGGAGGTGAAGAAAATAAAAGCAATGATATCAGTTATCTCAATCCATAAAGTTTGTTACAACACTCTTGGAGTGCAAACTAGGCCAAACCCTAGGGCAAAAACAGTAAAGATGTGTAGTTTTTCACCAAATTTTCAATGCGAGAGGCCAATCAAAAGGTGTTGTGAAGTTTTTTAGGAGGGGAAGAATTTAGTTACCCTGATAAAAACCAATTAGTGCAAAAATACCCTTCACAACATGCCTATGGTGCAAATTTAGAAGGTCGATAATGCTAAATTTAGTGAAAATTGGTGTTTTTGAAGCCCTAGGTTTTAGATCTTGACATAAAATGCTATGTGAATGTTTTGAAGTCTGATTTATGATAAAAATGAATTACTCTCAGATTTGAAAATAAATTCCAGGGTCTAATATGCCAAATGCAAATGCAAATCTAATGAAAATGCATGAAAATTGCTAATTTTTTGTTAGAATTTTCTATGCAAAAATGCAAATATTTTAAATCTAAATGCAAATTTAAACTAAAATGTAACACTAAAAAAAAATTCTAATTTTAATGAGCCTCTAAAACTAGTATAAAAATCTGAAAGAAGATTTTGCCTACTAACCCTAGATTTTGAAAATACAAGGTTATATGAAAATTGTCAAAATTTCTACAAAAGCCTAGCAAATTTATGATGAATATGCAATGCAAATTATTGAATATTTGTAATTTTATGTATTTTATATCAGATATGATGCAAAAATCATAAATTAGGGAAATTTAGAAAGAATTGATGTAATTTAGTAACCTATATGAAAATGCAAGCTAGGGTTTTCAAATTTTTACAAATTTTTCAATTTTTTTGTAATTTTCTCAATGCAATAAGATGAAAGACTATGTGAATGAATGAAATCAATATAAATCTGAAGACACACACTCAACAAGTTGCAATCTAAGTCCAAAAACATGGGTTCACCAAAAATGTTTAGGTGTGAATTTAGGATTGTTAAAGTTTTAGTTATTAGATGTTTGAATCCTCCTTTCACCCTTAACATTCAAGGACCTAGGGTCGAGTGGCCATGCACTATCATACCCTAGGTTTCTATGAGATGTAGGGAAAATTGGATTAGGGAATTTAATTGTCAATTTTCTTTCTCGTATGCTTAATTAACCATTAAAATCCTAATTTCGTAAAAACAACAGTAAACGGATGAATTTTAGAAAAAGCTCTTGCAGAGGGAAGTAAAATATCAAATTACAGAGTACCTATTTTTGGGGTTCCAAGGTGGAAAAGTTAGGGACATAGGAGTGGCCACCCAAGTCTAAGGCCCTAGTTTCTGTGAAGATCTAGAAAATCAGTCTGTAACTCTTTCCTGTTGTTCCGGAGATCTTCCCTCCACAAAAGTTAGAGGACTAAGGAGTCAGCACCCTAGTCTAGGGGGTAGATTTTCTTCCTATTTTGCAATTCCAACACTTTAAGATGCTTTCCTACAACTTCACTTTGTCCAACTCCTCAACCTGTAACCTGCAACCATGAAAACTTTCAGAGGGGGTTGTGGTGTTTAGGAGATTGCCTTAGTCAAGCCCTAGAAGGACACTTAAGTCTTCCAATCACCTTTGTCAGATAGAGAGTGCATGCCCTTGTGAGGCATAGAAAAAATCCAAATGAAACAATGATTGAAAACATAATATGATATCACCTTGTAGTGAAGATCTCATGGGAAGAAGATGCTCTTCATTCCATGAGGCAATGGATGCTCAAATCTACAAATACAAACACATAAACAACACAAGTCTGCTCTTGCAACACAATGAAAGCCTTGAAATCACCTTGAGGATGTATAAACATAATAATTGTTATCTCCTTGTAATCTAGTTTCTAAATGAATGCCTAATCATGCTTTTATATGCAACTACAAGAATACCTGCCAAGATTTCGTAAATTCAAACTTACCATGTCGGCCTAGGGACCAAATAACAGTCATAAACTGACACTTAAAATTTGGGCTTGACCTAAAATAGGGCAAGACTAGGGCGTGGGCGCCCAAGTCCTCCCCCTATTTTGGTTAGGGTTAAGCTCAAGGGGTCCTCCTAGGTCCATTTTTCCATGATACCTAGGGTTCATTCCATTAGGATGCCAAATTATTATGCAAGATGTCCTAAATGCACACTAAAGACCCGGGAGCTAAAACTTATGAGGGAAAAGCCCGCAAGGGGACATTTTCTGACATTACAGTAATACATATCAATCTTCTAATAATAAAATATCACTCCAACACATCATAAATATTCCTACATATCTGCATTTCTTTTCATCCAATGAAGACACTATTCAGTAATACTCATCCACCAATATATATGAAAAATTAGTGTTTCATTCCACTTCCACACACAATAAAAGAGAGAAGTTAAATATTTTTATTAACTACCTATCGCTGCATAGATACAAGGCCATCAAATTGCATCCATACCAGATAGTTGTTAGGGTTTTCAAAACAAATTAAATTTGGACCGTAGATTGCTTTATGCGTTGGCTTATGAGATTAAATGTAAGCCATTGATAACTTTTACCGCTCAAATGTACTTGATGTAACTAGAGAGCACCGGTTGAGGGAGAAAGAGGACTGGTTTCTAAATGACTTAAGACCCTTCAATAAGTCACTTTAAGTGACTTAACTGCTTATTGTAAGTTAGAGCAAAAACATAACAAAAAGCAACTACATAATGTGATGGGCACTGTAGACACCCAAAATTGACTCATTTCGCAATGAGCCATTTTATCATATTCCCACATTTGCATATGTTAGGTTGTCTAACACACTTGTAGTGCAAAATCCCATTCCCTCTTCTATCATCATAATTAATTAAATTTATTTAATTAATTATCTTTCTTCTATCCATAATTAAATAACCCTAAGGTTATTTAATTATGTTGTCATCTTCTATCTTATAAAAAATAAATAAAACCCAAGGTTTTATTTATCCCAAACCCACTTAAATAAATTAATAAAATTTAATTTATTTATTTCATTTTCCTCTTTTCCATTATGAAATTAAATAAAATAAATATTTTTATTTAATTTATGTTCAAAAAACAAATAAATTAAATAAAAATGGTTATTTTATTTAATTTTCCCACCTATTTTCTTCTCCATGTGCACATGAGTCTCAAATGGCAATAAATCAAAATTAAAATAAAAATGGAATTTGAGTTAACTCCACCAATTTTGGAAGCTTCCAATCTAACGAAAGTCATGTGGAGACATGTGTCGTGTGCACGTTGGTTCTCTTCTCACAACTCTTCTTGTCTGTTGATCTCTCCAATGCATCTCCACCATCCATTTTGCACCCTCTCTCACTATAAATGTGTCACTTTAGTACCATTTTCGCTCTCCTCACCATGCTTATTTACTTTTAGCTCTACATTTTCATATAGTTTTTCATCATTCATCAATCACATACTTAGCTTTTTTGCACCTACGCCATTTGCATGTCAATCCAACCTTCAACCATGGCAGGTTTTGATCATTTGGATGCATATTCTGAAGAAACAATCCATATGCAATACATGAATCACATAATCTAAGGAGTTTTACTTCATAGTTTACATTTTCGTTATTTTCTTAGATTAGATTCTTGGTAGTTTGTAGGTTGCACTTGTTTGATTTGATAAAATAGTGAATTTTCCTACATACATAAAATGGCATGCTCTGAGGGACCACTCGTCTGGTCAATCTCATTTTGATTTTGTTAAAAATTATATTTTCTGTGAAGTTCAGGAGTACGGATGTGCACTTGGTCAACATAGGCTCACCTTTGAAGTGCAGAAAATTACCTTTGTAAGGTTTACAATTGCCTCTAGCACTCAGAAAATCACTTGTGGCTAAAAATTAGATCACCTATGGATTACAAATGATCACCTATGTTTCAGAAAGGATCACCTCTGGTTTAAATTAGTTTTTTAGCTTGCTTTTTTAGTGTTCTTAGAGTTTGATCATTTGGTCTTTTTAGATTAGGGTTGCAAGCTGATGTATTTGCTAACCCTTGTCTTCATGGTGTCATGCAAGCTATTTTGACATAGGATCTATGGTTATCTTGGATTTTATCATATCTCAGGGTTCTTTTTCTTCTATTTTTATGACATACAGGCTTAGATTTGGCATCCAGTCATCTTTTTAACGTTAAGAACTCTTATTTATGATGGCTAGATCTTTGTTTTCTTTTTTATCTTGTTTTTTCGTAACACTTGTAGGCTGCATATGCATTAGGTAAATAGCGAACCACCTTTACTCTATAGTAAATAACCTTTGGTCTTTAGACAATAGCTTTTGGTCAAGATCCAGTCACTTATGAACCTCTGCAAATCACTTTTGGTCCTTGGAAAATCACCTCTGGTTAGCCTATTCCCCTGCAAATGCACCTTTTGTCTCTGTAAAATCATCTATGAGCCTCAGTAGTTCACCTGTGCACTATTCCATGTCACCTATGCACTATCCCCAGTCACCTTTGATTTATCAGCCCATCACCATCGCACTGTAGTAAATCGCCTTTGGAGTATTTCCTCTCACCTTTGCATTATTTCCCATCGCCTTTGTAGCACAGAGCATCGCCTTTGGTTTTCCACGAACTACAATCTATCCTCCTGGTCAAATTCCCATTCAGTCAATCTTTCACATCAAATCTGACCAATTATAGTCATCAAATCATCTCAATCAACTGTCTAATAGTAGTCAAATGAAACAACATCAACCAATCACCCCCTTTTGAATTTGCTCAACCTATACCTTGATCAATCTTTTACCAAATCAGTCAATCACCCCATCAGTCACTCCTATCTGTCAAAATCAAATCCATATGTGTTAAGAGAAATCATGCATGAATATCAAAATATATCAATAATACCCAATAACTCAATGAAATAAGAAACAAAGAAGATCAAACAACAAAGAACAAAACCTTGCAAACCTCTTTACTTCGTGGCTTCCATTGGTTGCCTATCTCGAATGATCTTGTGTATGAATATGGCCCTCAGAAGGTACACTTCCTTGCCATTGTTCCAAGATGTCAAGTGGGAATGGCTATGATAGGTTTCACAATAAAGAGATTCTTCAACACAATTGCAATGATAAAAGGGTGATCAAAAGATATGGAATGATTTGGTGCCAAAGGCACGCTACAATTCCTATAGAGTAACTTTACTAAAAGCTTGGATGATAGAAATGGAAGAATAGGGTTGTACTTATAGACTTGTGAGAGAGAAGATCAACAATCTAGAAAGAATAAGAAGATCAATGGTTGAGAAGACTTGAGAGGATGTGCGTCAATAGGAAGAGGACATGTGTCCTGCTCTATTTTGCATGAGAGGAATTGATAAAATAGAAGAATGAGTTAATTGAAGAGATTAATCAATTAATAGAATATATAAATCAGTTAAGAGAATTGATAGAAGAGTTAATTGATTAGAACTGGAGTATGGAAATTGTATGAGTGTGATAAGATATTTTAGCTCAATTAAATATTTTGAATATTCAATTGCATGTGCACAAGGATTGAATTATATTTAGAGATAACTCAATTTTTAGAGGAAATGGACAACTTAAATAAATATTTGGATTTATTTAAATTTAGACAAGATATTATTGGAAGAAACAATTAAAATATTGGTATTATTTAATTTGTTGGAGGATTTGGAGGAATTTAATTAAATAAATGATTTTATTTAATTGTTTGGAAGAATATGAATCAAATAAATTTGTTTATTTATTTATTGATAGAGGAATTCAAATAAAATAAATATTATAAATATTTATTCAGATAGAGTCATGTCATTTTCAGGTGTATACATTTTGCCCCTCTTTGATGCAATGTGTTTTATCACGTTGTTTCAAAGAATAGATTTTTCTGATAATGATACGTGCCCCAGTTTGCCCCTGGTATAGGTTTAACGATGGTAGGATGCCCCCTCAGGAGATTGGATGGGAAGAAAGGTTTGAAGGATGTGAGATGGACAATCTCATGATGAAGAAGGTGAAAAATAGGTTAGGGGGAAGAAAAATGGGTTACGATTTGGAGAAACGGGAGGAAATGGGCTGGGAAGTAGTCATGGTCGCCACATTGGTGGCAAGAGACACTGTGTGGCTTCATGAGTGTTGTCATTGATGGCAACAAAGTCCATCCCACACATCCACAGGACATGGTATGTCTATACCGGAAGTCAGATTGAAGAGTATTTTGGGCTGGTAAGCAAGAATAGAGCATGAAGTAAGGTCCAACAATCAGGTCTGAATCTCTCAGAGGAAGTATCTCAGGAAAGTGTGGAATTGGGGAATTCAAGAGGAGTACCATGACAAATAAATTCTAGAGATTGAGCCTCCAGTGATGAAAGAGTGAAAAGATATGAACACCTAAGTGTTGGGTTCCTGTTTGGCAGAGAAGACTGAGGAAGAACTGACCGGCAGAGCATTAGACTTTAATCCGGATGAGATATTGATGGTGATCAAGTTTCTTGAGGTATCATTCATGATTGGCCAACATGATTGATGACTTCTATAACTATCTTGTTGATACGCATCACTTAGCAACCATGGATTCAGCCGACAGACCAGAGTTTGGAAATATCTTGAGTTTTTCGGATGCCGACTAGAAAGATGATTGAAATCATTGATGCAAATATATACTGGATTGATTTCAGTATGAAGGTGTGTGTGGTGTGTTGTGTTATGTGAAGAAAAGTAGAGAGCAGTGTGGAAATAACAATACAGGTCCGGTATGTGATAGAATAGCAGCACTAAATCAGAGGAAGAATGAAGTGCAGTAGATCAGTTTATTAAGCTTAACTAGAACTGAACCTCAGCATATGTGGATGCTTCTCATCAGTTCAAGTATTTGGTTTCTTTCTTTAAACTATTGTAGGCAGTGAGCCTCTTGTGAGCAGTGTGCTCGGGTGGTGAGCCATAATTGGCAAGTGCCATTTTGTACTACCTTATTCTTCTAATAGAGAATACAATCTTGGGTTAGTCACCCCATGGTTTTTCCCTTAACAGGGTTTTCCACGTCAAAAATACTGTGTTATGTGTGTTGAGTTTATTTTTGCTTCCATGTTTTAATATTGCACTTATTGTTAAAGAAGAAAAGAAAGTCAAATAATTTAGATAACTGATTCACCCCCCTCTCAGTTATCAACAATTGGCATCAGAGCTAAGTTCCTCCTAACAGAGCCTAACAGCTTGAGGAAGATCTGGGAATCTCAATGGATATGTATGGTATGAGGGAACAACTTCAGTCTGCCCTAGATGATCTTGAGCAATCTCACTCTAAAGTCAATAATCTGAGGGAACGACTCCAACAAGTTGATGATTTCATTAATGAACTCAAAGAAAAACTAAGTATCTCAATGAAGAAAAGAAAGGAACTGTTTCAACAATTAGCAAGTCAAAGTGAAGCTAATGATACTAATGAAGATCTGTATGAGAAAACCAAGTTATGTGAGAAGTTATCAAAAGAGGTGATTATGGTAAGACATGAGATGGAATCAGGAGTTATGAAATTCACCCAAGAAATTGAAGAGAAAAGAAAAAGTAAAGATAATCTAAAACAATCTCTCAAGGAGAAGTCAGAAGACTGCCACAAAATGGATAGAATAATTAGGCATTTGGAATATGATCTTGAATAAGCTAGAGACAATGAAGAACAACTTGAGAATCAAATAGACACTCTTAAAAGGGATCTTCAAACATAAAATGAATACAAAGAGAAATTCAAGATAAGCTCTGCTCAACTTGAAGTTCTTCTTGAAAGCCAAAAGAGGGTAGATGACAAGCAATGCTTGGGGTATGAGAAAGGGGAAAGCTCCGGATCTGGTCAGAAGAACTCTGGATCAGGAAATCCAAGGAATATGCCTAGAAGACCTCTAGTAAGGCAACCAAATGCTCAAAGATATCCATCCTTCAATGGATACTACCATAATTGCAATAACTTTGGTCATAAAGCAAATCAGTGTAGAAGAAGAATGAATCAGACTAATTCATCCTTCACCGGACAGTGTTTTAACTACAAAAGGTATGGTCACAAATCTCAAGAATGTAGAAATTTGCAAATGAACAATTCATTCAATGGTGGATGTTTTACATGCAATAGAATGGGACATATGGCTAATCAATGCAGATCAAGAGGATATCAGTCAAATCTGCAAAGGAATGTTGTTTGCTACAATTGCAATAGATCTAGTCATATTGCCAAATTTTGTAGAATTAAGAATCAGGATAAAAGGGGTCCGATGCATCATAATCAAAATCAAGACAAAGGAAAAGGAAAAGTGAATCTAGATGAAATTCAAAGGGAGATGAAAAAGATTTGGGTAAAGAGAAGTACAAAAAATGTTGGGGATGGATCTGCACCACAATCTGGTTCTGATATTCCTTCCGGAAACTAAATAAGATGAGCTCTAGCTCAGGGGGAGTCAAAAAGGAGAACAAAATCCCCCAACCAGTCAATTGGTTCCTAAAATTGGTACATGGAAAGTTACGGATTAAAGGGTTCTCAGAGAAACATCTAAATAAGCCTTGGTAAAGATATGGAAGATCTACAAGAAGTTTAGAAGAGGTTAATCTTCCAAGATTGATCCGGTTTAACAGTTAGATCTAGTATGATTCAAATTTGAGGTATCTTGATCTAGGGATAAATGGAATGATTGGAGAAAGATAGATAGATTGTTAATATTCACCGAGAATAACTTTAAGTGCATCTCAGTGATCCAGAAAGATCTCTCAGGACAAGGAGAACAAAGCAACCGGAATAACTTAGGTTGTGCATTTATTGCAAAATGGAATTAGGGTTTGCGTAAAAATAAAAGGGTTCTTTGGTTCATATTTTGTACATTTACATTCGAGAAGAAGAGAGGAGCTCTGCAACAAATTGTCTCAAACCTCTCAAAGATCAACCGCAGAAGTCGATTCATCCAGCAATCTGATCCGGCTCATATCGTGAACCCTAGAAGCATAAAAGGTATTTTCCACTCTTGAATATCTCTCTCTGAATCTTTGAAAGATGGCTACTCTAAATGTTGTGAAGATCACTGATAGGCCACACCCTAAATTTAAAAAACATCCCTATAAATCCCTAGAAGTTGATCCCCTAGGTGCATTTTCTAGCATTCCGCATGGAGTTCTGCATATAGAAGATGTTAGGCTTTACATACACACAAATATTAAAGAATTTGGGGAATCCAAGATGATGGATATCTACCACAAGGAACTGATAGATGAATCTTTTGAACTCAAACCTCAGTACAAGGCCATCCGGGATAAGCATTTTGGACATTGCATTCATTTCCCCTATTTTGCTGAAGATGATTGGGTTCGGTATGTTCTGAGCAGAATGCATGACAACTTTATGTGGTTGATGAGGCCATTCAAGATAACCAACGATGAAATTAGGGTAGTAACTAGATTGCACTCATATGGTGGGTTGCCTACTCTCAAATTAGTCAAAAATGAAACTGTAAGTCAGGCTACCGGATCAAAATTTGACAAGAGAGCAATGACTATAGAAGATATCATTGATCTGGATATTAAGTTTGCATCTATGATAATTGGTTATAAGATATATCACTCTAGCAGGGAGAATTCTGTATCCAGAACTACAATCTATGCTACTTATCAGATGTTAAGGGAGAATGTAGATTATGATCTTTGTGAACTTCTAAGCCAACTGTTGGAAAACCTACAAAAGATCAAGAAGGACAAGAAGAACTCATTCAAGTATGGTGGGCTAATACTATGTTTGTTCTTTTACGTTATGAATGAGCTACCTAGATCTAGTGGTTGGGTATGGCAAAATGACAGACCGGTTGCCATTCAAATCATAGATTACATGCATGGGCTTGGTGATGCCAAGGCTCAAAATACAGCTTTCTGGGGATACTTCAAGAACTTTCAAAGTATGATGCAAGCTAGAGAAAGAATCCCCCAATCATTGGTTGAGAAGTACAAGGATACAGTGTGCTTTATGGTAGACACTAATCAATGTCTAATGGAAACAGTAGAGCCAAGGATAGTTTGGATTATGCCAATGGGGTATGAGGTGGATAATAAAATTCTGGAACTAGATGTCCAACACCTACTAAGTCAGCCCAAGGACCCTAAGGGAGAAAGGTTTGGAACCTTCCAAGAGTTGAGTGTAAAAGTTCATGTTGAACTTAGACAGCCTAAGATCAAGAGGAAAGTGAGAAGGGAAGTAGAAGAAGTCGCCAAGAGATATGGAATATCAAAGGAGGTAGTTGATTCCAGTAGAGAGAAGTTGGAAAGGGCAGAGAAAGAAAGACAAGAAACAAAAAAAGGAAGTGCTCTGGTGCAAGCCCCCTCACAGACCAAATCCTCCAAAAGCTCTGCACTAGCCACCTCTAAGAGTCAAAAAGCCTCAAAATGGGAAGTCAGGACATCTGGAAAGGGAGAGAAGAGAACTAAGACAAAGGCCACAAGGTCTTACATCGGTCAGAACAATGATGAAGAGACAGAATTAGATGAGGAGATCAAGAAAATGAAGAAGAAGAAGAAAACATCCGGTGAACCCTCTACTAGTCATAACAAGGAAGAAGAGGTAGAAGAATTTGTTGAAAGGCCTACTCTCTGCATTGATGATATCATCAAGTCAGTCACTATGGATGGGAACTTGAAACCAATGACTGAATTTTATGATGATTATAGTGAAACTGATCAGAAGATCCTACAAGAAGCCACAGTCAAGTATCTAAACATCTACAACAAAGTATTCATTGAAATCATCTCCTTAATTCCCAAAATCCTAGAGAAGGAACTTGAAATAAGAAAGAATAATGCCAAGGTAAAGGACCTGGAGATCCAGGAACAGATAGCTATTCAGCTCTACCCTTCCATCACTCCAAAACAAATGAACATGATCTTCAAGGATTGCAAGGATGAGTTCTAGAGAAAAGCAAGAATGAATCAGCTTATGCTTGGAGAGACTGAGAAAGTGGCAAAAGAAACTGAAGACATCCTCCGGAATGCCTTCAAGAAATTCAATCTCCTTGTTATAGAGGACATAGATGATGAACCTACTAAGAAAAATGCAGAAGATCCAAAGGAGATAAGTGAGGAGAGGACTAAGGACTTGGATTCCTCTATACCAAAAGAGGTAGTCCATGAAGAAGCAAATATCTCTCTTCCAGATCCCCCTACTGACTCTGGAACTGAAGGAGAAGAAAGAAAAGATGAGAAATGTTGTCAAGAAGAAGAAGTCAAGGGAAGAGAAAAAGATCAAATAGAGAAAACCCCAGATGACAACTCTGAGGCCACAGAAGGGAAGAAAACTCTGTCTCTAGCAAGAGACACTGTAGAAGCAATCAAAGACTTCCTAACAAAAGAAACGATGGAATTAGATAAACCAGAACTGCTTCAAGGACCATTCAATTTTGATTCCCTCTCCCTAGTTCAAACAATGAAGATAGCATCCTTTGCTTCAGCAATGGCAAAAGAAAAACTTCTGAAGTCTCACATGGAAGACTGTGAGATGATAGAGATTGCATCTGGTGTATTGGAGAAGATAATGCCATCCTTTCAAAAGGATCTTTCAGCCTCCTCATCCAGTAATCTAAAATCTTTTGTTAATTCTGTTAATACACATTTTGACTCTTTAGAGAAAGTAGCAGAAAAGAAAGTCCGGAAAGAGTTTTTGGGTAAGAGATTCTCCGAAGTACAAGGGCTAATAACAAATGATAGGTGAAATATGGATATTGGAATAAAGAGCTTAGAAAATGCTCTTAAAGATGGTGGAGAAATATATAAATTTTGTTTATCCTGGTCTAAAGTGACAAAGGATATTGAGAAGAAAGTGAAAGAACAAGAGGATAAATTGTCAAGTTTATCTTAGAATTTTGATCCTCTCACCACATCCATAACAAACCAAGAATGCCAGACTATTGTCATTCTAAATGAACTAAAGAAAATTGAAAAGGAAAGGAAGAATATAATAAGTAGGATGGGTGAACTTAGAGGGATAGTTATCCCTAAGTTAGAGGCCATGCATGAGGCCCTAACTGATGCTCAGACCACAGCCCGGACCAGTGATCCGATAGATCTAAAGAAGGCAGAAGCTTTTACATTCCTGTTGAGTGGTCACATCTCAATTTTGGATAGGATGAAACAGAGTTGGGCAACAAAATTTGTCCAGTTGAAGACAATTTTTGCAGATATACTTCAGTATATGTAAGTATGTTATGTATATATATTTATGTGGCCAAGTATAGATTGTTTTTGAAAATTTTGGTATGTAGATCCTACCCTTTGCCATTGATGTCAAAGGGGGAGTGAGGAGCAGTGAAAAATGTGGAATCTAGCTAAGGGGGAGCTTCAGAAAAGTGTACATAAGAACAGAGCATCAGCCAAGGGGGAGTATGCTATAACACTTAGTCATTTTTCACTAAGTGTTGCCATCAATGCCAAAAGGGGAGATTGTTGGCAAGAGACACTATGTGGCTTCATGAGTGTTATCATTGATGGCAACAAAGTCCATCCCACACATCTGCAAGACATGGCATGTCTATACCGAAAGTCAGATTGAAGAGTATTTTGGTCCAGTAAGCAAGAACAAAGCATGCAACAAGGTTTGACAATCAGGTCTGGATCTCTCAGAGGAAGTATCTCAATAAAGTGCGGACTTGGGAAAGTCAAGAGGAGTACCATGACAAATAAATTCTAGAGATTGAGCCTTCGGTGATGAAAGAGTGAAAAGATATGAACACCTAAGTGTTGGGTTCCTGTTTGGCAGAGAAGATTGAGGAAGAACTGACCAGTAGAGCATCAGACTTTATCCAGATGAGATATTGATGGTGATCAAGTTTCTTGAGGTATCATTCATGATTGATGACTTCTATAACCATCTTGTTGATACGCATCACTTAGCAACCATGGATTCAGCCGACAGACTAGAGTTTGGAAATATCTTGGGTTTTTTGGATGCTGAATAGAAAGATGATTGAAATCATTGATGCGGATATATATACCAGATTGATTTCGGTATGAGGGTGTGTGTGGTGTGTTGTGTTGTGCAAAGAAAAGTAGAGAACAGTGTGGAAATAACAATATAGGTTCGGTATGTGACAGAACAACAGCACTAAAGCAGAGGAAGAATGAAGTGCAGTAGATCGGTTTATTGAGCTTAACTAGAACTGAACCTCAGCATATGTGGATGCTTCTCATCAGTTTAAGTACTTGGTTTCTTTCTATAAACTATTGTAGGCAGTGAGCCTCTTGTGAGCAGTGTGCTTTGGCAGTGGGCCCTAATTAGCAAGTGCCATTTTGTACTACCTTATTCTTCTAATAGAGAATACAATCTTGGGTTAGTCACCCCGTGGTTTTTCCCTTAACAGGGTTTTCCATGTCAAAAATACTGTGTTATGTGTGTTGAGTTTATTTTTGCTTCCATGGCTATGTATGCTTACATGTTTTAATATTGCACTTATTGTTAAAGAAGAAAAGAAAGTCAAATAATTTAGATAACTGATTCACCCCCCCTCTTAGTTATCAACACACACAGCTAGTTAGGGTTCACTTGCTATATTTAGAAGTTGGGTCCACAATCCTAGTCATTTGCACACTTGTCCTTTGTTAATTGGTCCCTTAGAGCTTAGGAGAGTAGAGGAGCTATATCAATCAATATAGATATAGATATTCGATGCGAGGAGCATCAATTTGAGCATGTTCGACGGTTCGGGCAGCTAGCTAACATAGGACCACCAGTATGTACTTCAACAAAACTTACCTAGGGTCATTTATTAGTTTCATAAATGCTAGGGAAACCTACTAGAATGAATGCGTCGAACTACAGTTCGGTGCATTTACTAGCTGAAACTGTGCATTTGTTGCAGTTCGGTGCATTTGCATTGTAAATCCACGCATATGTTCTTTCAATGCATCTATTCTGCGAAGTCGCGCATCTGTTACAAAGTTGTGCATGTGCAATATGTAGCTAAGCTTTTGTTTATTCAGTGCATATGTTAGTTAAAGTTGTGCATTTGTGCTAAAGTTGTGCATTTACTCAAAAGTTTAGCGTATTTGCCTGATTTGGCGCATTTGCATTTTGATACTCAGTTATTTACTGAAATTGACTCAATTGACATCTTGATTTGATGCGTCAATTGATAAGCAATCTCTGAGATTGATAGAATGTAGACAAGAGATGATATGCTTGTGTTGATCAATTTGATATGATAAGTAAGTGATAGGATACTTTGATAGATGAGTAGGTTTGCCTTGATACAGTTATGGTTGATGCCTTGTTTTGTGTGATTTGTAGGAGGATACTTCAGATACGCTGATGTCACAAGAGCAGTTTCCCTTGCTGATGTTGTGGCACTACATGCTTATAGAGGTTGACTGGTTGGCGCTTGGTGCTATGGGTTTGGATTATGTTTGCTTCTTGCCTGAGGTTTGTGCGAACCTTGATTTATTGACTGTCGCGGTGGAGCGCTTCCATACTGAGGATGTGACATTCCATCTTCCCACTGGTGAGATCACTTTTACTTTGGAGGATGTCTACAGGATACTGCACCTGCCTATAGTAGGTGAGCTTTTGGAGTACAAGTCACAGTGTGATGCTAGACTAGAGGAGTGTCAGCGGGTCTTTGATGATCTCGAGTTACAAGGTTAGGTGATCTTCTGGTAGGATATGTATGACTATTATGACTACTTCTCGGGGATTGTGGCAGGATTGATCGGGGGTGTGGTATGCCTCGATAGATGATCTCATGGGTTTCTGATTGGCTGGGGTAGGACACTAGAGAGGATGGTTATAGAGGGCACTCATTTTGCATGGGGTGTATGTGTGTTATCTCATTTATACCATGATATGCATTAGGTAGTGTATCGTGGAATAGCCAGCTTGTCTACAAGCATCTCCTTGCTATAGTTCTGGGCATGGGAGCATATAGCCATGACTTGGCTGATTTGTGTGTTTTCTAGGTAGCCAAGTGAGCCTTATTCTTATGGATATGTACGTGTAGTTTCCCAGCATAAGCTGGGGAATCTAGAGTACTAGTGCCATCTGTTGGATAACGTAGACAGAGTTATCTGGTGACCTTATATAGATTGCGAGCCATGGGAGGATGAGGATGATGAGCTTCCCTACATATTCTAGAATCAGTGGCTGATTGGGTGGACCCTATACATTCTAGAGAGACACATAGTGACTCATGTTCTCAGGTAGTTTGGGAGGAGACGGGAGCAGCCACAGGGGCAAGCCTTGTTTGCTAGGACTTATGTAGAGCGCTTATGATTGGGCCCTGTTGCATCTTATGAGGAGGCCAGAGAAGATTTGTTGTAGATACCCTACCAGGCATGGCCCATGAGGCGCGAGATTATGGATGTCAGCATGACATGCAACTATGAGGACTGGTTCATGGCACACTCGTTCCCTAGATACTCAAGACCAGAAGTGTTAGCTCCTCACCTGGAGGAGGTGGAGTCAGATGAGGAGGATGGTGGAGGCAGGAGGAGGAGGAGACGGAGGAGGAGGAAAGGAAGATGAGGAGATGGAGATGATGGAGGTGATGGAGGAGGGGATGGTGGAGTTGGAGGTAGGCAGAAACAGAGGTGGAGAGTGGTGGAGGGCCCATCCCAACAGCAGGTGGCTCCGTAGGTTGCACAACAGCAGGTGGCACCGCAATAGGTGTAAGCTTAGCAGCAAGTTATTCAGTTGCAGGTTGCATCATAGTAGGTGCAGGTACCACAGGTTGTGGTTGCTCCATGGGTGCCCCAGGCTCCAGGACATATTGACCCATAGCATCAGGCACAGGTGGGGGTTGTTACTATGTTGCGGAGCTAGCTAGGTAGACTAAAGCATAGCTGCAAGTCACAAAGTCTCATAGAGAGGTGGATGCAGTAGTTATTGCAGGTATGACTACAGAGCGAGATACATCACTGACCAAGCTATGGGCCTTGACGGTCGAGATGGATGCAACCATGGCTACCATGGGTATAGATGGGGCTACAACATTCTTGGTCACACAGGTCACACAGGTCTAGGGATAGGTTGTGCAATTATAGACTCAGATTGCATAGGTTTAGGGTGAGCTTGCCAGAGCATAGGCTCAAATACAATATTATAGAGGATTATACCATGGGG
Organism: Cunninghamia lanceolata; assembly: GCA_027924645.1. Classification (NCBI taxonomy): domain Eukaryota; kingdom Viridiplantae; phylum Streptophyta; class Pinopsida; order Cupressales; family Cupressaceae; genus Cunninghamia; species Cunninghamia lanceolata. Next base: position 3,136,991 of record BSBN01000913.1, read on the forward strand.
CAATGTCAGTAGACCAGAGGGCACTGGTGCAGGAGCATATGTTTGACTACATGCCTCCATGAGGCCATTTTTGTAAAATTTTCTTTGGTTCGGTGTCTTGATGTTGTAATAAGGTCTAATAGACCATTTTGTATATGTATGAGTCCATTTTTGGGTTTAGGTGGTCATTTTAGAGTCACTTATTAAAAATTGCAATAATTGTCAAAGTTGTCATTTTGTAAAATTGCAAAAAGTGCATAAAATGGAAGATGAAGGGTAAATGGGTATTTGAACGGTTGGGAAGTTAGAAAATGGTTGTAATAACTTAAATATGTCTTGTAAAATTGAATCCCATGAGGGGAGATGGTTGGAGAAGGTTGGAGAATGTGGGTTGTTACATTTTGATGTGATATCAAAAAAGATACCCTTGTTTCTACATTTCTAAGTGTTAAATTACTGTTTCAGAGTTTTGTACCAATTTGTATAGCCTTTATATGACTTGAATGTGGTATTAATGGAAATATTATTGAGTCTACTTTTCATTTCTTTTTTTTTCATCAAATTTCATTAAGATTTGAATAAGTTATGGCATTTTTATTGAGGGTAGGTCTGCAGAGTTTAATTTTCTAAAAAATGCAGTATGAAAATATGCATGGTACGGCTTGGTACAACCTCACATTGATGCATATAATAGATGGATGGAAATATATGTATTTCTAGTTTACAATTATTTTTGTTTGGTATAATTTAATTAAGTTTTGTGAGAGATATTGCAATTTTGGTGAGGACAGGTCTGAATGCTGCCTAGGGTTTGCAGTTTTGGGGAAAGAGTCATAACTTTCTCTCCTACCATTGGATCTTCAGGAAAATTGGAGGAAAAGTATGTATTAATGTTCTCTTCAACCTCACAAAATAAATTAGATTAGTTATTTTATTTTTTAAATTTATTGAGGATAGTTTGTTTCATTTTGTGAAGTATGTTTAAAACAGTCAAGTGCCATGAAGTATGAGTCATGTGAACATTGTGTTGAGTTATTTGTTGAGTTGAGTTGTTGGTCCTCCTACCTCTATATTAAATTGGTATCAAAGTCCAAAGATCTAGGCAAGGAAGTTTTTGGAGTTTGTGTGTTGTCTTTTTGCAGGTTAAAGGAAGAACCTAGGATGCCAAGAGACTAGGCCAAGAGAGAAAAGAGAAGAGGGCTTGAGGTGAGGTGTCAAAGACAAAGGAAGCAAGGTGAAAGATACTTTCTTGAGAAAGAGAATGGATTGGTTTAGGAAAGTAGTGAATGGTAGTTTGCAAGGTAAGGAGGTACCAAATATGAGGCAAGAGATGAAAAAGAGAAAAGATGACAAGACAATAAAAGAAATGAGAAAGAAGGAAAAAGAGAAGGCAAGGCAAGAGGAATTTGACCAAAAGATTAGAAAATTGACACAAACCATAGAAAGAATGGAAAGGGAACTACATCAGTGGAGTAGTTGGCATTTTCCATTAAGTAGAATGATGCAATGGCCCATTAGAAAGATTGTACAAAGAAGAAGAAGACAATCAAGGAAAGTAGCCATACAATAAGAGGTAAAGTCTGAATCCAAGGTTCAAGATGTGCAAGGTGAGAAACATGATGCTACAATTTTTTTGTTTGATTTTGATAAAGCTATTAGTGTTAAGATTAATGATATGGTTGTTGTTGATCAAATGATTGATGAAATTGTTGTTGATGAAAAGATTAATGATGAAAAGGATAATAATGTTAAGGTGGATGAAGAAGAGGATTTATGGGAAAAGTTTGCAGCTAGTGAGAGTGAGGTTGGCATGAGTGGATAATTTGTTGTAGGTGGAAACAATGAAGATGATAATGGTAGAAAGTTGCAGCAGTTGGTCTTGAAGGACATGGTTGAAGAGGAGTTTGTAATGCAAGGAAGCAAGGAGGAGACCTCAAGGTCTCAATATTTTGTTTCTAACTTTTCATTGGATTATATATGTGCAGGCTATAAAGAACAAGAAGAGGTCTATGAAGACATAAGTAGTGATACTGAACCATATATACAAGAAATGGAGTTTTGGAATCTACAAGTTGCAAAGATTATGGATAGAAGAAGGCACAAGAATTAGAAGATCGAGAAGAAGAAGATAATTCAATGGGGCTTGAATTCTTTTTCCCCTGGGAGTTTGGTGTAGGAGCATATGTTTGACTACATGCCTCCATGAGGCCATTTTTGTAAAATTTTATTTGGCTGGGTGTCTTGATGTTGTAATAAGGTCTAATAGACCATTTTGAATATTTATGAGTCCATTTTTGGGTTTAGGTGGTCATTTTAGAGTCACTTGTTAAAAATTGCAATAATTGTCAAAGTTGTCATTTTGTAAAATTGCAAAAAAGTGCATAAAATGGAAGATGAAGGTTAAATAACTTAAATATGTCTTGTAAAGTTGAATCCCATGAGGGGAGATGGTTGGAGAAGGTTGGAGAAGGTTGGAGAATGTGGGTTGTTACATTTTGATGTGATATCAATAAAAGATACCCTTGTTTCTACATTTCTGAATGTTAAATTGTTGTTTCAAAGTTTGGTACGGATTTGTATGGCCTGTATATGACCTAAATGTGGTATTAATAGAAATATTATTGAGTCTACTTTCCATTTATTTTTGTTGTATTAAATTTCATTAAGATTTGAATAAGTTATGGCATTTTTATTGAGGGTAGGTCTGCAGAGTTTAATTTTCTGAAAAATGCAGTCTGAAAATATGCATGGTACGGCCTGGTACAACCTCACATTGATACATATAATATATGGATGGAAATATATGTGTTTCTAGTTTACAATTCTTTTGGTTTGGTAGAATTGCATTAAGTTTTGTGAGAGATATTGCAATTTTGGTGAGGGTAGGTCTGAATGCTGCCTAGGGTTTGCAGTTTTGGGAAAAGAGTCATAACTTTCTCTCCTACCATTGGATCTTCATGAAAATTGGAGAAAAAGTCTGTATTAATGTTCTCTTCAACCTCACCAAAGCAATTGGATTAGTTATTTGATTTGTTAAATTTATTGAGGATAGTTTGTTTCATGTCAATGTTTCATTTTGTGAAGTATGTTTAAAACAGTCAAGTGCCATGAAGTATGAGTCATGTGAACATTGTTTTGAGTGATTTGTTGAGTTAAGTTGTTGGTCCTCCTACCTCTGCATTAGGCACCCAGCTACATGAGTCAGTCAGTGGCTTCTTAGAGAGTAGGTGGGTCATGATCAGTGGATTCTTCCATGGGTCCATAGTAGTCAGGGGTTTGTAGAGGCGGAGGCAGAGAGGGGAGTGCTGGGAGCAATGCCCCCCGACAGTAGGGTTAGGTGCTACCTGTACCGATATTTTTCTTATGTATATACATTTTTTTATGGCTCATGGATAGCCTGATATGTATGTACTTATCTCATTTTGTATAGTTACTGAGACATGTATCATTATTTTTGCGATGTATGTATACTCCTTTTATGATTTGACTCACAGATGGACTTTGATATTGTACACTTGGACATACATTTTATTGTTATATGATGATGCAGCTTATGATTCTCTATATGTTGTTGTTATGTGATTTATCATAGATGCATTCTATCTTATGATGTTTCACATGTGATGCACACATTTTATGATGTCTATATGATGATATGGCTTCTATATGCATTTGTCTATGTTTTTTATTTTTATGTTTAGACACTATGTATGCAAATATGTTATGATGACACAAATGGATATAGATGATCTAAATGTACCTATATGTATGCACCTATATGTTCACATGCTATGATGATCTAATGCAGACTTAGATGATTTTATGTATGCACCTAATATACAAATGTGAATGTTATCTATATGATTATGCAGTTTTATGAGATGATCTACATGTACTTGTCTATATTTTTGATTCTTTTGTTGACACTATGTTATGCTGATGTAAATGTACATATGGATGATATAATGCATGATTATGTATGCAAATGATTTAATCATGTTAATGACTATCTCATGTACTATGATATGCAAATTATGCCAAGTTTTTGTTATGTCCAAATGTAATCAATCAATGCAGAAATGACACAATGATAGATAGAAGACTGATTGATAGAGGAAATGTGAATGAAAGGATCACAAGCTTTTATTTGCAAACATTGATACTCTACATAGAATTTTATTGCATGGGATATGGATCCTTTGTGGATTCTTTCAAGATGTGAATGGTTTTTCCATCTTGATATTGCAAGTATTTTGAAGTGCTTATTTCATCATTGGGCTTTTTTGTTTTTTTGTGTTTTTGAAATGTTGTAAGATAATACAAGCATCTAGGTATAATTGAACTGAGATGACCTGAGTATCGCTTACATGAATTTTGATTCAGCAAGTTAATACATGCATCTAGGTATAATTGAACTAAAATGACCTAAGTATTTATTGCATATCAACAGATAAGGATTATACCTGTTTCATGTTTAGACCTCTAATGTCCTCAATGATCATTGTGTTGATCATGTCTTTAGACAAGGAGTCACATTACTAAAGATAAACCCACAAGTAGCAAACAAAGAAAATAATCATGCCCCCATCATAGCATCTCTAGTTTTTACACATCCTTGAGTAGCATAGGAAACATTGATAACAAAAAGTGAAGACTTTAAGACACCACTAATCGAAACAAAACATTCTTGTGTTAGATGGATCTTTCTTGCCATAATTTAGATAGAATCATTTGGATCATTTTGGTCCTTATTTTTTCTTTACTTTGGATAGGTTGATGTCTTGCATCAAACTTCTGTTTGAAAGAAGATTTTTTTTGCACTTGCTTGCCTGCTGAAAGATACCACAATCCTTATTGGTGAAACGGACCCTAAGGGACTGATCTAATGCCTTGGGGGCTCATTGAAAATGGCCTTGCCTATGTGACAATGCAGAGGCAATGTAGTTAGATACTTGGACCATGTGGACCTAAGACCTAGGTGAGGAGAGACTGCGTGGTTGCAAATGGACTAGAGGATAGACGACAAGATACTGGATTGACAGGAAGCCTCAGGGGCGCATTGATAATGGCCTTGCCTATGTGATGACATAGAGGCAATGCAGTTTGGGGTGACCCTATGATACTGACAATGGACGCTATGACAGGTTGACACAATGGATATGATACTGGATAGGACATTAGTTAATAAGGTGATAAAAATAGAGAGTATCAAGCCATGATAGGTTATTGTTAGGTGGTGGATACGAAATAGGTATGATAGAAAGATGGAAAATGGTAGGAAGAAAAGATAGAAGGTGATTATTTCCCAAAGATGGAGGAAGTTGTTCGCATCGCAGAGAGTGCCTGTTTGCCAGGTTTTCACTACTTTGCTTTTATTGCAATGCTTGTTTTTGTCTTTTCTCATTTTTTTAATTTTTTTTCTAATTTTTTTATTTTTTTTGCTATTTTGCTCCCTTACATTAGGGTTCTCTTAGGTATAGAATTGGAAAAGATGCATACTGTTGATTGGGTCATCGAATAGCTCACCTTCTGATGTTTCCAATTGATATGCTCTTGATCCATAGGCAGCAATGATTAATAAGGACCAAGCCAGTTGGGTTCAAACTTACCTTTCTTTTTTTGATCCTGTTGATTGCGAAGATTTTCCTTAAGTACTAGATCACCAATGTTGAAGACCCTTGGGTAGACCCTATGATTGTAGCTTCATGACATTCTCTATTGGTAGGCTTTGAGATGATTGAAAGCATTTTGTCCCTTCTCCTCCAACAATTCTAACTCTTGTAGTCTGGTAACTCTGTAGTCTTCATCAGTGATAAGACCTTTTAACGACACCCTCAAAGATGGTAACTCGACCTCGATGGGAAAAATGGCTTTGGATCCATAGACAAGGGCATATGGGGTAGCACTTGTGCGAGTGCGTATACTAGTTTGATAGGCCCACAGAGAGGGATTCAGTTATATGTGCTAATCACAGCTGGCATTGTTGACTATTTTCTTAAGGATTTTCAAGATTGTTTTGTTGGATGCCTCTGCCTAGCTGTTGCCTTGTGGATAGTAAGGGGTGGTGAAACAATGTTGGATTCTGAATTTGTCACAAATCTCTTAGACATCCTGGTTCTTGAAAGGTCTTCTATTTTCTGTGATGATGGATGATGGAATTCTATATCTACAAATGAGGTAATTGAGGATGAAGGAGGCAATCTGTTTGCCTATGACATTGGTGAGTGGAACGAATTCAATCCACTTGGTAAAATATTCAGTGGCGGTTATTATGAACTTGTGACCATTGGATGATGGAGGGTGAATTTTTCCCACAAGGTTGAGTCCCCATTGACAAAAGGGCCAAGGTGTCATTAAAGGTTGTAGCTCCTGAGCTAGTGCATGGATGAGGTTACCATGTATCTAGAACTGCTTGCATTTCTTCACAAACTGATATGAATCAGTTTCCATGTTCGGCCAATAGTATCCTAAACAGATTAGTTTCTTAGCTAAAGAAGGACTGCTAGAGTGTGTTCTGCAAATTCCTTCGTGCATGTCTCGTAAAGCAGTTTGAGATTCTTCATGTTCTAAACATCAGAGTAAAGTACCTTCTAGACCTTGTTGTTATAGGGTGTCAGCAATAATGGTGTAACGGGAGCTTTGGCCAATGAAGGTTCGGCATTGGTTAGAGGATAAGTCAGGTGGTAGGGTGTTATCCTTGAGGTAAGTGAAAATCTTACCATACAAGGGCAAATCAGATCCTATTAAGAGGCATATGGAGTGTGTTTCAGGGGTATCATAAGCTACCTACATAACTAACTACACCAAGAACTCATACCATGACTCATTCTCTAGTATCTTGAGAAGCGAGGTGATGGTTTCCATGGCATCTGCTGCTTTGTTTTCAATGCGAGGTATTTGCTCAAAGGAGATGATCACAAAGTACCCTTTAAAGTCATCTACCATATGCTTGTATGGTATTAACTTGTCATCTTTGGTCTGATAGTCATCATTGACTTGATTGATTACCAGTTGGGAGTCATCATAGACATGTAGCTCCTTTACTTTCCATTCTGCTGCCATTTTGAGACCAATGACCAATGCCTCATACTCTACTATATTGTTTGTGCATGGGAAAAGCAGATGATAAGACTTAGGTATGGTGTCACCTTAGGGAGTGACCAACAAGATTCCTGCCCTTGATCCATGGTTTGTATAGGATCCATCAAAGTAGATTTTCCATGAGTGTGTTCTGACATTGAAAATAGATTCATCTAGAAACTCGAATGTCATTGGTGTGGTATCATGCAATGGTGCCTTTGCTAACTAATCGATAATGATTTGACCTTTGATAGCCTTCCTTTCTACATACTTGATGTCATATTCACTTAACAACATTACCCACTTGGCTAGGTGGCTTGTTAGAGCTACTTTGCTTAATAGGTATTTTAGTGGATCTATCTTTGCAATAAGCTTGACTAAATGTGCTCGCATGTAATGGCATAGTTTTTGGGAAGCAAAAACCAAAGCAAGACACAATCTTTCTATTTGAGAATATTGTAATTCATAACCTACCAATGTATGACTGATGTAGTAGATAGCCCTTTCTCTGCCTTCATAATCCTGTTGTGCTAAGAGGGTTCTCAGAGCTGTTGGCGTAGCAGATACATATAGATATAATGGCTTACCTTGGATAGGTGGCATTAGAATAGGCAGATTCATGAGGTACTTCTTTAGTTTGTGAAATCATTCCTCACACTTTTCATCCCATCTAAATGGTATATTTTTATGCAATAGTTGAGTAAAAGGTTGACACTTGTCTGCCAGTTGTGAGATGAAATGACGAATTACCTGTAACTTGCCTTGTAGAGACTATAGTTGAGTGATGTTCTTTGGTGGTGGCATTTCCATGATTGCTTTGACCTTGGCAAGATCCACCTTGATCCCATTTGCTGATACTATGAAGCCTAAGAGTATGCCAGAGGTGACTCCAAACACATAATTTTTTGGATTCAACCTGACTTTGAAGTGTTCCAGTCTCTGAAAGACCTTCTCTAGTACATCTAGGTGGGATTCTCTTGCTAGTGACTTAGCAAGGATGTCATCTACATATTCCTCCATTGTGATGTGCATCATATCATGGAAGATAGTGGTCATGGCACATTGGTACGTTGCCCCTATGTTCTTTAACCCAAATGGCACGACATTCTAGAAGAAGCTGCTTCATGGACAAGTGATTTCTATCTTATGTTGATCCTCTGGTGTTATCCTAATTTGGTTATACCCGAAGAAGCCATCCATAAGAGAAAGCATGATGTGTCCTGCTATCAAGTTGACTATGATGTCAATGTTAGGTAATGGAAAATCATCCTTGCGATAATCTTTGTTTAGATCTCGGAAGTCGTTGCACAATCTAACTCTACATCAGGTTTTGATATTAGGACTATGTTGGATACCCACTTGAGATAGTCAATTGCTCTAATAAACCCTACATCCAGTAGCTTCTTGAGTTCATCTTTTACTAGTAATTCAATGTGGGGATGCATCTTCCTAAGCTTCTGCTTGACTGGTTTAACTCCCAAATCTAGTGGAAGATGATGTAGGATCAAGTCTGGATCTAAACAAGGCATATCCACATATGACCAAGAAAAGTTGACTTGCTTCTTCTTGAAGAAGGGTACAAATTTCATCTTTTCCCCTATAGATAGGAACTTTGCAAAGTGAGTGATCTTGGGATTGCCCTCTATTCCAATGTCAACGGGTTCTATGGGTTCTACCACAATTTGTGACTTCTCCTGATACATGTCATTGGGGAGAGTGTCAAGCCTTCCATTGTCACACACCTCAGAGAGGTTTTCACCATTAGATGCATCATTTGCTTTTACTTTTTTAGGACTTGATACTTCCACAAAGCAGTTTTCACCATCAGATCCATTTTTTATTTTTATGTTTTTTCAACTAGAAGGCTGGGCACCCTCTCTAAAATAAGCCATGGTGTTGAGTTCAATGGTGAAGCCAGCCTTATGATCTCCTATAGGTAGATGGTCCTTAAGTTCCATGTAGTCAATATAGGCATCATCATTTTGGAACATGTCTAGCTAAGGGGTTCCTTGTAAATCCCAATCGATAAGTTCAAGATGTACAAGGGGGAGGGGATTGGAAGGTAGATCTGATTCATTAGGTGTGATGGTTTGGATGGATACATAATTAGGATTTGGATTGATAGGGATACGATCTGGAATGGTACTTTCCTCGAGATTGTTTATCGCGTTAGAACTTTGACCTTCCTCGTAAGTCATACTTTCAGGAGTGGGTGAATCACACTCTATCGATCTATGTATTAGAATTTGTCCCTCATGGTAGGGGCTATAGGTTCAAATGGTGTGGATTCCTTTGTCTTCATAGGAGTGCGTTGAGAGTTCATCCCACTCATACTCATTAGAGTTTGTGTCACTGTCTTCTTGTAGGTTATGGATGTGCTCCACAAAACAAGCATTGGCTTTAGCCTTGCCTTTGTCCTTGTATCCTAGCCCTCTTATATTTCTTGTTAATGAGGATGAGAAGGGTTGGATGGGTTCTATTATTCCTTCTTTTGTTAGGCCAATGGGACCTTGTCCTTCATAACCCATTCTATGTAAGATAGACTCACCACGCCCATAGATTTCTGTTGGGATCTTAGCTGGTTCTTGTGGTGTGTTATCTTCCTCTATGTAGAGCCATTGTAAGACATCTCTTTCCTCACTCTCATCTGATAGGGTCCCTTATTTGACAAAGGGAGTTGTGGGAGGTTCAGGAGGAGCAAATGGTTTTGGAATGTACCTAGGTTGCCCAAAGGTCTTTGGAGATAAAGGTATCTTGGCTAAGTTGAAGGAGTGTTCGATGGAGTATTCTCCTACCCCTGTTTCTTTGATTTTGACTTTTTGCTCTTTGGGTTTGGATGAGGAAGCTTGGGAGCTAGAATCATGCTGTGGGGTTGGAGACGTGGAAGCTCTATTGTTGGGAATGATGCAATCAGGGTTTGAGAAAATAGACTTACAATGCTGAAAGGGATCAGGATCACCTAGGATGGTGATCTGTCAGTTGTTATTTGGGAATTTGATGCATTGATGGTAGGTAGAAGGCACAACTTTCATGGCATGAATCCAAGGTCTACCTAGGAGGGTATTATAGGCTAGCTCCCTGTCAAGGACTTGGAAAACAACATCCTTTACCACTAGTCCAATTTGTACTGGTAACACCACTATTCCTTTAGTAGTCCTTTCTTCTTCATCATAGGCCTTTATAGTGATCTTTTTCCTTGGATCCACTGCATTTTCTGAGAACCCGAATGTAAGGACTAGATTGAGCATGCAAATGTTTAAACCGGCTCCTCCATCAATGAGAACTCTTTTGATACGATGTTTATGAATGAAGGCTATGATATGCAAGGGTGTGTTATGGGGCTGAGATACTAATAGGTCATCCTATTTGGTAAACGATAGGGTATTAGAGGAGGTGAGATGACCTACCATCACTTGAAACTTCTCTTGGTCCAAGTTTGTGGGAACAATTGTTTCCACTAGCAATTTATTGAGAATTTCCTTGTGGGAGGGAGACAGATGCAACAACTCTAAGATGGATATATGGGCAGGAGTTTTTCTAAGTTGGTCGATGACACTGTACTTATGGGAGGTGGACAAAGGTGACAACCTTGGAGGAAGTGTGTGCAATGTGACCTTCCCACTATGGGTGGTAATGTTGCAATCAGGTTTGTTGGGTTCTGATAGTTGGTTGAATGTGACCACATTGATTTGTAGGATGTGCTCAAATAGGTAGTTAATGGTATAATCAAATGACACATTCACATAGTTAGCATTTTGTTTCCAGTATTTTGATTGTGCTTGTTGTTATTGTTATTGTTGTTGTTGTTGTTGTTGTATGGCCTATTGTGGTTTAGGAGTGGATCCTTATATGCCACATGTGACTCATTAGAGGTTTTCTCTTTTGTGCCTACACGATTTTGGTCAAGTAGGTCTTGAATGACGTGTTTCAAATAGATACAGTCATTAGTCCTATGGCCTTTTCCTCTATGATACTCACAACAATCAGTTGCTTTCCACCAAGGATGTTTTACTTGGGGTTCATAGTCACTCGTGGCAGGAAGAGTGATCTCATTGTTGGATAATAGCTTTCTCAATGTGGACTCATAGGACTCCCCTAGTTGTGTGAATTTTCATTTAGGAGTGAAGTTGTACCATTTTCTAGATTCGCTAGATGAAGGTTTGCTTTGCGTAGCATTGTTTGATTCTCCTTTGAGAGTGAAGATTGGTTGTTATTTGGGAGCTACTACTTTGGCATCAACTACTCCATCATTGATGATATTTTTGTTCTTGGTCCAAAATTTTGACTTGTCTATGGTGTAGTTAGAGTTAGGGGTGTCCTTGAATAACTTTATTTGCTCCTTTACGATCATAGCTTTCTTGATAAATAATCCCATCTCAATGACTTTCGTAAATGAGGTAGGGCATTGAATTTGGATTTGGTAGCTTAAATTGGGGTTAAGGCTATGGACAAACATCTCCGTCATTTTAATTTTAGGCACATGATATGAACATTTGCTTGCGAGTTGTCTCCACCTTTGTAAGAAAGTGGCGAAGGATTCAGCACTCTTTTGATTTGTATTGCAAAGGTCAAGCATGGAAGCTTCATGTTCAATGTTATATGAGAAGTGTGTGACGAACTTGTTTACTAACTCATCAAAAGTTTTGATACCTGGGGCAAGTTGTGAGAACCATTCCATGGCTTGTCCACCTATAGATCTAGGGAATAATCTCATTAGGAAGGTGTCATTGTGAGCTACCTCTAGCCACGCAACACTAAATTCCTTGATATGATCCCTTGGGTCACCTTTTCCTCTATACTTGTCAAATTTTGGTACATCAAATATAAAGGGAAAGGGGATCATTTTTAAGCTCTTATCAAAGGGATATGGCAAGATATTCTCCAAGGAATTTTTTTTAGTGGATGTCTCCATTTGGAGATCCACTAATTTCTGCATTAGGCCCTCAACTTGTTTCATCAACGTGTCTAGAGGTGTACTTGAGTCTGTGGCTTTCTTCTCTTTATCTAGGCCAATGGTACTATCTTCACTAGTGTGGTCCTTAGGATTTTCTCCTTCTATGGACTCTTTCAATTTGTTGAGATCAAAGTCTGAGGGGAGCTTAAGTACTTAGGTTGTAAGATGAAGAAAGTACTTTTGAGGGTCTTTGTTGAGCACTTTGTCCATTAATCGTTGAAACTTTCTATCTTGTAGAGTCGCTTGTAAGTTTTCATGAGAGATCTCCTCATCATTGTCTTGAGGGGAAGGGACAATTTTGTTGAAGGAATCAGCCATTTCTAGTTGTTTTTGTGTTTGGGATCTAGTTAAGACCATGCAAGGCTACACAGAAAGGAGTGGGATGAAACTAGAGACTTTGGTAAGATGCTGGTGTAGATTGTTGAGAAGAGGATACTTGCACGGTGATGCGATTCAAATAAGGGTTTCTTTTGATCAATGATTCCAAGCAAGTTGGTTGATACAAGATGCTAGCCACAAGTAAGGATAGTTGATATCCAATTACTATGTAGAGACTAGTCTTGCACCAAGACCACTAGTGAAGTTCCAAGAGAGAAGGATGATAGATCCTTGATAGTGGAGACTTACTAGGGTTACTTGAATCTGAAATGATCTGAAAAAGGCCTTGTTCTAACCTAATTTGGATACTTTGACTCGATTATGGGAAGATTTGGTAAAAGGGTGGATGAAACGACTGACAAAAAAGTTGGTATGCTATGGAAACAGATGGGAGAAGTGACTGCACAGTAAATCTAATCACAAAAACTGGAACAAAGCTAAAATGGGTATTCAAAAAGGTTGAATTTTTTTGAAAGGAAGCAAGGTGTATGGAAAATGCTTCCTACACTAATCTAATGAGGAGAGGGCTATGCAAATTCAAATTAATCCTTACAACTACAGCAATATAGAACATCTAATAGAGATATTGTAGCAATACACATGAACCAAAAAGAAGACAAAAGAAGAGACACAAAGATTTACAGTGGGGAAAACCCTTATCGGGTGAAAAACCCCACACTCAGAAACATGCACAATCTATTAACAAGTCTGAAAGTTGTTTACAATACACTTGTAATGCAAGCTTCAATGGTCTTCGACACTTGTGTCTGGAGTCAATCCAGCAACATAACAGTACCTATAAAACCTGTCATACAACTCCCTCTCCAAGCACCTATTCATATAGAATATACAAGGCAATATTGGACCTATCTTGGGACGGGCATCCAAATTGGCCTCATGGCCCAAAACCCATGCCTAAGGACACTTGGTCAACATTGTAGAATGTGCCTAACACTTGTCCACATCTCCCATCCCAAAGAGGTCACCTATTTCCAAAATGGGCTATGACAGATGCTCTTACGACACTTACGACCATCATAGAATCTGTTATAGCAGTTACAACTTACGGCTATAAGAGAATTTGTCATACATAGGCTATAAATAGCATATTCTCTTACAACATGTCATAGTCCACCTTGGGGCACCCATATAAGCCTTTTTCAAAGATGCTTCATGACACATGTCTTCACCTATCTTACTTGCTTCTCCTTCTGACTCTTACATGTCATAACTTCGTCACAGGAATCCGTCATAACCATTTTGGTCAAACATTCCCTAACACAACATGAAAGATGCCAACACATGGAAAAATGCTTATACCACAAAGTGGGATGCCTATCTCCTCTTGTGAGGACAAAATTACAAGTTGTCATCTTCCATGTAGGATAATACATCATCGTGCCACATCCCACAACATGACAATATGGAATTTACAATTTATTTACAACATAGGCAATTAATTAATATATACAAACATAAATAATGCAAGGAATTACTAGTACCTAAATTTCACTACATCTCATTTAGGTAGAGCTTTGATTCAAAGTTTTAAAAGGTGCATTTTATCTTATCCTTATTACATTACATTCAAGTGCATAAATGAAATAATTCAAAAGATTATGATTGTCAAAATACTGCATTTATCCAAGTGCATGTAACATAAGAGAGATTTAGACAAATTCTTTCTGAATCAAACAAATAATCTTTATTGAATGTATTGTGTACATTATCTCACACAAGTCGTGAGATTAACTTTCTTATTCAATGAAATTGAAGAAACAATTTATACATGAATAAGTAAAAGTAGAAAACATGTGCATATAAGGGTAGAGGCCAGTCATTGCCTGAGAATGACTGGTTTTGGTTCTGGTGTGTAGTCCTGTCACCCAGAGTTGTCTTTGTCTTTCCAAGTCCATGTCATCTCCATTTCCTGCATCTGGCAAAAGAATGATGTTACAGTCACACTCTAAGCAATGAATGGTCCCTAACCTAACATGAACAAGAACCTATGCATGTATAAATGATCCTCAAATGTATTAAAGAAGAAATGGATACCTTGGATGTCCTAGAGGATAATCAAATCATCAAACACATCCAAGGTATGCATTTATTTTTCTAACAAGTTTGTTTCATGTGCAGATAAAAGTGTAATTTTGATTTTGTGTGATTCATCAGTTTATATTATGAGTGGGGAAAATGTGGCTCCCACAAGGGTTGAGCCCAACTCATAGTAGTGAGAGATGCAGATATGTAATAGTATATTCAAGATAAAACATGACTGCCATGGACACAGACCATACATTTTAGGACAGTTAGCTCATATTCTAAAAGCCAGCCACTAATGCATGACAATCTAAGATCATGTCATAAGTCCTCCAGTCAATCAGAAGAAAATAGAGAATAGTTAAGGGACAGTCATGCTAGGGAAGACTGGTTTTAGACACAAAGACAAGAATAATAGCCCTAAAGATGGAGACAGTCAAAGACTCATCAAGTAAATCCATAGTGATTGGTACCTAACCTTACAAATTCTTTGTTAATCCTCAAACATTGCTCATTCACTGAGAGATTACTATAATAGGCTCAAGATATAGCCATTGGACCCTGTTAACCACTATGGCAAAGTTTGATGCCTCAAGACAATCAAAAGACAAAAGGTAGATATGACAAATGACTATCACAGTGGGTCAAAATAGTGAAACTAGTGTACAAGATAGTGAATATAGTCACAACATAGATGTAAGACAATGTTGAATACAAGAAACTTGAGAGAAAGTGGTAGAGACTTCCAAAAGCCTAAGCTACAACACTCTCAAAGGAAGAAAATAGTCACAAAAGGTGATTGTCAAATGCAAGGCACAACCTCAAAAGTGACTGTCAAAGATGCATAGAAAATAATCATTGGATTAGCAGATCAACCATAGAGACAAACACCAGAAGTATGGCATAGTGATCTTGCAAGAACAAACCCAAGAGGATAATAGACAAAGAGTAGACAAAACAACATAGGGTATAGTCTATCATGGGTTATCACATGTTATAGTCACCAATCAAGAGGGATAGTGTAAATAGGCTGGGATTGTTCCACAGTCAATACAGTGAATCGACAAAAGGTAGCTAGGATAGTGATCAATGTTTCATTGGAGGTTTGTGAGATCTTACACATGTTATAGTGATATATCAGTGTCATATGAGGTATGAATATTATTCACGATTGTAAGAGTTTTTTCTAGTATCCAAATCTTATGTCCTCATTATAGGGCTGCCAAATGAAAGAAGATACATGTGAACACATAAAGGAGCAACAGTAATAGTGAGGAAGTATTTCATTTGACTCAGATCTCATGAGCATGTGATATCAATGCCAAGAAAAACTCCTAAGGCTTTACAAGGTCCTCCTGTTTGGACCTTCATATTAAAAGTAGTACAATCACATTCATGAAGGACAACATCAAGCTATTAAAAGACAACATTATGATGTATGAATGCAAAAAGATGGAGGTCAGAAGAGTAGCAGTCATAGATCCATCTAAGAGTTTTAGCATGAAGACATTATCAATTCACAGTGGTATCATATTCAAAGCATGTGAAGACTGAAGCAAATCAGCGAAACTGGACAGTCATAATAGTCAACAATGTGCTAGCAATTTTATCAAGAAGCTAATGAAAGGCTTAAGAGAACAATCAATAGAAATGACTGTAGACATGGAAAAGGAAGTCATGGAAACAATCACAAGAATATGGTACAGAGTGAGGAAAAGTCATATCAATGACTATAATGGCATTAGGTATAAGTTAAGAATGAAGAGACAGCATACTGAAGCTACCCCAAATCTATTCAAGACAATACCATGAATGAAGACACTGCAGAGTTGTCAAGAGAGATAAGATCAAGTGAGGGTTTGTCTCCTTTAAAACCCTATGATGAAATCATGATAAGAAACCCTTGTTCCTCGGTAAAACAAATGCATTCTTTTGATAGCAAAAGCCAGAGAACAAAGAAATTGTTACAAAATGGTATATCATGTTTAGAAATAAAAAAAAATGAACTAAAGTTGAGTGTTTTTGTTCAGAAAATGATAAATCTACTAGTTTCTGTAGCTTTATTCTTGCTAATATAGTCATACCTACATGAAGTTTTAGCCTTTCTCATCATGGCCTTGATAGAGATATGCAGAGAGCATCATATGCAGTGAGAAAAATGGCAAAGAAGTAACAATTTTCATGATTTTTTTGTAGCATCTTATCTTAAAAGAAACCTTTTAATGCATAAAATGAAATCTTTCTATCTGATACATGAAGGAATGCAAAGAGATTCATCAGATATAGTGAGTAAACAACTAAAGAAAGTCATGAAAATTGCCTTTTTCATTCTAGAAAGATGAAATACTAATGTTTACCTCAGCATTTGAGCAACAAACAGCAAAAAAGGCTAGTGAAAATGCCTCTGAATCATCTACAGAAGCTCCAAAAATGAAACCCTTGTCAACGGCAATGAAATAGCTGAGAGCAAGAATGTAAAAAGGTGCAAAGCACAAAATGAGGGCACAAAAGTTGCTTTTGTGTTTCCTAGGATTTCAAAACGCTAAAGACCTAATGGGTCTTTCTTTTTGTTTTTCTTTTCTTTTGCATATCTTTTAAAATAGCCCATGGTCAATAACCTTACCATGTGTGTTACCTAGCATGCCACGGGGTGGCCAAATAGTTTAAGACTTTTGTTAAGTATTTTATTCCTTTATGCCAGGGTAAAGCACTTTTGTGCTATTTTTGATTATTTGTATTTATTCTCTTTGCAAAAATGATGTAATGTAAGATAATGAACTCTAAATGATGATCATATAAATCATTTAGGATTTATTATTACCTTTTAATGCAAAGGAGAGGAGTATGATGGATAGTGTTGAAATTTTTTATTGTCTTTGGGAGAATATAGTTGAGTTGTGAACATGTGGCATACACAAGCCAAGGACATAGCTATCTGTTTGTTGCTAAGAGGAGGGAGATTGACTTAGTCATGTTGATAGTTTAGTCGTTGGTAGGGTATCTAGGACTATTTTATTACTCCTAGAGTCATTTTTAGACTTGTTTTCATGAGCCATTATGTTTGGCTAAGTCCTAATGGACTTTTTCTTGTATTTTGGGCACTTTTGGAGAGGATATAGGCCCTAGATTTTAGGCTTTTTTTGGGCATCCGACCCAAATCAGTTTGACATTCCTTTGTTTATGGAACCACTTGGATAGTGGTGGATATAGTCACTTTTGTGACTCTATTGTACTTAGTTCTGGTTATGCTACTTGCAGAGACTTGTGATTTTATGATCCTTGCTCAAAATTTTGGCAAATTTGTAACTCATTTTACCAGTTTACTTTATATGAAATACAGTGGGAACCTTGGAGATCATTGATTAGAGATTATGGCTATTTGTCTTATGCATTTTTGTGCTCATTATTTGATTTGATAGAGTTATCTGTGAAGTAAGTTTATTTCCTCTCAACTTTTGTCTTGGAAAAGAGCCTTTTTTGTAAAAAATACTTATGTAGGTTACAAGTTGTGTTTAGATATGCCTTAATATTAAGTGTGAAATTACTTTTCCTCTTAAGAATTCTGCAACTACAAACCTACTTGCGAAATATTTATGTAGAGGTATAACTGATAAGTTGTGTAAGAGCCATTTCAATCATTTTAATAAGTGTTTGGGCTGATATTTTCATGTTCCTCATTTAAGATAGGTGTATCACCCTTAGCGTTAAACTTCAGTTGTAGAACATATACTTTCTTACCCTTTTCCTTGTCATAGCCATAGAATAGTAAAAAGTCTTAGGTGATATAAAGTCAAGAAGTCGACCTTCTCTGGAGGTTGACCTTTGCTTATAAAGTGACCCACATCTTTAGAGGTCTTCCCATGTTTCATCAAGTAGACTAATTTCTACAAATTAGTCAGGGTGCATATTTTGGTGATAACAGTTTTTGGCAAGCCCGGTGGGACTGTTTGAATCTAAACAATGCTTATGTTTCACGAATATTACTAGTTTTGATATGCTACTAGCATTTTCAGGCCTTTAAGAGTCATTTTTTCTGCATATCTGGTGACTCATACTGAAGAAAAGACAAGTAGATCAGTGCTGTCACACTTTTATGAAAAGAATACAAACTCAGAGTTTGAGTTCTTTCAATTACTTACAGTTGTCTCTGCCTAGAAGACAAAGTAGATCTATGAGAAGAACTCCAGTTTCAAAAAGAGTTCAGTCAACCCCACCAAGTTTTATACGAGAAGTACCTGTAGCTCCTATACTAGTTCAAGCAAACCCACCTACAGCTGTCCCAATGGCAAGGAATCAACCGTTTATGGCCTTTAATGGGGGCAACCCATTAAACTTAACACAGCATGACAATATACCCATGGCAGCCTTGAAGAGTCTACCTTATTTCATAGGGGAGGATCAAACTACCCCAATCGAACACATTAGAGATGTGGCTTCTCTATGTGGTGTTCATCATGTAACCCAAGAAAATGTAGCCATCAGGCTACTAGCTGCCTCACTGAAGGGAAAAGCCCTCTAGTGGTTCAGGAGTCTACCAGTACAAACCATTGGAACTTGGGATGATTTAGACGACAAGATGAACAAGCAATTTCAAGATAAGTCTGATAACTTATCACTGGTTGAATAATTGACTACAATAAAAAGAGATCCCTAGGAGCAAATGATGGACTTCAACTTCTGGTTTTAAAAGACATGGGACAGAATTCCTACCATGGTAAGGCCTTCATTAGAATATGTGTTTCTGTACTATTTAAAAGCTCTAAATAGTGATATTTCAGTAATGATACAATCAATGGGAGGTACAAGTTTACCTGATGCTTATGAGATAGCAATTAGAGTAGAAAATAGCTTGATTTAGGCTGGGAAAATAGTGCCCAGACCACCAGTGTCTGTTTTTCCTAAAATTTAGCCTTCAATGTCTTTGCCAATTCCATCTTTTGCCCCCTTACCTGCTGTAGCAGCATTACCAAGTGCTGCCAATCTTGAGGCTGCTACTTCAAGCTCATCACAAGAGCTACAAGAGATTAAAAAATAGCCAATAGAAGATAAAGAACATTCTACAAACTTTTGGAAATGAGCTAATAAGTATTAAAAAGCAACAGTCCCAAAACAGACAACCTTATCAGCAAGTAAACCAAGGGAAAAATTAGCATTATCAAAGACAAAACCAACCATACCAAGCTAATAGGCCACCTTACCAAGGCAATTAGCAAGGTGCTAGGCAGAATGTGAACCGAAGGCCTTTCTAGCCTTATAATCCTGCACCCATTAATGCAGTTAGAGACCTTGTCCTGATTCAAAACAACCTTGTAGCTGAGTACAAATTGTGTTTTCCTTGCAATCAGCCACACAACTAGGCAACCTATTCAAATGAAGTTATAAATAAAGCATTAATGGTACAAAATGTTGTAGTTTCATAGCCAAATGCACCTAATGATGGGGATGTACAACAGCAAGAACAACCTCAAAATGATGTTGTCTTTCTGAACTGGCAGGGGGATGAGTTTTGTGGTATAAACGGAGATAATACTTCAGTTGCAGCAAATACAAGAGCTAAAAAGAGGGGGTATCAGATAGAATAAGTAAAAAACAAAGGAAAAGGACCTGTTGATCCTTCTACATCCCAGATCCCTCATATTTTGCAAAGGAATGCTCAAGGAACTGCCAAAGAACAACCTCATATTCAGGCTAATATTGCTGTTGCAAAGTCACATCAAAAGGTAAATGTCACTTCACCTTTTAATATCATTGAAAACATGAAGAAAATGAATGTCACTATATCTATGTGGGATTCTTTAGCCATCCTGAGTCAAAAGGATATGTTACAATCTATTTTGTCTGATTTAAGAGTGTCTAATGCTGCAACAGTTGACCCAACTAGGCTTGTCCTTACAAATTCATCCTAGGATAGTAGAAAACAACCAAGTAAGAGTGCTAAACCACTTCCATTTTATGTGTCAATGATAATAGGAGATAAATTAGTACATAACTGCATGGTGGATAGTGGTGCAGGTAGTTATGTAATGCCAAAACAAATTGTAGACCAGTTAGGACTGAAATACCAGCCCCTCAAGAAAGGCGTACTCCAGCTAGATGGTACATTTTTCAACACTGTAGGTGTGATTAAGGACTTAGGTTTAACATTGCATGTCTATCCCAATGTTTCCATCTCCCAGGAGGTGTTTATTATTGATTTACCTCCTTACTTTGCCATGTGTTTGTCAAGAGAGTTCACTGCCAAAATAGGAGGATATTTATCCTCAGATTGGTCCCACATATTTTTTAAAACCCGATATGGCACAAAAGTGACTATAAAATCTGAATTACTTGCCAATGATCACATCAAACCTTATGTGCCAAGTGTTGTTAATGCAAATTGCATTATTTATGATGACAGTGAGCTTGCTGTTGCTTAAGAGCTGCAAGCTGAAAGTATACCAGAAGTGCTTTTAAAAGAGTGGGCAGTAGAAAATATTGTGGATAATCTTGATGGACACATTCAAGAAACAGGTATGGGGGTTTATATGCTGCATGAACCTGAAACAACAATACCAAACCTTATAAAAGGTACATAACATCAGACATGATAGCAAGATGAGGTATGGAAGATGTACTTTGATGGATCTAGGAGTAGGAATGGGTCTAGTGGAGGTGCAATGCTTGTGTCCCCACAAGGTGACAGATACTATTCTACTTTCCATTTTGCTTTCTCATGTACTAATAATACTGTTGAATATGAAGGATTAATTCAAGGTTTACAGTGGGCAAGGAAAAGGAAAATTGGCTTCTTGCAGGTATATGGGGACAACGAGCTTATTGTGAATCAGGTGAGAGGGTTGCATGTTACAAAAAATAATGTTTTGAAATCTTATAAACATAGGGTGTGGGACATGATTGAGGAGTTTGATGCCTTCAATCTAATCTCTATTCCACGAAATTAGAATAATCATGTAGATAGGTTAGCTGCAATTGGGGCTTAGTTTGATATTCCCAGTGACATTCAAAGAGAAAAGGTACAGCCTCACGTGAAGATTGTTGCTAGGCCCTCTATTCCTGACAATAACATTCATTGGCAAGTGTTTGAGAGTGATGAGCAGGTTTTACGTTTCCTATTAGAAGAGGATGAGTTTTCTGTAGTGAATCAAAACAAGCTTAAACAACAATATGGTGATGATCAAGTTATTCAACTGAGAACTAACAAGCTGTCTAGGGGGTTGGTAACCTTGGAATTCATTTTTGGCATAGATGATTAGCTAAAAAAGAACAAGACCAGCATGCAAGTCAAAGAGGAACATTATGAGGAGCTAGAAATTTTTAAAGTTAAGCTCCTTAAAATTGGTAAGATCTGTTCATCTGAAGATAGGAAAGCATTTATTACTCTTTGTCAAGAATTTGAAGCTTTATTTGCTTGGGATTATTCAGATTTAAGGGCATTTGATCCCCAAATTGCCCAACATACCATAGAATTAGAGCCAAATGCTAAACTTGTAAGGCAGAAACAGAGACCTTTGAATCTGAAACTTGAGCCTCTGATGATTAAGGAATTAACCAAGCTGATTGAGGGAAATATTATTTTCCTGATCAAGCATACATCCTGATTCTCTAATCTTGTTCCTGTAAGGAAGAAGAATGGATAAATTAGGCTCTGTGTTGACTTTAGAGACCTTAATAGAGCTTCCTTGAAGGACCACTACCTGCTGCCCTCAATGGAATAGATTCTGTAAGTAGTGGCTGGTTCAGAAAGATTCTCCTTACTTGATGGATATTCAAGTTATAATCAAGTTTTAGTCAGAGAGGAGGATCAATTTAAAACTACTTTTACCACAAAATGGGGCACCATGGCCTATAAAAGAATGCTTTTTGGTCTATCAAATGTTGGCTCTACTTTTTAGAGAGCTATGGATATGGCTTTTAAAGGTTTACTTTACAAATTGGTACTTGTATACCTTGATGGCATCATAGTTTTCTCTAAGGATGTAGCTGAGCATTTATCCCATCTGAAACAAGTATTTGAGAGATGTAGAGAATTTGGGATATCTCTCAATCCCAAGAAATGCATTTTTGTTGTGCATGAAGGCAAGCTTCTAGGACACATTGTGTCAAAACAAGGAGTTACAATTGATATAGAAAGAGTAAAAGCTATTCTGGAGCTGCCTTTACCCAGCCACAAGAAAGGATTGCAAAGTTTTATTGGCAGAATTAATTTTCTACGAAGATTTATACCTGACATTGCAAATTTATTGAAGCCACTGATCTTTAATGCCAAACTTAGTTTTGAGTCCATAAAAGAAGCCTTATCAACTGTACCAACTCTGGTAAATCTTGATTTCTCAAAAGATTTTTATTTATATGCTTATGGCAGCATAGATATAATTTCTACAATTCTGCTATAGCAGCAAAATGAAGGCTTTGTGCAGCCAATTGCTTTCTTTAGTCAAGGACTAGAGGAATATGAGTAGAGGTATAGTTTTATTAAAAAGCATGTCCTTGTAGTTGTTAAGAGTCTAAAGAAGTTTAGACATCTTATTTCTAACAACAAAGTACATTTGATGGTTGCTCACCCTAGTGTGAAAAAGTTTTTGTTAAGTAAGGATGTCAATGAGAAAAGGGATGGTCAGATTACCAAAGTCATGGAGTATGATGTAGATATCAAGATAACCAAGCTTTTCAGAGATAGAGGACTCAGTGAACAACTTGCTACTAGGTCTGAAAATGAAACAACAAAGGAGGAGGAAGTGCTTCTGATCATTGAAGATGTACCTCAGAATGATACAACAGTAGTTGGAACCAGTTGGGTTAAAGACATGACTCATTTTCTACAAACTGATGAGTGCCCAATAAGTCTGGATAGAACTGAAAGGAGATACTTCAGACTGTAGTCAATTCCTTATGTTTTAATCAATGATATTCTTTTCAGAAAAGATTTTAATGGTGTGCTTTTAAGATGCATTGATAATGATCAGACTGACAAAGTGCTGCATGAGTTCCATGATGGAACAGTAGGGGGTCATTTTGCCCCAAGAACTACTACCTAGAAAATAATGAGAGCTAGCTATTATTGGCCTAGCTTATTCAAAGATGCCCATGCATGGGCCAGAAAATGTGTAAAATGTACTCTTTTTGTAGGTAAAGAGAGGTTGCTAGCTTTGTCTCTGCAACCAATTTAAGTAGAACAACCCTTTATGAGATGGGGCATTGATTTTATAGGTCCTATTAACCCACCATCAAGTGCAGGTCACAAGTGGGTACTTACAACAATAGACTATTTCACAAGGTGGATTGAAGAAGTGGCTTTGAAAGAAGCCAATGAGAATGTTGTTTTAAACTTTTATTATGATTTGTTATCTAGATTTGGAGTACCTGAATCAATCATTTCAAACAATGCTTTAGCCTTCATTGGATTGAGGGTAACTGACTGGGCTGTGAAGAATGAAATCTATTTAAACACTTCATCAAATTATTACCTACATGGTAATGGTTTGGCAGAATCCACAAATAAGAATCTCATAAGGATTATCAAAAGAACAATGGAGGATAACCAGAGGACCTGGCACACTAATCTGAAATCTGCTCTATGGGCAAATAGAATAACTCCCAAGAGGTCTATTGGAAATTCTCCATATATGTTAGTTTATGGAAAAGAGGCAAGACTACCTTTATCTGTTGAGCTGCTAGGTCTTGATATCATGAATTAGCTGGAAATGTTTGACGAAGAAGATCCTATGGTTGTTAGATATGCTCAACTTATGGAGCTTGAAGAAGTTAGGTATGGAGCTATGAAGGCTATGGAGTATCATCAGCTTCAAACAAAAAGAGTATTTGATAAGAAAGCCACTCCCAGAATTTTTAGGGAGTGTGATATGGTACTCAAATGTGATGAGTTGAAAAGCAGGCCAGGGAAGTACTCCAAGTTTGACAGCATGTGGAGTGGCATGTTTATCATTACAGGATGCAAAGAGCATAACACATTCCAGTCATCAAACATGGATGGAGAAAATTTTCCTATCCCAGTCAATGGGATACACTTGAAAAGGTGTTTTGATGTATGAGTTGCCTTGTAAATAGTCAGAGAGGTTTCTTGCTTTCAATAAGTGCTACTGTACAATAGTTTAGATGCTCTTTTGTTTTCCCTAAGCATTGTCCAGCATAGTTAGATAGGTTATTTTCAGCATTTTTGCTTTTAGTTTGGGTTTCCAAGTGCCTTTTACTGCTGTCATGTTGAGTTACAAAAGTCAAAATTGTTTGTCAAAAGTGTTTTGAAGTCTCTGAGTGACCCTGTGCCCAATGCATAAGGTCTAGGTTGCTAGTCTGATGTTTAGCAGGAAAACATATAGTATATGTTGCCAAAAATGTTACCTAAATTTCTCTACAGCTCATTCAGGTAGAGCTTTGATTCAAAGTTTAAAAAGGTACATTTTATCTGATCCTTATTACATTACATTCAAATGCATAAATGAAATAATTTAAAAGATTATGATTGTCAAATTATTGCATTTATCCAAGTGCATGTAACATAAGAGAGATTTATACAAATTCTTTATGAATCAAACAAATAATGTTTATTGAATGTAAAGTGTACATTATCTCACACAAGCCATGAGATTAACTTTCTTATTCAATGAAATTGAAGAAACAATTTATACATGAATAAGTAAAAGTAGAAAACATGTGCATATAAGGGTAGAGGCCAGTCATTGCTTGAGAATGACTGGTTTTGGTCCTGGTGTGTAGTCCTATCGCCTAGAGTTGTCTTTGTCTTTCCAAGTCCATGTCATCTTCGTTTCCTGCATCTGGCAAAAGAATGATGTTAGAGTCACACTCTAAGCAATGAATGGTCCCTAACCTGACATGAACAAGAACCTATGCATGTATAAATGATCCTCAAATGCATTAAACAAGAAATGGATGCCTTGGATGTCCTGGAGGATAATCAAATCATTAAACACATCCAAGGTATGCATTTATTTTTCTAACAAGTTTGTTTCATGTATAGATATAGGTGTAATTTTGATTATGTGTGATTCATCAGTTTATATTGTGAGTGGGGAAAATGTGGCTCCCACAAGGGTTGAGTCCAGCTCATAATAATTAGAGATGCAGATATGTAATAGTATATTCAAGATAAAACATCACTGCCATGGCGACAGTCCATACATTTTAGGACAGTCAGCTCATATTCTAAAAGCCAGCCACCAATGCATGACAGTCTAAGATCATGTCATAAGTCCTCCAATCAATTAGAAGAAAACAAAGAATAGTTAAGGGGTAGTCATGCTAGGGAAGACTAGTTTCAGACATAAAGACAAGAATAACAAGCCTGAAGATGGAGACAGTCAAAGACTCATCAAGTAAATCCATAGTGATTGGTACCTAACCTTACAAATTATTTGTTAATCCTCAAACATTGTTCATTCACTGAGAGATGACTATAATAGGCTCAAGATACAGTCATTAGACCTTGTTAATAGCTATGGCAGAGTTTGATGCCTCAAGACAGTCAAAAGATAGAAGGTAGATATGACAAATGACTATCACAGTGGGTCAGAGTAGTGAAACTAGTGTAAAAGATAGTGAATATAGTCACAACATACATGTAAGATAATGTTGAATACAAGCAACTTGAGAGATAGTGATAGAGACTTCCAAAAGCCTAAGCTACAACACACTCAGAGGAAGAAAACAGTCATAAAAGGTGATTGTCAAATGCAAGGCACAACCTCAAAAGTGGCTGTCAAAGATGCATAGAAAACAATCATTGGATCAGTAGATCAACCACAGAGACAATCACTAGAAGGATGGCACAGTGATCTTGCAGGAACAAACCCAAGAGGATAATAGACAAAGAGCAGACAAAATAGCATAGGGTACAGTCTATCATGGGTTATCACATGTTATAGTCACCAATCAAGAGGGATAGTGTAAGCAGGCTAGGATTGTTCCACAATCACTACAGTGAATGGACAAAAGGCAGATAGGGGAGTGGTCAATGTTTCATTGGAGGTTTATGAGATCTTACACATGTTATAGTGATATATCAATGTCATATGAGGAATGAATATCATTCACCATTGTAAGAATTTTGTCTAGTATCTAAATCTTATGTCCTCATTGTAGGGCTGCCAAATGAAAGAAGATACATGTGAACAAATAAATGAGCAACAGTTATAGTGAGGAAGTATTTCACTTGACTCAGATCTCATGAGGATGCGATATCAATGCCAAGGAAGACTCCTAAGGCTTTACAAGGTCCTCCTATTTTGACCTTCATATTAAAAGTAGTACAACCACATTCATGAAGGACAACATCAAGCTATTAAAAGACAGCATTATGATGTACGAATGCAAAAAGATGGAGGTCAGAAGAGTAGCAGTCACAGATCCATCTAGGAGTTTTAGCATGAAGACATTATCAATTCACAGTGGTATGATATTCAAAGCATGTGAAGACTGAAGTAGATCAACAAAACTAGACAGTCATAACAGTCAACAATGTGCTAGCAGTTTTATCAAGAATCTAATGAAATGTTAGGAACATGTGTTTAGCCCTTCTCTTTACTTTGTCAGTATATTGCTATTGGATGCATATACTTTGTAAGTCGTCCCATGAGTATATTGTATTATCCCACATTCAAGGGGAGTAATAGTTGTTTAGATTAGACTTAGTATATAAGTACGTGTTGAGGCCAATGAAGGTATCCACGAGTTTATTGAATTGAGCTTCCTCAAAGGAGGTTGCCCCCTCGAAGTGGCCTACGATCAATAAATTCCTTCTGTGTTCTACTATTTCTATTATTTCATGCATTTTTCATTATATTGTTGCAGGAGGTTCCTCTCATCTAGTATCAGAATACTTTCTTGGGCTCACTGGGTGGAATTTTTGCTGAAATTTTTTTTCGCAGTGGCCTCTAGGCGTTGTGATTATTGTAGTAGTTCTTTTTTCTTTGCATATGTATTGTTCATTTCAATTGAAGGTTCAGATCAGGGAATAATCCCTATCCACTTAACTATGGGAAGTGCCTAGGCATAGCCCTAAAACTCATTGTGAGGAGTACCACAGGAACCCCGAAGTAGCTGGCCCATTGAGAGGACCTGCCAATGAAAAGGGCAACGACCCCTACCTAATTGACTAGTTCCCATCCGTGAGGTAAACCAAGAGCTGTCATTTGTGGCAAAGTGGTTATCAGTTTTATCTTAGCCATAGAGTGAGGGGTACTGCCCAAATACGCAAGCCGTTAGCTTGCATCTGTCCAAAGCCATTGCAGATCGTTTCCATTAAAAAAATTTCTATTTTTTCACCATATCTTCCTTGCTTTAGCTCCATTTCCTCTGAAAATTCACTAGAACCCCTAAAATTCCATTCTACATATTTCCTTCCTTGAGGACCCTATCCCAAATTCCACTTATCGAAGCCAGAAATCTCACTTTTGTCTATTTTTAGGTTTTTCCATAACTTCTTCGATTCCCACCCAATCGCCTTCAAATTTTGCCACAATGTTCATTTCCTATTTATGCTCCTTTGTCCCTCTTGGACAGATTTTCCCATTCTTTCCCCCTGCTTCTGAAATCCCCATTTTCTACTTCCCTGTCCCTCAAAAAGTGTCTAAAACCTAGTCAAACCCCAATTATCCATCAGAGCTGTTCCCAAATCCAAATTTTCCTTTACTAAAAAAGTTTCTATTTTTGTTTTTCTACCCATTCCCCCCCCCCCAAAAAAAAAACTCCTGGTTATGGTTGTCACCTGCGTAGGAGCAAAAAACATGGAGGATGAACTTGTAGCCCTCAAGATCAAACTCTAAAATCTCGATGAAAAAATTCTCAGCCTCAATCTTCAACATTCAGCCATGAACAATAGACAACAACTAGAGTCTTCTGTAGACACTGGTTTCTCTTCTTTGAGCAATTTTTGTGGGCCGAAGCTTGATTTTCCTCGCTTCAATGGTGATGATCCGACTGGATGGATATACCGGGCAGAACAATATTTCAGTCTGCATAATACTTTTGATGTCAACAAAGTCCCACTTGCATCCTTTCATTTGGAACATGAAGCCCTTCAATGGTTCTGTTGGTACATCAAGGCTCATGAAAAGCCAAAATGGATAGATTTTTGCAAACTCATTTTGTAACAATTTGGCCCTAGTGCTTTTGATGATTTCATAGGAGCACTCACTAAACTTTGCCAAACTGGCACTGTGAGAGAATATTAGATAGAATTTGAGAAATTGGCCAATCACACAGAGGGATTATCTGATGAATTCTTTAGGAGTTGTTTTGTCAGTGGTCTTGAGGATGCAATCCGATCTGAGGTTAAAATGTTCTGTCCCAACACAATGATGGAAGCCCTAAGGTTGGCTAAGTTGGTGGAGGACAAGATCACAGCTCAATAGCACTCCAAATCCACTTTTGTTCCATTCAGAAATATGGTTTCGCAAAGACCTCCAATCATGCCAGCTCCTAAAACAACTTCTATCAAGCATTTGTCTGAAGCAGAGATGAGGGCATGTAGAGAAAAAGGGCTTTATTCTAATTGTGATGAGAAATTCACTCGGGGACATAGATGTGTTGAGAAAAAGCTCTATCTCTTGGATGTGGATTCTCCACCTACAACTGAAGTTTATGAAGATGCTCATGATATAGTGGATGATCAGGTCGACATTCAGCAGTTGCCTGTTGACCCTCCTTCTTAGGAAGACCACCTAGAGATCTCTCTCCTTGCTTTAGCAGGAGTCACCATCCCACAAACCATGCGGGTCAAGGGTTACTTCAAGAAGTTCCCTCTTACAATACTCATTGATTATGGTAGCACTCATAACTTCATTGACCCTCAGATTGCCAAACAGGTTGATTGTTTTGTCCATCCTTGCTCCAGCTTTGAAGTCATGATTGCCAATGGGGGGCACATTACCTTGCAAAGGGAAGTCTTGCAATGTACGTATCTCTATTGGAGATTATAATCTGTGCTCTGACATGTTTACCTTGCCCTTATGCGGATGTGATGTGGTTTTGGGCGCTCAATGGTTACACACACTTGGACCCACCTTATGGGATTTTGCTAAACTTTGGCTGCAGTTTTTAGATAATGGGCAAAAACACACATTGAAGGGCTTAAAACCAGGGTCTCTCAGCATCATCAGTTCACATTGCATGGAAAAGCTCCTTAAGAAGAATTCACATGGTGTCATCACTCAACTCCATTCCATTCAGATGCAACCATCTGTAGTCTCCACTACTCCTTCAGATCAAGAATAAATTTTGGATAGATATGCATGTGTCCTTGCTGAACCAGTGGGATGGCCACCTTCACAACCAGAGGACCATCGTATTCAGCTCCTTCCTAGAAGTGTTCCTCCCAACATCAGGCCCTACTGCTACCCATTTCACCAAAAGACAGAGATTGAGATGCTCGTTCGGGACTTATTGAAGCAAGGTATTACTCTCCCTAGTACCAGTTCCATTTCTTTACCAGTTCTTCTTGTCTGGAAAAAATATGGGTCATGGCACCTCTGCATTGACTTCTGAGCACTTAATCACATCACAATCAAGGATAAGTTTCTGATTCCTGTTGTTGATGAGCTTCATGGCCCTCATTTTTTCTCCAAGTTGGACCTTCATTCTAGGTATCACCAATTTTGGGTTCATGAGGATGATATCCCTAAAATAGCTTTTCACGCGCATGATGGCCACTATGATTTTTTGGTCATGCCCTTTGGCCTCACTAATGCTCCTTTCACATTCCAGGCATTGATGAATAAAATATTCTAGCTCTAGTTGTGGAAATTCATTCTGGTCTTCTTTGATAATATCCTCATCTATAGTAAAACATGGGCTGAGCATCTCCAGCATCTGGCTCTTGTACTGCAACTTCTATCTGAACATCATCTCTTTGCAAAATAGTCTAAATGTGTTTTTGGGCAGTAGGAAGTGGAGTATCTCGGGCATATTGTTTCAGCCCAAGGGGTTCGAGTGGATCCTGCCAAAATAGATGCCATGAAAAATTAGCTGCATCCTTAGACACTCAAGAGCCTCTGTGATTTTTTGGGACTAACTAGATACTACCGCAAGTTTGTCAAGGATTATGGGAAGATTGTAGCTCCATTAATAGCTATGTTGAAAAAGGATACTTTTACATGAACACATGTTGTTGAGTGTGCATTTGAAAAATTGAAACAAGCTATGTGTACTACACATGTTCTAGCTATGCCAAATTTTTCCAAGACCTTCACTATTGAGAATTATGCTTGCGGCAATGGACTTGGTGTTGTTCTCCTTCAAGATGAACATCCCATTGCATTCACCAGCAAAGCCCTTTCAGGTAAGAATTTAGTACTCTCTACATATGAGAAGGAAATGATGGCTATTTTGCATGCAGTATAGAAGTGGCAGCCATACCTATTAGGGAATCATTTCTGCATCAAGACTGATCACCAAAGTCTAAAATATTTCCTAGAACAATGGGTCTCCTCCCCACCACAATAGAAATGGGTTAGCAAACTCATGGGTTATGACTATGAGATCACTTACAAGAAGGTTAAGGACAATATTGTGACGGATGCTCTTTCTCATACATTTGATGACCAAGCTTCTCTTTCAACTATTTCTATGCCTATTCTAAATTGGTTGGAATCTGTCCAGCAGGGCTATGTCAATAACTCTTCATTATCCCAAATCATCCAACAGTTGGCCAATAACCCTTCTGTTGTACCACATTACTCTTGGGATGGTGCTTCTCTAAGATACAAGGGTCGTCTGGTGCTTCACTAGAGCACAGATCTTCAGCAGGTTGTCTTCTATGAACTCCATGCTTCTCCATCAGTAGGGCACTCTATGTTCCTCAAAACTTATGAGAGGGCACAACGTAACTTCTTTTGGAAGGGAATAAAAAGGGCAATTCAACAGATGGTGGCTGAATGTGATACTTGCTAGTGCAAAAAGGGTGAAACGACACTCCTTCCTAGATTGCTCGAACCCTTGCCCATCCCTACACGGATTTGGACAGATCTTTCTATGGATTTCATTGAGGGGCTCCCTAAATCTGGAGGGAAGATAGTGATCTTGGTTGTGGTTGATCACCTCTCCAAATATAGTCATTTTTGTGCCCTCAGCCATCCCTATACCACCTCCTCAGTCGTACAGATTTTCATGGACCAGATCTTCCATCTTCATGGCATCCCTTCTTGCATTATCTCAGATTGTGATGTAACTTTCACCAATCATTCTTGGATGGAACTATTTCACCACACTGGCACCAAACTAAAGATGAGTTCAAGGTATCACCCACAAATAGATGGTCAAACTAAATTTATCAACAAATCTTTGGAAACTTATCTTCGTTGTTTCACCTCAAAACAATAGCATCAGTGGGCAAAGTGGCTCCCTCTCGTTGAATGGTGGTACAAGACCTCCTACCACACTGCATCTAAAATGACTCCATATGAAGCAGTCTATGGTTAGGCACTGCCAGTGCTCCTTCCATACACCCCCAGCAGTTCACCAGTTCAGGCAGTTGACACAGTTCTCTAAACCCGAGATCAGATTCTTCACATTTTGTAGGACAATCTTCACATGGCAAGAAATCAAATGAAACAACAAGCCAATGAGCACCGTTCTGAGCGCACTTTTCAAGTAGGTGATATGTTTTTTCTTCATCTACATCCATACAAGCAACCCTCTCTGAAACTCAAAGGGTGTCATAAGATAGCTCCAAAGTTCTATGGGCCATATAAGGTTCTTCAGAAGATTGGGTCAATTGCTTATAAGTTGGAGCTTCCTCCTTCTCGTGTTCATCTAGTATTTCATGTCTCTTGTCTAAAGAAAGTTCTTGGCACCAACATCAGAGCACAAACTATTTTACTAGAATTGGATAATGAAGGATCCATCATTTTGGAGTGGGAGGCAATCCTTGATAGGCACACTTGTCAGCTTCGCTCTCAATCCATCATAGAGGTATTAATTCAGTGGCACAGAATGCAACCAGAGGATGCTACATGTGAACCACTCCTTCAGATTCAACAACAATTTCAACATCTTAATCTTTGAGGACAAACCTTTTCAAAGAGGGACGGAATGTTAGGAACTCGTGTTTAGCCCTTCTCTTTACTTTTTCAGTATATTGTTGTTGGACGCATATGCTTTGTAAGTCGTCCTATGAGTATATTGTATTATCCCACATTTATGGGAAGTAATAGTTGTTTAGATTAGACTTAGTATATAAGTACGTGTTGAGGCCAATGAAGGCATCCATGAGTTTATTGTATTGAGCTTGCTCAAAGGAGGTTTCCCCCTTAAAGTGGCTTGCGATCAATAAATTCTTTCTGTGTTCTGCTATTTCTATTATTTCGTACATTTTTCATTAAATTGTTGCAGGAGGTTCCTCTAATGAAAGGATTAAGAGAACAATCAATAAAAATGACTGTAGACATGAAAAGGGAAGTCATAGAAAGAATCACAAGAATATGGTACAGAGTGAAGGAAAAGTCATATCAATGACTATAATGGCATTAGGTATAATTTAAGAATGAAGAGACAACATACTGAAGCTACCCCAAAGCTATTCAAGTGAGTACCATGAATGAAGACATTGCAGAGCTGTCAAGAGAGATAAGATCAAGTGAGGGTTTGTCTCATTTAAAACCCTAGAATGAAATCATGATAAGAAACCCTTATTCCTCGGTAAAACAAATGCATTCTTTTGACAGCAAAAGCCAGATAACAAAGAAATTGTTACAAAATAGTATATCATGCTTAGAAATCTGAAAAAATGAAATAAAGCTGAGTGTTTTTGTTTAGAAAATGATAAATGTACTAGTTTATGTAGCTTTATTCTTGCTAATATAGTCATACCTACGTGAAATTTTAGCCTTTCTCATCAAGGCCTTGACAAAGATATTCAGAGAGCATCATATGCAGTGAGAAAAATGGCAGAGAAGTAACAACTTTCATGATTTGTTCTAGCATCATATCTTAAAAGAAACCTTTTGATGCATAAAATGAAATCTTTCTATCTCGGACATGAAGGAATGCAAAGAGATTCATCAGATACAGTGAGTAAATGACTACAGAAAGTCATGAAAATTGCTTTTTTCATTCCAAAAAGATGAAATACTCATGTTTATCTCAACATTTGAGTAGAAAACAACAAAAAGGCTAGTGAAAATGCCTTTGAATCATCTACAAAAGCTCCAAAAATGAAACCCTTGTCAGTTGCGATGAAATAGCTAAGATCAAGAATGCAAAAAGGTGCAAAGCGTAAAATGAGGGCACAAAAGTTGCGTTTGAGTTTCTTAGGGTTTCAAAACCCTAAAGACCCGATGGGTCTTTCTTTATATTTTTCTTTTCTTTTGCATATCTTTTAAAATAGCATGTGGTCAATAACCTTACCATGTGTGTTACCTAGCATGCCATGGGGTGGCCAAACAGTTTAAGAGTTTTGTTAAGTCTTTTATTCCTTTATGCCAGGGTAAAGCACTTTTGTGCTATTTCTGATTATTTGTATTTATTCTCTTTGCAAAAATGATGTAATGTAAAATAATGAACTCTAAATGATGATCATATAAATCATTTAGGATTTATTATTACCTTTTATTGCAAAGGAGAGGAGTATGATGGAGAGTGTTGAAGGTTTCTACTGTCCTTGAGAGAATATAGTTGAGTTGTGAAGATGTGGCATACACATGCCAAGGACATAGCTATCTATTTGTTGCTAAGAGGAGGGAGATTGACTTAGTCATGTTGACAGTTTGGTAGTTAGTAGGGTATCTAGGACTGTTTTATTACTCCTAGAGTCCTTTTTAGACTTGTTTTCATGAGCCATTATGTTTGGCTAAGTCCTAATGGACTTTTTCTTGTATTTTGGGCACTTTTGGAGAGGATATAGGCCCTAGATTTTAGGAATTTTCTGGGCATCCGACCCAAATCAATTTGACATTCCTTCTTTTGTGGAACCACTTGGATAGTGGTGGATATAGTCACTTTTGTGACTCTATTGTACTCAATTATGATTATGCTACTTGCAGAGACTTGTGATTTTGTGATCCTTGCTCAAAATTTTGGCAAATTTGTAACTCATTTTACCAGTTTACTTTATATGAAATATAGTGAGAACCTTGGAGATCGTTGATTGGAGATTGTGCCTATTTGTCTTATGCATTTATGTGCTCATTATCTAATTTGATAGAGTTATCTATGAAGTAAGTTTATTTCCTCTTAACTTTTGTCTTGGAAAAGAGCCTTTTTTGTAGAAAATACTTATGCAAGTTACAATTTGTGTCTAGATATGCATTAATATTAAGTGTGAAATTACTTTTGCTCTTAAGAATTCTGAAACTACAAACCTACTTGTAAAATATTTATGCAGAGGTATAACTGATAAGTTGTGCAAGAGCCATTTCAATCATTTTAATAAGTGTTCGGGCTGATATTTTCATGTTCCTCATTTAAGATAGGTGTATCACCCTAAGAGTTGAACTTCAGTTGCAGAACATATACTTTCTTACCCTTTTCCTTGCCATAGCCATATAAGAGTAAAATGCCTTAGGTGATATAAAGTCAGGAAGCCGGCCTTCTCTGGCGGTTGACCTCTGCTTATAAAGTGACCCACAGCTTTAGAGGTCTTCCCATGTTTCATCAAATAGACTAATTTCTGCAAATTAGTCAAGGTGTATATTTAGGTGATAACAATTACCAAGGTTGAGACACCTTAATTCCCAACATTCTCCCACTTGTTGAACACCTTGTAAGAGCCAATAGAATAATAGGATTTAACTGCTATAGGCCAAGAGGCCCATAGACTTCAAACACCATCTAAATTTCTCTATGTCCACTAGTTTCGTCAATGCCTCTGCAACATTCTTCAAAGTATAGATCTACCTTCTCCAAATTTACCTTTCCATCCTCAACCATGTCTCACACAAAGTGAAACTGAACATCTATGTTCTTTGTTCTAGCATGGAAAGTTGGATTCTTTGCAAGGCAAATTGCACTCTGACTATCACAACTGATCATGATCTGACCTGCATCAACACCAATATCTGAACACAATCTCTTAAGCCAAATGGCTTCCTTACAAGCATGAGTTGCTACCATATACTCAGCTTCAGTCATGGACAAAGCAACAATAAGTTGTCGCTTACTCATCCAACTAATAAAACCACCAAACAATGTAAACACATAAGCACTGGTGGATCTCCTGCTGTCAATGTCACCTGCCCAATTTGAATCCACGAATCCATGAATATCAATAGAATGTGGAGGTCTCGTAACATTACCATGATAGCATATGGAATACTCAGAAGTACCCCTCAAATATATAAACATTCACTTAACTACATCCTAATGAATCTGTCCAGGATTAGCCATAAATCGGCTAAGGACTCCCACTGCTTGGGCAATGTCTGGTCTTGTGCAGACCATAGCATATATCAAATTGCCAACAACATTAGCATAAGGTACTCTACTCATGTCCTCTACGTCATTAGGAGATTTTGGACAATCCTCAATAGACAACTTTATCCCCAAAGAAACGGGAACACACAATGGTCTACAATCTGCAATGCTGAACCTGTCCAACACGGTCTTCACATACTTACTCTGGATTAACCAAATTTTTCTGTTAGTTTTGTCTCTTCTGATTTCCATTCCTAGAATGTACTTGGCTGCCCCTAAATCTTTCATTTCAAACTGTGCTGACAACTGAGATTTAAAATCAGAAATCATATTCTTACCCTTCCCAATGAGGAACATATCATCAACATACAGTGCAAAAATGAGAATACGATCACCATCAAACTTATAATACACACAGTGATCCAAATTTGATCTCACAAATCCAATTGACAACATAAAATCATCAAACTTCAAGTACCATCTCCTAGGGGATTGCTTCAAACCATACAAAGACTTCTTAAGTTTGCAAACCAAATTTTCATTACCTTTCATTGTGTAATGCTCTGGGTGTGATATGTAGATTTCTTCCTCCAAATCACCATGAAGGAAAGTTGTTTTCACATCCATCTGTTCTACCTCTAAGTCATAAGCTATTGCAAGAGACAACAAGAATTGAATGGATGTCAGCTTTGCAATGGGAGAGAATATCTCACCATAATCTATACCCTCCACTTGTGAATACCCCATCGCAACCAATTTGGCCTTATACTTCTCAACACTACCATCTGCACCAAATTTCTTCTTGAACACCCATTTACATCTAACAGGTTTCCATCCAAGAGGCAAAGGCACCAAGTACCAAGTTTGATTCTTTTCCAAAGAAGCCATTTCATCCTCCATGGCCTCCTTCTAGGAACCTGCATCTTTTATGTCCATAGCCTTTGATACAGTTTTGGGTTCATCACTGTTAGTAAGCAAAGCAAAAGCATAACTAGAATCAAGCAATGTAAAACCAAACCTTTCAGGTTGCTTTCTTATCCGTGTAGACCTCCTCAAGAGTTGAGGTTGAGGTTCAACTTCTTCATCTAAGCTTTCAGAGCTGCTAGAGCTCTCCTCATCATTAGGTCCAACATTGTCTTTCTATTCATTATTCTCAAGGGTAGAAGGAAACTAAACAACATCCTCTTTCTTTTCTTTTTCTTCTAGCTATAAAATAGTGGAAGAAGGTGTAAGCTCTCTGAAGAAGACACTTCTACTATACAACACTTTTTTAGCCACAGGGTCCCAAATCTTGTATCCTTTCACATCGACACCATAGCCAATGAAGATACACTTAACAACCTTGTTCTCTAATTTTGACCACTTCTCCCTAGGCACATGTGTATATGCCTCACAACCAAAAACACGAAGATGCCTTATTGAAGGCTTTCTACCAGACCACACCTCCATGGGTGTCTTTCCAACAAGAGCTGATGTAGGAGATCTATTAACAAGATAGCAAGCAGTGGCATCAACTTCAGCCCAAAACTTTTGTTCTAGGCTAGCTCCACTAAGCATACTCCTAGCCTTCTCCATCAGTGTCCTGTTCATCCTTTCTGCAACTCCATTTTGTTGTGGGGTGTATGGACTTGTCTTATGTCTTTCAATCCCAAGTTCCTTGCAATATTTATCAAATTCTGTAGAATAGAACTCACCACCATGGTTAGTTCTCAAACACTTAATCTTTTTACCTGTCTGATTTTCAGCAAAGGCCTTAAACTCCTTAAACTTACTATAGACTTCAGATTTTTTCTGAGAAAATAAATCCATGTCCTTCTACTATAGTCATCTCTGAAAGATACAAAATATACACATTTTGATAACAAAGTAACATTAATAGGACCAAATACATCAAAATGAACAAGGTCCAACACACTAGAAGACTTGTGAGAACTCAAATAAAACTGAACATGGTTTTGTTTCCCATATATGCAATGTTCACAAAAGTCAAACTCAAGATTACAATCATCTAACCCCTCAACAAGGTTTTTATTTTTCAGGGTACGCAGACCCTTCTCACCAATGTGGCCAAATCTCTTATGCCATAACATTATCTTTTCAGCAGGAAGTTTAACTTCCAAGGCATGATTACAAACATCAGAACTAGAAACAACAAATCTCTTAACTGCTCATTCAGATGGTGGGGATGAACTGACTGCTTCCTTCTTCCTTGAATCAAAAGAACTATTGCATTGTGAAATGGATGCCTCCAGCTGAAACATAGTACCTCTCCTACTACCCTTAGCAAGCACCATAGCTCCTCTAGTCATCTTGCATCCTTCTTTAGAAAAGACAACTTGCACACTTGCATCATTCAAACTACTTATAGAAAGCAGGTTCCATGCTAAGCCTGGGATATGCATATCCCAAGAGATCCCCTTCACTCGACCATCAGGGAATCAGATAGAGACTCTTTGACGACCAAGAATCTTCAAATGAGAGTCATCACTCAAGTACACCTTTCCACCATCAAACTCCTCATACTTAGTAAACCAGTCTCAATTTGAGGTCATGTGGAATGATGCACCAGAGTTAATCAGCCACACATCATCAGATGGGTTGCTAGGGTTGCGATGAAAGCATCACCTTCATCTTGTGATTTGTTAGAATCTGAATCTGGGGTCTTCTTCTTATTTTTCTTTTCTTCTTTGCATTCCTTTCAGAAATACCCAGATTTACCACAGTTCCAATAGATAGCCTTGGACTTTCCAGGAGATTTGGATCTTCCATGAGATTTGGATCTCCCACGAGATTTGGATCTACCCTTCTCAGCTTTCTTGTCCTTCTTTTTCCCTTTCGCCTTGGTTCTTCCACAAATTGCAAGAGCCTCTTTGGCTGCATCAGAAGACTTTCTCTGCATCTC
The DNA here is from genome assembly GCA_027924645.1 of Cunninghamia lanceolata. Lineage (NCBI taxonomy): Eukaryota > Viridiplantae > Streptophyta > Pinopsida > Cupressales > Cupressaceae > Cunninghamia > Cunninghamia lanceolata. The sequence continues at coordinate 3,175,705 of BSBN01000913.1, forward strand.
TTCAGATAACAGTGAAGAAACCACTTCATCCATTTTGAATGTGGATGTGGTGTTTCCAATAGCCATGACAAGGTGATCCCATGAGTCTGGCAAAGAACAAAGCAAGGTCATACATCGATCCTCCTCCTCCATCTTCACACCAATAGATGACAATTGTGCAACCAGCATTTTAAAAGCATTCATATGTTTAGCAACGGATCCTCCATCCTCCATTCGAAGAGAATACAATTTATTTCTTAGAAAAAGTTTATTGACCAGGGATTTGGCTTGATACACATCTCCCAACTTCTTCCAAAGCAAGGTTGTAGTTTTCTCCTCATGGACATTTAACAACACAAAATCAGCAAGACTAAGTCTTATGAGACCCTGATGTAGGAGCATCCAGGGTGTAAGAGCAATCTTGAATCAACCAAAAAAATTTAAATAAATGTATTGTTTCTTTTCAATAAGGGCTAAATTTGGTAGGGTTACTATTTTTAGTAAGTTTACATTTGTGCATGATTGGATACAAAATCTTACACGGACCTCCAAAATGGTGAATTGAAGCTAATGGTAAAGAAATCACTTCAATATCATTTGTTATTTGTGAGATATTAAAATTTCAAATTCCAAAAATCCTATTGAAATATTCAAAGTCAAATTTGAGGCACTTAGAGGCTCCGGATGGGCCTAAAATTTGGTGGGAAACCCAAGTAGTCTACTTATCAATATTGCTTATGCACCATCATCTTTTCGAGACCTTTCCGAAAAGGTATTATAATTGAAAATCCAACAATCGAATTGAAAGTTATGGCCCCGCGAAGTTGACCTATTTTTGGAGGGAAATGCAAATTTCAAAATTAAGTTGGTGGTCACCAAAAAGGGCTATATATGACCATTTTTGGGAACCCTTAGGGTAGTAGGGTTAAGGGGGAAGGTGTAGAGTCAAGAAAGGAGGGAAATTAGAAACCCTAGTTGATTTGGGGATTACAGAAGGCTGAAGATTCCAGAGTCCTGAGAGAGGGAGTTGTAATGTGTTGCAGCCTATAGGAGATTCATCCTCTAATTGTATTTGAGCTTCTGTAATGTAATGTTTTACCCATATTAATAAAATATCATTCTATTTTCTATGTACAATTTCTGTTATTGTGTGTTTTATGATTTACCCCCTTCATCAAGTGGTATCAGAGAGAGGGTTCCTAAGTGTGTAGACAGATCGCTGACTATGAGGTAGTTTGCACCAGGACCTGAGGTTGTGGATTTGTTGCAGAGGTCAAGATGCCTCCACAAAGAAACTATGGTGGGAGGAATGCTTTGACGGAAGAGGGTTTTAGAGCCCTGCAAAGACAAATCGATGCATTACAAGAGGAGCTGTGAAGAGGGTTCGAGCCGAGAAGGAGAGAGGAAAGCAAAGATGAATCTGAAGAAGAGTTATGTGAGGAAGGACAAGAAGCTGCAGGAGATCCTGCAGAAGTTAGGTTGTTGAGGGCCATTTCAAAGATTGGAAAGAGGCCCAGGATCGAAGTTTCTACCAATTATGGAGATTTGAAATTGGAACAACTTATTGATTGGATAAATGATATGGAGGAGTATTTCGAGTATGAAGATGTGGAAGACCCTAAGCGGGTCAAGTTTGCAAAGACAAAGTTGAAGGGCCATGCCAGTATTTGGTGGAAGAAGGTCCAGTTAGAGAGAAATAGAAGAGGAAAAGAAAAGATCACCAGATGGGATCGGACGGTGGAGAAATTGAAGAAGCAGTTCGTTCTTGTGGACTATGAGATGGAGTTGTTGAAGAAGCTGCAAGGATTGAAGCAAGGTAACAAGTCTGTTAAGGAGTATACATAAGATTTTTATAAGATCACTATTAGGATAGGCCATGGAGAGGCCAACAAGGAGAAGGTAGCCCATTACATTAATGGGTTGAGGCCAAGTATTCAAGAAGAGTTGAGCCTGGTCAGAATGACCACCATAGAAGATGCGTACCAATTTTGCCTGAAGGTGGAAGAGAAGCTGAATAAGAGATTTGAAAGCAAGCAAAGGGGAAGAGGTCAAGGTGGAAGGACTGGTGGAAGACCCTATGGAGGCCGAAATGAAGATCCAAAGAAAAGTGAAGAAGCTGGAACTAGTCAAAATCAGAGAGGAGATAATACCTACCACCCTTATGACCAGAATAATGGTGAGAAAAGAGGAAGAGAAAGAGGTAGACCTGGGCAAGGACCTGGAAGAGGAGGTTTCAGAGGAACATGTTTCTAATGTGGAGAAGAAGGGCATCGAGCATACGAGTGTCCGCAACATCAAGGAAGGATGAATAGAAGACCTGAAGGTAATGCACGAGTTGCACATGTGGATAAAGATGCACAATCTAAGCGCTCCGAAGATGTAGAAAGGGGAGAAACCCTAGTTGTCAGAAGAACTTTGTTGAATGAGGAGAAAGAACCCAATCAGAGGAAGAGTTTATTCCGCACAAGGTGCAAATGTGAAGGTAAGTGTTGTGACATTATTATTGATAGTGGAAGCACTAATAATCTTGTTTCAGAGGAGATGGTTGACAAGTTGAAGTTGACAAGAAGAAAGCATCTGCATCCATATCGGATTGCATGGTTGCAGAAGGACCATAGAGCTTTGGTCAATGAGCAGTGTTTAGTGAAGTTCAAGGTTGGTGACTACCATGATGAGGTGTTGTGTGCCATCATATAGATGGATGCATGTCATATGTTATTGGGGAGGCCATGGCAGTATGATAGGAGCATTGTCCATGATGGCCGTGCAAACACATACTCCCTAACAAAGGATGGAGTCCATCATAAGTTGAAGCCCTTGAAGGAGGTGGAAGAAAAGGTATGTAGTACTGCAATAATTTGCTTGGTAGATGGTAGAAAGTTTTTGGAGGGTCTAAAGCATGAGTGTCATTGCTTTGCATTGATTCCTAAGATTAGTCAAGAGAAATGTGAAGATGTACCAACAGAAGTCTCAGAAATGTTGGAAGAATTTCAAGATATTGTCTTTGATAATGACTAGAAGGTTTACCACCAGTGAGGAAGATAAGTCATCAAATGGATTTGATACCAGAAGCTATTTTGCCAAATAAGGCAGCCCACAGAATGACTCTAGCAGAGAATGAAGCGTTGAACAGACAAGTTCACGAGCTGTTAAGGAAGGGATTGATAAGGGAGAGCCTAAGTCCATGTGCGGTACCTACAGTACTAGCACCAAAGAAAGATGGAGAGTGGAGGATGTGTACAGATTCCCAAGCCATCAAGAAGATCACAATCAAGTATAGATTTCCATTGCCTAGAATTGATGACATAATGGATTGTTTGAGTGGAGCCAAGTACTTGACGAAGATTGATCTGAAGAGTGGGTATCACCAGATTTGAATTAGAGAAGGAGATGAATGGAAGACAACCTTCAAGACAAAGGAGGGTTTGTATGAGTGGTTAGTCATGCCATTTGGGCTAACTAATGCACCGATCACATTCATGCGGCTCATGAATGAGGTACTGAAAGAATTTTTGGGAAGTTTTGTTATTGTTTATTTAGATGACATTTTGATTTTTAGTAAGACTTGGGATGAACATTTGATGCATATCAGAAGAGTTTTAGAGAAGCTGAGGGAGAAGTTGTTGATCAATTTGAAGAAATGTAGTTTTGCAAAGAAGAAGTTGGTATACCTGGGATTTGTTGTCTTAGGGGAAGGTCTTAAGATGGACCCAGAGAAGGTGAGGGCTATCATTGAATGGCCTATGCCAAGGAGTGCTTTCGAGGTAAGATCTTTTCATGGTTTGGCAAGTTTTTATAGAAAGTTTATCAGGGATTTTAGTAGCATTTGTGCACCCCTAACTGAGACAATGAGAGGGGATAGAAAAGAGTTTAGATGGACTAAAGGAGCAGACAAAAGGTTTGATACATTGAAGCAAAAAGTCAAAGAACAACCTATTTTGGCACTTCCAGATTTCAATAAGGTATTTCAGGTAGATTGTGATGCTAGTGGTAGTGGTATACAAAATGTTCTGAGTCAAGAAGGTAATCCCATTGCCTATTTTAGTGAGAAACTTAATGATGCCAAGAAAAAGTATTATGTTTATGATTAGGAGTTTTATGCAATAGTTCAGGCTTCGAAGAAATGGAGACATTATTTGTTGCCAAAAAAGTTTATTTTATATATTGATCATCAGGCTTTGCAGTATCTTAATAGTCAACGGAAGTTAAATCGAAGGCACTTAAAATGGGTTGAGTTTTTGTAGAGTTATATTTTTGTTTTGAAGCATAGGAGTGGGAAATCCAATAGAGTTGTAGATGCCTTGAGTAGAAAGCAAAATTTGTTGACAAAAATGAAGATAGAGGTTGTTGGGTTTGATGAACTCAAAAGTTTGTATCCTGAAGATCTAGATTTTGTAGAGGCTTGGAAAGCTTGTTTGGAACTTGTTACTTTGGATAGGACAAAATGGTTGGATTACATAATCCAAGATGGCATGTTGTTTAGAGGAAGCCAGTTGTGCATTCCAAGGAATTCCATGAGAGAGAACCTGATTAAGGAGAAGCATAGTGGAGGATTAGATGGACACTTTGGTCGAGATAAGACCATTGCTATTGTTGGTGAACATTATTACTGGCCACAATTGCAGCAGGATGTGAGGAAATTTGTGCAGAGTTGTAGAGTGTGTCAGATGGCAAAAGGAACAAGTTAGAATACAAGGCTATATCAGCCATTACCTATACTAGAGAAGCCATGGGATGATATTAGTATGGATTTTGTTCTTAGTTTACCAAGGACACAGAGAAGACATGATTCCATTTTTGTGGTGGTGGATAGATTCTCAAAGATGGCACATTTTATTCCTTGCAAGAAGACTAATGATGTTATTCATATTGCAGAGTTATTTTTTAGGGAGGTGGTGAGACTACATGGTCTACCTAAGAGCATAGTTTCATATTGAGATACCAAGTTTGTTGGTTATTTCTAGAGGACATTGTGGAAGAAGTTGAAGATAGATTTGAAGTTCAGTTCTGTACACCATCCATAGACTGATGGGTAGATAGAAGTGATGAATAGGAGTTTGGGTAACCTGCTACGATGCTTAGTAGGAGATAAGCCTAAGGGATCGGATTTGATTTTACCATAGGTAGAATTTGTTTACAACAATTCTGTCAATAGGAGCATAGGTAAATCTCCATTCCAAGTTGTGTGTGGGAGTAGCCCAAGAACTGCTTCTAAATTGAGGAGGATGGATAAAGGGGAGAAGAGTAGTGCCAAAGCTAAAAAATTTGCTGAGCACATGATGAATTTGCATGAAGAGGTAAGAAAGCATATCCATAAGATGAATTCTCAATATAAGGCTAAGGCATATTAGAAGAGGAGACATAAGGAGTTTCAGGAGGGTGATGAATTCATGGTTCACTTGAGAAAAGAAAGATTTCCAGTTGGTACATATAATAAGTTGAAGATGAGGAAATTTGGAGCATGTAGAATCCTAAAGAAGCACGATTCAAGAAATGCATTTAAGGTAGAGTTGCCTGATGACATCAATATTTCACCAGTGTTCAACATTTCAGATTTGACAGAGTATCATGATGATGGACTTGATAAAGGAACGCAGTGGGACATTCCAGCATCTACTTCAGAGAAGGAGGATATAGAGGGCATTCTAGATAGCCGTGTGGGTAAGAGTACAAGAAACAGGCAGTATATAGAATACTTGGTGAAATGGAAAGGAAGGCCTATTGAAGATTCATCATGGTTATCTAAGACTGAGGTTAACCGTTTTGGTTTCCCTCTAACTCATGAGAAGTGACAGGGTCACTTTTCAAATTACCCCGAGTGTCTGATGCAGGAGCATCCAGGGTGTAAGAGCAATCTTGCATAGACCAAAAAAAATTAAAACAATGTGTTGTTTCTTTTCAATAAGGGCTAAATTTGGCAAGGTTACTATTTTTAGTAAGTTTGCATTTGTGCACGGTTGGATACAAAATCTTACACGGACCTCCAGAATGGTGAATTGAAGCTAATGGTGAAGAAATCACTTCAATATCATTTGTCATTTGTGAGATATTAAAATTTCAAATTCCAAAAATCCTATTGAAATATTCAAAGATGAATTTGAGTCACTTAGAAGCTCCAGATGGGCCCGAAATTTGGTGGGAAACACAAGCAATCTACCTATCGATACTACTTATGCACCATCGTCTTTTCGAGAGCTTTCTGAAAAGGGATTATAATTGAAAATCCAACGGTCGAATTGAAAGTTATGGCCCCGCAAAGTTGACCTATTTTTGGAGGGAGATGCAAATTTTGAAATTAAGCTGGTGGTCACCAAAAAGGGCTATATATGACCATTTTTGGGAACCCTTAGGGTAGTAGAGTTAAGGGGGGAGGTGTAGAGTCAAGAAAAGAGGGAAATTAGAAACCCTAGTTGATTTAGGGATTACAGAAGGCTAAAGATTCCAGAATCTTGAGAGAGGGAGTTGTAATGTGTTGCAGCCTGTAGGGGATTCATCCTCTGATTGTATTTGAGCTTCTGTAATGTAATGTTTTACCCATATTAATAAAATATCATTATATTTTCTGTGTGCAATTTCTATTATTGTGTGTTTTATGATTTACCCCCTTCATCAGACCCTTAGCCTTCCGATCCTTGAGATCCCATTCATCTTGTGAAATTGCAGCTAGTTTAGTTCCATTAACACTTTCCCAAAGGTCTCGGTCAACAACCATGTCTTCCATCTTGAGCTTCCACAGCTCAAAATTAGTGCCATTGAATTTCTCCACTTGAAAATTTTTAGATGTGCTTGCCATCTCTTTGCTACAATAGAATTAAAAATACTCTGCACAGACTCCCACTCAACTTAAGATCAGCTCAAAAAACCCCTACCCTACAGCTAAGACCAAAACTGGCCAGGCTCTGATACCACTGAAAGGAAGCAAGGTGTGTGGAAAACGCTTCCTACACTAATCTAATGAGGAGAGGGCTATGCAAATTCAAATTAATCCTTACAACTACAGCAACATAGAACATCTAAAAGAGATATTGCAGCAATATACATGAACTAGAAAGAAGACAGAAGAAGAGAGACAAAGATTTACGGTGGGAAAACCCTTATCGGGTGAAAAACCCCACACTTAGAAACTTGCACAATGTATTAACAAATCTGAAAGTTGTTTACAATACACTTGCAATGCAATCTTGAATGGTCTTCGACACTCATGTTTGGAGTAATTCTGGCATTATAACAGTACCTATAAAACCTATTGGTGCCTGCACCTAGGGTTAGGGTTTTGAGCTTGAAAATCCATTGATCTTTTTATAAAAAACTAAAAAAAATTCTAAGTCCCTCAACTTTCGTAGTTGTATGCATGTATCTTTGTATGTACATGGACGTTGTATCTATGTGCAAGTGCAAATGTACATTTGGCACACCCAAAAAATGTTCAATCAGCTTCAGAAATGGTAAAAATTAGTTGTATGCATATTAGGCTTGTATGTGATATTCGGGTACATTTCTGAAGGTAAAAAAGTGGATGTACATTGAAGATTCCATCACAGATTCTATGCTTGTATGTAAAGCTTTGCATGTATATTGTGTTGTATATTCGATATACAACGGGTATATACAAGTGGCAGATTTCAAAAAGGTTCCAGTCGGGTTAAAATGGTGGTCAGGTCCGCAGATTTTCAGCAGGCGGGTTGTATGTATGTGACTTATACAAAAGGATATACAAGGCAAAACATACAATGCCAAATTTCAAATATTATCAAATCTGGCCTGGCGGGTACATACAAAAGGCAAAGTTGAAAAGTCAAAGGCATTTCTTTGTATGTATGTGTTGTATGTATCTCTGATATACAACGGGCATATATAAGGTGAAATATACAAGCAGACAGGTGCAAAAGCGGACGCAGCAAGGAAGTTAACTGCATTTGTGAATAGGTGAAATCTGTAATTGTATATTGGGATTGTATGTTCCCAATATACAATTGGACATACAAGAGAAAGATACAAAGAAACATACAAGGTAGGAGCGGTCAAAGTTAACACTCTTCAAGAACCTGGTGGGGCCCGTGCAGTTGTATGTTCCATGGGTTGTATGTATGTGCATATACAATGCAAGATACAAGAGGCACATATACAACCTGGATGCGAAAGGAAAATGTGTTTTGGTGGATTTCAGGCTAGGGTCCAGGGATTGTATATAGTGCATTGTATATGTGATATGCAACGTGAGATACAACGAGGTAGATACAAGCCAGATTTCAAAGGTTTTTCCAATCTGATTGATGGGTGGTTGGGATCGGAGGTTGTATGTATATTGCACATTGTATGTGCAATATACAAGGTGATATACAAAGGAAGTGAGATGCAAGCCGGACCCGATTGCGGTTTCAATTGGTTTCATATAGATTTGGGGTCCGTGCCTTGTATGTGTTGCAGTTGTATGCATATACAACTGCATATACAAGGATTTGAGGGAGAATGGATACAATGGCTCATCGGCAGGATGATGCATATCGGAAGACACTTCCAGGGTCTTTCCAACAGTCGATGGAGAGGGAGAAGTCAGCGATGGAAAAAGGCCGCCTGCATGGCACGATCTCATTGGCCGACGACTTTTTAGCATGAATTGAAGCCGTAGATCTCAACGAAAGGAAATGAATCAATGGTCATCGTTCAAAATTTTTAGAGTGGGAGATTTGTATGTGTTCACAGTTGCATTTCAAATGGAAAGAAAATTTAGAGCACGCAACTGCTGCGTTTCTAGAGACTGCGGGTAGGTTGGCCATTAATGGAAAAAGTGAAGAGGTATGGTCGATGATGGATGGGCCAACTACCATCTTAAGGGTGAAAATCTTTAGGTGGTTGCACGACTCCTAATCTCACCTACTCCTTTCCTATTTGTCTCTCTGCTGCATTGAATGTTTTGGGTGCCATTTTGATGGTGCATTTTATCTGGAAGAGTTTTGAAATGACATGTACCTTGAATGCTGAGGGCAAGTTCTTGATGTATAAGAGGACTGTGTCACTCATTTTAGAGGGGGTTGAAGACTGGATAAATTTTGGTGGAGTAATAAGATATAGCTTTGCTGGTGGCTCTGTTTTGGGTGTCTTGTGAGTTTATGAATCATATGTTGAATGTTTTATGCATAGTTTTGATGGTTTCATGTTGTTCTTATATGAAAAATGCATCGTTGCATGTGTTTAGTTGTTTGTCTCCAAGTTGTGGGCATCTTTTCTTTTGAATCTAAATAGCTAAGGGTTATTTGGGATTTAGGAACATAGATTTTCTATGTTGAATGTCTAATCTCTTACTTTTATTCAAGGAAAAAATTAAATTGTTTAGGTTAAGCATTGGGAAAGGTATGCTACAACAGGGATATCATCAAGTATGAATGACTAAATACTCAGTCTTGGGAAGTATCTGTAAGGTAGACACTAAAAAATTTTCCCTTGAAATTTAGTATTTGATTCAAGTTTATGGTAATCATTCACATGTGTATGTCTATTGACTCTGAGCCCTGAGATAAGCACCAGTCTGGTCTTGTATTGAGATTACAACCCAAGGTCCTAGTTTTACATCCAAATACAAAATACAAATTCAAACTTCAAATATAAACCATTAGGACATTAGAAGTAGTTTTAGGACCGAAATCCTCTGTCTCACAACTGAGTATAAGCCCAAAGGTAGCCCCTTTGCACTTATTTTATAGTTTTTGTCTACATAAGAGAGGATTTATCTACTTTGTATCAACATCCTAGTATGTTCATATGCATATTTTACAGATGTTGAATAGGGAATACCCCCCTTGGTTCTGTAGAGCCTAAAGAAGAAGAGGAGATATTTATAGAGTCTATCTCCTATACTATTGGCCCCTGGTCCGAAAATCCTATTGATCAATGATGGCTACCTTGTAGGGATAACTGGGAAGCATCCAGTTTGGGAAAAACAACCAATAAAACCTGTGATACAACTCCCTCTCCAAGCACCTGTTTATATAGAATATACAAGGCAATATTGGACCTGTCTTGGGATAGGCGTCCAACTTGGCCACATGGCCCAAAACCCACACCTAAGGACACTTGGTCAACATTGTAGAATGTGCCTGACACTTGTCCATAGCTCCCATCCCAAAGAGGTCACCTATTTCCAAAATGGGCTAAGACAGATGCTCTTACGACACTTACGACCATCATAGAATCTGTCATAGCGGTTACAACTTACAGCTGTAAGAGAATCTATCATACACAGGCTATAAATAGCATATTCTCTTACAAGATGTCCTAGTCCATCTTGGGGCACCCAAATAAGCCTTTTTCAAAGATGCTTCATGACACATGTCTTCACATGTCTTACATGCTTCTATTTCTGACTCTTACATGTCATAACTTTGTCATAGGAATCCGTCATAACCGTTTCAGTCAAACATTCCCTTACACAACATGAAAGATGCTAACACATGACAAAATGCTCCTACCACAAAGTGGGACACCTATCTCCTCATGTGAGGACAAAATTACAAGTTGTCATCTTCTATGTAGGATGACACATCACCGTGCTACATCCCACAACATGACAATATGGAATTTACAATTTATTTACAACATAGGCAATTAATTAATATATACAAACATAAATAATGTAAGGAATTACCAAGGTTGAGACACCTTAATTCCCAACAATTTTCTCTCAAAAATCCTGGAAGTGCTCACTGTGACGAATGCACAGAAACAAATATGTAGTTATAGAGGGTAAATGTGCTACAAGTCAAAATGTATGCACAGCTCTGGTGAAAGACAAAAGTGCAGGAACATACGATAGATGCACAACAAGTCGAAGTGTGTGCGTAGCAGAAACAGATGCATGGCAGGAAGGGATATATGCGTACCTCTGCGTAATAAATGCACGGCTTTGGTTTTCTAACTTGTTTTTTGATTGTTCTCTTGGCACATTTTTTGATGTTTTTGGTTTTCTTTGGTTGAAAGTTAGTCTTTTTTATTTTGATTTTTCAACTATGGCAAGAAAGAGACAGCAAACACAAAGAATATTTTCATGATTTTTGATTTTTTTAGATTTTTTTACTTTTTTTACTAAAAATAGGCACAAATCCTAGGATGGTAGGGGCAATATAAACTGAATTCGCACTTGGTTTTTACACCATCTACGCTATTCAAAGTAGATAACTTAGGAACCTAGGACATGGGCTCCCCCTTACAAGTGCACAAACTTCTCTAGTACACCAAGTTCTAGGTTCCTAAGGCTCGCAAACCTTGAGGTTTCCCTGTTATCTCTACTATTGAATCGTAAGTACGTGAGTCATCTTAGGAAGATGATAATCACTCTTTTCGGCACTAGTTTATAAGGGATTTTGGATTTCTAAAACAATGGATAAGTAGTGAGGGCAACCATTCGAGTGGTGATACGTGCAACAACGCTACTCTTTGTTATGGAGTCTCCCAGCCTTCAAGGGTTGCGCCTTGAAGGGTTTTGGGGGAGGTTGGCTGTCAGTATAACTAATCAGTACTCATTGCATGAAGCTTTTGCCTCAACTACAATTTATTTATAGTGGCTAGAAAGAGCTTGGTTTATCTTGTTACCACTTAAGGTCATTCCCACTTGGACAAAAGGATATCCAAGGGCATGCCTCTCTAAAGGAAAAACATGTGAAATGGTAACGTGTTTGGCATTTTGATCACCCAAGATAGGGGAGAGCATAGGCCTACTATCATTCCAAAAGAATGATAAATAATGGTTCTTTTCCCCCAATTAAAATGAAAAAAGAATAAATGAGTTAAGATAATTGGGCATGCACAAGATTTGTTAACTTTGAAAGAAGCAATATAGCAATGGTTTAATTTTATATCCTTCTAGTAGGGACTATGTTTGAGCTGTTGATGCCACAAGATCAAATTACAATCCTCTTAGTTAGATCTAAATGAGATTTTTAGATCTATGATGTGAGTTAACAATGCAGCTAGTTGTCTAACCAGCCCCTACCCTACAAGTAGATCTAAGAATATTCCTATGAGAGATGTTAGCGTTAGCAAAATCACAAGAAATACCTCCAAAACCACTGCCAGAACATATGTGCAACTACAGAGGATGGATATGCATAAACAGAACACAAATGCACAGAATTTACGAATGCACAGTTATAGAGAATAGAAGTGCAAAATCAGAGAATATATGTGCAATTAGAATAAATGCGCAACTACAGAGCACATAAGCACAGTTTCAGAGAACCGATGCACCGAATCTCTAGATGCATTGAAACAGAGCTCAGATGTGTGTTAGAAATGAATAGATGCGTGAAATCCTCCTGTGTACATAACCTAATGCACAAAAACTTAGTTTTGAGGTTAAATTGGGGCAGAGCCCCACGGTGGGTGCCAAATGTGTTAAGGGAAATCGTGCATGAATATCAAAATATATCAATAATACCCAATAACTCAATGAAATAAGAAACAAAGAACATCAAACAACAAAGAACAAACCTTGCAAACCTCTTTAGTTTGTGGCTTCCATTGGTCACCTATCTCAAATGATTTTGTGTATGAATATGGCCCTCAGAAGGTGCACTTCCTTGCTATTATTCCAAGATGTCAAGTGGGAATGGCTATGATAGGTTTGTAATGAAGAGATTCTTCAACACAATTGCAATGATAAAAGGGTGATCATAAGCTATGGAATGATTTGGTGCCAAAGGCGCACTATAATTCCTACAGAGTAACTTTACTAAAAGCTTGGATGATAGAAATTGAGGAATAGGGTTGTACTTATAGACTTGTGAGAGAGAAGATCAATGGTCTAGAAAGAATAAGAAGATCAACGGTTGAGAAGACTTGAGAGGATGTGCACGAATAGGAACAGGACATGTGTCCTGCTCTATTTTGCATGAGAGGAATTGATAAAATAGAAGAATGAGTTAACTGAAGAGATTAATCAATTAACAAAATAGATAAATCAGTTAAGAGAATTGATAGAAGAGTTAACTAATTAGAAATGGAGGATGGAAATTGCATGAGTGTGAGAATATATTTTAGTTCAATTAAATATTTGGAATATTAAATTGCATTGTTGTCTCTCAGATTTGCATCTTTGCTACAGTTATAAAAACTTTAGTAATCTAGAGAAACATGGGATCTTTCCAAGGTCTGTGGGTCACTTGTGTTTGGAAAGAACCTCTGGAGAAGGCCGGCTTCCTTAACTGGTTATCACCTAAAATTTACTAAATTTGCAGAGGAAAAGGGAGAGCGAATGCCTTTAAAATGAAAGATGGAATAGGAAAACATGAAAATAGAGGGTGATTCACCAAGTTGAATAAAAGAATCTTCACAGAACTAACAAAATGCACAACACAACCAGATATAGCAAGTAGATATACACAGATTTAGATGATTCTAGTAGAGGTAAGAAATAAAATGATTGAGAGGAACGAAGATGTTCACAGACAATCACATGCATATTCACACTAAACGCAAAATCAGTAAAAGAGGTAAAAATGACTTGCATATATTCAAAAAGAAGGCATAGTTACAGTAGAGGAAAGTTCTGTTTAGAAATAGAAAGATAGAATGCTCAAAAATTTCCAACCTTTGCTACATCTCATTTCTATTCATATATAGCATTTGCAATTTGACCTAAGTCAGTTACAATAAATTTGCTCAATGGGCTGTATCAAGAAAATATCTGCATCTGAAGGGATGTCCACCTGCAAGAGGTTATGGAATAAAAATCTGGAACTGGGACAGATAGAAGATATTTTGAATCTTTAATGTGAGGTGCTAAATCATCAACCTACACCCATAAATGCAACAAATATCTGCATTTGCATATACAAAAATGGTCGCTGAAATGTCTAGTTGATCGAACCTACAAGATGTGCATCAAATTTTGAAAGTGAAAATATCCTGCTCAAAGCCTACTAAATGAAAGAGGAGGCAAAAACAAGCATATTTACCTTTTGAAGCATGTTGAAATTTACCTGAATGAGGGAGATATGGGCAGTCAAAGATATGGTCAACTGCATCTTGTATTTGCATATCACTTTGCATATCTGCACTTGTATCGCCATCTGAATAACCCTTTGAATTTGCATTTGCACCTGCAAACTGCTTTGTATGTATCGAGTTGTCGGGGTGATCTCCAGCTGAGTCACTGATATGCAAAGTCTTGTTGAAATGTTCATTGTATGTGCTTTTTCTTTTGGCATTTAAATGACCTTTGAAATCGCCCTTGTCTATTCATTTGTATATGCATTTGCATATACAATACAATGACTACATACAAAAATGGGCCCCTACTTTTGTATCTCCCTTTGCATCTACATTTGAATCAGCCTTTGGATCAGCTCTGGCACATGGCACCACCTGATTTGCCATTGAGTTGAACCTAGGACCAATTGCTAATCATTCACATCCTCCTTATTGGTCGTCAGAAAGACTTTAAAATGAGCCACCGATAGACACTGTCTCGCTGAAAGACCCCTTGCATGTGCCTTTGTATATATGAATGTATGTGAGATACAATCACATATACATACAAGTGCAGAATTCAGGAGATTATCAACTAGAAGGAAAATTTAGAATAGGTCCGGCCCTTGTATCTTTTCTTCTTTTCATTTCGGCATATACAATGCACTTAACATACAAACTACGGACCTCACCTTTGCATCTGCCAATTTTTATTTTCCAGTCGGGTCCGCTTCGTATATTGCCTTTGTACATGACCTTTGTATATCGCATATACAATGTGAAATATACAAAGGAAAACTTCATACAAACCTGTACATGCAAACATTTCATTTCGGCATATACATGTGACCTTTGTATATCGCCTTGCATCTGACCCTTGTATGTGCAAACATACAATGCGAACATACAAACAAAAAGGTGCATACAATCATTTGTACCTTTATCGACCAGAATGCATATTCCTTTCAGGCTCGGGACTTGCATATTAGGAAAGTATATGCCCTTGCTTGTGTATAGACTTTGCATCTTTGCTTTGTATCATTTCCTTGTATATAACATATACAATACGACTTGTATATGAGATACAATCGCCTTTGTACATTCAACGAACCCCACCAATTGCATCTCTCCCTTTGAATGTTTTGATGGGGAGTGCACAGTGGATACCAGACCAAGCCCTAATTCCTCACAGTTGGAAAGAATCGACAAAAAAGCCACTGATACATCTCCATCGGCCGGACGACTGTCGTCGGAATGACTTCCTTAAGTCTTACCGTTTCTCAAGTCTCACCGATGGCTTTTACCATCGGCGTAAACTATTCTGTCGGCAAACACTTGCAATCCTTGGCTGATGCACCAATGGACCAACAACCTCGATATGACCTTCTATCTTCATTTGTCAGCCAAACAATTACCATCGGCTACCTCAGGGTTTACTACGCTGACATGCCATTATGCATAGTCTTCATTCTTTGAACCCTAGCACATGGAGATGCTAGGTTCAACCTATTGTGCAAAACACACTGTCTGGATCCTCTGCATCACCGAAAAATGGAACAAAATAGAAAATGAAAATAAATATTTATACAACGAAGCCATTCCACTGATTTTGACAGAAATCTCACCAGTGGAATGCTTCATGACAACATACAACACCAAAATGGAAGGAACAGAGAACAGAAATCTACAGCTATACAAATTGCAATTACAAGAAATGGAAAATTGAAATGACAGAATAGAATAGCTTTATTTATTTCGAGCACAATACAATCACATTCACACCCTTCTTTGATCTAATTAGATTCGATGATCATCTGGTTTGTTCCTCTGGGCATTTATCAACTCACCCTGAGTAGTACCAAACTGACTCCAAGCAGTTGGGAGACAATCGTCTAAATAGCCTCCAACTACCCTACTACCCTATTTTTGCATTATGCGATTACAATTTGACAAATGTCCCCTAAGTCACTTTGGACTTACAAAATGAACCTAGATACAAACTAAAATGAAAATGCATTGGTCAAATAGACCTTATTACAAAAGAAAACATGATATTCTAGGTGCTCCTGCACCATACTCCTCAGGTGAAAGTTGTCTCAAGTCCTCTTAGAGACTAACTGCTGCAAATCACCACCCTGCTTCTTGATGTCTGCTTCCAGCATCCATGTGGCTTCTGAGTCTGGAAGTCCTTGCCATTTGACTAAGTGCTCAAAATAGGTCTGATTTTTGGTCTTCTTGGCTATCCTGCTATCCAAGATACACTCCATCTGCAGTGGTTCCTTAGGTGGTAAATGTTGTACCCACTCTACATTGTCTTGGATAGCATC
Source organism: Cunninghamia lanceolata (assembly GCA_027924645.1). Lineage (NCBI taxonomy): Eukaryota > Viridiplantae > Streptophyta > Pinopsida > Cupressales > Cupressaceae > Cunninghamia > Cunninghamia lanceolata. Next base: position 3,191,973 of record BSBN01000913.1, read on the forward strand.
TACTGTACCTTCACCTGTATCAGGACTCCTATATAATGTCAGATCAACAACATTAAATATAGGTGAAATAGCAATATCATCAGGAAGTTCAATTCTGTAAGCATTAGGACCATATTTTTCCAGAATCTGACAAGGTCCAATTTTTCTCATCATCAACTTGTGTTTTCCTGTGGGTAGTCTATTCTTGTTGAGATGAACCATGACCATATCTCCTATTTGGTACTGCACATCCCTTCTTCTTTGATCCAATCTAGCCTTGATCTTCTGACTGTTCTTGTGTAGAGTATCTCTGACTTGTTTTGCAAAAGTATCAGCATGTCCACTCCTTTTGTCCAACCCTTGAACATCTCGCAATTCAAAAATACCTCTAGGATGACTACCATAAACAACTTCAAAAGGACTTAGACCTATACTTCTATTTGTAGAATCATTATAGGCATACTCTCCTTGTGGGAGTACCACATCCCAACTACTGCCATGTTCTCATGTCAAACATCTCAACAGATTGCCTAATGACCTATTGACAACCTCGGTTTGGCCATCAGTCTGAGGATGATAGGCTGAACTAAAAGACAAATTTGTACCCAATCTTTTCCACAAGGTTCGCCAGAAATGTCCCACAAATTTTCTATCTCGGTCAGATACAATACTCAAAGGTAACCCATGAATCCTGACAATTTCTTTAAAGAACAAACCTTCAATGTAACTAGCATCATTGGTGGTCTTACAAGGAATAAAGTGAGCCATCTTGCCGAACCTGTCTACCACAACAAACACAGTCATAACATATCCTTGTCTTGGGCAAGCCCATCACAAAATCCATACTCAAACTTTCCCAAGGTTTGTTTGGTATGGGCAAAGGTTGGTACAGACCTGCATTAGTTGAGACTCCTTTTGCTCTCTGGAAAATCATACAACTCTCAACAAACCTTCTGATATTAGATTGCATTCTTGGCCAAAAGTAAAATCTTCTTACAAGATCTAAGGTCTTATTGACCCCAAAATATCCTCCTAAACCACCACTATGTTTCTCCTTCATGATATCATCCCTCATTGAACACTTAGGGATACATAGTTGACTACCTTTAAACAAAAGTGAATCCTGCAATGTATAATCTGAAAATTCATTATGGAAAGCATTGGCAAACTCACTGCATACCTTGTAAATCTCCTTGAAATAATGGTCCTCTTCATACAATCCTTTGAGTGACTCAACACCCATGCTTTGTAGCTGTACTTCTTGCACTGTCAACACCCTTCTGCTTAGAGCATCAACAACCTTATTTGTGATTCCCTTCTTATGCTTGATGATGAAGGTGTATGCTTGAAGAATTTCCACCCATTTCATGTGTCTATGACTGAGCTTTTCCTGTCCATTCAAAAAATTGAGAGCATGATTATCAGTGTATACAATAAATTCTTTAGAAAGTAAATAGTGCCTCCATTTTTTAGAGCTTGTACCATAGCATACAACTCTAAATCATAAGAGGAGTATTTCCTCTTGGCTTCATTTAACTTTTCACTGAAGAAGGCTACTGGTCTGCCTTCTTGACTCAACACTGCTCCTATGGCCAACACACTTGCATCACATTCAATGGTAAAAACCTTATTGAAATCTGGAAGTACTAAAATAGGATACTCGGCAACTTTCTGTTTCAAACTTTCAAAACTCTGATCTTCTACTTTTGTCCACACAAACTTCATCTTTCCACCACCCTTGATGGTCTCTAACATAGGTGCACAAATATCACTGTAATTCTTAATAAATTTTCCTTAAAATCTGGCCAATCCATGAAAGCTTCTGACCTCTCCTACTGTCCTGGGTGTAGGCCAATTCAAAATAGTTTCTACCTTGGAAGGATCCATTTTTAAATCACCCTTAGAGATGACAAAACCTAGGTACACCAGTTCTTGTTTCATGAAGTCACAATTTTCCAAGTTTATCATTAACTTCTGATCTTGTAGCCTCTTAAGACTATCTCCAAATGTTTCAAGTGTTCTTCCTTGCTCTTACTGAACACCAAAATATCATTAAGGTAGACTACCACAAATTTGCCTATGAATTCCTGCAACCCTCATTCATTAATCTCATAAAGGTGCTAGGGGTGTTTGAAAGACCAAACGGCATCACAAGCCACTCATTCAACCCTTCATTGGTTTTGAAAGCTGTCTTCCACTCATCCCCTTCTCTTATTCTTATCTGATGGTATCCACTCTTCAAGTCTATCTTAGAGAAATAGGTAGTACCTCCCAAACAATCCATTAGATCTTTTATTCTAGGAATAGGAAACCTATACCTGATGGTTATCCTATTTATTGCCCTAGAATCAGTACACAGTCTCCATTTCCCATCCTTCTTTGGGGCTAAAATAGTAGGTTTTGCACATGGGCTAAGACTCTTCCTTATCAGTCCTTTGTTTAGGAGTTCTTGAACCTGATTTCCTATCTCTTCATTGTACTGAGGTGTCATCTTATATGCTGCCTTATTAGGAAGTACTGCTCCTGGTATGAGATCTATCTGATGGCTAATGTCTCTGACAGGTGGTAGGGAATCAGGTATATCCTTTGCAATCACTCCTTTGTAACTCTCAAGCAAATCTCTGACCTCCTTAGGTTCTACTTCTCTCACACTTTGCTTCTTTTCTCCCTTAGGCTTCACAATCAAAGCAAAACCTACTCCATCACCTTCCTTCAGTGTATCCATGAATTATTTTTCTCCTACCAGCATTACACTAGACCCTACATGCTGTATATGATGGGGAGCGTATAGCGGATACCAGACCAAGCCCTAATTCCTCATAGTCAGCAAGACTCGACAAAATAGCCACCGATACATCTCCATCAGCTAGACGAGCATCATCAGAATGACTTCCTTAAGTCTTATCGTTGCTCAACTCTCATTGATGGCTTTTACCTTCGGCGTAAACTATTTTGTCGACGAACACTTGCAATCCTTGGCCAATGCGCCAATGGACCAATAACCCCGATAGCACCTTCGATCTTCCTTCGTCAGCCAGATAATTACCATCGATCGCCTCAAGGTTTATTGCATCAACACGCCGATACACAGTCTTCCTTCCCCAAACCCTAGCACATGGAGATGCTAGGTTCAACCTACTGTGTGAAATGCACTCTCTGGATCCTCTGCACCGCTGAAAAATGGAACAAAATAGAAAATGAAAACAAATATTTATATAACGAAGCCATTCCACTGATTTCAATAGAAATCTCACCAATGGAATGCTTCATGATGACATACAGCAACAAAATGAAAAGCACAGAGAGAATGGAAATCTACAGCTATACAAATTGCAATTATAGGAAACAAAAAATCAAAATGATGGAACAGGATAGCTTTATTTCTTTTGAGCACAATACAATCACATTCACACCCTTCTTCGACCTAATTACATTCAATGATCATTTTGTTCATTCCTCTGGGCATTTATCAACTCGCCCTGAGTAGTACCAAACTGACTCTAAGCAGCTGGGAGATCAATCCAAGCGGCAGGGAGACAACCATCTAAACAACCTCCAACTACCCTATTTTGGCATTATGCGGTTACAATTTGACAAATGTCCCCTAAGTCACTTGGGACTTACAAAATGAACCTAGATACAAACTAAAATAAAAATGCATTGGTCAAATAGACCTTATTACAAAAGAAAACATGATAATCTAGGTGCTCCTGCACCATGTTTACATGCACCGGCTGTCAAGGAGATCCTTAGCTTGGCCACCGATAGACAAGGTCTGGCCGATGACCCTTTGTATATTAGTTTGTATATGTGAGCATTCAATATGAACATACAACGAAACATACAATGTATATGCATATAAAAATGACTAAGTATAAAACTGAGAATTATCTGCGATGGAAAGCACTTGAAGACAAAAGATTTCTGGGTTTCTTTGGGTTTTCTGCAAGGATTCTTCAAACAAGATTTTGGGATTTTTGGTAAGGCATAGCATGAGTATTTGAAGGATTTAAGCCTTGTAGGGTCATTTTCTAAAGGATTTTCAAGGAAAATACAAGGTGAACTATTTAACTATGGACAGAGGAAAATAGGTCAACATTTTGGTGACTTCTATGGGATGTTTTCCTGCTAAACAATTAGACCAGTGACCTTAAGCATCCATTGGGCATGGAGTCACACAGAGAATAAAAATATACTCTTGACAAATAATCTTGACCTTAGTAACTTAGCATATCATCAATGAAGAATATTGGAAGACCAAAAGAGAACAAAAATGTTGAAAGCAACTCCTTTAACTATGTTAGACAACACTTAGGGAAATAAAAAGGGATCTAAACTATTGTGCAACAACACTTATTGAAAGCAAGAAAGCTAATCTATTGATTTTCAAGGCAAATCATACCTCAAAAATACCTCTTCAAGTGTATCCCATTGACTGGGATAGGCAAATTTTCTCCATCCATGTTTGATAACTGAAATGCATTGTGCTTCTTGCATTTAGTAATGATAAATGGGCCACTCCACATGTTGTCGAACTTGGAGTGCTTCCCTGGCCTACTTTTCAACTCATCCCATTTGAGTACCATATCAACCTCCCTAAAAATTTTGGGAGTGGCTCTCTTATCAAAAACTCTTTTTGTCTGAAGCTGATGATACTCCATAGCTTTCATAGCTTTATCTCTGGACTCTACAAGCTCCATAAGTTGAGAATATCTGACAGCCATGAGGTCTTCTTCTTCAAACATCTCCAGCTGATTCATGATATCTAGTGCTGGCAGCTCCACAGACATAGGCAATCTTGCCTTTTTTCCATAAACTAACATATATGGGGAGTTTCCAATAGACCTCTTGGGAATTATTCTATCTGCCCATAAGGTAGATTTTAGATTGGTGTGCCAGGCTCTTTGGTTGTCCTCCATTGATCTTTTAATAATCCTTATGAGATTCTTATTTGTAGATTCAGCCAAACCATTACCCTGTGGGTAATAATTTGATGAAGTATTCAAATAGATTCCATTCTTAACAGCCCAGTTAGTTATCTTCAATCCAACAAAGGCTAAAGCATTGTCTGAGATGATTGACTTAGGTACTCCAAATCTTTATACCAAATCATGATACAAGTTCAAAACAACATTCTCATTGGATTCCTTCAGAGCCACTGCTTTAGTCCACCTTGTGAAATAGTCTATTACTGTAAGTACCCACCTGTGGCCTGCAGTTGATGGTGGGTTAATGGGACCTATAAAATCAATGCCCCATCTCATGAAGGGTTGTTCTACTTGAATTGGCTGTAGAGGTAAAGTTGGCAGTCTTTCTTTGCTTGCAAAAATGGCACATTTTATACACTTTTTGGCTCATGCATGGGCATCCTTAAATAAGCTGGGCCAGTAATATCCAGCTCTCATTATTTTCCAAGCAGTATTCCTTGGGGCAAAATGACCCCCCGCTGTTCCATCATGAAACTCATGTAGCACCTTGTCAGTTTGATTATTATTAATGCATCTTAACAACACATCATTAAAATCTTTTCTAAAAAGGATATCATTTATTAAAACATATGGAATAGACTACAGTCTAAAATATCTTCTCTTGGTTCTATCTAAACCTACTAGACATTCACCAGTTCGCAAAAAATGAGTCATGTCATTAACCCAACCTATTCCCACTACTGTTGTATCATCCTGATGTTCATCCTCAATGGTAAGAAACACCTCTTCTTATTTCTCTATTTCATTTTCAGACCCAGTAGCAAGCTATTCACTAAGTCCTCTACCTCTGACAAACTTGGTTATCTTGATATCTATGTCATATTCCATGACTTTGGTAATCCAACCAGCCCTTTTCTCATTAACATCCTTTCCTAAAAGGAAATCCTTCACACTAGGGTGAGCAACCATCAAATGTACCTTATTACTAGAAATAAGATGCCTAAACTTCTTGAGACTCTTTACCACTGCAAGGACATATTTTTTAATGAAACTATACCTCTATTCATACTCTTCCAGTCCTTGACTAAAGAAAGCAATTGGCTGCTCAAAGCCGTCACTTTGCTGTTATACCAGAATTGCAGAAATTGTATCTACACTGCCATAAGCATACAAAATAAAATCTTTTGAGAAATCAGGATTTACCAGAGTTGGTGCAGCTGATAATGCTTCTTTTATGGACTCAAAGCTGAGTTTTCCCTCTTTTGTCCAACTGAAAACTATATTTTTCTTTAGCATAGAGGTCAATGGCTTCAATAAATTTGCAATATCAAGTATAAATCTCTGCAAAAAATTAATTCTGCCAATAAAATGTTGCAGTCCCTTCTTGTGACTGGGTAAAGGCAGCTCTAAGATAGCTCTTACCCTTTATGTATCAATGGTAACTCCCTCTTTTGACACAATGTGTCCTAAAAGCTTGCCTTCATGCACAACAAAAATGCTTTTCTTGGGATTGAGAGATATCCCAAACTCTTTACATCTCTCAAATACTTGCCTCAAATGAAATAAATGTTCAGATGCATCCTTAGAGAAAACTATGATGTCATCTAGGTACACAAGTACCAATTTATAAAGCAAACCTTTGAAAGCCATATCCATAGCTCTCTGAAAAGTAGAGCCAACATTCGATAGACCAAAAGGCATCCTTTTGTCGGCCATGGTGCCCCATTTGGTGGTAAAATCTATTTTAAATTGATCTTCCTCCTTGACTAACACTTGATTATAACCAGGAAAACCATCAAGTAAGGAGAATCTTTCTGAACGAGCCACTACTTGCAGAAATTGCTCCATTGAGGGCAGCGGGTAGTGGTCCTTCAGAGGAGGCTCTATTAAGGTCTCTAAAATCAACGCACAGCCTAATCTCTCCATTCTTTTTCCTAACAAGAACAAGATTTGAGACCCAAGACATATGCTTGATCAGAAAAATGATGTTTCCCTCAATCAACATGGTTAATTCTTTAATCATTAGAGGCTCAAGTTTTGGATTTAAAGGTCTTTGTTTTTGCCTCACAGGTTTTGTACTTGGCTCTAATTCTATAGTATGCTGGGTGATATGAGGGTCAAATCCTTTTAGGTTTGAGTAATCCCAAGAAAACACATCTTCAAATTCTTGACAAAGAGCAATGAAAGCTTTCCTATCCTCAGGCGAACAGATTTTCCCAATTTTGAGAAGCTTACCCTTGAAAATTTCTAGCTCCTCATAATGTTCTACTATGCCCTGCATGCCAGTTTTGCCCTTTTTCAGCTGATCATCAGTACCAAAAATGGATTCCAAGGTTAGCAATCCTCTGGGCAGCTTATTAGTCCTTAAATGAAGAACTTGATCATCATCATATTGTTGTTTGAGTTTGTTCTGATTCATCATAGAAAACTCATCCTCTTCTAACAGGAAACGTAGAATCTGCTCATCACTCTCAAAAACCTACCAATGAATGTTATTGTCAGGGATAGAGGGCCTATCAACTATTTTCATGTGAGGATGTACCTTCTCTCTTTGAATATCACTGGGGATATCAAACTGAGCCCCAATTGCAGCTAACATATCTGTATGATTGTTCTGATTTCTAGGAATAGAGATTAGATTGAAAGCATCAAACTCCTCAATCATATCCCATACCCTATGTTTATAGCATTTCAAAACATCATTCTTTGTGACATGCAGTCCCCTCACTTGATTTACAATAAGTTCGTTGTCCCCATACACCTGCAAACAGCCAATTTTCATCTTTCTTGCCCAATGCAAACCTTGAATCAACCCTTCATACTCAACAGTGTTATTTGTACATGATAAGGCAAAATGGAAAGTAGAATAATATCTGTCACCTTGTGGAGACACAAGCATTGCACCACCACCAGATCCATTCTTATTCCTAGAACCATCAAAGTACATTTTCCATACCTCATTTTGTTGTTCTATCTATTGTTCTACATTCTTTACAAGGTTTGGAATTGTTGTTTCAGGCTCATGTAGTATGTAAACCCCCATACCAGTTTCTTGAATGTGTCCTTCAAGATTATCTACAATATGTTCCAAGGCCCACTCCTTTGACAACACCTCTGGTATACTTTCAGCTTGCAGTTCTTGAGCAGTAACAAGCTCAGGATCATGATAAATAATGTAATTTGCATTAACAACACTTGGGACATAAGGCTCTATGTGATATTTGGCAAGAAATTCAAATTTTACGATCACGATTGTGCCATATCAAGTCCTAAAGAACATGTGGGACTAGTCTGAGGATAAATATCCTCCTATCTTGGCTGTGAATTCTCTTGACAAATACATAGCAAAATGAGGAGGTAAATCTATGATGAACACCTCTAGGGAGATGGACACATTTGGACAAGTATGTAGAGTGAGACCTAAATCTTTCATCACACCGATAGTGTTAACAACTGTGCCATCTAGCTAAAGCACACCCTTCTCAAGGGGTTGGTATTTCAATCCTAATTGGTCTGCAATCTGTTTCAGCATTACAGAACTACTTGCACCACTATCCACCATGTAGTTTATGTACCAACTTGTCTCCAATTATTAAGGACACAAAAAATGGAAGTGGTTTAGCACTCTTAATTGGCTTCTTACTATTATCTTGGGATGAATTGGTAAGAACAGTCCTAGTTGGGTCAACAATAGCATCATTTGACACTTTTAAATTAGACAAGGTAGATTGTAACATGTCCTTTTGACCTAGGATAGCTAAGGAATCCCACATAGACATGGTCACATTCATCTTCTTCATATTTTCAATGATATTGGAAGGTGGATTGACGCTTACCTTCTGATGTGATTTTACAACAACCATATCAACCTGCAAATGAGGTTGCTCTCTGGCACTTGCTTGAGCATTTCTTTGCAAAATATGGGGAATCTAGGATGCATAAGGATCAGCGGCTCCTTTTCCTTTATTTGTTGTTTGATCTATCTCATAACCCCTCTTTTTAGCTCTTGTATTTGCTGCAACTGAAGTATCATCTCTGTTTACGCCACAGAATTCATCTCCCTACCAATTTATGAAGGTAGTATCATTCTGAGGTTGTTCTCGCTGTTGTTCAGTCCCATCATGATGTGTGTTTGGCTATGAAACTGCAACATTTTGCACCATTAGAGCCTAATTTATCACTCCATTTAAATAGGTTACCTGACTGTGTGGCTGATTACATGGATAATACCATTCATACTCAACCACAAGGTTATTCTAAACAGGGATAAGGTCCCTAACTGCATTTATGGGTACCGGATTGTAAGGCTGGAAAGGCCTCTAGTTCACATTCTACCTCGTACCTTGGTAATTACCTTGATATGGAGGCCTATTAGCTTGATATGGTTGGTTTTACCCTTGATAAGGCTGATTTTGCCCTTACCTAGGTTGCTGATAAGGATGTCTATTCTGGGACTGCTGCTTTTTGATGTTTACTAGCTCATTCCCAAAAGTTTGCAAGATGTTCTCTATTTTTTGTTGGCTATTTTTAATCTCCCTTAACTCTTGTGATGAGCTTGACGCAGCAGTTTTAGAATTGGCAGTATTTGGCAATACTGCTACAGCAGGTAAAGGGGCAAAAGACGGGATTGGCAAAGGCATTGAAGCTTGAATCTCAGGAAAAATGGGCATTGGTGGTCTAGATGCTATCTTCCCAGCCTGAATCAGGGTATTTTTTGCTCTAATAGCTATTTCATATGCATCAGGTAAACTTGTACCTCCCAACGATTGTATCATCACTGAAATATCACTATTTAGGGCTTTCAAAAAATACAAGAGTGCATATTCTGATGGAGGCCTTACCATGGCAGGAATTCTGTCCCATGTCTTCTGAAATCGGAAGTTGAATCCATCATTTGCTCTTGGGGAGCTCTCTTTATTGTAGTCATTTGTTCAACCAGCAATAAGTTATCTGACTTATCTTGAAATTGTTTGTTCAACTTATTGACCAGATCATCCCAAGTTGCAATGGTTTGCACTTGTAAACTCCTAAACCACTATAATGCTTTTCTTTTGAATGAGGCAGCTAGTAGCCTGATGGCTACATTTTCTTGGGTTACATGATGAACTCCACATAGAGAAGCTACGTCTCTAATGTGCTCAATTGGGGTAGTTTGATCCCCCCTGTGAAATAGGGCAGGCTCTTCAAAGCTGCAATGGGTATGTTGTCATGTACTGTCAAATTCAATGGGCTACCCCCATCAAAAGCCACAAATGGCTGATTTCTTGCCATTGGAAAAGTTGGAGGTAGGTTCTATTGAAATGGTACAAGAACTACAGGTATTGCTAGCCTAAAACTTGGTGGAGTTGATTGTATTCTTTTAGAAACTGGAGTCCTTACCACAGCTCTACTCTGTCTTCTAGGCAGAGACAGCTATAAATAATCAAATGAACTCAAACTCTGAGTTTGATTTTTTCTCATAAAATGTGTGACAGCACTAATCTACTTGTTCTCCAGAATGAGTCGCCAAATATGCTCAAACGCTTCTTAAAAGCCTGATAGTGCTAGTAGCATATCAAAACTAGCAAAATGTTTATAAAGTCCCACTGGGCATGCCAAAAACTGTTGTCTCTCATATTTGCACCTTTGTTGCAGTTATAAAAACTTTAGCAATCTAGAGAAACATGGGATCTTTCCAAGGTCTGTGGGTCACCTGTGTTTGAAACGAACCTCTAGAGAAGGCCGGCTTCCTTAACTGGTTATCACCTAAAATCTACTGAATTTGTAGAGGAAAAGGGAAAGGGAATGCTTTTAAAATGAAAGATGGAATAGGAAAACTTGAAAATAGAGGGTGATTCACCAAGTTGAATAAAAGAATCTTCACAGAACTGAGAAAATGCACAACACAACCAGCTATAGCAAGTAGATATACACATATTTAGATGATTCTAGTAGAGGTAAGAAATAAAATGATTGAGAGGAACGAAGATGTTCACAGACAATCACATGCAAATTCACACTAAACTTAAAATCAATAAAAGAGGTAAAAATGACTTGCATATATTCAAAAAGAAGGCATAGTTACAGTAGAGGAAAGTTCTGTTTGGAAACAGAAAGACAAAATGCTCAAAAATTTCCAACCTTTGCTACATCTCATTTCTATGCATATATAGCATTTGTAATTTGACCTAAGTCGGTTACAATAAATTTGCCCCATGGGCTATATCAAGAAAATATCTGCATCTGAAGGGATGTCCACTTGCAAGAAGTTATGGAATAAAAATCTAGAACTGGGGCAGATATAAGATATTTTGAATCTTCAATGTGAGGTACTGAATCATCAACCTACATCCATAAATGCAACAAATATCTACATTTGCATATGCAAAAATGGTCGTTGAAACGTCCAATCGATCGAACCTGCAAGATGTGCATCAAATTTTGAAAGTGAAAATATCTTGCTCAAAGCCCACCAGATGAAAGAGGAGGCAAAAACAAGCATATTTGCCTTTTGAAGCATGTTGAAATTCACCTGAACGAGGGAGATATTGGCGGTCAAAGATATGGTCAACTATGTCTTGTATCTACATATCTGCACTTGTATCACCATCTGAATAACCCTTTGAATCTGCCTTTGCACATGCAAACTACTTTGTATGTATCGAGTTATCGGGGTGATCTCCAGCTGAGTCACCGATATGCAAAGTCTTGCCGAAATGTTCATTGTATGTGCTTTTTCTTTTGGCATTTAAACAGCCTTTGAAATCGCCCTTGTCTATTCATTTGTATATGCATTTGCATATACAATACAATGGCTACATACAAAAACAGGGCCCTACTTTTGTATCTCCCTTTGCACCTGCATTTGAATCAGCCTTTGGATCAGCTCTGGCACGTGGCACCACCTGATTTGCCATTGAGTTAAACTTGGGACCAATCGCTAAGCATTCACATTCTCCTTATCGGTCGTTGGAAAGACTTTAAAATGAGCCACCAATAGACACTGTCTCGCTGAAAGACCCCTTGCATGTGCCTTTGTATATGCGAATGTATGTGAGATACAATCGCATATACATACAATTGTGGAACTCAGGAGATTATCAACTAGAAGGAAACTTTAGAACAGGTCTAGCCCTTGTATCTTTTCTTCTTTGCATTTTGGCATATACAATGCACTTAACATACAAACTGCGGACCTCACCTTTGCATCTGCCAATTTTCATTTTCCAGTCAGGTCCACTTTGTATATTGCCTTTGTACATGACCTTTATATATCACATATACAATGCGAAATATACAAAGGAAAACTGCATACAAACCTGTACATGTAAACATTTCATTTTGGCATATACAGGTGACCTTTGTATATCGCCTTGCATCTGACCCTTTTATGTGCAAACATACAATGTGAACATATAAACAAAAAGATCCATACAATTGTTTGTACCTTTATCAACCAGAATCATATTCCTTCCGGGCTCGGGACATGCATATCAAGAAAGTATATGCCCTTGCTTGTGTATAGACTTTGCATCTTTCCTTTGTATCATTGCCTTGTATATCACATATACAATGCGACTTGTATATGAGATACAATCACCTTTGTATATTCAGCGGACCCCACCAATTGCATCTCCCCCTTTGTATGTTTGCATGCATTGGCTGTCATGGAGATCCTTAGCTTGGCCATCGATAGACAAGGTCTGGCCGATGACCCTTTGTATATTCATTTCTATATGTGAGCATTCAATATGAACATACAACAAAACATACAATGTATATGCATATAAAAATGACTAAATATAAAACTGAGAATTATCTGCGATGGAAAGTACTTGAAGACAAAAGATTTCTGGGTTTTTTTGGGTTTTCTACAAGGATTCTTCAAGAAAGATTTTGGGATTTTTGGCAAGGCATAGCATGAGTATTTGAAGGATTTAAGCCTTGTAGGGTCATTTTCTAAAGGATTTTCAAGGAAAATACAAGGTGAACTATTTAACTCTGGACAGAGGAAAATAGGTCAACATGCATGTGCACAAGGATTGAATTATATTTAGAGATAACTCAATTTTTAGAGGAAATGGACAACTTAAATAAATATTTGGATTTATTTAAATTTAGAGAAGATATTATTGGAAGAAACAATTAAATAATTGGTATTATTTAATCTAGAATGATTTTGGAAGAATTAATTAAATAATTGGTATTATTTAATTTGTTGGAGGATTTGGAGGAATTTAATTAAATAAATGATTTCATTTAATTGTTTGGAAGAATATGAATCAAATAAATAATACTATTTATTTATTTATTGATAGAGGAATTTAGATAAAATAAATATTATAAATATTTATTCAGATAGAGTCATGTCATTTTTAGGTGTACACACCATCCAATTTGACCAATTCAAAATGAGTAACCAATAAAATCACCCCATCATCAAAAGCAAATCAATCTCACCATAATCAATCAAGTCAAAACCCAACAGTTCATGCCTCAAACTCGGAGCTGATACAAAGTAGCCATGGAAGCCAATTTAAACAATTTCAGTCCACTCCTCTCAGGGATGCCTTGAAATACATGACTGGGATGCCTCCTCAAGTCTTTGTACCTGAAGGATACACTATTGGACAATCCTCATCAATCCCAACACAACAATATCGTGTTGATCCTTCATCCTCATCCATCCCAACACCATAATATCTTGGTGGTCCTTCATCTTCCATTGTGAGGCCACCATCTCCATATCCTCACGATGATTCATCCAATGATGACCTCCAAGACCCTAGGGCCTTACGACATGCAAACAAGATCATACAAGCTAACCAAGAGCAAATATTTCTTCAACTAGCTCAAGCTGGGGTCAAACTACCTAATGATTTTGATGTGTCCACAATCTATAAAGATGATCCCACTAGAGTTGTTACACAAAAACTAATAGCCATCGTTACCATGTCCACTAAGTTGACCATACCCATGACACTGTCCATGCCTATTCAACATATTCATGTACCCCAAATGTCATATATGCCCATGAGACTGAATCAACTGCTTGTCACTACATCTATCAAGCCATTATTCACACCATCCTAATTCGTTACATCAGCGGTCTCTAGCATAGGGGTACCTTCTCCTCATGTGTCGGATTTAATCTCATTAGCCTCCATGAATGTTATTTCCAATAAGGTGACCCAAGCACCACCTATCTCCAATGTCAATGTGTTGCATGTCAGGCCACCCCTTGTGTCCAATGCATCTTCCCATATCACTATACTGCCTATCCATCCCATTCAAACCTCCCATGCCATAACCAACCTTAATACCACCCTTATTGATAAACCTCTCATATCAAATGTACAACCCAACACCAATGTTGATCAACTTCTTGCTCTTGGAACACAACCTTCCAATGTTTAGACAACGAATGTCACTCCACTTGTTTATCAAGGCCCCTTAATCTCTATGCAACCCATGACTTATGTCCACCCCTCATACAGCTCGCATGTGGCATTAAACTATGTGGTCAACCATCATGAAGCTTATACATGCTACCATCACAACAAAACCCTTCGAATCAGCCACAATATCCTTTGATTCAATTATAATACCTTTTGAGCCCATCGCAACAGAATCTATCGTAGTAGAACCCATCACAACAACAACCTCCAATTCAACAACAGTATTCATCTATCCAACAACAATATCCTGTGAACCAACCACTGATTGATTACATACCTCATCCATCTCATCAGGATCCCCAACAAAAATATCAATCACTAGCACCTCATGTCCTTCAAGATTTGATTGATATGAAACAAAAAATTGCAAACATGTCTAGCGGTCAAAACAAGAAAACCTTCTCCTTTAAAGAGGTGTGCCCCTATCCATTTGACAAATCCCTATCAATGATACCCTTTCCTGCACACTTTGAAATAACAAAATTCAATAAATACAAAGGGAAAGGGGATCCTAACGATCACCTTGGAACATTCTATGTGGTTTGCCTAGACGTCGCATATAATCACACATACCTATTAAAACTATTCCCCCATAGTCTTGGCGGACAGGCCATGGAGTGGTTTTCCCATTTACCCTCAGGTATCAAAACCTTTAAAGAGTTGGCTATAAAATTTATCTCCCACTTTGCATTTAACATAGAAAATGAGATCTCCATGAATGAATTCTCAATAACAAACAGAAAAATGGAGAAACCTTTTCATCCTTCATCCAACGATGGAGAAATATGGCCAGCAAACTTTCTTGGTAGATGCGTAAAAGACAACAAATCAATATCTTTGTGCAAAACCTCCATCCTAAATTGTCTTTCCAACTGCAACTGCATAGTGCAACCACATTCGACAAGATCATATCCAAAGGGAGTAACATTGAAAAGGCCTTAATCGCTAAAGGTCTCATTAAGACCTTCAAGGAGAACAAGGACAACCCACAATCCTCAAATGACAAATCTCATTTTTGGAATAAAAACAAGAGTGTTTTAAATGATGATGTTGTCGATGCCAAGAATTTTCAAATAGTAAAGGCACTCATAAACATACAAGAAACATCTAGCAGTTCCCCCCTTCTTCCTCATGATCAAATTAAAACAAACCCACCACCTCGACGTAAATTCACTCCCTTAGGAGAACCCATCGAGATTGTCCTTAGGAAATGTGTGCAATCGGGGGCAATTGTGTTACCTGAGATAAGATCACAGGAAGAACCTCAATTCAAGCCCAATTGGTACAAGGAGAACGAGTATTGTGTATACCATAGGGTAAAAGGGCATAGAACTACTAGCTGCATGAAGCTCAAACACATGATTCAAAACCTTATAGACCAGGGACTTATTAGTGTTACATCACCGCAACCGACTACTAACTATGACAAAGATGCCTTTAAAAATCCCCTTCTCTCGCATGATAAAGCAAGTGTCCCCAATACAGGGAAGAATGTCAATTATACTTACGAGTCTACTAGTCGCTGCATTGAACCATCTCAAATTGCTACCATCACTGTCAAAGATGAGCACCTAACTACACCGTAACTACTCACCGTACATGCGTAACCATCTAAGGAGCCCCACCACCTGCTATCCATCCAACTACTAGCTATAATATCCTTGAGTATCTGGGTAAAACTCCTACTCACATATCTATACTTGAACTATTGTGTATATCTCCCACTCACAAATCCATCCTCAATAGAGCCTTACAAGAATTCGTAGTACCCACTGATATCGACACAACACAATTCCAAGCTATGGTGGCAAGTATCATTGCTCCTCATCATTTGACTTTCTCTGATCAAGACCTTATCACATCTGATCCGTCCCACAATGATGGCTTGCATATTGAAGTATTCATCAACCAACGTTGTATCAAACGGATACTGGTAGATGGTGGAACTGGGTTAAACATTTGTTCTTTGAGGTTGATAAAACTATTAGGATACCTTGAAGGTAGTATTGACACTTCCAAAAGCATAACCATCAAGGGTTACAATGATGGAGAAAGAGATTTAGAAGGGATCATCTAGCTACCTATAAGAGTTGGTCCAGTCACTACCGACACTATATGCCAAGTCCTAGATGTTGATTTGCCCTATAACATTATCCTTGGTAATCCTTGGATCCACACCCTAAAAGCAGTACCATCTACCTACCACCAATGTCTAAAATTCCCATATAATGGTGTCGAAATTACCATTCCCGCATATCCAAATCCTTTTGAGTACTACCAAGCCTTCAAAGCTACCTATCATAATCCCAAACGTATACTTATCAATGCCAAGGCACATCCCTCCACATCTTATGTTGATCCTGCAAACCTAAACAAGCCCTCTACAAGCAAATACATTCCTGATATCAAGGTCAAGATCACAGAGAAATGACTTGGTGAGTATAACTTTTAGGAATCTTGCTACGTGGGAACCATGCCTTTATCTCCCAAATCATATGGTAGATCTTCTGTATCAAGAAACACTTCATCTAAGGTAACTATCACCATGTCTCTGATAGTGTTCATACAATCAGGACTACTTGATGATGAAGATGTGGAAGATAATCATGCTTCTTGGCTTTTCTTTGATGAAAATGACCAACTCACTTTGGAAGTGGAGCGATATAACAATGGATATAGAATTATCAAGAATATGGGTTACAAGGGAATGGGAGGTCTAAGACCACATGAACAAGGCCCTCTTGAACCTATCACTGTGTCTAAGAAGTATAATAGATAGGGTCTAGGATACCGGAAGGAGGGTTCGCCTTCCTCGGGCATCGAAGTTGTCCTTGATAAAGTCATCGAAGCCTTTCCTACAAAAGAGGCTCCTAGTTAGGATACCATTGACGACTCTATCTTCCATATCACTAAACTTTTCCAAGAGACATCCATCTTTATGCTATCTTTCACCTCCACATCATTTGACCTCCAACTTATTTACTCTGACCTTATTGATTGGGACCAATAGAGGCCACCTATCCTTGACATATTTCAAAATGATGAGGCTATCGCTAAATTTATGGGACTAAGGAAAGGCTTGCTACTTGGAGATCACAAAGTAGGGTTTGTAATGGAACTACCCTGACTGGCATACTTTGGTGGAAGCGTCAGATCCTCCAGTCATAAAAGTGAAATAAATAAAGTAAAAAATGAAAGGTCATTGGGTGAAAACCAAAAGGCAACCCTTGATCAAGAAAAAACAAAAATAAAGGACGTATCTAAGGGTGAAAACCTCTCTAAGGCACCTAAGGATGGAGGATCTAACCTTCCTATAATATACCAAGAGCGGTCACCTCTGCTAATAGAAAATACTTAGGAAATCAATTTGGGCACTACATAGGATCCAAATCTCACCTTCTTAGCAGCGTCATTCTCATAAACAAAAAGGGTCGCCTTCACAACTTTCTTCATGAAAAGGGCCATTAATTTTGCATGGAATTATATAGACATGCTTGGCCTTGACCCTTCACTTGTGGTTCACCATTTGGCAGTCTCTCCCAATGCCAAACTAGTCAAACAGAAGCTAAGAAAAATGCATCCCCAAATAGCATTATTGGTCAAAGCTGAGATACATAAACTGTTGGATACAAAATTCATCAAGCCCATCGACTATCCTAAGTGGGTATGCAATTTGGTACCAGTAGCTAAAATTGATGGTAGAATATGATGCTGTAATGACTTTAGAGACTTAAATAGAGCTTCTCCCAAAGATGACTTTCCTTTACCAAGCATTGATACAATTGTGGACTTAACAGTGGGACATGAAATTCTATCACTGATGGATGGGTTCTCTGGATATAACCAAATCAGGATCGTAGAGGAGGACCAACATAAGACTTCTTTCATTTGCCCTTGGGGTACCTATTGTTAGGTTGTAATGTGCCCTTTGGTCTCAAGAACGTAGGTGCCACTTACCAATGAGCTATGACTATCATCTTTCAAGATCTTTTTCACTGAATAATGGAGGATTATGTAGATGACATCTTGGGAAAGTCCAAAACATGAGAAGGTCATCTTGCAGTTCTAGAACAGATCTTTGACAAGCTTCAAAAATATAAGGCGAGATTGAATCCCAAGAAGTGTGTTTCTGGGTAACCTTCAGCAAGTTATTGGGCTATATAGTCTCTCGAAGAGGCATCGAAGTGGATCCCACAAAGATAAAATCTATCCTCACCATGCCTCCTCCATCTAATCTCAAACAACTCCATAGCCTCCAAGGTCGACTCCAATCCATCCCCTAGTTCATTGCACAGTTAGCAGATAAGTGTCACCCCTTTAACCATTTGCTATGGAAGGGAGAAACTTTCAAATGGGATGAAAAATGTCATCAAGCATTTGATTAGATTAAAGAATATATTGCAACACCATTAGTACTGATGCCACCTATTCCTGATCAGCCTTTTCTCTTGTATACCTCCTCAA
Source organism: Cunninghamia lanceolata (assembly GCA_027924645.1). Classification (NCBI taxonomy): domain Eukaryota; kingdom Viridiplantae; phylum Streptophyta; class Pinopsida; order Cupressales; family Cupressaceae; genus Cunninghamia; species Cunninghamia lanceolata. The sequence goes on from BSBN01000913.1 coordinate 3,210,781, forward strand.
TGGCAGTTGTACTAGGTGCTCTATTAGATTAGCATGATGAAACAAGAAGAGAACATGCTATTTATTATATCAGTAGGACTTTAGTCAGCTATGAGCAAAACTACACAACAATTGTAAAAGCATGTTTGGCTATGGTGTTTGCCTCTCAAAACTGCAACACTACATGTTGAATCAGTCAACCAAGATCATATCCTGATTTGACCCCCTCAAGTATTTTCTCTTAAAGGCATTTCTCATAGGCAGAATCTCAAAATGGGTGATGATCCTCAGTGAGTTTGAAATTTAATATGTTGATTGTAAAGCCATCAAGGGACAAGTCATTGCTGACCTATTGGCAGAAGCACCCGTAACAGATGTCTACCCTATCTACCCTAAGTTCCCAGATGAGGAAATATTCAATGTTCACCAAGCAGAACCTTGGCAGCTATACTTTGATGGCTCCTATACACAACATGGATCAGGAGCTAGTGTACTTTTTATCACCCCAAGGGTGATTATATTCCAAAATCATATAGAATTTCTTTCCCTTATATAAATAACATCACCGAGTATGAAGCCCTGATCACTAGTTTGTGTATGGCTATCCAATGGGACATCAAAGAATTGTAGATATTTGGTGACTCTCAATTGGTAATCAAATAGGTCCAGGATGAATACTAGACAAAGGATGAGAAGCTTCTCCCCTATAAAAGAATGGTTGATGATTTTAAGAAGTACTTCTCCAAGATCACATTTGAGTAGATTCCATGAGTCAACAACAAGGCTGCCGATGCTATGGAAACTATTGGTTCTCTCTTGGACATGCCTACTAACACACAAAGGTGTGAGTTCTTAGTTGAGAAACTACTCATCCCAACCTATGAAGTATCGCAATCTAAACTTATCTATGAGATTATTGGTCCCAGTTCCCCCTGGTACAAAGACATATATGAATATCCAACTAATGGTACCTTCCCCTTAGAACTTTCCAATACAAAAAAAAAAAACTTCATTTGCCGAGCCTCCCGCTACACCATCCTTGGCCAAACCATCTACCATAAAAGCCTCAATGGTATCCTCCTTAGGTGTCTCGACTCAGGAGAGGCTAACATTGTGTTACGAGAGATACATAAAGGTGTCTATGGATCGCATTCTGCCAATCCTAGTCTTGTTAAAAACTTCTTAGAGCTGGTTACTATTGGCCTACGATGGATCAAGATGCATAGCACTTTGCCAAAAGATGTGTTCAATGTCAAAAGCATGGAGACCTCATACATGCTCTAGCATATGAGCTTCAACCTCTTACAGCTCTTTAGTCATTCTCGCAATGGGGACTTGACTTCATAGGGAAGATCCATCCACCCTCATTTAATGGCCACAAATTTATTATCACTGCTACAGAGTACTTCACAAAATGGGTGGAGCCCATTCCCATGACCTACATTATTGGCAAATAGATCTCAAAGTTCATCCTTCACTATATCATTTTCTTCTATAGTATTCCCCAAGCTATTATTACTAACAACAGATGTCCCTTTAAGAACCAAGAGGTCCATGATCTGTGCCAAAAGTTTCACATACAACACGGGTTTGCTACCCCCTACTACCCACAAAGTATTGGTCAAGCCGAAGCCACCAATAAGACCATCACCAAAATTCTCAAGAAAAAGGTCAATGAAGCTAGCCATGATTGGCACTTATAGCTAAACCCCACCTGTTGGTATGTGGCAACTAATTAGGAAAGTACTATACATTAGTTATGTATCCTCACTGGGGTTTAGGGCCAGGTTGGGCCTCAAGCGGGGGTTCAGGGGTGCAGCCCCCCAAAACAAATTTTCCCTCTTTTTTGCACGATCAGAATTAGTTGTTAATTTTTTGTTAACTGACAAATGAAAAACAACATTGCAAAACCCTAATTCTAGAAGCTTCCAAAAAGCTTGTTATAAGCGGCCGTGATGTATGTTATGGCGATGGATTTGTAAGATTGTAATTTGTTTTGTACTAGATAATAAAATCATTAGATGTCTGAGTTTCTATGGATGTAGCCCATATTGGGTGAACCACGTTAAATTTTTGTGTTGATCTCTTTTGTTTTATTCCTCATTATTATATTTGAGTTATTTAATCTGCATATAATTGTTAGTGTTTATTGCTTTGATCTACCTGAACCCTAACAACTAGTATTAGAGTAGTTTGTATTTGTTTATCATTTGCAGGAAGGTCTCATGGTTGAGTGGGAGTCTCACGGTTAAGTGGGAGCAATGGTGGATGAGGGTAAATTAAAGGTAGATAAATTCAATGGGAAAAACTATTAATTATGGAAGATGCAGATGGAGGATTATCTCTATCAAAAGAATTTATGGAGGCCATTGGAAGGGATAGCCAAGAAATCGGCAACAATGACTGATGAGGATTGGGAACTTCTAGATAGAAAGGCACTGGGAACCATTCGAGTGTGCTTGGCACCATCTGTGGCATTCAATATAATAGAAGCAAAGACAACAAGCGAACTGATGAAAGATTTGGCTAAATTGTATGAAAAACCCTCAGCCTCTAATAAGGTATTTCTCATGAAGCATTTGTTTAATCTGAAAATGATTCAAGGTGGATCTGTGTCAGATCATTTAAATGAGTTTAATACGATTACTAATCAATTAACTTCTGTAAAAGTGAAATTTGATGAAGAAGTGAGGGCTCTCTTGGTTTTATGTTCTTTGCCAAAAAGCTGGAATAGCTCAGTAATTGCTATAAGTAACTTTGTCTCTGGTTCAAATACTTTGAAATTTCATGATGTTGTTGATGTTATACTTAACAAGGAAATTGTATCAGAAAAGTACAGGTGAGACTTCAACATCTGGTAATGCTTTGACTATAGAGAACATGGGAAGAACAAAGGAGAGAGGAAAAAGCCCAACAAATCATAGGAAGTCACAAGGGAAGTCAAAGAACGGTAGATCTAATTTATCCAGAGGAAGAATGGATTGCTGGCACTCTAGAAAGCTAGGACACTTGAAGAAGGATTGTTGGTCTCGAAAGGGAAAACAAGGAGACAAACAACATGATGATGATAAGGAATCTAATGTTGCAAGTAATAAATTACAGGATGCTTTAATTATGTGTTTAGATAATGCTAATGATTCCAAGGTAATAGATTCAAGGGCTTTATTTCATGCCATACCCCATAGGAAATATTTTGTAGATTATGTTCAAGGTGATTTTGGATACGTATATTTGGGCAATGATGAACCCTTCCAGATTGTTGGAAAAGGAAAGATAAAAATCAAGTTGCTGAATGGAAATGAATGGTTTCTATAGGAGGTAAGGTATGTTCCAACTTTGAGAAGGAATTTAATATCTGCAGGACAACTGGGTAGTGAAGGCTACATAGTTACCTTTTTAGACAAAGTCTTGAAGGTCACTAAAGGTGTATTAGTAGTAGCTAAAGGTGAAAAGGTAAGTACATTGTATTTGTGTACTAGTAATACTTATTCTACCTTAGCTGCTACAGAAATAGTTGCTACTGAGACAGTTATAACACTTGTTGCAGGGATAGAAACATAATTGTGGCACCATAGACTTGGGCACATGAGTGAGAAAGGGATGAAGATCCTTCACTCTAGAAAGTTGCTACTAGGTCTGAAGAAGATTGACTTAGAGTTATGCAAAAATTGTGTTTATGGAAAATAGAAAAGAGTCTGATTTCTCAAAGTTGGGAAAGAGAAGAAGAGTGAGAAATTAGAGCTTGTGCATTTAGATGTATGGGGACCAGCTCTGGTATCTTCTCTTTGTAGCTCTTTCTATTGTGTTACTTTTATTGATGATGCAACTAGGAAAACATGGGTGTATTTCCTAAAACAAAAATTAGAAGTGTTTGAAACTTTTAAAAAGTGGAAAGCTTTGGTTGAGAATGATAGGGAAAAAGTTGAAGTGTCTTAGATCTGATAATGGAGGTGAGTATTGCAGTAGAGAATTTGAGAATTATTGTTCATACAATGGAATCTGTAGGCAAAAAATGGTTCCTAGAACCCCACAAGAAAATGGTGTGTCTGAGAGGATGAATAGGACCATTATGGAGTGTGCAAGGAGTATGAGATTGCATGCTGGATTACCCTTACACTTTTGGGTAGATGTTGTACATACTGCTATTTATTTAATAAATAGGGGACCTTCAAATCCTTTGGATGGTGGCATTCCAGAGGAGGCATGGATGGGTACAAAGGTAAACTATTCATTTCTAAAAACCTTTGATTGTGAAGATTTTGTCCATGTTGATATTGAAAATAGAACCAAGCTTGACGCTAAGTCTAAAAAATGTACCTTCATTGGATATGGAGTAGATGAGTTTGGTTATCAGTTATGGGATTAAGAAAATGATAAAATCATTAGGAGCAGAGATGTTATATTCAATGAGAAGGTCATGTATAAGTATTAGGTGCAGGAAAAGAAGCATGAATAGGCCAAAAAGGAATATGTTGTGCTGGATGAGATTCCAGAAAATAAAATGCCAGTGGTACCTGATGCTTAGCAACAACAAGTTATCCCATAGACTCTTGCAAGTGTTAGACATTCTACAAGGATATCTAGGCCTCCAAAAAGTTTTCTCCATCATTATATTATTAATTGATTTTGGTGAACCTGAAAGTTATGAAGAAGTAATGTAGGTAGATACCAAAAAGTAGTGGGACCTAGGCATGAAAGAGGAAATGGATTCCTTGCTATAGAATTAGACTTGGGACTTAGTCCAATTGCCTACAGGTAAAAGAGCATTGCCAAATAAATGGGTTTACAAGTTGAAGGAAGAAGATGCAGACAAGAAAAGATATAAGGCCAAACTCATGGTAAAAGGTTTTGCATAGAAAAAATGTATAGATTTTGATGAAATATTTTCTCTAGCTGTAAAGATGACTTCTATTAGAACTATTCTAAGTCTTGTGGCTATGGAAGACTTGCATCTTGAAAAACTAGATGTGAAAAAATCTTTTCTCCATGGGGATTTGGAAGAGGAAATATACATGTAGCAACCATAGGGATATGAGGTCACGGGTAAGGAGGATTTTAATGGGTTTACAGGTTGAAGGAAGAAGATGGAGACAAGAAAAGACATAAGGTTAGGCTCATGGTAAAAGGTTTTGAATAGAAGAAAGGTATAGATTTTGATGAAATATTTTCTCCAGTTGTAAAGATGACTTCTATTAGAACTATTCTAAGTCTTGTGGCTGCAGAAGACTTGCATCTTGAGCAACTAGATGTGAAAACATCTTTTCTCCATGGGGATTTGGAAGAGGAAATATACATGCAGCTACCACAGGGATATGAGGTCAAGGGTAAGGAGGATTTTGTGTGTAGGTTAAAGAAGAGTTTGTATGGCCTAAAGCAAGCACCTCGGCAATGGTATTTGAAATTTGATAGTTTTATGGCTGAACAAGGATACAAAAGATGTCATTCTGATTATTATGTTTATTTTAAGAAACTAGTTAATGACAGCTATATTATCCTATTGATTTATGTTGATGATATGCTTGTTGCTGGGTCTAACATGCAACATATTAATGAACTTAAGTAGAAATTAACAAATTCATTTGCTATGAAGGATTTGGGTGTAGCAAAATAAATCCTTGGTATGAGGATCACACAGGACAGGACAAATAGAAAATTATTTTTGTCTCAAAATCAATATGTAGAGAAGGTGTTGAAAAGTTTTAACATGTAAAATGCAAAAGCAGTTAGCACACCTTTGCCTAGTCATTTTAAGTTGACTAAGGAGATGTGTCTAAAGACACAAGAGGAGAAAGATAAAATGTCTAAGATACCATATGCATCAGCAGTTGGCAGCTTGATGTATGCAATGGTATGCACAAGGCTAGATATTGCACATGCAGTGGGAGTTGTGAGAAGGTATATGAGCAATCCAGGAATGGAACATTCAAATGTGCTAAAATGGATTCTCTGATATTTGAGAGGTACTACTTCAAACAAACTATGTTTTGGATGAAAAAATTTTGCTCTAAAAGGGTACGTTGACTCTGATCTGGTGGGTGATGTTGATAGCAAGAGGAGTACTACAGGGTATGTTTTTACTGTAGGAGGTACTGCAATCAGTTGTATTTCAAGACCGTAAAAGGTGGTTGCATTTTCAACCACTGAAGCTGAGTATATTACTGCTATGGAAGCTAGCAAGGAGATGATTTGGTTGAAATGTTTTCTGGAGGAATTAGGGCAACAACAAGAAGATAGCCCTTTGTACATTGATAGCCAGAGTGCCATTCATCTTGCTTAGAATTTAGTTTTGCATTAAAAAACTAAGCACATACAACTCAGATACCACTTCATCTGGTCAGTTTTGGAGGATGGATAGTTGAAGCTAGAGAAAATTCACACAAGTCAGAATCCTGCAGATATGTTCACAAAGGCAATTACACGAGAGAAACTGATTTCCTCATTAGTTTTTGTTAGACTTCATGACTGATAATGGACATAAGAAAACAACCAAGCTTGTAATCTAATGGGAGTTGCAAGTGCAGCGGTGTCGTCTACGATCAGTCTCCAAGTATGTGGCGACTGATCAGGTAAGTACTCTACACTAGTTATGTATCCTCACTACGGTTCAATGCCAAGTTGGGCCTCGATCGGGGGTTCAGGGGCGGTAGCCCCTAAGAAGTGGGGGTTCGGAGGCAGTAACCCCCAAAAAGTAGGGGTTCGAGGGTGTAGCCCCTGAAAAAATATTTTTCCCTCTTTTTTGCATGATCGGAGTCAGTTGTTAATTTTTGTTAACTAACAAAAGAAAAATGACATTGCAAAACCCTAATTCTAGAAGCTTCCAAAAAGTTTGTTATAAGTGGCTGGGATGTATGTTATAGTGATGGAATCATGAGATTGTAATCTATTTTGCATTGGATAACAAAATCGTTGGATGGCTGAGTTTCTGTGGATGTAGCCCATATTGGGTGAACCATATTAAATTTCTATGTTGATCTCTTTTGTGTTATTCCTCATTATTATATTTGGGTTTATAACTGTTAGTGTTTATTGTTTTGATCTGCCTTAACCCTAACACTACTTTGTGGGCTTACCGCATGAGTGTCAAAACTCCTACTGGCACTACTCCCTATGCTTTGGTCTATGGCACTGATGCCATCCTTCCCATTTAGGTTGAGATCCCCTCATTGCGTCTATCTCTCCAATACATAGTACCTGATGAGGAATCTAGGAAATCCAAACTGAATGAGTTGGAGCTACTGGATGAAAGATGAATCACAACCCTAAATCACTTGCAAGTCTACCAAAATCGTCTTCACTGTAGCTACAATAAAAAATCAAGGAGAGAAGGTTCCACGTGGGTGACCTTGTATTGAAGGAGAATCAGAAGAACCAGCAGACAAGAGAAAAACAAGGCAAGTTTGAACCAAATTGGCTCAGCCCCTTTGTGGTTACATCTGTGTACGAATTTGGAGCCTATACTCTCTACCCCCAATGGTTATTCCCTAGATGAACTGTTCAATAGAGTTCATTTCAAAAAATTCTATCCATGAGCTCTTGTAAATAGCATTCCCCTAATCTCTTGAAAAAATACCTAAAAAGCAAAAAATGTCCTGAAAAATCCCTAAAAGGCAAAAAATGTCCTGAAAAAATTCCTAAAAAGCAAAAAATATCCTAGAAAAAATCCCTAAAAAGCAAAAAGTGTCCTAAAAAAATACCTAAAAATAAATAAAATTAATAAAATTAAAAAAAATGTGTAAAGATAAAAATTTCATCCTCTGGTGAAAACCTGGTAAACAGGCACCTTAGATAAGTACCATAGTGAAAACCTGGTAAACAGGCACCTTGGATAAGTACCATAGTGAAAACCTGGCAAACAGGCACTATGTGTAAAACTAGCTTTCACCATCTTCTTAGTTATCTCGTTTCCTTCCCCCCATCGCATATCAAGCCTTTTTATCACTCCAGCCATCTCATTCGTCCATATCGATGTCTCACTTGTACATCATGGCTTAGAAATTGTTAATGTGGACATATCGATTGGTCTTATCATACTCAGCCATCCCCTTGCTCACTAAGCTTCCCATTGTTTATACCACATTGAGCTCTTCCCATATTGGGGGCACTTGCTTGAACCTCGCCTTTAGGGAAATTGATACTTTAGGCACCGTCGTCTACACCTCAAGTGACCAAAAAACTTTTACCAATAGCTTTTCTCCATTAAATCACACTATCGCATACCATCAATAACACAATGACATCACACCTCCACCATAAGGCAAAAGAACTACATCATACTTATATCATTAAAGGCCTTGATCCTGTGGATATGGCTATGTAGGTAGTCTGGAGTATGAAGAAGGTACCCAGAATCAGGCACAAGACGATATCCCCTCCTCTTTCATCTACTGCCTTTTCTTCTAATCATCATTTCTCTTCATCCATCTCACTTTCCTCTCTCATCATCTATCTCCCACATCATCAAGCCACCTAGAACTACATATTCATCATGTCTCATCATCATCGTGTGGTGCTTTGATCCCGTGGATATAGGTATGTAGGCAGTCTGGAATACGAAGGAAGTATCTAGTATACAAGTACCAATGATTCATTCCTCCATTCCCCCCTTTCATCTTCTCTTTCTTCCATCTTCTTCTCTTTGACTGGCTCAAGTAAAGCAAATCATGCATCTTTTGATAGCTCAAGCATTTATGCAAATCTGAGGTAAACAAAGTCACTTGTCTGCATGCCTTAAGCCAACATTTGCTAAAACACTCCACCATTTTAGCCTTCAACAGGATATAACTTTCCTTTCAACAAGTTGCTATCCAAATCCATCTAAGGGCAATCTAATTTGGCAAGAGAGCATGATGGCTTTGTCATTTGTTTTATCTTTGGTCACTCTCTAATACCTAGTCAAGACTACCTATATCTTTCATATCTTGGTATGTTGTGATGAAGTATGGATTGGGGCATGGCCATTTGATTTCATATGTTGTGTTTGTGGGATGACCTTATTCTCCTACTATGCCTAATGGCATCTTGTACGTGTTGGGATTAGCATCTTGCATATCAACCCCTTTTGTATCTGAGAAGCTAACCAGTCTCTTATGCATTAAGACTATTCTATGCTACTTCCCATACATATAACCAACAAGGTTTCATTATGCCTAGTGGAAATAAGCTCAAACCTTTTTGCTTACGGCATCAAGGTTTGTTTCTACAGCTAATATTCATATCTTGTATCTCGACAAGGTTGTATTAGTCTGTAGCACATTGGATACTCGACACCTTGGTCTTTATACCCTAGTGCATAATATCTGGTGCTATATCAAACTCAAGGATTGCAAATCTTCAATTTTATATGTATCCAATTTGAAGCTGCCTTTCTCCATTCGTCTTTCCCTGGTAGGATCAATGGTCTCATCATCAACCTTTCTTCTCATCATCTTTCTTCCGATTATCTTCTTCTTCTTCTTCATCACCCCCCTTTTGCCTGCAAAACAATTGTGTTAGACATAGTAGTATTACCTATCCTATCATAGAATTAATATAAAGCATTAGCCATATTAGTTATAAGCATTTATCATCTACCTATCACTCAGGCATTTATCCATCCACACATGTTTCCACCAGTTTATTCATTGCATTCATTAGGAACATTGCATAACCATAGTACAATCATAATCACAATCATAAACATAAGCATATCAATGTCATAAGCATTGCAATATCACGTTACCAATATAAGCATGTACTCATTTTAAACATTGCATTATCACAACAGCATCATAATCAAATCATACATATAGGCATCTAGGCAATAAGTATAAGCATCAAATCATCCATACATATAGGTCCATCCATCTCAACATATATAACATAAAAGCATATAAAACCACAATAAACAATGCATATCCATAACACATGACCGTGTAGAATCATGTAATCATATATGTATAAATCATCTATCCATGTAAATCATATGAGTCAATATACAAGTGTCTATATACAGAATAAATGTACAACATGGCTATCAAAGATCCCTAAAAAATGTATATACAACAAGCTCTTAGGACTCAAATATGATACAATAATATACAATGCAGGCTAGCCCTGGTGTCTAGGTAAAGAGATCCATGATGAGGCCTCTCCCTAGTCTATACCTGTCCCACCTGCTCCCCTTACACCTCTCTACTGAGGTGGTCCCATAACTGAGGCAACTGACTGAGAACCCCCTTGTCCTCCTAGATCTAGAAGCCCCTGATCGGCTCCGGTAACTCAACTGGCACTGATCTATAAGTATCGCCCTAGTATAAACCTCTATAATACTCCGCCTCTCTCTGAGATGAGCCTACCTCTCCCCATACTCGAGTGAGCTCCTATGCCAAGTATAGGCAAGTCTGATCTATCCTGAGAGTAGTTGTGGCTGCGTCTCTCTCTACAGTGGCCCTCTGCACTCTCTGTAGCACTACATCCCTCTCAACCATCAATCAGAATATGGTGCCATCATCTAGCACAACCTGAGCCTGTGCTTGTGCTGCCTACGCAACCTATGCTTACAAAGACTACACTTGTCCCTGTAATGTCTGAATCTAGGCCTGTAACTAGGCAACCTATACCTGATAAGCATGTGCCTGCCCCCATGCCTGTCTCATTGCAACAACTGCACGATGTCTATCTACCTCAGTCCTCCTCAGGTGGGCCTAGTATCGTATCCTCCTATCAACCTCCCCCTAGAGTCTCTGTCTAAGCTGCCTAACTACATCATCCCTATCTCCTCCTGCCTGCTATGGTGGTGGTGACATCGCCACATGTTGAGGAACCTGTCCCCGCCCCTATCCTTGTCCAACAACAACCCTTGCTAGCCCCACTACTGCCACCAGAGCCACTATCACCTAAACCCTAGGGGTTCTCCTCTATGCTCTAGCACCTATCCTTCGAGGTACATTAATAGCCACCTCACTGACCTCTCTTGGTGCAGAAAGATGAGTAGGCTGGGTTGTAGCCTAGTGTTCTTCATAATATGGAAGTGTACCTGGATGTGCTGGTCCCTGACTCCATCCCCACATCACTGGCTGCAATCCCTCCACCTCAACCAAGGCTACCTCCACAAATACCTCTGGACCCCAGTCTGAAGTCTCTCTATGTGTGCGACCAAAGATAGCCTCGCCGACTAGTGAGGACTGCACAACACCATACTGTCGAAGCACTCTCTCTAGCAAAAATCTCTCATAATATAGATGTCGTGACCAAATAAGTACTGAGTCTGTCGAGTGTATACCAACTCCTCCGCATCCTTTGCCCAGGCCTTGCAACTCATCTAGGGCCACCATATAAACTTGTCAAGCTCATCTAACTGGTATCTCCAATAGACTGTGGCTCTCAACTACCTATAGCTAGGTGCACCTCCATATATATGTACGTATGTCTACCCTAGTAACCTTTGTCTCAATCCAACTAGCCTCATAATGGTGATGTGCTCGAACACCCATACATGTAACACCGTCACATCTACAAACATGCTCGAGCCAAACAGATACGTATAATCATGCAAATAATGGTATAACTACCCCAAGACACAAGGAACCCATGAATATCTTGTGCCATAAACATGCTCTCCATAACCGTGCCCTAATTAATAGGGAAGCCCCGAGCCTGCCTATCTGGAATAAGGAACTTGATCACTGCGACAACCATTCTCTCTAGGCGGTCACACAACTCTCGTATACACAACATAGGTATCTTATGATCCTCATCTACAATATCTTGTGTACCAAATAATCTCCTGAAAGCATCAAGCCCGTGATTTGGATCATATTCAACCCAGTCTCCATGATTACGAATCCAGAGAATGTGATAGTCATCCTCTAGTGTCACCGTCGCCCCACCTATCGGAAGCAAGAATGAGATGTGCTCACTGTGCCATCTCTCAACCAATGATGTCATCAATGATATGTGTGCACGGAGAGGTTCTACATGTACCACATGCTCGAACTGGATAATCTCTAGAAACAACAACTCATCAACATCTAACCGTCGAAAGATGTGAGGGGTGTGGCTCCCATGATAATAACAGATGTAATGCCTCTTGTAGGAAAAATGAAATGGTCATCCATAGGTTTTTGGTCTAAAATCTACCAAAATCCTAAAAAATTGACATAATTTGACCAATTGCGACTTGAAAAGTCATAGGTGACTTTCCTCCTTTTCATATGCGACTAGAGACGCCAGGTGCGATGAACTGTCGCCCATATGTGACCTAAAAACCCAAAGGTGACTCATTGATAACCATATGCACCTGGATTTCCCAAACGCGATGCATTGTTCCTCAAAAGAGACTAGAATTGCTAAATGTGCATAAATAACTAAACCTAACCTATAGCTGCAACCATATGTACATGCCAAAAACCAAGTGCGATTTGATCTTTTCCAATTGTAACGTGAAATGCCAACTACAACGTGTTGTTTATCGATTGCGTATGCTTTTACCAAATGCAACTAAGACCTAAACCTACCCTATACCATCGACCATATGCACATGGCATTGTCAGATGTGACCAACCCATGCCCAATTGTGAGCTAAAAAACCAAATGCAACTCAGAATTTACCATATGCGCTTGCAGAGCACTGCTGCGCATCTGGTTACATGAGTGAATTAAATGCATTTTTGGCCAAAAAATTAGTGCAAATGGAAATTTCTTGCTACTTATTAGTGTGCCTGCTCCAACTGGTCCCCTGAATGTCTTCACATGCTCGCCACAGTGATGATGATGCAGAATTGGCATCCTCGAAGCTCCAAATCGCACTCCAAACCAAAAAGAATACAACAAAGGCAAATAACACAAATGAATAGATTTTGAAGTGAGAGGGATTATTTATAGGCCTCTAAACCTAGGGATTATTTTCCCTCTACTTTTGCCCTTGTTCTGGCCTCTTCTTGTCGCGAGTCAAACCCATCTTTTTCCCGTAGCCTAGTTTTCCTCCTGAGGGGGCATCATCTGCTAGTTTCACTAGGGCATAGCTTGTTTATCCACTGTATCATATCTTCTTTGAAACAATGCCCTAACAAACATTGTCTCAAAGACAGGAAAAATGTAGACACCCAAAATTGACTCATTTCGCAATTAGCCATTTTATCATGTTCCCGCATTTGCGTATGTTAGGTTGTCTAACACACTTGTAGCGCAAAATCCTATTCCCTCTTCTATCGTCATAATTAATTAAATTTATTTAATTAATTATCTTTCTTCTATTAGTAATTAAATAACCCTAAGGTTATTTAATTATGTTGTCATCTCCTATCTTATAAAAAATAAATAAAACCCAAGGTTTTATTTATCCCAAACCCACTTAAATAAGTAAATAAAATTTAATTTATTTATTTCATTTTCCTCTTATCCATTATGAAATAAAATAAAATAAATATTTTTATTTAATTTATGTTCCAAAAACAAATAAATTAATTAAAAATGGTTATTTTATTTAATTTTCCCACCTATTTTCTTCTCCATGTGCATTAGTCTCAAATGGAAATAAATCAAAATCAAAATTAAAATAAAAATGGAATTTGAGTTAACTCCACCAATTTTGGAAGCTTCCAATCTAACAAAAGTCATGTGGAGACATGTGTCATGTGCATGTTGGTTCTCTTCTCACAACTCTTCTTGTCTGTTGATCTCTCCAATGCATCTCCACCATCCATTTTGCACCATCTCTCACTCTAAATGTGTCACTTTGGTGTCATTTTTGCTCTCCTCACCACACTTATTTACTTTTACCTCTACATTTTCATATAGTTTTTCATCATTCACCAATCACATACATAGCTTTTTTGCACCTACGCCATTTGCATGTCAATCCAACCTTCAACCATGGTAGATTTTGATCATTTGGATGCATATTCTGAGGAAGCAGTCCACATGTAATACAAGAATCACATAATCTAAGGAGTTTTGCTTCATAGTTTGCTTTTTCATTGTTTTCTTAGATTAGATTCTTGGTAGTTTGTAGGTTACACTAGTTTGATTTGATAAAACGGTGAACTTTCCTACATACAGGCACAACAGGGTTTTGAGAGATTTGCATAGGGTTTTAGGGCTTCAAGAAAGCACTTAGGGTTTGAGAGCTTAGTAAGACATTTTGACACCAAAACCCTAGAATATAAACAAAATAATGGACATAGATCAGATGGACTGTAAAAGAAGACAATAGGAGCATAACATGACATCACAAACATTGTCAACTAACACCACAAATAAGAAACATTCAACTGAGATTCAACTATTGACTTGACATGAAGGCATAACTTGAAATATACCAAACTGTAATCATCAATTGTGCATGATAATGATGACCAACTTCTTCTCATGACACCACAAGGTAACTCATCAAGCATCAACAATACTCAACATTTCTGCCACTAAGACTCATCATCAACAACTTCAAACCAATATAGAAAATGAAGCATTGAATGAAGGCATCCTTTTTCCATGAGGTAAATATGAACCTTAGCACCATAAAATCACTGCAGTTGACCTTGGACATAAGAGGACACTGAAGACATGAGCAAACTCCACACTCCTCTGAGGATATTTGACAAGTATGAAACTATTCAACTCTCTCAACTCATCACAACTCACTGCATGGACACTATGATGTCCTGACATCTGCAAAGGTGATGAACACTCCAAACACTCTATGCATGAACATAGTATGATAGCATACTGAAGACAATCTACTATGCCTCTTGAAGGGAACCTGCTATGAGACATAATATGAGACATGAGGTACACCTACACAATACCTGTGACATCATTGACAACTCCAAAGCAACCACATCATTAACTCAGGATGATCAACCATCATGAACATGAAGACATATAAAGACCTCATTCCTGATCAAACACTTCTAATAATTTTATCAAGGTGATCCAACTCCAAACAATAGGGCCTCCTCATGCTTTGAAATATGTCACACACTGTAACGACATCCTGAGGATATACATCCTGATCTCTACCACATAATAAATACTAAACAAGGCAATGAACTAGTCAATCAACACCATATGACAACACTCCTTTTAACATCAATGACAACAACATTCATTAATCTCCCCCTTTGTCATTTATGTCGAAACTAACTAATCATATCTCTCTATCACTCCCCCTTCTTGACATTAGATGACAAAGTATACAACTTATATACATTTATGAGTACTAGGGACTGTTTGAACTGTTCAACACTTGGTGGAACCTTTTACAAGCTAAATATTCATGATGTTTGAACATTGTGATGCTCGGACTCTATGAACAAAGACATTCAACTCCTTGTCTATTGTAGTGAAGATCCCTCTAGTATAATGACAATTTTATTCTCCACATACCTTGTCAATCAAACACTGACAACAAATATATGATGAACCTGATATCATCAGATTACTCTTCTTTCTTGACCAACCCATATCTTCTTTCCTTCAAACACGAAGAGCTTGCAATCATGAAGCTAACATGTCTGCTCTGCTATCTGCCCTGCAAGTTTTCCACACTCTGCACACAAAGAGGTTTGCTTCACACATGTCCAAGTCTAACCCTCTTTGTCCTAAATCATCTTAACATCATACTAATGAAAACTGCCAACAGTCAGCAATAAACATAAAGAGCTATAGAAGATCACAGTTAGATGTTGGAGATAGATCATTAGAATTACACATGAGCCCTGTCAGGTAAGGAAGATCAATGTTTTCACATCAATGGACTTAATTATCTTGAACTATCCTTGGGGCAAAAGATAAAGGATGAAATACCTCCCCCTTACTGCATGCTACCTCTCATGCAATTGATGATGTCTTTTGAGTAACATGCATTGATGTAGATTTTTCATCTCCTAGATCTTGTTTTCTTCTCCATACTTGTATAAACTTTTTATTCTCCTTACTCAAGGTATTCTTTTTCTTTTGTTTGAACATTTAATCCCTAGATGGATTCATCAAGATTTTCTTACACCATTGTGCTTTGTGTCGAAACTCATTACACCTATAACATATAATGTTGTTCTCTAGACCAAAGAAAGAATAATTTCTTCTAGGCATGTTGTATGAATCTCTATTGACATTCTTCACATAATCATGACTTTTATTCATCCAACAATTCCTTGTATAACAATCTCTAGATCTATGCCCATAAACATGACATGAATAACAATAACCATGAATTTGAGAGTAATTGTACCTCATTGATTGCCTGGTAGGTATAGATTTTGTGAATCTGATTGTCCTCCTTCATTCATCTTTAGGAGTAGCAACATGATAACTTAAGTCTATCTTCTTCCTAGGTGAATTTCTTTCTTTGGAACACTCTCCTTCTTCATAACCTAGACCAGTAGTGTCCTTGTAATGCTTTTGTTTTCTCAACATGTCATTCAACTTGTTTGTGCTTTCTTCAAACTCTTGATATTTCTTGGACAGAACCTTGAGACCTTCATAATCTTTTCTCAAATTGACAATCTCTGCCTCTAGTTTCAAACATTCAATTCTTTTCACCTCAAGGTCAGATTTTGTTACATCTATTATTCTTTTGGCTTCCTTAATTTTAGTCTTTAGACTCATAATCAAATTGTTACATTCTCAACATGACTCTTTAATTCTACAATTTGATTTCTTGCCTTTTCAAACTCTAAATAAACTTTTACAAAATATAAACATACCTTGTCTTTGGAGTCTTTTTCTTGTTCAAGTTGGTCTTCTAATCTCTGATTCTCCTTTCTAAGTTGCTTGATCTAATCTAAGGCACACAGGAGTTCTCATTCTAAATCAACTTCACAATCATTTTCATCAAACTCCTATCCATCTTCATCCATAAAGAGGTCTCCTTATTTGCCATCAATCTCAACAAAAAAGTCATTTTCTTTATCACACTTTGTGTCAATTTTTAGGGATGGCTCATGCAACAACTCATCACATGACTTGACTAGGGTTTGCTATACAACCTTTTCCTTGGCATCTTTCTTTTCTATATTTCTTCTACACTTTCCCATGGTACTCCACTATCAAGACCTACCTAATCTTGTTACACTTCAATAGGGAACCTATGCTCTTATACCACTTGTTGGAGTACAGGACCACTGAGAGGGGGGTGAATCACTGGTCTATAAACCTTAAAAACTTTTACACCTTTTAACTTACAAGACAAAGAATGAGAGAGAATTCAATGATCTATCAACCACATATACACAAGTATAATGACAAATGATATGATCAAGACCTTAAACAGAGATATTAGGGCAAAAAATATGAAGACAATCAACATCAACCATAACACAAGATTTTCATAAGTGGAAAACCCTCATAGGGATGAAAAACCACTTAGAAAATGCCTCACTAGCTTAACCAAAACCATGCCTCATTGGCTACACAAAATGCCTCACTAGAAAGAGAACCTCACTAGTTACAGCCTGACTAGAAAATACAACTGCCTCACTTGAAAAATGATGTCTCACTGACTACAAGAAGTCTTACTGACATGAATATGCCCGACTAGATAAATAACATGTCTCACTGGCAAACATACACTACTTACAAAAGATATAAACAAAATTAGAGGGTTACATTGTTTCCAGATAATTCATTGTTTTATCTCTGCATCAGTTCTTCTACAAAAACAATCTTCTTTATTTACCATTATCACCATGTTGTATCTTGGCTACACCTTCTTTGTATCAAGTCTTCGAGAAAACCCATCTCATTTTCCCTGCAAACAAATAACATTCATATCCATTCACTATACAAGTTTTTCTCTGTATATCAAACATCATAATCCTTCTTTCATATCATTGCAGTATATTCTCATACTGAAAATATCTTCATACCTTGTCTCAGAGATACCGAACATCAAATCATTATTAATGAACCTCAATCTTAGTGTTATAGAATCACACTATCTTGTCTTACAAATAGGAGAAACATGACTCTACTCTACTCCATTTCACTATATACATGATTGATAACTCTGCATCATGATACTTTTGTCTCTGATTGTAATACATATCAATCTTTCAACAACAAAAATATCACTCCAACACATCATAAAGATTCCTACACATCTATATTTTCTTTCCATCCAATGAAGACACTATTCAGCAATACTCATCCACTAGTATATATGAAAAATTAGAGTTTCATTTCACTTGCACACACAATCAAATAGAGAAGTTAAACAATTTTATTAACTACCTATCACTGCATAACTACAAGGTCGTTAAATTGCATCCATACCAAATAGATGTGAGGGTTGTCAAAACAAATTAAATTTGGACCGTAGATTGCTTTCTGTGTGGGCTTATGAGATTAAATGTAAGCCCTTGATAACTTTTACCACTCAAATGCACTTGATGTAACTAGAGAGCACCAGTTGAGGGAGAAAGAGGGCCAGTTTCTAAATGACTTAACTACCTATTGTAAGTTAGAGAAAAAATATAACAAAAAGCAACTACATAATGTGACGGGCACAATAGGGTTTTGAGAGGTTTGCATAGGTTTTTAGGGCTTCAAGAAAGGACTTAGGGTTTGAGACCTTAGTAAGACATTTTGACACCAAAACCCTAGAATATAAACAAAATGTTGGACATATATTAGATGGACTGTAAAAGAAGACAACAAGAGCATAACATGACATCACAAACATTGTCAACTAACACCACAAATAAGCAACCTTTAATTAAGATTCAACCATTGACATGACATGAAGGCATAACTTGAAATGTACCAAACTGTAATCATCAATTGTGCTTGATAATGATGACCAACTACTTCTCATGACACCACAAGGTAATTCATCAAGAATCAACAACACACTCAACATTTCTGCCACTAAGACTCAACATCAACAACTTCAAACCAGTATAGAAAATGAAGCATTGAATGAAGGCATCCTTTTTCCATGAGGTAAATATGGACCTTAGCACCATAAAATCACTGTAGATGACCTTGGACATAAGAGGACACTGAAGACATGAGCAAACTCCACACTCCTCTAAGGATATCTGACAAGTATGAAACTATTTAACTCTCTCAACTCATCACAACTCAATGCACAAACACTATGATGTCCTGACATCTAAAGAGGTGATGAACACTACAAGCACTCTATGCATGAACATAGTACGATGGCATACTGAAGACAATCTCCTATGCCTCTTGAAGACAACCTACTATGAGACATAATATGAGACATGAGGTACACCTACACAATACTTATGACATCATTGACAACTCCAAAGAAACCACATAATTAACTTAGGATGATCAACCATCATGAATATGAAGACATATAAAGACTCGATTCTTGATCAAACACTTCTAATGTTTTCATCAAGGTGATCCAACTCCCAACAATAGGGTCTCCTCATACTTTGAAATATGTCACACACTGCAACAACATCCTGAGGACATACATCCTAATCTCTACCACATACTAAATACTAAACAAGGCAATGAACTAGTCAATCAACACCATATGACAACACTCCTTTTGAAATCAATGACAACAACATTATGTTGTTATAAAATTAATGACAATAACATTCTATTGTTATATGGAGCCTAATCAAACTTGGAGGTCACATTGTGTCAGCGCAATTTTCCCCCCAAATTATTTAACGGCGGTTTGGGGCAGCACCCCCAAGATAGGGTCAAGGGGAAGGGCCCCTTGTGGGGTCCAAGCACAATGCCCCTGGTGCGCTCCCTATCACAATATAGGGTAGGGTCGAGGGGCAGTACCCCCGAAACCTCAAATGACTTTTATTATTTTATAAAGGTGTCGGGAGTTATTTTTCTATTGGATGACATTAAAAAAACCCTATTTTGTAACTAACGTAAGGCTTGATAAAATTGGCTAAGGGTTAGGGTTTTTGTTGACATTGTATTGTAACATTTGCAGTGGTATTGAGTTGCAAGGATTGTTGGTTGTAATCAGTTTGATTTGATAGATAATAATATTGGACTCTTTGTTGGTGGATGTACCCCAAGTTTGGGTGAACTAAATTAAAAATTATCTCACACTGTTATTATTTCTGTGTATTTTTCATTCCTCTGTTTAATCTTTATTTTGATTTAATTGATATCTTCTACATGCAATTCCCAATAAGTGGTATTAGAGTAGATTGTGTTTGATTATTGTCTTCCAAAAGGTCTCATAGTTGAGTGGTAGTCTCACGGTTAAGTGGGAGCAATGGCGGACAAGGGTAAATTGAAGGTAGATAAATTCAATGGGTAGAACTATCAGTTATGGAAGATACAGATGGATGATTATCTCTATTAGAAGGATTTATGGAGGCTGTTGGAAGGAATTACCAAGAAATTAGAAACAATGACTGATGAGGATTAAAATCTTTTGGATAGAAAGGCACTGGGAACCATTCGGTTGTGCCTAGCACCATCTGTGGTGTTCAATATAACAGAAGTGAAGACAACAAATGAACTAATGAAAGCTTTAGCTAAATTATATTAAAAACCCTGAACCTCAAATAAGGTATTTCTCATGAAGCATTTGTTTAATCTGAAAATGATTGAAGGTGGATCTATGACAGATCATTTAAATGAGTTTAATATGATTACCAGTTAGTTAGCTTTTGTAAAAATAAAATTTTATGAAGAGGTGAGGGCTCTCTTGGTTTTATGTTTTTTGCCAGAAACATGGAATAGCTTGGTAATGGTTGTAAGTAATTCTGTCTCTAGTTCAAATACTTTGAAATTTGATGATGTTGTTGGTGTTATCCTTAGCAAGGAAATATGATGGAAAAGCTTAGGAGGGTCCACATCAGGCAGTGTTTTGAATGCAAAAAGTAGGGGCAAATCAAAGGAGAGAGGAAAAGGTTCTGAAGATCATGGGAAGTCATGATGAAAATCAAAGGACAAGAGGTCCCAATCTAGAGGATAGAAGGATTACTGGTATTGTGGGAAACCAAGTCATCTGAAGAAAGATTGTTGGTCTCGAAAGAATAAAGAAGGAGACAAACAAGAAGGCAATAAGGAGGCAAATGTGGTAAGTAATAAATCTGAAGATGATTCTTTGATTCTTTCCCTAGATAATGTTGATGATTCATGGGTTTTAGATTCAGGGGCCTCATTTCATGCTACGCCCCATAGAAGTTATTTTCTTGATTATGTCCAAAGGGATTTTGGGCTAGTTTATTTGGGAGATAATGAACCTTGTTAGATTGTTGGAAAGGGAAGAATCAAGATTCAGTTGTAGAATGGGAATCATTAGCTACTACAAGAGGTAAGGCACATTCTAAGGTTGAGTAGGAATTTAATATCAGCAGGGCAGCTAGCTAATGAAGGTTTGATAATTACTTTCAGTGATAAAAATTGGAAGGTTTCAAGAGGTGCCTTAATGGTAGCAAAATGTGTGAAAGTAGGTACCTTATATCTTTGTACAGGTCATATTGTTCCTTCTACTTTAGTTGTTGCAAAGAAAACCCAAATAGGTTCAGAAACAATTGCTGCGGGTTCGCAGGAAGAGACTGAAATAGTTGCTGCATGTTCTAAGACAAACTATGGCATAATAGATTTGGGCATATGAGTGAAAAAGGTATGAGTGTACTTCATTCTAAGAAAGTTTTACCAGGTTTGAAATATATTAATATAGATTTTTGTGAAAGTTGTGTGTATGGAAAACAAAAGAGAGTTAGTTTTCACAAGGATGGGAAACAAAAGAAAGATGAAAAGTTGGAGCTTGTGTATACAGATGTATGGGGACTGGCTTAGGTATCTTCTCTTGGTGGCTCTTAGTATTATGTTACATTCATAGATGATGCAACTAGGAAGGTTTGGATTTATTTCCTTAGATAGAAATCTGATGTATTTGAAACATTTAAGAAATGGAGAAGCTTGGTTGAGAATGAGACGGGTAAAATATTAAAATGTCTCAGATTTGATAATGGTGGTGAGTATTGTAGCAAAGAATTTGAAGATTATTTTTCCTTTAATGGAATTCATAAGTAGAAAATAATTCCAGGGATGCCACAAGAACATGGAGTGGTTGAGCGCATGAATAGGACAATAATGGAATGTTCAAGGAGTGTGAGATTGCATGTTGGACTGCCTTTAAACATGTGGGTAGAGGTTGTCAATACTGATGTATATTTAACTAATAGAGGTCCTTCAGTTCCTTTGGGCTGTGGTATTCTAGAGGAAGCATGGACATGTAAGAAGGTGAGTTATTCTTTTCTCAAAACCTTCAGATGTGAAGCATTTGCACATGTAGATTCTAAAAAATAGAACCAAGCTAAATGCAAAATCAAAAAAGTATATCTTTGTTGGATATGGCATTGATGAATTTGGTTATAGGCTTTGGGATGTTGAAAATCTAAAAATTGTCAAAAGCAGAGATGTTGTATTCAATGAGAAGGTGTTGTACAAAGATCAGTTGCAGCAACATGAGAAGAAAGAATAGGATTATGTGGTGCTAGATGATACTCTAGATAATGATGTTCCCATGGTTCCTCATGCTCTGCAATAGCAACAAGAAATACCACAAAATCTAGTGAATGTTAGATGGTCAACAAAGCTAAGTAGATCTCCTGAAAGGTTTTCTCACTCTTTGTAATCTATTTTGTTAATAGATGCTGGTGAACCAGAAGGGTATGATGAACCTATGTAAGTGGATACAAAGGTTTAGTGGGAGCTTGCAATGAAAATCAGATTTGGGAATTATCTAAGTTGCATGCAGGTAAAAAGGCTTTACCAGACAAATGGGTTTATAGGTTGAAAGAGGAAGATGGAGGTAAGAAAAGATTTAAAGCCAAATTAGTTGTAAAAGGATTTGCATAGAAAAAGGGCATTGATTTTGATGATATTTTTTCTCCCGTTGTTAAGATGACTTCTATTCATACTATTTTAAGTATTGTGACTACTAAAGATTTGTATTTGGAACATCTAGATGTGAAAACTTCCTTTCTCCATGGTGAATTTGAGGAGGACATATATATAGAACTGTTGCAAGTATGAGGTTAACCAGTGTTGTCATTGATGTCAACATACTCATATTGCATTGATAAGAAGGATTGGATGAGCTATGTGCTGAGGATATTGAGAAAATTAGTCTCAGTTAGGAACAGTGACGAACAATGATGAGAAAAAGGCCAAAGTACTTAATAGGTTGAGGTTCAGAGGATGCGGTTCAAAGGGTTTGTAGATATGAGTCTTGAGATGATCCAGTTAAGATTTCAGAGGTCCACATGAAGATATGAAGAAGTTGTGATCGATCAAGTAGAACCGGTTCCGGGAGATGCTCCGGAGTGATAGAGTGTTACAAAAAGGTCCGGTGAGATCCGGAAGTGCATTGTCCTATTCTACAGATTGGAAGGAGTGTTTGCGATGTCCTTGTGATGTGTCATCTTAATTTGTTCATGGTTTGGAGGTCTGGAAGCACCTTTGTGATTGTGACAGTGGCGACAGACTGTGTTCTTGAAGTTCTGGATGATGAAGAAAAGAATTCTAGTAAGTAGAGGAAGTGCGGATGTACTTGGTCTTTCAGGAAAGCCTGTGAAGGTTCTTGGATCATGTTGAGGTTGTGTTGTCGGTTCACATTAGTGTTAGAGCCCAAAATTGAAGATATACTTCCAAATGAAGATGTTCTTGTTCAGGCTGGCCAACCGGATGAGTTATTCATCTTGCAAATGTTCTTGTGGATGATTGCCAACTTAGATGATTGTTCCTAAGTCGATGCCTTGTATAAATAAAGGTTTGTGAATTCATTTCGAAGTGTGTCATGGAGCGGATGAGTGTCGTATAGTGAAAGAGTGAAAGACAGAGCAGAAGTGTCTCAGGCTTAAATGGAACTGATCTAGACATGGTAAAGATGTCAATCTCCAATTCAAGTTTGTAATACTTATTATCTTGTAGACAGTGTGTCTCTTGTAGGCAGTGTGCCTCCTTGTGAGTAGTGTGCTTAGGCAGTGAGCCCTAATTGGCATGTGCCATCCATTTTTCTTATTCTTCTAATAGAGAATAATCCTTGGGTTAATCACCCTGTGGTTTTTCCCTTAACCGGGTTTTCCACATCAAAATCTTGGTGTCTAATGTGTTGATGTTTATCTGCTCTAGTGTTTATGCTTTCATGAATGGTTAATTGATATGCTGTTAACTAACAAAGAAGAATCAAGAGTTTGAAGTAGAAGCAAGTTTTGTACAACTGATTCACCCCCCTCTCAGTTGTGTGCCCTTGATCTAACAATTGGTATCAGAGCTAAGTTCCTCTAAAAGGAGCTTAACCGCTTGAGGAGATCCAGGATGTCGTCATACAAAAAGGATAGTCCGAAGTTTGATGGAACCAACTTCTCTCTTTGGAAAGGTCGCATGAAATGTCACTTGGAGTGTATGGGAAAGGCATACTTATCCATGATCACAAGAGCATATGTACCTCCACAGGGTGGTCCAACAACTCTAAATGAAATCACAGATGCTGAAAACAATCTACGGACCAAAGAGACTCTTCTAAGCGCATTGACTGACTCAAAACTCTCAAATGTTATTGACCTACCAACCGCCTATGAGATATGTGTTAAACTATAACTTCTGCATGAAGGAGATGAGTTTGTTAAGAGTGCAAGGTTGCAAAGTCTCAAAGGGAAATTTGAAAGATTAAAGATGAGAGATGATGAAAATATCACTACCTTTATGCCAAGAGTAAATGAGCTGGTGTATGGAATTAGGAATGCTGGTGGAGTTCTGGATGAAAATGCGATTGTTTGTAAAATTCTCAGATCCCTTCCTACTGCCTACAAAATCAAGGTTGTTGCCATTGATGAATTCAGAGCCCATACAACTGTCACAAGAGAGCAATTGGCTGGCAAACTGGCTACATTTGAAATGACCAATTTTGGAGATGATCCCCCCAAGACTGAATCTGCATTCAAAACCAGTGCCTATGTGAAAGGCAAACAAAGATTTGATCCGGGAGAAAATTCTTCAAGGAAGCTGTCATGGTATGATCAAGTAAGAAGAGACATGGAAGAGGAAGAAGCAGAAACAGCTCAACTTGAAGCCCTCATTGCAAAGAGACTGCCAAGAGGATCCGGTAAGTATGAAGGAAAATTACCCTTTAAGTGCTTCAACTGTAATAAGATTGGTTATTTTGCTTCAAGATGTTCAGAAAGATCTGCAAGGTCAAATTCTAACAGACAAAGGTTCCAAAAGAACTGTTATTATGTTCATGAAGAAGATGATAATGAAGGAGTAACAAATGATGAATCAAAAATAGGAAACAAATCTAGAAATAAATGGGTGTTTATTGCCATCAAGGAAGAAGAACCAATATCCTCTAAATCTATTAATCATAAGGTTGTAGAAAGAGCTTTGGCTGCACAAGTTGAAGAAAAGGATGATTGGGTTGTTGACAGTGGATGCTCTCACCATATGACAGGTGACAAAAATAAGTTCCTAGACTTGGAAAGGTATGAAGGAGGAATGGTAAAGTTTGGTGATAATTCTGCTAGTAGAATCAGAGGTAGGGGAACTATTTCTTTTGATGGAAAGAGAAAAACTGGTAATGTACTGTATGTTGAAGGATTGAAGCACAATCTCCTCAGTGTTGGATAGTTGGTAGACAAAGGTTATGATCTCCGGTTCAAAAATGGAAGATGCAGGATCTTTGAAAGCTCCAGAACTAAGATTGCATCCGGTACTCAAACAAAAGGTAATATCTTCCATCTAGTTGGTTCTAATAAAAGTTGTTTGTTTGTTCAAGTTGATTAGAGTTGGTTATGGCATAGAAGGATGTGTCATGTAAATTTTGATGACAACATCAAGATAATCAATACTCAGGCTGTAAGAGATCTTCCAAAATTGGTAAAACCTACAAATAGTTTGTGCAAAGAATGTCAGCTAGGTAAACAAAGCAGAGTCTCTTTCAAAAGCAAGGATTAGTCCTCTACCGGATTATTGGAATTAGTTCATATTGATCTATGTGGTCCGATAAGAATCAAGAGTATGTAAGGTGATAGATATTTCATGTTACTGATTGATGACCATTCCCAGATGATGTGGGTTACCTTTCTAAAAGAGAAATCAGAAGCCTTTGAGAAGTTCAAAATCTTCAAAGCTATGGTAGAGAATCAAACTGGATTGAAACTGAAGTGTCTGAGGTCTGATAGAGGTGGTGAATTCACATCCAGTGAATTCATAGACTTTTGTGAGAAGCATGATATAAAGAGATAGTTGTCTGCTCCTAGGACTCCACAGCAGAATAGAGTAGTAGAGAGAAAGAACTGGACCATCCAGGAAGCATCCAGGACAATGATGATGGAAGCAAATGTTCCTCAGATGTTTTGGAGAGAAGCTGTCAGCACTGCAGTCTACACTCTCAATCGAGTTCAAATCAAAAGCAATACCGATAAGACTCCTTATGAACTTTGGTTTCGTATCACTCCTGCTGTGAGATATTTCAGAGTATTTGGTAGCAAATGTTACATCAAAAGAGATAAAGATCTAGGAAACTTTGATGCTAGAAGTGATGAAGGAATTTTCTTGGGTTACTCTACTCAAAGCAAAGCATACCAGTGTTACAATAAGAGACTGAGAAAGATGATAGAAAGTACAAATGTGAAGGTTGATGATGGAATTGAGAGGCCCTCAAGGTTTTATGAGTATGATGAAGATGATCTGAATGGTTCTCTAGTTTAAGGAGCTCAAACCTCCTCTGAAAGTCAGATTCAGACTGATCCGGTAAATCAGGAAGAAGAGGTTTGTCTGAATGAGCCTGATCAAGAAACAATAGTGCAAGAAACTCCCAAAGTTCTAAGATATGTAACTCTAAACCACCCTAAAGATCAGATCATAGGTGACAAAAGCAAAGGGGTACAAACAAGGAGGAAAATTGCTCAAAATTTAGATGAATGTTGTCTGATCTCAAAGATTGAACCTAAAACAATAAATGAAGCCTGCAATGATGAAAATTGGACCAAAGCAATGGAGGAAGAGTTGATGCAAATTGAGAAAAATCACACTTGGGATCTTGTTCCTAGACCTAGAAACAAGAATGTGATTGGAACCAAATGGGTCTTCCAGAACAAACTAAATGAAGTTGGTGAAGTAATCAGAAATAAAGCTAGATTAGTCTGCAAAGGCTACTCTCAAATAGAAGGGATTGATTTTGAGGAAACCTTTGCTTCGGTGGCAAGAATTGAAGCAGTCAGACTATTTCTTGCATTTGATGCCTTCAAAGATTTCAAAGTGTATCAGATGGATGTCAAATCTGCTTTCCTGAATGGTGACTTAGAAGAAGAGGTGTACATTGAACAACCGGATGGATTTCAGTTATCTGAGCATGATGATATGCTCTACAAATTAAAGAAGGCACTGTATGGTCTAAAGCAAGCCCCAAGAGCATGGTATGAGAGGCTAGACAAACATCTTTTGAAGATTGGTTTCAACAAAGGTACTGCTAATAGTAATCTATATTTCCAAATAGATAATGAAACCATTTTGATTGTTGAAGTGTTTGTGGATGATATCATTTTTGGAGGAACAGATAGTATGTGTTAAACTTTTGCAAATCAGATGAAAAGTGAGTTTGAGATGTCTATGCTTGGTGAAATAAATTTTTTCTTGGGTCTGCAAATTACTCAAACAAAGAAAGGGATCTTCATTTCTCAGACCAAATATGTGAAAGAATTGTTGAAAAAATTTGGGATGGAAGATTCAAAGCCAATGAATACTCCCATGGCAACCAGATGCAAGTTGAGCAAAGATGATGACTCTCCTAAGGTAGACCAGACAAAGTACAGATCAATGATTGGTGGATTGTTGTATCTCACTCAAACTAGACTAGATATTATGCAAGCTGTTGGTCTTGTTGCTAGATTCCAGGCTGATCCCAGAGAATCTCATGTCATAGCAATCAAGAGAATTTTTAGATATCTAAAAGGGACAGTGGAGTATGGTTTGTGGTATCCTAGAGATCATGATTTCTCTCTTCATGCTTACACAGATGCAGATTGGGCAGGAGATGTGGATGACCGGAAGAGTACCAGTGGTGGAGCATTCTTTTTGGGAAAGAGATTGGTTTCTTGGCCAAGCAAGAAACAAGATGCAATATCTCTATCTACAACTGAAGCAAAATACATTGTAGTAGCAGGTAGTTGCACTCAAGTTTTATGGATGAAGCAAATGCTAAGAGATATTAAAGTAGAATATGAGGAGCCTATCACCATTTTCTGTGATAATTCAAGTGCAATAAATATTTCTAAGAATCCGTTGTTGCACTCTAAGACTAAGCATATATCTATTAAGTTTCACTTTCTGAGAGAGCAAGTGAA
The DNA here is from genome assembly GCA_027924645.1 of Cunninghamia lanceolata. Taxonomy (NCBI): domain Eukaryota; kingdom Viridiplantae; phylum Streptophyta; class Pinopsida; order Cupressales; family Cupressaceae; genus Cunninghamia; species Cunninghamia lanceolata. Next base: position 3,239,052 of record BSBN01000913.1, read on the forward strand.
CAAAGGTGAAGTTAGACTGGAGTTTGTGCCCTCTAAGGATTAGATTGCAGATATCTTTACTAAACTTTTTTCCAAGGACTCTTTTGAGTTTCTCAGGGAGAATTTAGGGGTTATTGCCCCTCCGGTGATGAACTAGGATGCACTGATGTGCATCAGTCCAGTGGATATCACAGTCGTATCTTGTGATCCGGATTGATGATGGGGAGCTGCTACTCAGTGGGAGCAGTTTGTATGATTCTGATGTGTTGAAATTGTAAGTATGAGTCCTTTGCCATTGATGTCAAAGTGGGACAGAAGACATGTGAAAAACAAGTGCTTGTTGATCAAAGGGGGAGCAGTAAAGGAAGAGAAGACATGTGAAGAGTTGTTGCTGATAGGGGGAGCTGTGACAGAAAGGAGAAGTTCTTGTCTTGATGGTTTTTCACATCATATGTTGCCATCAATGATAAAGGGGGAGATTGTTCCAAGTATGAGGTTAACCAGTGTTGTCATTGATGTCAACATACTCATATTGCATTGATAAGAAGGATTGGATGAGCTGCGTGCTGAGGATATTGAGAAAATTAGTCTCAATCAGGAACAGTGAAGAACAGTGATGAGAAAAAGGCCAAAGTACTCGATAGGTTGAGGTTCAGAGGATGCGGTTCAAAGGGTTTGTAGATATGAGTCTTGAGATGATCCAGTTAAGATTTCAGAGGTCTGCATGAAGATATGAAGAAGTTGTGATTGATCAAGTAGAATCGGTTTCGCGAGATGCTCCGGAGTGACAGAGTGTTACAAAAAGGTCCGGTGAGATCTAGAAGTGCATTGTCCTATTCTGCGGATTGGAAGGAGTGTTTGGGATGTCCTTGTGATGTGTCATCTCGATTTGTTCATGGTTTGGAGGTCTGGAAGCACCTTTGTGATTGTGACAGTGGCGACAGACTGTGTTCTTGAAGTTCTAGATGATGAAGAGAAGAATTCTAGTAAGTAGAGGAAGTGCGGATGTACCTAGTCTTTCAGGCAAGCCTGTGAAGGTTTGTGGATCATGTTGAGGTTGTGTTTCAGTCTGCATTAGTGTTAGAGCCTAGAATTGAAGATATACTTCCGGATGAAGATGTTCTTGTTCAAGCTAGCCGACCGAATGAGTTATTCATCTTGCGAATGTTCTTGTGGATGATTACCGACTTAGATGATTGTTCCTAAGTCGATGCCTTGTATAAATAAAGGTTTGTGAATTCATTTCAAAGTGTGTCATGGAGCGGATGAGTGTGGTATAGTGAAAGAGCAAAAGACAGAGTATAAATGTCTCAGGCTTAAATGGAACTGATCCAAACATGGTAAAGATGTCAATCTCCAGTTCGAGTTTGTAATACTTGTTATCTTGTAGACAGTGTGTCTCTTGTAGGTAGTGTGCCTCCTTGTGAGCAGTGTGCTCGGGCAGTGAGCCCTAATTGGCATGTGCCATCCATTTTTCTTATTCTTCTAACAGAGAATAATCCTTGGGTTAATCACCCCATGGTTTTTCCCTTAATCGAGTTTTCCATGTCAAAATCTTAGTGTCTAATGTGTTGATGTTTATCTGCTCCGGTGTTTATGCTTTATGCTTTTATGAATGGTTAATTGATATGCTGTTAACTAACAAAGAAGAATCAAGAGTTTGAAGTAGAAGCAAGTTTTGTACAACTGATTCACCCCCCCTCTTAGTTGTGTGCCCTAGATCTAACATGGAACAACCATAGGGATTTGAGGTCAAAGGTAAGGAGAAACTGGTGTGTAGATTTAAGAAGAGTTTGTATGGCTTGAAACAAGCACCTTGGCAATGGTATTAAAAATTTGATAGTTTTATGGTTGAGCAAGCCTATAGTCAGTGTAATTATGACCATTGTGTTTATTTTAAGAGGTTGGATAATGATAGATACATTATTTTATGTTTATATGTTGATGACATGCTTGTATCAAGGTCTAACATGGATCACATAAGAGAATTAAAACAACAATTAGCATAATAATTTGCTATGAAGGATTTGGAGGTAGCAAAACAAATCCTTGGTATGAAAATTTGCAGCGATAGGAAGAACATAAAATTAACTCTATCTCAGTCTGATTATGTTGAAAAGGTGTTGCAGACATTCCATATGAAGAATGTAAAAGCTGTCAGCACACCTTTGCCCAGTCATTTGAAATTGACTAAGGAGATGTGTCTAAAAACATAGGAGGAGGAAGATAAAATGTCCAAGGTACCATATGCTTCAGTTGTAGAAATTTTAGTGTACGCCATGGTATGCATGAGACTGAATATTACACATGCTATAAGCATCAAAAGAAGGTATATGAGTCATCCCGGATTGGAGCATTGGAATGCAGTAAAGTGGATTCTCAGGTATTTGAGAGGTACATCAAATAAACACTTATGTTTTGGGGGCTCTAATATTAATTTAGCAAGTTATGTAGACTCAGATTTGGTAGGGGATATTGATGCCAGGTGGAATACTATATATTATGTTTTTACTATAGGTGGGACAATAGTGAGTTGGATCTCATAGTTGTAAAAGGTGGTTGCTTTATCCACCATGGAGGTAGAGTATGTAGCTACAACAGAGGCAAGCAATGAGATGATATTGCTGCAATCTTTCATGGAAGAATTGGGAAAACAATAGGCTAATAGTTATTTATATACAGACAGCCAAAGTGTCATACATCTTGCAAAGAATTCTACCTTGCATTCAAAGACCAAACACATATAGCTAAGGTATCACTTCATCTGGTCAGTGTTGGATGATGGATAGTTATGGCTAGAAAAGATACATATAGATGAAAATCCTGCAGACATATTTACAAAGGTAGTGATGAGGGAGAAGTTGACCTCCTCTTCAGCTTCGATTGGTCCTCAAAACTGAAAACAAAAAATATTAGAACAACAGGGTCTAAGGTGCTTATTTTCAGTGGGAGCTATATGGTCAGTAGTGTTATGATTAGTCTCCAAGTGGGAGATGATATGGTGTAGAGTCTAATCAGTCTCCAAGTGGGAGATTGTTGTTATATGGAGCCTAATCAGACTCGAAGGTCACATTGTATCGGTGTAGTTTACCCCCAAAATTATTTTAGAGGGGTTTGGGGGCAATGCCCCTAAGATGGGGTCAAGGAGTAGCGCCCCTTACGGGGTCCAAGGGTAGCCCCTAGCACACTCCCTGTCACGATATAGAGTGGGGTCAAGGGGCAGTGCCCCCGAAACCTCAAATGACTTTTATTATTTTATAAAGGCATCAAGAGTTATTTTTCTATTGGCCGACATAAAAAAAACCCTATTTTGTAACCGACATGAGTCTTGATAAAAGTGGCTAAGGGTTAGGGTTTCTGTTGACATAGTATTGTAGCATTTGTAGTGGTATTGAGTTGCAAGGATTGCTGGTTGTAATCAGTTTGATTTGCTGGATAATAATATTGGACCCTCTATTAGTGGATGTAACTCGAGTCTGGGTGAACAACATTAAAAATTGTCTCTCGCTGTTATTATTTCTATGTATTTTTCATTCCTCTCTTTAATCTTTATTTGTATTTAATTGATATTTTCTACATGCAATTCCTAATACATTCATCATAGAATGACTCTTGCAGAGAATGAGGAGTTGAACAGACAAGTTCAGGAGTTGTTGAAGAAAGGACTAATAAGGGAGAACCTAAGTCCATGAGTGGTACCTACAATACTAGCACTGAACAAAGATGGAGATGGAGAATGTGTACAAATTCTTGATCCATTAACAAAATTATAATCAAGTATAGATTTCCATTGCCAAGGATGGATGATATGATGGATTGCTTGAGTGGAGCTAAGTACTTTACAAAGATTGATTTGAAGAATGGATATCGCCAAATCTAAATCAGAGGAGATGAATGGCAGACAACCTTCAATTCTAAAGAGGGTTTGTATGAGTGGTTAGTCATGCCAGTTGGGCTAACTAGTATATGGAGCAGATTCATGTGGCTCATGAACGAGGTATTAAAAGAGTTTTTGGGAAAGTTTGTTATTGTTTATTTAGATGACATTTTGATTTTCAGTAAGACTTGGGAAGAGCATCTGATACATAACAAAAGAGTTTTAGAGAAGCTGAGGGAGGAGAAGTTATTGATTAACCTAAACAAATACAGTTTTGCAAAGGAGTTAAGATGGACCTAGAAAAAATAAAGGCTATTGTTGAATGGCCCATACTAAGGAGTGCTACAGAGGTAAGATGTTTTCATGGTTTGACAAGTTTTTATAGAAAATTTATTAGGAATTTTAGTAGCATTTGTGCACCCCTAACTGAGACAATGAGAGGAGATAGAAAAGAGTTTAAATGGACTACAAGAGCAACCAAGAGTTTTGATACATTGAAGTAGAAAGTCACAGAGAAACCTATTTTAGCACTTCCATATTTTAATAAGGTATTTTAGGTAGATTGTGATGCTAGTGGTAGTGCTATAGTAGAAATTTTGAGACAAGAAGGTAAGCCCATTGCCCATTTTAGTGAGAATCTTAATGATGACAAGAAAAAGTTAAGCCCATTTCCCCTTCTCTTTTTTTATTTTTTCCTATTACCCTTTTTCAAATCCATGAGAGGAGAGAAGAGTGGTGAATGGAGTTGTACGAGGAAGATGATAGTTGTTCTAGCATGGTTCTAGAAGAGGAGGAAGAAGTAATTTACTACACATCCCATAGCAATGGAGTTCAATGTAGATTGCTTGCAATTTGAAATGGTGATTCTATCACTCAACTCCACCTTTGTGAGCCTATGCCCACAAACTTTCTACTTGGCATGTTTGATGTAGGAGCATCTAGATGAATGAGCTATCTTGCATTGACCAAAAATATTTTCAATTGTTTTCCTTTAGTTTTGGTTTGTTTGAGGCTTTGTTGGCATCTCTCAACATTGAGGACACATCATGTGATCAGATTTGGTAGAATTGAGTTTTCACTATATTTGGACTTCAACACATAACAGGTAGTCTTCACTAAAACAATTCTCTAGGTGGATTGGTAAGGTTTGATGTCTGTATACACCTGAAATTGACACGACTCTGTCTAAATAAATACTCATAATATTTATTTCAGTTTAATTCTTCTATCAATAAATAAATAAACAAATTTATTTATTTGATTCACATTCTTCCAACAATTAAATAAAATCATTTATTTAATTAAATTCCTCCAAATCTTCCAACAAATTAAATAATACCAATTATTTAATTAGTTCTTCCAATATCATTCTAAATTAAATAAAACCAATTATTTAATTGTTTCTTCCAACAATATCTTCTCTAAATTTAAATAAATCCAAATATTTATTTAAGTTGTCCATTTCCTCTAAAAATTGAGTTATATCTAAATATAATTTAATCAAGTGTGCACATGCAATTTAATATTCCAAATATTTAATTGAGCTAAAATATCTTCTCATCCTCATGCAATTTCCATCCTCTAATTATATTCTCTTATCTGATTAATCTATTCTTTTAATTGATTAATCTCGTCAGTTAACTCATTCTTCTATTTTATTAATTCCTCTCATGCAAAATAGAGAAAGACACTTGTCCTCTTCCTATTCGCGCACATCCTCTCAAGTATCCTCTACCATTGATCTTCTTATTCTTTCTATACCGTTGATCTTCTCTCTAACAAGTCTATAAGTACAAGTCTTTTCCTCCATTTCTATCATCCAAGCTTTATGTAAACTTACTCTGCGGGAATTATAGCGTGCCTTTGGCACCAAACCATTCCATAGCTTGCGATCACCCTTTTATCATTGCAATTGTTGTGAAAAATCTCTTCATTGCAAACCTATCATAGCCATTCCCACTTGACATCTTGGAAAATAGCAAGGAAGTGCACCTTCTAAGGGCCATATTCATACACAAGATCATTTGAGATAGGTGACCAATGGAAGCCACGAAGTAAAGAGGTTTGCAAGGTTTAGTTCTTTGTTTGTTTGATCTTCTTTGAGTTATTGGGTATTATGTGAGGCCTACTTTTCACTCCCTTATACTTCACTATTTATTTAACTGTTGATGATACATTTAGACTTGTGGGACTGTTGATCCTGAATTTCTGAACTATTAGAATTTATGATGTATGTGGATTGTTATGCTTAGTATGTTTACGATGTGTTAGACCTGGATATTGCTTTACTGATGATGTTAGATAGATGCTTTATATTATGATGTTATGGGAAAACTAATTGGGTGATGTTAGATAGAAATTTGTTTTGTGATTCAATCTTGGGAATGGATGTTTGAAATGCAGAATTTAGAATCTAAATTGTAATGTGACTTCCTTGATGCTTATGTGAACTTGTGATATTTTATACGAGTGTATGTTTTAATTTGCTTCAGCTATTATATGTGTGTGTGTGTGTGGAATTAACTTTGTAATTGAGTGCGCAGGTATTTCTAACAAGCCACAAAAAATTGGAGATCATCCCACACACGATGTTGTTATCCCTTGTGAAGCCGATCTAGTTCCACGAGGAACCAAGATCAACTCTGTGTATGATGAAATTCTATAATGTTGATTGCATGTTGTTAAACAGGCTAAGTCTACCCCTCTTTTAATTTGAATTCTAATTGGTGTTGTAAGAATTTTGTCTTTGAATTTCATTTTTTTAAAATTTTAAATTTTGAGACCCCTTCTCATGTGCTTTAACTTAACCCTAGGTGCTTAAAATGAGCTAAACTTGACCCTTGGTTGTAACCCTTGGGTCTAGGGACCTTTTTGACTTGGGTAACCCTTGGTAAACCTCCATTTGGTCACCTTAACTTCACCCTAAAGTTAAGTGACGAAATTGGAGGCATGGGAAGGATAGGATGAGTGAGTCAAACACTCAACCCCCATCCTTACCTCTTCCCTAGGTTGGGGATGACTCCAAGACCCCTCAATGGTGGAGGATTTTACTCCAAGTCTCTTCCACCATTGGTGAGGGTACCTTGAGGTTGTGTGGTCCCTCTTGGGAGGAAAGGAATGGGACACATGTGTCACCCATTCCCTCTTAAGCTCCACTTTTCTCTCCCACATGTTTGAGAGAGGACAAGTGGAGGGGAGAGAGAGACTTGGGGATGGGTGAGTGACATATGTCATCACCCAACCCATGGATTTTTCTTGTAGTGGGGAGGAAAAGTGAGGAGGTGACAAGTGTCACCTCCCCATTCCTCAAAGCTCATGGGTTGAGCTTATTTTAATCCCACTTGGAGAAGGTTATGGGTTGTTGAATTTTTGGAAAATTTTATTGTTTGGAATTTACTTTGGGGAAAAAGATAGAGAGAGTTTTGTGGCTTATGTTGGAGGAGGATTTGGAGAAGCTCTACATCAACCATCTACCATAATTGGGCTTTTAAAGGTTAGCTTCAAGGCTAAGGCCTTCCCTTTGTATTTTTGTTTGCTTGTATGATGCTACGTGTGAGATCTATTTCCTTGAGTTTTTATTGTTATTATGGGGAAAATTTGTAGGGTGTTGTAAGAGCCTCTCCCACTTAGGAGAACATGCTCAACAAGTGTGGGGTGGGGGAGGAGTGAACCTCCTTGGGGTCATTATCTTGTTTTTGTGGTGTTGTAAGCCTTGAGGGCAATATGAGATTTTGAGCAATATGTGAAATGGCTTGAGAGCCAAAATGGAAACTTGTGAAAATTGTGTTTAAAACTGTTGGCTTGAGGCCATAAGAGGAATTTATATTGGGATATTTGTAGGAGTGGCACTCTTGAGTTGAGTTTTGTCCACTCCCCTACCCCTTTGAACTCATCCTGGTTGAGTTCTTGTGTTGCGTTATCCATGGGTGTAAATTTGTGTTTGGTTGTTTAATGTCTTGTTGTGATGTGGAATGATTTCCCAAGTGTGTGGATGACTTCCCTAGCTTGGGGGTGACCCTCTTGCGGGTCTATGGTAGGGAGAAGAGCAAGATGTGTGGCTTCTTTCCTCTTGTTGTGATATGCAGGTTCATTGGAGCTAAGTTGCGAAGTTGGAGAAAACACCTTGTTCTTGGAGTTAATATTTTATTTTCCTTTACTCTTGAGAGAGAGCTTTGCCTACTTAGGAGATTGTATCATTTGTTAGTTTCAAAGAGGAGGACATTGTCCTCTCTCTTGTTGTAAAAGTGTATTTTTTAATGTTGTGTGTAAGCTATTTTCATTTGTAATAGAAAATCAAAATGGTTGATTTTAATGCTTATCATTCAAGGAAGGTTGAAGGAAGAAAATTTGTTTTTAAAAGTTATTTCATTTGTATGTTTATTTTTAAAATATCAAAAGGAAAGTTGTGGTTGTATTATTGAGACAAAATATGGAATTTGTATATTGTTCTTTTGAAAGAGAAATTTAGTTGATGCCATGTGTTATAAGTATTTACTTAATTGCCTTGTTTCTTTCCTTTGAAAATGTAAATATTAATAATGCAATGAATATATTTTGTTAGAAAAATGAGTTCTTACCTTATAGAAAAATTGATTATATATATATATATATATATATATATATATATATATCTTTGCTTATTGTTTCAAAAAAGAAAATTAGTAAGTGAATAGAAGGAAAATTAGAAAATATAATTATATATAGACATACATATATATATATAATAACATTCAAGATGGAGAGCGAATTAGGGCAGAGCAAGTCCCTGAAAATATCAGAGAAGAAAGGCGGAGGAAAATTAGAGGACGATTTAGGGCACGAAAATTTTCAAAGCAAGGATCATGCGGGAGTATTCACAATTGATCTGTCGGATGAGGCAAGGGAGGATGTGGAAATGCTCAGCCAATTGGCTATTATTTGTCGAGTCATTGGACCCAAGCTAGATAGGCTAACAATCAAAAATTGGATGCGATCCAACTAGAAAGATTCAGCAATAGTCAAATTCATGCCAAAGGGATTTTTTGTTGCACTCTTCACATCCTCAGAGGAGAGGGAGAAAATTTTACAGGGTGGTCTTTGGAAAATAAAGGATTGGCCAATCTACATGGAAAAATGGAGGCCGAATTTTGATCGAATCAGATCCCAACCATATGAATTCCCAATGTGGATACGGCTATACAACCTACCCCTGGAATTTTGGATGGATGACTTCCTGGAAAAAATTGGTAGATCGTTGGGAACCCTAATTAATCTGGATGAAGAAATCATCGAAGGTGACTCCTATATCTACGCTAGAATGCAAATCTCCGCCATAAAGCCATTCCCATCAGAAATCCTGTTGTGCATAGATGGGCTTCATAGACTAGTGCAAGTTGAGATTGAAGCAGAGAAATGGTTTTGCCTCAATTGCGGGAGTAGGAAACATGGCACAACAGCTTATAAGCAACCAAGGAAAATGAAGAAAGTTTGGAGGCCTCGACCCAACCTGCCTCCTGCTGCACCACTACAACATCACAAAGGTGGCGTCCCCAAATTACATGGTTGTGCTCTTGAGAAAGAGAAGGCTGTGGAAAAGGAGCAGCCTGCCCCAGCGGTCAATACGGTAGCCTCCAGTTGCCCCACCGTGGCTCCTTGGTGCAAGAGGAGCCTCCCTGGTCCGCTCTTCCAAAGAACACACCAATCGTGGTGGAAGAGGTGCACCCTCCTCGCAAGGAAGAACCAAGTTTGAGCGATGAGATGTCCCTAGAGGGTGACTCCAATGATGACGAATTGGACATAGTTGATCCCCAGCAAATCTCCCAAACAGCTGCCAAGATTGTGAGCAGATCCAAAAAAGGCAAAGGAAGGAAAACACACAGACAGAAGAGGGAGGAAGAGGCAATAGAGAAAGGCCTGCTCAGTGTTAAGGATTTTTTGCTGACCAAGGGAGCAAAGTCCTCCCTTGGGGGACAATGAGACTCCTATCATGGAACGTCAGGGGCTTGAATGCCCCTGACAAAAGACGCTTGATTAAGCGTCACCTTGAGAAGATGGCAGCAGACATCATCCTGTTACAGGAAACTAAAATAAACTAGGATGAGGGACAAAAATTCCTAAGTTATTATTGGAAGTGGGTAGGGTGCTTCATGGAGGCATCAGGCTCTATAGGCGGATTACAATTGCTATGGTCGCCCTTGACCGTGGATGTAGAAATCAAAGAAAAGTGGGAGAATTGGATGATGGCTAAAGTCTCTAGTTCTGTTGCCCACCTAAACTTCACACTAATAAATGTCTATGGCCCCACAAGCACGGAAGAAAAACTAAGAGTCTGGAAGGAACTGCAGAAAAGACTGGAGGGGGAAAGGGAGAGCAGAATAATTATGGGTGGAGACTTCAATTCTATTCTTGAACTCACTAAAAAGAGTGGTGGTATCTGCAAGGAAACTAAAGCCATGCTGGATTTCAGAACCTTTGTGCAAGCTATACAGGTTATGGAATGCATCCTGAAGAATGGGCGCTTCACTTGGACAAATCGGAGGCTGGGGTTCACAAACATCATGGAAAGGTTGGACAGATTTTTAATTGGAGAAGGTTGGCTTACCGATGACTGCGTGCTTGAATCCAACATTCTCCCAGTTGCTGCCTCAGACCACTTTTCGGTAAGTCTTGATTTCTGTATGAGTGAAAAACCTAAGAAAAGCTATTTTAAGTTTGAATCAATGTGGTGGAGAGACCTGGAGCTTCTTAACAATTTAAAAAGTTGGTGGGAATCAGCTCCACCTTAGAAAGGCACAATCAGCTTTAAATTTGCAATGAAACTATCCTAAATAAAAGGTAAACTCAAGGCCTGGAATAGAGACACCTTTGGAAACATATTTAAAGAGAAGGAGGAAGTTGAATGAAAACTGGAGGAACTCAATAACCAGGTAATCCAAGCTGGTATGACTCAGGTGGAATACCTAAAAGAGAAAGAACTTAAAGCCAGGCATTCTGAATTATTGGCTAGGGAAGAAGCATATTGGAGAGATAAGGCCCGAGAAAGTTGGATCAAAGAAGGAGATTTGAATACAAATTTTTTTCATAACTCTGCAAAAGCCTGAAGGAGTATAAATCGAATTGGGAAAATTATTTCTAGAGATGGAACATCATGTTCAGAGAGGGAGGACATTGAGAGAGAAGCAGTATCTTATTTTGAATCCCTCTTATCCTCAAACACCCCCTCAAATGCTAATTGTGAGTAAATCCTCTCATCAATCCCAAGGTTCCTGGAAGAGGAAGACGACCAGCTTTTAACTAGACCCTTTTCACTGGAGGAAATTAGGATAGCAGTTTTTGAAATACCATAAGATAAGGCCCCTGGGCCCGACGAGCTCCCTTCTAGCTTTTTTTAGAAATGTTGGAGCTTTATGGGAGCAGAAATTTTGGAGATTGCTAAGAAATTCCAGAAGAAAAAAAGATTTATAAGAGATTTTAATAATACGGTCATAACCTTAATTCCAAAAAAGAATGAGTGTGCTTCCTTCATGGACTTTAGGCCCATCTCCCTTTGTAATTCCATTTATAAAATTTTATCAAAGGCCCTGGCAATCAGGCTCAAAGGCATTCTAGAAAAGATTATTTCTGAAGAACAGAGCGGCTTCTCTCTAGGCAGAGAAATCTTTGACAGTATCATAACTATGGCTGAAACAGTACATTCCATCTCCAAGGATAAAATCCCAAGTATGGTTATAAAATTGGATGTTAGCAAATCATATGACAGAGTGCGGTGGGACTTTTTGATTGAAATCCTGAGAAGGTTTGGGTTCCCCAAAGACTGGATAGAGATGATTGGTTTTTGTATTTCCTCGCCCAGATTCTCAATCTCAGTGAATGGTTCCCTGTGTGGTTTCTTTAAGGCTTTGAACGGACTTTGGCAAGGGGATCCAATATCTCCCTTCCTATTCGTTATTATGGTTGAAGTTATGGGAAGGTATTTCAAACATTTAAGTCTTTCTAGCCTCTGGAAAGGGATTTCAGTAGCTGAAGACTTAGATCCTATCACCCATTCCCAGTTCGCAGATGACACTATTCTGTTCAGGAAAGCCTCAATGGATGAGGCAAAGGTTGTGAAAGGAGCCTTGGACCTTTATGTTTCAGCCTTGGGTCAACTCTTTAATCAGGAGAAATTAGAAATTTTTTTCTTCCACACCAAGACCAGGATAAGGAACCAAATTTAGAAATTGCTAGGGTTCAATCAAGCTACACTTCCCACTAAACATCTAGGGGTCCCGCTTTTCTCAGGCATGAATAAATCAGAGTATTGGAATGAGACCATCTCCAAATGCAGACTAAAAGCTGAGTCGTGGAAATCAAAGTGGCTCTCACTCGCAGGTAGGATTCTCATGATCAAATCAGTTTTGTTTGTGGTGCCAATCTATTTGATGTCTTGCTTGGAGATAACCAAAAAAGCTTCCAATGCCTTTGAAGGATTCATGAAAAAGTTCCTGTGGGAAGGAGCAAAGGAACAAAAATGCATCCCACTAATCAGCTAGGAGAAGGCGTGTCAATAGAAAGAAATTGGGGGTGCTGGGATTAAGAAACTTGAACTTTAGAACGCCACCTTGGGAGCAAAATTATCCTGGAACTTATATCGTAATCCTGACAAATTGTGGTGCAAAATAATTAGGAAGAAGTACTTGGACAAGGATGAGCCTAGCCGTATTCTAACCATGGCCAACTCTACTGGCGGGTCTGTGATTTGGAAATTCATCCAGAATATGAGGCACATTATCATAGATCACCTGACATGGAAAATAGGCAATGGATGTAGAGCCATTTTCTGGACTGATTCCTAGAATGGGCATGAGGCGTTACAAGTAACTTTCATTAATGCACCTTGGATAGATAGGGTTAGAGCCCAATGGGGTTCCAAAGTAGTGGACTATATCAAGAATAGGGAAGTGGACACCTCTGGAAAATTGGCCTGGATTCAATGGGAAGATCCCGTCTTCCCATAGGATGCAGCGACTAAGCTGAAAGGCCTTTTAGAAACAAGGAAAATTCTACTCTCCCAAAAGGAGGATGAAATCATTTGGGCTGGCTCAAAAACTGGGGAATACTTAGTGAAATTAGGGTATGCAATCCAAACTACTGTTGGTTCTAAGGGGGGATGGCCAACCTATCTCTGCTAGGATAAGGCAATTCTCCCAAAGGCGGGAAGCTTTCTATGGACAACACTCCATAAAAGAATACTCACTGGGGATCGTCTGCACTCGATCGGGATACAAGGTCCTGATCGTTGTCCGTTGTGTTTTAGTGAGGGCGAATCCGCGGACCATCTACTCCTTAATTGCCAATATGTGTCTGAATGTTGGGACTGGCTGTGAAATTTGCTAGGCTGGATGTCTCCCAAGTAGGATAATCTTTTGAACTTTGCTCTTAGCTGGCCCACCACAGGGAAGGTCTCAGTTTGGTCCAATATCTGGATAATTGCTCCCTCGATGCTGGTTTGGCACCTCTGGAAGGAATGCAACTGTAGAATCTTCAAAGAAGCCCTTTTGCCCAAAGAAGAATTTATTAAGAAGCTGGAACAAAGCATTTATGAATTGGCAAACAATAAAAGAAGCAAAGCCAAGGAAACCCAATTCACAAAGTGGGATGAGGAGCTCCAGAAAAAATGGCACTATCTGAAACCACCAGGTTTTGTCCCCTTACAGGGAAAAACCAAGAGATCCGCAGTCAAGTGGATTCCTCCGTCTCATCCCCGGCTAAAACTCAACTTCGATGGGGCTGCTAAAGGGAATTGTGGTCAGGCCAGAATTGGATACGTTGTTAGAGACTCTGCCAGAAATTGCTTATGGGCGTTGTCAAAGTATACGGGGGTCACCACCAATAACGAAGCAGAGATGGAAGCCTTGGCCAATGGCCTTTCCTTGTGTCTTTAAAAAGGCATTAAGTCAATAGACATCGAGGGAGACTCATAGATTTGTATCAATGTGGTCTGGAAAAGAGTAGTGCAGAACTGGAAACTTTAGAAATGGTTGGATAGAATAGTCTCACTCCTCAGCAGCTTCAATGATTTTACAATTAACCACTGCTACCAGGAAGGCAATTTCGTGGCCGATTTCCTTGCCAACGTAGGGGTAGCTAATGTGAGCTCCTGCGAAGTCCAAATATTCCACGCAGGAAATACCCCCAAAAAATTGGCATCCATTCTAGCAATGGATGTGGCTTCGGCTCCATCCTGTGATGGTACTGGCCTGCGCGAACCCTAGAATGATAAGCTGCCCCCATACTGGGCATCCTTCGCAGAATAATCCCCCTGGCGCAGGCACGTGGTACGTCTAGGCAAGGCTGGCTCATCCTTGTGCATTGGATCTTCTTTAGAGGGCAGTCTTTAGATTTACGGATCTCTGTAATATTCTTTCGGCCGCTACGTCAAAGTCTTGCCTTTTCTTTAAAGCCTTGGAGGCTGTGCATCCCACCATCAAAAGAGCTTTCCTGCAATGGCGATGGTCGTGTGTTCTTGCCTGGAAGAGTGCAAAGAGATGCAGATCAGGCACTTGTTTGCTTGAGGGAAGAAGCGGTGAGGGTGGCGGTAATCCAAATCGTGGGTTGCAATGCATGGAATGGCGGCCACGTCCACGACGACATCATATACTAGCGGTTCTTCGCAAACTTGGCATTGATCTCAGGTGGCATTCAGTGGGGGTTGGCATAGGGCTCTCACCTGGTAGCTAGGGATGTCCATCAATGCGGAGCTAGGTGATGCTACATTACGTGGAGCACACGCCAAAAGATCGGGGCTACAAGGGAATGTGGCTGAGAAAATGCTTGTCGCATTCAAAGCTGGGCTAGAATGTAGAAACATGAATGTTCTCCTGGACCACACCAAAAGCCCTAGCAATGTTTTTTCTCAAGTTGAGCTGGCACGTCTGAAAGAAGCTCCTGATGGTATTTTGGTGGTGATGCATGAGATTATGCAATTCTAGGCTTTCAGGCCTGCTCATTTAGGGTTGCTGCCCTTAGTGGGCTGCCGTATGTAAGCTTTTTATTATCTACTTTTTAAATAAAGGGAACCATCCCCTCTAATGGCACTTACCAAAAAAAAAATATATAATTATATATTTATTATGAGTATGTTGGATGAATGTATTTTTCTATGTTTTAAAAAAAAAATAAGCTGATTTTATTAAGCTGTCAAACAAAATTTAAAAATTGCATTATATATACAATAGTATATATATATTTTAAAAACCTTGAATGAATGATGTGCTATTTAGAAGAGCGACCTTTATTTTTATCAGATCGCAGATTCTTTTAAAGGAAAGAGGGTTACATATGGTGGGGGGGTTCAAAACCCCCACCATCGCCATTTATAATGCAGTGGGAATGTGGGGAGTGGGCGGAGCCCCTCTCCACATCCCACTATGTGGGATGTGGGTGGGGGCTCCGCCCCCTCTCCACATCCCCACACCCCCTACTCTTTACACCCACGGAACCTCCCCTAAATCCACCACGCAGTCTGCGACCCATCCGCTGCTCCTTTCCACCAGTGGCGCCCTCTGCCCTACAATCTACGCCCCGCCATGGCTCCCCCTCCGCCACGCCTCAACCCTCAGCCACCACCCACTACCCACAGCACCTCCACCGAATCTTCGCCACCATACACTGTAGCCATCACATTGCGGACTCTCCTCTCCACAGTGCCGCCCTCCTGTAGGGTTTTTCAACAGAAACAAAAATATAAATAAATAATATTTTATAAATAAAACATAGCAGTATATATATATATATATATATATATATATATATATATATAAACTTAAAAGCTATCATATGCATTTCATATGAGGCCACCATTACAACCTACAACACAACACAAACACAAGAGCAACAAAATGAGAGAAAGAGAAAGAAAGATAAAAGTGAAAACAAAGAGGAGAAAAAGCATGAGTTTCAAAAATAGGTCTAGGGTTTTTGCCATAAAGAAAACAATATTTCAATGTTGGAGGAATTTAGGGCAAAGAGAAATTAAAAATTCTTTTTAAAATTTAACTTCCCCTCTTTTAAATATTTTGCTCATTTGTTTTAAGTTGTGATTTTATAAAGGGAATTTTGAGATAATTTTATTTAATGGGTGAACTTTATTATAATTGTCGATTATTATTTTTACTTGTTAGTGGATATTAAATAATCGATTAGAAATCACGATTAAAAGAATTTATTTGTTTCAATTAAATTTATACAATTTAATAATGAGGTGTTATTTTAAACAATTGGGTTAAGAAACCTAACTCGACGAGGACAATTTAAACCTACATCATAATTTATTAAATTTCAATATTCTTTTTACTCATGAAGGGGTAATTTAATTAAAGAAATTAAATTAAACATTGTTTTAAAGCCGACTCGAAAGCCTAGTAAACTATTTAAACAAAGTTAGTAAAACCTGTTTCTGAGATCTGATCTACCAAGAAATTAGGAATAATGTAAATGATGCAGAGATAACTCTAATTGATTGAAAACGTGAAGGAGAACAGATTGATTGAGCTTTGTTGAAAAACATTTTAAATTATAGAAAATGTGAAGGAGAACAAATTGATCAAACTTTGTTGAAAAATGTTCCATTAGTTTAATCAACTGATTTACCAATTCAACTAGTAAGACGTAGGTAATTTAACATCAAACCTTAAACCTTCAATCAAATTAGTTTAATTACAATAAACCCTAATCACACCTGTGAGGCGTTATGCTACCGGATTTTTCAGGAATACTAGGGTTTAGTTAGGATAGTGAAGTTTAACCTTGTTAGAGTTTATAATATTGTTTTTTTTGCCGAGTATCATCTTTTGATCTTTGTATTTTATCATCCTCTCATGCATTTGACTTTTGACTTTTGGCTATTGATTTTGACTTATGTCAAAATCCCTCCATTCACATAGGATAAGTTAGGGTTTTTGATCATTGATCCTAACCCTATTGGCGACGTTAACTATGTCGCGATGACCCCCTAGTTGGCCTTCATTGCAATTGGTATACGCATGTAAACACATTAACCCGCATTCAACTATATTGTTTATGCCTTAAGCATAACGCCACCGAGCATGCTTATGCGTGAGAGGGGGTTTCTAGGAAGCGTGGAATTTTTTTTTATATTTCATGTCATGACCACATGACAAATGTGGACATGACACGTGTGATGTATGTCGTGACCGCATGGGAAATGTGGGCATGACATATTATTTGATATTCATTACATAATTTCCCATAACATTTTTCGCACCCACCATGGGGCCCTACCTTAATTTAACCTCAAAACTAAGTTTTTTTTGTGTTAGGTTCCGTACACAGGAGGATTCTACGCATCTTATCAATTCTAACACACATCTGAGCTCTATTTTGGTGAATCTAGTCTTTCGGTGCATATACCCCCTGAAGTTGTGCATCTATGCCCTGTAACGATGCATAATTCTTTTTGCACATATATATTCTATTCATGCGCTTTTGATCTTTGTTTCTACGCTTTTGTAATCCTTTGCATCTGACCTCTATTTTTGTGCATCTGATCTCTGTAGCTACACATATGATTCTAATAGTGACTTTTTGGGTTTTTCTTGTGATTTTGCTAACGCTAAACACTTCTCGTAGGAATATTCTCTGATCTACTTGGAGGTTAGGGGCTAGTTAGACATCTAACTACATTGTTAACTCACATCATAGATCTAATTAGCAAGGAAAGTAATTGGATTGTTGATGCAAATCTCATTTAGCCCTAACTAGGAGGATTGTAATTTGATCTTGTTGCATCAACAACTTGAATTTAGTCCCACTGCTAGGAGGATAAAATTGAACCATTGCTATCTTTCTTCTTTCAAAGTTGTTTAGGGTAAAATTAGATTTGTCAATATTTTATGGTTTAGATGTTAAAATCCTCCTTTCACCCTAACATTGAAGGATCTAGGGTCGAGTGGCGAGCACTATCATACCATAGAGTCACTTACAAATGAGGGGAAGCTTGGATTAGGGAATTAATTATCAGTTTTCCTTCTCCTATGCTCAATTGACCATTAAAACCCTAATTATGTAAATACAACAACAAATTAATGAATTACAGAAAAAGTTCTTGTAGATGGCCGTAAAATGCCAAATTACAGAATACCTATTTTCGGGGTTCCGAAGCAGAACAGTCAGGGACACTGGAGCGGGTGCCCAAGTCCAAGGTACCTACTTTTTTAGGGAATCTAGACCTCCTTCAGACACTGATCAGCCCTATAACTTCTATTTTCCAGAATCAGTTTGTGGATGACACTAGAGCGAGCGCCCTAGTCCCGGAAGTACTCCTTTGTCTATCTTTTCTTCAAATCTTGAATCCCTGATGTCTTTCCAGCCTTCCTACAACTCCACTTTTCCCAGATGCGACACCTGTAACCTACAATCACAAGACTTGGTTTGGGGGTTGTGGTGTTTAGAGGTTTGCCTCAGTCAAACTCCGGAGGACACTAAGTCTCTAAACACCATTGTCAAATAAAGAGGGCATGCCCTTGTGAGGCAGAGGCCAAAACCAAAGGAATCAATGATAAAAACACAATGATAAGTCACCTTGTAGTGAAGCTCTTATGGAGGAAGATGCTCTTCATACCATGAGGAGATTGATACTCAAATCTGCAAATATCAACACACAAAACACACAAGTCTGCTCTTGTAACACAATATAAAGCCTTGAATCACCTTGAGAATGCCTAGAGTTCACAATAACAATCTAGTTTACAAATGAATGCCTACATATGTTTATATATGCATCTACAAGCACTCCCACCAAGATATTTGAAATTCAAACTTACCGCGTCGGCAAAGGGACCTAATAACGGTCACTAACCGACACCTGGAAATTGAGGCTACCCTAAAATAGGGCAGGACTAGGGCACAGGCACCTAAGTCCTCCCCCTATTTTAGGTAGGGTACAACTCAAGGGGTCCTCCTAGGTCCCATTTGTCATGTTACCTAGGGTTATTCCATCAGGATGCTAGAATATGAACTAAAATATCCTAAATGCATGTTAAAGGCCTAGGAGCTAAACCTTATGAGGGAAAAGCCCCCAAGGGGACATTTTTTGATGTTAAATTTAATCCCCACTTTAATGTATGTATGAACATGAGGCCCATACATGCATTAAAGTAAGGTCACAAACACACCAAACACGAAGAAGACATGCCAATCACATAGAAGATAGTAACAAGCATGCAAAACACGAAGAAGACAATTACAGTCACGCAGAACACAAAGCAGACAGTTAATTTTTGGAAGACACATTAATGCATGGAAGATAGAACTGATATCTTTTTCTTTTCTTTTTTTTCCTCATATATATGAAATGCAAATACAAGTACTGGAAAGTAAACAAACCTCCCAAAATGCAGGAAGCACTACTCGACGACGCTGGTCTCTGCATATGGGACAACACACACGTAATACACGCAAAACCTCCCAAAATGCATGAAGCACTACTCAAGGCACTGGTCTATGCATATGGGGCAATAAACACACCATACAAAACAAGCACGCCAAAACACACACTTGAAGACACGGAGAAAACATGACAGGAAAGCGATGGAGTGTACCTATTTCTAGGTCCAACACCATCTCAGGCACATTACAGGCACACACCAACGATTGGGCTTTGCTACAACAATCACCGAAGACACACTTAAGGGTTGAGCTAGTCACAGAACCGCTCCCCGCCTCCGTAGAGGACTTTTGAAAATGACAGGATGATGTAATCTGCTCCGTGAAATACACCATGCCCGCCTCCACAGAGGGCTTAAGAAAAAGGATATGCTCGATATCTCACCTCCATAGAGGGCTTATGAAAAAGGATATGCTTGATATCCCACCTCTGTAGAGGGCTTATATGATTGATTGATTGATTGCAAACAAGCACGGGATGCACTATGCACTACTTTCGTGCAGGTCTATCCATCTGAGGTCAAACACATTGCTAACATCTATAACAGACAACTTACCTTATATGCCCCCACCTTAAGGTGGTTGATATCAGTTATCTATATCAAGCACATTAAGATAGGAAGAAAACACACAAGGGAACACTGGCTTTCACAAAGCCCATGTCCCCTAGAGGTGACATGTACTTTATCATCGCCAAATGTTCCCACAAACACATCCATGCAAGAAACATGTTAGTGTCTACATGATTATGATAAACAACAACATCAATGCATATGATTAACCACACAAAGAGCCAAGGTTATACAATGAATTCGGAGTTCGAGGATAACCGAGGGCTATATCATGAGGCTCTTCGAATCGAGTACCGCCAAGGCTAGATTCAAAGGCAAACAAAGGTGCACAGAGCAACAATATTGTTAAGGTTTGTAAATACAATAGAAACATCATAAAATTCACTACACGAAAAGCACAAGTGCTTCCACTAGCCAAGCGTCGGATAAGATATACAACCCCATCATCATATTAGGAACTAAGTCCAATTTTTTATTGCTCTTGGAAGGGACACTAGGTCGGCATCAGTATAAATGTTTGTCATCATCCACTTGCTAGGTGGAAACACTAGAGGAAGGGAAACAATAATTAAGAGAGAAGAAAAACAAGTGTCTTAGGGATAGTCATGTAGGAAGGTGCCCCCAAGTCACCAACCACAACACTATGTCCATATGTCATAACACACAACAATGAAATCAGAGAGAGGCAATTAGAAGAATGATGATACAAATAGAAGAAGGTCACAACAGAGGCGGTCTCCTGGTATCCTAAACCTTACGGGAGAATCCGAAGTCATCCCAGGAGGCCTAAACAATACATAACACATCACAGGGCAAGCACATCATGAGAGAGATAAAGGGTTAAAGATACTTACCTGTAGGGTCTCCATATTATATCTTAGAGCTCTCAAACCTCTTGGAGAGGTAATCAATAATGTTTAATGCAAAATTTGAGTGGTTCTTATGAAAATCTTGTTTGTTATCATATGATGCTTGTTCATTAAATGAGGTTTTTTGTTGCTTATGAGGGGGAGAACCACTATTATTTTTGACTATTGATTGTCGTCTTGCTCTTTTCTGATTTTTACTAAGTTTTCGTTGGTAAATCTTTCTAGAATAGTAATGGGAATCATCCTATACCATCTTGCTCATCTGTATCAGTTTTTGTTCTTTCTTTTCAAAGACATTTTGATTATCTCCCAATCCATATATGGATAATGGAGGAGGAACCTCAACATAAACTCCATTTCTTCGAGGATGAGGCGGATTATCTATTTGTTTCTTATCTACTTCAATCATACCCACAATACTATCATAGTCCAAGTAATCATTCTCATCTACTTCCACTAAATCTTGTTCCACCATATTATTTTCAGTATGCTTAGGAAAAAGATTAGTGAAGATTTGTAAATTCTGATTCAGCAGAGCAACCAACTTATTTCCATTATCATTCATACCTAATACTTGGATGACATTTGAATCAATAATGTCATGTATCTCATGTTTAAGACACATACATCGTTCAGTGTCATGTCCTTGTGTTCAATGAAAATGACAAAAGGCATTAGCATCGAAGTAAGGTCCTTGTTTACTAGGATCAATAGGCTTGATTAGGGGAAGCTTTAGAATGTTATTACTCATAGCTTGATTCATGATAGAATGATAGGACTCAGATATTGGAGTGAACTTTTTTGGTTGATATGATGCTTTCTTTGGATTATTTATAGCAGACAGATTCGTATTTGGTCCATTGATCTTGATGAAAATCCTATTATTGTTCCTTCTAAAGTTGTTTTGTGATGATCCACCCAAGGATTGACCAACTTGAGCCGATGAGTTTTAGTTTTCATATTGACTAGACAAAAGTTGATAATCATGAAGGGCAGTGCATAAATGTTGAAAGGAGTTGTACTTCATCAAGAGAATCTTATCACGAATATTAGGTTGTAGATTTGTAATGAATATCTTCTGAACATCTTCATCTTTCATCTGATATTGTATTTGAGCATAAAGGCCTTGATACCGACTAATGAATTCAATCAACTTTTCTTTTGGACCTTGTTTGCATTGAACCAAGTCAATATGAGTGACTTGGGGTCTGATATTTGCTTGAAAATGCTGTAAAAATTGATCAATCAACTGCAAAAAAGAGTGTATTAAATTCAGAGGCAACAAGCAAAACCATTCTAAAGCAGTATCTTTGAAAGATCACAGGAAAAGTTTTGCCAACAAATCCTCTTCAAAATAGAAATCACTACACATAGCTGTGAATGTTGCCACATGGATATTAGGATCACCTTTTCCACCATATTTTTAAAGTGAGGAGTCTCAAACCTCTCAAGCATAGGGGTTCTCAAGATTGTATATGATAATGGATTACGGGCATGATATGTCAATAGACTAGGTTGCAAAAAATTTGTCAAGTTTGTTACCTTTTGTTGCAAAGAAGTCATGCCTTGTAAAAGTTGGTTTAGGATGGCATCGTTGGGAGATGCGGTTTGTTGTGAGGAATTGGAACCAAGGTTAGGGGGTGATTGAGCTTAAGGTACAATATGCGGAGGATGAGATAATGGTGGTTAGGCATAATGATAGGTGGAAGATGGTTGCAAATATGTAATAGGTAGCTGGAAATGAGTTGAATAGATAGGAGGTTGAGAATAATTATTCATCGAAGATGTCCCTTTAGGAATCAAATTCTGATAATTAAATCCCATGGATTTGTAATTAGTTCCATTAGATACTCCAATAATAGTGGTAGCATTACTACAAGCATTTGCATTAGTTGTTAAGATCATTGATGTAAAAGTGGATACTCCTATATTTGGTATAGGTATGGAAACTTGAGTATGAGATGGTGATAGAATGTTCTTTATCGCTTGTGCACATTTAGTTACTAGCATAATTTTAGTTTGCATGATTATGTGTTATACCAGGAAGTGCATTAACACTATCTTGTCATTCTTTTATCAATTCTCTGATATTATGAATTGTAGGAACAACTTCAGCTATTCTCTCAGTTTCCATAAATGATTGAAATTCGGCTAACTCTTTATCCAATTTTTCTATTTTCTCATATGATTCATATCCTGTTACCTCAATAGTATCATCAACATCATGAAAAGTTTGTTCTTCCATTGTACTTGTAATGGGTGGCATGTCTTGTAATGTTTGGGTTTCTCCTTTAGTAAAGAAGGTGTTCAAAGTACCAATTTCTTCAAGAGCACTAGATCCCATGTGTCTTATGCTTCTTCTTAAAGGAATATTTCTCTTAGGGTAGTCAGTTATTAAAATCATGCAGCAATAAGGTCACTCTCAACACACTCTTGATACAGATCCAAGATAATGCTAAGTCAAAATATAGTGAAAATATGTCAAAATGAGCACTTTTTTCACCAAAATCCAATGCAAAAGAGCATAACAAAGGGTGTTGTGAGGAAAATGATGATGGAAAACAAATAATATTAGAAATAATAGCCTTTTAGTGCCAAAATACCCAACACAACATGATTTTAACGCCACTTAAGGCAAAACCCTAGTGAAAATATAGCAAAATATGTAAATTTTCACAAATTTTCAACTCCAAGACCTAGAAAAAGGGGTGTTGTAATTAATTTAAGGAGGTAAATAAAATAATACCAATAATATCAGTCACCTCAATCCATAAAATTGATCACAACACAATTGGAGTGCAAACTAGGTCAAACCCTAGAGCAAAAATTGTCAAAATGTGTAGTTTTTTGCCAAATTTTCACTACAAGAGCCCGTTAAAAGGGTGTTGTGAAGATTTTTATGAGACGAAGAAAATTATTACCCTAATAAGAGCAAATTAATGCAAAAATATCTTTCACAACACACATATGATGCAAATTTATGAAGTCGATAAGGCCAAAATTATTGAAAATCGTTGTTTTCAAAGCCCTAGGTTTGAGATTTTAGAAAAAAATGCTATGTGAATGGTTTGAAGTCTCATTTTTAATATAAATTACATATTCTAAGATCTGAAAATGATTTTCAAGCTTAATCATGCAAATTTAATGAAATTGCACCAAAATTGCTAGTTTTTGTTGAAATTTTCAATGCAAATAATGCAAATAATTTAAATTTAAATGCAAATTCACACTAAAATGAAAGAATATAGCCAAATACAAATTTTAATGAGCCTCTAAAATCAGTAGAAAAATTTGATAAAAGATTTTTGCCTACAAACCCTAGATTTTGGAATTACTAGGTTATCTAAAAATTGTCAAAATTTCCACAAAATATTAGCAATTAAATGATGAAAATGCAAAGAAAGATTTTGAATATTTGTATTTTTCTATAGTTTATATCAGATCTGATGCAAAAATCATGAATTAGGAAAAATTAGAAAGAATTGACACAATTTAGTAAGCCCAACAATGCATTTTTTTGTATTTTTCCAATTTTTCAATTTTTTTAAAATTTTCTCAATGCAATAAATTAAATGACCAAATGAATGAATTAAATCACACCAAATATGTAGACAAATGCTCAGAAAGTTGCAATTTAAGCTCAAATACATGGGTTCACCAAAAAATTTAGGGTAAAATTAGATTTGTCAATCTTTTATGGTTTAGATGTTAAAATCCTCCTTTCACCCTAACATTGAAGGATCTAGGGTCGAGTGGAGAGAACTATCATACCCTAGAGTCACTTGAAAATGAGGGGAATCTTGGATTAGGGAATTAATTATCAATTTTTCCTTCTCCTATGCTCAATTGACCATTAAAACCCTAATTATGCAAATACAACAACAAACTAATAAATTATGGAAAAAGTTCTTGCAGACGGGAGTAAAATGCCAAATTACATCATACTTGTTTTCAAGGTTTCAAAGAGGAATAGTCAGGGACATTGGAGAGGGCACCCAAGTCTAAGGTACCTACTTTTTCAGGGAATCTGGACCTCCTTCAGACACTGATCAGCCCTGTAACTTCTATTTTCTGGAATCAGCCTGCGGAGGACACTAGAGCGAGGCCTTAGTCCCAAAAGTGCTCCTTTGTCTATCTTTTCTTCAGATCCCTAATCCCTGATGTCTTTCCATCCTTCCCACAACTCCACTTTTCCCAGATACGACACCTGTAACCTGCAATCACAAGACTTGGTTTGGGGGTTGTGGTGTTTAGAGGTTTGCCTCAGTCAAACTCTAGAAGACACTTAAGTCTCTGAACACCATTGTCAGATAAAGAGGGCATGCCCTTGTGAGGCAGAGGCCAAAACCAAAGGAATTAATGATAAAAACACAATGATAAGTCACCTTCTAGTGAAGCTCTCATGGAGGAAGATGCTCTTCATACCATGAGGAGATTGATGCTCAAATATGCAAATATCAACACACAAAACACACAAGTATGCTCTTGCAACACAATAGAAAGCCTTGAATCACCTTGAGAATGCCTAGAGTTCACAATAACAATCTAATTTACAAATTAATGCCTACATATATTTTTTTATGCATCTACAAGCACTCCCACTAAGATATTTGAAATTCAAACTTACCGTGTCAGCAAAGGGACCTAATAACAGTCACTAACCGACACCCAGAAATTAAGGCTGCCCTAAAATAAGGTAGGACTAGGGCACAGGTACCCAAGTCCTCCCCCCCTATTTTAGGTAGGGTACAACTCAAGGGGTCCTCCTAGGTCCCATTTGTCATGTTACCTAGGGCTCATTCCATTGGGATGCTAAAATATGAACTAAAATGTCCTAAATGCATGCTAAAGACCCAAGAGCTAAACCTTATGAGGGAAAAGCCCCCAAAGGGACATTTTCTAATGTTACAAAAGTTAACAAATCACGTGTGTACCCAAGTAGCTAACTCATTTATTCTTTTTCATTTTAACTAGGGGAAAAGAACCATTGTTTATCATGCTTTTGGAATGATACTAGGCATATCCTCTCCCCTATCTTGGGTGACCAAAATGCCAAACATATCATTTCACATGTTTTTCCTTTAGAGAGACCTGCCCTTGGATATCCTTCCGTCCAAGTGGGAATGACCTTAAGTGGTAACAAGTTAAAGCCAAGCTCTACCTAGCCACTATAAATAAATTGTGCTTGAGGTGAAAGCTTCATACAACGAGTGTTGATAAGTTATACCGATAGCCAACATCCTCCAAAACCCTCCAAGGCACAACCCTTGAAGGCTGGGAGACTCCATAATGGAGAGTAGCATTGCCGCACGTATAACCACTTGAATGGTTGCCCTCACTACTTATCTTTGTTTTAGAAGCCAAAATCCCCTATAAACCAGTGTCAGAAAGAGCGATTATCATCTTCCTAAGATGGCTCACGTACTTACGATTCAATAGTAGAGATAACAAGAAAATCTCAAGGTTTGTGAGCCTTAGGAACCTGAAACTTGGTGTACCTGAGAAGAGTGTGCACTTGTAAGGGTGAGCCCATGTCCTAAGTTGCTAAGTTATCCGCTTTGAATAGTGTAGCTGGTGTAAAAACCAAGTGAGAGTTTGGTTTATATCGTCCCTACCATCCTAGGATTTGTACCTATTTTTAGTCAAAAAAAGTCAAAAAATCTATAAAAAAAGAAGATGAAAAAATCATGAAAATATTCTTTGTGTTTGCTGTGTCTTCCTTGCCATAATTGAAAAATTAGATAAAAAAGGCCAACTTTTAGCCAAGAAACCAAAAAACATCGAAAAAGATGCCAAGAAAATTGCAAAAACAATCAAGAAAATCAGAGTTATGCATTTACTCTATAGAGTTGTGCATTTACTTCAACCTGTTGTGCATTTATTGCAACCTTCTGCACATTTATTGGCTATTACAATGCTCTTAAACTTTACCAAAGTTGTGCATTTGCATCGACTTGTTGCGCATATGCCTTCTATTTCGGTGCTTCTATTGCTGCACATCCAAGATAGTGAGCTTTTCCACATCTTTTGAGAGAAAATTTTCAACATTTATGGATACCCATTTCAGCCTTGTTCCAGTTTCTGAGATCAGATTTACTGTGTAGTCGCTTCTCCTGTCTGTTTCCATAGCATACCCTCCTTTTCGTTGGTCGTCTCATCCACCATCTTACCAAGTCTTCCCATAACCAAGTCAAAGTATCTATATCAGGTTAGTACAAGGCCTTTATCATATCATTTTGGATTCAAGTAACCCTAGTAAGTCTCCATTATCAAGGATCAATCATCCTTTTCTCTCGGAACTTCACTAGTGGTCTTGGTGCAAGACTAGTCTCTACATAGTAAATGGGTATCGACTATCCTTACTTGTGGCTATCATCTTGTTTCAACCAACTTACTTGGAATCATTGATCAAAAGAGTCCCTTGTTCAAATCTTGTCACCACAAGTATCCTCTTCTCACCAACTTAAACCAACACCTTACCAGAATCTCTAGTTTCACCCCACTCCTTCCCACATCACCTTGCATGGTCTTAACTAGATCCCAAACACAAAAACAATGTGAAATGGCTAGAACATTTGACCACATTGTATCCCCTCATGACAATGATGAGGAAATCTCTCATTAGGATTACCAAGAAGCTCTCCAAAATTGAAAATTTCAATGCATGCTAGACATAGTGCTCAAAGAGAACCCTCAAAAATACTTTCTTCATCTTGCAAACAAAGGACTTACACTCCCCTGGACTTTGATCTCGACCAACTAAGGGAGTCCATAGGAGAAGAAACTCATGAAAACCACACTAGTGAAGATAAAGGAAAACAAGCCACAAACCCAAATTCACCTATGGAAGCATTGGCGAAACAAGTTGAGGGCCTAACATAGAAATTGGTGGATCTCCAAATAGGGACACCCACTAAACATTATTCCTTGGAGGACATCTCACTGTATCCCTTTGACAGGAGCTTAAAAATGGTCCCCTTCCCCTTTAGATTTAAAGTACCAAAATTTGACAAGTATAAAGGAAAAGGAGACCCAAGAGATCATATTAAGGAATTTACCACCGTGTGCCTAGAAGTAGCTCACAACAACACCTTCCCAATGAGACTATTCCCTAGATCTCTAGGTGGACAAGCCATGGAATGGTTCTCATGACTTCCCCCGGGTATCAAAACTTTTGATTAGTTAGTAAACAAGTTCATCACATAATTCTCATATAACATTGAACATGAAGTTTCCATGCTTGACCTATGCAATACAAAGAAAAAGAGTGGCGAATCCTTCACCACTTTATTACAAAGGTGGAGACAACTCGTGAGCAAATGCTTATACCATGTGCCTAAGAAGCAAATGATGGAGATGTTTGTCCACAACCTTAACCCCAATCTAAGTTACCAAATCTAAATTAAATGTCCTACCTCATTTACGAAAGTCATTGAGATGGGATTATTTATCGAGAAAGCTATGATCGCCAAGGGGAAAATAAAGTTGTACAAGGACACCCCTAACTCTAACTACACCACAGATAAGTCAAATTTTTGGACAAAGAACAAAAATATCGTCAATGATGGAGTAGTTGATGCCAAATTAGCGGCTCCCAAACAACAACCAATCTTCAGTCTCAAAGGAGTGCTAAACAATGCTACACCAAACAAAACCTTCTCTCGCGACAAAAAAAAATGGTTTAACTTCTCTCCTAGATGAAAATTCACACAACTAGGGGAGTCCCAAAAGTCTGCGTTAAGAAAGCTATTATCCAACAATGAGATCACTCTTCTTACCACTAGAGACTATGAACTTGCAGTAAAACCTCTTTGGTGGAAAGATACTGATTTTTGTGAATATCATAGAGGAAGAGGCCACAAGACTAATGACTGTATCCATATGAAACACATCATTCAAGACATATTGACCAAAATCAGGTAGCTACAAAAGAACATACCTCTAACGAGACTCATGTGGCATACAAGGATCCACTCCTCAACCACGACATGCCATACAACAACAACAACAATAGTAACAACTACAATAAAAAGAACCAAAACAACGAGAAAAACAATGCTAACTATGCAAACATGCCGTTTGATTATACCGTCAACAACATATCTAAACACATCCCACAAATCAATGTGGTCACATTCAACCAACAATCAAGACCTAACAAAACTAATTGCAGCATCACCACCCGCAGTGGTAAGGTCACATTACACACACTTCCTCCAAGGTCGACACCTTCTCCATCTAACCCCCATTAGTATAGTGTCATAGACCAACTTTGGAAAACTCCTACACACATATCCATCTTAAAGTTGTTGCGTCTGTCTCCCTCCCATAAGGAAATTCTTGATAAATCCCTAGTGGAAATGACTATGCCCACAAACCTGGCTAAAGAGAAGTATCAAGCCATGGTAGGACATCTAACCTCCTCCAACACCTTATCATTGACCAAACAGGATGACCTATCAGTATCCCATCCCCATAACACACCCTTTCATATCGTCGCCTTCATTCATAAACACCATATCAAAAGACTTCTCATTGATGGAGGAGCCAGTTTAAACATTTGCACGCTCAAGCTAGTCCTTACATTGGGGTTCTTGGAAGCTACAATGGATCCTAGGAAAAAGATCGCTATTAAGACCTATGATGAAGAAGAAAAAACTACTAAAGGAACAGTGGTGTTACCGATACAAATTGGACAAGTGATAAAGGACGTTGTTTGCCAAATCCTAGACAGGGAGCTAGCCTATAACATCCTCCTAGGTATACCATGGAATCAAGCCATGAAAGTTGTGCCTTCTACCTATCACCAATGCATCAAAATCCCCTATAACGACAAACAGATCACCATCCAAGGTGATCCTGATCCTTTTCAGCATTGTAACTCTATCCGCTCAAAGCCTGATTGCATCATTCCCAATAATAGAGCCTCTACATCTCCCATCTCATAGCATGACTCTAGCTCTCAAGCCTCTTTGTCCAAACCCAAAGAGAAGAAAATCACAATCAAAGAAATAGAGGTAGGAGAATACTCCATCGAGCACAACCTCAACTTAGCCAAGATGCCTCTATCTCCACAATCCTTTGGATGACCAACACCTTTTCCAAATCCATCTGCTCCTCTTTAACCTCCCGTATCTCCCTTTGTAAAATGGGGGACCCTATTAGATGAAATAGAGGAAAGAGATGTCTTACATTGGCTCTACACAGAGGAAGATAACACACCACAAGAACCACCTAAGCTCCCAACGGAAATCTATGGGCATGGTGAGTCTATCTTGCATAGAATGGGTTACAAAGGACAAGGTCCCATTGGCCTAAGAAAATAAGGAATTACAGAACCCATCCAACCCTTCTCATCCTCATTGGCAAGAAATACAAGAGGGCTTGGATACAAGGACAAAGGCAAGGCTAAAACTAATGCTTGCTTTGTGGAGTAGATTTGTACCCTACAAGATGACAGTGACACAGACTCTAATGAGTATGAGTGGGATGAACTCTTAGAGCACTCCTATGAGGACAAAGGAGTTGACACCATTTGAACTTATAGCCCCTACCGTGAGGGACAAAAATGCTAATGCATAGACCATTAGAGTATGATTCGCCAACTCCTGAGAGTATGACTTTCGAGAAAGGTCAGAGTTCCAACGTGATAAACAATCTTGAGGAAAGTACCATTCTAGATCCTATCCCTATCAATCTGAATCCTACTCATGTATCCATCCAAACTATCACACCCAAGGAATCAGATCTACCTTTTGATCCCCTCCCCCTTGTGCATCCTAAACTTATCGATTGGAATTTACGAGGAACCCCACAACTAGACATGTTCCAAAATGGCGATGCCTATATTGACTACATGGAACTTAGGGACCACCTACCTACAAGAGATCATAAAGTTGGGTTCACCATTGAACTCAACACCGTGGCTTATTTTGGAGAGGGTGCCAATCCTTCCAATCGCAAAAACATAAAAATAAAAACTAGATCTGATGGTGAAAACCTCTCTGTGGCAGTGTCAAACCTAAAATAGTAAAAAGAAAGGATGCATTAGATGATGAAAACCTCTTCGAGGTTCCAGACGATGGAAGGCTTGACACTCTCCCCAACAACATGTACCTAGAGAATTCTTAGATTGTTGTGGAACCTACAGAACCTGTCATCATTGGAACAGAGGGCAATCCTAAGATCATTTACTTTGCAAAGCCCTTATCTCCACTAGAAAAGACAAAATTTGTACCATTCTTCAAGAAGAAGCAAGTCAACTTTGCTTGGTCATACGCAAATATGCCCAATTTAGACCCAGATTTGATCCTACACCATCTTCCACTTGATCCAGAAGTTAAACTAGTCAAGCAGAAGCTTAGGAAGATGCATCCACACATTGCATTACTAGTGAAAGAGGAACTCAAGAAACTGTTAGATGTAGGGTTCATTAGGGAAATAGACTATCAAGAGTGGGTATCCAACATAGTGCTAGTATCCAAACTTGATGGCAGAGTCAGCTTGTACAATGATTTCTGAGATCTTAACAAGGCTTGCCACAAGGATAATTTTTTGTTACCTAATGTTGATATCATAGTTGACTTGATAGCAGGACATGCCATGCTATCTCTCATGGATGGCTTCTCTAGGTATAATCAAATCACGATAGCACTAGAAGGCTAACATAAGACGGATTTCACTTGTCCATGGAGCACCTTCTGTTGGAATGTCATGCCCTTTGGGTTAAAGAATGTCGGGGCAACATACCAACGTGCTATGACCACTATCTTCCATGATATGATGCACATCATAATGGAGGACTATGTAGATGATATCCTTGCAAAGTCACTAACAAGAGAATCCCACTTGGATGTCCTAGAGAAGGTCTTTCAGAGATTGGAACACTTCAAAGTCAATTTAAATCTAAAGAAATGTGTGTTTGGAGTCACCTCTGGCAAGCTCTTAGGCTTCATCATGTTAGCAAATGGGATCGAAGTGGACCCTGCCAAGGTCAAAGATATTATGGAAATGCCACCACCAAAGAACATCACTCAATTGTAGTCTCTACAAGGCAAGTTATAGGCTATCTGTTGGTTCATATCATAACTGGTAGACAAGTGTCAACCTTTTACTCACCTATTGCACAAAAACATACCATTTCGGTGGGACGAAAAGTGTGAGGAAGGATTTCGCAAGCTAAAGGAGTACCTCATGAATCCGTCTATTATGATGCCACCTATCCAAGGTAAGCCATTGTATCTATATATATCAGCTACACCAATAGCTCTCAGAGCCCTCCTAGCACAATAGGATTATGAGGGCAAAGAAAGGGCTATCTACTACATCAATCACACATTGGTGGGCTATGAACTGCAATACTCCCAAATAGAAAGATCATGTCTCGTTGTGGTTTTTCCTTCCCATAAACTCTAACATTACATGTTAGCACATTTAATCAAGCTTATTGCAAAGATAGATCCACTAAAATACGTATTAAGCAAAGCAGCTCTAATAAGCCGCCTAGCTAAGTGGGTGATCCTGTTAAGTGAATATGACATCGAGTACGTAGAAAGAAAGGATATCAAAGGTCAAATCATTGTCGATCAATTAGTAGAAGAACCATTACAAGACAACACACCAATGACATTCGAGTTCCTAGATGAATCCATTTTCAGTGTCACGACATACTCATCGAAACTCTACTTTGACGGCTCCTACACTAACCATGGATCAGGGGTAGGAATCTTGTTGGTCACTCCTCAAGGTGATACCATACCCAAGTTTTATCGTCTACTATTCCCATGCATAAACAATATAGCAGAGTATGAGGCCTTGGTTATTGGTCTCAAAATGGCAGCAAAATGGAAAGTAAAGGAGCTGCATGTCTATGGCGACTCCCAATTGGTGATCAATCAAGTCAACGATGACTATCAGACCAAAGATGACAAGTTAATCATATACAAGCATATGGTAGATGACTTCAAAGGGTACTCTGTGATCATTTCCTTTGAGCAAATACCTCACATTGATAACAAGGCAGCAGACACCATGGCAACCATTACCTCGCTCCT
The DNA here is from genome assembly GCA_027924645.1 of Cunninghamia lanceolata. Classification (NCBI taxonomy): domain Eukaryota; kingdom Viridiplantae; phylum Streptophyta; class Pinopsida; order Cupressales; family Cupressaceae; genus Cunninghamia; species Cunninghamia lanceolata. The sequence goes on from BSBN01000913.1 coordinate 3,271,825, forward strand.
CGAGATCCCAGAGAATGAGTCACGGTATGAGTTCTTGGTGGAGTCAGTTATGCAACCAACTTATGATCTTCTTGAAACACACTCCATATGCCTATTAGTCAGATCTGATTCACCCTTGTACAGTAATCTAATTTACACTTACCTCAAGGATAACACCCTACCACCTGACTTGTCTTCCAACCAACGTTGAACCTTCATTCACCAAACCTCTTGTTACACCATTATCGCTGACACCGTATACCGACGTGGTTTGGATGATACTTTACTCTGATGTTTAGAACGGGAAGAATCTCAAACCACCTTACGAGACATGCATGAAGGAATTTGCAAAACACACTCTAGCGGTCCTTCTTTATCTAAGAAACTCATGTGTTTGGGTTACTATTGGCTGAACATGGAAACATATTCATATCAGTTTGTGAAGAAGTGCAAGTAGTACTAGATACATGGAAACCTCATCCATGCACTAGCTCAAGAGCTATGACCTCTAATGACACCTTGGTCCTTTTGTCAATGGGGACTTGACCTTGTGGGCAAAATTCACCCCCCATCATCCAACAGCCACAAATTCATAATAATCGCCACTGGATATTTTACCAAGTGGATTGAAGCCGTTCCACTCACAACCATCACAGGCAAACAAATTGCCTCTTTCATCCTCAATTACCTCATCTACAAATACAAAATTCCCTCATCCATTGTCACGAATAATGGAAGACCTTTCAAGAACCAGGATGTCCAAGAGCTTTGTGACAAATTCAAAATCCAACATCATTTCTCCACCCCCTACTATCCAGAAAGCAACGGCCAAGTAGAGGCATCAAATAAAATAATCTTGAAAATCCTCAAGAAAATAGTCAATGATGCTGGCCGTGATTGGCACATACAACTGAATCCTGCATTGTGGGCCTATTGAACCAGTATACGCACTCCCACAGGTGCTACCCCTTACACCCTTGTCTATGCATCAGAAGCCATTTTTCCCATTGAGGTCGAGTTACCATCCCTAAGGGTGTCATTAAAAGGTCTTATCACTGATGAAGACTATAGAGTCACCAAACTACAAGAATTAAAGGTATTAGAGGAAAAGAGACAAAATGCTTTCAATCACCTCAAGGCCTATCAACAGAGAATCTTAAGGAGCTACAATCATAGGGTCTGCCCAAGGGTCTTCAACGTTGGTGATCTAGTACTCAGGGAAAACCCCCACAATCAACAAGATCAAGAAAAGAAAGGTAAGTTTGAACCCAACTGGCTTGGCCCATATGTAGTCATTACAACCTATAGATCAAGAGCGTATCAGTTGGCAACATTAGAAGGTGAGTTGTTCGATGACCCAATCAATAGTATGCATCTTCGTCAGTTCTATACCTAAGAGAACCCCAATGTATGGGGGCCAAAATCATAAAAAATCAAAAAAATCAAAAAAATGAGAAAAGACAAAAATAAGCATTGCAATAAAAGCAAAGTAGTGAAAACCTGGAAAATAGGCACTCTCTGTGATGCAAACCACTTCCTCCATCTTTGAGAAATCAATCACCTTGTGTCCATTTCTCTTACCATCATTCCTCCATATCTGTTTCACAATAAAAACCTAATGATAACCTATCATGGCTTGATACTCTATCGCTTTCTATCACCTCATCAACTAAGGTCTTATCTAGTATCCTATCCATGGTGTCAGCCTAGCATAGCATCTGTCGTCAGTATTATAGGGTCACCCTGAACTACGCTGCCTCTGCATCATCATGTAGACAAGGCCATTATCAATGCACCCCTGAGGCTTCCCGTCCATCCTGTATCTTGTCGTCTATCCTCTAGTCCATCCACATCTAAGTCCAAGTCCTAAACTATGTTGCCTCTACATCATCATGTAGGCAAGGCCATTGTCAATGCGCCCCCGAGGCACTAGGTCAGTCCCTTAGGGTCTATTTCCCCAATAAGTATTGTAGAATCTTTCACCAGGCAAGCAAGTACAAACAAAACCCGCTTTCAAATAGAAATTTTGATGCAAGACATCACCCTATCCAAAGAAAAAACAACCAAAAACCAAAATGATCTAAATGATTTGATCTAAATTATGGCAAGAATGTTTTGTTTCATTTTTGCATCTTAAAGTCTTAACTTTTTGTTATCCTATTTCCTATGCTACTCGAGGATGCCTAAAAACTTAGAGATTCTATGATGGGGGCATGATTATTTTCTTTGATTGTTGCTTGTGGGTTTATCTTTAGTAATGTGAAGCCTTGTCTAAGAACATGATCAACACAACGATCATCGAGGACGTCATAGGAATAACATGAAACAAGTATAATCATTGTCTATTGATACGCAAGAAATACTCAGGTCATCTCAGTTCAATTATACCTAGATGCTTGTATTAAACTTGCTAAATCAAAATCCATGTAAGTGATGTTAGGAAAGGTGTCTCAACCTTGCAACTTCAAAATCTTACTATTCTACCTAGTTTTGGTCTTTTTGGATACCCATTATCTTGGGTAGTGGTTTGGAACTTTCAAAGTTTCCAAGAGAGCGAGAAATAGTGAGACTTACTATTTTTAGTAAGTTCTTTGTTTGAGCTCAGACTGACCTCAAATTTTTTTTCAAAAGGTGCGAAATAGCTAAGTGAACATCTCAGGTGAGTTTCTTCTCAAGATCATAGCTAGATCACGAGATATTAAAGTTTCTCTTTTTCAAAATTGTCAGAAAAGTTCTAAACTCAATTTTTAGGTATTAAAACTTCTCTAAATGGCCCAAAAATTGTCGTAACTCGAGAAGCAGGTTACATGTTGATAGAGCACTTCACGAGTTTTCTGACGCATAAAACGGTTCGTCAATCAGACACCCAAATCAAAAGTTATGGCCTTCGAAAGTTGGACCTTTTGTTTTGGGAAATGTAAAAATGTGTTGGACACATAATAGAGCTGTAAAGGGGAGAGTTACACATGGTGGTTTGTGGTTTGGCACATCATGAGGCATTTTTGATTGGGAGATAATTTGGGTGCCACTTTTGGGTGGTTTCAGCTCATGGTTTTGTAATTACCGTTAGCGGTGTTGTATTGTATCTCCTATATATCAGGAACTTGGGATGGAGGTTGTATGTAGAATCTTATAGATGTCGAATGACCTCTTAGATCTCTGGTTGGGTATACTCCTATAAAAGATTGCTCTGCAAGTATATTTTAATCTTTGTGATTTCTAAATAATATATTGGGCGGCTTTGGAGTGTGGGTTTTTTTTTACCTGAAAGGGTTTTCCCCACATATATCTTGTGTTGTGAGTTTTGTGTTTGCATTCAGAAATTGTTATCATTTTTTGTTAATGTGCATCTTAATCTATAACTGTAAAAGAAATTTGCATAAGTCTTTCCTCATTAGATTAGTGTAGAAAGCGTATTCCGCATACCTTGCTTCCTTTTAGTTGGTATCAAAGCCTGATCACCTTTGGTTCTAGTTGTTGGGTAGAGGCTTTTTTGAGCTGATCTTCATTTGAGTGGGAGCTTGTGTAGAGGATTTTAAAATCTTTGTTGCAGGTAAGAGATGGCGAGCACATCTAGGAGTTTTGAGATATAGAAGTTTAATGGCAGTAATTTTGAGTTGTGGAAACTCAAAATGGAGGACATGCTTGTAGATCAAGATTTATGGCAAGCCGTATCTGGTACAAAACTGGTGGCAATGTCTCAAGAAGACTAGGATCTCAAAGATCGAAAAGCTAAGGGTTTGATAAGACTCTATTTGGCTGATTTAGTGCTCCCAAATATCCATGAAGAGAAGACTGCAAAGGATCTTTGGAAGAAGCTTGGAGATGTTTATCATGCTAAATCCCTAGTGAAAAAGTTATTCCTGCGAAAGAAATTGTATTCTCTGAAGATGGAAGATGGAGGATCTGTCACTGATCACCTGAATACATTCAATATGCTCATTGCCTAGTTAACTTCTGTTGGCGTGAAGATGGAGGAGGAAGATCGATGTATGACATTACTGTGTTCCTTGCCAGATTCATGGGACCACCTTGTTATGACCATTGGCAGTACCACTTCCACCTTCAAGATGGAAGATGTGGTTTCTTCGCTATTGTCTAAAGAGATGCGGAGAAAGACTTTTGAATCAGCTAAGGAGGCTCTTGTAGTTCGTGGTAGATCTAAAGAGAAGAGAAAGAAAAATGATAAGAAGAAGGAAGAAAAAGGAAGATCCAAATCCCGTGGGAGATCTAAGTCTCCTGGAAAGTCCAAGGCCTTGTGTTGGAACTACAGCAAACCTGGTCACTTCCGCAAGGAGTGCAAGGAGGAGAAAAAGAAAAAGAAGAAGAACAATGATTCGGATTCTGACAAGTCCTCTCATGATGAAGGAGAAGCATTTATCGCTGCCTTGGCAATGCATGCATCTGAGGATGTGTGGCTTATTGACTCTGGTGCATCTTTTCACATGACCTTGCATTGGGATTGGTTTTTAAAGTATGAAGAATATGATGGTGGAAAGGTGTACTTGGGTGATTCTCATATGGATATTATTGGCCATGGAAGAGTCTTGATTTGATTCCCTGATAGAGGAGTAAAGGGAATCAATGGTGTTTTGCATATCCCTGGTTTGACACGAAACCTTCTTTATATAAGAAAATTGAATGATGTGGGTGTGCAGTTTGTTTTCTTGAATGGAGGATGCAAGATGACTAGAGGATCTATGGTGTTGGCTAAGGGTGTTCGGATTGGCACTATGTTTCAGCTTGATGCATGCGCAATACAGTGCAATAGTGCCTCTATTTTGAAGAAGAGAGATTTGGAGTCTTCATCCTCACCATTGGAACGAGTAGTGAAGAAGATTGTTGCATCAACTTCTGATGGTAGTGCTTTCTGGGTACCTAAGGGTGCTCATTCTGTGGAGATGAAACTTCCAGCTGAGAAGACAATGTTATGGCACCAAAGGCTTGGTCACATTGGTGAAAAGGGTTTAAGGACCCTAAAGAATAAGAATCTTGTTGAGGGTATGAATGATTGTAACCTTGAGTTTGATTTCTGTGAACATTGCATTTATTGAAAACAAAACCATGTTCAGTTTTATTCTAGTTCTCACAAATCTTCTAAGGTGTTGGACTTGATTCATTCTGATGTGTTTGGTCCTGTTACTATTCCTTCGATTTCAAAATCTATTTACTTTGTTTCATTTATTGATGATTACAGTAGAAGGACATGGGTGTATTTTCTTAGAAGTAAATCTGAAGTCTTTAATAGATTCAAAGAGTTCAAAGCTCTTGTAGAGAATTAGAAGGATAGAAAGATTAAGTGTTTGAGGATTGATAATGGTGGTGAGTATTGTTTAGCAGATTTTGACAAGTTCTGTAAAGAATAGGGGATTGAGAGGCACAAGAAAACTCCGTATACCCCTTAGTAGAATGGAGTTGTAGAGAGGATGAATAGAATGTTGATGGAGAGGGCAAGGAGTATGCTAAGTGGAGCTAGTCTTGAACAAAAGTTCTAGGTTGAAACTATTGCTACCACTTGTTACCTAGTTAACAGGTCTCCTACATCAGCGCTCATTGATAAGACACCTATGGAGGCATGGTCTAGTAAAAAGCCTTCATTAAGACACATTCGAATATTTGGTTGTGAGACGTATGCACATGTGCCTAAGGAGAAGAGGTCTAAATTGGAGGACAAGGTTGTAAAGTGTATCTTCATCAGTTATGGTATCGGTGTGAAAGGGTACAAGCTTTGGGATTCAGTAGCTTAGAGAGTTATGTATAGAAGAAGTGTGATCTTCAGAGAGCTCAATCCTTCTTCTGTCATCTTGTTAGCCAGAGAAAGAAGAGAAAAAAGATGATGTGGTTCAACTTCCTTCCACCCCTGAGAAAGTTGAACCAAAAACATCTATTGGACCTGATAATGAGGAGAGCTCTAGTAGTTCTGAAAGTTTAGGGGAAGATGAAGAACCTCAACCTCAACCTTTGAGGAGGTCCACGCAGATAAGGCAACAACCTGATAGGTTTGGTTATTCATTGCATGATTCCAGTTGTATTTTTACTTTGATTTCTAACGTTGATGAGTCTAGAACTGTGAAAGAGGCTATGGGTATGAAAGATGCAAATTCTTGGAAGGAGGCCATGGAAGAGGAGACGACTTCTTTGGAAAAAAATAATACTTGGGACTTGGTGCCTTTTCCTGAAGGATGAAAACCTATTGGATGCAAATGGGTGTTCAAAAAGAAATTTGATGTAGATGGTAGTGTTGAGAAATATAAGGCTAGATTGGTTGTGAAGGGGTATTCTCAAGTGGAGGGAATTGAATATGGTGAGATTTTCTCTCCCGTTGCAAAGTTGACATCTATTTGGTTCCATTTATCTCTTGTAGCAGCGTATGATCTAGAAGTGGAACAGATGGATGTGAAAACAACATTCCTTCATGGCAACTTGGAGGAGGAAATCTATATGTCACAGCCAGAGCACTATGTGGTGAAAGGTAAAGAAAATCTCGTTTGCAAGTTGAAAAAGTCTTTGTATGGTTTGAAACAGTGTCCTAGGATGTGGTACCAGAAGTTTGATGCCTTTGTGTTGAGTATTGGATTTCAGTGATCGAAATCAGATCATTGTGTTTACTACAAGGTTGATAATGATCGCATTCTCATTATTACATTGTCTGTTGATGATATATTACTCATTAGGAATGGTAAAAGTGTGATTTTTGATTTGAAGTCTCAGTTGTTAGCACAGTTTGAGATGAAAAATCTAGGGGCAACTCGGTACATTCTGGGAATGGAAATCAGAAGAGACAGAGCAAATAGAAAACTTTGGGTAGGCCAGAGTAAGTATATTAAGACTGTGTTGGAGAGATTCAACATGATGGATTGCAGACCTTTGACTGTTCCTGTTACAATGGGGACAAAGTTATCTATTGAAGATTGTCCAAAGTCTCCTTCTAAGATAGAGGATATGAGCAGAGTTCATTATGCTAGTACGGTTGGTAGTTTGATGTATGCGATGGTCTACATAAGACTAGACATTGCCCAAGTAGTGGGAGTCCTTAGTCAATTTATGGCCAATCCTAGATGGGTACATTGGGATGCAGTGAAGAGAGTGTTCAGATATTTGTAGGGTACTTCTAAGTATTCCTTATGTTATCATGGTTATTCTACAGGACCTCGGCATTCACTTTGTATTCATGGATTTGTGGATTTAGATTGGGCAAGTGACATTGATAGCATGATATCCACCAATGCTTATGTGTTCACTATGTTTGGCGGTGCTATTAGTTGGATGAGTAAGAGGCAACCTGTGGTTGCTTTGTCCACTACTGAAGCTAAGTACATAGCAGCAACTCATGCTTGTAAAGAAGCCATTTGGCTTAAAAGATTGTGTTCTGATGTAGGGTTTGATGTAGGGAAAATTACTATTTGTTGTGATAGTCAGAGTGCCATATGTTTGGTGAAGAATCCTAATTTCCATGCAAGGATTAAGCATATTGATGTCCAATATCATTTTGTTCATGACATGGTGGAGGATGGGAAGGTAAACTTAGAAAAAGTTGAAACTTTGATGAATGTTGCAAATTCCTTGATGAAACCTGTGAGCACAAAAAAGTTCAGATGGTGTTCAGAGTCTATGGGCCTCACGGCCCCTAGTAATTAAATCATGGTGTTAATACTCCCTTTTCTCTTGCAAGGTGTTTGACAAGTGGGAGAATGTTAGGAAAGGTGTCTCAACCTTGCAACTTCAAAATCTTACTATTCTTCCTAGTTTTGGTCTTTTTGGATACCCATTATCTTGGATACTGGTTTGGAACTTTCAAAGTTTCCAAGAGAGCGAGAAATAGCGAGACCTACTATTTTTAGTAAGTTATCCATTTGAGCTCGGATTGACCTCAAATTTTTTCTAGAAGGTGTGGAATAGCTAAATGAACATCTCAGGTGAGTTTCATCTCAAGATCATATCTGGATCGCGAGATATTAAAGTTTCTATTTTTTTGAAACTGCCAAAAAAGTTCTGAACTCATTTTTTAGGTATCAAAACTTCTCTAAATGGCCCCAAAATTATCATAACTAATGAAGTAGGTTATAAGGTGATAGAGCACTTCACAAGCTTTCTGATGCATAAAATGGTTCGTCAATCAGACACTCGAATCAAAAGTTATGGCCTCCAGAAGTTGGACCTTCTATTTTGGGAAATGTAAAAACATGTTGGACACATAATAGAGATGTAAAGGGGAGAGTTACATGTGGTGGTCTATGGTTTGGCACATCACGAGGCATTTTTGATTGGGAGATAAATTGGGCACCACTTTTGAGTGGTTTCAACTCATAGTTTTGTAATTACCGTTGGCGGTGTGTTGTATTGTATCTCCTATATATCAAGAACTTGAGATGGAGGTTGTATGTAGAATCTTATAGATGTTGAATGACCTCCTGGATCTCTGGGTGGGTATACGAGCCTGTAAAATCTTGCTCTGCAAGTATATTGTAATCTTCGTGATTTCTGAATAATATATTAGACGGCTTTGGAGTGTGGGGTTTTTTACTTGAAAGGGTTTTCCCCACGTATATCTTGTGTTGTGAGTTTTGTGTTTGCATTTGGAAATTGTTATCATTTTCTATTAATGTGCATCTTAATCTGTAACTGTAAAAGAAATTTGCATAAGTCTTTCCTCATTAGATCAGTGTAGAAAGCGTATTCTGCATACCTTGCTTCCTTTCAAGTGATAATTCAGGTCATATTGGTTCAATTATACCTAGATGCTTGTATTTTCTTACAACATTTCAAAAACACAAAAAAAAAATCCCAATGATGAAATAAGCACTTCAAAATACTTGCAATATCAAGATGGCAAACCATTCACATCCACAAAGCATCCATACCATCCCATGCAATAAAAATTCTATGCAGAGTGCCAATGTTTACAAATAAAGGCTTGTGATTCCTTCATTCGCATTTCTTCTAGTCAATTCTTCCATCAATTCATTCAGACCCTTATCTAGTCGATCCAAGCAGTGATCCAAATGCAGGTCCATCCTTAATCCATATCAATCAAGTTAATCAATCTTGTCAAATTATCCAATCACAATCAGTGGTCTTGGTCCTAATCTTGTTGTACACCAACTCAGTCAATCATAATTATCAATGGGATATATCTTTTCCATGCCTATCGTGTTGATCTAGGGATATATCGTTCCCTACAATGAAAAACACTATCGTCAATCATTATTGACTAATCATTGGTTTATAGCTTGACAGGGGCAATACCTTGTTTGTTCTTGTATCATTTGTACATACTTGCTTACTTGCTTGTGTGTGTTATCATTTTCTCTTGCATCACGTATCATTCGGCTCTTTCTTCATCCCATTTTTCTTCAAACCTAACCTATCTTTTTAATTCATCATGAGATTGTCCATCTCACGCACTCGATTCTTCTTCCCATCCAATCTCCTCATGGGGCATCCTACCGTTGTTAAACCTGTACCAAGGGCAAACTGAGACATGTATCATTATCAGAAAAATCTATTCTTTGAAACAACATGATAAAACACATTGCATCAAAGAGGGACAAAATGTATACACCTGAAATTGACACGAATCTGTCTAAATAAATATTCTTAATATTTATTTCAGTTTAATTCCACTATCAATAAATAAATAAACAAATTTATTTATTTGATTCACATTCTTCCAACAATTAAATAAAATCAATTATTTAATTAAATTCCTCCAAATCTTCCAACAAATTAAATAATACCAATTATTTAGTTAGTTGTTCCAAAATCATTCTAAATTACATAAAACCAATTATTTAATTGTTTCTTCCAACAATATCTTCTCTAAATTTAAATAAATCCAAATATTTATTTAAGTTGTCCATTTTCTCTAAAAGTTGAGTTATATCTAAATATAATTCAATCAAGTGTGCACATGCAATTGAATATTCCAAATATTTAATTAAGCTAAAATATCTTCTCATCCTCATGCAATTTCCATCCTCTAGTTCTATTCTCTTAACTAATTAATCTATTTTTTTAATTGATTAATCTCTTCAGTTAACTCATTCTTCTATTTTATTAATTCCTCTCATGCAAAATAGAGGACACTTGTCATCTTCCTATTCACGCACATCCTCTCAAGTATCCTCTACCATTGATCTTCTTATTCTTTCTATACCGTTGATCTTCTCTCTCACAAGTCTATAAGTACAACTCTTTTCCTCTATTTCTGTCATCCAAGCTTTTAGTAAACTTACTCTGCAGGAATTATAGCAGGCCTTTGGCACCAAACCATTCCATAGCTTGTGATCACCCTTTTATCATTGCGATTGTTGTGAAGAATCTCTTCATTGCGAACCTATCATAGCCATTCTCACTTGACATCTTGGAAACTAGCAAGGAAGTGCACCTTCTGAGGGCCATATTTATACACAAGATCATTTGAGATAGGTGACCAATGGAAGCCACGAAGTAAAGAGGTTTGCAAGGTTTAGTTCTTTGTTTGTTTGATCTTCTTTGTTTCTTATTTCATTGAGTTATTGGGTATTATTTGATATTATTTGATATTCATTACACAATTTCCCAAAACAATGTCAAATCCTCTTATGGATAGATTTTTGACTCTATTCTAGAATTGATGACAAAGGTTTCATGACCAAACTCCTAGTTTCTGAGATATAATTGTTTCACGACTCATGCTAGCAGATTGGTGAAACTTTAAAATCTTGAGTTCCATGAAGTTTGGCATAGAATGTCTTGGCAAGAAGCTAGGTAATATTGACATGCACATCTCTACAAGTTTTTGGAAGAATCTGTGCTCCTGATGAACAATTATAACAAAAGTTAGTTTTCAGCTTCGTTGGTCGATTATCAAATGGCATTGTTTGGTATAGCCCACATATTTTCTTCTTTCAATGATACTTTTGTGTATATGATTACATTAACAATGGGAACCATGGTTAACTCCTATCTTGTTAGGCATTTGATTTTTCTACAATATCCTATCATACTACTGGTCACTCATGTTCATTATCAATTTCATTTGGTTTGTGAGATAAGTGGTGTCTCCTTGTATAAGTGGAATGTAATGCAATTTTTATCATCAATGAATGGCATTATCAAACTATTATAGTCACTTTTAGTGGCCTTATTATAATATGTCTAGTGGAATTCCTAATAGCAGAGGCACAAACAGAAATGAGATTATGTGACTATATGAGAGGGTAAATAGCAGGAGGGAATGATCTAGATCTAGGGAAGAATTCAAACACAATAGGCATATTTGTTTGCTATTGGCATGGTCTTATGTGGAGTAAAGACTGTTATCATGAATACATCTAACATTTCAATTACAGTAGACAAGGTGTCACCGGGAAGTAAAGGCAAACTCTTGCCTTATAATGTAGCCAAATATGTGCATGGGTGGGGTCCCTTAACTAAGAATTTTATCCTAGTGTTTAAAATCCTAAAAGGGTGACATATCACCTCAAAGAGGCATTTTTGTGAGTTATCATTTAAAATAGAAGTATAATGGTTGGTGGATGTGAATCAACTAGAATGGAGATACCCTTGGATGGGATGCCTTGTGAGGTAGATGAAACACTAGATTTGAAGAGGAAGCATAGCATTGTGAAAAAGACACAACGCCAATTTTGGGGGCATCACCTCAACTCTAGGCTGATTGACATTCGTATCAGTGGAGAATTTAAAACCCGTGAATAGAAAAGTGAAGGTGTCGGTCTCTGGAGATGGATTGAGTATTGTCTCTATAGAAGTTACAGAGTGAAGCCTAAGGAAAGGAGGCAGAATCAAATAGTTTGTAGAAGAAAGGAGAACACTCCAAAAGAGAGGATAGGGAGTGGATGTCAGTGTGAGTATTCAGCTCATGAGTGGGGCCTGGGAAGGAATGAGAATGCCATGGATTTGATAAAACATTGGTAGTCATGACTGTAAATATTGTTGTAATAGATTTTTTTATTTGTTGGATTTGAATATTAATAAATCTAGAGTTTTTGTGCTTCCATTTCAATCTTGTATTGTGTGTAAATTTGAATTGAGGGCGGGGAGTTTCCTCTATTGTGGTATATTGTGGTTGTGTGTGTTGTTGTTGAGGGAAGAGTTTCTTTGCACCAAAAAGCCACATGGCATAGACCTTCGATTGAAAGTCATGTTTGAATGAAGGTCCTTAATTAGAAGGTAATTATCAATCAAATGTGATTTCTAGGTTTTTTTAAAGGAATGTCAACTATTTATGTAATGATAATTTGTCACATGACCTTCACTTGAAGTTCACCTTCGAATGAAGGACCTTTGATTGAATTTCCTTCATTATAATGTGTCTATCTAGAACTTTGTCTCCCTCCATTCCACATGAGAACCTTATGTTGGACAAAAATTGTTAATTAAAGCCATATTTTCCATTATCAGACAAAGTCCTCATGGTACAATATTTTCAACAAATGTAGCACTGAAAGTAAGATTTTTGAAAAATATAAGTTTTAAATTATTTATTTATTTTCTATTTTCTAATCAACATAGGTTTTCTATGAAACACACAGAACTCTGTTTGACACAAATGAAAAAATAACAAGTAATGGGAAAAACTTAGAAAAAACACCACCACTCTTTGTATTGGTGTCCTTATTTTAAAAAAAATGGGTATATATAGAAAAACTTATGCATTGTGGGGAAATATGTGTCTAAATTATAAATGGTCTCAATGAAAAAATATAAAATAAAATATGTTAAAAAATTACAAAAAATATGTGTGGCCTAGCAATTGGTGTTAATGGTCCATGTATAAGAAATTATTAAAAGATCTTATTTCTATCTCAACTTACATATTATGGGAAAATATTACTCATTAAAAATACTAAGTATTAGAAATAATTTGTTAACAAGTATCTAAAAATTAGATAAATTATTTTTTTTAGAGATTTAGAATCTACATATAAAATATCATAAATCATTAGTTTACATTGTCTTTAACTTCTCAATGGTTTTCTTACTATAATTAGAAAATAGAAATTTGGCTCAAATGTTGATTTGAGTGGTTCACTTAATCCAAAAAGTGAGATATGCATTTATGCTTCTATCTTGATAAGTAGAACAAGAAACCACTTTAACCAAATTTCCTTTCAAGATGATACTAGTTGCATGCACACTTCTATCTTAGTTGAGTTGAAAACCATGACCTTAGTTTTACTTAAGATCACTTGTAAACAATGAGTATCACAAATGAACTCAATTTATGAAAATAGTAGGTGCAATGTGCCTTCCACTTATTACAATTGACAATTCAACTTATTACTAACAAGATATTATATAGTTTGGCACTTTACCTTCCACAAATAATAGCTAACAATCCAATTTAATATTAGCAAGACATTGTATAATGTGAAAAAATGGTCATCTCATGATTTTCCATGGTTTAATGTCCAATTGTAATGAATATTAACTAATTAATTATAATTACAGAAAAAATAGATAATTACAAAATTTAGCAAATTTGGTTAACATTGTTTTATTCTCAATTTTTATTGGATAATTGTCACAAATATTTGCATCCAATAGATGCATAACTGACCTATATGTGGCAATAAATAATAAAGAAGACAATCACCATTTCTTTTCCAACACATTAAAATCTTATCCTTTAGAAGACAAATTAAATAAAATCTACACTAGAATCAACAAAATATAGAATCAACAAAATAGAAAATCAACATTTCCTCTCCAACACAAATGTATTTCCATTTCCATTCTGCATTGTTCCCGGCACCCAAAAAAAATATTTCTTCTTCAAGTTAGTAATGTCTTCGTGTTTGGAAGGCAAATTGATTGAACTACATAGTCAACAAAACATTAGCAAAATGTTCATCATTTTGAAGATGAATAAAATGAAAACTACATCTTTCAACAAATAGAAGCCTCTCACCTACTTTTCTCAAAAATGTATATTAGTGTGGACATGTCAAGGACACTTTAATTGCAAATAGTGCAATATTATTTTTGTCACCCCTCTCAGGGATTAAATTTGATGACTGTATGGCCATATTTAGATATTTTTACCATAAATACAATCAAAATTTTAAAAATATTGCATCACATGAAAGGAGAGACTTTGGATAGACTATCAAAATTTAATTAAAATTATAATGATATATATTTGGTTTATATGTAATCTTACTTATACTAAGGTATATCATAGTATTTTAAGGGAACCTTTGAATAGATAACCGTCATTAAAAAATTGCTTGACAGGCAAGATCAACCGCCCTGGCCCCTCTAATGATTAGGATTCTTTGTGTTGATGTAACTAAAATGTAGATTATTATAGTTCTTGTTGATAAACATAATTAATATTTACTTTCATCTATATTAAGTTTTAACATGCAAATTCCCTCTTGTTTAACTAGAGGAAGTAATGAACATGGATGACAATCTACTATAGGTATGCATCATAAAGAAATTTTGGAAAAATACAAATTTTAGAAAATAATTAAAACAAAATGATTTTTTATTGTATTTTAATTTTCAATGATAACAAAGTTATTTAATATTACTTTTTCCCAAAATCAAATACTTGGTCAAAATAAATTTAACACCAAAGACATGCATATTTTCATTGAAAAATCTTTGTGCACCAATACATTTTGTTGCTAATTAATTCATTACATATGTTCTATCAATTACAATCTACATGCTTTGTAAAATTGCAAACTAAAAAAAGGAACTTTCTACATAGAGATTACATTTACCAAACTATATTGGCCTACCTGATACCTCTTAATCCATCTACACAAATAATGACAACTTCATCTAAGACTTGAATATATCGTCTTCTCCAATACCTTTTCACAATCAAGATCCCAAACACTCCCCAAAATCCTATAGCAAAACTTGCCATCCACTCTAAATACCAATGCCATGGAATTTCTTCTCCCTTTTTATTCTTTTCTTCTAGAAGATGAATGATGTTAGAATTTAACTTCTCTCCACATTTGCATGTTTCATTATCAAGTGGAAATCCACAAAGGCCGGGGTTCCCTAAGAAATAGGTAGGGTAGAATGTGGCGAATTGACGCCCTATTGGGATTCTTCCACAAAGCATGTTGTTGGATACAATAAAAGTACTCATAAATGTAAGTTTTAGTAGTTCAATTGGAATCTTTCCACACAAGGTATTATTTGAAAGATCTAGTGACTCTAATTGCTCCAACATTCCAAAACTAATTGGAATCTCTCCTGTAAGATTATTTCCTGATAAATTCAATGTGTGGAGACCTCTAAGGTTTCCAATTGTTGATGGAATGCCATTTGACAGCTGATTTCCAGATAGATCAATGCAGGTAATAAGTAATAGAATAGAACTAACATACACCTGCTCCAATCCTTTGTTGCTCACTTGGATCTCTACTTTGTAGTAATAGACATCATAACTACCACTTGGGATTTTTACCTGTGCATCCATTATAGCTGTTAAATTTGCCAATTGTGATGGGATAGGACCACTTAAATCATTATGTGAAATATCTAACACATGCAATTTGGAAAGATGGCTTATTTGATTTGGAATGTGCCCTTGAAGTTTATTCGACCTCAAAACAAGTATCATCAACTCAGAGAAGCATGATAGCCAAAGTGGTATATTGCCCACTAATGAATTTTCACCCACATCTAAAATCTGCAAGCTGGAACAATTTTGAAGACTTGATGGTAAGTTTCCCTTAAGCATATTGCCATTGAGTTGCAGTGTCATGAGATAGTGTAGCATTCCTATCTGAGCTGGAATTTTTCCTATCAAATTATTTTTTCCCAAGTTTAGTCTTGTCAAAGAAGAGCAATTAGTCAATCTAAATGGTATTTTACCAAATAATCTATTCTTTTAGAGATCTAAAACATGTAGTTGTTGAAGAAGACTAATGGAAGATGGAATGCCACCACTTAGATCGTTTGTTGAAAATGACAAGAATTCAATGCTCTGTAGAAGACTGCCAATTTGTTCTGGGATAACACCTACAAATCCATTTTGTGATAGATCCAATAGATTTAAAAATGAGGAAGTTGCTGAAGGAATTGGAAGGCAACCATTTAATTGATTCTTATGTAAGTCTATATTGTTAAAGGAACCTATGTTAAAGGTGAAGGGAAGTTGTCCTTGCAAGTTATTATATGATAGATTCAAGTCTTGTAGATAGTGTAAATCTCCTAGCCAAGGTGGAATATTTCCCCATAGATTATTTTGGGAGAGATCCAAATATTTCAATTCATATTGTGTTGAAAGGAATGGAGGTAGGATGCCTTCAATATTATAAGAAGCTAATTGCAAATATTCTAAGGAAAATGGAGGTATCCATTTTGGGTCGACTAGGATAGTCAATTTATTAAAAGAGAGATGGAGGTAATGGATACTTGTACTTTTTAAATCATCAAGAGCAAAGTGGCCTTGCAGGTTGTTGTAAGGGAGGTATATCACTTCCACATGAGGGAGAAGTGCAATACAAGTGGGAATGGTACCATTTAGTTGATTGTTGGAAAGAACAAGTGCTTCCAAAGATGAAATGTTACCCAACGAGGAAGGTAGTTGGCCACTCAATTTATTGGAGGAGAGATCAAGATAAGTCAAAGATGAAAGCTGACCAAGTGAGGGTGGAATCTCTCCACTCAATGAGTTTTGACTAAGATCTAGCCATTGAAGAGTAGAGATGTTGCCAAGGGAAGAAGGAATAATGCCTTCTATCTTAGTTTCTTCCTTCAAATTTCTCATAAGAAGATGGATGAGGGAGGAAATATTTGCAATACAGGGTGGAATACTCCCTGTTATATTGGTGTATGACAAATCAAACATGGTCAACCGTGGCCATTCACCACTGAATATATGACCTATATCTCCACTTAATAATGGGTTTTTAGATAAACTGAGCTCGTGCAAATGAGGCATATTTCCCAACCATGAAGGCACTGTGGAACTAAGGTCATTCATATCTAAAATAAGATGGGAGAGGGAGGTGAGGTTTTGGATGGCATTGGGGATGTGCCCTGATAGATGGCAGTCTAAAAGGTTCAGGTAATGGAGATGATTGAGATGAGAAATGGTTGCTTCCAATTCCTGACTTGTCATATTTATCACTGCACTTCCAAGAGACAAATATTTTAACTCCTGCAGCTTCTCTATCCATCTTAAATTAGAGCTATACAATTCTCCACCGCCTAATCCTTCATACCCTGAGCTATCCTTTTGGAAATTAGAAACATCTAAAAATTGCAGGCGAGAGAGATTACCAAGCTGCCATGGAATTCTACCTTGGAAATTGTTACTAGCCAAGTTGAGATAAGTCAAGGTGTGCAGAGAGCCAACACCCACAGGTATCTCACCTTCAAACATGTTCTGACTGAGATCTAGATGTCTCAATTTTTGAAGACCAAACAGTTCTGAAAATATTAAACAATTTTATATTAATAATGAAAGATAAATTATAATTTAAAAATAAAATATTATTTTTTAATTTTAACATAAATAAAATATAAAATTACTATTATTTATTAGCAAATAAAAAATTAATATTAAAAAAATATATATCAAATAACAAACAATATTATTTATATATAAATGTAAACTTTAAAATTTAAAACTAAAAAGTGACAAATTAAAAATACCTTTGGGTAGAATGCCACTGAACTTATTCCCGCTTAGGTCCAAATACTCCATGTACTTCAATTGGAACAAAACTGGAACAAATGTTTTCATGGGAAGAATTTAATATTTAAATAAAACATCAAACACCAAATAATATTATTATTTAAATAAATATAAACTTTAAAATTTAAAAATAGAGAATAGTTCAGTTTAAAAATACCTCCAGGTAGAACGGGTACAACGCCAGCGGACGCAATCGAGCTTACCTCCAAATACTCCATGTACTTTTGGAACAAAAGTGGAACATGTGTTTTGAAGGGATAAATATAATTATGGGAGAAGCGGAGTAGGATGACGTGGGAGGAGAATTGGCTGCATTGAACACCACGCCACTCGCAGCAATTAAACCCCCTCCATGACTCCAATTTCTTCACTGCATTCATATAATACTCAGGATTGGCTGCAACTAAATCCATATAATACTCATTCTTGAAAGCAAGGAGGGCATCTCTCTCATGTGGGAAGCATGAAACATAGCAACTGCCCGTGACAAAACAACATGCCATCACAATAAACAAACATAGCATAGAACAGAATCTCTCCATTTTACCAACTGATCTCATCTGCAACAATGTTTGGTTAGAAAATAATGAGACAGAGAAATTAAATAAGTGCGAACATAATTAATAAAATACAGAAAAGAAGAAATGCAGAAAGAAGGTTACCTAACAAGAGGAACGGTGCATCATAACAAGAGGGGTATCACAGTATTTATAACCCGTTAGTCAACAAAGATTGGGAAAAAAAGTTCTCAATAATGGGATAAACAGTTATATCGTATGAAGCAAGAAAGCCAATCGATTTCATCTATTATTGACTTGACAAGTAAGTGGTAAGAAAAACAATTTTATAAACAAATAAATAAAGTGTTAATCAACATTCCGTTTTCCACACGATGAAAACGAAGTCAAGAAATATTTGATGAGGTGAGAACATGAGTTTGAATGGGCTGTTTTAAACATCATCCACTTCAACAGTTAAATATCAAATTTGGCCAATAAAAACAAGACAAATATTTACCGCTTTTTGCTGTGGATGAGGTGTAAAATTACTATTAGCTGTTTGACCATTGAAGTGGATGATGTTTAAGTAGAGCCATTTGAATGAGTCGTCCACATTATCATTCTTTACTTTTAACATTATTTACTTTTTAACTTCTCTTTCCTCTTTTATACTAGCCCGTCGTTACACCCATAAGAGATTAAAGGAATACACGATAGGAACAACCAACGAGTTTAGAAAATTTTCCCCGTGACACAATTCCGAACACTATAATGCTCACATATAAAAGCATTATCATTAATTATTATTAATTGTTTTATTAAATTTAGCTTAATGTCTTTCAGCAGAGGAGTCTTAATACTTCGAGATGATTTTTTCTTGTAAAGTTAATTTTATGTTTATATTAATATCATCATTTATTATTAATTTTTGTCTTTTCTATCTTTGTTTTATCAAAGTTATTGGATATATTAATTTTTCTTTTTATTTTTGTTTTCTTAAAAGTTATTGTATACATGATTTATATGGATATCATAATTTATTAATTTATATCTTTCCTTTTTACTCTTGTTTTATATTAAATGGTCTTTGTTGTATGTTTTAATGTTTTAGATACTATATAAAAATTGAATATTATCTATTATTAAGAAAAAATAAAAAATTATATGCCTTTCTTGCTATTAGAAAATGAAGTTACATAGTGTAGATAAGTGTTATGTAGTGGTTAGTATCTATTTTTAAAATGTTATACAAAGAGTATAAAAAGCTTTGGAAATGTAAAAACTAAAAACATGATTTCTCTTTGTAAATTTACATTTAATAGGATTGGATGGTGCAACTCTACACTTGATAACTTTAAATTTTTCAACATAATAATTGCATTGTATATTTTATATTCATTGAAGTTACAAGTTAATCCATTACCACAATAAATACTCCCACAAATTCCAACAAACCTATTGACACCCGATCCAAAAAATTATTTTCATGACTCTCTATATTGTTGTTTTTCCCTTTACGTTTATAATTGATATGAGAAATGTGACTTAGAGCTTTGTGTTGTGCTTGAAATTTCATATTTTGTAAATTTTCCCTTAAGTCTTGTGCTCTCATCTTACATAGCTCTTTCTATTGCCACATTAGCATTCCCTTATTCTACAATATTGGTTCCTTGTCTTATCTACTTATTAATGTCTTCCATATTGGTGGTACCCCACTTAAGTTTAGGGCTTTAAGTGTGTTCATGCGGGTGTTCTTCATTTTCCTTAAAGTCCTGTGGTCCTTTTCGCTTTAGTTTCTATTCTACTGTTGACCGCTTACAAGGGGTTTTTGGTCGCTTAAGTTATAACTTAAGTCTTCTAACTCATAGGGTGATGGGCCCCCTTTACTTAGCATTACCTCATATTCCCCTTCGTAGCATAAAAATCTTAAGTCAGAGTGTCACTTAAATAAATTTTGCACCGTCGTGCGGTATATCTAGTGATGTCATCAACCTTCTACGATGTTGCGACAGAGTGCTAGATGTCAATTGAATGTGGTTTACAGCCATTCAATTGAGGACCTCAAGATGACAAATCAAGCGGTACCAGGTGTCGAAATGAAAAGAGATCTATAAGAAGGATGAAATCTAATGGTTGCGCAAGTGCGCAAGGGAATTTATCAAAATAGAATATTCTGCATGCTGGCACGACAAGGCGATACATGGAAAGATTCATATAGAAGGGGTGCAGAGCAAATGAAGAGGGGACAAGTGGACGGCTTAGTGCAGTCGTGCAGAGCCTGAAGGTGGTGGGCCATCTCTGGTTGCATTGCCATGAGATGGTGTCGCCTGGCGGGGACCAATGCACAAAATGTTGCAAGTATGGGCCTAACCGGTGTTGTCATTGATGTCAACATACTCCTGTTGCATTAATGATAAGGTTTGGATGAGCCATGAGCTGAGGATATTAAGAAAGTTGGTCTGAATCAGGAACAGTGAAGAACAGTGATGACTGTTAGACAAAAGTCCAAGATAGGATGATAATCAGAGGATGTGGATTAAAGGGTTTGTAGATATGTGTTTGTAGGTGATCCAGTAGAGATTTTAGAGGTCCGCATGAAGATATGAAGAAGTTGTGGCCGCTCAAGTAAAATTGGCTCCAGCAGGTGTTTAGAGGTGACAGAGTGACACAGATAGGTCCGGTGAGATCCAGAAATCCATTATCCCATTCTGCAGATTTGAGGAAGTGTTGAGTACATCTTTGTGAAGTTTCAAGTCGATTGGTTCATGGTTTGAAGGTCCGGAAGAACCTATTCCTTTGTGATAGTGATGACAGACTGTGTTCTTAAGGTTCCAGACGGAGGAGAGAAGAATTCCAGCAAGCAGATGAAATGCGGATGTTCTTGGTGATTCAGAAGAACATTGAAGTTGGAGCTCGCAATTGAAGAGTAACTTCTATATGATGGTGTTCTTCTTGAGATAGGTTGACCGGATGAATTATGCATCTGTCGAATGATCTTATGAATATTTGCTGACTTAGATGATCATTCCTAAGTTGATGCCTTGTATAAATAAGGGATTGCAAAGTTAGTTTGGCCTCACCTTTTTGTGTGGAGATGAGAGTGTGTAGTGAAGAGGAGAGCGAAAGGCAGAGCAGAAGTATTGAGCTTAATGGAACTAATTCAAGCATGGTGAAGATGCTATTCTCCAGTTCATGTATGTGATACTTATTTTTTTGTAGACAGTGTGTCTCTTGTAGGCAGTGAGCCTCTTGTGAGCAGTGTGCTTGGATAGTGAGCCCTAATTGGCATGTGCCATTTTGTTCTTTCTATTATTCTAATAGAGAATAAATTCTTGGGTTAATCACCTCGTAGTTTTTCCCTTAACCAAGTTTTCCACGTCAAAATTTTGGTGTCTTATGTGTTGATGAGTTCCTGCTTTTGATTTGAATGCATTATGTTTCATGTTTAATAAACTGCTAATCACTAAGAGGATTTAAGTGTGTAAATCTAAGAAAGTTTTGCACAACTGATTCACCACCCCTCTCAGTTGTGTGCCCTAAGTCTAGCAATTGGTATCAGAGCTAAGTTCCTCTAAAAAGAGCTTAACCGCTTGAGGAGATCCAGGATGTCATCTTACAAGAAGGATAGTTCAAAGTTTGATGGAACCAACTTTGCTCTTTGGAAAGGTCACATGAAATGTCACTTGCAGTGTATGGAAATGGCGTACTGGTCCATGGTTACAAAAGCGTATGTACCTCCATAGGGTGGTTCGACAACCCTAAATGAAATCACAGATGCTGAAAATAATCTGCGGACCAAAGTGGCTCTTCTAAGCACATTATTTGACTTAGAGCTCTCAAATGTTATTGACCTACCAACTGCCTTTGAGATTTGGAATAAACTAGAACTTTTGCATGAAGAAGACCAGTATGTTAAATGTGTAAGGTTACAAAGTCTAAAAGGGAAATTTGAAAAACTTAAGATGAGAGATGATGAAAATATTACTACTTTTATGCCAAGAGGGAATGAGCTGGTTTGTGGAATTAGAAATGCTGGTGGAGTTTTGGATGAAAATGAGATTGTTGGTAAAATTCTCATATCCCTTCCATATTCTTACAAAATCAAGGCTACTGCCATTGAAGAATTCAGAGCCCATACAACTGTCACAAGAGATCAATTGGCTAGGAAATTGGCTGCATTTGAAATGACAGAGTTTGGAGATGACCCCCCCAAGACTTAATCTGCATTCAAAGCCAGTGCCTCTGTTAAAGGTAAACAAAGGTTTGATCTGGGAGAGAATTCTTCAAGGAAATTGTCATGGTATGAAAAAACAAGAAAAGATCTAGAAGAAGAAGTAGAAACTGCTCAACTTGAAGCGCTTATTGCAAAGAGGCTGCCAAAAGGATCCGGTAAGTATGAAGGAAAATTACCTTTTAAGTGTTTTAACTGCGATAAGATTGGTCATTTTGCCTCAAGGTGTCCAGAAAGATTTTCAAGGCAAAATCCTAACAAGCCAAGGTTCTAAAAGAACTGTTACTATGTACATGAAGATGATGATAATGAAGGAGTAACAGATGATGAATCAGAGATAGGAAACAAATTTGGAAATGAATGGGTGTTCATTGCCATCAAGGAAGAAGATCCAATGTCCTCTGTATCTGTCAATCTTAAGACTATGGAAAAAGCTCTGGCTGCCCAAATTGAAGATAAGGATGATTGGGTCATTGACAGTGGATGCTCTCACCATATGACAGGTGACAAAAATAAGTTTGTAGATTTGGAAAGGTATGAAGGAGGAGTGGTAAAGTTTGGTGACAATTCTGCTGGTAGAATCAGAGGTAGAGGAACTATTTCTTTTGATGAAAGAAACAAAACTAGTAATGTACTATATGTTGAAGGTTTGAAGCACAATCTTCTCAGTGTTGGATAGTTGGTGGACAAAGGCTATGATCTCTGATTCAAGGATGGAAAATGCAAAATCTTTGAAAGTTTCAGAATAGAGATTGCATCTGGTACTCAAACTAAAGGTAATATCTTCCACTTGGTTGGTACTGGTAAAAGCTACTTATTTGTTCAAGTTGATCAGAGTTGGTTATGGCATAGAAGGATGTGTCATGTGAATTTTGATAATATCATCAAGATAAGCAATACTCAGGCTGTAAGAGATCTTCTAAAATTGATGAAACCTACTAACATCTTGTGCAAGGAATGTCAGTTGGGTAAGCTGAGCAGAGTCACATTCAAAAGCAAGGAACTGTCTTTTACCAGATTATTGGACTTAGTTCACACTGATCTTTGTGGTCTGGCAAGAACCAGGAGTATTCAAGGTGATAGATACTTCATGCTGCTAATTGATGACTATTCCCAGATGATGTGGGTAACCTTTCTAAAGGAGAAATCAAAAACTCTTGAGAAATTCAAAATATTCAGGGCTATGGTAGAGAATGAAACAGGATTAAAGTTAAAATGTCTGAGGTCTGATAGAGGTGGAGAATTCACATCTGGTGAGTTCATAGAGTTCTGTGAGAAACATGGAATTAAGAGACAATTGTCTGCTCCTAGGACTCCATAGCAAAATGGAGTAGTGGAGAGAAAGAAATGGACCATCCAGGAAGCATCTAGGACCATGATGATGGAAGCAAATGTTACTCAAATCTATTGGAGAGAAGCTGTTAGCACTGCAGTCTATACTCTCAATCAAGTTCAAATCAGAAGCAATATCGGTAAGACCCCTTATAAACTTTTGTTTGGCATTACTCCTACTGTAAGATATTTCAGAGTCTTTGGTAGCAAATGTTACATCAAAAGAGAAGAAGATCTAGGCAAGTTTGATGCTAGAAGTGATAAAGAAATATTCTTGGGTTACTCTACTCAAAGCAAAGTATACTGATGTTATAACAAGAGACTAAGAAATATGATAGAAAGTACAAATGTGAAGGTTGATGAGGGAATAGAGAAACCCTCAAGGTTTTATGAATATTATGAAGATGATCAGAATGGTGTTCTGGTTCAAGGAGTTCAATCCTCTTTTGAAAGTCAGATTCAAACTGATCTGGTAAATCAGGAAGAAGGGATAGGTCTGAATGAGCCTGATCAAGAAGCAGAAGTGCAAGAAACTCCCAAAGTTCCAAGGTATGTAAGACTAAACCACTCTGAAGATCAGATCATAGGTGACAAAAGCAAAGGTGTGCAAACTAAAAGGAAAATTACCCAAAATTTAGATGAATATTTTCTAATTTCAAAGATTGAACCTAAGACAATAAATGAAGCCTGCAATGATGAAAACTGGACCAAAGCAATGGAGGAAGAGTTGATGCAAATTAAGAAAAATCACACTTGGGATCTTGTTCCCAGACCTAGGAACAAGAATGTGATTGGAACCAAATGGGTCTTGCAGAATAAAATAAATGAAGTTGGTGAAGTAATCAGAAATAAAGTCAGATTGGTCTGCAAGGGCTACTCTCAAATAGAAGGAATTAATTTTGAAGAATCTTTTGTTCCGGTGGCAAGAATTGAAGCAGTCAGATTATTCCTTACTTTTGTTGCATTCAAGGATTTCAAGGTATATCAGATGGATGTCAAGTCTACCTTTCTAAATGGTGACTTGGAAGAAGAAGTGTATATAGAGCAACCGGATGGATTTCATTTGTTTGATCATGGTGATATGGTCTGCAAGTTGAAGAAGGCACTGTATGGAATAAAGCAAGCCCCAAGACCTTGGTATGAAAGATTGGACAAGCATCTTTTGAAGATTGGTTTCAACAAAGGTACTACTAACAGTAAATTATATTTCAAAATTAACCATGAAAACATCTTGATTGTTGAAGTATTTGTCGATAATATCATCTTTGGAGGAAGAGATAGTATGTGTAAAACTTTTGCAAATCAAATGAAAAGTGAGTTTGAGATGTCTATGCTTCGTGAAATAAATTTCTTCTTGGGTCTGCAAATTACTCAAACAAAGAAAGGAATCTTCATTTCTCAGACCAAATATGTGAAAGAACTGTTGAAGAAATTTGGGATGGAAGATTCAAAGCTAATGAATACTCCCATGGCAACTGGATGTAAGCTGAGCAAAGATGATGACTCTCCTAAGGTAGACCAGACAAAGAACAGATCAATGATTGGAGGATTGTTGTATCTCACTCAAACTAGACCAGATATTATGCAAGTTGTTGGTCTTGTTTCTAGATTCCAAGCTGATCCTAGAGAATCCCATGTCATGGCAATCAAGAGGATTTTTAGATATCTAAAAGGGACGGTTGAGTATGGTCTGTGGTATCCTAGAGATCATGATTTCTCTCTTCATGCATATACAAATGCTGATTGGGTAGGAGATGTGGATGACCGGAAGAGTACCAGTGGTGGAGCATTCTTTTTGGGAAAGAGATTGGTTTCTTGGCTAAGCAAGAAACAAGAGGAAATATCCATGTCTACAACTAAAGCAGAATACATAGCAGCAGCAGGTAGTTGCACTCAAGTTTTGTGGATGAAGCAGATTCTAAGAGATATTAAAGTAGAGTATGAGGAGCCTATCATAATCTTCTATGATAATTCAAGTGTAATAAATATATCTAAGAATCCGGTGTTCCATTCTAAGACTAAGCATATATCTATCAAGTTTCACTTTTTGAGAGAGCAAGTGAACAAGAATGAAGTTAGATTGGAGTTTGTGCTCTCCAAGGATCAGATTTCAGATATCTTTACTAAACCTCTACCTAAGGACTCTTTTGAGTATCTCAGGGAGAAGTTAGGGGTTATTGCCCCTCCGGTGATGAACTAAGGTGCACTGAGGTGCATCAATCCGGTGGATATCACAGTCACATCTTGTGATCTGGATTGATGTTTGGGAGCTACTACTCAGGGGGAGCAGCAGATATGATTATGAAGTGGTGAAATTGCAAGTATGTGCCCTTTGCCATTGATGTCAAAGGGGGAGAGAAGACATGTGAAAAACAAGTGGTTGCTGATCAAAGGGGGAGCAATAAAGGGAGAGAAGACATATGAATGGTTGCTGTTGATAGGGGGAGTTGTGACAGTAAGGAGAAGTTCTTGTCTTGATAGTTTTTCACATCATATGTTGCCATCAATGACAAAGAGGGAGATTGTTGCAAGTATGGGCCTAACCGGTGTTGTCATTGATGTCAACATACTCTTGTTGCATTAATGATAAGGTTTGGATGAGCCGTGAGCTGAGGATATTGAAAAAATTAGTCTCAATCAGGAACAGTGATGACTATAAGACAAAAGTCTAAGATAGGATGATAATCAGAGGATGCGGATTAAAGGGTTTGTAGATATGTGTCTGTAGGTGATCCAGTAGAGATTTCAGAGGTCCGCATGAAGATATGAAGAAGTTGTGGCCGCTCAAGTAGAACTAGCTCTAGCAAGTGTTCAGAGGTGACAGAGTGACACAGATAGGTCCAGTGAGATCCAAAAATCCATTATCCCATTTTGCAGATTTGAGGAAGTGTTGAGTACGTCTTTGTGACAGTGATGATAGACTGTGTTCTTAAGGTTCCGGATGGAGGAGAGAAGAATTCCAGCAAGTAGATGAAGTGCAGATGTTCTTGGTAATTCAGAAGAGCTTGTGGTGGTCTTTGGATCATGTCCAGTTCGTGTTGGTGGTCCGCATTGAAGTTGGAGCTCACAATTGAAGAGTAACTTCTGTATGATGGTGTTCTTCTTGAGATAGGCTGACCAAATGAGTTATGCATCTGTCAGATGATCTTATGAATATTTTTTGACTTAGATAATCATTCGTAAGTTGATGCCTTGTAAAAATGAGGGATTGCGAAGTTAGTTTGGCCTCACTTGTTTGTGTGGAGATGAGAGTGTGGTAGCGAAGAGGAGAGCGAAAGGTAGAGCAGAAGTATTGAGCTTAATGGAACTGATTCAAGCATGGTGAAGATGCTATTCTCCAATTCATGTATGTGATACTTATTTCTTTGTAGACAGTGTGCCTCTTGTAGGCAGTGAGCCCTAATTGGCATGTGCCATTTTGTTCTTTCTATTCTTCTAACAGAGAATAAATTCTTGGGTTAATCACTGCGTGGTTTTTCCCTTAACCGGGTTTTCCACGTCAAAATCTTGGAGTCTTATGTGTTGATGAGTTCCTGCTTTTGATTTGAATACATTATGTTTCATGTTTAATATACTTCTAATCACTAAGAGGATTTATGTGTGTAAATCTGAGAAAGTTTTGCACAACTGATTCACCCCCCCTCTCAGTTGTGTGCCCTAAGTCTAACAGAAAAGGGAAAGGGCAGAGGAGTATGACCATCGGCGTGGTGCAATTTCATTTGCGATGGACTTTTCAGAGAATCCAGTGTGGTTACTCGGGGCCGATGATCACTCCAAAGCATCAATCTGGTGAAGGACAAGCCGGGATCAATGGCTAAGATTCAAACTTGAAGTGGCTCTTTGTCAGCAAAATTCCCGCCCTCCTCCATACTGAAGTGATTGAATCTGTAGCGCAACCATGAACTAAAACATCAAATCCACTCATCTAATCGAGGAAAAAGTTGCATAAACAACAGATTTTTAGGTATTTCTGACTGCTTCATTTGTAAAAATCAACCCAAAGATCTGATTGTATCTTGAAAATCTATAAGGATCTATTTTATCATTTAGGAAGTCTATCAGAGGTAGATGGCCGATAACTTGTTCACTCCTTTAAAAAGGAATAATGGCCACTCTACCAAAGGAGAGTGCGAGTTTGTTGGGTTTTCTCCTTTAGACTTTGAATACAAGGTATTCACATCTTTGGAAGGTATGTCCTACTATAGAGTTGGTTCTTTGTCTGGGTATAGAGTAGTCTTTGGTTTGTAAATGATATTTTCCTGTA
Organism: Cunninghamia lanceolata; assembly: GCA_027924645.1. NCBI lineage: Eukaryota > Viridiplantae > Streptophyta > Pinopsida > Cupressales > Cupressaceae > Cunninghamia > Cunninghamia lanceolata. The sequence goes on from BSBN01000913.1 coordinate 3,299,811, forward strand.
TGATAATGTTCTATCCAGGTTGAATTAAATGAAAAACACTGCACGTGTGTCTTGTTCATGATTTTCTCCTCTAGTATTGTCTTTTCTCTTTTGAATAAAGTTATCAAGGATATCTGAGTTCTTCAGTAAACATTCGTTGTACTGTATGTCTGGTTTCCTGCTTCTTCTCAATGAGTAGATTAAATAGGCTCTAAATCGGATATAGGGAGGGGTGTCATGCCGAAGGATTTATAAAGTATGATCATGAGCATTACTCTTTTGTGAACATATTGTTGTAAGGCAGCAATATTTTCTTAGGTCCCCTAGATATGAATTTAGGTTATCATTGGAGAACATTCACATTTCTAGGCTTAACTCTGTTGCCTAGGTAAGACACTGGTCTAGGGACTTGTCTATTCAAAGGGTCTAGGGAAGTCCCATGACTCCACTCAGAAACCATTTCATCATCTCCATCCATTAGTTTGTAGGAGTAGACTTAGGACCTTGCATGCTCTCTGTTTTAACCAGTGTGGACAATCCAAGAATATTGCCAGCTTAGGATTTATCTTGTAGATCTTGGTATATAAGTGAGAGCATTTTGCCTAGTGTGAAAAGCTAAATCTTTAATCATGAGAATATCAAAGTCAAATCTTTTGTTGAAGGGATACCCCCTAGGTGTAGCAGAACCTGGAGTGTAGGGGAGGCATGTGCAAACAACCTCCCATCTCTATTGGCCGAATCATACAGTGACCTTGTTGATAAGACGTGGCAAACCTTTAGGGTTCACTACTTGCTGATTTGGGAACCAACACATACGACCTTAATGACATGGACAATACTAGACAACTTCTCATAGGTTGTATGTTGCACTCTTGAACATATGTACAATACCACATATGCATTTTCATTGTTTGTCAATATTTTGTCATACTCTTGGTTCATGTTCATGGCAAGTTGGTGCAAAATACTTAAGTCCTAGTATTTCACCCACTGCACATTATTCAGTTTGAATATTGACATGCTATAAGAAGTTACCACTCACTTAAGTGGGTTCTTTATATCAAAGTGATGATTGGTTATTGAGATCTTTATTCTTGTGCACTAACTATATGCGGTTGTTGATAAAGGAATATAACATAATTAATTTACTTCTCTAACATAGTAATGTTATGTAAGTTAAATGAAGTCTACACTTCTCCAGAGAGAAGAATGTTTAATTTATGTTGGAAATTCTTACCTTCTGGAATACCAATTAAATGAAATCCGCGTCTCTTAGCAAATAGTTATGGTCTCTAATAGAGGGATTAAATGAGAGTAGACTTTCAAAACATAGAAACATGCGTGATGAGTGTTATGTAAGTTAAATGGACTTTGTACTTCTCCACTCCACAAAGAAGAATCTTCAATCTATGTTGAAAAGTCTTGCCTTTTGGAATGCCAATTAAATGAAATCCACATCTCATAGCAAAGAAGGCAATAAAGTCTTAGTCTTTGACATAGAGATTAAATGAGAGTAGACTTTCAACATACTGAAACATGTGATGAGTGTTATGTAAGTTAAATGAACTCTGCACTCCCTCACTCCACAAAGAAGAATCTTCAATCTATGTTGAAAAGCCTTGTCTTTTGGAATACCAATTAAATAAAGTCCACATCTCATAGCAAACAAGGCAATAAAGTCTTGGTCTTTGGCACAAAGATTAAATGTGAGTAGACTTTCAAAACACAAAAACATCTGATGAGTGTTATGTAAGTTAAATGAACTTGCACTCCACTCCACAAAAAAAAATCTTCAATCTATGTCGGAAAGTCTTGCCTTTTGGAATACCAATTAAATGAAGTCCACATCTCATAACAATCAAGGCAATAAAATCTTGGTCTCTGACATAAAGATTAAATGAGAGTAGACTTTCTAAACACAAAAACATGTGACGAGTGTGATGTAAGTTAAATGAACTCGTACTCCTCCATTCAACAAAGAAGAATCTTCAACCTATGTTTGGAAGTCTTGCCTTTTGTCATATCAATTAAATGAAGTCCACATCTCATAACAAATAAGACAATAAAGTCTTGATCTCGGGAACTAAATGAGAGTAGACTTTCAAAACATAAAAATGTGTGATGACTGTTATGTAAGTTAAATAACTGTGCATTCCCTCACTTCACAAAGAAAAATCTTAAATCTATGTTTGAAAATCTTACCTTTCCAAAAACCAATTAAATAAAATCCACATCTCATTATAAACAATACCATAAAATCTTGTATATGATACAGGAATTAAATGAGAGTAGGCTTTCAAAACACAGACCAACGCCAACTGTTTGTAAAGTTTGATATCCATGAAAAGTCAAAGTAGCGCAATTGTTCTGTTTCTTCCACACAAATTCGAGGAAAGCCATTGTTTCACATCACTTCTCGCTGTAAGAAGAATTTTTAAGCACGTTACACTGTAATTTTACCTCTAAGACTTGGGTCAGTGCAGTAATTCGGAAGTTTCTGGGTATGGGTGAGCACGTTACACAGGTATGACTCCTAAAAAGGTTGCCGTTCAGAAGACGAAATAAACATTGAGAATTCTTCCTTCTGTTTGTCGAACACGTATGATAGGGACATTTTTTGCAATAATGCTTGAAACTTTTAATGAGTGCATACTGTGTGGATAATCCAATTCACCTATTTAAAACAAAATTACAAATAAACTGTTAATGAATTATGGAGAAAGTTCACGCCCTTGATAATCCCTGACATTGATCCTTTGGGTTAGATTTGATGATTATCTTTTTGAAGACATAAATTAGATTTTATGAAAAATTATAATATATAAATTTAAAGGAAAATAATATTTTAAGTGATAATATTTTTACAATTTATGATAGTGATTGAATCTTTTTGATATAATTATGTAGTAGTTTATTAAAATAAATTATTGTATAAAATTATTTGTTAATTAAATACATATACATAACAAACAATCAATTTAGATGAATATGCAATTTAAATCAATTAAATATTATAATTAAATGTGAAAATTTAAATGAATTTTGTGTAAAGGTATTTATCTCTTAAATTGACCCAAATGTAATTGTTTAGATATTGAAATTCATTCACTGTGATATAATTTTTGAATTTATTGACTCATAATTCTAATTTTATACTTTTTTGTTCACTTGGGTGAGTGTAGACTTGAACCGTATGCCCATATTTGAACCTAAAACTCATAGACCTAATCTAGAAGATCCTTATCATCTAGAAATTGTTTGCCTCTCTATCTGATATCTAAATTTGGTAAAGAACTAGTGGTAGTTAGAAATACCTTTGAAGAATATGCTAAATTGTGATGGTAATATTCTCCTTAGTTAGACCTCTAGATGGATCACTTTAATGACAATGAACCAACATTGAGAATAGAAAGCAAGTGTGTAGTATGTGATGGAAACAAAAATATAGAAAAATAACACAAACATGATCTAAAAAAAATGCTAAGAACAAAAATTACAACAAGATTACACCATAAAATATCAATTCCTTTGTATTCCTCTAATGCTTCCAATACTAAGAAATTACTGTTGATATGCCCTGGACAATTGCGATTGGGGGGGGTGGTGAATTAGTTGTCTCAAAAACTTAAACACTTTCTACAATTAAACATTAATCACTTATCCATAATTATTATGATTTAACAATGAATAGATGAAATCAGAAACTTAACCACAGATACAACATCAAACACAAGAGACGCCAAATTTTTACATGGAAAACCCCAAGGTGGGGAAAAACTATGGAGAGGATTAGCTTTCAATATATATTGCAATCTTGAAATAATGATATTCAGGCTTGGTCACTCCACGGGCCTAAACATACTAGCTCACTGCCAAGAAGAACAACTAGGTCTAGCAGGCTCATTGCCTCAACCCTAAACCTAGCAAGATTACAATAAGGATTGTTAAACCCCGAGGGCTATTAAACCCTACTGGCGGCTCACTGCTAGGCTCACTTCCATGAACAACACCTTTTTATGTATGTAATTGAAGTACAACAATTCCTCTTCTCTGCTCTGCCTCTGCTCTGCTCTTCCTTTGCTCTGCTCTGCCTTTTAGACCTTTCTTATTATCTTTCCATCTTCGCTCAAGGACACCTTTCCCACAACTCAACGACAAGTATTTATACACTTCAACAACCTTGGAATGATCATCAAGGTCAGCATTACAATCATCAACCATTGGAGCAATCTCCAAGGTCAACATTACAAACATTTACAAAATAGGTCTTGACCTATTACAACATTATGCAAAGGGGATGAAGTAAAAGTGTACGTAGATCACGCCACGCCTTAGCTGGGACTCAAACACAATCATCCACACTTCATCATGCTTCCACAATCTTCTAGAGATCTTTGTAATCACTGAAATTAACCAAGTCAGCCAAAGCTGGTTACACAATACGCTATCCAGGAATAATCTTCAAACATCTTCATAGTTCTTCCATGTGGACCAATGTAATGATATGAACATGATCAGGAGGTATTCACAAGCATGTTGTAATCATCAGGAGAAACTGCACAAACCTTAACCACTTTAACAATAGGATCTTCACACTAGAACACATGAACTTCACTATCTTCAACTGTCATAAAAGAAAGATAGCTTGCAGACCACTAGAACATGAACCTTTGCAATTCTAGGCACCTATAATCATCCCAGACTTCTCTCTAGAATTACAGAGCAAAATGCTTTATTGCAGAGAAATATGGAGTAGAATACTTTCTCCCTGTCCCAACTGAACTTATAGAAAAAGTAGGTTTCACTCTGGTGAACACAACTCACTCAGATCTTCATGTGGAGGGCTAAAACCCGAAATGTAGCGCAATAAATGTAGAGTAGTTTACCAGACTGTTCTTCAACATACAACTAATTATCTGTACTGCACTTCACTATAACTCACTTGTTTCTTTCAGAGAGGCTAATTTTCTCAATATCCTCAACATGCAAAGCTTCTAAACAAGTAATAAAATAAGATATAATTGACACCAATGACAACAAAAATATGTTGACATCAATGCAACACTGATTAGGCGTGCATACTTGCAACAATCTCCCCCTTTGTTATTGATGGCAACATATGATGTGAAAAAATGCAACAACCATCAAGACAAGATACTAACCCTTTCTCTTTACACACCTACACTCTTTCTTTCTCCAAGATTTTCCCCCTTTCTCTTTACACATCTGCACTCTTTGTCTATCTAACTTTTTCAGATGACTTCTCTCCCCCTTTGACATCAATGGCAAAGGGCACATACTTGCACTCTTCTGCTCTGATCCAATCTCTTTTTTAAACTCTCTGACTACTCGCCCTAAGAAGTAGTCCTAAAAGGCATCAATCTGGATCTCTGTACACCTCCACACTGATGCAGTATTGTGCATCTTATTTAGAGTAGGAGGGGTGATAACCCCTAACTTTTCTCTGAGATACTCAAAGGTATCCTTAGGCAGAGGCTTGGTGAAAATGTCTGCAATCTAATCTTTGGTAGAAACATACTCCAGATTGACTTCATTCTCTGTAACCTTTTCTCTCAAAAAATGATACCTAATGGATATGTTCTTTGTCCTTGAATGCATCACTAGATTCTTTGATATGTTTATGGCACTTGTGTTGTCACAAAAGATTACAATTGGATCCTCATACACAACTCTGATGTCCTTCAAAGTCTGCTTCATCCATAACACTTGAGTGCAACTGCATGCTATTGTAATGTATTCTTCTTCTACAATAGATAGGGATATTGAATCTTGTTTCTTGCTCAACAAAGATACTAACCTTTTTCCCAAGAAGAATGCACCTCCACTTGTACTTTTTTTATCATCAACATCTCTAGCCCAATCTGCATCAGTATATGCACTGAGAATAAAGTCATTGTCCTTAGGGTACCACAACCCATAATTCATTGTACCTCTTAAATAACTCAATTCTTTTGATTGCCATCACATGTGATTCCTTGGGTTCTGCTTGAAATCTTGCCACAAGACATGCTGCATGCATTATGTCAGGTTTGGTTTGGGTCAGATAAAGTAATCCTCCAATCATAGATCTGTACCTTTCCTAGTCCGACATGGGTGAGTTCTCATCTTTACTCAACTTACAACTAGTTATCATAGGTGTGCAAAGTAGTTTAGAGTCTTCCATCCCAAATTTCTTTAACAACTCTTTCACATACTTAGACTAAGAAATGAAGATACCTTTATCTGATTGACTTATTTGCAGACCTCAAAAGTTCATCTCTCCAAACATGGACATTTTAAATTCACTTTGCATTTTTCCAGTAAAAATTGAGCACATACCTTCATTGCATCTAAAAATAATATCATCAACAAAGACTGCAACAATCAGGATTTGTTTATCATTGATCTTGAAGTAGAGATTGTTGTCTGTAGTACCTTTACTGAACCCTATCTATATCAGATACTTGTCCAACCATGTGTACCATGCCCTAGGGGCTTGTTTTAATCCATACAAATCTTTCTTTAATATGCATACCATGTCACCCTGATCTGATGACTGAAATCCTTTTAGTTGTTCAAAATAGACTTCTTCTTCCAACTCTTCATTTAAGAAAGAAGACTTCACATCCATTTGGTAAACCTTGAAATATTTGTAGGTTGCAAAGGCCAAAAACATCCTTATTGCTTTAATCCTTTCCACTAGAGAAAAAGTTTCTTCAAAGTTTATTCCATCAACTTGACTGTATCCTTTGCATACCAACTTTGCTTTGTTGGTTACCACTTCACCATTCTCATTCATCTTGTTTATTAAGACCCACTTTGTGCCAATAACATTCTTATCTGTTGGTCTGGGAACAAGATCCCAAGTCTGATTCTTCTCTATCTGTACCAATTCCTCTTCCATAGCCTTTTCCCAATTCTCATCTTTGCAAGCCTCATCCACAGTTTTAGGTTCAATCTTGGAAATCAGACAAAAATTTACTTGTTCCTCTACATCTTTTCTTTTGGTTAAGATCACTTTGCTTTTATCTCCCATGATTTGATCTTCAGAATGGCTGAGCCTTACATACCTTGGATTTTTTGTAGCACTTACCAGAGCTTGTTCTTCTTCATCTGAGCTATCTTCATGTTGCACCACTTCTGAAACATCTAGTTCATATGATTCATATCCACTTGATTCTGAATGCCTTTCCTTATATTCATTAACTTTAACATTTGCACTTTCAATGATCTTATTCAAACTCTTATTAAAGCATTGTTAGGCCTTGATCTTAGTGGAGTAACCAAGGAATATTCCTTCATCACATCTAGCATCAAACTTGCCTAATCTTCTTCTCCTTTGATATAACATTTGCTACCAAAAACTTTGAAATATTTCACAGTAGGAACTTTACCATGTCACAACTCATAAGGAGTCTTAGAACTGTTACCTTTTACTTGGACTCTATTTAGATTGTATACATTAGTGCGAATTGCCTCTCTCCAATATGCTTTTGGAAGATTAACTTCCTTCATCATGGTTCTAGTAGCTTCTTGAACTGTTCTATTTTTCCTTTCAACAACTCCATTTTGTTATGGAATTGTAGGCGCAGATAGCTCTCTTTACTCCATGTTCTTCACAAAAGAAATTAAATTCATTTGATGTGACTCTCCTCCTCTATCAAACCTCAAGTATTTTCTTTTCAAATCCATCTCATTTTCAACTATTGCCTTCAATGCCTTGAACTTATCTAGAGCTTCATCTTTTTCTTTCAAGAAGGTGACCCAAGTCATTCTAGAATAATCATCAATAAGCAACATAAAATACATGTCTCCTTGCAAACTTCTTACTCTAGTAGGTCCACACAAATCTGTATGCACTGACTCATGTAGTTCTCCAATTGATTAGTCCTTGCTTTTGAAACTTGTTCTTGTCTATTTCTGAAATTGACACTCCTTGCAAATAGAATTAGCAAGCTTCATAAGCTTAGGTAGATCTCTAATAGCCTGTACGATACTTATCTTTATAATATTATCAAAATTTATGTGACACAACCTTCTATGCCATAACCAACTCTCACCAATCTGAGTCAACAAGCAATAGTTATCAGTTCCTTTCAAGTGATAGATATTACCTCTGGTCTTCTTATCAGTTGCAATGATTGTTCTGGAGCTTTCCCTGATCTTGCTCCATTGTCCTTGAAGCTTAAATCATAGCCCTTGTCACACATCTGACCCACACTCAAAAGATTGTGCTTTAATCCTTTCACATACAAGACATCTTCAGTATTATGCTTTCCATCAAAAGAAATAGATCTTTTTCCACAAATCTTACTAGTTGTATCATCTCCAAACCTAACCAGTCCACCATCATATCTTTCCAAACTCACAAACTTACTTTTGTCACCAGTCATGTGGTGAGAGCAGCCACTATCAATAACCCATTCATTCTTGTTCTTAATACCCTGAGCAGCCAAAGCACTTTCCACTAGTTTTTCTTCCTTCACACAGCTAGTATAATTAGTAGACATGGGATCTTACTTAATAGAAATAAACAAACATTCATTTCTAGAGCTACTAGCATTGTCTGGTTCAACATTATCTGATACTCCTTCATCATCATCAAAATCTTCAACATAATAATGCTTCTTTTGGGTCCTAGGATTGTTCTCATATCTTTTTCTATTTCTTTCAATTATTTCAGGACATCTGGAAGCAAAATGATCTACTTTACCACAGGAAAAATATTTGAAAGGTAGTTTGCCTTCATACTTACTGGATCCTCATTGCAGTCTATCCAGAAAGTTGCCTTCAATTTCATCAAACTCATCATTAGATTCTGCCTTGTACTTTTCTGATCTAGAAGTTCTTCTATTTGTGCTAGCTTTGAAGGCTGTCTCAACTTTCAGAAAATCATTACCAAACTCTCTCATTTCAAAGGCAGTAATCTTACCCAGTAGCTAATCCCTATCAACCTTTTTTACTTGCACGAATTCTTCAATTGCAGCTACCTTGTGACAATAGGACTTGGGCAGAGATCTAAGAATTTCCATCACAACTTCCTTATCATCAAGAGTTCCCCCCATGGCTTTTATGCCTGTGACAAGTTCATCAACTTTTTGCATAAAGGCTGAGATGTTTTCATCTTCACTCATCTTCAAACTTTTATATTTCAATTTCAGACTTTGTAACTTGGTTTCCTTCATAGAATCATCTCCTTCATACAGATTTTTCAACTTTTCTCATACCTCATTTGTAGTTTCAAGATCCACAACTTTCATCTGTATTGAGTCAGTTAATGAGCTTAACAGAGCATCTTTTGTCTTGACATCCATCTCATATTCTTTGATTTCATCTTCAATCATTAGACCATTTGGAGGCATGGTGTATTATGTTTCTGCAACTTTCTATACTTTGTAACCAAGACAAAGAAGATGGCTTTTCATCCGAGCCTTCTAGAGAGCATAATTCACTCCATCAAAATGCGACACTTCCTTCTTGTAAGATATTTTGGATCTTCCTCAAGCTGTTAAACATTCTTCAAAGGGACTTGCCTCTAATACCAATTGTTGATATGCCCTAGACAACTGAGAGGGGGGGTGAATCAGTTGTCTCAAAAACTTAAACACTTTCTAGAATTAAACATTAATCACTTATCCACAATTATTATGATTTAACAATGAATGCATGAAATTAGAAACTTAACCATAAATACAACATCAAACACAAGAGACACTAGATTTTTATGTGGAAAACCCCAAGGTGGGGAAAAGCCATGGAGAGTATTAGCTCTCAATATATATTGCAATCTTGAAATAATGATGCTCAAGCTTGGTTACTCCATAGGCCTAAATATACTGGCTCATTGCCAAGAAGAACAACTAGGTCTAGCAGGCTCACTGCCTCAACCCTAAACCTAGAAAGATTACAATAAGGGTTGTTAAACCCTATTGGCGGCTCACTGCCAGGCTCACTGGCACAATCAAAACCTTTTTATGTTTGTTATTGAAGTACAACAATTCTTCTACTCTAGTCTGCCTCTGCTCTACTTCTTCTCTTCTCTTCTCTGCTCTGCCTTTTGGACCTTTCTTATTATCTTTCCATCTTTTCTCAAGGACACCTTTTCCATGACTTATCTACAAGTATTTATACACTTCAACAACCTTGGAATGATCATCAAGGTTGGCACTACAATCATCAACCATTGGAGAAATCTCCAAGGTCGACATTACAAACATTTACAAAATAGATCTTGACCTATTACAACATTATGCAAAGGGGATGAAGTAAAAGTGTACGTGGATCATGCCACGCCTTAGCTAGGACTCAAACACAATATTCCATGCTTCATCATGCTTCCACAATCTTCCAGAGATCTCTGCAATCACTGGGATTAACCAAGTCAGCCAAAGCTGGTTACAAAATACACTATCCGGGAATAATCTTCAAACATCTTCACAATTCTTCCATGCGGACCAATGTAATGATAGGAACATGATCAGAAGGCATCCACAAGCATGTTGTAATCATTAGGAGCAACTGCACAAACTTTAACCACTTTAACAATAGGATCTTCACATCGGAACACATGAACTTCACTATCTTCAACTGTCATAAAAGAAAGATAGCTTGCGGACCACTAGAACATGAACCTTTACAATTGTAGGCACCTATAATCATCCCAGACTTCTCTCCAGAACCGCAGAGAGAAATACTTTATTACAAAGAAATGCAGAGCATAATACTTTCTCCTTGTCCCAACTGAACTTATAGAAAAAGCAAGTTTCACTCTGGTGAACACAACTCACTCAGATCTTTAGGCTGAGGGCTAAAACCTAGATGTAGCATCCTCAGACATACCTCTAACTTACTTCTAATCCACAAACCATGATCTTCAAGAAACAATAAATGTGGAGTAGTTTACCGGACTGTTCTTCAGTATACAACTCACTATCGGTACTGCACTTCACTGTAACTCACTTGTTTCTTTTGGAGAGGCTAATTTTCTCAATATCCACAGCATACACATATTCTAAACAAGTAATAGAATAAGATACAGTTGACACCAATGACAACACTGATTAGGCACATACTTGCAACAATTACAACTTTTAAATACAATTACTACCCCTTCTCATTTTGGAATGTTCTCAGGCCACTCCCTCACTAAATCCTAAAATTCCTCCCACAAAAATCAAATTTATGAAATCTTGAAAAGCTTAATAAAGAAAAACCACTAGTTTTAGTAATTTTGCGTTTAAGCATAGATGGGCCTAAAAATTATTCCATAACTTCTACACAACTAAATGACTTTTGAGAGTGACATGCAACTCAAGATCACACTTAGACAATGTACTCCTCAAAACGTGGCTCAGTCGCAAACACAAATGAGTCAGCTTTGATATAGCACATGAACCATCTCCTTGCTGAAGGAAACCTCCAAGTCACTCTTGCTCTCATGTCCAAAGCCAGTCAAGTGGAGGCATAACTCAGGGCCATTTTTCTTCACAAGGAAGAAAAGCATCATAGAGATCAGTTGGCCAGTCCTAGGGCTTGGTCTGTGTCAATGTTTTTTTATAATGGAGATACCCTTATGACCCAAAGGGTCACTAGTTTTCGATCTCTTGTTTTGATTCCTAAGATTCCAACATCTAGATGGATGTCGATTCTATTCATTGATGAGTATCGAATATTGTAACCTTTCTTCGTTAGCCTGTATGATTTGTTGAATGATGTTTTCTTGTTGTATGACCATAAGGGTGTGTTCTTGCTCTTCTAGCATCTATTGAGTGTGTTGTGGTCTTGGGTGTATCAACTCTATTTCCTCAAGGATAGCTCTAACCCACTCACCCTTAACTCTTGGTATATTTGTATGCTTGGATAAGAGAGAGTTGACTAAAGTTGACCTTGCGTTGAATTTTTGTTTAGCTTCAACTTTGTGATGTGACCAAAGGTTTTCTATGACTTGAATTTGTGATGATATCAAGGAGTTTTCAACTATGTTTTGAAATTGACCTTGTGATGAAATCGAAGGTTTTGCACATTTTCTAATGCTTTTGAATTTTGATGAATGCAAAACAATTATTTTGTTCTTTTTCCAAATGAACAACAAAATGATTTAATTAACTAGGAATTGAAATATGAATGCAAATTAACATGAATTTTTCCAAATGTAACCTAATCTATGTTTTTTATGTTTTTCAAGATGATTTTGAATCTAAACTAGTATTTGAAAATACATTAGTGAAATCTAATCTATGAATTGCAATCAAACTAATTTAAATTATTCTAATTTAATCAACTTGAAATAAAACCTATCAAGAAAATTACAATACAATGATTACTTTCTCCAAGAGCAAAATGTGATTTAATTATCTATGAAAAACATGTTGGATCCTTTGACACATGAGCTTTGTACTATCCTCATAAATCCTTGTATTTGGCAACCTCTTTCTCCTTTGTGGTAGTAGGGCCTTCCTCTTGGTAACAGGAACAAAGGGGGCAATTGATTCAAAATGGCTTGAGCTTGAGAGCTGAAGTTGAAAATGAATGAGCTCAGGGAGAGCTATGAGTGCCATGACAACACTATTTGAGCACAATGGCTATGGATTGGAAGAAATTGAGTGCATACCAATGCTATGGAGCTTTACAAAGCTTGGAAAACTATACTAAACATAAAATAAAAGTCACACAAGTCATGCATGATCATGAAGATGCTAGTGGAGAGCAAATGCAAAGCTTATCAAATGGTTACAATAATGGATTTGCCTCCCATAATGCATATAGGAGGGGTATTTATAACTGTGTTGAAGAGCTCACAAGAGGTGGGATTGATTGAGAAGTTAACTCCTTTGATTCAAGAGTTAATAGGCTTGATTGTTCAAAGAACTTGGTTGATTGGACAATGAACCAAGCTTGATAGCTTATCACTCATAGAGGAAGAAGAGTTAGTATGACAATAAGGTGAGATAAGAATAGTTTAATGGGAGATAATTATGGATGATTGGGAGTGAAGAATGGGCTAATAATGGAGGGTAAGTGCACAAAGATGAGGGACCAAAAGGGGGTCTTAAGCTGCCACTTTTTTTTCTAAAATTAGGAAACATTGATGTTGGATGAGAAATTGAATATAGGGTAAGTGCAAAAAGATGGGGGGCCAAAAAGTGGCGAAATTGGTTTCAAAAAAAATAATGTAAAACGCGAGCGTGTTATAATGCACTCATGTTATAACGCACTCGCGTTATGGTTTGGTAATGACGAGCCTAAGGCTCGTCAAAACCAAACCATAACGTGCTCGCGTTATAACACGAGTGTGTTATGACTTATTATAAATTAAAAAAAAAGCTTATCATCTCATTTGATTTTTTTTCTCCTCTATACCCGTGGCCTACAAACCCTAGGAAGCGCGCTCGCATTTTGCAAAAGTCATATCAACACAAAAATCTTATCAATTTGTCACCAAAATGCCGCGACGATGTTGAGCACGCCAAAGGAGTGAGTTTTATTATTTTTTTGTTTGAATTTATTTCTAAATAGGTAGATTTGAGATGATTTTTGATGTATATTTTGTTAATTGTCAGGAAATGTTAATGCACCTCCTCCTCCTCCTCCTCAAAATCCACAAAATCCTGAGGAGGAAATACCTGCGAAATAACAACCTCCTCCATCCATTCCTCGACATGCCCTTGGAACACAAGAAAATATAATGGGGCAAATTCAAAACAACAAAAAAGAAATTGAAGATATAATTTCAAGGTTGAAAGATCCTTCCACTTCAACCTTGCATAGGTCCACGCTTGATGAATCTCTTGAATCTATGTTATCAAATGTAGATTCAATTAGTAAGCAAATAACTAGTTGGACGAATAAGCGGAGAGAGTTTAGAGACTATTATGCAGACAAGCTGTCATACCAAGATGTGAAAAAATTACAAATTACAAAATTAGACTTGTGTTTGATTTTCACAAACCCACAAACAAATCAACCTCCACCCATTACATGCAAGAGGTTCCCTATCCATTAGTGCAACAACCAAGCGATAAGGCACAATTTTGGGCAGAGGTGGTGGATGGTTTTTGACCATCCTCCATGCAATAATAATGAGGTCCCACAACACTTTTTGAGGAAACTCTACTGCAAGTTTGTCCTCAATAAAGTGCGAAACTGTTTTGATATGCAGGACTTCTAGGGTAGAGGTGGGTGGTCAGCACAAGATAGACCAGGGGCACGTGTTGACCCATAGTGGGCAATGACACGAGTAATTAGCAGACCAGCCCATGAGTATGTTTCTATCCCTTCCATTGTGAAGGAGAGTATTGAGGTCGATACACATCAGTCCATTAGTGCCTTGACCCAGAGCATCATCGAGCATGCCAGTCCTACAGCATAGAGTGGGTTGGGAGATAGTACGAGGAGTAGGGTCCCACCCCATGCTTGTCAGACTTGCGGGTCAACCTGTGGTTATGACCCCATGGATAGTCAAGATGCAGGTGCATAGGCTCCATCTGCAGCTGAGCAGATGGTGATGACAGATACCCTCCTGAGTGTGACTTTCAGCCTTGATACTTAGGTAAATATTAGCAAGTTTATTGAATTTAATTTATTAAATTTCATTTTTGAAATGCAAGATTAACTAATTTAGTTTGATGATTTTAATAAAATTTCAGGGTCATAGCATTGATGCAGTTTTCAGTGCTTCTCCACCTGCATATTACACTAGATCATCTACTGTCGGGGTATGTAACTAGTAAACAATTATAAATATTACATGTGAATAGCATCATTATATGAATGGTATTCTAATATCTGATTTTGGATGTTGAATAGGTTAATATTAGAGATTTCACGGCAACACCTGCCAGCAGTGGTGGACTTCAAAGCTTCACAGAGGTAATAAAATAAATAGTTTAATGAATGAATTGTACTTACTAGATTTTTGTATGTGACTTGTGTGCTTTATTGTGTGTACTTCCATGTTTAGAAGAACGTGTGTGTATGTTAGGAGCCATGATTTGCATCACTATTATAGTTTTCGTAATTGAATAATGTTGTTTTATTTCCAGATGATGCAGGCTGCGGAGACACCTCCCGATGTTCAAAGGGCAATGGAGCATGGTGTGACCTCTGCGATTCATAGCTCCATGGCATTGATAGGGGTATGAGGCAGATTAGTAAATTTCAATTTACATTCATTGTTATAGTTGTTTATTTTTGAAAAATCAAAAGATTATTGATTCGAAGTTTAATTTCTATTTGGATGGTTTCTATAGGACATGACATCACCACGGCCTATTCCTACTATTGAGGCAAGTGAGGAGACAGATTATATGGTAGCAGTAAGTGATTATTTTGTTAAATGTTTCATTTTTTATAACATGTAATTTCTATATATTAATGTTTATACTTTTTATTGTAATAGCTAAAGATGCAGGAAGAACGAAATAGGAGGAGCAGCCCTCGAGTTCGTAGTAGACCACCCACATACGCATATCCATCCCCTAGAAGATCAAAGGCTACTCATGATCTATTCTCTTCACCAGCCAGAGGGGAATGACTTTTTATTGTGTTCCTTTGTTGTATGCCTATATGGCATTTGTGAACATATATTTTGTATTGCATATAGTTGACATTGTATGCCTATATGGCATTCTTGTAAGCCTATATGGCTATTTTGTATATATGTTATACTTATATCGACAGATATTGATGTATGCCTATATGGATATTTAGTTAATACAATTCTTTTTTATTGATGGCGTCCATACTTTTATTATAAATCCACGTTTGAATGGATATTTGTAGATAGCTACTTCAAATATTTAAAGTCCAATTGTATTACATAGAATGTTTGTTGATACAATAAGCTAGCTATTGTTATTCAAGTATCACCTAAACCTCATTTTGGAACTAAAAGATAAAAGTTGTATTTAAAAAAAAATGAATCATCATGTTGAACAAAAAATATTAATATTCTTTATGAATTGCTCAATTAAAAATATTTAAATGAGTATGCTGATCCATATTCTTTATTAGTTGGTCAATTGAAAATATTTCTTAATTTCTTGTTATTATACCATATTGGGATGCAAAGAGTATGTTTGTTGTTTTGAATAAGATAGTCAAAATCATATGCTTATGAGCACCTGATAACCATTGTGGTTATTAAATGTAATTCCTCTTACATCTAAGGCGAGGTTATGAGATTATATTGAGTCTTACCTAATTTTAGTATGCAACATAACATTGGGGCTATAGGCTTCCATAAGTCATACCTCAGGGATTTTTAGTTTTAGGCACAAATTTGCTTTAAGACCTTAGGGGCATTTCTCTACTTGCACAATCTCAAATCTCCGCCTAGAACTCAAGGCGCCTTTCATCATCCAAACAACCTCAAAATTGCACCTTGATATTGAAAGGATGTTTCAAAGTATAAAGGAGGGCCCCTTAAGGGAGGCTTCATCTTGATTATCAAAGTTGATCAAACACATCAAACTAATCATCATACCTCTAGGCGCATTTTTGCCTCTCTCTAAACTATCCATTTTGGTGCCTTGATGCAAAGTGAAGTCTAAACTTAATGAAGATTGCGCCTAGAAAGATATCACCTTGGATATGCACCTAGAGTCATCGTAGATCATCCATTTGCACCTAAGGGTCAATATAACATAATATAACTTAGGAAAACTTTGAAAATTATCAAAAGAAGCCTAGGCGCCTTTTCTTGTCTCCACCATCCATTTTGGGCACCTAGAGGAAAATGAACTTCAAATCACTTCCAACTATAGCGCCTAGTGCAAGAACCTTCAAAATGACTAAATCTTACCAAAGGAAGTCTAGGTGCCTATTGTCACTTGGATTATCATGAATGAGCACCTAAGTGGAAGGAGAATAAGCATCTTGTATGGAGGCGCACTTTTGTGTCTAAATAACCTCATTTTGGCACCTTAAAGGAAGATGTTCTAAATTCTAAGATCTAGCGCCTAAGTGTAAAATGGTCTCCTATAGGTTTGAAAAACTGATTGAAGCCATCAAATTGCCAAGAAATGAGCTAAGTATACTAAGGCACCTTTTCTTGTCTAAACTATCCATTTTGGCGCCTAGGAGGAAGGAGATTCAACATCATGAATCAAGGCACCCTTTGCCATCAAAACAACCTCACATTGACGCCTTGGAGGAAATCAACTTAAAACTTGCACCGTGGAGCAGGACGAAAGTTACACCCCTTTGCAACTTTACACTGCCTCCTTCTGATGATTTTTGGGGTAGCAAAAAACCTTTCACCATGGGCAAATGCCTCAGAGATACAAAAAATTGAGAGAGGTTATTGTAGAGGCACTCTACATGATCGTGTTGCCTCAGATGGAATTTTTCTAAGTGACATGGTTTTTTGAGATCTCGTCAAAGATTGCTACCTTTTGCACTTTGGACTCTTCAGGGATATCGTCAGTACAATGTAGCTCAGACTGTTTCGACATGTTTGGGTGAAAAAGAGGACCATGCCTAGCATAAATGTACCCATCTAGATGCGTTGGAATACTCAGTTCGGTTGCATCAAGAGCAGGATGAAAGTTACACCCCTTTGCAACTTTACACTGCTTGCTGACGATTTTTGGGGCAGTAGAAAACCTTTCACCATGGGCAAATGCCTCAGAGATATAAAAAACCGAGAGAGGTTATTGTAGAGGCACTCTACGTGATCATGTTTCCTCAAATGAAATGTTTCTTAGTGACACATTTTTTTAGTAACATCTTGTCAAAGATTGCTACCTTTTTACACTTTGAACTCTTCAGGGATATCGTCGGTACAATGTAGCTCGGACTGTTTCGACATGTTTGGGTGAAAAATAGGACCATGCCTAGTGTAAATGTACCCATCTAGATGTGTTGGAATAATCAGTTTGGTTCATTAGGAGCAGGACAAAAGTTACACCCCTTTGCAACTTTACACTGCCTCCTTCTGACGATTTTTGGGGCAGCAAAAAACCTTTCACCACAGGTAAATGCCTCAGAAATATAAAAAAATGAGAGAGGTTATTGTAGAGGCACTCTACATGATCATGTTTCTTTAGATAGAATGTTTCTAAGTGACATAGTTTTTGAGTAACATCTTATCAAAGATTGCTACCTTTTTACACTTTGGACTCTTCAGGGATATCGTCAGTACAATGTAGCTCAGACTGTTTCGACATGTTTGGGTGCAAAACAGGACCATGCCTAGCGTAAATATACCCATCCAAATGCATTGGAACTATCAGTTTGGTCACATCAAGAGAAGGACGAAAGTTACACCCCTTTGCAACTTTACACTACCTCCTTCTGACAATTTTTGAGGTAACAGAAAACCTTTCACCACGGGCAAATGCCTTAGAGATATAAAAAATTGAGAGATTTTATTGTAGAGGCACTCTACATTATCGTGTTGCCTTAGACGGAATGTTTCTAAGTGATACAGTTTTCTAGTAACATCTCGTCAAAGATTGTTGCCTTTTTGCACTTTGGACTCTTCAGGGATATCGTCGATACAATGTAGATTGGATTGTTTTGACATGTTTGGGTGAAAAATAGGACCATGCCTAGCGTAAATGTACCCATATAGACACGTTGGAACTATCAGTTTGATCACATCAAGAGCAAGACACCAAAAATGCAAAAGTTGCTTTGTGCAACTTGACAACATTGACACTTTTTTGCAACATGACTCAAAGACTCAAACTGACCCCAAATGACTCAAAGTGACTTAAAAAGAAATTAAATGGTCTTAGAAGACCTTATTACATACAATTGACTCAATCAAAACAAAATTTTAGTTTTTGACCCCTCTTGGAGGCATGACAACCTAAGTGCCCCTGCACCATTAGTGCAACTGAAGGACTATGGTGGTGGCATGAAAATAAAGTGAGTTGACATTCATTTGCATCTAGTTTGGCATCTTGAAACAATTCTAGAGTAGAGTAAGACTCATTTTTTGGAAAATAGTTTAAGAAACCCTTATCTAGGGTTTTGGTAAGAATCATGCATTTTTTGGCCATTCCACTAATTTGATTCACTTTTGATCAGTGGAATGGGTTGGAGTAGGTCTATTCTAGTATGCTATGATGAGTTTTTGGCAAGAAATCTGAGGAGAAGAATATTTTCTTTGAGGAAACCTAACAAAACCATGTGTTAGGTGATGTGTAGAGACATAGAGAAGAAACCATAGAGGCATTTTTGGGAACAACGGATTGTAGGAGGACAAAACCAACAAAATTAATAGCTTTGGCCTAAATACTAAGTGCTCAAGTCATTGGTTGAGTTCTGTATGTGAATTTAGGGGGGTCTCTTTGTATTTTAGGCCTAATTGGGGCTCTAGGGTATTGAGAGGAGTTATAGGTTAGGGTATATCGTCTAAAACAACCTATACCCAGTTTTGGATATGTGATAGGGAGTCCAAAAGGGTATCTATTGATTGTCCAAGTTCTGTGTTTGAAGATCTGTATCAAAAGTTATTAGGATTGTTCTCTTTTTATAGGGCTACAAGCCATTTCTTGGGTTTGTGAAGGAAGTGTTAATCCTGAGTTTGGTCTGCCTTTGGCAATGATTGGAATGGGTCCCATAGCATCTAAAATCATCTTTTCTATGAAGAATTTAGAGTCTCTAACTGTTGTTCCCACTTTTGTATAATGATCATGAAATTTGGGCTTTAGAGCATAAGGAAACCTTGTCTAGTTTGCCATCCTCCAACTATCCCATTGCCTCTACATCACAATTAGAGACACCTATTATCTAGTTAGAAACTAAGACACCTAGAGACACCTATATTTTATACATCACCTAGATTTTATACATTATTCTTAGGATCAACTTCATCCATCACTTAGGTCTAACCCCATGAAGCATAACATGATGATGTAAAAATGTGTATGTGTAAAAGTGCAGCAAGAAATAAAAAAAGACAAACCTTACAAATTAATGTGCATACTTACAACTCAATGTAACATGACTTTACAAAATTAATGTGAATACTTACAAATTAATCCAGTGAACCATCTGGGTCTGCTCTACTCTTTATTGTGTCAAGTATTGCTTCATGGTCAGACTCATGCACCTTACACAAGATTTTGTTCAAAAGTCTACCCCGATACTATATCAAATGAACATTGGATGCCATGACAAGGTTCAAGTAATGAAGAATATTTTGATGCATGTCAAAGTCCTAAAACAACCAAACATTAACACTCTTATGTGGGTACCTTCTAAGCCATGTTTCAGTAATAACCACTGAGCTTGTAGGCTATTCGATGTTTTCTCCATCTATAAGTGGGGCCTCTAATTTCTTTTTGGCCTCAACATAATAGCATAAGTAATAATATATTCCCTCTTCATTATCTTCATCTGCAATAACTGCATATATGTGCCCTGCATTGATATAGCTAGCAAATTAGATGAAATTAGTCAACATTACAAAAACACTACAAAGTAA
The DNA here is from genome assembly GCA_027924645.1 of Cunninghamia lanceolata. Classification (NCBI taxonomy): domain Eukaryota; kingdom Viridiplantae; phylum Streptophyta; class Pinopsida; order Cupressales; family Cupressaceae; genus Cunninghamia; species Cunninghamia lanceolata. The sequence goes on from BSBN01000913.1 coordinate 3,320,227, forward strand.
GATGACATTAGGAATTTCAAAAACTATGCAAATAGATATATTACTTGGTTGAACTAGATCTGATATGTGGTCAAAGTCAACTGATGATTCCATCTGTGTTAGTTCCAGTGCCGTTGAGGGTCGATAAGTGTCAAGTGGGCTAAGATAACTTAACTGCAATTCGTCAACCCACTCCTTTGACTTGCACTCATCCCAGGCTTGAATTGTATAGAAAGAACAAAAGCATGACATCTTTTGCATATGGATACTGCATGAACCTGCAATTGAGCTTCTGAAAGAGTGCATCTCATTTGATCTTGTCAGTGTACAATAGTCCTCATATGGTGCAATGTTAGTATCATCTATCAACCAAAAAAATCTATGAACTGAAGACTTACCTTGATTACCTGGACCCATGGAAGCATTACAGCACTCGACAATCAATTTTGCATCTATCAACTTTGCATTGTCTTTATACTTTAACTCTTCTCATGCTATGGCTCTTTTGATACATGCTCCTGCACCATCTGTTGGCAAGAGACACTATATGGATTCATGGTTGTTGTCATTGATGGCAACTAAGGTCATCCCACATATCCGCAAGTCATAATGTGTCTCTACCGGAAGTCAGAATAAAGAATGTTGTGGTCCGGTGAAGAAGAACAGAGCATGTGGCAAGGTCCGGCAGATTGGTCTGGATCTCTCAGAGGAAGTGTCTTGGTGCAGTGCGGATTTGGGGAAGTCAAGAGGACTACCTTGAGTGGTATATTCCAAGGATTTAGCCTCCGGTGATGGACAAGGAAAAAGATATGAATGGTTGAGTACCGGATTCCTGAGAGACAGTGAAAACAGAGGAAGAACTGACTGGTAGAGTATCAGACTGCTTTCCGGATGTGTTACTGTTGATGACAGAGGTTGTGAAGGCATGAATCATGTTTGGCCGACATGATTAATGATATCTACAAGTATATGCTTGATCCGCATTGCTTGATGAGGAAGGATTCAGCCGACAGAATGAGAGTTTGTAAGAAACTAGACTGTTCCGGATGCCGACTAGAAAAGTGATGAAATCACTTTTGCGGATATATATATAGAGGATGGATTTAGTTGTGAAGGGTGTGATGGTGTGGAGACATATGCGAATAAGTCCAGATAAGAGCAGAGGTAGCAAAAAGGATCCGGTATGTGAAAGATAGCAGAATAAAGAACAGAGGAAAGATGAAGTGCAGCAGATCAGTGTACTGAGCCTAACCGGAACTGAACTCCAGCATATGCAGATGCTTCCAATCAGTTCAAGACTGTGATTCTCATCACTTTGTAGACAGTGTGTCTTCTTGTAGGCAGTGGGCCTCTTGTGAGCAGTGTGCTCGGGCAGTGAGCCCTAATTGGCAAGTGCCATTTTTGTAATTTCCTATTCTTCTAACAGAGAATAATTTTGGGTTAATCACCCCGTGGTTTTCTCCCTTAACAGGGTTTCCACGTCAAAAATACTGTGTCATGTGTTTCTTATTTCATGGTTAATGTTTTTGTGTTTGATTTTATGCTGCATCAATTAAAAGGAAAGTTCAATAAGGGAAATAATTAGGATAACTGATTCACCCCCCCCCCCTCTCAGTTATCAACAATTGGTATCAGAGCTAAGTTCCTCCTTATAGAGCCTAACAGCTTGAGGAAGATCTGGGATTTCAAATGGATGCATATGGTTTAAGGGAGCAACTCAAGACTGCTCTTGAGGATCTTGAACAGTCAAATTCTGAAGTCAGTGAATTAAAGGAAAGACTCAAACAGGCTGATGAATTCATGAGAGAATTAAAAGACAAATTAAGTCTCTCTATGAAAAAGAGAAAGGAGCTGCTTCAACAGTTGGCAAGACAAAGTGAAGAAAGCAATACAAATGAGGAATTGACTGAGCAAACCAAGTTATGTGAAAAGTTATCAAAAGAAGTCATTATGTTAAGACATGAAATGGAATCAGGAACTATAAAGTTTACTCAAGAGATTGAAGAAAAAAGAAAAGCTGAAGACAATCTAAGACAATCTCTTAAAGAAAAATTAGAAGAATGCCACCAGATGGACAGGATTATCAGACATCTTGAATCTGATCTTGAAGATGCCAAAGATAATGAAGGAAAACTTGAGGATCAAATTGCCTCTCTCAAAAGAGACCTTCAAACAGCAAATGAATATAAAGAGAAATTCAAGATAAGTTCTGCTCAACTTGAAGTTCTTCTTGGAAGTCAAAAGAGGACAGATGACAAGTATGGTTTGGGATATGAGAAAGGAGAAAGTTCCGGATCCGGTCAGAAGAATCTTGGATCAGAAAATCCAAGGAACAGGCCTAGAAGACCTCCGGTAAGACAGCCAAATGCTCAAAGATATCCATCCTTCAATGGATACTGCCACAGCTGCAACCACTTTGGTCACAAAGCTGATCAGTGCAGAATGAGAATGAATCAGATCAATTCATCCTTCTCCGGACAGTGCTTCAACTGCAAAAGGTATGGACACAAATCCCATGAATGCAGAATTATGCAAGTAAACAAATCATTCAAAGGTAGATGCTTCACATGCAATAGAATAGGTCATAGGGCTAATCAATGCAGATCAAGAGGATATCAGTCAAATATGCAAAGAAATGTTATTTGCCAAATCTACAATAGGTCCGGTCATAATGCTAAAATCTGCAGAAACAAGAATCAGGACAAAAGAGGTCCGGTGTATAATCAGAATCAAGACAAGGGTAAACAAAAGATGAATGCGGATGAGGTTAGGAATCAGATGAGCAAGATTTGGGTGAAGAAAAGTTTAGAGAATGTAGAGGTTGGATCCGCACCAGACTCTGGTGCTGATATTTCTTCCGGAAATTAAAAGGTGAGCTCAGGCTCAGGGGGAGACTCAAAGAAAATCTTGTTCCCCCAGCCAAACAAGTGGTGCCGGATGTGGCACAAGATGCGGATCAAAGGGTTTGTAGATATGAGTCTTGAGATACTTCAGTCAAGTTTTCAGAGGTCCGCATGGAGTTATGAAGAAGCTGTGATCGATCAAATAAGACCTGTTCAGGGAGATGCTCCGGTATGATAAAGGATTACAAAAAGGTCCGGAAAGATCTGGAAATGCACTATCTTGTTCTGCGGATTGGACAGAGTGTTTGGGATGATCTTGTAATATGTTACCTCGATTTATTCATGATTGAAAGATCTGAATGATATCCACAGATCAGGACTAATCCGGGATACTCCAAGCTATCCAGACAAGGCAAACTGGAATGATGTAGGTGAAGCATTTATTGCAGACAGATATTAGGGTTCGCGGAGCAATTTAAGGGATTTCTCAAAGGTCATTTGCTCATTCTGCACTTGAGAAGAAGCGAAAAGTGGAGCTTTGCAACAAGGTTCATCAAGCACACCAAGGATCTCCTGCCGAAGTTATTGCATAAAGAAATCAATCCAACCACTCCGTGCAAACCGAAGGCGCATAAGGTATTCTCTGTTTTTCATTACCTCACTGCAAATCTTTGAAGAATGGCTACTCCAAACATAGTTAAGATCTCTGATAGACCTCGCCCCTCATTCAAGAAACATCCCTACAAATCATTGGAGGTAGACCCACTAGGAGCCTTCTCTAGTGTTCCTCACGGAGTTTTACACACCGAAGACATTAGGGTTTACATACATGCAAACATTGAGGAATTTGGGGAATTCAAATTAAGAGACCTCTATCACAAGCAGCTGATAGACAATGCTTTTGAGCTTAAACCAGAGTATACCGATATTCAGAAGAAATAATTTGAGCAATTTATTCATTTCCCCTGCTTTGAAGAAGATGAATGGGTCCGGTATGTACTGAGCAGGATGCATGACAACTTTCTATGGCTAGATAGACCCTGCAAGATCACAAAAGAGGCAATTAGAGCAGTAACTGGTCTATACTCTTCCGGAGGGGTACCTATCCTCAAATCTGTCAAGAACAACATTGTAACTGAGGCCACCGGATCAAAATTTGACAAGAGGGCAATGACCATTGAAGATATTTCGGATCCGGATATCAAATATGCATCAATGATAATAGGATACAAGATCTATCACTCCAACAGGGAGAATTCTGTATCCGGAACTGCAGTATACACTGCCTTTGAAATGCTAAGAAAGAATGCAGAATATGACCTCTGCGAACTACTGCTAAGCCAATTGATGGAAAATATACAGAAAATCAAGAAGGATAAGAAGAATTCCTTCAAGTATGGTACTCTTATTGTATGTCTATTCTTCTACTTCATGAATGAGCTACCCGGAACAAGTGGATGGGTATGGCAGAATGACAAACCTGTTGCAGTCCAGATAAGAGACTACTTGCATGGACTTGGGGATGCAAAAGCGAGAAATTCAGCTCTATGGGGATACTTCAAAAACTTTCAGAGCATGATGCAAGCAAGAGAGAGAATTCCCCAGTCTCTTGTTGAAAAATACAAAGACTCAGTGTGCTTTATGGTTGACACTGATCAGTGCCTAATGGAGGCAGTAGAGCCAAGGACTGTCTGGATCATGCCCATGGGGTATGAAGTGGATGAATAGATAGTGGAGCTGCATGTTCAACACATGCTAAGTCAGCCCAAAGATCCTAAGGCAGAAAGGTTTGGAACCTTTGAGGAGCTGAGTGTAAAAATACATGTAGAACTCAGGGAACCTGAGATCAAAAGAAAGGTGAGAAAAGAAGTAGAGCACATTGCTCAAGGCCTAGGCATCTCAAAGGAGGCACTTGATGCCAGCCGGGAAAAGAGGAGGAAGGCTGAGGAAGAAGAGAAAAGTAAAGAAAGTGCTCCGGTTGAAGCTCCCACCCGGACCAGATCATCAAAGAGACCTGCACCTCCCACAACCAAAAGTTCAAAACCGGAAGTCCAGGCATCCGGTAAGAGATCCAAGACAAAAGCCACAAGGGCTTATGGAAGCCAAAAGGATGAAGAGGAAACAGAATCAGATGAGGGAGTAAAAGAATTAAAGAAACAGAAGAAGAAAGGATCCGGTAAGCCCTCCACAGGCCAAGACAAAGATGAAATGGCAGAAGGATCTGTTGAAAAGCCCACTCTGTCTCTAGAGAGCATAATCAAGTCGGTCACGGTGGATGGAAACCTTCAACCAATGACTGAATCATATGATGACTTCAGTGAGGCCGACCAAAAGACTCTGCAGGAGGCCACAGTAAAATATCTTAACATATATAATAAGGCTTTCATTGAAATAATATCTCTTATTCCTAAAAGCCTAGAAAAGGAATTGGAAGTAAGAAAGAATAATGCTCATGCTAAAGATCTTGAGATCCGGGAGCAGATAGCTATTCAGCTATATCCTCAAATTGATCCCAAGACAATGAACATTATCTTCAAGGACTGCAAAGATGAGTTCAGAAGCAAAGCCAGGATGAATCAACTCATGCTTGGTGAGACTGACAAAGTGGCCCAAGAAACAGAAGAGATCCTCCGGAAGGCCTTCAAAAGGTTCAATCTTCCTGTTGTAGAGGATTTAGGTACAGAAACAGCTGAGGACTTGGGACCCTCTGCTCCAGAAGAAGTGGCCCATGAACAAGCTAGCATCTCTCCTCCAGTTTCCCCTACAGTCTCCGGATCCAAAGAAGAAGAGCAATTACAGGAGAAGGAAGCAGTGGTGAAAGACAAAGAGGTTGACAGTTCTAAGACTGCAGAAGAAAAGAAACATCTGTCTCCGGCAAGAGACACTGCACAAACTGTTCAACAATTTTTGAGTAAAGAAACTTTAGAGATTGATGAACCGGAGCTTCTAAAAGGCCCATTTGATTTTGACTCTCTCTCTCCGGTACAAACAATGAAGATAGCTTCATTTGCAAATGCCAAGGCAAATGAAAAGCTCCTGAAGTCTCATATGGAAGACTGTGAGTTGATAGAGGCTGCTTTCGGAGTACTTGTAAAGATTATGCCATCAATCCAAATAGATCCGACAGCCTCCACTTCCGGTAATCTAAAAACCTTAGTCAGCAGTGTTGATACACATTTTGACTCTCTAGAAAAATCAGCTGAAGAAAAGGTCCGGAAGGAATTTTTGGATAAGAGATTTTCAGAGATATTAGAATTAATCTCTAAAGATAGGAAGATTGTAAGCATTGGAATAAAGAGCTTAGAGAATGCTCTTAAGGATGGCGGTGACATCTATAAATTTTGTATATCCTGGTCAAAGGCAACAGCAGCATTTGACAAGAAAATAAAAGAGGAATAGGATAAGCTACAAAGCTTATCTCAAAGTTTTGATCCTCTCTCTTCCTCTATAATAAATCAAGAATGTCAGACTATTGCAGTCTTGAATGAAATAAAGAATCTTGAGAAGGAAAGGAAGAACATCACCAACCGGATGGGAGAACTTAGAAGGATTATAATCCCTAAGTTGGAAACTATGCATGAGGCCATCAGTGATGCTCAGACCACCGCCCAAACAAAAGATCCGACAGATCTCAAGCGGGCAGAAGCTTTTGCATTTTTGCTAAGTGGTCACATTTCAATTTTGGACAGAATGAAGCAAAGTTGGGCTACAGAAATGATCCAATTGCAGACATCCTTTGCAGACATTCTTCAGTACATGTGAGTATGTAAATATGCGGCTATATAGAGAAAATTTTTGAAAATTTTGGTGTGCGGACCCTACCCTTTGCCATTGATGTCAAAGGGGGAGTGAGGAGCAGTGAAAAATGAGGGATCCAACTAAGGGGGAGTTCCGGAAATTGTATATAAGGACAGAGCATCAGCAAAGGGGGAGCATAGTGAAAACACTTAGTCATTTTTCACTAAGTGTTGCCATCAATGCCAAAGGGGGAGATTGTTGGCAAGAGACACTATATGGATTCATGGTTGTTGTCATTGATGGCAACTAAGGTCATCCCACATATCCGCAAGTCATAATGTGTCTCTACCGGAAGTCAGAATAAAGAATGTTGTGGTTCGGTGAAGAAGAACAGAGCATGTGGCAAGGTCCGACAGATTGGTCCGGATCTCTCAGAGGAAGTGTCTTGGTGCAGTGCGGATTTGGGGAAGTCAAGAGGACTACCTTGAGTGGTATATTCCAAGGATTTAGCCTCCGGTGATGGACAAGGAAAAAGATATGAATGGTTGAGTACCGGATTCCTGAGAGACAGTGAAAACAGAGGAAGAACTGACTGGCAGAGTATCAGACTGCTTTCCGGATGTGTTACTGTTGATGACAGAGGTTGTGAAGGCATGAATCATGTTTGGCTGACATGATTAATGATATCTACAAGTATATGCTTGATCCGCATTGCTTGATGAGGAAGGATTCAGCCGACAGAATGAGAGTTTGTAAGAAACTAGACTGTTCCGGATGCCGACTAGAAAAGTGATGAAATCACTTTTGCGGATATATATAGAGGATGGATTTAGTTGTGAAGGGTGTGATGGTGTGGAGACATATGCGAATAAGTCCAGATAAGAGCAGAGGTAGCAAAAAGGATCTGGTATGTGAAAGATAGCAGAATAAAGAACAGAGGAAAGATGAAGTGCAGCAGATCAGTGTACTGAGCCTAACCGGAACTGAACTCCAGCATATGCAGATGCTTCCAATCAGTTCAAGACTGTGATTCTCATCACTTTGTAGATAGTGTGTCTTCTTGTAGGCAGTGGGCCTCTTGTGAGCAGTGTGCTCGGGCAGTGAGCCCTAATTAGCAAGTGCCATTTTTGTAATTTCCTATTCTTCTAACAGAGAATAATTTTGGGTTAATCACCCCGTGGTTTTCTCCCTTAACAGGGTTTCCACGTCAAAAATACTGTGTCATGTGTTTCTTATTTCATGGTTAATGTTTTTGTGTTTGATTTTATGCTGCATCAATTAAAAGGAAAGTTCAATAAGGGAAATAATTAGGATAACTGATTCACCCCCCCCCTCTCAGTTATCAACACCATCATGCTCCCCCTTTCCATGCCCGGCCTCACAAAAGTTTCACATATGCTGAATACCTGTAAAATTATGCCTCCTACTCAGCCAATAGAAATTCTATGAGATCTTGAATTGTGACGCATAGTTATCCGACCATATGATATGTTGACTGAATGATATGCCCCTTCTAGCCAAATCATTGTAGAACACCTGAAAGGAACCTTGCATGAACTCTGTAGAATGCGTGCAATCATCACTAATATAGAAATTATACTCCCTTATGATCTTTTTGTCATCCTCTGTACTATCATTCGCATGGATGAATGTGATGTGCACAAATATAAAAACTTATGTGGAGTTGTAATATTGTGATTACATCTCACGTTGTGGCTATAGACTATAGTTCTCTGCAAAGTCGATGACTAAAACAATGCTACCAACTGGAAATGTATCCTTGCATAACTTTAATTGCAAGTCCAACCATCAAGCTCTATGGGCATGTCTTGCATACTCATACACTATGCTATCACGAAATATAGGCATAAACTGATACACTGGAATCTTTTCAATTACCAATTCACACCTCTTTGCTTTTTTACCATCTTTTGTATTGTATGCCACTATTTTATACTTGCCAAACTCTACTAGTTCATTTCCAACCACATGTGTTCTTTTCATATGTTCACATATTGGCAAATGTTGCAAGCCACCGCAACGATGACATGTGCCATCCAAGCATAATTTCTTGTAGAATATTTGACCTTCCTCTCTTTCACATAAAATTCTTAATATGAAATCTCTTGAAGATGTTGGTGGGGCACGTATGGCACAACCCTACAAAACATTGTTAGTATGCATATCTAAACATATAGACCTATAAACATCAAAATGGTTAGAAAACTCAATATGTAATCTACAACAAGTAGTGCGTGTGTGATTTATCTTGACATAGAAATGTTTTAACATTTCAAAATATCTTTGAAAATTTTTAATTTGAGGATACTTCTCTAGGAATTTACCATAAAACTGTGTTTGAGTCTCATCCAAAAAATGCTTTGGATGTGGCTCATGGTTCTGACTACCAATTCTCCTTCTTAGCACATCCCTTTGATTCGAAGATACCCTTGTGTTATTCTTCCAAAAGTCTTCAATTAGTGATCTCAATGCTTCAAGAATTGGTTTATCTTTTTGTGGTAGTCTCCCTGAGAATGCCCATAATTCATTGGCATTAGTGTCTTCAATTATTTGGTGTCTTCCAATGGCTCTTGATAAAGTTTTCCTATTAATACTCAATTCTTGACTCGTCTTTTTAATGAGATGAGCTTTCCTCGTTTGACTACTTACTATAGTCGATGTAATCACATGCCGTGTTGCCTTACTATCTTTTGTGTGTGAGGTGTTACCCACACTGTCATACGCACTCATTAGATTCTTGAAAATAGATTTTTCACTTGAAGCGTCTGATGTTCTCAACCCAAGAATCTTCATGATGGACCTATACTTTATACTTCGCATCATTTCAAGGAATAGTTTACATCTTGCATTCTCATTTAACTTTTCAAAGAACAATCTCCAAATCTTATGAGCATATCTTCTACAAGTGCATTTTGGAATCTTACCTTCCATTGGTTGCAAAATATTCTCATCAATATCAATCAAATACTTTAGCTTTCTATGCAAAATTCTAGGTGGTGTTAAGTTAGATAAATTCATCTCAACATTAGGAATTTCATCAATATTTAAATGAGATGGGCTAGATGGCATACCTTTGATCGAAGATGGAATAGATGACATACCTTGAGGTTGAGGTGGGAACGATGGCGTACCTCCTTCATCACATGTGAGTGATGATGTACTCTCAACTTGAGATGTGGTAGATGGTGTCCCTACATGTTGACTTGTAGTAGAGGACATGTCTCCAACTATGGTATTCAAATCTCTCGTAGCACAAAGTTTTTGCATTCGTTCTCTTTGTGCCACCAATACCATATCTCTTTGTGATAGTTGTGGTTCCTCTTCAATTGGCATGTCTTCATTTATCATGTCCAATTTCCTCTTCTCACAAAGTTTCCTCATAGCCACTGCTTTCTTTGCATTCTTAGCTTCTATCTCTTCTTGTCTTGGTTTAATTCTTGATCTTTTCCTCGGCATGACAGAGAATTTGTCTGTACCATGATAAAGAGACCAATATTAGTTCCTAAGAAATGAATCCATACAAATAACTAAAATATATGTCATTCAACCCTTCATAGTAAATATACATACAATCATCATGTAAGAGAGTAAATGTCACTCAACCAAAATAGGTACAAAGCATACAAAGCAAATTATTGCAGCCATGAAAAGAGTACATGGGATTTCATGCTTGAAAAGGTTGAGGCAGACCCAATTTGACATGTTTGTTTTTACTAGGGCTACTAGGATTTGGAATTGAGAAGGTGTTTTGTTGGTACTAGGGATACTAGAATTTTGGTGGCTTGTGAAGGAATAGACAACAATTGTTGTGTCATGTGCATGTACAAATCATCATGAATAGGTGCATAAGGAATGTCCTAGCCCAAGATATGTGCATACAAATCATCATGTCATGTGCATACGTGTATGATCTTGGCAGCTATTCATTTGTATTTTAACTTGTTAATATGACAAGATAATAGTGGGATTGTATTTTTATTATGTTGTAAGGATTTATTCTTGTATAGTTTGGCATCATGGTATGTTAAGGTCTGTTTATTACACATAATTATTAAAGAGCCCAAGTGTAGAAAATATACATGGCATCATGTGAGATTGTAGGCTACTTTCTTGATTGGGAATGTGTCTATTTTAAACATGTATGATAAAGCATGATAAAGTAATTCAAATATTATTAAGGAAAATGTAAAGAACATGCATGTAAAGACTTGACATACCTAAAAAATGAAGATTTGAATGGAGAGAGTACCCAATTATGTAGTGTTTTTTTCTTCTTGTATCAAACTCCTCAACAATTTGAGTTTTTCACCACTTGCTTCCTTTTCAATGTTAAATTGAATAACACTCAAATATAATTACAACAACAATACTATTAACCAATCTATAATGTTAAATTCCTAAAATTGAATCACAATTAACATTACAACACTACAAAAATTGAAACTTGAATAGATATATATCAAACTTGGTGTGAAAACTATGTTATTTCCTCCTTCTCAAGTTGGCAAAGAAGAAAAGGTGGTGGAAAGATCATGCAAAGGTGGTAGAATGTGTAAAATGTGCATGTGAACTTCCCAACATCATGAAAGCACTTCTTTTTTGTCAGAGCACGTGCATAATCAGCATGAAAATAGAGCATGTGGGCCTGGAACATGAGAGTCAACACTTTTTTACCGTTTCTATAACAAGAAAAAATGCGAACGCATTTTAACGCACTCACGTTTTGTCCTGCTATAGATTGATCCATAAATATTTGTGCCTATCTCACCTTCGATAGCACCTTTACAATATCTCACCTCTGGTTCCATTAGCTCATGTTCTATATCTCACTTATCTCTCCCCTTCACCTCTCTATCTCTCCCCTCTCTATGTCTCTCAGTCGCTCCTTGTCTACCTCAACCCTAAACCCTATCCCTAAACCCTAATCCCTTAACCCTCAACTCTAATCCCTCATCCCTAAACCCTAAACACTATCCCTATTCCTAAACCCTCAACGAGCTCGATACTATACCTTAAACCCTAATCCCTTATCTCTAAACCCTCCAACCCTATCCCTAATACTTATACCCTTGACACTCTACTTTAACCCTAATCCCTCAACCCTCAAACCTTAATGTACTCAACCCTCAACGTCAAACCCTAATCCCTCAACCCTATCCCTAAACCCTAAACCCTAAAGCCTCAACCCTTAACCCTCAACGTCAAATCCTAATCCCTCAACCCTTAACTATAATCCCTAAACCCTAAACCCTATCCCTAAACCCTAAACACTATCCCTATTCCTAAACCATCAACAGGCTTCATACTATAGCTTAAACCCTAATCCCTTAGCCCTAAACCCTCCAACCCTATCCCTAATCCTTATACCCTCGACACTTTACTTTAACCCTAATCCGTCGACCCTCAACCCTATCCCTAAACCCTTGACCCTTGAACCTCAACCCTCAACCCTCAAAGTCAAACCCTAATCCCTCAACCCTTAACTCTAATCCCTCAACCATCAACCCTATCCTTAAACCCTAAACCCTAAAGCCTTAACCCTTGACCCTCAACGTCAAATCTTAATCCTTCAACCCTTCACTCTAATCCCTCAACCCTAAACCCTATCTCTAAACCCTCAACACTATACCTTAAAACCTAATCCCTCAACCCTCAACCCTAAACCCTAATCTCTCAACCATCAACCCTCAACCCTAATCTGACATCCCTTAACTCTAATCTCTTATCCCTAAACCCTAAATGCTATCCCTATTCCTAAACCCTCAAAGGGCTCGATACTATACCTTAAACCCTAATCCCTTATACCTAAACCCTCCAACCCTATCCTGAATCGTTATACCCTTGACGTCAAACCCTAATCCCTCAATCCTTAACTCTGATCCCTCGACCCTTAACCCTTAAAACTTGAACCCTAAAACCTATCCCTACACACTTGACACTCGACACTATATCTTAAACCCTAATCCCTTAACCCTCATCCCTAAAGCCTCAAGCCTAAATCCTTAAACCTTCAATGCTAAACCCTATCCCTAATCCCTCTACCCTTGACACTCTTCTTTAACCCTAATCCCTTGACCATCAACCCTATCCCTAAACCCTCAACCCTCAACCCTTAACCCTCAACCCTCAACTCTCAACAGTAAACCCTAATTCATCAACCCTAAACCCTAATCCCTCAAACCTAAACCCTATCCCTAAACCATCAACCCTCAACACTATACCTTAAACCCTAATCCTTATCCCTCAACCCTTAACCCTTAAAACTTAAACCCTATCCCTGCACCCTCAACACTTGACACTATATCTTAAGCCTTAAACCCTCATCCTTGAAGCCTCAACCCTCAATCCTTAAACCTTCAACCCTAAACCCTATCCATAATCCCTCTACCCTCGACACTCTAACCCTAACCTCAACATTAAATACTAATCTGTCAACCCTAAACCTTATCCCTAAACCCTCAAGCCTCAACACTATACCTTAAACCCTAATCCATAAAACCTAAAACCTAATCCCTCAACCCTCAACCCTAATCCCTCAACTGTTGATCCTCGAACCTCAACCCTCAACCCTCAACGTCAAACCCTAATCCCTCAACCCTTAACTCTAATCCCTCGACCCTCAACCCTATCAATAAACCCTAAATCCTAAAGCCTCAACCCTCAACCCTCAACGTCAAATCCTAATCCCTCAACCCTTCACTCTAATCCCTCAACCCTAAACCTTATCCCTAAACCCTCAACAATATACCTTAAAACCTAATCCCTCAACCCTCAACCCTAAACCATATCCCTAAACCCTAATCCCTCAACCCTCAACCCTAATCCGTCATCCCTCAACTCTAATCTCTTATCCCTAAACCCTAAATGCTATCCCTATTCCTAAACCCTCAATGGGCTCGATACTATACCTTAAACCTTAATCCCTTATCCCTAATCCTTATACCCTTGATGTCAAACCCTAATCCTTCAACCCTTAACTCTGATCCCTCGACCCTTAACCCTTAAAAATTGAACCCTAAAGCCTATCCCTATACGCTCAACACTCTACACTATATCTTAAACCCTAATCCTTTAACCCTCATCCCTAAAGCCTCAACCCTAAATCCATAAAACTTCAACCCTAAACCCTATCCCTAATCCCTCTACCCTCAACACTCTTCTTTAACCCTAATCCCTTGACCATCAACCCTATCCCTAAACCCTAAACCCTCAACCATCAACCCTCAACCCTCAACTCTCAACATTAAACCCTAATTCATCAACCCTAAACCCTAATCCCTCAAACCTAAACCCTATCCCTAAACCATCGACCCTCAACACTATACCTTAAACCATAATCCCTATCCCTCAACCCTTAACCCTTAAAACTTAAACCCTATCCCTGGACCCTCAACACTTGACACTATATCTTAAGCCTTAAACCCTCATCCCTAAAGCCTCAACCCTCAATCCTTAAACCTTCAACCCTAAACCCTATCCCTAATCCCTCTACCCTTGACACTCTAACCCTAACCTCGACATTAAACGCTAATTCGTCAACCCTAAACCCTATTCCTAAACCCTCAACCCTCAACACTATACCTTAAACCCTAATCCATCAACCCTAAAACCTAATCCCTCAACCCTCAACACTATACCTTAAACCCTAATCCATCAACTCTAAAACCTAATCTCTCAACCCTCAACCCTCGACACTATACCTTAAACCCTAATCCCTCAACCCTCGACCCTAATCCCTCAACCCTCGACCCTCGAACCTCAACCCTCAGCCCTCAACGTCAAACCCTAATCCCTCAACCCTTAACTCTAATCCCTCAACCCTCAACCCTATCCCTAAACCCTAAACACTAAAGCCTCAACCCTCAACCCTCAACCTTATCCCTAAACCCTAATCCCTCAACCCTCAACCCTAAACCTTATCCCTAAACCGTAATCCCTCAACCCTAATCCATCATCCCTCAACTCTAATCTCTTATCCCTAAACCCTAAATGCTATCCCTATTCCTACACCCTCAATGGGCTCGATACTATACCTTAAACCCTAATCCCTTATCCCTAAACCCTCCAACCCTATCCCTAATCCTTATACCATTGACGTCAAACCCTAATCCATCAACCCTTAACTCTGATCCCTTGACCATTAACCCTTAAAACTTGAACCCTGAAACCTATCCCTACACGCTCAACACTCGACACTATATCTTAAACCCTAATCCCTTAACCCTCATCCCTAAAACCTCAACCCTAAATCCTTAAACCTTCAACCCTAAACCCTATCCCTAATCCCTCTACCCTTGACACTGGTGCAGGAGCACCTCAAAACATAACGAATCTAAAAGATTCCCTTACATATTCTATTTTGTCCAAATGTCAATTAACCGAGTAATCTTAAGTTTATATGTGTCAAGAAAGATTAAAAAGAATGTAACTGAACTATTTGGTATTTTAATCGGTGGTTGTTGGTGGTTCACCTTCCACCACGTGTGCAACTATCCATATAGGTGTCTTTAAAATAGCTAAAGTCTGTATTTATTAGGAGTAGACAGTCGGATTAAGAAAAGGAAGAGAAGAAAGAATCGATCTGTTTTGTATAATTCTGGGAAAGAGGAATAAATAGATTTGGTGTTTTGGTGTAATCACAGGGATTTAGTTTGGGGTCATTCCACTGGTGGCTTTCTGTGAAATCAGTGGAATGACCTCCGTGTATTTAGTTAGTTTTCTGTTCTGTTAAATTTTAGTTGTTTTCTGTGTGATTGTTCAGTTTCAGGGTGTGGAGAAAGTTAATGGCGTGAATTTTGGGTTGTGTTCATGTGGTTCGTTGAACATACAAGCATTGTGTATATCACTAATGTATGAGAAAAAGCATTTCATGTATATCCTGCATTTGTATGTTGGAACAGTTTGTGTATATACTACATTTGTATGAGGAAGCATTCTATGTGTATCCGTCAATTGTATATCATTGTTGCATGAACGAATGTGCATTTCATAATATGCAAGGAATGACTGGTAATAACGGTAAGGAGAACTGGCAATAGGATGTCAAGAAATGTATGTATGTGTGAAGGTACATTGGCGTAAGTATCATTATCGGAGGAAAAGATTAAAGTCTGGCCGAAGAAGTAAAGTTTGTCTGACGGTTGAACCGGTTCAATGGATTCAAAAGGTTCATCGGTTCAATGAGTTCATTTGGTTCAATGGGTTCAGAGGTTCCTTTGGTTCGCCAGTTCAGCCACTCCTGTAGCTCGATATATGGTGTTGTTTTAGTTCAACTGTTGCTTCAATGGTTCAACCACTACGGTGGTTCAATATATTTCAATCTTTTAATCTTTTTTTTTATGTTTCCGCTGTTTGCTCTGCATCAAATTGGTATCAAAGCTAGTGAAAGCTCTGGGCAGATGTGTTCTATATTTTATTTTCTAAAGGCAGATGAAGAGTTAAAGTTTTGTTGGTGACCATTTTTGAAGACAGAGATTGATGAAGGTATTTTGAAGGCTAATAGAGTGTTAGACTGTTGCAGGTGTTTGTTCCATCTAGCTACAGAAGGAGGTTTCTGAGGTTGTGTGTGTGGGCAGACAAGATGAGGTCTGTCATGACCATTCTCTAATAGAGATTAGGCTGGATAAGGGTGAAGAGAGAAGCCACTGAGGAGAGAGTGGTAGGTGCATCACCAAAATTTGTTGTTGGATGAGATGGATGGTTTGGTGAGTTGGTGTTGTGAAGCAGTGAGAGATGGATACTTGACTGAAGAAGTACTTGGGGTTGCAGCCTGAAGAGTACTCCACTGATGGGAGTAGAAGGAGCCTGAATGTGCTCTGAAGATGATGGTCGTTTGATTTTGTTGGTTGGTTGGTCACCATTCTATTAATCTAAAGATTGAAAGCTTGAAGTTGAAGAAAGAAGAAGCCAGACAGATGTAAAAGAAGGAAGTTTTTGTGTTTGCAGGTACATTTCCAAGAGACTTGAAAATTTTGTTGGTTGGTTGTATGGTGTAGGAGCACCTCAAAACATAACGAATCTGAAAGATTCCCTTACATATTCTATTTTTTCCAAATGTCATTAGCCGAGTAATCTTAAGTTTATACGTATCAAGAAAGATTAAAAAGAATGTAACCGAACTATTTGGTATTTTAATCGGTGGTTGTTGGTGGTTCACCTTCCACCACATGTGCAACTGTCTAGATAGGTGTCTTTAAAATAGCTAAAGTCTATATTTATTAGGAGGAGTAGATAGTTGGATTAAGAAAAGGAAGAGAAGAAAGAATCGATCTGTTTTGTATAATTCTAGGAAAGAGGAATAAATAGATTGGGTGTTTTGGTGTAATCGCAGGGATGTAGTTTGGGGTCATTCCACTGGTGGATTTCTGTGAAATTAGTGGAATGACCTCCGTGTATTTAGTTAGTTTTTTGTTTTGTTAAATTTTAGTTGTTTTCTGTGTGATTGTTCAGTTTCAGGGTGTGGAGAAAGTTAATGGTGTGAATTTTGGGTTGTGTTCATGTGGTTCACTGAACATACAAGCATTGTGTATATCACTAATGTATGAGAAAAAGCATTTCATGTATATCTTGCATTTGTATGTTGGAATAGTTTGTGTATATACTGCATTTGTATGAGGAAGCATTATGTGTGTATCTGTCAATTGTATATCGTTGTTGCATGAACAAATGTGCATTTCATAATATGCAAGGAATGACTGGTAATAATGGTAAGGAGAACTAGCAATAGGAGGTCAAGAAATGTATGTATGTGTGAAGGTACATCAGCGTAAGTATCATTATCAGAGGAAAAGATTAAAGTCTGGCCGAAGAAGTAAAGTCTAGACGATGGTTGAACCGATGGTTGAACTGGTTCAATGGATTCAAAAGGTTCATCGATTCAATGAGTTCATTTGGTTTAATGGGTTCAGAGGTTCCTTTGGTTCGTTGGTTCAGCCACTCTTGTAGCTTGATATATGGTGTTGTTTTAGTTCAACTGTTGGTTCAATGGTTCAACCACTACAGTGGTTCAATATATTTCAATCTTTTAATCTATTTTTTTATGTTTCCGCTGCTCGCTCTACATCAGACACTCTTCTTTAACCCTAATCCCTTGACCATCAACCCTATCCCTAAACCATCAACCCTCAACCCTCAACCCTCAACTCTCAACATTAAACCCTAATTCATCAACCCTAAACCCTAATCCCTCAAACCTAAACCCTATCACTAAACCATCAACCCTCAACACTATAACTTAAACCCTAATCCCTATCCCTCAACCCTTAACCCTTAAAACATAAACCCTGTGCCTGCACCCTCAACACTTGACACTATATCTTAAGCCTTAAACCCTCATCCCTAAAGCCTCAACCCTCAATCCTTAAACCTTCAACCCTAAACCCTATCCCTAATCCCTCTACCCTTGACACTCTAACCCTAACCTTGACATTAAATGCTAATCCGTCAACCCTAAACCCTAATCCGTCAACCCTAAACCCTCAACCCTCAACACTATACCTTAAACCCTAATCCATCAACCCTAAAACCTAATCCCTCAACCCTCAACCCTAAACACTATCAATAAACCATCAACCCTTGACACTATACCTTAAACCCTAATCCCTCAACCCTCAACCCTAATCCCTCAACCCTCGACCCTTGAACCTCAACACTCAACCCTCAATGTCAAACCCTAATCCCTCAACCCTTAACTCTAATCCCTCGACCCTCAACCCTATCCCTAAACCCTAGTGCCTCAACCCTCAACCCTCAATGTCAAATCCTAGTCCCTCAACCCTTCACTCTAATCCCTCAACACTAAACCCTCAACAATATACCTTAAACCTTAATCCCTCAACCCTCAACCCTAAACCTTATCCCTAAACCCTAATCCCTCAACCCTCAACACTCAACACTAATCCATCATCCCTCAACTCTAATCTCTTATCCCTAAACCCTAAATGCTATCCCTATTCCTAAACCCTCAACAGGCTCGATACTATACCTTAAACCCTAATCCCTTATTCCTAAACCCTCCAGCCCTATCCCTAATCCTTATACCCTTGACATCAAACCCTAATCCCTCAACCCTTAACTCTGATCCCTCGACCCTTAACCCTTAAAACTTGAACCCTAAAACCTATCCTTACACACTTGACACTTGACACTATATCTTAAACCCTAATCCCTTAACCCTCATCCCTAAAGCCTTAACCCTAAATAACCTTCAACCCTAAACCCTATCCCTAATCCCTCTACCCTCGAAACTCTTCATTAACCCTAATCCCTTGACCATCAACCCTATCCCTAAACCCTCAACCCTCAACCCTCAACTCTCAACATTAAACCCTAATTCATCAACCCTAAACCCTAATCCCTCAAACCTAAACCCTATCCCTAAACCATCAACCCTCAACACTATACCTTAAATTCTCAACCCTAAACCCTATCCCTAATCCCTCTACCCTCAACACTCTACCTTAACCCTAGTCCCTCAACCCTTAACCCTAAACACTATCCCTAAAGCCTCAACCCTAAACCCTAATCCCTCAAGGTCCTAAACTCTAATCCCTTATCCCTAAACTTTAAATCCTATCCCTAAACCCTCGACCCTCAACCTTAAACCTTAATTAATCAATCCTTATCCACCCCTCTCCTCCCCTATTTGGCTCACTCCCATCTCTACCCTCCTCTACCCTCGACACTATACATACATACATATAGGCATAAAACATACATACATGATTAATAACCTTGAACATAAAAAAATTTAAGGGGAACACAATGTGAGCGCGTTATAACGTGCTTGTGTTATTTAAATCATGACAAACAACACAAACTTTTGCAGAGAAGGGAAAATGCAAAGCAAACAATAACGTGAGCGCATTATAACGCGCTCACATTATGTTTTTCTTTGGGAAGCCCAAGCCTTGGGCTTGGGATTTGCTTTGGATTTCCAACCCAAAGGCTTGGAGTGCCTTTTCAACATCCACAGATGTGTTTTCCATATTCTTCAAGATTTCACATAATTTTGTTTGTGCTAACCCTCAGATTTGCACGTGTTTCAAGGTCGAACAAATCTAACACCTGGGTAATGTTAGGCTTTCTCTTAGCTATTTGACGATGTGATTTTTTTCACATTTTAACAATACTAAGCCTTTCATCTTTAATTTCTTTTGTTTGTGTGTCCGTTTTTGGGCAAAAACCATTGTTTGGTCTTTTTTTCATTGTAAATTAACTATTCATTGAAATTTCAAAAAAATTACATATTTAGAAACTAGACTCCATTCTACGCATATTAAAAAAATAAAAAAATGATTTTCAATTAGTTTTCAAAATTTATAGGGGTAGCACAGCCAAAATTCTATTTTTTAGGATGTGTCCACTTTGAAAATTAGTAAAAAGTCAAATATTCATCAAAAAATTATCACAAAAATCAGGCATAAACTACATGCTATTAGCTAATTTCTCACTGAAGCGATTTTAAAAATACCAAAAAAAAGTTGACCTTTTGAGGGAGCCACAAAACATGTTATGTTGTATTTTTTTGACAAAAACAACACCAATTTCTATGGCTCCCTCTTTTGAACCCCTTAATCTATGTCATTTTCAAAAAAAATAATAGTTTAGAAAGTAGACTCGGAGCACTACGAACATTGTTTTGGTTGCATCTCCAAATTTTGAGTGTAACTATGCTCAATTTCTCATCCAAGGCCAGTATTTCCTGATTTTAGAAAAAAAAAGTGGCCGCTTAAGACCCCTTTTTCGCCCCCCATCTTCTTGCACTTACCCAATAGCTACACTCAAAATTTGAAGATGCAACAAAAACAAGAGTTGTAGTGCTCCGAATCTAGTTTCTAAACTACTATTTTTTTCCAAAAATAGTTGAGTTAAGGGGTTTAAAAAGGAGGAGCACACAAATTGGTCCTATTTTTCTCAAGAAAACATAACATAGCATCTGGTGTGCTCCCCCTAAAATGTTCAGTTTTTTAGTATTTCAAAAATTGATTTAGTGAGAAATTAGCTAACACCATGTAGTTTATCCGTGATTTTTTTGATATTTTTTTCATGAATATTTGATTTTTTACTAAGTTTCAAAGTGGACACATCTTGAAAAAATAGAAAATTGAGCGTGCTTCCCCCTAAATTTTTTGAAAACTAATCAAAAATCATTTTTTTTTAATACATGTAAAAAGGAGTCTAGTTTCTAAAAATGTAACTTATTTCAAATTTCAATGAATAGTTAACAAAAAAATTATAAATACTACAATGGTTTTTGACAAAAAATGGATACACTGATAGAAGAAATTAAAGATGAAACCCTTAACTTACTCAAAATGTGAAAAAAAATATATGGTTAGATAGCTAATAGAGAGCTTAAGATTATGGTGGTATTTTTTTTTACTTTTCATTGGAAAAAGTGTCATCCTAATGGGGAGCATGCTCCAGATTATCTCAAAATTTTGCTAAAAACTAGAAAAAACATGTCTAAGCATGCTTTAGCATAATGTGAGTGTGTTATAATGCACTCACGTTATGTGAAATTCATAACATGAGTGTGTTATAATGTGCTCGCGTTATGCTGAGCAAAATTGGCTTTACACATGCTAATTGTATTTGTTTGAAAGTTCCTAAAGCCTTTTCAACAAATCCATTTTTTGCATATCTTACAATCATTGCATTCCATTACAGAACATCTCTTTGAGGTGTCACATCAGTCAATTGACATGTCTCAAGTCTATGCTTCCACACTTTACATATATGTCTACAAGGGCAGCTACACTTCCTACCGTCTCTCTCACTCTCTACTTCCCTCCCCTCTCTACCTCCTACCCTCTCTCTAACTCTTTGCTTTGCTCCTGTCTCTACCTCCTACCTTCTTTCTCACTCTCTTCTTCCCTCCCCTCTCTACCTTCTACCCTCTCTCTTACTCTCTACTTCCCTCCCTTGTCTACCTCCTACCCTCTTTCTGAGTCTCTGCTTCCCTCACCTCTCTACTATTGAATTTCAGGAACACTGAGAGGGGGGGTGAATTAGTGTTCTAAAAATATTTTCATGTACTTTAACTGTCAACCATTTTCCAAAATTAATTAAACAAAAGCACAACATGCATATGAACATCAACCATAAAAACATGACACATGGACACCAAGATTTTTACATGGAAAACCCAAAAAGGGAAAAACCATGGAGAGGATTAGCTCTCAAATATATATTCTATCTTTACAAATAATGATGTTTAAGCTTGGTCACTCCACGAGCCTGGAACATGCTGGCTCATTGCCATGAGGCACAACTAGGTTTAGCAGGCTCACTACCTCAACTCGAAACCTAGAAAGATTACAATGAGGGTTGTTAAACAATATTGGAGGCTCACTGCAGGCTCACTCCCTTGACGAAGAAAAATTCACTGCCAAATACAAATCAAATAGTATATGAAAAGGAATATTGCGGGAGCATCTATCAGTATGCCAAAGTGCAGCAACTAAATTATGAATCCCAAGTCTTCATTATCATTGATCTATATCACTTCTATGCTATTATCTTATTCACGTCAATCACCCTACACACACTTTCCACAACTGAAATTCATTGACTTTATATATCCGCATCATGATTTGATCCACGATCAGGTCGACATCCAAGAAGTGAAAAATGTACATAGGAAGGTGTAGCTTGTCAGCTCAATCCAATGCACTATATGTTATGCGAACCAAAATCTTTACCCAAATGTGTTCATATATGTCATCTGTAATCATTCAATCACTTAAATAGATCCTTCACATATTATCTCTTCTCTGCTCAATCATTTATCATACTGGTCGGCTTGTTCCTTAAGAGCATGCTTAGCGGGTTCATCTGTAGATTTACATCATTTACTTCGGATCACAAAACACTTCCAAAATCATATCAAGGACTCTTCACACATTCCCAAACTCACCCTTAGAACCACAAGGCATGATATCATCTTGCGAAGAATTGTGGACCATTAGAACTCAAACTTTGTTTCTGTCAAACTCTATGAAACACTGTACCGACACTCAGTAACTTGTGACTATCCTTCTGGTGGACTTTAGATCTCCCAACTCTTGAATTAAACACTTCATATAAGTGTTTATAACACCTCAAAACTACATAACAAAATACTCACTTGCGAAGGAATGCGGACCATTACGATGTGCCCTGTTCATTTTCTCCACTATACATCTATTGACCCAGACTTAAATAATTCTTCCAAATGACTTCTGGAGGAAGTTAGGACTTAATCTCTGGAGCATGAAACCACCAAGAAATAACCAACACCATACCTAAACCGCATCTACAAGTCTTCAAATGTGGAGGCATACTGATTCACTTTCTGTCCCTTACTCAGAATACTTCCCATACTTAGCCATTTTGGGCTTTTGGACCAAAATACTTTATGCCTTGTTACCAATTCAATGTTGTCTACCAGAGTAAAGTCTCTTTATCATGCTAATGGATTCTATTGACCTTGTTGGAATCAATGATAACATGCAATTCCATACTGGAGCAGTGTCTCTTGCCAACAATCTCCCCCTTTGGCATTGATGGCAACACTTAGTGCAAAATGCTTGACTACTCCCCCTTACTATATACACTTTGTTTTCCTAGTCCTCTTGAGATGTTTATCCATTTTTCATTGATCTTCTTCTCCCCCTTTGACATCAATGGAAAAGGCTATGATCCAAAACCCAAAATTTCCAAAAACTCCAAAAATTGTGTACTCTGCCGCATATTTACAAATGCAATCTTAATCTTTATATTACATGTGTTTGAGAATGTCATTGAATATGTTCTTAATCTATGCCCACTCAACATCCCAACCTTTCTAGGCATTATCCAAAATTTGAATGTGTCTAATGTAAAGAAAACCTAAGGCTTTTGCCTTTTTGAGGTTAGAAGGTGTGTCTGTTTGTATAGCTACCCTAGCCTCTGTGACAAGATTTGTCATTGAGTCCAATTTAGGGCAGACTAGTCTCCTTAGTTGTCCCATTCTACTTTTTATTTGATATGTTTGATTTATTAAGTCAGTTAGGTTTGAAAGGAAGCTAGGTGTGCGAAAATTGCTTCCTACACTAATCTAATGAGAAGAGATGTATACAAATTCAACTTTAATTCTTACAAATACAGCAACATAGAACATCTAACAGAGATATTGCAGCAATACACATACACACAGAAAGTAGACAGAAGAGAGACAAGATATATGTGGGGAAAACCCTTAGGGGTGAAAAACCCCACACTCCAAAACACAGCTCAATGTATTACAGTAAACAATAACAGATTACAATACAGTTTCAGAGCCAATGCTCTTTCAGGAGTCTTCAAATGTCAAATCTGGAGATATTTCGGCAGCATAATAGTACTTGTACCAAAGTTATATATCTCCCATCCAAGCACCTATTTATATAGAGATTACAAGGCAAATATGGAACCTTCTAAAGATGGGCGTCCATCTTGAACTCATGCCCCAAAATCCATGCCTAAGGACACTTGTCCAACATCCCATCACAAAGTGGGTGCCTGGTCCCAAGATAGGTTATGACAGATGCTCTTACATACCTTACAACTGTCATAGAATCCGTCATAAATGACAGTACTTATAGCTATAAGAGAATCTGTCATACACTGACTAAAAATATCATATTCCTCTTACAACATGTCATAACCTCCCTTGACTGCCCAAAGATGTCTTTCTCTCATGCAAAGATACTCACCAACACTTGTCATTAATTAAAAGTCGTTTGAGGTTTTGGGTGTGTTGCCCCCGAGCCCCCACGAGGGTGCTGCCCCTCGACCCCGCCCTGTATCGCGATAAGGAGTGCGCCAGGGGCACTGCCCCTAGACCCCGCAAGGGGCTACGCCCCTTGACCTCGTCTTGGGGGCACTACCCCCAAACCCCCGTTAATTATTCAAGGGGAAAATTACAGCTACCAAAGTCACCAAAATTTACCTTGCTGCATAGACACAAGGTGCTTACTATGCCAACTCAACATGGGATAAATAAATACAACATTAGGAATTTGCAAAGGTTGAGACACCTTAATTCCCAACATTCTCCCGCTTGTCGAACACCTTGCAAGGGCCAAAAGAAATGACAAGATTTAACTACTAGGGTCCAAGAGGCCCATAGACTCCGAACACCATCTGAACTTCTCTGTGCCCACTGGTTTTGTCAATGCATCTATAACATTCTTTAAAGTATCTACGTTCTCCAAATTTACCTTTCCATCCTCAACCATGTCTTGCACGAAGTGAAACTGAACATCAATGTGCTTTGTTCTAGCATGGAAAGTTGGATTCTTTGCAAGGCAAATTGTATTCTGATTGTCACAACTGATCGTGATCTGACTTGCATCAACACCAATATCTGAACACAATCTTTTAAGCCAAATGGCTTCCTTACAAGCATGAGTTGCTACCATATACTCAGCTTTTGTCATGGACAAAGCAACAACAGGTTGTCGCTTACTCATCCAACTAATAGCACCACCAAACAGTGTAAACACATAAGCACTGGTGGATCTCCTGCTGTCAATTTCACCTGCCCAATCTGAATCCACAAATCCACGAATGTCAATGGAATGCGGAGGTTCTGTAACATTACCATGATAGCAAATGGAATAATCAGAAGTACCCCTCAAATATCTGAACACTCACTTAACTGCATCCCAATGAACCCGTCCAGGATTAGCCATAAATTGACTAAGGATTCCCACTGCTTAGGCAATGTCTGGTCTTGTGCAGACCATAGCATACATCAAACTACCAACAGCACTAGCATAAGGTACTCTGCTCATGTCCTCCACCTCACTAGGAGATTTTGGACAATCCTCAATAGACTACTTTGTCCCCAAAGAAACGGGAACACACAACGGTCTACAATTTGCCATGCTGAATTTGTCCAACAAGGTCTTCACATACTTACTCTAGCTTAACCAAAGTTTTTTGTTGGCTCTGTCTCTTCTGATTTCCATTCCTAGAATGTACCTGCCTACCCCTAAATATTTCATTTCAAACTGTGTTGACAACTGAGATTTAAAATCATAAATCATATTCTTACCCCTCCAAATGAGCAGCATATCATCAACATACAGTGCAACAATGAGAATATGATCACCATCAAATTTATAATACAAACAGTGATCTGATTTCGATCTCACAAATCCAATTGACAACACAAAGGCATCAAACTTCAAGTACCATCTCCTAGGGGATTGCTTCAAACCATACAAAGACTTTTTAAGTTTACAAACCAAATTTTCTTTACCTTTCACCATGTAATGCTCTGGCTATGACATGTAGATTTCTTCCTCCAACTCACCATGAAGGAAAGTTGTCTTCACATCCATCTGTTCTACCTCCAAGTCATAAGCTGCTGCGAGAGACAACAGGAATTGAATGGATGTCAGCTTTGTAACGGGAGAGAAGATCTCACCATAATCTATACCCTCCACTTGTGAATACCCCTTCTCAACCAATCTGACCTTATACTTCTCAACACTGCCATCTGCACCAAATTTCTTCTTGAACACCCATTTGCATCCAACAGTTTTCCATCCAGGAGGCAAAGGCACCAAGTCCCAAGTTTGATTCTTTTCCAAAGAAGCCATTTCATCCTCCATGGCCTCCTTCTAGGAACTTGCATCTTTCATGTCCATAGCCTCTGATACAGTTCTAGGTTCATTACTGTTAGTAACCAAAGCATAAGCACAACTAGAATCAAGCAATGTAAAACCAAACCTTTCAAGTTGCTTTCTTATCCGTGTAGACCTCCTCAAGAGCTGAGGTTGAGGTTCAACTTCTTCATCTAAGATTTCAGAGCTGCTAGAGCTCTCCTCATCATCAGGTCCAACATTGTCTTTTTGTTCAATCTTCTCAGGGGTAGTAGGAAACTGAACAACATCCTCTTTCTTTACTCTTTCTTCTGGCTGCAAAACAATGGAAGAAGGTGTAAGCTCTCTGAAGATGACACTTCTGCTATACAACAATTTTTCAGCCACAGGGTCCCAAAGCTTGTATCCTTTCACACCGACACCATAGCCAATGAAGATACACTTAACAACCTTGTTCTCCAATTTTGACCGCTTCTCCCTAGGCACATATGCATATGCCTCACAACCAAAAACACGAAGATGCCTTATTCAAGGCTTTCTACCAGACCACACCTCCATGGGTGTCTTACCAACAAGAGCTAAGGTAGGAGATCTATTTACCAGATAGAAACTAGTGGCAACAGCTTCAGCCAAAACTTTTGTTTTAGGCCAGCTCCACTAAGCATACTCCTAGCCTTCTCCATCAGTGTCCTATTCATCCTCTCTGCAACTCCATTTTGTTGTGGGGTGTATGGAGTTGTTTTATGTCATTCAATCCCAAGTTCCTTGCAATACTTATCAAATTCTGTAGAACAGAACTCACCACCGTTGTCAATTCTCAAACATTTAATCTTTTTACCAGTTTGATTTTCAGTAAAGGCCTTAAACTCCTTAAACTTGCTATAGACATCAGATTTTCTTCTGAGAAAATAAATCCATGTCCTTCTACTGTAATCATCTATAAAAGATACAAAATATACAGACTTTGATAATGAAGGAACATTAACAGGACCAAACACATCAAAATGAATAAGGTCCAGCACACCAGAAGACTTATGAGAACTCGAGTAAAACTGAACACAGTTTTGTTTTTCATAAATGCAATCTTCGCAAAAGTCAAACTCAAGATTACAATCATCTAACCCCTTAATGAGGTTCTTATTTTTCAAGGTACACAGACCATTCTCAACAATGTGGCCAAATCTCTTATGCCATAACATTGTCTTTTCAGCAGGAAGTTTAACTTCTAAAGCACGATTACAACCATCAAGACTAGAAACAATAGATTTCTTCACTGCTCATGTAGATGGTGGGGATGAAGTGACTGCTGCCCTCTTCCTTGAGTTAGAAGAACTATTGCATTGTGAAATGAATGCTTCCAGCTGAAACAGAGTACCTCTCCGAGTACCCATAGAAGCACCATAGTTCCTCTAGTCATCTTGCATCCTTCTTTCAAAAAGACAACCTGCACACCTGCATCATTCAAACTACTTACAGAAAGCAGGTTCCGTGCTAAGCCTGGGATGTGCATAACCTTAGAGATCCCATTCACTCGACCATCAGGGAATCGGATAGAGACTCTTCCATGACCAACAATTTTTAGATGAGAGTCGTCACCTAGATACACCTTTCCACCATCGAACTCCTCATACTTAGTGAACCAGTCTCGATGCAAGGTCATGTGGAATGATACACCAGAGTCGATCAGCCACACATCATTAGATGCATGGGTTGCCAGGGTTGCGATGAAAACATCACCGTCATCTTGTGACTTATTAGAATCTAAATCAGGAGCTTTCTTCTTCTTCTTCTTCTCCTCTTTGCATTCCTTTCGAAAATGCCTGGTTTTTCCATAGTTCCAACAAAGAGCCTTGGACTTTCCAGGAGATTTGGATCTCCCATAGGATTTGGATCTACCCTTCTCAGCTTTCTTGTCCTTCTTCCTTTTCTCCTTGGGTCTTCCATGAACTACAAGGGCCTCTTTGGCTGCCTCAGAAGATTTTCTCCACATCTCTTTAGAAAACAACGAAGAAACCACTTCTTCCATTTTGAATGTGGATGTGGTGCTTCCGATTGCCATGACAAGATGATCCCATGAGTCCAGTAGAGAACAAAGCAGGGTCATACACCGATCCTCCTCCTCCATCTTTACACCAATAAATGTCAATTGTGCAACCAGCATGTTGAAAGCATTCATATGTTCAATAACAGATCCTTTGTCCTCCATTCAAAGAGAATACAACTTCTTTCTCAGAAAAAGTTTATTAACCAGGGATTTTGCTTGATACACATCTCCTAACTTCTTCCAAAGTAGTTTTGCAGTAGTCTCCTCATGGACATTTAACAACACAGAATCAGAAAGACTAAGTCTTATGAGACCCTTAGCCTTCCGATCCTTGAGATCCCACTCATCTTGTGACATTGCAGCTGGTTTAGTTCCATTAACACTTTCCCAAAGGTCTTGGTCAACAAGCATGTCTTCCATCTGGAGCTTCCACAGCTCGAAATTACTACCTTTGAACTTCTCCACTTCAAACCTTCCTGATGTGCTTGCCATCTCCTTTCTGCAATAGAAATCAGAATACTCTACGTAGACTCCCACTCAACCTAAAATTAGCTCAAAAAACCCTTACCCAACAACTAGGACCAAAGGTGATCAAGCTCTGATACCAACTGAAAGGAAGCTAGGTGTGCAAAAATCACTTCCTACACTAATCTAATGAGAAGAGATGTATGCAAATTCAACTTTAATTCTTACAACTACAGCAACATAGAACATCTAACAGAGATATTGCAGCAATACACATACACACAGAAAGTAGACAGAAGAGAGAGACAAGATATATGTGGGGAAAACCCTTACGGGTGAAAAACCCCACACTCCAAAACACAGCTCAAATGTATTACAGTAAACAATAATAGATTACAATACAGTTTCAGAGCCAATGCTCTTTCAGGAGTCTTTGAATGTCAAATCTGGAGATATTTCGATAGCATAACAGTACTTGTACCAAAGTTATCTATCTCCCATCCAAGCACCTATTTATATAGAGATTACAAGGCAAATATGGAACCTTCTAGAGATGGGCATCCATCTTGGACTCATGCCCGAAAACCCACGCCTAAGGACACTTGTCCAACATCCCATCACAAAGTGGGTGCCTGGTCCCAAGATAGGTTATGACAGATGCTCTTACACACCTTACAGTTGTCATAGAATCTGTCATAACTGACAACACTTACAGCTGTAAGAGAATCTATCATACACTGACTAAAAATATCATATTCCTCTTACAACATGTCATAACCTCCCTTGACCGCCCAAAGATGCCTTTCTCTCATGTAAAGATACTCACCGACACTTGTCATTAATTAAAAGTTGGTTGAGGTTTTGGGGGTGTTTCCCCCAAGCCCCCACGAGGGCGCTACCCCTCGACCCCACCCTATACCACGACAGGGAGTGCACCAGGGGAATTGCCCCTGGACACTGCAAGGGACTACGCCCCTTGACCCTATCTTGGGCGTGCTGCCCCCAAACCCCCGTTAATTATTCAAGGGGAAAACCGTGGCTACCAAAGTCACCAAAATTTACCCTGCTGCATATACACAAGGTGCTGACTATGCCAACTCAACATGGGATAAATAAATACAACATTAGGACTTTGCAAAGGTTGAGACACCTTAATTCCCAACAAGGTCATTGTGAATGCTAATGACTTCTGCTTCTTTATTTCTTACTGACTCTATTACTGGATCAAATTTCTCAGAAATGTCCATTAGTTTCTGTTCCAGCTCTTTGATCTTTTCTTCAATCTCCTAAGCATCTTTTGGCTAGGATAGACAAAATTTGTACACATCTCTAGCTTCTTTCACAGCTATTTGAATGTTGGCTATTGTATTATCTAACAAAATTTTATCATTGGCTATCATTGTCTTTAATTCTTTCAACCTTTTTTCATCAAATTCTTGCCTTACCTTTGTTTCTGTAGATTTTTTAAAAGATTCAAAATGTTTGCTTACCGAATTGATGAGTCCTTTTAGTTGGTTGTTTGAGGGCAAAGAGATGTCCTTCTGATAAGATGGAATCATATTTTCTAAAATGCTAGATAAGTCATTTATGAGCTCACTATCATCAATGTGAGACTTCAACATTTCCTCTTGAGCCTTTGCCTGAACAATTGTAACCCACTTAAACTTATGTGTTGGTGACATTGTATCCAGATTTATTGGACCATGTAGAAACTCTAGCTCATCCAAATCTTGTTTTCTTTTCTCCAACAATTCTTTTACAGGCTCAGCAGTGTCTCTTGCTATGATAGAGACTTCTTCTTTGTGGCTTTCCTCCAGACCATCTCGATCCATATTTGTATCCTCCTCTTGTTTCAATGGAGGAAATTTTGAGACTTATTCTTCCTCAATCTTTTCCTTGTCAATGTCATCCTTAGCTTGATGTACCAGAGAGGATCCTATTTTAGAATCATTAGCAAGTGCTTCTTTCTCCTCAAACATTTTGTCATCTTTATTTGTTTCTTGCCCTAAGTTTACTTCCAGAGCAGAGTTATTAGCAACATCATTTTCTTCATAGACACATGCGGTGGGAAGATTATGTTGCTTCAGAGCTTCCAAGATAATCTCTTCTATTTCTTTCACCACCTTATCCACTTTGCCCATCATTGACAAATTCATCATTGTTTTAGTTCTGAATTGATCCTTGGTCTCCTTGGAGATCAAGTCTTCTTCTAAAGTGATTTCTGGACATAGTCTAGTCAACACATGTTTTCTCAAATCAATATCATTAGCTCTAGCAGTCTCCTTTCTGATGCTCAAAATATTTTCTAATCTTTCAGGGAGATTAGAGATGATCTCAATAAGGGCCTTGTTAAAGATGTTTAGATATTTCACAGTGGATTCTTCCAAGCTTCTTTTCTCAACATCACTATATCCATCATAGTGCTCAATCATTGGCTTTAAATTCCCATCCACCGTGACAGCTTTTATTACATTGATCTTTTGTAACCATGAAACAAATGGTATCCTTATACTTCTTAACAATTTCCCTAGGAATTCTTTCTCTAGACTGCATCATGCTTTGGAAATTTTTGAAGTACCCCCATAGGGCTGTATTTTTCTCATCAACACTTCCAATGCTATTTAGATGGTTTCTAATTTGAATAGCTACTGGTTTACTACTTAACCAAATCAAATTCTTCATGTTTGGTAGCTCATTCATAAAATAAAAGAATAAATAGATGACCAACGTACCATATTTGAAGGGATAATTCTTTATTTCCTTTGTTTTTCTTAAATTTTCTATTAATTGATTTAGCAACAGCTCACATAAGTCATAATCAACATTATCCTTTATCATCTGATAGGCAGTATAGATTGTTGTCCCTGAAACAAAGTTCTCCTAGTTGGAGAAATAGATCCTGTTGAATTCCACCAAAAATCTCTGTATTGGATTCCAACACCATCCTTTTGGCTGGGGGATTTAGATTTTCAACATTTCTCCCCCTGAGCCAGAGCTCTCAATTCACTCCTCGGAGAAAGTATTTGCTTTGGATACTGGTGTGAGTCAATCTCTGACTTCAATTACTTCCTTATTGATCCATACCTTGTCCATTTCTTTCTTGGTTTCAACCGGATCAATTCTTCATTTTTCTTTATCATTTCTCTGCTATGTTTTCCTTTCTTTAGAATAGTGATTTCTCTTCACATTCTTGCTTATGCAAAATCTTGCAATATGTCTAGATTTGTTGCAATTAAAGCACACCACATTCTTTTGACCTTGATTCCTTTTGTTTATTTGATTTGATATGTATTGATTAGCCATATGACCAAATCTATTGCATGCAAAACACTTTCCATTGAATGATTTATTGTTCATTGTATTATGAAAACCATCTCTTACTGAACTTCTACATTCATTTAATATGTGTCCCATTTTATAGCATGCATTGCACCTAATAGAATTCTGACTCACTTTGCTTCTGCATGCAACTACTTTATGACCAATTTTATTGCAAGTGAAGCATTTACCTTTGAAGAATTGTTCATTCCTCCCATTGTTGAAACTTTTCTTGATCTGATTTCTACATTCATTTGCTCTATGACCAATTTTCTTGCAATTGAGACACTGACTAGAAAATAATGAAACCTTTTGATTTATTCTGCTCCTACACTAAGTAGCCTTATGACTAAACTTATTGCATGAATTAAAATAGCCATTGAAAGATGGGTACCTTTGAGCATTTGGTTGTCTGACCGGAGGTCTTTTGGGTCCTCTTCTTTGATTCCTAATTGGATAGTTTTTGCCTTTTCCCTTTTCAAATCTGACTTGTCCCAAATTTGAGTTTTCTCCCTTTTCAAATCCCAAGCCTTTGTTGTCATCAGGATGCTTTTGATAGATCAGTAACTCCTCAAGTTTTGCAAAGGTTATCTTAAACTTTTCTTCAAATCTCTTGGCCTTTTCCAAATCTACTTTTAGACTTACAATCTCTTTTTCAAGTTTGACACAATCTTCTAATTTGTTTTTCACAATTAAATTTAGATCTTCTTTTATTTTTACTCTTTTTTCTTCGAAGAGATTTAGGATTTTATATGCTGATATTAATTGATCACTAACCTCCTTGTATTTGTCCTTGAATTTTTTGACTTGTCCCTTCAATCTTGCGATGCATTCATCAACTTCTTGCAAGTTATCCTTTAGATCCCTAATTTTTGCCTCAGAGTTTTCAAGATCAACAAGAGCTGCTTCTAGCTCCTTGTTGCTTTCGTAATTACCAAATCTTCTTCCTGCCATGATTACACAATCCTAAATCTTCCTCAAGCTATAAAACTTCATCCAAGGAACTTGGCTCTGATACCAATTATTGAATGTTAGGAACACTGAGAGGGGGGTGAATCAGTGTTCTAAAAATCTTTTCATGTACTTTAACTTTCAACCATTTTCCAAAATTAATTAAACAAAAGCACAACATGCATATGAACATCGACCATAAAAACATGACACATGGACACCAAGATTTTTACGTGGAAAACCCAAAAAGGGAACACCACGAAGAGGATTATCTCTCAATATATATTGCAATCTTTACAAATAATGATATTCAGGCTTGGTCACTCCATAGGCATGGAACATGTTGGATCGCTGCCATGAGGCACAACTAGGTTTAGCAGGCTCTCTACCTCAACCCTAAACCTAGAAAGATTACAATGAGGACTATTAAACCCTATTAGAGGCTCACTATTAGGCTCACTACCTTGATGAAGAAAAACTCACTACCAAATACAAATCAAATAGTATATGAAAAGGAATACTGTAGGAGCATCTATCAATATGCCAAAGTACAGCAACTAAATTTTGAATCCCAAGTCTTCATTATCAATGATCTGTACCACTTCTCTGCTATTCTCCTATTCACATCAATCAACCCACACACACTTTCCACAACTAAAATACATCACCTTTATATATCTGCATCATGATTTGATCCACGATCGAGTCCGCATCCAAGAGGTAAAATGTGTACATAGGAAGGTGTAGCTTGTCGGCTCAATCCAATGCACTATATGTTATGCGGAACTAAAACTTTACCCAAACATGTTCATATATGTCATCTCTAATCATTCAATCACTTAAATAGATGCTTCACATATTATCTCTTCTCTACTCAATGATTTATCATACTGGTTGGCAAGTTCCTTAAGAGCATGCTTAGCAGGTTCATCTGTAGATTTAGATCTTTTACTATGGATCACATAACACTTCCAAAATCATATCAAGGACTCTTCACACATTCCTAAACTTACCCTTAGAACCACAAGGCATGATATAATCTTGTAAAGAATTGCAGACCATCAGAACTTAGACTCTGTTTTTGTCAAACTCTATCAAACACTGTATTGATACTCAGTAGCTTGTGATTATCCTTTTGGTGGACTTTAGATCTCCCAAATCTTGAATTAGACACTTCATATAAGTGTTTACAACACCTCAAAACTACATAACAAAATACTCACTTGCAGAGGAATGCGCACCATTACAATGTGCCCTGTTCATTTTCTCTATTATACCTCTATTCACCCGGACTTAGATAATTCTTCCAAATGACTTCTGGAGGAAGTCAAAACTTAATCTCTGGAGCATGACACCACCAAGCAATAACAAACATCATACCTGAACTGCATCTATAAGTCTTCAATTGCGGAGGCATACTGATTCACTTTCTATCCCTTACTTAGAATACTTCCCATACTTAGCCATTTTCGGCTTCTAGACCAAAATATTTTATGCCTTGTCACCAATTCAATGTTGTTTGCTAGAGTAAAGTTTCTTTATCATGCTGATGGATTCTCTTGACCTTGTTGCCATCAATGACAACATGCAAGTCCATACTGGAGCAGTGTCTCTTTCCAACATCTACCTCCTACCTTCTCTCTCACTCTCTTCTCTCCCCCCTCTATGCCCCCTACCCTCTCTCTCACTCTCTACTTCCCTCCCCTCTCTACCTCCTGCCCTCTGTCTCAATCTTTGCTTCCCTCCCCTCTCTACCTCCTATCCTCTCTCTCACTCTCTCCTTTCTTCCTCTATCTACCTCCTACCCTCTCACACTCTCTACTTCCCTCCCATCTCTACCTCCTACCCTCACTCTCTCACTCTCTACTTCCCTCCCCTCTCTACATATCCACATCCTTCTTCCCATCCAATGAAATTTCATAAATTATCTTGTTTCAATTTGATCAGCCCAATTTATATCCTCATCCCTCTTTGCATGTCCTAGTTTTCTTGTTTCCATGTTCTTTTTCGACAAGGGAGAGGAGAGGGATGAAGAGGGAGAGAGGATGGAGATGGAGGGGAGAGAGAGGGGAGAGATAGGGTGATAAGGAGAGAGAGACCTAGTTTTCTTCTTTGGGAGAGAGAGAGAGAGGGTTCGTTGGGTTTATGAGTTTAGGGTTGCTTAAGTTTAGGGTTTAGGGGAATTATTTAGGGTTTAGGGGTTTAGGGGTTTAGGGTTGCTCAGGTTTATGGTTTAGGGGTTAGGTTTTAGGGGTTTTTGGAGAGAGAGAGAGAGGTTTAGGGTTGCTTAGGTTTAGGGGCATTATTTAGGGTTTATGAGTTTAGGGTTGCTCAGACCTTTAGGGGAATTATTTAGGGTTTATGAATTTCTAGGGTTGCTAAAGTTTAGGGTTTATGGGTTAGGGTTAAAGGGGAATTATTTTATAATTTCCCTCTAATCCTCCTAATCCTAACCCATTAGTCCACCCATCTCCTAATCCATCAATCTATATCATCCATCCACCATATAACTCACCATCTAATCCACCATCAAACATTCTAAGCTCTAATCCATCAACCCATGAACCCTTGAAAAGTTTTCTCCAAAGACTCTTTACAAAATCCAAAAATAAAACTAAAGATATGGAGCCATCCAAATCAACTGATCCAATTTCATCCCCCTCTAACACTCCCAATCCCAATCCATCCCCTCCTATATCCATTCACTCGATCCTAACCCTAACCCCATAACATCTTCCATCATTGTCCATCAACTATATGCATATCCTAGTCCATCTACCCATGAAGCCATGAAGGATGTCACCCAAGGACTATTAGCAAGGAATCTTAAAAAAACATCATGTACTCAAATTCCTATCCTTGAGCAGGTAACAAAGGACCTCCTAATAACATGTCTACCACTCCAACACCATCATCCACTCCTATGTCTATCCATTTCATTGAAGAGTCACCTACCCTAAGTCCAAGTCAAACCCCATCATGTAGCCATGTTGCCAAACATCCAAAGATTATTGATCCCATCGAAGAACCCATCACATCTATCTAATAAACCCAATAGCCATGTTAAGAGCCTAGTCCAAAGCATGTGGAAACACCAACCACTCATCCTAATCAAAATCCAAACATCACATCTAATCCCATGTCTCAGATCCCTTACCATCTCATGGTCAACCCATCTACATCAATCCCATCATTGATCTTCCAACATCTCCTAGTGAACCCCCATCACTACCTCTTACTCCCCATTCCAATGAATATCAATGGGTCCCCACTTACCGTATCCATATCTAATATCGCGCTATCCATGCTTATCCTCCTTGTGATCAATATATTATCTACGATCAAGATCTTATGTATCAGCAAGTAACCCACATCACTGCTATCCATCATCCCATTAGCCCTATCCATCATCTCACTAGTCTTATTCATTATTCATCAATATCCCATGATGAGACACATTGGTTCGGGCATGAAAACATAGATAACCAAACAAATAACTTGGATCCTATCAAATAGTTCATCCATTAGAGGATAATGATAATCAAGATCTAAGAATTATACATCCATTTCCCATTGATCCTCCATCATCCCCTAGATCGAATTATATGTTTAGGGGTTTAGCTTGGTTGCTTGAGTTTACGGTTTAGGGGTTAGGGGCATTATTTGAGGTTTATGAGTTTAGGGTTACTCAAATTTAGAGTTTAAGGTTTAGGGGTTAGGTTTTAGGGGAATTATTTAGGGTTTAGGGGTTTAAGGATTCTCAGGTTTAGGGTTTAGGGGTTATCGTTTAGGGGTTTAGGGTTGCACTCACGTTTAGGGTTTAGGGTTTCTCTCTATTGATCCCCTCTCTCTAAATGTACCTTTCTATCTCTCCCTCCCTCACTATCTCGCTCACTCTCTCAATCACTCTCTCAATCCCTCTACCTCAAATCTTTCTCTTTATGTCTCTATCCACATCTCTTAATCTATTTCCCTATCTCTATCTCTCCACATAGATCCCTATCTCTTAATCTATCCCTCTTTACATCTCTCTCCCTCCCTCTCTATGTCTCTCCTCCTCTCTGTCTCTCTCCCCATCCCTCTACCTCTTGAAATGTCTCCCTAGGTATGTCTTTAGACATCTCTCCATCTCTTTCCCTATTCTATCTCTCCCCATAACCCTATCTCTTAATATATCCCTCTCTACCTCTCTCTGTATTTCCCTATCCATCTCTCCCTCACTCTCTATCTCCCTATATCTCCCCTCTCTATATATATCTCTATCTCCCTCTTTATCTATCTTTCTCCTTCTATCTAGACCGCTTTGTCTATCTCAATTCCCCTCTCTCCCTCTCCCTGTATCTATCTACACCTATCCCTTTCTATCTCTCTATTTTCCCCTCTTTCTATATGTTTTCCTTTCTCTAACTCTATCTCTATCTCTCCATATCTTTCCATGTCCCTCTCTATCTCTCCACATCTCCCTCTCTCTACCTGTCTCTATTTATCCCTCTCCCCCTCCCCCTTTCTATGTCACCCTCCCTCTCTATATAGTAAATTTAGTTTTTAAAAAAATAGCTCATAAACTAGATTCAATTCTCTACAAATTTTGTTCTTACATATTTTTCAAATTGTGTAGATGATCCATTCAAATTTTCACATGAAGTTGATTAAGTCTAATTTTTATTATTTTCATTGCCACTTAGAGGTATAGTTTGGCCCATCATGATCCTACACATACCCCCAAGAAACAAGAATCAGTCTCCTTGTCTATTGCAGAGGTAGAATATATTACTGCAGTATCATGCTACACTCAGGTGTTGTGGATGAAATAGACCCTGAAGGATATCAAAGTTGAGTATGATAAGCCAATTCCTATTCTTTGTGATAACACAAGTGCCATAAATATTTCAAAGAATCCACTGATGCATTCAAAGACAGCACATTTCAATTAAACTTCACTTTTTGAGAGAGAAAGTAGCAGAGAATGAAGTGATGCTTGAGTATGTGCCTATAAAAGATCAAGTTGCTGATATATTCACTAAGGCTCTTTCTGTTGAGATGAGGGAAGACAACTGAGAGGGGGGGTCAATCAGTTGTCTGAAAACTTTATCTTTTGCTGCACTTAATCCTCTTTAAAACTTATCAACAGATCAATGATATAACAATGAAAGCATGAATCAACAACACATGAGCAGAAACATAATCAACACACATAACACCAAGATTTTTATGTGGAAACTCGGTTAAGGCAAAACCAAGGTGGGGGTTAACCCACAAGATTTATTCTCTGTTAAAAGAATAGAAAAATGGAAGGCACTTGCCTTAGGGTGCACTACCTAGAACTCACTGCTCATAGAAACTCACTATTTACAAAGATATATAAATGGTTATCATAGAAATGATGAATTGAGAAACAACATCTTCACTATGCCAGGATTTAGTTCCATTGAAGCTCTCAACACCTATGCTATGCTCTTATATTCTTCTTCGCTACCTTCGCATCATCACCTTCTTCCTCTTCTGCTCTTTCTTTTCTCCACTCTGCCTTTTCTCAGAATCTTATCATTTTCGCTCAAGGGCTCATTTTTATGACTCAACTAAAAGTACTTATACGCTACATCAACCTTGATATGAATAATCAAGGTCGGCATTACATTCATCAACCATTGGAACAATCTCTAAGGTCGGCATTACAAACATTTAAAAAAAGACTTGACTCAATACAAAGTACTGCATGCGGATCACTACACTATTGCCCAAACATAACTGGGACTCAAATCATCCACAAACAACAAGCCACGCCTCATAGAACTTCTCTTCGATCATCTGCAACACACATGAAACATCTGGTCGGCCAAG
The DNA here is from genome assembly GCA_027924645.1 of Cunninghamia lanceolata. Classification (NCBI taxonomy): domain Eukaryota; kingdom Viridiplantae; phylum Streptophyta; class Pinopsida; order Cupressales; family Cupressaceae; genus Cunninghamia; species Cunninghamia lanceolata. Next base: position 3,359,043 of record BSBN01000913.1, read on the forward strand.
ACTGGAAAGAACAAAACATCCAAGGAGAAATCTTCAACTACGAGCTCGATCATCAATACAGACCACCAACACAAGAGGCACACAATCCAGAGACCACCACAAGCACAATGAAATCAACAAGAACAATCGCACCACCTCAAATCAACAGAATCACGTGCATCTTCATATCGGAACTTAAGAACACCAACTGTCATGACTGTCACACTAGAAAGATTGCTTGTAGACCTCCAAACATCAAACCATTTGAGTTGAGGAGACACATCAACATCCCAAACATGCCTTTAGAACTGCAAACCATAATATTCCAATATGGAGCAATCTAGACCAAATTCACGTCACTCAGTCACCTCTGAACAACAGCAAAATCCGGTTCTACTCAGATGGCCATAACTTCACAAATTCTTCATGAGGACCTCTCAAATCTTAATTGGAGCAACTTCAAACAATCCTCTACAAACCCTTTAGTCCATAGACTTTGATCTTCATTTCACTAGAAATGTGGAGCAATCTACTTCACTGAAGTGCATTGTCTTTACTATTTCTGACAAAGAGATATGTAACTTACTTGATCCTTCCAGAGAGGTTAATTTTCTCATTATCCTCAACATACTAGTCTTCTAAACAGGTAATATAATAGGATATAGTTGACACCAATGACAACAATGATATGTTGACATCAATGACAACATTGATTAGGCACATATTGCAACAATCTCCCCCGTTGTCATTGATGGCAGCATATGATGTGAAAAACTAATTCAACCATTAAGGCAAGGACTTCTCCCCCTTTCTCTTATCACACCTGCAACCACTTTCTTCACAACTCCTCCTTTCACCAGTAACTACTTACTTTCAAGTTTTTCACACAACTTCTCTCCCCCTTTGACATCAATGGCAAATGGCACATATTTGCAGTCTTCTTTCTCTTTTTGACAAACTGAACTCTAGAATTATCACACTGAATACTCCTCCTGAGTAGCATCCCCTCATCATCAATCCAGATCACAAGATATGACTGTGAGTTCCACCGGATTGATGCACACTAGTGCATCTCAATTCTGAATAGGAGGGGTAATAACCCCTAGCATCTCTTTGAGATACTCAAAAATATCCTTAGGTAAAGGCTTAGTGAAGATATCCACAATCAGATCCTTTGAATAGACAAACTCCATTCTGATTTCATTCACATTTACCTTCTCTCTCAAAAAGTGAAACTTGATGGATATGTGCTTTGTCTTTGAATGCAACACCAGATTCTTTGAGATGTTTATTGCACTTGAATTATCATAGAAGATTGTAAGAGGTTCTTCAAACACAATTTTGATATCCTTCAACATTTGCTTCATCCATAGAACTTGAGTACAATTACTTGATGTTCCTATGTACTCTGCCTCTGTAGTGGACATAGATATTGCCTCCTGCTTTTTTCTCAACCAAGAAACTAATCTCTTTCCTAAGAAAAATGCACCACCACTAGTACTCTTTTTATCATCCACATCTCATGCCCAATCAACATCTGTATATGCATGAAGAGTGAAATCATTATCCTTAGGATACCATAAGCCATGATCAGTTGTCCCCTTTAGATACCTCTTGACTACTACAACATGAGATTCTCTAGGATTAGCTTGAAATCTAGCAACAAGGGTAACTGCATTCATAATATCAGGTCTAGTTTAGGTCAAATAAAGCAGTCCTCCAATCATTAATCTATACCTTTTCTGATCTACCTTCGAGGAATCATCATCCTTACTCAACTTGCATCTGGTTACCATAGGAGTACTTACTGGTTTTGAATCCTCCATTCTGAATTTCTTCAACAACTCCTTCACATACTTAGACTGAGATATAAAAATGCCTTTATCTGACTGAATGATTTATAGACCTAAGAAGAAATTTATTTCACCAAACATAGACATCTCAAATTCACTTTGCATCTTATCAGCAAATTTTTTGCACATGCTCTCATTCCCACCAAAGATGATATCATCAACAAATACCTCAACAATTAAAATGTTTTCATAATCAATTTTGACATAAAGATTACTGTCAGTTGTGCCTTTGCTAAAACCTAGCTTTAGTAGATACTTATCTAATCTTGCATACTAGGCTCTTGGGGCTTGTTTAACTCCATACAATGTTTTCCTCAATCTGTAGACCATATCTCCCTTATCAGACAATTGGAATCCTTTCGGTTGCTCAATGTAGACTTCTTCCAATTCTCCATTCAGGAATGTTAACTTGACATCCATCTAGTAAACTTTAAAATCTTTGTACGTAGCAAAAGTAACAAATAATCTGACTACTTCTATTCTTTCCACCAAAGTAAAAGTTTCTTCAAAGTCAATTCCCTCAACCTGAGAATATTCTTTGCACACCAATCTTGCTTTGTTTCTCACAACTTCACCATCTTCATTCATTTTTTTCCAGAAGACCCATTTAGTTCCAATTATATTCTTGTCTTTAGGTCTAGGAACAAGATCCCAAGTATGATTCTTTTCAATTTGCATTAACTCTTCTTTCGTTGCTTTTACCCAATTTTCATCATTACAAGCTTCATTTACTGATTTTGGTTCAACATTTAAAATCAAATAATACTCCAATTGTTCTTCTGCAATTTTTCTTCTAGTTTGAACACCATTATTTTTGTTTCCTATTATCTGATCTTCAGAATGATTCAACCTTACATACCTGGGGGTTTTGGGATTTTCTTGAATTTTTTATTCTTGAACATGTTCCTCATCATTTGCACTAGCTTCTTAAGTTACTGGATTTTCTGGAGTAGTTTGAATCTGAGTTTGAGTTTGAACTTGCTTTCCATTATTTGGACTTTCATCATCTGAATCATATCCATAGAACCTAGAAGGTCCCTCCTTGCTTTCATCAACCTTGACATTAGCACTTTCAACAATCTTCTTCAATCTTTTGTCAAAGCACCAGTATGCCTTGCTTTGATTAGAATAATCCAGAAATATTCCTTCATTACATCTTGGATCAAACTTGCCTAGATCTTCATCTCTCTTGATATACAATTTGCTACCAAAAACTCTAAAATATTTTACTGTAGGAGCATGACCAAACCACAGTTCATACGGTGTTTTACTAGTATTACCTTTGATGTGTACCTAGTTAAGAGTGTAGACAATAGTACTCATAGCCTCTCTCCAATAGGTATATGGAACATTTGCCTCCATCATCATTGTTCGAGTAGCCTCTTGAATAGTCTGGTTCTTCCTTTCCACAACTCCATTCTGCTGAGGAGTCCTAGGAGCAGACAACTATCTTCTTATTCCATATTTTTCATAAAATGCATTAAACTCACAGGAGGTGAATTTTCCACCTCTATCAGATCTCAGACACTTTATCTTCATTCCAATCCCATTCTCCACCATGGCCTTGAACACTTTGAATTTGTCAAGAGCCTCTGACTTCTCTCTTAAGAAAGTGATCCACATCATCTAGGAGTAATCATCAATCAACAACATAAAATATATGTCTCCTTGCAAACTCCTAACTCTAGCAAGACCACACAAATCAGTGTGCACAAGTTCCAACAATCCACTTAAATTTTGTTCTTTACTCTTGAATGTATTTCTGCTTTGTTTTCCCAACTGACATTCCTTACACATGCTATTTGTAGGTTTCACAAGCTTTGGAAGATCTCTTACAACCTGAGTAGTGCTTATCTTGACAATGTTATCAAAGTTTACATGACACATTCTTCTATGCCATAACCAACTCTAATCAATTTGAGGAATCAAGCAACTTTTACTAGTATCATTTAAGTGGAATATATTACCTCTAGTCTATGTACCAGATGCAATCTCAGTTCCGAAGCTTTCCAAAATTCTACATTTTCCATCCTTAAACCAGAGATCATACCCTTTGTCAACCAACTATCCAACACCGAGAAGATTATGTTTCAATCCTTCCACATATAAAACATCATTAGTGTTATTCTTACAATCAAAAGAGATGGATCCTTTCCCACAAATTCTACCAGCTGAGTTGTCTCCAAACTTTACAATTCCACCATCATATCTTTCCAAACTTACAAACTTACTTTTGTCACTAGTCATATGATGAGAACATCCACTGTCAATCACTGATTCATCCTTTTCTTCAACTTGAGCAGCCAAGGCCTTTTCCACATTTATACAACTAGCAGATTTAGTAGGCACCGGATCTTCTTCCTTGATAGCAATGAACACCCAGTCATTTTCAAAGGTACTTCCTTTATCAGATTCATCATCTGTGACTCCATCAATAGCTTCTTGGACATAGTAGCATTTCTTCTAACCTCTAGGTCTGTTAGGGTTTGGTTTTAAAATCCTTTCCAGACATCTTGAAGCAAAATAACCAATCTTCTTGCAAGTAAAACATTTGAAATGTAACATTCCTTCATACTTGTTGGATCCTCTTGGTAATCTTTTGGGAATAAGGGCTTGAAGTTGTTCAAGCCCAGATTCATCTTCTTTAAGTTCCTTCCTTGCCTTTTCATATCTAGTTGATCTTATTGAAGAGCTTTCACTTGGATCAAATCTTTGTTTTCCAAAAACACTGGCCTTGAATGCAGATTCTGATTTAGGAAGAGAATCACCAAACTCACTCATTTCAAATGCTGAAATCTTTCCAGCCAATTGATCTCTTGTAACTTTTGTTACAGTCCTGATCTCCTTAATAGAAACAACTTTATGTTTGTATGAATCGGGTAAGGATCTGAGCACTTTTGCAACTATCTCTAATTCTTCCAGTTTTCCACCAGCACACCTAATACCACACACAATCATTTACCTTTTGTATGTAGGAAGTGATGTTTTCATATTCACTCATCCTTAAACTTTCATATCTACCTCTTAGACTTTGTAACTTAGCACATTTGACAAATGTATCACCTTCATACAGATTTTCCAATTTCTTCCAGATTTCATGAGCAGTTTTCAATTCCAAGACATTTTTCATTTCTATATTAGTCAAGGTACTCGACAAAGCTTCTTTAGCCCAAATATTGTTTTCAGCGTCTCTGATTTGATCTACAGTTGTAGGAGCATTCTGTGGAGGCTTATACTCATTGTTTGTTAACGAACAAAATTGATCACCCATGCATTGCAAGTGACACTCTATCTAACTTTTCCAAAGGGAGTAATTTGTTCCATCAAATCTTAGACTATCCTTTTTGTATGTCGTCATCCTGGATCTCCTCAAGCAGTCAAGCTTCTTTTAGAGGAACCGGCTCTGATACCAATTGTTGAGATGAGGGCAGACAACTGAGAGGGGTGGGGTGAATTAATTGTCTGAAAACTTTATCTTTTGCTGCACTTAATCCTCTTTAAAACTTATCAACAGATCAATGATATAACAATGAAAGCATGAATCAACAACACGAGCATAAACATAATCAAAACACATAACACCAAGATTTTTACATGGAAACTTGATTAAGGGAAAATCACAGTGGGGGTTAACCCACAAGAATTATTCTCTGTTAAAAGAATAGAAAAATGGAAGGCACTTGCCTTAGGGCACACTACCCAAAGCTCACTACTCACAGAGACTCACTATCTACAAATATATATAAATGGTTATCACAGAATGGATGAACTGAGAAACAACATGTTCACTATGCCAGGATTTAGTTCCATTGAAGCTCTCAACACCTCTGCTCTACTCTTATATTCTTCTTCGCTACCTTCGTATCATCACCTTCTTCCTCTTCTACTCTTCCTTTTCTCTGCTCTACCCTTTCTTAGAATCTTATCATTTTTTCTCAAGGGATCATTTTCATGACTCAACTACAAGTACTTATATGCTACATCAACCTTGGAATGAATCATCAAGGTCGGCATTACATTCATCAACCATTGGAACAATCTCCAAGGTTAACATTACAAGCATTTACAAAAAGACTTGACTCAATACAAAGTACTGTATGCGGATCACTACACTATTGGCCAAACATAACTGGGACTCAAATCTTCCTCGAACAACAAGCCACACCTCATAGAACTTCTCTTTGATCATCTGCAACACGCATGAAACATACGATCGGCCAAGGCTAGAAAGAACAACAACATCCAAAGAGAAATCTTCAACTACAAGCTCGATCATTAATGTGGACCACCAACACAATAGGTGCACAATCCAGAGACCACCACAAGCACAATGAAATCAACAAGAACAACTACACCACCTCAAATTAGCAAAATCACTTGCATCTTCATACCAGAACTTAAGAACACAAACTGTCATGACTGTCAAACTAGAAAGATTGCTTGCGGACCTCCAAAACTCAAACCATTTGAGTTGAGGATACACATCAACATCCCAAACATACCTCTAGAACTATAGACCATAATATTCCAATGCGGAGCAATCCAGACCAAATTCTTGTCACCTCTAAACAATAGCAAAACCCAGTTCTACTCATATGGTCATAACTTCACAAATTCTTCATGCGAACCTCTCAAATCTTAACTGGAGCAACTTCAGACAATCCTCTACAAACCCTTTAGTCCACAGACTCTAATCTTCATTTCACTGGAATTGCAGAGAAATCTACTTCATTGAACTCCACTCCACTGTCTTTACTATTTCTAACAAAGAGATATGTAACTTGATCCTTCTGAAGATGCTATTTTTCTCAATATCCTCAACATACCAGTCTTCTAGATAGGTAATAGAATATGATACAGTTGACATGAATGACAACAATGATATGTTGACATCAATGACAACACTGATTAGGCACATATTTGCAACACTTCCAAAGGATGCATTTGAGCATCTCTTGGAGAAGTTAGGGGTTATTGCCCCTCCCTCCTTGAACTAGATGCATAAGGAGATGTATTAGTCCACTGTGCCTCAAAAGTATATTTCTTTTTGGACTGATGAACTGGAGGCTACCTCTCAGGGGGAGTAGGTAGTGGTCTGAGATGATTGTTTAGTCAGGGGGAGTAAAGAATGATTCTAGATTGATCAGAGCAGTAGTGTGCAAGTATGTGCAATGAAAGAGATGTGATTCCCTTTGCCATTGATGTCAAAGGGAGAGAGAGATCATGTGAAAAACATAGGGAGAGAAAGAGTTTAGATGTGTAAAGAGAAAGGGGGAGAATCTAATTAGTGCAGAATCTTGTCTTGATGGTTTTTCACATCATTTGTTGCCATTAATGGCAAAGGGCAACATTGTTGCAAGTATGTGCTAACCGATGTCATTGATGTCAACATGTATGTGTTCTAATTGGTGTCAACTATGCTCTTATTTTGTTGCTTTCTTGTGATGACATAGTTGTTTTGTATTGCTTTGTATAAGTGTTGAAGATGATGAGAACATGTTCTTGATATTAGGTTTCCACGTGCTTTTGAGAAAATTTGCCCTCCAAAGGAAACAGTGTGTTGCAAAGTATTCTAGCTTTTAGGATACTGTCTGAGTTTTTGCTCCGCATTTCTTTGATGCAGAAGACTGGAAGAAGAGATTTGAATATGTTTTAGAGAAGTTTTTGAAGATGCTAAATCTAGAATTTGGTGGTCCAGATTGCTATGTAATGGAAGTTATGTTCACCAGTTTGAAGACCACATTTGATAAGAGTTTTTGAGTTGAGCAGAGGTGTCTAGGAGAAAGTATTTTGCTTCGCATTTCTCCATAGAACGGTTTCAACATAGAACGGTTTCAAGTGTTGCAGTTTTGGACATATGTTTACAAGGTCCTTAACTATCTTCATTCCAAAGGATTTGTGATTTACTGCTTTGAAAAGTAAGTTATTGTGCAGTAGAGTTCAATAGTGTTGGTTGTGAATAGACAGTGAACCTTCTCTAGAAAAAAAGTGTTGCAGATGACTCTAATGGTTCCAAGGTGATTTTAGATTGTTCGTGGATGTCTCTAAAGTAGTTCAAAGTGTTGTGCCTGATCCGCAAGTCTTGGTTGTGTTCATGGAAGCCTATGCCTAGGTGTTCTTAGTGTTTGCACAGGTTTGACCGACTTGGTTGCTAACACTAATTGTAGTAATGCTTCGTGGATTGAGGAAGCATGTGGAAGCGTGTGAAGATTTATTTAGGTTTGAGTTAAGTCGTGAAGTGTTCTTCCTTCATTTATTTTCTCCGCAAGTCTATTTAGGTCTAAACCTAATTCAACTTATGTATGACTACCGACCTTGGAGACTACTCTATGTACATTCCAAGGTTGATGATAGGCATAAATAAAGGAAATGAATTAGTGTGAAGTGTGATAGTGTGTGAATATGCAAATATAAAGTGTGTGTGTTGTAAAGGTAGCGAAGGAGAGAGATATTGTGCTGTAATGGAACTAAACTTAGGCATGTTGTAGATGATATCAAATAAGTTCCTGGAAGTGAGCCACCCTTCGAAGTGAGACACCCCTCGGTAGTGAGCCACCCTTTTGGTAGTGAGCCCTTTTTGCAGAGAGCATTCTTTTGGGAAGTGAGCCCTTTAGCAATGAGCCTTTTGTAATTTGGTATTGTTACTACATTATATTGTGAGCTAACACTCACCATGGTTTTTCCCTTTTAGGGTTTTCCACGTAAAAATATGGTGTTCATGTGTGCATGGTGTTGATTTGCTTAAGTTTTGTTTCTGCATTTCATGTTTAATCTTCATATGAGACTAAGTGGTTAAAGCAAGTGAATGTGAATGTAATTTTGTTTAAGAGAGGTTGAAGTTTTTGATACAACCGATTCACCCCCCCCCCCCCCTCTCAGTTGTCTTGTTCTTTCAACACCCCGAACAAAAAAAAAACATTTCTTATTCAAGTTAGTAAAGTCTTGGTGTTTAGATGATAAATTGATTGAACTACATAGTCAACAAAACATTAGAAAAATGTTCATTATTTTGAAGATGAATAAAATGAAAACTACACCTTCCAACAAATAGAAGCCTCTCACCTACTTTTCTCAAACATGTATATTAGTGTGGATATGGCAAAGACACTTTAATTGCAAATAGTGTAATATTATTGTTATCACCACTCTTAGGATTAAATTTCATGAGCGTATGGCCATATTTAGACATTTTTACCATAAAATACAATCAAAATTTTAAAAGATTGTATCACATGAAAGGAGAGATTTTTGATAGACTATCAAAATTTATATAAAATTATGATTATATATATATATAATTTTACATATACTAAGATATGTCATAGTATTTTAAGGGCACCTTTGAATAGATAACTGTCATTAAAAGATTGCTTGACAGGTAAGATCAATTGAGAAATTTAAGCCCTGAGGTCCCCTCTAATGATTAGGATGATTTTTGTTGATGTCTGTAAAATGTAGATTATTTTAGTTCTTGTTGATAAATATAGTTAAGATTTACTTTGATTTATATTAAGTTTTAACATGCAAATTCCATCTTGTTTAACTAGAGGAAGTAGTGAACATGGGTGACAATCTACTATAGGTATGCATGATAAAGAAATTTTGGAAAAATACAAATTTTAAAAAATAATTAATAACAAAATGATTTCTTAATGTATTTTAATTTTCAATGATAACAAAGTTAATTAATATTACTTTTCCCAAAAATCAAATACTTGATCAAAATAAATTTAACACAAAAGACTTGCATATTTGTATTGAAGAATCTTTGTGCACCTATACATTTTGTTGCTAATTAATTCATTACATATGTTCTATCAATTACAATCTACATGCTTTGTAAAATTACAAACTAAAAAAAGAACTTTCCACATAGAGATTACATTTGCCAAACTATATTGGTTTACCTCATACCTCTTAATCTATCTAAAAAATTAATGGCAACTTCATCTAAGAATTGAATATATCTTCTTCTCCAATACCTTTTGACAATCAAGATTCCAAACACTCCCCAAAATCCTATAGCAAAACTTGTCATCCACTCTACATATCAATGCCATGGAATTTTTCCTCCCTCAATCTTTTCTTCTGGAAGATGATTGGTGTTATAATTTGACTTATCTCCACATTTGCATGTTTTATTATCAAATGGAAATCCACAAAGGCTGGGGTTCCTAGAGAAATAGGTAGGAGAGAATGTGGCAAATTGATGCCCTATTGGGATTCTTCCACAAAACATGTTAGATACAATAAAAGCACTCATAAATGTGAGGTTGAGTAGTTCAATTGGAATCTTCCCACGCAATTTATTATTTGAAAGATCTAGTGACTCTAATTGCTCCAACATTCCAAAACTAATTGGAATCTCTCCCGTAAGACTATTTCGTGATAAGTTCAATGTGCGGAGACCTCTAATGTTTCCAATTGTTGACGGAATGGTATTTGATAGTTGATTTCTAGATAGATCAATGTAGGTAATAAGTAATAGAACATAACTAACATACACCTACTCCAATCCTTTGATGCTCACTTGGATCTCTACTTTGTAATAATAGTCATCATGACTACTATTTGAGATTTTTACTTGTGCATCCATTATAGTTGTCAAATTTGCTAGTTGTGATGGGATGAGACCAGTCAAATCATTATGTGAAATATATAACACATGCAGTTTGGAGAGATTGCTTAATTGATTTGGAATGTGCCCTTGAAGTTTATTTGACCTCAAAACAAGTATCATCAACTCAGAGAAGTGTGATAGCCAGGTGGGTATATTGCCCACTAATAAATTATCACCCACATCTAAAATTTGCAAGCTGGAGCAGTTTTGAAGACTTGGTGGTAAGTTTCCCTTAACCATATTGCCATTGATTTGTAGCGTCATGAGGTAGCTTAGCATTCCTATCTGAGCTGGAATTTCTCCTATCAAATTATTTTTTCCCAACATCAATCTTGTCAAAGAAGACCAGTTAGTTAGTCTAAATGGTATTTTACCAGATAATCTATTTTTTGAGAGATCTAACACTTGTAGTTGCTGTAGAAGACCAATGGAAGATGGAATGCCACCACTTAGATCATTTGTTGAAAATGACAAGAATTCAATGCCATGTAGAAGCCTACCAATTTGTATTGGGATAGCACCTACAAATCCATTTTCTGACAAATCTAATAGTTGCAAATTTGTGGAAGTTGTTGAAGGAACTGGAAGGTAACTATTCAACTTATTCTTATGTAAGTCTACATTGTAAAAGGAACCTATGTTCAAGCTGAAGGGTAGTTGACCTTGGAAATTATTGTATGATAGATTCAAGTCTTGTAGATTAGGTAAATCTCCTAGCCAAGGTGGGATGTTTCCCCATAGATTATTTTGGGAGAGATCCAAATCTTCTAATTCATATTGTGTTGAAAGGAATGGAGGCAAGATGCCTTCAATATTACAAGAAGCTAATCCCAAATATTTTAAGGAAAATGGAGGTATCCATTTTGGGTCAACCCGGACAATCAATTTATTATAAGAGAGGTAGAGGCTATAAACGATACTTGTACTTTTAAAAGCATCAACAGCAAAGTGACCTTCCAAGTTGTTGGAACAGAGATCTATATAAGATAGATGAGGGAGAAGTGCAATACAAGTGGGAATGGTACCATTTAGTTGATTGTTGGAAAGAACAAGTGCTTCCAAAGATGAAATGTTACCCAACGAGGAAGGTAGTTGGCCACTCAATTTATTGGAGGAGAGATCCAAATAAGTCAAAGATGAAAGCTGACCAAGTGAGGGTGGAATCTCTCCACTCAATGAGTTTCCACTAAGATCTAGTCATTGAAGAGTAGATATGTTGCCAAGGGAAGAAGGAATAAATCCTTCAATCTTTCCATTATTTTCTTCCATCCAATTTTCAATACCTAGATGGATGAGGGAGGAAATATTTGCATTACAAGGTGGAATACTCCCTGTTATATTGGTCCATGACATATCAAACGTGGTCAATCGTGGCCATTCACCACTTAATAGATGACCTATATCTCCACTTAATAATGGGTTTTCAGACAAACTAAGCTCTTGCAAATGAGGCATATTTCCCAACCATGAAGGCACTATGGAACTAAGGTCGTTCATATCTAAAATAAGATGGGAGAGGGAGGTGAGGTTTTGGATGGAATTGGGGATGTGCCTTGACAGATGGTAATGGAAAAGGTTCAGGTAATGGAGATGAGGGAGATAAGAAAATGATGCTTCCAAATCCTGACTTGTCATATTTAGAACTGCACCTCCAAGAGACAAATATTTTAACTCCTGCAGCTTCCCTATCCACTTTAAACTAGAGTTATACAATTCCCCACTTGATTATCCATACCCAATGCTATACTTATCGGCATTAGAAACATCTAAAAATTGCAGGTGAGAGAGATTACCAAGCTGCCATGAAATTCTACCTCGGAAACTGTTCATGGCCAAGTTGAGGTAAGTCAAGGTGTTCAGAGAGCCAACACCCACAGGGATCCCATCTTCAAACATGTTCCAACTGAGATCTATATGTCTCAATTTTTGAAGACCAAAAAAACCTGAACATATTAAACAATTTAATATTAATAATGAAAGATAAATTGTAACTTAAAAATAAAATAATTATTTTTTAATTTTTAATATAAATAAAATGTAAAATTACTATTATTTATTATTTATTAACCAATAAAAATTTTGATATTTAAAAAAAATCAAACGCCAAACAATAATATTTATATAAATATAAACTTTAAAATTTAAAACTAAAAAATGGCTGAAATTAAATTTACCTTTAGGTAGAATGCCAGTGAAATCATTGCTGCTCAAGTTCAAATACTCCATTTGCTTTAATTGGAACAAAACTGGAACAAGTGTTTTATAAATATAACTACCATTATTGGAACGGCTATAAATATAATTATTGGAGAAGCGGAGTGGGATGACGTGGGAGGAGGAGGGGCTGCATTGAACACCACGCCAGTCGCAGCAATTAAACCCCCTCAAACAAATAGAATACACTTCAACTAAAAATTCTCTTTCCTCTTTTATACGTAGAACATCGTGCTGCTTATTATTTTATTATTATTATTAATTGTTTTATTAAATTTAGCTTAATCTCTTTGAGGAGAGGAGTATTAATACTTACATCTTAATGTGCGAGGCCATTGCTTGCTTCTAAAGTTACTTTTATGCTTTATGTCAATATCATCATTCATTATTAATTTTTACCTTTTCTTACCTTTGCTTTATCAAAATTATTGAATATATATTTTATATTACAATTTATTAATTTTTAATTTTATTTATTTTGCTTTCTTAAAAGTTATTGTATAAATATTTTATATGGATATCATTATTTATTAATTTTTATCTTTTCTTTTTACTCTTCTTTTATGTTAAGTTGGTTTTTATATATTTTAATGTTTTAGATAATATTTAAAAATTGAATATTATTTATTATTAAGAAAAATTAAAAAAATATATGTTTTTTTTTGCTATTAAAAAATGAAGTTATATAGTGTAGATTAATTGTTATGTATCTGTTTTTAAAATGTTATAGAAAAGGTATTAAAAGGTTTGGAAAAGTAAAAAGTAAAAACATAATTTCTCTTTGTAAATTTGCATAAATAATAGGATTGGATGGTGCAACTCTACACTTGCAAACTTCAATTTTTTCAAGATAATAATTGCATTGTATATTTTAAATTCATTGAAATTACAAGATAATCCATTACCACAATAAATACTCCGACAAATTCCAACAAACCTATTGACATTGGATCAAAGAAATTATTTTCACGACTCTATATTGTTGTTTTTCCCTTTATGTTTATAATTGATATGAGAAATGTGACTTAAGGCTTTGTGTTGTGCTTGAAATTTCATATTTTGTAAATTTGCCTTTAAGTCTTGTGCTCTCATACTACATTAGCTCTTTCTACTACCACATTAGTGTTCCCTTATTCTACAATAGTGGTTCCTTATCTTATCTACATATTAATGTCTTCCATATGACCTTAATGACATGGACAATACTAGACAACTTCTTGTAGGTTGTATGTTGCACTCTTGAACATATGTACGATACCACATAGGCATTTTCATTGTATGTCAATTCTTCATCATACTCTTGGTTCATGTTCATGGCAAGTTGGTGCAAAATACTTAAGTCCTTGTGCTATAAGAAATTACCACTCACTTAAGTGGGTTCTTCATATCAATGTGATGATTGGTTTTTGAGATGTTTATTCTTGTGCACTAATTATATATGGTCATTGATGAAGGAATATAACATAATCGATTTATATCTCTAACATATAAATGTTATGTAAGTTAAATGAAGTTTGCATTTCTCCACAAAGAAGAATCTTCAATTTATGTTGAAAAGTCTTGCCTTTTGGAATACCAATTAAATGAAGTCCACATCTCATAACAAACAAGGCAATAAAGTGTTGGTCTCTCACTAAAAGATTAAATGAGAGTAGATTTTCAAAGCATAGAAACATGTGATTAGTGTGATGTCAGTTATATGATCTTGCACTCCTCCACTCCACAAAAAAGAATCATCAATCTATGTGGGAAAGCCTTGCCTTGAAGTCCACATCTCATAACAAACAAGGCAATAAAGTCTTGGTCTCTCACATAAAGATTAAATGAGAGTAGACTTTCAAAACACAAAAACATGTGATGGGTTTGATGTAAGTTAAATGAACTCTGCACTCCTCCACTCCAGAAAGAAGAACCTTCAACCTATGTTGGAAAGTCTTGCCTTTTAGAATACAAATTAAATGAAGTCCACATCTCATAACAAACAAGGCAATAAAGTCTTGGTCTCTCACATAAAGATTAAATGAGAGCAGACTTTCAAAACACAAAAACATGCGATGAGTGTGATGTAAGTTAAATGAACTCTACACTCCTCCACTCCACAAAGAAGAACCTTCAACCTATGTTGGAAAGTCTTGCCTGCAATAAAGTCTCGGTCACTCACATAAAGATTAAATGAGAGCAGACTTTCAAAACACAAAAACATGTGATGGGTGTGATGTAAGTTAAATGAACTCTGCACTCCACTCCACAAAGAAGAACCTTCAACCTATGTTGGAAAGTCTTGCCTTTTAGAATACCAATTAAATGAAGTCCACATCTCATAACAAACAAGGCAATAAAGTCTTGGTCTCTCACATAAAGATTAAATGAGAGCAGACTTTCAAAACACAAAAACATGTGATGAGTGTGATGTAAGTTAAATGAACTCTGCACTCCTCCACTCCACAAAGAAGAACCTTCAACCTATGTTGGAAAGTCTTGCCTTTAGAATACTAATTGAATGAAGTCCACAGCGCATAGAAAATAGGAAAATAAAGTCTTAGTCCTTATACAAAGATTAAATGAAGGTAAACTTTCAAAACATAAAAACTTATGATGAGCATTATGTAATTTAAATAAACTTTGGGCCACTCCTCTAAAATGCAAATTAAATGGAGTCTATATCTCATAACAAACAAGAGCATAAAGTCTTGGTCATAGATTGTCCCAAATATTTATAGGCCTATCACCAAATAGTATATATTTATATTTTGATATTCACACTGTAACTGTTCTTTTGGCCATTTTGATATGGAGTGTAACTATTCTTTACAACTTATCATCATGATTTGATTAATTGATCATTCTAACTCTAAAGCATAAATTTAAAAGGATTGAAGAAAATGCTTGCAATTCAAGTGTCTTATTAAACGGATTATTTTTGAGAGTGTCTTCACTCTCCCATCCATGAAAGATACATTCATTTTTCCTTGGCCAACTATGCAAAGAGACTATTATCATTATGAAAAATTTCTTCCATCACACATTTTGTAATCAAAGTACCACTCCATATGAGGTGTCATGTGATATGATGTATGTAATTCAATCAACCAAGAATTATCACCAATAATGTTAGAAAATACAAAAGCATCATTGTCAAAATATTTATCAGAAGGGTGAGTGTGAGATCATCATTGGCCAAACAGGTGTATACTTAGCCAAAACCATGAAATGGATATTTGACTTTTTGATGGGGTTGGCTAACAATTTAAAATTGGCTTGGTAATGCTAGAGCAAAATGGACATCCATTAACAACAGATATCCATTTTGACATAATGGATATGCATTAAAAATAAAAATAGATACCCATTATTTATTTCCCCATTCTACAACGATGATATATCTAACCTATGGATTCATTTGCAACAATAAAGGAAAATGGATATCAGCCAATAACATATATCAATTTTGGGCAATCCGACATTCTCCAAGCATTTAACAATTTAGAGGTGAGATTTTTGTTTTTTTCTGAATTAAATCAAAATTCATTATATCATTTAGGGTTTTCAATTTTACTAACTCTAAGAAATTTTTTAATTCTATTTTCAAATTGAAAAAACCTTTATCACTTAGCATTGTTCTCATGACACATTAGTTTTGAATTCAATTTCAAATGTAATTTAGAATTTATTTTTATTGTGTTCTAAATGTTTATTTTAAAATTTAAATAGTTGTGCACCAAGTTGGGATAAAAAAGTGGCCAAATTAGAAATTTTGGAAATAACGCATGTGCCTTATGTTTAAATGGCCACAACACCATCACGTTTAGGCTTGCTAGATACAAAGCCATAACATGATCATGTTTTCTATTTGACAAAATGTGAGCACATTTTTTTGTTCTACAAAACTTGTAGAGGAAGATTAATGTGTTGTAGACTTAACTAATTCAAGGGGAAAACCTATCTGAATGGTCCACTCTATTACTATGCATTCCTACATTGAATTATTGACCAAGGAGCGTAAGCTTATGATGGTACTTGCAAAGTATATGCCTTCAGGGCTCATATGGTTCCTAAATCATTCTATCTTAACCTTTTAACAAACAAAACTACTTTGATGGAATTAACAGAATTACAAATAATGGAAACAACTACAAATCTAGTTGCTACGGGTACCTACAGCAGGGTCTGTGGATAACTATTATAACAAGGAAACTGTAGAATTAACTTAATGACTCGACAAGAATGAAATGACTAATTGCCAACCTCTGGTGGATTTGTAAAGACACTAATATGCATATGTTTATGAACTATATCTATTTGATCAAATCATAACACTAACTTGAATTCAAATTATGGCTAACAAAAAACTAATAAACCAACATTAACTGAAATGAAATAAACAATGAGAGAATTAGTACCTTGAGTGGCCAGCTCAAGAGACTATTTTCCTTAATAGAAAACAAATCTAATCTAGATCCTACGTATCTTTGCAACACATATTGAAGCTTAACTTATTCCATGCACAGAATCAACTCATATCAAATTGTTCAACAACGAAATCTTTTCTGTCATATCCAGATTGTATTCCATAAATGTAACATGCTTGAGTCTTTACACATAGAAAAGGAAATGATAACTAAACTGTCTACAACTTAACTCTGCTACCTTTTATATCTCATCTTCCCCCTAACTATATAAGAGTGGAGAGAGAACCTTATTTATTAGTTAACTGACTCCGATCATCTACCGCGCCTAGATACTAGGTCGTGGAGTCAAGATGACATTATTATTCTAACTGACTATAAGAAGAAGAATTCAAATCAAATTAGAAGTCTGATGCATGAACAACGTCCATAATCATATTTGAAACAAATCCACTTCTTAATTTATTGCTTCCATGATGCTCCATAATTGTCTTTAGTTGTCTCTTCATTCTTGGCGTTGAAACTCATACTTCTATTAACTCCTTTGTCTGCAACCTACTACAAATGCTCAATGCATCATGATACGTCCAATTCTACACATAGAATTAGTTCCCAAAACATATACCACAAGCATTTTCCATGACTAACCATAAAAACATCTCACTTATACTTTTATACTTATCCATATCTAATCCATTCATTAGATAATATTATCGTCACATTCCATATTAATATTATAAGTTCAAGTCTTAAAAGCATAAAGAAGGTCAACATATCATAGTGCAAACATGGATAAATGTCTTAAAGGATGCTATGAAAGGAGTCTTTAGAGTATAAAAAGCAACATAAAAAAGACTATTTTTGTGGCCCATCATTCCCCCCAACTAACCTTTTGCGTGCCCTCAAGCAAAATCACTCAAACAAATACCTGGGGAAATGAATTATAATGTAAAACTATTTGTCTCAAGTCCATAACTACCCTGGCACCCTCACCTTGTTTCAGATAGAAACCATTGTAGTCTAAAAGCCTTTGTAGTCTGATAGTTTATGCAGTCTTGTATTCCTCTTCCTTTTCTCCTTTCTAGTATGGAACTGGATATAAGAGTAGAGGTGGATGGTAGGTGAGAGGCAACCATGTCACACCTCTATTCTCTAAAATTTGAATGTACCTGTGTAATCTTTCAGACATGTTCATAAAGTTGTGTAAGGAATGATGTTATTTCCGTTGAAGAGTAGGTGTTAAAATGATCCATCTGCTTTGCACATATCTAACACAACCTTGTAACATGGATCCCATCATTCTTTGTATCCTTTTGTGATCCCTTATTCTTAAATCCATGATGATTTTTCCTGGGCCCTTATGAGAGAGAAGTCTATACCATTTTGTAAGGATATCTTCAGGGTTAAGTGCCTCTTTTCTGATTGGTAGTGATACCTTCTTCTCATATTCTTCACATATATCCATTAATTCTCCTCTCAACTATTCATTATTTAGGTATGATATTATTGCCCTCAGCTGTAAATCTCCAACATCTATGGAGGGATTCCATTATGTATCTTCCTCCATTAGGTAGTTGTTCAAATAGAACTCACATAACTGATCTTGTTGTTCTAGACTAACCTCTTGAAAATAACTAAAGAAATCGTATCTAGACTGCAGAGCTGGTTGGTCATTGACAAATCTATTGAATTCAAAAATAAGAAGTTTCTCCTTTAAAAACAATGCATAAACCCTTGAAGGTGGTTTGCATTCAATGATTCCCATGGCCCTGTCAATTATGTTTGCCATCTTTGCCTCTAATTTCTTAATTTTAAGATTTTGGTTCTCAATTATTTCATTAAAATTGTCTTTTCTTTATCCCAATTTTTTGTGTCTTGTTTTGACCTATTAGTGACTTTCAGCAACTCAAAACCCAATGAAACAGTAGTATGGTATGTTGGAGTTCTTACCTTAGGAAATAATTGAAGGGGTTCCTTCTCCTCATCTGAGCTGATCTTGCTAACAGACAAATGTGCTAACAAGTCCAATTTAGACCCTTGATTCTATGTTTGAATCCTTTCCTCTAATTCTTGTATTCTCTTTTCTTTTTCTATCTCCCTCTCTTCACACTTCTTTACCTGTTCTTCCAGGCTTTTGATTCTATCCAATGCCTCCTAAAGTTCTTTACGGAGGTCTCTTTCCTCTAACAATTCATTCATTTGATCAAAATTTTCATTACCACTATCATTGTTATCAGAAGCATTAAAAATTTCTTTAACAGGGCTACCAGGGGTTTCTTTTCTCATTTTCTTAACAATAAATGGGTCCTTCGAGTCAGAGCCAGAAGAAGGAACATACCTTTTCTTCTTTGAAGAAGCATTGTCATCATCCTTGTTTGCAGAGATGTCATCTTTAAGTATATCAATAGGAACATTTCCAGGAGCATTTCCCTTTTCCTCAGAATCTTGTCCTTGCTCAATGATCTTTTCTTCAACCATCTGTTTCCTCAATCTGCCTGATCTCCTCGAGGTAGTCATTCTTTGTTCAACATCCCTTTTCATCTGCTTTTTACCTTTCCCTTTATGTTTCTCCTTTGCTTCCCCTGCATTGACATTTTTCCTTTTCTTTTTCCTTTTTGTCTTTTCTATGCTGATATCCCTTCCTGCCTTATTCTTCTTTCCCTTCTTGCTTACAAGTTTTGGGGTCACATGTTCAGGAGGAGAGAATGAAGGTTCCCTTGTTTCTTCAAGTCTATTTTCAGGGAGATTTTCCTCCTGCGGCGCTTCATGAACAGGTTCATCTTCAGGTTCAGCATTGTATGGGGGTTCTTCTTCCTCCTCACGAGGTTGTTCCAACAAGGTGGAAATATCAACACAATCCTTAAAGGCCTCCAAATCAATTTGTGGGTATTGTATCCGCAAACTCCTCTTAACCAGTAGTGCAATTAAACAATGATGAGACACCAAAGTATCTGCTAGCTTCTTTTGGTATTCTGAAGCCATTCTCTTTACGAAGTTGTAGAGGTAGTTTGGAACATTCACCAATTTCTCATGACGAAGATGGTTCAACAATTTAAAGTGCACAGTGTACAACATATTATACCTCCCATCACAAGTGAAATACTTTATAATGTAGGTAGCACATTTGCCCCAGAAAAATGGCAGAGATAGGCATTTTGTACCTTGAGTTGTTGAGTCTAAATGTTCACCTCGCTCACAGAATTCTTCTCTGGCAGGGGTTGCATCATCTCAGGCTACGTGGCAGTCCAGTCACTTGGGCTATAGCTACCTCAGAAGCATCAACCATTAACCCTTTCACTATTGCTTCATCATTTTGCAATGTAATTGCAAATTCTGTGGCCATATCATTGTCATACTCTATCAATTTTAAGAAGTACTTGAGCCATCCTACTCTGGTGAAGAGCGGTAGAACTAACACATCTTCAAGAATTTCTTTGTGTGCAGATGGCTCTCCTTACTAAGTCACCTCCCATGTCTATAATCCTCTGTATAATTCCACTTTGCCACCTTGTGTAGACTTAACCCCTATTCATTCCTCTACAATTCCTCTTAATGCTCAGGGTAATCAAAGATATCAGGAAGGTAGCTCTTTACTGGTTTTTTTTACACAGTACACAGGAATGATGACTCGTTTAAAAAAAATCAGTTGAGGAAATCAAGAATGACAACCCTTCCCCCCAACTAATCGTGAAGTGACCTCACTCACGTGGAAAAGAAAGCGGTAGGAAGTTGCAATTATTAACTGGAATGTTGTAAAATATTATCGCATGCATGAAGTAAACATGGATAATGATAAATGCATAAAAAAGAAATTTAATGGTAATCATGAAAAGTTACCTTTAGAATAATGCCTCAGAAAGAAATGTGGTAGAAATCTTTGAAAGAAGAGATTGTGTATGATGCAATTAATTTTCTAGAATTGTAAGGTGATGCATGCAGATGAATGGTGAGGTGGCACATCAGCATGTGTGAGTTGATTGATTTTCTTGAAATTCAGCACGTGAGGTACCGGCATGGTGATGAAATAATGTGTAGTGTATAGATTGAGTGGAGTGGTAGTGCATTGTATTGAAGATATCTATAGTTACTACAGGTGCTTGCAGCAGTATTCCAAAGTGCAAATATGATAGTGATCAGAACAGGTGCAGAATGAACAGGTCCCAGCTGAAAGTGGTAACAGGTCCCAGCTTAATGGTTGTAAATAGGTCCCAGCTGGGGAATGTAATAGGTCCTAGTTGGGGAATGTAATAGGTCCCAGCTGAAGAATGTAAACATCATTGTAAAGGTGCAGTGTGTGCATATGTTTGGCAAGCAATAGAAATTATGCCGCATCTACAAGGGTTGAGTATTCCAACTCAACCTCTGTATCACTAGGTAGCCCGTGTGGATCATCTTCTGACTTTGTATCAACTAGTGTCATAGTATCCTCCTCAAGAGTGCCAGAAGCACCATATGCAGTAGCTAAGAAATCAATGAAGTCTTCCTTCTGTAATGGCTTCTTATACAACTTTAGCCTATGGCCATTTACCAAGAGTGAAAATCGGACCTCATCTATAGTTTGCAACTGAACTATTCCATTTGGGAAAGCTTGTAAGATTTTGTAGGGTCCAAGCCACCTGGATTGGAGCTTGCCCTTGAAATCTTTATACTTGGAGTCATATAAAAGTGCCCAATCACCGACTATAAATTCTTTATTCTTGATATGACTGTCATGCCATTTGACCCTCTATTTCTGTATAACTTCAGTATGGTGGAGTGATTCTAGCCTTATTTCATTCAGAGCATTAAGATGTTGAAGCCTATCTTGTTGTGCTACTATCAAATCCATCCCAAGCTCAACATCTATACTTAGTGTTTTATGTTTAAATTCAATTTGGAGGACTACTATTTTTCCATAAACCAATTCATATTGGGTAAACCTTGTGGTGGTTTTCCATGTGGTTCTATAGGCCCAAATAGCCTTTGGTAACCTAGTAACCCAGTCACACCGATGGAGTTGTATTGTTTTGGTCAGTATGTTTTCCAGTTCTTTGTTGGTTACCTCAACCCATCCATTGGCTTGAGGATGATAAGGGGTAGACTTTTTATGCCTTACTTGATATTCCTCCACTAACATTGTGATTAAATCAAAGGTAAACTGAGGGCCTTGATATGTTACTATTTCCCTTGGCACACCATATTTGGTGAAAATGTCCTCATATAATAATTTACCTACATTACCATCTCGGGCAAATTGCAATGCTTTGACCTCAACCCATTTTGTAAGTTAATCAGTACATACCAGAATATACTCCTTATTGTTGGAGGTTGGAGAAATAGGACCAACAAAGTCCAGTCCCCGCTTGTCAAAAGGAGCTAATGAGATTTGCGGTTGCAATGGCATTTCATCACTTTTAGTTGGTCTATCCATTCTTTGACACTTATCACAGCCTCTTGTATATTTGATAGCATCCTTGTGAAGTGTTACCAATAATACCATGTTGTCAAAATTTTGAATGCTGTCCTTTTTGCTATAAAGTGCCCCCCACATGGTTCATCATGACAAGCCTTCATGATATCAAACACTTCATCTGCTCTGATGCATCTTCTCATGATGTTGTCTGGTCTAGTATAGAAGAGAAAACCAGAAATCCAAGAGTAAGGAAAGCATTTGTGAATAAGCTGTTTCCTTTCTTGTGGTGAAAATGTCCTGGAATCTGCTCTGTAACCAAGTAATTTGCTATGTCTACATACCATGGTGTGTGTGTATAGTGAGAGTAAAGAGATGCTCATTAGGAAAGGAATCATCAACCACACCATCTAAGGATTGAGTGGGCAATCTAGATAAAAAGTCAGCCACCACATTAGCCTTACCAGGCTTGTCAACAATAGTGATAGCAAATTCTTGAAATAACAATAACCATCTGACCAGCTTGCCACCCACTATTGCTTTGTTCATCAAATATCTAATGGCTGTGTGATCAGTATGAATGAATACTTTATAACCGGTTATGTAGTGTCTGAACTTGTTGATGGTATAAACAACTGCCAACATTTCTTTCTCTATTACTGTATAGTTTAGCTCAACTCCTTGCAAGTTTTTACTGATGTAGTAAATTGCATATTCCTTGTTTCCTTCTTGCTGGCCTAACAGTACCCCAATGGAAAAGTTTGAGGCATCAGTGTGAATATGAAAGGGCAATTTCCAATTTGGACCTCTCAAGACTGGGGCCTGTGTTAGTGCTACTTTCAATTTTTCAAAAGACTATTGACATTCAATTGTCCAAGCAAATTCAATATCCTTAGATAGAAGTGCAAACAACGGAGCAGCAATCTTGCTAAAATATTGAATAAACCTTCTATAATAACCTGCATGCCCAAGGAAACTTCTAACATCCTTCATTTTTTGTGGAATAGGCAGTGTAGTGATTATTTCTATCTTCTTTGGGTCAACTTGGATACCTGTAGATGAAATGAAATGTCCCAACACCATGCCTTTAGCCATCATCATAAAACACTTTTCATTACTTAAGGACAGATTGTGCTCTATGCATCTTTTCAACATGTTTTCAAGATTCTGGAAAGCCTCGTCAAATGCTTCCCCATAGGTGGTGAAGTCATCCATATATATCTCCATGCTATCATGAGTAAAATTAGAAAAAATACTAAGGGCTGTCCTTTGAAAAGTAGTTGGAGCATTGCATAGTCCAAATGGCAAAACAGAGTAGGCATAAGTCTCCCAGGGACAGGTAAATGTGGTTTTATCCTGATCTACTGGAGCAATCTTTATCTGATTATAACCGCTAAAACCATCAAGAAATGAGAAGTACTTCTTCCCTACCAAAGAATCTAGGACTTGGTCAATAAAGGGTAGTGGAAAGTGACATTTTCTAGTGGCAGTGTTGAGCTCTATGTAGTTAACACGAACTCTCCACTTGCCACCCTTTTTAGGCACTATCACCAATGGTGAAACCCATTCACTGTCTGAAATGGGGTAAATAAAACCTGCATCCAGAAGTTTTTGAATCTCAGCCTTGACTATGTCCCTTAGAGCAGGGTTCATACATCTTTGTTGCTACCTGATAGGTCTCAAATCAGCATCGATATAGATCTTGTGCATGCATAGATTTGGGTCAATGCCTTTCATATCACTGTAATCCCATGCAAAGGCTGTTGAATTGGACTATAGGACATTATGAAGGGATTTCTCCTATTCTTTAGTCAAGGATTATTGATATTCAACATCTTTCCAGGTTGTATCTCTAATGGTTTAGTCATTGGTTGAATGGAAGACACATCAAGGGTAGGAAAGACTGGTAGATGTTGCTGGGGTAGTAAGGCATGAAACAATTGGGAGATTTCTTTTGTAGAGATGCTAGGTATTAAACTACTCAGGGGATCCTGCAGATAGGATAGGTAGTCTTGCTGCTGTGGGTGCCTCCCACAGTCATTTTGGATAATGTGATTCAGTAAATCATCTTCATCTTGGATAACCAACAAAGGGCTACGTTCAATGGTCATCAGGGTTTGCAAAGAATAATTGTCCTCCTCTTCTAGAGCAAGCCAAATAGGTTTCTCTAGTTCATGGTACAGTTGAGTTGGTTGATACAACACCAATTTCTTGGTAATGGTTCCATTAGATATAATCGTGTTTCCTGACCGGCAACCTATAAATGCATCAGCTGTAGCGAGCCATGGTCTGCCTAGTATAAAAGGGTAACCAGCAAGATTGACCTTAGGTTGTAATACAATGAAATCAGTAGGATACTCCCAGGAATCTAATGCAATGACTAAGTCTTCAATGATACCTTCAGGTTTTACTATGGACCTATCGGCTAATAGCAAGACAGTCTGAGTAGGTCTAAGATTGGTTAATTGCAACATTTGCATTGTGTCCTTAGCCATGACATTGATTGCAGTGCCCAAGTCTATTAAGGTATTCTTGATTAGGGCTCCATTGATCTTGACATCAACCACTGGACTTCCTCGATCGGTATACTTAGGAACAGTGATATTTCCCAACATGAGGTTTGCAAGGTTACCTAAGACATGGACTATTTTTTGATCTACTCTTTTTCTCCCTAGTTTCTTGATACATAGATCCCTAATTGTCTTAGTGTAGATAGGAATATCTTTGATGGCCTAAATCAAGGGTATCTTTATGTTTATATCTTGCAACTATCCTATAAGGTCATTAGTAGGCTACTCTGGTTGTTTTTGGATAACCAAGCGCTCAGGGAAAGGACGCTTAGGGTTTGATATAGATTGAGGTTCTTGAACAGGTTCAGGTTCCAAAGGTGATTCTGCTAAGGCTTCCTCCATGGGTTCTCCATCCTTCAGTTATGTGATTTGGGGGGGGGAAGGACCTGCAAGGTGTTTCCTTGATCTGAGGTGAACATTACTTACCTCAACTCCATAAGTGGGGTACTGTATTACCTCATTAGTATAAGCCTGTTGAACGGGATTGTTGTTAGGATTAGGTGCAGGTTGGGAAGGAATTTGGGTAGGTCTAGGAGGTTGATTTGGAGGTGGTGGTGGAGGCATGATGGCTTGCTGTTGTGGCTGAGGTGGAAGCAAGGATTACTGATATTGGGAGTTTGGTTGCCATGATTGGCCCTTGTTCCATTGAGGTTGCCATTGCAATTGCTGAGTAGGCCATTGGGGGTTATAGGTAGGGCCTTGGAAAGGCTGTTGAGGCCATTGTTGTAGTTGGTTCCACCCTGCCGGTGGAGTAGACCATGGTGGGTTTTACCAAGCATTTGGATTAGTAGGCCAAGGCTGGTTATTCCAAGCAGAAAAATTTTGATTGGTAGTAGGAAAAGATGAATTATAATTGAGTGGATCAAGGGGCATACCTTTCCTTTGCTACCAGGGTCTTCTTTGACAAATAAAGAATAGTTGCCCATCATCACCTTCAAATGGTTGAAGTTCTGACCTTTCAATCTTCTCCTGCTGGATACTGGCTACCCTTTTGTATTTACAGTTGGCCTTCCTTTGTCTACAGCTTGGGTAGTATTCGGTGAGCATTGCATCTGCCTCTTCTTGTTTCTTTTTGATGTGGAGGGTGTCCAACTATGTAGCCATATGACTTATAATGTCTTCCTTCATGTTGGACAGCAGATTGCTAATCTCTACTCATGAAACTCCATTGGTTTCCTTGCCTACAATGGTTGCTCTATCCCTTGGTCTTCTTGTGAAGGTCCTTGAATAATTCTTGCAAGCTGTACAAATATCTTCAAAGGGTAGTTGGGAGATGTCTCCTGTCCCAATGAGATTTAGGGCATCCATGCAATCATCATTGACTCCTCTTAAAAAGACTAGCTTCAATGAGTCTTCAGACAACCTATTCTGAGGGTTTTTATTCAAGGCAAATTGGAATCTCTCCACATAGTCCTCCAGTGGCTCGTCCTCCTTCTGTGACATCCTAAAGATGTTGTCTTTCCTCCTATCATGTCCTCTGCAGTAGTCTTTGTATATTGTCAGGAATTTTTTCTTCATGGTATCCCAGTCTGGAATGGCATCTTTCCCTAGTCCCATAAACCATCTTAAAGTAGCATCCTTTAGGGTAGCAGGGAATAGCTTGAGTATGTAAGGATCAGTGGTATAATCATAACTTCTACATAGAACATCAAACTCAAACAGGAAAGTAGCAGGGTCTTTAGTAACCAATCCATAGAAAATAGGCAATGCAGATGGTGGTATATTTTTTAGAGTAGCTGCCCGTGCTAGGTCTGGTATAGGGAATTTAAATGTAGCTTGTCCCAAAGGATCCTCTACTTCATCTGCCATGGTTCTGAAAGTTCTTCCTGAGGATGTGGAAGAAGTTGGTGAAGATGCAGAGGAAGATGTTAGTAGAAATTCTTCTTTGACACCTTCCACTGTATAATTGATAAGGTTGGTTGCTTCTTCGCTATCTGGTGAACTTGAAGGAAGGAATCTACCTCGACTATCTCTCTATCTCCACATACAATATTTTTGGCTTTATAATCTAGTGGTCCTGCACAATGTCAATGTATTTTCTGGTGTTTCCTGAAAGGTGTTTTGATTAACTCTAATGCTGGAATCAAGAAAATTTAGATTATGAAAACATGTAAAAACAAAGATGAGCCTAAGAAGTTAGCACCATCCCTGGCAATGACACCAAAAATGTAGAGGAAGATTAATGTGTTGTAGACTTAACTAATTCAGGGGGAAAACCTATCTGAACAGTCCACTCTATCACTATGCATTCCTACATTGAATTATCGACCAAGGAATGTAAGCTTATGATGGTACTTGCAAAGTATTTGCCTTTAGGGCTCATATGGTTCCTAATTCATTCTATCTTAACCTTTTAACAGACAAATCTACTTTGCTAGAATTAACAGAATTACAAATAATGGAAACAACTACAAATCTAGTTGCTACGGGTACCTACAGCAAGGTCTGTGGATAACTATTATAACAAGGAAATTGTAGAATTAACTTAATGACTTGACAAGAATGAAATGACTAATTGCTGACCTCTGAAGGATTTGTAAACACACTAATATGCATATGTTTATGAAATATATCTATTTGATCAAATCATAACACTAACTTGAATTCAAATTACGGCTAATAGAAAACTAATAAACCAACATTAACTGAAATGAAATAAACAAGGAGAGAATTAGTACTTTGAGTGGCCAGGTCAAGAGACTGTCTTCCTTAACTGAAATCAAATCTAATCTAGATCCTACATATCTTTTCAACACATATCGAAGCTTAACTTATTCCATGCACAGAATCAACTCATATCAAGTTATTCAACAACAAAATCTTTTCTGTCATATCTAAATCATATTACATAAATGTAACATGCTTGAGTCTTTACACATAGAAAAGGAAATGATAACTGAACTATCTACAACTTAACTATGCTACCTTTTATATCTCATCTTCCCCCTTACTATATAAGAATGGAGAGAGAACCTTATTTATTAGTTAACTGACTCTGATCATCTACCATGCCTAGATACTAGATCGTGGAGTCAAGATCACATTCTTATTCTAACTGACTATAAGAAGAAGAATTCAAAGCAAATTAGAAGTCTGATGCATGAACAACATCCATAATCATATTTGAAACAAATCCACTTCTTAATTTATTGCTATCCATGATGCTCCATAATTGTCTTTAGTTGTCTCTTCATTCTTGGCATTGAAACTCATACTTCTATTAACTCCTTTGTCTGCAACCTGCTACAAATGCTCGATCCATCATGACACATCCAATTCTACACATAGAATTAGTTCCCAAAACATATACCACAAGCATTTTCCATGACTAACCATAAAAACATCTCACTTATACTTTTATACTTATCCATATCTAATTCATTCATTGGATAATATGATCATCACATTCCATATTAATATTATAAGTTCAAGTCTTAAAAGCATAAAGAAGGTCAACATATCATAGTGCAAACATGGACAAATGTCTTAAAGGATGCTATGAAAGGAGTCTTTAGAGTATAAAAATCAACATAAAAGAGACTATTTCTGTGGCCCATCAAAACTATTGTAAATATGTGCCTAAGCGGTGTTGTCATTGATGTCAACATATCCTTATTGCCATTGGTGTCAACTGTATCCTATTTTGTTGCATGTTTAGAAGACTAGAATGTTGAGGATATTAAGAAAATTAATGAAGATCAATGTATGCAAACCATATGGCTGTGTAGAGGATTGTCTGAAGTAGCTCCAGTTAAGATTTGAGAGGTCCGCATGAAGATTTGAAGAAGCTATGGCCATCTAAGTAGAATCGGGTTTTGCAGTGTTCAGAAGAAACAGAGTGACAGGAAATGGGTCAGGATTGCTCCAAAAATGAAAAATTATGATCTATGGATCTAGAGGCATGTTTGGGAAGTCAATGTTGATCCTCAACTCAAGTGGTTCGTGGTTTGGAGGTCCGCAAGTAATCTTTCTAGTTTGACAGTCATGGCAGACAGTGTTCTTGAGGTTCTGGATGAAGATACAAGTGATTCTAATGAGTTGGAGTAGTGCAGATATTATTGTTGAATTTAATGTGCTTTTGGAGGTCTCTGGATCATGTGACTACTATGTTGGAGGTCCGCATTGAAGATTGAGCTTGTTGTTGAAGATTTCTTCCTTGGTGTTGTTGTTTTTTCCCAGTCTTGGTTGACCAGATGATTCAAGCGTGTTGTGGATGATCTTAGAGCAATTCTCTGGAGCATGGCATGTTGTTTGAGGAAGATTCAAGCCCCGGCTATGTTTGGCCAATGGTATAGTGATCCGCATTAAGTCAAGCTGACCTTGATGTTCATTCGAAGGTTGATGAAGCGTCTAAATACTTGTTGATGAGTTGTGGAAAGTTATCCGTGGGCAAAAATAATAAAATCCTAAGAGAGGTACAGAGGCATAAAATAGAAGAGGAGTAGAAGAACAAGAGCAGTAAAGGATAAAGATATAGAAAAGAAGTGTTTGGGGGCAGAGCAGAAGTTTTGTAAGCTTTTAATGGGATTGAACCATGCATGAAGAAGATGCTATTTCTCAGTTTATTATCTCTGTGTTAAACATAAATTCTTGTAGGCAGTGAACCTCTTTGAGTAGTGAGCTCTAGGTAGTGCATCCAAAGGCATGTGCCTTCCCTTTTATTTTAAGTACTTTTAATAGGGTACGAATCTTGTGGGTTAACCCCCACCGTGGTTTTCCCTTAACTAGGTTTCCACTTTAAAAATTTTGGTGTTATGTGTGTTCATTTTGTTTCTGCTCATGTGTTGATGGTTCATGCTTAATGTTTACATCATTAATTTGTTAATAAGTGGTAAAGAAGAATTGATTGCAGAAAGTGTTAAAGTTTTAAGACAACTGATTCACCCCCCCTCTCAGTTGTCTTCCCTAATTCCAACAATTGGTATTAGAGCCAGTTCCTCTAAAACAAGCCTAATCGCTGGAGGAGATCCAAGATGTCAACTTACAAGAAGGATAGTCTAAGGTTTGATGGAACAAATTATCCTCTATGGAAGAAGTGCATGGAGTGTCATTTTCAATGTATGGGTGATGCCTTTTAGTTGATAAATAAGGATGAGTATAAGATTTTAAAGAATGGTCCTACAACTCTAGACGAGCTCAAGGATGTTGAACACAACATTCGAGCTAAAGAAGCATTATTAAGTACCCTGACTGATGCAGAAATGACAAATGTCCTGGAATTAAAAACTGCTCATGAAATTTGGAATAAGCTAGAAACTCTGTATGAAGGTGATAAATATGTCAAATGTGCCAAGCTATAGAGCCTAAAGGGTAAATATGAAAG
This sequence comes from Cunninghamia lanceolata, assembly GCA_027924645.1. Classification (NCBI taxonomy): domain Eukaryota; kingdom Viridiplantae; phylum Streptophyta; class Pinopsida; order Cupressales; family Cupressaceae; genus Cunninghamia; species Cunninghamia lanceolata. Next base: position 3,389,397 of record BSBN01000913.1, read on the forward strand.
ATTGATGATGAACAAAGATGAAAACATTACTTCCTACATGCAGAAGGTGAATGAACTTGTGACTGGTATCAAGAGTGCTGGTGGAGTATAAGAAGAATCAGAGATTATTACCAAAGTGCTTAGATCCTTACCTCCAGCATACAAGCATAAAGTTGCTATCATTAAAGAGATCAGGACTGTGACAACTATTACAAGGATCACTTGATTGGTAAGCTTTCAGCATTTGAAATGAGTGAGTTTGGTGATTCTCTTCCTAAGTCTGAATCTGCATTTAAGGCCAGTGTTCATGGGAAGCAAAGATATGATTCGGGTAAAATCTCTTCAAGAAGATCAAATGGATTTGAGAAGACAAGGAAGGATCTTGAAGATGATGAAACTGAGCTTGATGATCTTGAAGCCCTTTTTGCCAAAATATTGCCAAGAGGATCTGGGAAGTATGAAGGAAAGTTGCCATTCAAATGTTTGTCTTGTAATAAAATTCATCATTTTGCCTCAAGTTGTCTAGAAGGGTTTCAAAGCCAAACCCTAACAGATCTAGAGTTCAGAAGAAATGTTACTATGTCCAAGAAGTAGGTGAAGGAGTCATAGATGATGAATCTGATCATGGAGGTTCCACTGATAATGATTGGGTGTTCATTGCTATCAAAGAAGAAGATTTGGTGCCGACTGAATCTGCTAGCTATGCAAATGTGGAAAGTGCTTTGGTTGCTCAAGTTGTGGAAAAAGATGAATGGGTAATTGACAGTGGATGTTCTCATTATATGACTAGTGATAAAAGTAAGTTTGTAATCTTTAAAAAATATGAAGGTGGATTTGTGAAGTTTGGAGACAACTCAGCTAGTAGAATCTGTGGCAGAGGATCCATCTCTTTTGATGGTAAGAATAACACTAATGATGTTCTGTATGTGGAAGGATTGAAGGATAATCTTCTCAATGTTGGACAGTTGGTTGATAAGGGTTATGATCTTTGATTCAAGGATGGAAAATGCAGAATCTTGGAAAGCTCCAAAACTAAAATTGCATCTGGTACTCAAACTAGAGGTAACATCTTTCATTTAAGTAGTTATGGTAAGAGTTGTTTGATTGTTTAGATTGATTAGAGTTAGCTATGGCATAGGATGATGTGTCATGTGAATTTTGATAACATTGTTAAGATAAGTTCTACTCAAGCTGTGAGAGATCTTCCAAGACTTGTGAAACTTACTGATAGCATGTGTAGAGAATTTCAATTGGGTAAACAAAACAGAACTTCATTCAAGAGTAAAGAATGGTCTTCAAGTGGATTGTTGGAACTTGTGCATACTGATCTATGTGGTCCTACTAGAATTAGGAGTGTGCAAGGAGACATATATTTTATGTTGTTGATTGATGATTACTCCCAGATGATGTGGGTAACCTTCTTGAAAGAAAAATTAGAAGCTCTTGACAAATTCAAGGTGTTCAAGGTTATGGTGGAGAATGAGATTGGTGTAAAGATAAAGTGTTTGACATCTGACAGAGGTGGATAGTTTACCTCCGGTGAGTTTGATACATTATGTGAAAAGAAAGGAATAAAAAGATAGTTATTTGCTGCTAGGACTCCTCAGTAGAATGGAGTTGTGGAAAGAAAGAACCGGACCATTCAAGAAGCTGCTAGGACCATGATGATGGAAGAAAATGTTCCACAAGTCTATTGGAGAGAAGCTATGAGTACTGCTATCTACACTCTTAACTAGATGTAGATCAAAGGTAATTCTGGTAAGAGCCCTTATGAACTATAGTTTGGTCATCCTCCTACTATGAAGTATTTCAAAGTTTTTGGTAGTAAATGTTATATCAAAAGAGATGAGGATCTAGACAAGTTTGATGCAAGAAGTGATGAAGGAATATTTCTGGGTTACTCAACTCAAAGCAAGGCATACTGGTGCTTTAACAAGAGATTAAAAAAGAATGTTGAAAGTGACGATGTCATAGTTGATGAAAGCAAAGAAGGACATTCTAGGTCTTGCGGATATGATTCAGGTGATCAAGATGAAAGTCAAATTCAAGGAAGGCAAGCTCAAACCCAAACTCAGATCCAGATTGAGCTGGATAATGTAGTGACTCAAGAGGATAGTGCAGATGTTGAGGAACAAGCTCAAGAAACAAAAGTTCAAGCAAATTCCAAAACTCCCAGGTATGTAAGGATGAATCGTCATGAAGATCATATCATAGGAGATAGAAATAAAGGTGTTCAAACTAGGAGAAGAATTGTTGAAGATCAAGCGGAGATTTGTTTGATTTCAATGTTTGAACCAAAATCAGTAAGTGAAGCTTGCAATGATGAAAATTGGGTAAAAGCTATGGAAGATGAATTAATGCAAATTGAAAAGAATCACACCTGGGATCTTGTTCCTAGGCCTAAAGACAAAAATGTGATTGGAACTAAATGGGTCTTCTAGAATAAACTAAATGAAGATGGTGAATTTGTAAGAAATAGAGCAAGGTTGGTATGCAAAGGATATTCTCAAGTGGAAGGAATTGATTTTGAAGAAACTTTTGCTCCGGTGGCAAGAATAGAAGCAATCAGATTATTTCTTACATTTGTTGCTTATAAAGATTTCAAGGTTTATCATATGGATGTCAAGTCAACATTCTTAAATGGAGAGTTGGAAGAAGAAGTCTACATTGAGCAACCAGAAGGATTTTAGTTGTTTGATCAAAGAGATATGGTCTGTAGATTGAGGAAAAAATCGTATTGACTCAAACAAGCCCCAAGATCCTGGTATGCAAGATTAGATAAGTATCTGCTAAAGCTAGGATTTAGCAAAGGCACTACTGATAGTAATCTTTACTTCAACATTGATCATGAGCACATTCTGATTGTTGAGGTATTTGTTGATGATATCATTTTTGGTAGAAATGAGAGTATGTGCAAAATATTTGCTGATAAGATGCAAAGTGAATTTGACATGTCAATGTTTAGAGAAATGAATTTCTTCTTAGGTCTACAAATCATCTAGTCAGATAAAGTCATCTTCATATCTCAGTCTAAGTATGTGAGAGAATTGCTGAAAAAGTTAGGAATGGAGGATTCAAAACTAGTGAGCATTCCCATGGTGACTGGATGCAAGTTGAGTAAAGATGACGACTCCCCTAAAGCAAATAAGAAAAGGTATAGATCAATGATTAAAGGACTACTCTATCTGACTCAGTCCAGACCTGATATCATGAATGCAGTTGGACTTGTTGCTAGATTTCAAGCTGATTCTAAAGAATCTCATGTTGTAGCTGTCAAAAAAAAAATTTAGATATCTCAAAGGAACACTTGATTGTGGCTTATGGTATCCAAAGGATAATGACTTCACTCTTCAAGCATACACTGATGCTGATTGGGCAGGAGATGTGGATGACAGGAAAAGTACTAGTGGTGGTGCATTCTTCTTGGGAAGGAGATTGGTTTCGTGGATGAGAAAAAAGCAAGAAGCAATATCTCTATCTACTGCAGAGGTAGAGAATATAGCAACAACAAGAAATTGTACTCAAGTCATGTGGATGAAGCAAATGTTGAAGGACATCAGAATTGTGTTTGAGGACCCTGTTACAATCTTCTGTGATAATTCAAGTGCAATAAACATCTTAAAGAATCCAGTGTTGCATTCAAAGACAAAGAACATATCCATCAAGTTTCATTTCTTGAGAGAGATGGTAAATGAGAATGAAGTTAGATTAGAGTTTGTTTCTTCAAAGGATCAGATTATAGATATATTTACTAATCCTCTACCCAAGGATACTTTTGAGTATCTCAGAGAGAAGTTATGGGTTATTACCCCTCCTGATCAGAACTAAGATGCACTTGTGTGCATCAATCTGGTGCAATTCACAATCATATTTTGTGATCTAGATTAATGTTAAGGAGGCACTACTCAGGGGGAGGAGTCAGTACGCAAATTTTGGAGATCAGTCTGAAACAAAAAGGGGCAAAAAAGATTTCAAATATGTGCCCTTTGCCATTGATGTCAAAGGGGGAGAGAAGTCATGTAAAAAACTAGTTGCTGATGAAAGGGGGAGAAGTGAAGAAAGTGGTTGTAGAAGTGATAAGAGAAAGGGTGAGAAGTTCTTGTCTTGATGGTTGAATCAGTTTTTCACATAATACGTTGCAATCAATGAAAAAGGGTGAGATTATTGCAAATATGTGCCTAAGTCGTGTTGTCATTGATGTCGACATATCCTTGTTGCCATTGGTGTCAATTGTATCCTATTTTGTTGCCTTTTTAGAAGATTGGAATGTTGAGAATATTGAGAAAATTAATGAAGAATAATGTATGCGGACCATATGGATGTGTAGGGGATTGTCTGAAGTAGCTCCAGTTAAGATTTGAGAGGTACGCATGAAGATTTGAAGAGGCTATGGCCATCTAAGTAGAACTAGGTTTTGCAGTGTTCAGAAGAAACAGTGACAGGGAATGGGTCTGGATTGCTCCGCAAATGAAAAATTATGATCTACGGATCTAGAGGCATGTTTGGGAAGTCAGTGTGTATCCTCAACTCAAGTGGTTCATGGTTTGGAGGTTCGCAAGCAATCTTTCTAGTTTGACAGTCATGGTAGACAGTGTTCTTGAGGTTCCAGATGAAGATGCAAGTGATTCTGATGAGTTGGAGTAGTGTGGATGTTATTGTTGAATTTAATGTGCTCGTGGAGGTCTCTGGACCATGTGACTACTGTCTTGGAGGTCTGCATTGAATATTGATCTCACTGTTGAAGATTTCTTCCTTAGTGTTGTTGTTTTTCCTAGTCTTGGCCGACCGGATGATTCAAGTGTGTTGCAGATGATCTTAGAGCAATTCTCTAGAGTGTGGCATGTTGTTCAAGGAAGATTCAAGCCCCAGCTATGTTTGACCAATGGTATAGTGATCTGCATTAAGTCAACACAACCTTGATGTTCATTCTGAGGTTGATGAAGCGTATAAATACTTGTTGATGAGTTGTGGAAAGTTGTCTGTGGGTGAAAATGATAAAATCCTAAGAGAGGTATAGAGGCAGAACAAAGAAGAGGAGGAGTAGAAGAACAAGAGCAGTAAAGGATGAAGATATAGCAAATAAGTTTTTGGGGGCAAAGAAGAAGTTTTATGAGCTTTCAATGGGACTAAACCAGGCATGAAGAAGATGCTATTTCTTAGTTTATTATCTCTGTGTTAAACATAAATTCCTGTGGGCAGTGAGCCTCTTTGAGCAGTGAGCTCTAGGCAGTGTGCCCGAAGGCATGTGCCTTCCCTTTTATTTTTAAGTACTTTTAACAGGGTATGAATCATGTGGGTTAACCCCCACCATGGTTTTCCCTTAACCGGTTTTCCACGTTCAAAATTTTGGTGTTATGTGTGTTCATTTTGTTTCTACTCATGTGTTGATGGTTCATGCTTAATGTTTACATCATTAATTTGTTAATAAGTGGTAAAGAAGAATTGATTGCATAACGTGTTAAAGTTTTAAGACAACTGATTCACCCCCCTCTCAGTTGTCTACCCTAATTCCAACAAAAACATGAGTGCATTTTGTGTTCTATAAAATGTGATCATGTTTGTAAAACATAAAACATGATTGTATTTTTTATAACATAAAATGCTTATGTAAAACAAGATTTTTTAGAATTAAAAAGTTTGACTTAGATATTTGGTTGGAATTTTGACTTTGGTCACACTCAATTGATATTATTACTAAATTATAATTTTTTAAAATTAGAATGTTTGACACAGATCTTTGTTATTATTACATATAAGTCTTTAAAAATTATGTATATTATTTCATTATATAGTCAACAAAGTGTTAAAAGAAAGCAATAGATAGAGAGAGGGTGAGATAAATAGATAGAGAGATAGAGAGGGGGAGAGAGACAAGGAGAGATAGAGAGATAGAGGGGCGAGAGATAGGGATCCAAATCATAGGGCAAAATAGACAAAGCTAGGTCACCATCACATGTATTAGAGACTAGTTCCATGGTATTATCAGAAATTGTGGTATAAGTAGAAGAAGAACTATCACCATCATCTTTCTCATGACAACTTTGGGGTGGGGATCCAAATCATAGGGTTAAATAGACAAATCTAGGTCACTGTCACATGTATTAGAGACTAGTTCCATGGTATTATCAGAAATTGTGGTATAAGTAGAAGAAGAACTATCACTCATCTTTCTCATGACAATTCATGGAGATGATTTTAGTAAGGTTTTCCAATATCAAAGTATATGCACCCATGAGAGTTATAAAGCTATCAAAATCATATATACATCTAAGAATTTCATATAAAGAACATCTAAAGGTATCAATATCATACATGGATGCCATGTGATCTAAAACATAAAGATGCATATTAATGAATTTGTAAAAATTTTCAAAATCTTTGATAAATGCATTCAAAGATACCAAAGAAGAAAAATTAGAAGATGCCATAATGAAGTGACTTGGAACAATAATGTATAATTAGACCTATTCATTCATCAAGTACCACGAATATGAGAGACCTTTGTACACCAAGACACTAGTTTGAGGAAACCAGAATTTTGAACTTTTTGTAAAGATAAAAAACACACTAGTTGTTGCAAGTATGCACCTGATTGGTGTTTTCATTGATGTAAACATATCTATGTTTTCATTGGTGTCAACTGTATCCTTATCTTTTGACTGATTATAAGCCTTGTATGTTGAGGACATTGAGAAAATTAGCCCCTCCGAAAGAATCTAGTGCAGGGGCACCCTCATGCACATGTTAATCAATTTTGGGTTTTGTTTTGTTTTGATAATGATTGTGTAAATAAGGTCATTTACAACCATGTTATGTGTGTTGTTGTCCATATTAGGTCATTAGCTGGATTGGTGAGTCAAGTTGCATAAAGTTGTCAAGTTTGCAAAAATGTTACAAAAGTGCAAAAACATGGAATATGAAGAGTCATAAATTGTAAATGAGGGAAGTTGAATAGTTAGAACTTGAAAAATCAGTTGTGAACCATTGAAAAAGATTGTGAAAGGTTTAAAAATTCCTTGGGAGGACGAGGCAAGGAGGAGAAGTTGCAATTTTGAAGTTTGAGCTATAAAACTCCTTTGATTTCTTGCAAATCTGAACATTGCATCATTGTTTCTTGATGTAATACAGTACTGTAAGGCCATATATTGACTCCAAATCAATTGTGTTTGGTAAATCTATAAATCTAGTTTCTTTTAGTGTTGGTTTCATGTCATTTCATCAAGTTTCAAGCAAGTTGTGTCATTTTTACTAAAATAGGTTTGGAACCCTAGTAGGCCTAATTTAGCTGAGAACAATTCAAATTTGAGCATCTCTGTACAAAATAACCTACCCTGATATTGAGATAAGTTAAATAAGGGCCAAATGGGTATTTGAATCAAGTTTGATTTCTTGGAGATCAGTTATGTTTTGAATGTTATGGCCAAAAAACACAAATTACTGCACCACCTTAAGTCTAGTCAAGAAGTAGGAAAATCCACTTTTGAAGGGTTTCGTACAAAGGAACCACCCTTGAGATTTTGATATATTGTTAAATGTCCAAATCAGTATCTAAATCTAGTCTTACATTTTGATGATCATGTCTGCTCCGAAAGTTATGGTCAAAAAGGCTGTTAGGAAGGGCTACTAGGAGATTCAGGCCTAGAGGCCAAAAACCCACCTTTTGATGCTTGAGACCTTGAAAGTTTGCTTCATTGGAGTTGTTGCAATATTCTTTGTCCCTACTCTGCATCAAATTGGTATCAGAGATAGAAGACTTTGGGAAGTGATTTGACTAATTTGGATAACGTGGTTCAATAGATTTGATGTTTAAGGATGGCTCTTAATAAGAAGAAAGATGGAAAAATGGCATCATCATTGTTAAATACATTATTCAAGTTGGCTAAGAAGCTAGAGGAGGAAGAAATGGTGGAGGAAGAAATGGCAGCCAAGAAAGAAAGCAAGATGGTAAAAGAAAGATTATTCAGGACTACCTGCAAATCCAAAGGTAAATGTTGTAAAGTTGTGATTTCTGATATCTGCATGGATAATATTGTTTCTGAGTATATGGTAGACAAATTGGGTTTGAAAAGAATACAACACCCCGCACCCTATTTAGTGACTTGGCTTCAAACAGGTACAGAAGTAATTGTACGTGAACAATGCAAAGTTGAGTTTCAAATAGGCCCTTATAGCGATGAAATAGTTTGTGATATTATGCATTTGGATATATGTCATATTGTGTTTGGAAGGTTGTGGAATTATAAAAGGGTAGCGAAGTATAACAAGAAAAACAACACATATGAGTTGGAAAAAGATGGGATGAAAATTACATTAACCACCTTGAAGGATGAGTGCATAAGAATTGAAAAAGCTTATTGTTAAGTGAGAAGACAGTAGTACAACAATATGAAGTAAAGCCAAATGAGGTAATGGTTGAGGTAACAAATTTTGAAAACAACATGTTTGAAAAATTAGTTGAATGAGAAATGAAAGAGTTTTCTGTTGAATTTGCTCAAACTTATGAAAGTAATAGTGACATTGATGTTCAAGTGGGTGATGTCTAGGAAGAAGAAGAAGATGAAGAAGAGACAACAAAAGAAGTTGTAGAGGACTCAAGGATAGTCCAAAGAGAGAAGATAGTTATGAAGGATAAGGAGATATCATGGTTCTCAGGAGAAAAACCAACAATTGAGAATGTTGATATCAAGGAGAATGGAAGAATGGATGAGCAATTCAAAAATGAAAATAAATGGCTAAGTATGGTTGAGGTGTAGCCAAAGAATTTGTAGAATAATGAAGAGAAAAGAATGTGTGGCAAACAACATGAGGTGGATGAAGAAGTGAAGTATGAAGAAGAAAACTATGATTTCTTTTTAATATGTTTGATTCATGTGCAGGTAAAGAAGACAAAGTGGATGAAAGAGAAAATAAATTTACAATTGCAGTCTAAGGTCAATTTAGAATGAGAAAACAAACAAAATCACATGGCGACATTGTACCAAGTTGGCCTTGGCTCAAGAAGCATGTTGTTGGACCAAAAAGTACAAGTGCACCAGTAGATACAAATGTACTTGAGATCCAACAAAATGAAGATAATGCACACATGCAAAAGAACTAGAAGACAAGAAAGAAGATCCATATTTGAGGTGGAACTCAAATTTCTTTTTTCCTGGGGAGTATGGTGCAGGGGCACCCTCATTCACATGTTAATCAATTTTGGGTTTTGTCTTGTTTTGATAATGATTGATGTAAACAAGGTCATTTAAGACCATGTTATGTGTGTTAGAGTCCATATTAGGTCATTAGGTGGATTGGTGAGTCAAGTTGCATAAAGTTGTCAAGTTTGAAAAAATGTTGCAAAAGTGCAAAAACGTGGAATATGAAGAGTCATAAGTTGTAAATGAGGGAAGTTGAATAGTTAGAACTTGAAATATCAATTGTGAACCATTGGGAAAGATTTTGATAGGTTTAAAAATGCCTTGGGAGGATGAGGCAAGGAGGAGAAGTTGTAATTTTGAAGTTTGAGCAATAAAGTTCCTATGATTTCCTGTAAATCTGAATGTTGCATCACTGTTTCTTGATAGAGTACGGTATTGTATGGCCATATATTGACTCCAAATCAATTATGTTTGGTAAATATGTGAATCTAGTTTCTTTTGGTGTTGGTTTCATGTAAATTCATCAAGTTTCAAGTAAGTTGTGTCATTTTTATTAAAATAGGTTTGGAATCCTAGTAGGCCTAATTTGAGTGAGAACAGTCCAAATTTGAACATCTCTATACAAAATAACCTACCCTAATTTTGAGATGAGTTAAATAAGGGCCAGATGGGTATTTGAATCAAGTTTGGTTTCTTGGAGATCAGTTCTGGTTTGAAAGTTATGGCCAAAAAACATGAATTGTTGCACCACCTACAGTCTAGTCAAGAAGTAGGACAGTCCACTTTTGAAGGGTTCCGTACAAAGGAACCACCCCTGAGATTTTGACATGTTGTTAAATGTCCAAATGAGTATCTAAATTTGGTCTTACATTTTGATGATCATGTCTGCTCTGAAAGTTATGGTCAAAAATGCCGTTATGAAGGGCTACTAGGAGATTGAGGCCTAGAGGCCAAAAACCCACCTTTTAATGCTTGAGGCCTTGAAAGTTTTCTCCATTAGAGTTGGTCCAAGATTCTCTATCCATGCTCTGCATCAGAATTAGAAAGGAAATAGTGAAGACAATGAGTTGCATACTGAAGAATAGTCCAGAAGATTGCTCTACATTTCTTGCAAATTGAAGATCTTGGTTTGCAGATTGAAAGTTATTTAGAGGCATGTTTGAAGATGATAAATCCTGAGTTTGAACCTCCATTATGAAGAAGTGAGTGAGTTACATTCACCAGAGTAAAACCTGCTTTTTCTAATTATTCACTGGTGATAGGGAGAAAGTATTTTTCTCTACATTCCTCCGCATTGAAGTATTTTGCTTTGCGGTTCTAGAGGGAAGTCTTGGATGATGATAAGTACCTACAACTACAATGGTTCAAGATTTGGAAGTCTGTAAGCTATCTTTCTTTCATGATAGTTGAAGACAGTGAAGTTCATGTGCTCTGGTGTGAAGAATCTCATGGATAAAGTGGTTAGAGTTTGTGCGGTTGCTCTTGGTGATTACAATGTGCTTGTGGATGCTTCCTGATCGTGTTCCTACCTTTACATTGGTTTGCATTAAGGAATTAAGATCGTGGTTGAAGATTATTCCCAGATAACGTAGCATATAACTAGGCTTACCCGACTTGGTTAATTCCAGTGATTGCGAAGATCTATTGAAGATTGTAGAAGTGTGTCATGGCGTGGAAGATCATTTTTGAGTCCCAGCTAAGGTGTGAAGTGATCCGCATACATCTTTACGACATTTCCTTAGCATAATCTTGTATTAGGTCAAGACTTATTTTGTAAATATTTGTAATGTCAACCTTGGAGATTGTTCCAATGGTTGATGAATGTAATGTTGACCTTGATGTACATTCCAAGGTTGATGAATGATATATATACTTGTAATTTGGTCATGGAATATATGTCCTAGTGTGAAGATGAGAAGATAGTAGAGTGTAAGTGAAGAAGGCAGAGTAGAGAAGATTTATTGTGCTTCAATGGAACTGAACCCTAGCATGGAATATATGCTACTATCTCAGTTCATCCCCTTGGTAGTGAGCTACCCCTTCTTGGTAGTGATCCTTTACAATTGGCAGTGAGCCTCTTTTGAGCAGTGAGCTCTGGACAATGAGCCTTTGATTTTTAGTATTGTTATAACTTATTGATTTCTATGGGCTAACACCCACTATTGTTTTTTCCTTAATAGGGTTTTCTATGTAAAAATCTGGTGTCTCATGTGTTGAATGTGTTTTTGCATTGAGTTTCATGTTTTGTTCTTTAATGATTAAATATCCTTAACAAGTGGTTGATTAATTTGTGAGTTAATCTTCAGAAAGTGTGTGAAGTTTTGGGACAACTGAATCACCCCTCCTCTCAGTTGTCTGATGCATTCCAACACTAGTGTCACTACAAATGAAGTGATCCCAATGTTAAAGTGTTGCAAAAAAATGAAATATAGACTACTTTAAGATTTATTGCAAAGAAATGTGAAAGAGATGTCAAACTTCTTATGTTGAAATACAAAATGTGTAATTACAAATGTATAATTTTCAAATCTATGATGTGAAATGATACAAAGTTTTCAAATAAACATTGATAAACATGCCATAAATCAATGCAAGATCTGACTTGAATAATCAACAAGATGCAAATGCTCGAAGCTACGGGTTCACCAAAATGTTTAGTATGAAAAAGGTGAATGATGAAAACTAGGATGCACACTAGATCAAACCCTTTTCCATTTAACATTCAAGGACAAGATTGAGCCAATCACTACCAAATGAAGGTGGACTTAGCTAAAGATCTTGTACTCAGGTATGCTATAGAGGAATCAAATTTAATTGTCTTTTTATCAAACCCTAGGTTAACAATGCATGAAACCTAGTTCTACAATGATAATCATATAATAGAAAATGTGCAATAGTAATCTAGAATCCAATTGCATAGGGATGATCAAGAAGATGATAGAACTTGTCTCCCAAAAGTAGAGATGTTAGAGGACTAATTTGGAACCTCCCAAGTCCTCTAAAATCGCTGAGGTCCAATTGAAAGAATCAACCAAAAATGCAAACTAGAAATATGTTGCAGATGCTGCCTTGATGCCAAATCTAAAGTCAAAAAGGATAGAAAGACTAGGGCACCACCACCCAAGTCCTAGATAGAGGAATATTTTGTAACTGTTGTCAAATCCCGAAACCCTAGTCTTCACTTAGTCTTCCTGTATCTTCACATTGTCTGAATCTCTCTCCTATAACATGCACACAAGAAGATAAGAGGGTCTTTAGGGGTTATGGTGTTTAGGGACTTGCCTCAGTCAAATCCTGAGATAGCATTCAAGTTTCTCAACACTGTTGATTGATATAGAGTGTGTGCCCTCATGGGGGCAGAGGCTAAAAAAATGATAATGATGAATCAAATGATGATAAACAACAATGATATCACCTATGTGATTATCCCTTAGAATGATGAAGATCCTTCAACTCCTAAAGTAGATAGATGATAGTTTCATGCCTGCAATAAACACACAACAACAACACACAAATCTTCTCTAGGATCACAATGAATGCTCTTGCTTGCTTTCCTTCAATATTTCAAGTTACCTATCTCTATCTTGATTACAAATGAACTCAAAAACACACTTATATATGCTTTCCCGCTAACAATCATGAAATTAAACCAAAAGAGCTAACAAGGAGAAACCTTTTAAAAGGTCCCATGCTGACATAAACTTGATTATGCCCTGACCAATCAGGAGGGACTTGGGTGGTGGCACCCAAGTTTATGGTCTCCTTTTGGGCCTAGGATAAGATAAAGCATGGGCCCCTTATTACCAATTTACATTGGTGTCTGGCAATTTTGTATCGGGATGAACATTTAGAATGAATAATGTAATCACAGTGACCTAGGAGCTAAACAAAGAGGTAAAAATACATGTGGACACTTTTTACTCCATAACAAAGTCAGTATCACTATTTCAGACCACTATTTCATGAAAAAAGGTTAGACTCATAATTAAAGATTATCTTCATAAATAAAGGTTCAATTTTGATTCAACTAGTTATAGATCTTTAAAAATAACTATGATCATAAGCATGATAAGATGATCCAACCTAGGTTTGTAAAAAGACTAAAGGCCTAAGCCATCAGTCTATGAGCATATGCATTTAATCAAATCCTAAGAACAGTGTAAATTTGTATAATATTTTCTCATTTTAGTATTTACTAATCAAACATAGGGTCACAACATGCCTATGTAGGTTTATATCTAAATAATGTCATTTTTGGAATCCCATATTGTTCTTGGCAATAAAGCATTGTTATTGCTTTTCTCTCTTGTTTTGGAAGCTTGTTTTTGTTGTAGGTGACCCTGGGTTGTCATGAGTCCAGTGATGACTCTTAAAAGTGCGACTTAGGAGAAATGAAAAAAGATAAATGGCTTTAAACAATAAAACCATGCTAGGTACTCATGTGCAAAATGATCCCCTTGAAAATGAAGAGAAGGATAAAACCCGTAAGACATAACTCACCCTAAGAGAGGATGAAAATAGACTTGGTCTAGGTGACCCCCTTGAAATAAGTGAGAAGGATAAAACCTCATGCAAATGAAAAATCCCTCCTAGAATAGATAAAAGAAGAGAGACCATGCAACCCCCTATCAATGTGCAGTTTCCTATACAAATTGTAGGTGCTCAACATTGAATGCTAAAGATGGTCCATGATCATTGAACAATGTTTCTCCCCTTAGGAAGAAACAAAGCCAAAGGTGTATGTAGGATATCTTTACATTCTTGAAAGGAATGTAAGACAAGAAAGATTAGAATATATGATGTTTCTAGAAGCTACTCATGCAACATGTCACCATGTTGGTGTTGAGAGGAGCCACAATTAAGTCTAGAGTCCCAAGCCTAACTGAAGAATGTAACAATCTAGAACCTAGTGAGAATAGATGTCGAACAAGATCCAAAGACAATGAGGAATCCTCTAAATTTTACTCAATGATATCCAAATCAATGCCAAACTATGAGAAATGATGATAAGATGAATCGAATACCATGCAATATTTAGGTACAATAACCATGGATTTATGGTGCTCATCATAGGTAAGACAACTAGACCAATGAAAATCTGGTACTCTAATAGAAGGTGTCAACATTAATAATGATTGAGTTAGATATTTGGACTCATGAAGATCTGTATCTCTATCAGAATAGAAGTAGATTTAGGTAGAGAAAGAACAAGAGGGTCTAAATGTGCCCTCATGACAATCAAAGAAGATGCAACTCCATACGAGTTAACATCAAAGTTAAGATAAATGTCCTCAATGGTGTCCTCCAAATTTGTACGATAGGACTCAAAAAAAACCTAACATGTCTATCAAGTGTTCATCCCAATAAGTTGTATTTAGAATACGATGTATGTCCCATTGCATTAAATCTCTATCTATTAATGGATGAAGCAACATTAGAGTTAGTGGAAGTAGGAAAGGATTGAGATGAGATCCCAATGTGTACCATTTAACTACACTACTTGGATAGTGTTTTCACACAAGATGTTTAAGTATGAACATTTGGTATATACTTTAATTCTGGAGTAGAAAAATTGAGCAAACTAATGTGATTTTCCTAAAGAAGTTTCTTTAGTTCATCAATTTTCTTTAGAAAACATTCATTTTCATAATGATTTTTCTTCCCGCAGTAACCAAATTTTACCTTACATGATTTAAAAGGGTTCTATAGATTACTCAAATAGAAAGGAGATAGAGTGAGAGACAAGGGTAGAGCCCCTAAGATTACTCAATCATGAAACTAGAAAAAGCAAATGCAGAATCCAAGATCACCCTACTAGAAAAACATAATCATGAGACTCCCTGTAAATTACGATGATGGCACTTTATACTTAGTGTGATTACAATTGCCACTTACCAAATCAACAAGGTGGTCTTGATCTCAATACATTAAAAATGCCAAATTAGACCACAAAGATGAAAATATAATTTTTATAGTGAATGGGAAAGATTAGAGTACACTAATGAGAAGCATATGAAAAATTATGCACTTTCAAAAAACACACTAAAAAATGTTACCATATGAGCCCAAATAGAGCCCTAGAAGTTTCCAAAATGAGTACTTAGCATCACCTATTCTAATTTACAATTTCTAGAAAACCTAGATATCAAAATAAAAATACCATCTACACTACTATGAAATAATCAAAACTTTATCCTAGATAAAAAAAATTGGTCAAAAAAATGAGCCAATATGAGCAAGAATGGAGCTTGCAAAGTTCAAGTAACAAAATCAACACTCCATTGGAGAGAGGGGCAAGAGTTGGGAGGAGATTGATAACATCATGCTAACATCGACAATGAATATTTAAATATTTTATAGAATATTATTCATCGTTGTAATATATCAAAACCATCATTGGTATTAAAAAATTGGATTTCTTGTCTAAAACTATCATGGGAAATAGAAAATCAAGATCAGAGTTGGTAGAAAATTGCATGAGGCTATGATTACTTATTTTCACCCATGGGGGATGAGAGAAGGTGGAGCCACTTACTTTAGTCATTGGTAGCAAAGTGAAAGTGACAAAGTGAGGTTGCAAGACCTAAGCAATGGTGGTATTATAATCAACCTTTTGATATAAACTTTTAATTTTATTTTAAAATTTTCAAATCAAAATTAAAAAATAATGCAAATAAAGATTACATAGACCTATAGCTACCTAAACAAGTAACAACTATACAATCCATAGAACCAATATCTAGGAGGATTTTTTAAGGGCATAGGCCAAAGAGCTCCAATTTGATAGTTAATCTATACTTTTTTGGGCCTTCTAGATGTGATGGTTGTTGCAAGTATGTGTCTAATCTCTATTGTCATTGATGTCAACATATCTTTGTTGTCATTGGTGTTAACTGTGCTCTTACTTTGTTGCGGATATTGAGAAAATTAGCTCCTCCGGAAGAAACAGTGAGTTGCAATAGAAACAGTGCATTACATGCAGAAGAACAGTCCAGAAGAATGCTCCACATTTCCTATAGAATAAATATCTTTACCTATGGATTGGAAGTCATTTAGAAGCCTATTTGAAGATGCTATATTCTAAATTCCAGCTTCTAGTATGAAGAATTGAGTGAGTTATGTTCACCAGAGTGAAAACAACGTTTTCTGTGTGTTTAGTGGTGACAGGGAGAAAGTGTTTTGCTCCACATTCCTCTGCATTGAAGTATTGTGGTCTATGGTTTTGGAATCAAGTTTGTGATGATGTTAAGTACCTTCGACTGCAATGGTTCGTGATTTGGTGGTCTACAAGCTATCTTTTTCTCATGAGAATGGCTGGCAGTGTTGCTCTTGTGCTTTAGTTTGAAGAATCTTATTGATTAAGTTGTTAGAGATCATGTTGTTGTTCCCAGTGATCACAATGTGCTTTTGGATGTCTCTTGATCATGCTCCTACATTTGGATTAGTCCACAAGGTGAAATTCAGATCATGCATGAAGAATGTTCTTGTGAAAACTTGTGTTAACATTAGTCTTGGCCGACCTTGTTTAATTCATCATCTATGAAGATACATCGAAGATTGTGATAGCGTGTTATCGCGTGGAAGATTTTCTTTGAGTCATAGCTATGGCGTGGCGGGATCTGCATACAGTTTTATATCTTTTTCTTAGCTAAATTTGTATTAGGTCCAGACCTATTTTATGTATGTTTGTAATGCCGACCTTGATGATCATTCCAAGGTTGATGTAGTGTATAAATACTTGTAATTAAGTCATGAAAATTGTATCCAAGTGTGAATATGTGAAGATAAAGTGAAGTACAGTAGTAGAGCATAGCAGAGGTGTTTTGTGCTTCAATGGAACTGAACATTGGCATGGAGTAGATGTTGTTATCTCATTTCAACCTTTTCGCAGTGAGCCTTCTTTTGACAGTGAGCCACCCTTTGGCAGTGAGCCTTTCTTTGCAGTGAGTAATTTGGGTAGTGAGCCCTATGGGCAGTGAGCCCTGTAGGCAGTGAGCCTCTATTTTTTGGTATTGATATAACATATATATTCATGTGGGATAATACCCACTATGGTTTTTCCTTTTTAGGGTTTTGCACATAAAAATCTGGTGTCTCCTGTGTTGTTTGTGCTTTTGTGTTGAATTTCTTATTTGATGCTTTCATGGTTACATCTGAATATAAGTAATTGATAAGTTGATGATCATATTTGGTTAAAAGTTATAGGACAACTGATTCAATAATCGGTATCAGAGCCAAGTTCCTCTAAAGAAAGCCTAACATCTTGAGGAATATCCAGGATGTCTTATAAGAAGGAAGCTCCACAGTTTGATGCGTCAAATTATACTCTTTGGAAGGTATGAATGAAAAGCCATCTCCTCTATCTTAGTTATAAAGTATGGCTAGCTACACAATCACAATTTGTCATTCCTGAAGATGGTTTGACAATTGAAGATGATATCAAAGAATATGAGTTGGATGTTAAAGCAAAGGATACTCTTTAAGTGGCTCAATGTTGACAAAAGTTGTGGACCTTGAATATGCAAATGAGGTATTGGAGAAGCTAAAAAATTTGTATGAAGGAGATGATTCTGTAAGAGAAGCCATGCTATAGAGCTCGAAAGTGAAATATGAGGGTTTGAAGATGAATGAAGATGAAAACATAACAGCCTTTATGCAAAGAGTTGATGAACTTGTCACTGGAATAAAAGGCATGGGAGGAACTCTCATTGATAAGGAAGCTATGATGAAAATTGTTAGATCACTACCAAAATCCTATAGTCACAAGGTGGCTGCTATTGAAGAATTTATGACTATGAAAACTATTGACAAAGATCAATTACTTGGAAAACTTACATCCTTTGAGATGAGAGAAAATTTGGTGATGCCCTTCTAAAAGTTGAATCATCTTTCAAAACCAGTACTTCAGAAAATATTTCTAGAGCTGAGAAATATAAAGTGGATGATGACTTTGATGAAATTGAAGCTAACTTTGTCGACAGGATGCAAAGAGGTTCCAATAAGTTCAAAGGTAAATTATCTTTCAAATGTTTCTCTTGTGGTAAGGTAGGTCATTATGCTTCCAGATGTCTTGAAAGAATTGAAAGAAATAACAAAAGATATGAGAGCAGACCTAGAGTTCCAAAGAAATGCTACTATATTAGAGATTTTGATGATGGAGTGACTGATGATGAATCTGATGATGCTAGCACTAGTGCAAATGAATGTCTGTTTATTTCTATTAAAGAAGATCATGTGTCTACTAATTCTACTAGCTGTGTGAAGGACTTAAAAAACCAGTCAAAGAAAGTGCTTTAGCTATCCAGGTTGAGAAAGATAAGGATGAATGGATTATTGATAGTGGATGCTCACATCACATGACTGGTGACAAAAGTAAGTTTGTAAGTTTGGAAAAATATGATGGAGGACTAGTTAGGTTTGGAGATAATGCAGCTGGTAAGATTTGTGGAAAAGGATCTGTCTCATTTGATGGAAAGCATAATGCTGACAATGTTCTCTATGTGAACGGTCTAAGGCATAATCTTTTGAGTGTTGGTCAAATGTGTGACAAAGGATATGATCTAAGATTCAAAGATAATGGATGCAAGATCATGGAAAGTTCCAAAACTGTGATTGCTACCGGTAAGAAGACTAAAGGTAACATCTATCAATTGAGAGGAACTAATGATGATTGTTTATTGGCTCAGACATATGAGAGTCAGTTGTGGCATAGAAGGATATGTCATATAAACTTTGATAATCTAATAAAGATAAGTTTAGACCAAATTGTGAGAGATCTACCAAAGCTTGTGAAACCATCCAATACAATTTGCAAGGAATGTCAGTTAGGGAAGCAGACAAGAACAAGCTTCAAGAGCAAAGAGCAATTTTCTACCAGTTTGTTGGATCTAGTACATACAGATCTCTATGGTCCTACAAGGATGAGAAGTCTACAAGGTGACAAGTACTTCATGTTGCTTATTGATGATTATTCTAGAATGACTTGGGTTACTTTTCTAAGAGATAAACTAGAAGTCCTAGAGAAGTTCAAATCTTTCTAGGCAATGGTTGAGAATGAAATAAAGTTGAAGATGAAATGCTTGAGGTCTGATAGAGGTGGTGAGTTCACATCAAATGAATTCAACATTTTCTGTGAAAAGCATGGGATAAAGAGACAACTGTCTGCACCTAGGACTCCTCAGTAGAATGGAGTTGTGGAAAGGAAGAATAGGACAGTTCAAGAAGCTGTTAGGTCTATGATGAAGGAAGTAGATTTTCTAGAAGTGTTTTGGAAAGAGGGTATTCATACTACTATTTACATCCAAAATAGAGTTCAAGTCAAAGGTATGGTACTCAAACTCCTTACGAATTATGGTATGGAAGAATTCCTTTAGTAAAGTATTTCAAAATCTTTGGAAGCAAATGCTATGTCAGGAAAGATCAAGGTCTGGGGAAGTTTGATGCAAGATGTGATGAAGGAATCTTTCTTGGATACTCTATCAAGAGTAAGGCCTACCGGTGCTACAACAAAAGGCTCAAAAAGATTGTTGAAAGTGCAAATGTGAAGGTAGATGAAGGCAAGGAAAAGATATCAGACCTAAATTACTATGAACCAGATGAACCTATAACTATATTGAATGAAGAAAAAGATGAGCATGAAGATAGTCAAAATGAAGAAGAGTCTTCAGAAAGTGTTGTCAAGACTCCCAAATATGTAAAGATCAATCATTCTAAAGATCAGATTATAGGTGACAAAAACAAATGTGTGTTAACAAGGAGAAGAGATGCAAATGAACAAGTCAATTATTGTTTTCTTTCAAAGATTGAACCAAAGACTGTAAATGAAGCATGCAATGATGAGAATTGGGTAAAGGCAATGGAGGAAGAACTATTGCAAATAGAGAAGAATGAAACTTGGGAATTAGTTCCTAGACCTGCTAACAAAAATGTAATTGGAACTAAATGGGTTTTTAGGAACAAGCTAAATGAAAATGGAGAAGTTGTAAGGAACAAAGCAAGAATTGTATGTAAAGGATATTCTCAAATTGAAGGGATAGATTTTGAAGAAACCTTTGCCCCAGTAGATTAGATTGAAGCAATCAGAATGTTTTTGGCGTATGCAGCTCACAAAGATTTTAAGGTATATCAGATGGATGTGAAATATGCCTTCCTGAATGGTGAGTTAGAAGAGGAAGTATACATTGAGCAACTAGAGGGATTCCAATTGTCAAATCAAAGTGACATGGTATGCAGGTTGAAGAAAGTATTATATGGACTCAAACAAGCTCCTAGAGCCTGGTATGTAAGGTTAGACATGTATTTATTACAATTGGGATTTAGTAAAGGTACTGTAGATAGCAATATGTACTTCAAAATCAATGATGATCAGATCTTGATTGTTGGGATCTTTGTTGATGACATTATCTTTGGAGTGAATGAAGGTATGTGCATAAGGTTTGCCGGTGAGATGAAAAGTGAATTTCAAATGTCCATGTTTGGTGAAATGAATTTATTTTTGGGTCTACAAATTAATCGATCAGATAAAGGAATCTTCATATCTCAGTCTAAGTATATGAAAGAGTTGTTGAAGAAGTTTGGAATGGAAGACTCTAAACCAGTATGTACTCCCATGGTGACTGGTTACAAGCTAAGAAATACTGATGAATCACCTAAGTCTAATAAAAAAAATATAGATCCATGATTGGAGGATTGCTTTTTTATAACTCAAATGAGACTTGATATTATGCATGTCATTTGTCTTGTTGCAAGATTTCAAGATGATCCAAGAGAATCACATGTGATGGCAGTTAAGAGAATTCTAAGATATTTGAAAGGAACTCTAGATTATGGCTTATGGTATCCAAAGGACAATGATTTCACTCTCAATGCTTATACAGATGCAGATTGGGTTAGAGATGTTGATGACAGAAAGAGTACAAGTGGAGGTGCCTTCTTCTTGGGTAATAGATTAGTCTCATGGCTGAGCAAGAAACAAGATTCAATATCTTTGTCAACTGCAGAAGTAGGGTATATTGTAGCCTCATGTTGTTGTACTCAAGTATTATGGATGATGCAGACTTTGAAGGATATAAGAGTTGCGTATGAGGATCCAATTGCAATCTTCTTTGATAATATAAGTGCCATAAACATTTCAAAGAATCTAGTGATGCACTCAAGAACAAAGCACATATCAATAAGGTATCACTTTTTGAGAGAGAAGGTGACAGAGAATGAAGTAAAGTTGGAATATGTGTCCACAAAGGATCAGATTGCAGACATTTTCACCAAGCCTCTGCCTAAAGAGACATTTGAGTATCTCAGATGAAAGTTACGGGTCATTACCCTTCTATCCTAAACTAAGATGCATAGGAATACATCAATCCAGTGGAGATCAAAGTGTCTTTCTTTGATCTGGATTGATGGTTTGAAGGCTATCTCTCAGGGGGAGTAGATAGATGTTTTTGATAAAGAAAGTGGATCAGAGTAGCAACATGCAAGTATGTGTCATTTTCCATTGATGTCAAAGGGGGAGAGAAATCATGTGAAAAACTTAGGAGGAGAAAGAATGCAGATGTGTAAAGAGAAAGGGGGAGAATCTTGTCTTGATGGTTTTTTCAGTTTTTCACATCATATGTTTCCATCAATAAAAAAGGGGGAGATTGTTGCAAGTATGTGTCTAATTGATTTTGTCATTGATGTCAACATATCTATGTTGTTATTGGTGTCAACTGTGCTCTTACTTTGTTGAGGATATTGAGAAAATTAGCTCCTCCGGAAGAAATAGTGAGTTACAGTAGAAATAGTGCATTACATGCAGAAGAACAGTCCAGAAGAATGTTCCACATTTCCTATAGAATAAATATCTTTACCTATGGATTGGAAGTTATTTAGAAGCCTGTCTAAAGATGTTATATTCTAAGTTTTAGCCTCTGGTATGAACAATTGAGTGAGTTATGTTCACCAGAGTGAAAATAGCTTTTTTCTGTGTGTTTAGAGGTAACAGGGAGAAAGTGTTTTTCTCCGCATTCCTCCGCATTGAAGTATTTTGGTCTACAATTCTAGAATCAAGTTGTGATGATGTTAAGTACCTTTGACTATAATGGTTCATGATTTGGTGGTCCGCATGCTATCTTTTACTCATGACAATGGCTGGTAGTGTTGTTCTTGTTCTCCGGTTTGAATAATGTTATTGATTAAGTTGTTAGATCATGTGGTTGTTCCTAGTGATCACAATGTTCTCGTGGATGTTTCCTAATCATGCTCCTACATTTGGATTGGTCCACAAGGTGAAATTCAGATCGTGCATGAAGCTTGTTCTTGTGAATGCTTGTGTTAACATTTGTCTTGGCCGACCTTGTTTAATTCATCATCTATGAAGATACATCAAAGATTGTGATAGCATGTTATAGCATGGAAGATTGTGTTTGAGTCCTAGCTAAGGCATGGAGTGATCCGCATACACTCTTACATATTTTCCTTAGCTAAATTTGTATTAGGTCCGGACCTATTTTATGTATGTTTGTAATGCCAACTTTGATGATCATTCCAAGGTTGATGTAGTGTATAAATACTTGTAATTAAATCATGAAAATTGTATCCAAGTGCGAAGATGAGAAGATAAAGTGAAGTAAGGTAGTAGAGTAAAGTAGAGTAGAGGTGTTTTGTGCTTTAATGGAACTGAACCTTGGCATGGAGTAGATGTTGTTATCTCAGTTCAACCTTTTGGCATTGAGCCACCCTTTAGCAGTGAGCCTTCCTTTGTAGTGAGCAATTTGGGCAGTGAGCCCTATTGGTAGTGAGCCTCTATTTTTTAGTATTGACATAACATATATATTTATGTGGGCTAACAGCCACCGTGGTTTTTCCCTTTTAGGGTTTTCCTCATAAAAATCTGGTGTCTCTCGTGGTGTTTGTGATTTTGTGTTGAGTTTCTCATTTGATGCTTTCATGGTTATATCTAAATATAAGTAATTGATAAGTTGATGATCATATTTGGTTAAAAGTTATAGGACAACTGATTCACCCCCCCTCTCAGTTGTCCAGTGCAGTTCAACAATGGTAGGGTGAAATTTGACCCAAATGGTCCAAAATAATATTTGTCTACTAGATTTTATGAGTACCTCCCATGTGAAAACCCTCATTGATATAGTCTCCAGTGTCCAATTTGGATGCAACAAAACATAAAATCAATTACCTCATATGCTCTTAACTCACCGATAAGCTCAAATTTCCTTGAAGAATCTCCCAAAGTACTCCTAAAATAAAAAGCACAAAGAAAAACTCCATAAATCTAATTTAATTGCTCTCAAAACCTAGAAATGGGCTAACCTTAGGACATCATGGCTTTGGTACCATGTTAAAACTTTACATAAATGATAATTCTACCTAGAACCTAATGCTTATGAGCTAATCACAAACTAGATTGAAGAATAATTTTATTCTATTTTCAATTTATAAAGCATATTTACAAGAGTAACATACAAATATATAGGCCTCTTAGATGCATGGATCAATGAAATGGGTTAGGGACCTAAATGTGCCTTTGTGGTGAGAACCACAAGTTGTGGCGAATGTATGATGATTGGGACATTATTGGAAACCTACAAACAAACAAAAAAATGACAAAAAATATTTTTGGGTGATGCAAGATTGCTCTTATACCTTGGATGCTCATGTTAGAGTGTATAGGATAAGCTTTCTTATGTGTTGATTTGAACACATCTTACATTGTGAGGAGAATATTCTCTCACCCACATGTGTCACATTCATTGAATGTATCTTCTATTATTAGTAAGTAATATTTTACTTGGTCTCCTTTATAGTGACACACCACCTGGTTGTCATGTGATAGGACTCCTCTTGAGTATTTCTTACAAATACTCCTCTCATGCTCATATTTGAGAATGAGCCTTTTATGTTATTGTAATCTTGCACTTGTGAAGTAAATTGTTCTTCTTTCACATATTTATGTGTTTTTGTTCTTTGTTAGTTGGAATCTAGTGCATTCACTATTGTGATGTGCTTCACTCATCTAGATCATGGCTTATGTAAGTATTTGACATGACTCCAACATCTACTGCATCAAACTTTTTGGATATCATAGAAATAATAACTTTTTCAAACTAAGTGGAATTAATACTATTTAATAGTAAAAGCATAAGGGAGATGAATGCATGTATGTGAGTACACTAGATCAAATCCTCCTTTCACTACAACATTCAAGGATAAAACCAAGTTTAAGTCACTGCAAGATGGAAGATGACTCGACTACTGATTTTGTGCTCTTGTTTGTGAAGGAAAGATGAGATTTAACCAAGCCCTTTATCAAACCCTAGGCTAAGTATGAGTAAAACCCTAGTTATGCAACAATTAGCTTGAAACAGACAAACTACAACAACAACCTAGAATCTAAAAGTATAGAGATGATCAGTGAGTTGTTGGAACCTATCTCCTGGAAGCTGAGGTGTTGGAGGACAATTTTGGTAACCACCCAAGTCCAGAAGTGAGAATCTTCCGAAGGTCAAAACTGAGAAGATGCTACAAATGATGCTCAAAAACTAGATCCAAAACATGTAAGCCCAGTAGACTAGGGCACCAACTACCCAAGTCTTTTTGGAAAGATATTCTAGAATAGTTTTTAGATCCCAAAACTTTAATTCCTACACTACCTTTATGTAGCTCCACTTTTCTCGAAACTTGTAGCTATAACTTGCACACATAATGACAAGAGAGGGGTTTGGGGGTTGTGGTGTTTAGGTAATTGCCTCAGTCATATCTCAGTTTAGCATTCAATAGTTCCCAACACCATTGTTAGAGAGAGTGTGCCCTTGTAGGGTAGAGGCTAAAGATAATCCAAATAATGAAATGATTCAAATGGTTCAAATAGCTAATGACATCACCTCGGAGGTGAAGTCCCTAGGAGAATGAAAGCTCTTCAACTCATAAGGAGATGGATGATGATGCCAAATCTGTAACAAACACACAAATACAAACACAAATTTGCACCAATAACATAATGAATGCCTTGAATGCTCTTTGTTCCAATATCATAAGTTTGCAATATCCATCTAGGTTTAAAATGAAGTAAATGTTGGAATTAGGGCAGACAAATGAGAGGGCAGGGGTGAATCAATTGTCTTAAAACTTTAACACTTTCTGCAATGAATTCTTCTTTACCACTTATTAACAAATTAATGATATAACCATGAAAGCATGAATCAATAAAACATGAGAAAAAACACAAATAACACACTTGACACCAAGATTTTTAACATGGAAAACCGGTTAAGGGAAAACCACAGTGG
The DNA here is from genome assembly GCA_027924645.1 of Cunninghamia lanceolata. Lineage (NCBI taxonomy): Eukaryota > Viridiplantae > Streptophyta > Pinopsida > Cupressales > Cupressaceae > Cunninghamia > Cunninghamia lanceolata. Next base: position 3,414,796 of record BSBN01000913.1, read on the forward strand.
GGGTTAACCCACAAGAATTATACTCTACTAAAGGTATTACAAATGGGGAAGGCACATGCCTTCGGGCTCACTGCTCAAAGAGGCTCACTGCCTACAAGAATGATTACAAGAAGATTACAGAATGTTTGAATTGATGAATAGCATCTGCCAATGCAAGAATTTAGTTCTAGTTAAGCACAAAATATTGATCTTACACACTTCATCCTTACTCTGCCCTGTTTAATGTTCTGCCATGATCTAGACCTTAGATCTCTTCTCTTTTGCACTTCTTTCTATCTTTTCGCCCTTACTCCATCACCACATCACCATCACTCACCAAAACACTTGAATCCATCAGCTATATATATCCGTATCAAGAAATTTAATCAACTGTAGTCAGCTCCAAGAAAACTTAGAACATTTATTAAGCACTCTACTCTGTTGACTGAATCCATGCACAAATAACAATGCAGACCAAAAACTTGTGTTCCTAGATCATCAATCATGTCAGCCAATACCACTGATTATCACCAATTGTTTATCCAACAACTTTTTTACATCTGGACCAAGATCAAGTATTAGGTCAACCTATTCTTCTTCTTCTGACTGTACTGACTAACTGGAACCTAATACTCAGATGCTTATAACTTTTGAATCCTTCATCACTGGAGGCTGAGATTCTAGATTTAGATAGTCCTGACAATCCTTATCACTCCCTTAGATCTATAGCACACTGTGATTTACCATCGGAGAGATCTGGACCAAGATACTGGACCCTGTCACATGCTCTGTTTCTGACTACCTAGACCTAGACAAATATTCACTCTGATTTCCCGTATGAACAAATTATGTAATGCAGATGTGTAAGGTAGACTTAGTTTCCATCAATAACAACACCTATCATATGTAGTAGTGTCTCTTGCCAACAATCTCCCCCTTTGGCATTGATGGCAACACTTAGTGAAAAATGGCTAAGTGTCGGGAGAACTCCCCCTTTCTAAGTACACTTATGCTTTTCACTAATCTCCAATGCTCCCTCTTTGTTGGAATCCTCATTTTTCACTGCTCTTCATTCCCCCTTTGACATCAATGGCAAAGGGTGGGATCCACAAACCAAAATTTACACAAAATTCTATATACCAAGCCACATACGTACAAACAGTCCTTAAGTCTTATTTACATAAACTTAAGTACATCACCAAAAATGTTCTTCAATCATGCTAGCTCACTATACCAGCTCTTCTTCATAGTGTTCAAAATTGAGATGTGGCCACTGAAAAGAAATGCTTGTGACTCTGTCATTCACATATCAATGGGGTCACTTGACTGAGCTGCAACTTGGGCTCTGATCAAGGCATTAAACATTGCTTCCATTCTGGGGGATATTAGTCCCTGGAGCTCACTCATCCTTGCCTTAATTCTCTCCTTTTCTTTTGTCAACTTCTTTATTTCTTCAATCAAGTTGATTGCCTGACTCTCCTTGCTTTTCACTGATGCTGTCATAGGATCAAAAGATTGGGATACACTAGATAGTTTTTGCTTAGACACCTTTATTTTATCTTCAATATCCTCTATAACTTTGGGACAAGATAAGCAAAATTTATATACATTTCCTCCTTCTGTAAGAACATTTTGAATACTCTATATACTGGCATCCAGCACCATTCTATCTACTCCAATCAATCCTTTTAGAGCATCAAATCTTTTATCATTGAACTCCTTTTGAACCTTGACTTCTGCAGACTTCTCTAGAGATTCAAAATGAGAACTTACCAAGTTTATCAGGTTCTTTAACGTCCAAAGGGGGAATCTAATGAGTCCTTCTAGTATGTTGGCATGATTTCTCCAAAATTCCTGATGCCATACCAAGTAGCTCATTATCTTCTATGTGAGACTTCAATATTTCTTCTCGTGCCTTGGCTTGAGCAATAGATGCCAACTTTATCTTTTGCACTAGAGATAAGGTGTCAAAATTTATTGGACCTTGTATAATATCCTAATCTTCTTCAATTTGTTTGTCTCTTTCCAAAATTTCCTTCACTACTTCTACAGTGTCTCTTGCCCAAGATGATGATGTATCCGTTTGATCCTTACCGATACTGTCAACCAAATTGTCCTGCTTGGGCTCTTCATCAACCTTTGCAATCTCTTTTTCTCTTCCATTTTTATCCTTAGCCTCTTTTGCTCCTTGGTCCTTTACTTCTTCTATTTCATGCTCTTCATTCTTCAATGAATCATCTTCAATTTGATCATCTATTTCTATATTCATCTCTGTATCTTCTTTGGATTGATCTAGAGGAGTTTGAATGCCTCCTGCATCAGTAGATTCATATGTTATCTTTTCATCTTCCTTGTTCAATGCTTCCTCTTTAAGGAACAGAGGAGTCATCTAACTCAGTTTGCTGCTCATTGATCTTCAATTCTTCAACATCCAAAATTGATGAATCAATCCCATCATCAATCTGGTCTTCAACAATAGGAAGGTTATGCCTTTTTAATGCACTCAGAAGAATCTCCTGAGTATCTTTGACTATCTCATTTGTTTCACCAAGAATGAGTTTATTCATTCTTATCTTACTCCTGAAGTCATCTTTCACTTCTTTGAATATTATGTTCATTTGATCTGGAGTAATATGAGGGCACAATCTTATCAGCACATGCTCCCTAATCTCAATGTCTTTACCTTTTGCATCTTATTTTCTTAACTCCATAATATCTGCAAGACTTTTTGGAATTTTAGAAGTTATTTCAATTAAATCCTTATTGTAGATATATAGATATTTGATTGTTGCTTCCTCTAGAACCCTCTTATCAGCATCACTGTAATCATCAAAGAATTCAGTCATTGGCCTTAAGTTCCCATCTACTGTGACTGATTTGATGATGTCATCTATAGAAAGTGTAGTCTTTTCAAGATATGTTTCAGTCTTTTGCCTCTTGCTTGCCCTTTTGCTTCCGGGGGGCTTATATATCTTGGTTGCTTTTGAACCTGAGGCCTTCAATTCTTTGACCTCAACATCAGAATCAGTTTCTTCTTCATCATTTTTCATGCTTTTATATGTCTGGGAGGCCTTAGTTTTCACCCTTTTCCCTTCTTTTCCAGATGATTCACCTTCTGATTTCTTAGTTTTGGTAAATTTTGGGGGAACAGGGGCAGCAGCAGAGCTTCTGGTTTTTCTAGGCTAGCTGGTGGAGACTTTTGGAGCACTTCCTTGTTTCTTATCCTACTTCTCCTTCTCAAGTTTTTCTATCCTTTCTGTTGTCTACACTCTTAACCGGGTGCAGATCAAAGGCAACTCTGGTAAGACCCCTTATGAACTATGGTTTGGTCATCCTCCTACAGTGAGATATTTTAGAGTTTTTGGTAGTAAATGCTATATCAAAAGAGATGAGGATTTAGGCAAGTTTGATACAAGAAGTGATGAGGGAATATTTTTGGGATACTCTACTCAAAGTAAGGCTTACCGGTGCTTTAACAAGAGGTTGAAAAAGATTGTTGAAAGTGCTAATGTTAGAGTTGATGAAAGCAAGGAAGGATATTCCAGGTTCTGCGGATATGATTCAGATGATCAAAATGAAAGTCAAAGTCAAGGAAGGTTAGTTCAAACTCTGACTTAGATGTAGATTGATCCGAAAACCCCAGAGATTCAAAGAATTAGTATAGATGCTGAGGAACAAGCTCAAGAAACAAATGCCCAAGCAATTGCCAAAACCCCCAAGTATGTAAGAATGAATCATCCTGAAGATCAAATCATAGGAGATAAAAATAGAGGTGTTTGAACTAGGAGAAGGGTTGCCGAAGATCAAGAAGAGATTTGTTTGATTTCAAAAATTAAACCTAAATCAGTAAATGAAGCTTGCAATGATAAAAATTGGGTTAAGGCAATGGAACAAGAATTGATGCAAATTGAAAAGAATCACACTTGGGATCTTGTTCCTAGACCTGAGGACAAAAATGTGATTGGAATCAAATGGGTCTTCTGGAATAAACTGAATGAAGATGGTGAGGTTGTAAGAAACAAGGCAAGGTTGGTATGTAAAGGTTATTCTCAAGTGGAAGGAATTGATTTTGAAGAAACTTTTGCTCCAGTGGCAAGGATAGAAGCAGTCAAATTATTTCTTGCTTTTACTGCTTTCAAATATTTTAAAGTTTATTAGATGGATTTCAAATTAGCATTTCTAAATGGAGATTTGGAGGAAGAAGTATACATTGAGCAACTGGAAGGATCTCAGTTGTCTAATCAAGGAGATATGGTTTGTAGACTAAGAAAAGCCTTGTATTGACTCAAGCAAGCTCCAAGAGCCTGGTATGCCAGATTGGATAAGCATTTGCTTAAACTTGGATTTAGCAAAGGTACTGTTGATAGTAATCTATACTTCAAGATAAATCATGAGGACATTCTAATTGTTGAGGTCTTTATTGATGATATCATTTTTGGTGGAAATGAATGCATGTGCAAAACATTTGTTGATCAAATGAAAAGTGATTTTGAGATGTCAATGTTTGGTGAGATGAATTTCTTACTAGGTCTGCAAATTGTTCAGTCAGATAAAGGTATCTTCATATCTCAGTCCAAGTATGTGAAAAAATTGTTGAAGAAGTTTGGAATGGAAGATTCAAAGCTAGTAGGCACTCCTATGGTAACCGGATGCAAGCTAAGCAAAGATGATGACTTCCCAAAGGCAAATCAGAAAAGGTATAGATTAATGATTGGAGGACTACTCTATCTAACTCAGACCAGACATGACATCATGAATGTAGTTGGACTTGTTGCTAGATTTCAAGCTGATCCAAAAGAATCTTCAATGAATCATCTTCAATTTGATCATCTGTTTCTATATTCATCTCTGTATCTTCTTTGGAGGGAGGAGTTTGAATGCCTCCTGCATCAGTAGATTCATCTGTTATCTTTTCATCTTCCTTTGTTTATCACTTGGATCTCTTTTCTGTTGGAAAAATGTAGATAACTGAGAGGGGGGTGAATCAATTATCTTAAAACTTTTCTCTTTCTTTCTTTCTTTTCTTATCTTAACATTTAGTGCTCTATTAAAACATGGAAGCAAAGATAATCATAAAAATTGAAAATGAAATCAACACATAACACAATGATTTTTATGTGGAAACCCTAGGTAAATGCACAAAGATGAGTCCACTTAAGGTGGAAGTTTCAGACTTAGAAAAAAACCCAAAATCAGGTAAACCAAAATGGGATCCCGTTTTTTATGAAACGGGATCCCGTTTTGCATTGGGATCCCGAGCCAAAAACAGGATCCCGTTCTAAAATGGGATCACGTTTCAAAACGAGATCCCGTTTCTAGAACGGGATCCCATTTCATAATATTTGAATTTCTGACGCAATTTTTGCAACGGGCTCTAGGTTAGGAAAAAGGCTTGGGAACCTAACCATTGGCTTTGGACCTGGTTTGACCTGCAACTTGAAGGTCCTATCAATGTCACAACAAAATAGTGACTTTGGGCATATATCTGCAGGCCTTTTTTGCAGAATTGTTTGACGAAATTAAAACCCATTATAGATGAGACAGTGTAGATTCTAAATATGTAATTTTTTTTACAATTGGATTATTTTTTCTATTTTTCAATTAATTTATGATGAAATAGGTCCATAAACTTGAATTATCAGGGTTTTTTAATATTTTAATAACTTTTTATTAAAATATTTTTTTGTAAAAAAAATTGTACTAAAACATACTTTAGACAATTCTTTTCAATTTCAAAAAAAAATCAAAAAATGTTAAGTTTAGGTCATCTTATGCGTGACGTACACGATGATTTTCTAAAAGACCAAAAATAGCCAATAAAAAATTAACAAAAAAAAAATATTCAATAAAAAATTACAAAAAAATATGGAAAACGCACTTCAGTGAGTCACAAATCTTTTCCCAAAAGGATTTAGAAAAATATAATTATTTAGGTCAAAATATGGATGACGTACACGTGCATGGTATAATAAAAAAAAGTGACTTTTAAACAGTGGTTTTTAGAAATGCCTATTGAAAATCAATTTCTATCATCTGGGTATTGAAAAAAAAACATATTTGGAAACTAGACTCCGAGTACTACATTTCATATTCAGTGAATTTTTTCAAAATTCCACCTTTAAGTGCTTCAAATTTTTAGGTCAAATGTGACAAATTCTAAAAATGAGGGAAAACACTTCCACTTTTTGGCCAAAAAGTGGACTCAACTTCTTGCACACCCCCTATTAAGGGAAAAACCACAGGGTGACTAACCCGAGATTGTATTCTTTGTTAAATGAATAAGGAGTACAAATTTGGCACTTGCCGATTAGGGCTCACTACCTGAGCACACTGCTCACAAGAGGCCCACTGCCTACAAGAGACTCACTGTCTACAAATGCTTATGGATTGTACTAATGAGTTTGAACTAATGAACATCATCCACATATGCAAGAGTTCAGTTCCGGTTAGGCTCAGTATACTAATCTAGCACATTTCATTCTTCCTCAGTGTAGTATCTCTCCTTTGTCACATTCTGGGCTTGGAGTACTATCTTTTCACTTCCTTCTACTCTTCTTTGCACTTCCTTTGTTCACATATTCATCACACACACTTACATGCTAGAATCCATCAGGTATATATATCTACATCAAGGATTTTCATCAACTTTCTAGTCGGCAACAAGAACACTCAAGATATTTGCAAGTTATTGATCTGTCAGCTGAATCCATGCTTGATTTGTGATGCATATCAAAATCTTAAGCATATAAGTCATTAATCATGTTGGCCAATAATTTAAAATGCCACAAATTACTTGATCAACACCTTTTGCACATCCAAATTGAAGTTTGATACTTTGCCGGTTAGTTTTTCCTCTGTCTACTCTGCCTGACTAGAACCCAACACTCAGATGCTCATATCCTTTTCATGCTTTATCATTGGAGGTTAAATCTCTGGAATATAATAGTCATGATACCCCTCTTGACTTGTCCAAGTCCGCAACTTATTAAGTTACACCATCTGAGAGATCCGGACCTGATTGTCAGACCTTGTTACATACTTTGTTCTTGTTCACCAGACCAAAATAATCTTCAATCTGACTTTCGGTATAGGCATATTATGTACTACGGATGTGTGGAATAGACTTTGTTGCCATCAATGACAACACTTATGACTCCACACAGTGTCTCTTGCCAACAATCTTCCCCTTTGGCATTGATGGAAACATTTAGTGAAAAATGGCTAAGTGTCGCAATAACTCCCCCTTTACTGATGCTCTATCTCTTTACTGCTTTACCGGAGCTCCCCCTTTGCTGGATTCCTCATTTTTCACTATTCTTCACTCCCCCTTTGACATCAATGGAAAAGGGTGGAATCTGCATGCCAAAATTTTGCAAAAAATATTCTATACATGGCCGCATAAGTATGTACAAATCATGTGTTATACTTACATATACTTAAGTATATCCGCAAAGGTTGTCTTCAACTGGATGATTTATGTGGCCCAAATCCTCTTCATTCTTTCCAAAATGGGGATGTGGCCACTTACCAAAAATGCATATGCTTCTGTTCTCCTTAAGTCTTTTGGATCACTAGTCTGGATTGTATTTTGTGCCTCTGTCAAGGCATCATGCATTGCCTCTAACTTAGGGATGATTATCCCTCTGATCTCACCCATTCTATCCATTATGTTCTTTTTCTCCTTAACCAGTTCTTTAATTTCATTTATTATAGCAATAGCTTGACATTCATGATTCACCAGAGAGGTAGTAAGGGGATCAAAATTCTAAGATAAGCTTGATAGTTTTCCTTCTTGTTCTTTCACTTTCTTTTCAATGTCCTTTGTCACATTGGACCAAGTTAAACAAAATTTATAAATGTCCCCACAATCTTTAAGAGCATTTTCAAGGCTCTTTATGCCAATGCCCAAGGTTCTTCTATCATTAGTAATTATCCCTTGTACTTCACTGAACCTTTTTTCTAAGAACTCCTTCCGGACCTTAGTTTCTGTAGATTTCTCTAAGGATTCAAAATGAGTGTTAATAGAATTGACTAAGTTTTTCATATTACCGGATGGAGAGGTAGAAGGATCCTTTTGAAAGTTTAGCATAATCTTCTCCATCATCCTAGATGCAATCTCCAACAGCTCACAATCCTCCATATGAGATTTTAGAAGTTTCTCTTTTGCTTTGGCTTGGGCAAAAGATGTTATTTTCATTGTCTAAACCAGAGAGAGTCAAAATTCAGTGGCCCTTGAAATAACTCAGGTTTGTCTGACTCCATTATTTCTTTGTCTAGGAAGTTTTGTACTATCTCTATGGTGTCTCTTGCCAATTCTACTCCCTTTTGGGGTCATCCGGACTGACTGGTTTTGATAAATTATCATTAATCTTTTCTGGTTGTTCTTCTTCTTTTCCCTTATCCTCTTTTTCTTGATTCTTCTTTTCTTCTTTTCTACCTTCCCCTTCAGCTTCAGTGTCTGGAGTGTTTGTCATGGTTGTAGTGGGATTCAGAGGAGAGATATCGCCTGTGTTTGTTGCTTCATGAACTTCTTCTGTCGGAACAGAGGAGTCTAAGTCCTTAGAGATTTCTTCATTTATTTTCTTTGATCCTTCGACATCCTCATGAGAAGGTTCTTCATTGATATCATTTAATCCTTCAACATTCATGGTAGAAGGTTCTTCATCTATTTCCTCTATAATAGGAAGATTGAATCTCTTCAAGGCATTCTGGAGGATATCTTTTGTTTCACTTGCTACTTGGTATGTTTCTCTAAGCATGAGTTTATTCATTCTCGCCTTACTCTGGAACTCATCCTTACAATCCTTAAAAATCATGTCCATTTGTTTTGGAGTGATAGAAGGGTAAAGCTGTATCATTATTTGATCCCAGATTTCTAAGTCTTTAACCTTTGCATTCACCTTTCTTTGTTCCAATACTTCTTCTAGGCTTTTTGGAATTAATGAAATTATTTCAATGAATGCTTTATTATAGATATTCAAATACCTTACAATAGCTTCCTCTAAAATTTTCTTGTCAGCATCATTGTATTCATCATAGAGCTCTGTCATCGACTGCAGGTTCCCATCCATAGTAATTACCTTGATGATGTCATCAATGGAAAGAGTGGGTTTTTCAACAAAATCCTCTGCCTTCTCTTCCTCATTTCTGCTAGCAGAGAACTTTCTGGATGTTCTCTTCTTTTCATTTTCTTGATTTCTTCATCTAATTCTATTTCTTCATCATCCTTATGGCTTGTATATGTCCTTGTGGCTTTGGTCTTCATCCTCTTTTCTCCTTTTCTAGATGACTTGATCTCTGGTTTGGTAGATTTTGAGCTTTTAAAGGTGACAGGAGTAGAGCTTTTGGAGGATCTAGTCCAAGAGGAGGTTTTCACAGGAACACTTTCTTTCTTTGCTTCTTTCTTTTCTTTCTCTGCCTTCTCCATTTTCTCTCTATTAGCATCTAAAGCCTCATTTGATATGCCAAATCTTTTGGCAATTTCTTCAACTTCCTTTCTTACTTTTCTCTTCATCTCAGGCTGTCTTAACTCAACATGTATCTTTATGCTTAGCTCTTCAAAGGTGCCAAACCTTTCTACTTTAGTGTCCTTAGGTTGGCTCAGTAGATGTTGAATGTGTAGCTCTAAGATTTTTTTCATTGACCTCATAGCCCATAGGCATTATCCATACAGTTATTGGCTCAACTGTCTCCATTAGGCATTGATTAGTGTCAACCATGAAATAGACTGTATCTTTGTATTTATCAACTATTGTTTGTGGTATTCTTTCTCTGGCATGCATCATGCTTTGGAAATTCTTAAAGTAACCCCAGAGGATTGTGTTTTGTGCTTGAGCATCACCAAGTCCATGCATGTAATCTCTGATCTAAATTGCAACGGGTTTATCATTTTGCCAAACCCAACCATTTGATCCAGGCAGCTCATTCATATAATAGAAAAATAGACACAGAACCAGACTACCATATTTAAAGTAATTTTTCTTATCCTTTTTGATCTTCTGCAAGTTCTCCATTAACTGATTTAGTAGAAGCTCACACAGATCATAATCTATATTTTCCCTTAACATTTGATATGCAGCATAGATTGATGTACCAGACACAGAATTCTCCCTGCTCGAGTGGTAGATTTTGTAGACAATTATCATTGAGGAAACTTGACATCCGGATCCGTGATGTCATCTATCGTCATTGCCCTTTTGTCAAATTTTGATCTGGTGGCTTTAGTTACCATTTGGTTCTTCACAGATTTGAGTGCGGGTAACCCACCTAATGAATGTAGTTCGGTCACTGCCCTGATGGCATCTTTAGTTATCTTGAATGGCCTCATTAACCACATAAAATTATCATGCATCCTACTTAGAACATACCGGACCCAGTCGTCTTCTGCAAAAGATGGAAAATGTATGCAATGTTCGAAGTGTTTATCCTAGAGAGTCTTGAATTCAGGTCTAAGTTCAAAATTTTCATCTATTAACTATTTATGATAAATGTCGATCAACTTTGAGTCCCCAAAATCTTCAATGTTTGCATGGATATAAACCCTAACGTCTTCTACATGCAAGACTCCATGTGGAATACCAGAAAACGCACCCAAGGGATCAACTTCTAGAGATTTGTAAGGGTATTTCTTGAATTTTGGTCTCGGCCTATCAGAAATATTGACAACCATTGGAATAGCCATTTTTGCAAGAGATCTAGAGAGAGTTTTCAGAAGGGAAGTACCTTTTCACGTTTTAGGGTTTGGAGCAGAAATCGGAGCGATTCTCTAGTTGAATTTAATCTTCAATTGAACTTAAGAGAATTGTAGGGTCTTCTTTGTAGAGCTATTCTTTTCTTCTTCTTCGTGAGTGCAAGTGTGTAAGTAATGAGTGAAAAAACCCCTTTTATCCTTTCGTAAACCTTAATTTCCTTTTGTAATAAATACACAACTTAAGTCATCCAGTTAGTTGTATTTGAGAGAGATTTTCTTGAATCACTACGCAGATCTTAAAATCATTGCCTATGAGGGTTGACAACATATCTTCACCCTTTTCAAACATCTCATAGGTCTGCAGATTAAATTATTTCAATTTTGGATCATACTGAATCTATCTATGAAATTTTGCTATACCGGATAACTGCTGATACATGATTTCCTCATAACTTGCTCAAATCTGCATGTAGATTTGTCAAATTTTGATTGGATGGCTTTCAAGTGAATCTCGTCAAACCCTTTAAACTACAACCTCTTATTCTGACTCAATGTGTTGATTCAGGCACTCACTAGCTGGCTGGGGGAAAAGGATCTTCTCAATAGCTCCCCCTGAGCCAAAGCTTACCTTTTAGTTTTCGGAAGGAATATCAGCACCGGATTCTAGTGTGGATCCATCCCCAGTATTTATTGTACTCTTCTTTACCCAGATCTTGCTCATCTCCTTTTGAACTTCATCTGCATTCACTTTACCTTTGCCCTTATCTTGTTTCTGATCATGTTCCACCAGACCTTTTCTATCCTGATTTATGCTTTTGCAAAATTTGGCAATATGACCAGATCTATTGCAATTGTAACATACAACATTTCTTTTCTTATTTGATTGATATCCTCTTGATCTGCATTGATTAGTGATGCAGAGGTATCGGTACTATTTGGTTTTATTCACACAATGAATAAACACTTCAAGGTTTCCCTCACAAGAACTTTCAAACCCTTTGTAACACAAGCCTATACAAGGCTATTCAAGAGACTGACCTAGTCTGGGACCACACCCTAGTGTCCACCCACATAGACTACTCAACTCTCTTTTGGGGAGTCTCTACTCAACCCAACCAACACACACTTACCTTCTAGGCCAACACCAAGCTACCAATATCCCTACCAATAGGATCTCACACTACAACCAACACAAATTTGTCAAGTACATGACCAACATATGGTCTCTGACCCAATAACTTATTTCAGAACCTTCAAGGATAGTGGACAGCAAACTACAATATGATTACACTATGACAGTGCCTAAAGAGACCTATCCCTTATAGCCCTTGAGATCGGCTAATCCAAGGATAACTCCTCAAACCTCCAAAGGATAGACTAGTCTCTTTGCACATTCAAATACCCATTATGGACATATAATAGTCTACCAAGTTGCAGGGCCGTACTCTGTTTTAGGCGTCCAATGATAGTGGACTCTTCTCTTTACGAATAGGCCTAATTTGGGGTCTTTACAAAGGAAATGTGTCACATTCACTTGCTCAGGATCAGACAACCACCTACACAGGTCTTTTTTCATCTACAAACACCAAATACATCATCTATTTGGTCGATCTCTTGACTGTTCCTTGAAACCATACTGATTTCCACCATTTGCACACTAACTAGTCACTATGTAGACTAGTTAGCCAAGTGCCTTGGAGTGAGGAGTGAAAACCTAACAAGCAACAAAAGCATGAAATCTACTCTATCTCCCTCCATCCTACTAAAAATGGTTGATGCCTTTCAGAGGATAGAGGAGAAATCACTCATTTTGCCACAAAACCCTAGTTTTGAAGGTTTTAAGACCAGTTTGCACAAATCGATTTGATTCTAACAACACAGGAAGTTTCAAGAGGCCTAACTACACTCAAATGAAAGGTATTTCAAAGCACTAACACATTTCATAGGTTTCAGATCCCCAACAGTCCGTATAGAGCCGTATTGAATGACTGTTTCCAGGAAAAAGTAGAAAATGACAGTTTTTGCACTCCAAAACTTCTTAATCTCATTATTGATGGCATGTGATTACATTTTTCTGCCTATAGAAGGCTTGAAGGATGTTTCTCCTCCTCCACCAACCGTACAACTGCTATCCAAGGGTAGTTAACCATTGGACATTACCTCATTCACAAGAAACCACATGTTTCTTAAGTGTAATTACATTCAAATTGACCATATCAAGGTCTAGATTGGACAAGTCGACCAAATGGACCAAGTCCTTATTACAACCCATGAAAAATGGCTTTCAAAGCCTTAGGAAGAACAATATAACATGACAATAAAACATGACATCTCAAAAAGATGACTAGAATAGGGAGCTCCTGCACCATACTCCCCCTGCAAGAAGAACTCAAGTCCCTTGAGTTGCCAATTGTTGAAGTGTCATTCCATGTTTCAAGATATCTGCCTCAGTCATCCAAGTGGCCTCTGAGTCAGGAAGATCCTTCCATTTCACCAAGTAGTCTTTGTAGACACCTCTCCTAGTCTTCTTGACAATTTTGGAATCTAAAATACATTCTAACTGCAAAGGTTTGCTTGGAGGCAAATCCTTGATCCAATCAGCATCTGTATCCACGACATCTGATCCACTTTCATCATGCAATGGGGGTCTAAAATGAAAAAGATCACAAACATTGAAAATTGGAGAGATACCAAGACCGGATGGTAACTCAATCTCATATGCATTTGGACCGAATTTGTGCACTATTTTGCATGGCCCAATCTTCTTCATCAAGAGTTTAGTTGGCTGACCTTTTGGCAACCTTTCTTTCCTCAGATATGCCATAACTAAATCTCCAACTTTGAATTGCACCTCTCGTTTCTTCAAATCTACCCTTTCTTTGTACTTTGTGACTATTTTTTCCAATTGCAACTTGACTTGATCATGGATTGTTTTCATGGAGGCAGCAAAATCTTCACCAAGTGCACTCCTTTTATCCCATCCTTGGAGATCCTTTAGTTCAAGTGGCCCTCTTGGGTAAAAGCCATAAACTACCTCAAAAGGACTTTTACCAGTGCTCCTGTTCACTGAATCATTGTAGGCATATTCAGCCTAACTGATAACCAAGTCCCATGCCAAACCATGCTGTTTTGTAAGGCATCTTAGAAGGTTTCCAAGTGATCTATTAACCACTTCAGTCTAACCATCAGTTTGTGGATGGTAGGCTAATGAAAAGGACAAATGTGTGCCCAACTTTCTCCACAAGGTCCTTCAGAAGTGACCCACAAACTTAGAATCTCTGTCTGTTACAATTGACAATGGCAAACCATGTATTCTCACTACCTCTCTGAAAAATAGACCTGCAACATGAGATGCATCATTTGTGCATTTACATGGCACAAAATGAGCCATCTTACTAAATCTATCAATAATAATGTTGATGCACAGAATTGCGTTGTTTCCAACACCAACATGGGAAACTCTGAAACGTGGGAATGCTCTCCAGAGTAACCTCCAAATTTTACAGAAGCTGGCTCTTCTTTATCTCAAAAATGTTTGGGGTAAAAGGATAGAGTTAAACAGAATCACAAATGCAACTAAAAAGAAGCTAAACTATGGCGATGCGCCTGAATGTAGTTTTATTTCTCAATATTAAGCACAGTGAAACTACTTTTAAGATTCAATTACATTAAAGAGCAAATAATGCATGATTAATGTAAAAGATGGAGAACAGATAGAATCAAAGGCTCACAACTCAAAAGATTTTTGCAATAACACAGAAATATCAACAAAGGCACAGAACTCTATCTTTTATTAATTTCCAGTCACATAAAAGGCACAGAAACATGCACAGTTATACAAACTCTCTGAATCAAGAAAATAGAACAAAGGCAAATGATATTACTGGCCACTACAAAAGATCTTCCAACTTCTCTTACAATCTGTAATACAGCAAATCTCTAGCTCAAATGTTATCAATCTATATCCTATAACTGTGATCTAAACCCATATTTATAGCATAGAACTGGCTCAAAGATTGCCCGCTTGATCAAATCTCAACGGTCTAACCGAACTGGCGGTTAACTGAAAGTGTTTGTTAGGAGATCTCTTTCGAATCAGAAATGGTTAGCCATTCTGCAAATTTATTGGCTGCAACAGATACAGGTAACCCCACTTACTTGAATTAGGGCGGAACGCGTGGCAACTTCAGATAGTTTTTTGCGACTATAAACCCTTGAAACAGCTGGCATTTGCGCGCGCCTCTCTCTTGAAACTCCTTCATCTTTCCAGAACAATGATAAATTAACACCTGGCATCATCCGCATGACTTACTTGATAAACTACTTTTTCCTCAGGAAACACCGGAACTTGACACTTGGCAGCGTCTGCAGAGCTTTGAGAAAACACATGGCGTTTTCTACTTTATTTTGAGTCCTTACTGTGGCTCATACTAAGGGTCCTCGGGCTTTGCCATCTGTCGTGGTCCGCCGAACTTTGAAACTTAAGAAACATTAAAACGGGACCCACCAACAGTCTGCGCCTGAGCAGCTTCAAAAGAAAAAGGGACAGGTAGCACCTTTCGCTTACATGAGAAACTGTGTATGTGGCAGCTTCCGCTGCTTTGGGAGAAACTGTAGATACTTTTAGGGACTTCTGCGGCAGATGAGACTTGGAGCTTTCCGCTGCAACCTTAAGAAACTCTTGAAACATTACAGGGTCCTGCGGAAGATGACACTTGGCAGCTTCTGCTGAACTCTGTGAAACTTTAGGATTTAAACATAAACCTCCGCGGACGTTGCCACTTAGCGCTCTCCGCGCAACTCTAAGGAACTTTTATGGAAACATTAGGGGCTTATAAGGATCACGCGGATGGTGACAGATGTCGCTTTCCACTGAAGTTACAGGAATATTAGCGGGGCCCACCATAACTCGTTTACTAAGCGATGAAAATAAAAGGGAACCTGTGGAAGATGACACTTGGCAATCTCCACTGAAACTGAAAAGGGACACGCGGCACCTTTCGTGTTACTTTAGGAAACTTTAAAGAGACTCTCCGTTTCCACCATTTGGCGACTTCCGTGCACGCTAAAACTCTTAAAAGGGGTCCGTCATATTATAAGAATCATTCAACAGGATGTTTGAAACTTTGAAGAAACTTGAACAGGTGCCGACACCTGGCGGCTTCCGCCTCACTGCAAAAAAATACGTGGCATTCTCCGCGGCCATTCTAAGAAACTCTAAAAAGCATCACGGTTGCTGACACGTGGTGGTTTCCATTGAACTCTGAGAAACTTTAAAAAGTGCCCGCCATACTTACTTTGTAAAAAGGCTTTGAAACTTATAGAAACTGATCCTCGGATGCCGACACTTGGCATGCTCCGCAGGGACTTAAAAGGGACGCATGGCTCCATCCGCGTAACCTTAAGCAACTGTATAATGTGTCCCGGGTACTGACACTTGGCGGCTTCCGCTGAACTCTGTGACTTTGACAAAATTTCAAAAATAAAAACCCTCGCGCCCGCGCTTTGTGCCCTGCTGTGTCAAAAACCCTCGCTGCAAAATTGAAATATACAGGGACAAAACTAGAACCCGCTCAACTGAAACTCAAAACTCAAAATGTAGAGTATTTTACTCTACAGTTCTTGGCGACCCCAAGGACTTTTAAGCCTGCTTAAAAAGAATCCCAAAAAATGTTAACTATATAACAAAACTTACAAATTCTACAAGGCCGTCTGATATACAGACCACTCAGCATCAGATAAACCTTGTTTATTCTGCAAGTCCTGGAAGGCCAAATCCAGGTTAATCATATCCTTATGCGAGAAGCTTTGCAAAACGTGGACTGCTGCTTTCAACTGGAAATCAAGCTGGGCCATAGGAAACAAAACAGCTTCCACTTCTGCTATGGATGAGGCATATGTCAGACCCTAGAAAACTGATTGATCATTTTGTTTAGCTAGCAACAGAGGCTTGATCTCATCCACCATTAGTACTATGTTGCTACAGGAAAATGAGAAGGAAGGCCCAATTGCACCAGGTCTTCAATGTGTTTCTTCATATCCTTCACGCCCTCCTTTACCACATCCAGAAGCTCCTGGCAGGTAATTGCAGCAGAGTTGCAACTCAAAACCTCATTCACCCTTTTGGCAGCAATCATCCTGTCACTGATCCCTGCTGCTGACAAAGTTTCATCAGATGTATCATAAAGTTTCCCAAGCAATAGTTGAGAATCAGAAACTCTCATGGAGACAGTGGACAGAGTGGCCTGAACTGAGGTCTCCACCTTTTCACATAGTTGCTGAGCATGTAGCAGGAAAGTTAAAGAGGGTCTGAGCTAGATAATCTCCTCAGAGATTCTTGCCCATACTGATGCATATAACTCCTTGATCAAATTTAACACTCCTGCATTTTGTGGCCTATTTGCCAACTCAAGGGTCAATTGTTTTGCTGTTTGTTGCTCGGCCTGAAGTTGAGCCTGAATAGCAGCAACATTATTATGTTCTTTCAACAGTTGCTGCTGCAACTGTGTAGCCTGTTGAGAGGAATCATGATGCCTCTTCTGCAATGTGGCCTTTTCCTGGTTCAGGGTAGCCAGAACAGACTTCACCTAGGTCAGCTCCTCCTTCAATGAAGCATTTTGGCTCTATGTAGCCTGATGGATCTGACATGAAACAGTATTTTGCAACTGTTTATTAAGATCCTCAATCTCATCATTCTTTGACTTGAGCTCAGCAGCCAGAGCCTCACTATGTGTCTTTTCCTGAGTCAGATTAGCCTCCACCTTCTGCAACTTCCTGGATAACTTCAGATAGTCAGTGGCTACAACAGAAGTGGTTTCATTTAGCAGCTCAACCCTGTCTTGTGGCCTGAAGAGTGACATATCCATTTCCATTGCACTCATTGTAAAATCTTGGGGCTGCATCTGTTCATTTGGTTTTGCTACATTTGGTGACAAATGGGTCACAGTTAGCTGCTACTGAATTGGGTCAAATAGTGACCTCATATGTGGGACAACCTGAGCTTTATTGTCCTTCTTTCTTTTCTTGTCCATCCAGGCCTCCCTAGCCTTCTTAGCAGTGTCTGCTTGAGCTTGGAAGGTAGGGGGAGAGGCAATGTACCCACCCACAAAAGGATGACCTTGTGGCAGGCCATAAGGAATAGCCAAATGTTGGCTAGGAGGAATCTGAGGAGGGACTCTTCTGGGAAAAGTGGGAGAAAAGGGAGGTAATGAAGTGGCCTGCAATGACATGGCCTATGTAGTGACAGGTGGAGAAAATTGAGAAATTGGCACAATAGAGGTGGCAAGGGATAATACTTGGCCAGCTGGGATTGCCACCCCTATTGAAGAAGAAAAAGATGGAGAAGAAGAAGGAGAAGAAGCATGTACCTGAGGGGCAACTGAGACACTTGGTGGTGGCTGCAACAAAGGTTCTACCTCCTCATCTGAATCAGGCGGAAGTTTCAGCCTCTTATGTTTCCTTGGCCTTTCTTCTTCTTGCTCTGCTTCTTTCTCCTCAACGTTTACCACTGTTGCCAGTGGTGTTTGCACAAAATCGGAAGCCCCA
The DNA here is from genome assembly GCA_027924645.1 of Cunninghamia lanceolata. Taxonomy (NCBI): domain Eukaryota; kingdom Viridiplantae; phylum Streptophyta; class Pinopsida; order Cupressales; family Cupressaceae; genus Cunninghamia; species Cunninghamia lanceolata. The sequence goes on from BSBN01000913.1 coordinate 3,433,010, forward strand.
CTCATTGAAACTGATGAGGTCCCTCTAGGTGGTGATGACACCATAGTCTTCTGCTTCTCTATAGTGCTGAGGGATTGGGGCCAGGTGGTTATTGCAGGTGCAGATGATGTTTGTCCTGGGGCCTGCACTATATGGGTGGATTCAGGTTCCTCTTCAGATTCCTCACCCCTTTTTTCGATCTTGCTTGTATCAGGGCTAGAGACAGGAGAAGGATGCCATTCGTCCCAAATAGACTCCCATTTCTCATCTGTATCTACCTTGCCAAAAGAATGGGTTATTTCAAAAATCTCCTGCCTATATTTCTAATAGGCTTCTATCTTCTCAGCCTTCCATTCCCTATCTCTTAATAAATTTTTCTTTAATCCAGCGCCCATTTTGAGCTTAGGGTCATAGGCCTTCTCCTTTTTATAAAACACCTCCCATGGCCTAGGTCCCACAAATGGCAAATCTGTCAATTTTGCATATAAATCAGGGGTGTCTTCCTTAGGGTTTCTTCTGTCGTCCCAAAAGGGACGACCCTCGTGCACAATCTTGGCACCAATCTTATTATTCTTGACCCATAAGGTGATGAAACTGACCGGATCATATCTCCACTTATCTTCAACCAAAAGGAAACCCAGGACAGCTAATTTTCTTAGTAATAAATGCTCTGCATCCCTGACCAATAGGGTCATATTCTTCTTCACCCAGGGAAGGTCATACATTTTCTTTTTCTTCTTCCCAGCGCCATATTCATTATCGACCACAGACACTTGCCGGGTGACCTCTAAAAAGGCTAGCCTAGGAGTCAAAACCTTGGGTAGCAACATTGGTTCCCCATTAAAACCATGGACCCTGATAATTGTATGGTGGGAACCAAAGAAATAATCACAGGGGATGGGGGAATTTGCCATGAGGCCTCTGATACTCAATGTCAACCTATTCTCAACAGGCTCTGGGCTTAAATGGCTAAAAGCAGGGGTGACAAAAAGTTCCCAAAACTCGTAAGGGTCAGATGATTCAGACAAAACATGTGTCCATGCAGACACAGGGATGGTTCTATTTGGATCAAAACTTGGGTCATACATGTCTAAATACATATACTGGGAAAAGATAGCATAGTTTTGGTACAACATAAGGTGAAACAGATAAGAGGAATACCTGAAAACCCCTGTTGATTTGAAATTGGTGAGTTGTTCAGCCATTGAATAGGCAATCTGCTCAGAGAAATCTAGCCGAAACTCCTAAGACCTATCCATGGTCTTCATTCTGAAAAGAATGGCAAGCTGCCAATCATAAACAGTTATATCTTCCTTCATTCCGAAGATAAATGCTATCATAGATAGCGCTTCCTGGCTAGCTTGTGTGAATTGTGCCCTTCCTGTGGGCAACACTGGCATTTGGGTATTGTCGTCTCCCAACTGCATCTCTGCATTCAGAAACCTCAGTTGAAACTTGACATTTGCCCACGTCTTCTGCATTTTGGCAACTGTGGGAAACGTGGCCGTGCTGTCATAGTGTAGGGCCAACATATCTCTGATGGCCTTTGGTGTAATTTGCACCATGAAGGGTCCCTTTTGAATGGTGCTTGAAGGTGCATGAAACAATTCAGTGCATACCTCAATCAGGTCCGGGCATAAATGTACGCTCGGGACAACGAATTTCGCCAATTGGGAGGTCCAAATTCACATGCCGAATGTTTCAAACTGTTTAGCTTTGGCCTTCAGTAGACATCTTTGGTGTGCTCCCTCTCGCAGAGCTTTGCAAGACTTTTGTAAGGCTGGTTCCACAATACCATCCGCAAAATCTAGCACCTTAGCTGAGTCAACTGCATAGCCAACCTCAGGAACCCTAGTCCTTGGATAGGTCCTCAAAGGTTGCGAAGGGGCCGAAGCGTATGATTTGCTGGCGAGGAGCCTGTCAACAGACTCGTAAATCCCAAGCCCCTACTGAGAAGACTGTGCTTCCACCATTTCTGCGCTTGCTGAAAACTGTATAACTTTCTGCAACTTTCAAAAACTATTGAACTTACTGCAAATGAGTATGGAAGCCTGTAACAAGGATAGAAACTTGGCAACAGAGAAGACGCACTTAGGAAGCGAGTTTTGCGATGAAAATGTAGCAACAAGGCAGATACTTAGCAAAAGTAGTAACAAATGAAACTCGGTTGAAACTTTAAACTCATGTCGTTGGGATATTTTAATGACGCATCAAGTCTCATAAATGGCATTAAAAACGGAAACCGTTATAAAATCTTAAGCGATCTGAGTGGGACAGAGTGTCAGACACGTCACAAAAAGCGGCGGCGGTGGGTACCTTTTAGGGATTTTGGGGATTTGAGAGGTTTAATGAATGCAAGAGTTCAGAAACTTTCCAGAAACTTGAGCTGTGGCCACGTGTTTATAAAACACTTATTCAAACAAAAGCAACAAAGTGGGAAAACAAAGCAGGAAAAAATAAAGCAACAACAAAAGGAAACTATCTAACTATAGTACAAAAGAGAGACACTGTCTAACTGAAATGCTTCAAGTAGATCCCGTTGACAGGAATCTCTTCAAGCTCACCCTCCATCGTTTCAAGCTCAAAAGAATTCTGTTGTTTACAGGAACAGATTTTATAAGGGCCAGTCCATAATGACTCAAATTTACTGTGTCGACCCGGCTTGGCCGCTCTCTCATCCCATTTCAGAACAATTGATCCAACTTCAAAATGAGGGTTTGAAGTTTTCTTATCAAAACTATCTTTGATTATTTTCTGATGCTTCAATAATGATTCATGTGCCGAATCTCTCTTTTCTTGAACTTCCAGGAGCTCAGCAAGTCTGACCTGCATGGGACCATTCTCCTCAATCTCAATTTGTTTCAATAACTGGAGAGCAGGAATCTCCAAGCTCAGGGGCATCACAGCGAGTTTACCATAGACCAATTCATATGGAGACATTTTTGTCACTTGCTTTGGTGTAATTCTGTCTGCCCACAGTGCTATATTAAGCACTTTATGCCACTCTTTGTGATGATCAACCCCAATTCTTTTAATAAGTCTGATCAGATTCTTGTTGGTTGATTCTGCTAAACCATTACCCTGAGGATAATAATTGGAAGAGGTTTTCAGGTAGATTCCATACTTGAGTGCAAAGTCAGATATCTTTTCCCCTAAAAATGCCTTAGCATTATCTGAAATTACGGTACGAGGAGGCCCAAAACGAGTAGTGATGCCCTCCAGAAAGTCTAGAATCACTTTCTCTGTTGCTTCTTTTAGTGGGACTGCCTCACTCCATCTAGTAAAATAATCTGTGGCAGTTAGGATCCATTTGTGACCCATATTTGACACTGGGTTGATCATTCCAATGAAATCTAGACCCCATTGAGCAAAAGGTTCATCAACAATTATAGGACTAAGGGGCATTGCTGCATTCCTTCTCTTCCCTACATAGTACTGACAAGATTGGCATTCCTTAACCAGTTGATAACAGTCTATGAATAAAGTGGGCCAGAAGTAACCTGCCTGACTTATCTTTATAGCTGTGGTTCTTGCAGAAAAATGTCTGCCTAACACTCCATGGTGCATCTCGTGTAGTATTCTTTGGGCTTCATCCTTTTCTATGCATCTTAAAAGTATGCCATCAGTGTTTCTTCTGAAAAGAACTTGGTCAATTAAAACAAAATGAACCCCCTGTTGCCTATAGTACCTCTTCTTATCCTGAGAGAGCTCTTTTGGGAAAATTCCATGTTTCATAAACTGGATCCTATTTGTGACCCAAGAATTCTGATCAACTTCTTGTATCCTCAATACATTTTCTTCCTTTGTTTCTTCAGTTAATATTTTTTCCATATCTTGAACCATATACTGGCACAAACCCTTGCCTCTAACAAGTTTAGTTGGTCTGACCTCCACATCATATTCAAGAATCTTTGTAATCCAGTTTGCTCTTTTCTCAGTGATTTCTCCTTCCATAATATATTCTCTGACACTTGGATGAGCCACTAGTATCTGAATCTTATTACCTGTGACCATGTGTCTGAACTTCTTGAGGGCTTTTACCATAGCATATGCCTATCTTTCTACAAAGTTATACCTAGCTTCATACTCCCTAAGAGTCCTTGAGAAAAAGGCTATTGGATGCTCTCCCTCTTGCTGTTCATCTTTCTGTGTTAGGACAGCAGCAATACTAAATTCTCCTCCATAAACATACATTATAAAAGACTTAGAGAAGTCAGGGTTTCTCAATACTGGGGTTGTTGAAATTGCTTTCTTGATCTCTTCAAAAGCCTGTCTCCCTTCTGCAGTCCATTTGAAAACTAGGTCTTTCTTCAGTAGCAGTGTAATTGGTCTTATTAGGCCTGCAAAGTCTGATATGAACCTATTGACAAAGTTAATCTTTCCCAAGAAGGACTGAACTGCTTTCTTATTGATAGGCAGAGATAGGCTCATTATAGCAGTGACTCTTTCTGGATCTATAGAGACTCCTTCTTTAGATACTATATGCCCTAATAGTTTACCTTGAGGTACTGCAAAGATGCATTTCTTAGGATTTAGAGATATTCCAAACTCTTGGCATTTCTTAAAAACTGCTTCTAGATGGTCAAAATGATCAGCAGCATTTTTAAAGAAAACAGTGAGGTCATCTAGGTAGATTAGAATGATTTTATTGATAATCTCTCCAAATGCTACATCCATTGCTCTCTGAAATGTGGCTCCAGCATTTGAAAGACCAAAAGGCATCTTTGCATAGGCGAATGTTCCCCATTTTGTGGTGAAAGCAGTCATATGCTGATCTTCATCAACCAACCAAATCTGATTGTACCCAGAGAAACCATCTAGCAGGGAAAATCTCTCTGATCCAACCATAGTCTGTAAAATTTGTTCCATAGAGGGCAAGGGGTAGTGATCTTTCAAGGAAGCCCTATTAAGATCCCTGAAATCCACACAGAGCCTTATGTCTCCATTCTTTTTCCTGACTGGTACTAGGTTGGACACCCAAGTTGAGTGTTTAATTGGGAAAATGATCTTTGACTCTAATAGTTTCTGCAACTCATCCACCATCAGAGGTTCAATCCTAGGGTTCACTAGCCTCTGCTTCTGTCTAACCGGTTTAGATCCTTCAGTGAGCTCTATAGTGTGTTGAATGATACTCCTATCATAACCATGGAGATCTTCATAGGTCCAGGTGGTGCAGGAGCACATTCTCTGTAGTGCAGGGTCATCTTTTCTTTTGTTTTCTCATAAGGCTCTTAAGCCATTTCATTTTGTAATAAGGGTCAATTTGGTCCCATAGATGTACATGTGCAAGGCAAACAAGTGATTTGCTTGTATGAAGGGTAACCCAACGGCTAACTGATTTGAAATTCAGTTTGCACGGTTGGAGGGAAATAACTGCTGTCTCTACATCTTCTTTAGAGGCAGGTGGTATGACACACGGGGAGATGAAGTGTGTGTATTACAACAAGTTTTTTTTGATAAATGAATAAAGAGAGTTCTGGGTATGATCTGTGTTGATTTTTCTTGGGTGTTCTTGGTAGTTTGATATCTTTATCCTAATCTTGTATATTGAAGCCCTAACTGGATGCTATCTGTCAATCCATAGTGTCCCTGTAGTGTGCAGACGGTGTAAAACCAACAGTTCCACAGAGGCTGGTTTGTAACCTAGGAGTAGGGTTTTGATTCATACATGGAGACCCTTTCCTCTGTCCAATGAAGCCCTGTGTAGTATCAGTGTGATGGGGGAAAGACTTTTCACGTTTGTTGTTAAATTCTTGCCCAGGAAGCCAGAGAATTCAGTCAGGTTCGACTAGACATCTTCATGTGGCTAGTCAGGAAATCAGGGTGAAATTGGATAGCCTTGATGTGAGATCAGATTGATACAAGTGATCGAGGGTTTGATATATGAATCGGCCAAATTCCATTGTTCTGTCGAAGGGACCTAGTTCGGCGTCACAGAACAGTTGGGAGTCCATCGGCGTAAGATTGAGTGTCGGAATAGCTTTTTGAAGGACACCCGATAGACTATGTCTAACCAATGAATCTGACATCGGCGTGAAATACTCTCCGTCTTGTCGAAGATTGGTATAGTGTCGGAGACACATACCATTGGTTGTTCGCATCGGTGAAAGTAACGATATCGGGCTAAGGAAAATACACTCAGCCGACGGTAGATAGTTTCGCCGATCGGTGGAACATCCTCGGAGTATCACCGATAAAGAGTATCGGTGTGAGGAACCTGGTCAGGGGAAGTCGAAGAAGTCACTGTGACTGTTAGAGTCCCGCCGATAGAAGCTCATCGGAAGGAGTTCAAGAAGTCTCAGTGACAAAAGACTCATCAGAATGAGATGAACCATCGGGGCTGCGAACCGGAGTCTTAACGAAGCGGAGGGTCTGGCCGATGTGCCTAACAGTATCGATGAGAAATAAGGTGTCGATGTAGGTGAAAGAAGCTTCGCCGAAGGAGGAAGTCTGGCCGATGAAGATTGGTCATCGAAGTGCCGGAGTATATCGGCCTAAGATATTTCTCATTGTCCGATAGTCTGGGTGTTGCCGAAGGCAACCAATGTCAAACTTTTCATCGGCGTGAGGGAAACTTCGGGGAGACTTCTGGTGGATCGACCGATGTATGAGGTGTTGCCAATAGGCAACTAACCGCTACGGAGATATCGGTGAGAACTTGGCTATCAGGATAAACGAATGAGGAACGGCCAATAGCTCATGTCTTCCCGATAGAGAAGTCATTCTTGACTTCGGTGAAACATTGGGAGACCTCTTGCCGATAGGGAAGATATAGACAAATTTCATTCACTTCTGCTGGCACTCTGCATCAAATTGGTATCAGAGCCAATATTCTGAATCACAGCCGTGTATGTTAGACGAAGAATTGGAGATAGAAACAGAGGCTAGCACAATGCCTCCCAAGCTGATGAGTAAAGCAGCCATCCAGAAGATGGTGGAAGAAATGCTCGAAGAGAGACTGAAGGAAGAAAGATCCAAAGAGAAGGATGGAAGCACTTCTGAGTCAGAGGAGGATGAAGAAGGCGAGACAAGGGAGAATCCTCAAGGAGAAGGTATGTCTGCTGATCAAAAGGCATTCCTGAATGCACTCAAGGGTCATGGAGATAGTGGTGATCCAAAAATGGATGTTCCCACGTTCAATGGGAAACTGGATGGAGATACTCTAGTGGACTGGATTGAAGCCATAAGTAATTACTTTGACTTCAAAGAGTATAGTGACAGTAAGAAAGTGAAGTTTGCAAAGACCAGACTGAGAGGTTCTGCATTGGTTTGGTGGAACTACACTTAATGTGAAAGGGAGAAGGTTGGAAAGAGTCCAATCACCAAGTGGAGCAGAATGGTGGCCATGCTGAAAGCCAAATTTTTACCATGTGATTATGATCTACAGACCATCAGAAAGTTTAATCATCTTAGGCATAAAGATATGGACGTGGCTACATACACTGAAGAATTCCACAGATTGAGCATGAGAGCCAATCACAGAGAAGAAGAGAAAGAGATGGTGGCCAGATACCTGGATGGTCTGAGGTACAATATATAGGATGAGTTCAGTATGGTGGTTCCCAAGACTGTGGATGAATGTTTTCAGTTAGCCTCTAGGGCAGAGGATAAGCTGAAAAGGAGAGGTGATCAACATAACAGAGGAAGAGGGGGTAGGAACAATAGAGGAAGAGGTAATTTTGGCAGAGGACAGCCAAACAAAGGTGAAAGTTCAAGTCAACAAGAATCACGTTCTGATACAGAACAGAAAGGTGGTGGTTTCAGAGGTTGGAGAAGACCTAATGGCAGAGGAAGAGGTGGTGGTGCAGGCAGATGATGTGAAGTCTTCACTGGAAGATGCTACAACTGCAATCAAGTAGGCCACACTGCAAGTAAGTGCCCTGAGAAGGCATCTAGCTCTCATGATGGTGGGAGAAGGAACCAACTATTGCAGGAGGATGATTGTCAGAGTGTAAACTCACGAATTGGTAGTGCTGCACCAGTACTTGAAGGAGAGAGCATGATGATTAAGAGAACCCTCGTGAAGATGCCATTGAAGCAGGAGCCTCCACAAAGGAAGAATCTCTTCAGAACCCAAGGAATAGCATATGGTAAGCTCTATAAAATCATTGTTGATTCAGGTTCTACTGAAAATGTAGTGTCTACTGAAATGGTAGAAAAGTGTAAACTGAAAAGATTACCCCATCTTAATCCTCACAAAATATCTTGGTTGAATAAGCATCAGAACTATTTGGTGGAAGAACAAACTTGGGTAGAGTTTGAACTAGGTGATTATAGGGATAAGGTGCTATGTGAAATTACTCCTATGGATGCTTGTCACCTTCTTCTTGGATGACCTTGGCAGTATGATGTGAAAGCATAGCATGATGGTGAAAAGAATACATATATGATCACCAAGAATGGTAAGAAGTTTCAGATGGATCCCTTACCAGAGCAGGTTGGAGAGAAGAACAATGACAACAGTGTCATGTTAGTGAGTGGCAAAGAGTTCCTACAACTCATGAAGGAGGAGGATACCCAAGGGTATGCACTGATGATGAAGCCTGTATCCAATCAGCAAAGCAAACAGCAGAAGGAGATCCCATTGGAAGTGCAACAATTACTGGATAAGTACCAAGATCTTATGGTAGAGGATACTCCTAACTCCTTACCACCTATAAGGGACATAAGTCATCAGATTGACTTGATTCCTGGAGCCACATTACCCAATAAAGCTGCCTACAAGTTGACACCACAGCAGAATGAAGAAGTAGGTAGATAGATTCAAGAACTTTTGGAGAAAGGTTTGATTAGGAAAAGTCTCAGTCCATGTGCAGTCCCTAGTGTACTTGCTCCTAAGAAGGATGGCAAATGGAGATTATGCACAGATTCAAGGGCTATCAATAAGATCACCATAAGGTATAGATTTCCTATGCCAAGAATTGAGGATCTATTGGACTATCTTGGTGGTTCATGTTACTATTCTAAGATTGATTTGAAATCTAGTTATCACCAGATCAGAATAAGGCAAGGAGATGAATGGAAGATTGCCTTCAAAACAAATGAAGGTCTCTATGAGTGGCTTGTCATGCCATTTGGACTCAGTAATGCTCCAAGCACATTCATGTGGTTGATGAATGAGGTACTTGTAGAATTTATTGAAAAATTTGTTATTGTTTATCTTGATGACATATTAATTTTCAGTAGGACCAAAGAAGAGCATGTGAAGCATCTTGGACAGGTGTTAAAGAAATTGCATGAGAGTAAGTTGATGATCAACTTGGATAAATGTGATTTTATGAAAACTGAACTAGTGTATCTTGGCTTTGTGATTTCCAATGGCTGTTTGAAAATGGATCCTACAAAACTTGAGGCTATTCTCAATTGGCCTACTCCTAAGACAGTGGGAGATGTAAGAAGTTTCCATGGTTTGGCAACTTTTTACAGGAAGTTCATTAAAGGGTTCAGTCACATAAGTGCTCCTATTCTCAATACCATCAAGGGTGGAGTGAAGTGTAAATTTCAATGGACAAAACAAGCAGATGATAGTTTTGAACTGTTGAAAAGGAAAGTGGCTGAGTTACCTACATTGGTACTCCCTAATTTTGTCAAAGTTTTTGTTGTGGAATGTGATGCAAGCCAACAGGCTATAGGTGCTATTCTCAGTCAGGAAGGACATCCAGTAGCATTCTTTTCAGAGAAGCTGAATGAGGCCAAACAGAGGTATTCTACCTATGACCTAGAGCTGTATGCAACGGTGCAAGCTCTGAAAAAATGGAGACATTATTTACTGCCAAAAGAGTTCATTGTTTTTACCGACAACCATGCTCTTAGCTTCCTAAATAGTCAAGAAAAGTTAAATCATAGGCACGTCAAGTGGATGGAACAATTGCAGGCCTATACCTTCACTATTAAGCATAAGAAAGGTGTTGCCAACAAAGTGGCAGATGCTTTGAGTAGAAGGATGCTAGTCATACAGGAAGTACAAATGGAACATATGGGTCTAGAATGTCTGAAGGAGTTGTACAAGGATGATGCAGATTTCAAGGCTGCCTATGAAGTGTGTGCAAGTTTGGCTAACACTTTTCATGGTGAGTATTCTGATTTTGTGCTGCAAGAAGGGCTCCTATTTAAAGGCAGTTTGTTGTGTGTTCCTAAATGTTCAATGAGGGACAATATCATCAGGGAGAAGCACAATGGAGCCTTAGGAGGACATTTTGGGTTGGACAAGACTTTGGAACAAGTCACCAGGTTCTACCATTGGCCCAAGGTACAGACAGATGTGAGGAGATATGTTGCAAGCTGTACCATATGTCAAAAGGCCAAAGGTATGTCTTCTAATGCTGGTTTGTACCAACCACTTCCCATTCCCAACAGACCTTGGGAAAGCATTAGTATGGACTTTGTGCTTGGTCTTCCTAGGACAGCAAGGGGTGTAGAAAGTGTTTTTGTCATTGTGGATAGATTCAGTAAGATGGCTCATTTTGTGCCATGCAAATGCACAAATGATGCATCTCATATTGCTGGTCTCTTTTTCAGAGAAGTGGTCAGAATTCATGGTTTACCTCTTTCAATTGTTACTGACAGAGACTCCAAATTTGTTGGTCATTTTTGGAGGACCCTATGGAGAAAATTGGGTACACAGTTGTCTTTTTCATCAGCCTACCATCCCCAGACTGATGGTCAGACTGAGGTTGTTAATAGGTCCTTGGGAAACCTTTTGAGATGCCTTACCAAACAGCATGGATTGTCATGGGATTTAGTGATCAGTCAAGCTGAATATGCTTATAATGATTCAAGAAATTGAAGTACTGGGAAAAGCCCCTTTGAAATAGTTTATGGTTTCCACCCAAGAGGACCACTTGAACTCAGAGACCTCCAAGGATGGGATAAAAGGAGTGCTCTAGGAGAAGACTTTGCTGCTACCATGAAAACAGTACATGATCAGGTCAAGCTTCAGTTGGAGAAAACTGTCTCCAAGTACAAGGATAGGGCAGATTTGAAGCGAAGGGAGGTACAGTTCAAGGTAGGAGATTTGGTGATGGCCTACCTCAGAAAGGAAAGGTTGCGTAAGGGGCAACCAACCAAATTGTTGATGAAGAAGATAGGACCGTGTAAGGTAGTGCATAAATTTGGTCCAAATGCATATGAGATAGGATTACCATCTAGCCTTGGTATCTCTCCCATTTTCAATGTTGCAGACCTGTTTCCTTTCAAACCTCCATTGCATGTTGCAGATGGCTTAGATGCTGTGATTGAAGATGAAGACTGGATCAGAGATTTACCTCCAAGTAAGCCTTTGCAATTGGAATGCATTTTGGATTCCAAAATTGTCAAGAAGACAAGAAAGGGTGTATACAAAGACTACTTGGTCAAGTGGCAGGATCTTCCTGATTCAGAGGCAACTTGGATGAGTGAAGCAGATATTCTAAAGCATGGAAAGACACTTCAGCAGTTAGCAACTCAAAGGACTTGAGTTTTCCTGCAGGGGGAGTATGGTGCAGGAGCACATTCTCTGTAGTGCAGGGTCATCTTTTCTTTTATTTTCTCATAAGGCTCTTAAGCCATTTCATTTTGTAATAAGGGTCAATTTGGTCCCATGGATGTACATGTGCAAGGCAAACAAGTGATTTGCTTGTATGAAGGGTAACCCAACGGCTAACTGATTTGAAATTTAGTTTGCACGGTTGGAGGGAAATAACTGATGTCTCTACATCTTCTTTAGAGGCAGGTGGTATGACACACGGGGAGATGAAGTGTGTGTATTACAACAAGTTTTTTTTGATAAATGAATAAAGAGAGTTCTGGGTATGATCTGTGTTGATTTTTCTTGGGTGTTCTTGGTAGTTTGATATCTTTATCCTAATCTTGTATATTGAAGCCCTAACTGGATGCTATCTGTCAATCCATAGTGTCCCTGTAGTGTGCAGACGGTGTAAAACCAACGGTTCCACAGAGGCTGGTTTGTAACCTAGGAGTAGGGTTTTGATTCATACATGGAGACCCTTTCCTCTGTCCAATGAAGCCCTGTGTAGTATCAGTGTGATGGGGGAAAGACTTTTCACGTTTGTTGTTAAATTCTTGCCCAGGAAGCCAAAGAACTCAGTCAGGTTTGACTAGACATCTTCATGTGGCTAGTCAGGAAATCAGGGTGAAATTGGATAGCCTTGATGTGGGATCAGATTGATACAAGTGATCGAGGGTTTGATATATGAATCAGCCAAATTCCATTGTTCTGTCGAAGGGAATCCTAGTTCAGCGTCACAGAATAGTTGGGAGTCCATCGGCATCAGATCGAGTGTCGGAATAGCTTTTTGAAGGACACCCGATAGACTATGTCTAACTAATGAATCTGACGTCGGCGTGAAATACTCTCCGTCTTGTCAAAGATTGGTATAGTGTCGGAGACACATACCATTGGTTGTTCGCATCGGTGAAAGTAATGATATCAGGCTAAGGAAAATACACTCAGCCGACGGTAGATAGTTTCACCGATCGGTGGAACATCCTCGGAGTATCACTGATAAAGAGTATCGGTGTGAGGAACCTGGTCGGGGGAAGTCGAAGAAGTCACTACGACCGTTAGAGTCCCGCCGATAGAAGCTCATCGGAAGGAGTTCAAGAAGTCTCAGCGACAAAAGACTCGTCGGAATGAGATGAACCATCGGGGCCGCGAACCGGAGTCTTAACGAAGCGGAGGGTCTGGCCGATGTGCCTGACAGTATCGATGAGAAATAAGGTGTCGGTGTAGGTGAAAGAAGCTTTACCAAAGGAGGAAGTCTGGCCAACGAAGATTGGTCATCGGAGTGCCGGAGTATATCGGCCTAAGATATTTCTCGTTGTCCGATAGTCTGGGTGTTACCGAAGGCAACCAATGTCAAACTTTTCATCGGCGTGAGGGAAACTTCGGGGAGACTTCTGGTGGATCGACCGATGTATGAGGTGTTGCCGATAGGCAACTAACCGCTACGGAGATATCGGTGAGAACTTGGCTATCGGGATAAACAAATGAGGAACGGCCGATAGCTCATGTCTTCCTGATAGAGAAGTCATTCTTAACTTCGGTGAAACATTGGGAGACCTCTTGCCGATAGGGAAGATATAGACAAATTTCATTTGCTTCTGCTGGCACTCTGCATCACCAGGCTATGACCCTATCATATTTCTCACATAAATCAATTAACATTTTTCTTTCCTGTTGAGTAGCAGAATTTCCAACCTTCAGTCTTCTTCCCTCACTAACCTAAATCTTAGAATAGTCTTCTTTGTTTTCTTGGAATCGCTTCTTTTCTAGGCTAGCATCTTTAGGATCAAACAAGTTTTCTAGGGTGATCAGCCCCTTAGGGAGCTTGTTTGACCTTAGTTGAATGATCTGATCACCATATGCCTCTTCAATTTTTGGTTGTAACTGATCAGAAAATTCTCCTGACTGCTGTAAAAATGAGAGTACTTGAAAATCATTCTCAAATACTTGCCAATTTTCATCATTATCCGGGATGGTTGGCCTCACAATAACTTTGACTGACTCATTATTGACCATCAGATCAGCTATTGGATCAAACTATGAACCAATTTGTGTCATCCTATCTGCCTCAGAATTTTGGGCTCTAGGGACTACTTCTATATTAAAGGCTTCAAAATTTTCTATCAAGTCCCAAATTCTGTGCCTATAAGACCTCATCCTTACATTTTTGGCTATTGCTTTCTCCCTTATTTGTTTCACCACTAGTTCTGAATCTCCTTTGACTATCAGTTTCTTTACTCCTTTCTTTTTTGCCAATATTAGTCCATGCACTAAAGATTCATACTCAACATCATTATTGGTACAGGCAAAATGAAAGCGAATGGCCCTTAAAATCTTTTCACCATTGGGGGCAGTAAGACAAATCCCTGCTCCAACTCCATTTTTGCTTCTAGCCCCATCAAAATTTAAGGTCCAGATTCCTGAGTCATTTATAGATTCTTGGGTCAGAGAGGGTTCTTTTCTTAAGACATTAGGGATCTCCTGGTCCTCAAATATAACATAAGTACCCAACCTTGTTGAGTCATAGTTCCCAAAGGGATCACTCTGCATCATGGTTAACAACTGGTTATCCTCCACTTGCTGATCATATTCAGTCCAATCCCCTATTTCTTCAACAAAGACCCTTTCCTCTTTATTTACCATGGCATGGGCTGCTTCTAACTTTGGGGTTGGTTCATTAGTGATATGGTCCTTTGACAATGGTTCTGATAGTACCTTCATCTTAGTCCCATATTTGGTCCTTATGATGAGATGAGACCAATCAAGTGACATATAACCTCCTATCTTAGCTGTGAAATCTCTGGATAGGCATAAGCCAAAAATAGGAGGAATATCTATGACTACAACATCTTGATTAGCAATTATATTGGGACAAGTATACAACTGTAGTGGAAGTTGTTTAATTTTCCCTATTGTTTGCATAGACTTCCCATCTAACTGCATAACTCCCTTTGCAAGTGGTTCATATTTTATCTTCAAAGCATCTGCTATTTGCTTTGGCATCACTATGGTACTAGCCCCAGAGTCTATCATTGCATTGTGTAATAGCTTCTTCCCAATTATCAAAGTCAAATAAAAGGGGTCTGGCTTGGATTTACTCACCTTTGGCGCATTGTTCAGAAGAGTTGTTGTCTGCAGAGAAACAGTGTCCTTGAGCTTTTCTTTATCAGTAGGCCCTCCTTTGGCAACAGTCTATTTAGGCACAGCTTGGCCCTATAAAGCTTCTTGCAACAGTGTCTTTTGCTCAGGAATGGCTAACATGTCCCATATTGACACATGTGCTGGAGTCCTCTTCAACTGATCTACCACATTCACAGGTCCTATTGCTTGTGTTCTGGGATAATAAGGGTATCTTGCTTTTTCTTGAACTTGTCCAGAAACTACTTGATTCTGTACTGGCTGAGGTATTTCTTGTCTAGTAACTGTATTTTGATGATCTTGAAATGGTGGAACTCCCATAATTTCATTATTTGTAGCTCCAGGCTGTTCCATCATCCTTCTCTTGGCTCTAGTATAATAATCTGCTTGTACCAGTGGCTTTTTAGAAGCTGAGGCTTCATTTAAGAACACTGACTCTTCATCTTCAATCCATGAAAAAAGAGCATGCTCAGGGGCTATTTCTTCTTCTTGCTGTAAGGACATTCCTTGCATCTGAGCCACTAGAACTGAATTTTGCATGCCAGGGGATTGATAGGGCTGAGTGTCAGAAGTATTTGCAAATTGTCCATCCACTCTTCTTTGCTCTGCTATCTTTTGCTGTAGATTACCCCTAGGACAATCTCTGGGCATATGTGCGTTATTACAAGGAAAACACCAGGCATTGGTGCCATCTGCATAATTATTCTGCCCTGGTACAATCTCTCTGTTTGGATTGGGAGGAACAGTCTGCAAGGGTGTTGGGACTGCAACCAATTGGTTTGATGGCTGAGGGTTAGTTTGCCTTTGGGGGCCCTAATATTGGTTTGGCTGTGGAGGTCTATTCCCTTGATAGCCTTGATATTGGGGTCTAGGATAAGGATTCTGCTGTCTCTTTAGGTTAATTATTTCATTAGAAAATGTTCTCAGGATGTTCTTGACATCATCCATCTCTGAAGACTGGGTAGGGGCAGCAGCTTTAGCAGGTTGTTGGGGAAACATATACATGGACATAGGTGGGGTTATGGGGTTAGGAGCTTCTTGAGGCAATGGTAGGGTAATCTCTGGAAACATAGGCATGGGAGGCCTTGGGGGTAATTTTCCAGCATCTATCAAATTATTTTCGGCTCTGACTGCATAGTCATAAGCTTCTGGCAAGGTCTGGCCTCCAAGTGATTGAATCATCACTGCTATATCTGAATTTAGGGCTTTAAGATAAAACACTATGGCCATACCTGGTAATGGTCTTGCTGTAGCAGGAATCCTTTCCCAAGTCTTCTGAAATCTGGAATTGAAATCAGTCATTGCCTCTTGTGGTGCCCTCTTGATGGTAATCAGTTGCTATAACAGAGAAGATTTATCACCCTTCTCCTTAAATCTTGCAAAGAAAGCATCTCCAAGCCGATCCCATGTAGCAATTGAATTTGGGGTCAAAGAAATGTACCAGTCCAGAGCCTTCCCCTTAAAAGACGCTGCTAAAAGCCTTATAGCCACATTTTGCTGTGTGATCACATGAATTGCACAAACATCAGACACATCTTGTAGATGTTCTTCAGGTGTCTTGAAATCCTCCCCACTGAATTTGGGCATAGCCTTCAGGGCATTTGCTGGAATAGGATCCCAAGTGGCTGGTGGTACTGGAAGAATCAGAGCACTACCAGTATTCCAATTTACATAATTCCTTGGGGCTACAGGGGCTCCCATATTTGCACTTGGTGTTGCTGTAGGCTGATTTACCCTTCTTGAATTATTTATCAACGGTGATAAAAGAATAACTGGGTTCACAGTAGATTGAGCTCTTGTCACAGGTCCACAACTCTGACTCCTCGTGACTCTCTGGTTCATGCAGTCTTGAAAGAATCTTCAAGAAATTGTCCCACCGGGCGTACCAAAAACTGTTGATGCACAGAATTGTGTTGTTTCCAACACTAACATGGGAAACTCTAAAATGTGGGAATGCTCTCCAGAGTAACCTCCAGATTTTACAGAAGCTGGCTCTTCTTTATCTCAAAAATGTTTGGGGTAAAAGGATAGAGTTAAACAGAATCACAAATGCAACTAAAAAGAAGCTAAACTATGGCGATGCACCTGAATGTAGTTTTATTTCTCAATATTAAGCACAGTGAAACTACTTTTAAGATTCAATTACATTAAAGAGCAAATAATGCATGATTAATGTAAAAGATGGAGAACAGATAGAATCAAAGGCTCACAACTCAGAAGATTTTTGCAATAACACAGAAATATCAACAAAGGCACAGAACTCTGTCTTTTATTAATTTCCAGTCACATAAAAGGCACAGAAACATGCACAGTTATACAAACTCTCTGAATCAAGAAAATAGAACAAAGGCAAATGATATTACTGGCCACTACAAAAGATCTTCCAACTTCTCTTACAATCTGTAATACAGCAAATCTCTAGCTCAAATGTTATCAATCTATATCCTATATCTGTGATCTAAACCCATATTTATAGCGTAGAACTGGCTCAAAGATTGCCCGCTTGATCAAATCTCAACGGTCTAACCGAACTGGCGGTTAACTAAAAGTGTCTATTAGGAGATCTCTTTCGAATCAGAAACGGTTAGCCATTCTGCAAATTTATTGACTGCAACAGATACAGGTAACCCCACTTACTTGAATCAGGGCGGAACGTGTGGCAGCTTCAGATAGTTTTTTGCGACTATAAACCCTTGAAACAGCTGGCATTTGTGCGCGCCTCTCTCTTGAAACTCCTTCATCTTTCCAGAACAATGATAAATTAACACTTGGCATCCTCCGCGTGACTTACTTGATAAACTGCTTTTTCCTCAGGAAACACCAGAACTTGACAGTTGGCAGCGTCTGCGGAGCTTTGAGAAAACACGTGGCATTTTCCGCTTTATTTTGAGTCCTTACTGTGGCTCATACTAAGGGTCCTTGGGCTTCGCCATCTGTCGTGGTCTGCCGAACTTTGAAACTTAAGAAACATTAAAACGGGACCCACCAACAGTTTGTGCCTGAGCAGCTTCAAAAGAAAAAGGGACAGGTGGCGCCTTCTGCTTACATGAGAAACTGTGTATGTGGCGGCTTCCGTTGCTCTGGGAGAAACTGTAGATACTTTTAGGGACTTCTGCGATAGATGACACTTGGAGCTTTCCGCTGCAACCTTAAGAAACTCTTGAAACATTACAGGGTCCTGTGGAAGATGACACTTGGCGGCTTCCGCTGAACTCTGTGAAACTTTAGGATTTAAACATAAACCTCCACAGACGTTGCCACTTGGCGCTCTCCGTGCAACTCTAAGGAACTTTTATGGAAACATTAGGGGCTTATAAGGATCACACGGATGGTGACAAATGTCGCTTTCCGCTGAAGTTACAGGAATATTAGCGGGGCCCACCATAACTCTTTTACTAAGCGATGAAAACAAAAGGGAACCTGCGGAAGATGACACTTGGTGATCTCCGCTGAAACTGAAAAGGGACACGCGGCACCTTCCGTGTTACTTTAGGAAACTTTAAAGAGACTCTCCGCTTCCGCCACTTGGTGACTTCCGCGCACACTGAAACTCTTAAAAGGGGCCCGTCATATTATAAGAATCATTCAACAGGATGTTTGAAACTTTGAAGAAACTTGAACGGGTGCCGACACCTAGCGGCTTCCGCCTCACTGCAAAAAAATCATGGCATTCTCCGTGGCCATTCTAAGAAACTCTAAAAAGCATCACGGTAGCTGACACGTGGTGGTTTCCGCTGAACTTTGAGAAACTTTAAAAAGTGCCCACCATACTTACTTTGTAAAAGGGCTTTGAAACTTATAGAAACTGATCCTCGGATGCCGACACTTGGCATGCTCCACAGGGACTTAAAAGGGACGCGTGGCTCCATCCGCGTAACCTTAAGCAACTGTATAATGTGTCCCAGGTACTGACACTTGGTGGCTTCCACTGAACTCTGTGACTTTGACAAAATTTCAAAAATGAAAACCCTCGCGCTCGCGCTCTGTGCCCTGCTGTGTCAAAAACCCTCACTACAAAATTAAAATATACAGGGACAAAACTAGAACCCGCTCAACTGAAACTCAAAACTCAAAATGTAGAGTATTTTACTCTACAAATAACAAACACACTATCCACCCCTCTAGCTATCCTAGGTAACCCAAGTACAAAATCCATGCTTATACTTTCCCAAGGCCTGTTGGGAATGGGAAGGGGCTGGTATAGACCTACATTTGAAGACACACCTTCGGCCCTTTGACAAATTGCACAACTAGCAACATACCTTCTCACATCGGATTGCACCTTTGGCCAAAAATAGAACCTTGTAACTTGTTCTAGTGTCTTGTCTAAGCCAAAATGTCCTCCCAAAGAGCCATTATGCTTCTCCTTAATGATATTGTCCCTCATGGAACACTTAGGGATACACAACAAATCACCCTTAAACAAAAGGCCTTCTTGCAATACAAAATCTGCATATTCTCCATGGAATGTGTTAGCCAAGTTTACAGAAACATCATAAGCTTCTTTGAAATCTGAATCCTCTTTATACAACTCCTTCAAATAGTCAATGCCCATGCTTTCTAACTGAATTTCATGAACAATAAGCAACCTCCTACTTAAAGCATCAGCCACCTTGTTAGAAACACCTTTTTTGTGCTTAATTGTGAAGGTATAAGCTTGTAACTGTTCCATCCATTTAATATGCCTATGGTTCAATTTTTCTTGACTGTTTAGAAAGCTTAAAGCATGATTATCAGTAAACACAATAAATTCCTTGGGTAATAAATAATGTCTCCATTTCTTAAGAGCTTGTACCATTGCATAGAGCTCTAGGTCATAAGTAGAGTACCTTTGCTTAGCTTCATTCAACTTCTCTGAGAAGAATGCCACAGGATGTCCTTCTTAGCTGAGAACAGCACCAATAGCTTGCTTTCTTGCATCACACTCAACAACAAACACCTTATCAAAATCAGGAAGTACTAAAGTAGGCAACTCAGCCACCTTTGTTTTCAACAACTCAAAACTAACATCGGCTTCCTTTGTCCATTGGAATCTACATTTGACTCCACCCTTGATGGTGTTGAGGATGGGAGCACTAATGTGACTGAAACCTCTAATAAACTTCCTATAAAAAGTCGCCAATCCATGGAAACTTCTCACATCTCCCACTGTCTTTGGAGTAGGCCAACTGAGAATAGCATCAACCTTAGAGGGATCCATCTTCAAACAACCATTGGAAATGAAAAACCCAAGGTATACAAGTTCAGTTTTCATGAACTCACACTTGTCTAAGTTGATCATCAACTTGTGCTCATGTAGCTTCTCCAACACCTGACCAACATGCTTCACATGCTCTTCTTTTGTCCTGCTAAAGATTAGTATGTCATCAAGATAAACAATAACAAATTTACCAATGAATTCAACTAATACCTCATTCATCAAGTGCATAAATGTACTTGGAGCATTGCTAAGACCAAATGGCATAACAAGCCATTCATAAAGACCCTCATTAGTCTTGAAGGCAGTCTTCCATTCATCTCCCTGTCTGATCCAGATTTGATGATAACCAGATTTCAAATCTATCTTTGAGTAATAGCATGATCCTCCAAGATAATCCAAAAGATCTTCAATCCTTGGCATTGGGAACCTGTACCTTATGGTGATCTTGTTTATGGCCCTTGAGTCTGTACATAGCCTCCATTTTCCATCCTTCTTAGGAGCAAGTACACTGGGGACTGCACAAGGACTTAACCTCTTCCTAATCAACCCTTTCTCCAAGAGATCTTGAATTTGCCTTGCCACCTCTTCATTTTGCTGTGGGGTCAGCTTATAGGCAGCCTTGTTAGGTAATGTAGCACTAGGTATTAAGTCAATTTGATGACTTATGTCCCTCATGGGTGGTAAGGAGTTGGGGACTTCCTCTACCACAAGATCTTGATACTTGTCTAGAAGTTGTTGCACTTCCAATGGAATCTCCTTCTGTTTTTGATCTTGCTGATCTGACCCACTCTTGGGCTTCATGACTAAGGCATACCCTTGGGTATCCTTCTCCTTCAAAGGTTCAAAAACTCTTTGCCATTCACCAACATGACACTGTTGTCATTATTCTTCCCCCCGGTCTGCTCTGACATAGGATCCATCTTGTATGGTCTTCCATTCTTGGTGATGATATAGGTGTTCTTCTCACCATCATGTTGTGCTTTGACATCATATTGCCATGGGCAGCCAAGGAGTAGATGACATGCATCCATAGGGATGATTTCACATAACACTTTGTCCTTGTAGTCATCGATTGCAAATTCAACCCAAGTTTTCTCTTCCACCATGAAACTTTGGTTCTTATTCAACCAAGAGATCTTGTGAGGACTGATATGAGGTAGCCTCTTCAACCTACACTTCTCAACCATCTCAGTGGATACCACATTCTCAGTAGATCCTGAATCTACTATGATCTTACAAAGTTTCTCATAGGCTATGCCTTAGGTTCTAAAAAGATTCTTTCTCTGAGGGGGCTCTTGTTTCAAAGGCATCTTCAATATAGACCTCTTAATCATCATACTCTCTCCTTCTAGGATAGGTGCAGCACTTCCCATAGGTGAACTCACACTCTCACAGTCATCATCCTTCACTAACTGATTTCTCCTTCCACTATCATGAGAACTGCTGGCTTTCTCTGGCCATTTGTTCATTGTATGGCCAACTTGGTTGCAGCCATAACACCTTCCAGTGAAGACTCCTGGTCCTCTACCTCCTCCACCATTTCTACCCCTACCATTAGGTCTTCTCCAACCTCTGAAGCCTCCTCTATGTTCTATCTCAGTCTGTGATTCTTGCTGACTGTTATTTTTAGTTTTGTTGGACTGTCCACGACCAAAACTGCCTCTTCCTCTTTGGTTTCTACCACCTCTTCCTCTGGCACTTTGTTCACCCTTCCTTCTCAGCTTTTCCTCTGCTCTAGAGGCCAATAAGAAACATTCATTCACTATTCTAGGGATCACTAAACTGATCTCATCTTGCAGATTGTACCTCAGACCATTTAGGTACCTAGCCACCATCTCCTTTTCCTCTTCATTATGGTTGGCTCTCATACGTAGTCTATGAAATTCTTCTATGTAGGCAGCCACATCCATGTCTTTTTGTCTCAAATTATGGAATCTCCTAATGGTTTGGATCTCATAATCAGGTGGCATGAACTTGCTTCTGAGCATAGCCACCATTCTACTCCATTAAGTGATGGGACTCTTCCCAATCTTCTCCCTCTCACTTTGCATGTAGTTCCACCACACAAGTGCAGAACCTCTTAGCTTTGTCTTGGTAAATTTAACCTTCTTGCTGTCATTGAACTCCTTGTAATCAAAGTAGTTACACATGGCTTCTATCCAATCGGTGAGAGCATCTCCATCCAATTTGCCATGAAATGTAGGCACATCCATCTTGGGATCACCACTATCTCCATGACCACCCTTAAGTGCATTCAAGAAAGCTTTCTGATTTGCAGACATGTCCTGCCCTTGAGGACTCTCTTCTGCCTCTTCTTGATCATCTGTGTCAGAAGAACTTCCATCTTCTTTGGTCTTGCCCTTAGACCTTCTTTCTTCTTGCAATCTTGCCTCAACCATCTCTTCCACCAACTACTTGATGGCTTCTTGACTCATTGTCTTGGGAGGCATTGTACTAGCCTCAGTTTCAATCTCCTCATCTGACATACACTACTCTAATCAGATATTGGCTCTGATACCAATATGATGCAGAGGTATTGGTACTATTTGGTTTTATTCACACAATGAATAAAGACTTCAAGGTTTCCCTCACAAGAACTTTCAAACCCTTTGTAACACAAGCCTATACAAGGATATTCAAGAGACTGACCTAGTCTGGGACCACACCCTGGTGTCCACCCACATAGACTACTCAACTCTCTTTTGGGGAGTCTCTACTCAACCCAACCAACACACACACTTACCTTCTAGGCCAACACCAAGCTACCAGTATCCCTACCAATAGGATCTCACACTACAACCAACACAAATTTGTCAAGTACATGACCAACATATGGTCTCTGACCCAATAACTTATTTCTGAACCTTCAAGGACAATGGACAACAAACTACAGTATGACTGCACTATGACAGTGCCTAAAGAGACCTATCCCTTGTAGCCCTTAAGATCGGCTAATCCAAGGATAACTCCTCAAACCTCCAAAGTACAGACTAGTCTCTTTGTACATTCAAATACCCATTATGGACATACTATAGTCTACCAAGTTGTAGGGCCGTACTCTGTTTCAGGCGTCCAATGACAGTGGACTCTTCTCTTTATGGAATAGGCGTAATTTGGGGTATTTACAAAGGAAATGTGTCACATTCACTTGCTCAGGATTAGAGAACCACCTACATAGGTCTTTTTTCATCTACAAACACCAAATACATCATCTATTTGGTTGATCTTTTGACTGTTCCTTGAAACCATACCAATTTCCACCATTTGCACACTAACTAGTCACTATGTAGACTAGTTAGAATCATGCCAAGTGCCTTGGAGTGAGAAGTGAAAACCTAACAAGCAACAAAAACATGAAATCTACTCTATCTCCCTCCATCCTACTAAAAATGGTTGATTCCTTTCAGAGGATAGAGGAGAAATCACTCATTTTGCCACAAAACCCTAGTTTTGAGGGTTTTCAGACCAGTTTACACAAATCAATTTGATTCTAACAACACAGGAAGTTTCAAGAGGCCTAACTACACTCAAATGAAAGGTATTTCAAAGAACTAACACATTTCACAGGTTTCAGATCCCCTACAGTCTGTACAGAGCGTACTAAATGACTGTTTCTAGGAAAATGCAGAAAATGACAGTTTTTGCACTCCAAAACTTCTTAATCTCATTATTGATGGCATGTGATTACATTTTTCTGCCTATAGAAGGCTTGAAGGATGTTTCTCCTCCTCCACCAACCATACAACTACTATCCAGGGGCAGTTAACCGTTGGACATTACCTCCTTCACAAGAAACCACATGTTTCTTAACTGTAATTACATTCAAATTGACCATATCAAGGTCTAGATTGGACAAGTCGACCAAATGGACCAAGTCCTTATTACAACCCATGAAAAATGGCTTTCAAAGCCTTAGGAAGAATAATATAACATGACAACAAAACATGACATCTCAAAAAGATGACTAGAATAGGGAGCTCCTGCACCAATTAGCCATATGTCCCATTCTATTGCATGCAAAGCATCTACCATTGAATGAATTGTTTATTTGCATATTTTTGCATTCATGAGATTTGTGACCATACCTTTTGCAATTAAAACATTGTCTGGAGAAGGATGGATTATTCTAATTCATTCTCCTCCTGCACTAAGTTGCTTTATGACTGAAATTGTTGCAATTGAAGCAGTATCCATTGAAAGATGGATATCTTTGGGCATTTGGTTGCCTTACCAGAGGTCTTCTAGGCATGTTTCTTTGATTTCTTGATCTAGAGTTCTTCTGACCGAATCCAGAGCTTTCGCCTTTCTCATATCCTAAGCCATGCTTTTCATCTACCCTCTTTTGGCTTTCAAGAAGAACTTTAAGTTGGGCTGAGCTTATCTTGATTTTTTCTTTATATTCATTTGCAGATTGAAGATCTTGTTTGAGAGAATCAATCTGGTTCTCAAGTTGTTCTTCATTGTATCTAGCTTCCTCAAGATCAGATTCAAGATGTCTCATTATTCTGTCCATTTTGTGGCAGTCCTCTATTTTCTCCTTGAGAGATTGTTTCAGGTTATCTTCAGTCTTTCTTTTCTCTTCAATTTCTTGGGTGAATTTCATAGCTCCTGATTCCATTTCATGTCTCATCATAATGACTTCTTTTGAAAGTTTTTCATATAGCTTGGTTTTTTATTCAGATCCTCATCAGTATTATTGGGTTCATTCTGATTTGCTAGTTTCTGAAGTAATTCCTTTCTCTTTTTCACAGAAATACTGAGTTTCTCTTTCATCTCATTGATGAAATCATCAGCTTCCCTGAGTCACTCTCTCAAATTATTGACCTTAGAATGAGATTGCTCAAGATCATCTAGGGCAGACTATAGTTGTTCTTTCATACCATATTCATCCATTGAGATTCCCGGATCTTCCTCAAGCTGTTAGACTTTTCAGAGGAACTTGGCTCTGATACCAATTGTTGGAACAATGCAGATAACTGAGAGGGGGGGTTGAATCATTTATCTTAAAACTTTTCTCTTTCTTTCTTTCTTTTTTTATCTTATCATTTAGTGCTCTATTAAAACATGGAAGCAAAGACAATCATAAGAACTGAAAATGAAATCAACACATAACACAATGATTTTTACGTGGAAACCCTGTTAAGGGAAAAACCACGGGGTGACTAACCCAAGATTGTATTCTCTGTTAAAAGAATAAGAAGCACAAATTTGGGACTTACCAATTAGGCCTCACTACCCAAGCACACTGCTCACAAGAGGCCCACTGCCTACAAGTGACTCACTATCTACAAATGCTTATGGATTGTACTAATGAGTTTGAACTGATGAACAACATCCACATATGCAAGAGTTTAGTTCCGATTAGACTCAGTATATTGATCTAGCACATTTCATTCTTCCTTGGTGTAGTATCTCTCCTTTGTCACATTCCAGGCTTGGAGTACTATCTTTCCACTTCCTTTTTCTCTTCTTCACACTTCCTTTGTTCACATATTCATCACACACACTTACATGATGGAATCCATCAGGTATATATATCCACATCAAGGATTTTCATCAACTTTCTAGTCGGCAACAAGAACACTCAAGATATTTGCAAGTTATTGATCTGTCGGTTGAATCCATGCTTGATTTGTGATGCGTATCAAAAGCTTAAGCATAGAAGTCATTAATCATGTCAACCAATAATGTAAAATGCCACAAATTGCTTGATCAACACCTTTTGTACATCCGAATTGAAGTCTGATACTCTGCCGGTCAGTTCTTCCTTTGTCTGCTCTGCCTGACTAGAACCCAACACTCAAATGCTCATATATTTTTCATGCTTTATCACCGGAGGATAAATCTCTGGGATATAATAGTTATGATACCCCTCTTGACTTGTCCAAGTCCGCAACTTACTGAGTTACACCATCTGAGAGATGCGGACCTAATTGTCGGACTTTGTTACATACTCTGTTCTTGTTCACCGGACCAAAACAATCTTCAATCTAACTTCTGGTATAAGCATATTATGTACTATGGATGTGTGGGATAGACTTTGTTTCCATCAATGACAACACTTATGAAGCCACACAGTGTCTCTTGCCAAAATTTTTATCTCTGTATCTTCTTTGGATTGATCTGGAGGTGTATGCTGATTTCTAGATAGATCAATGCAAGTAATAAGTAACAGAACATAACTGACATACACCTGCTCCAATCCTTTGTTTATCACTTAAATCTCTTCTTTGTAATAATAGTAATCATCATGACTACTATTTGAGATTTTTACTTGGGCATCCATTATAGCTGTTAAATTTGCCAGTTGAGATGGGATGGGACGATTCAAATCATTATGTGAAATATCTAGCACATGCAATTTGGAAAGTTGCTCAATTGATATGGAATGTGCCCTTGAAGTTTATTTGACCTCAAAATGAGTATCATCAACTTAGAGAAGCATGATAACCAAAGGGGTATATTACCCACTAATAAATTATCACCCACATCTAAAATCTGCAAGCTAGAGCAATTTTGAAGACTTGATGGTAAGTTTCCCTTAAGCATATTGCCATTGAGTTGTAGTGTCCTGAGATATCTTAGCATTCCTATATGAGATGGAATTTCTCCTACCAAATTATTCTTTCCCAAGTTCAATGTCAAAAAAGAGCAATTAGTCAATCTAAATGGTATTTTACTAGATAATTTGTTCTTTGAGAGATCTAACACATGTAGTTGTTGTAGAAGACCAATGGCAGAAGGAATGCCACCACTTAGATCATTTGCTGAAAATGACAAGAATCCAATATTAGGTAGAAGCCGACCAATTTGTACTGGGATAACACTTGCAAATCTATTTTCTGATAGATCCAATAGTTGCAAATGTGTGGAAGTTGTTGAAGGAATTGGAAGGCAACCATTCAGCTGATTCTTATGTAAGTCTAAATTGATAAAGGAGCTTGTAATCAAGGTGGAGGGAAGTTGACCTTGCAAGTTATTGTATGATAGATTCAATTGTTGTAGATTGGGTAAATCTCCTAGCCAAGCTGGAGTGTTTCCCCATAGATTATTTTGGGAGAGATCCAAATGATATAATTCATATTGTGTTAAAAGGAATGGAGGGAGGATACCTTCAATATTGCAAGAAGCCAATTTTAAATAGCTTAAGAAAAATGGAGGTATCCATTTTGGGTCAACTTGGATAGTCAATTTATTATAAGAGAGGTCAAGGTGATAAAAGTTACTAGTACCCTTAAAAGCATCAAGAGAAAAGTGGCCTTGTAGGTTATTGGAAGAGAGGTCCATATAATGCAAAGAAGGGAGAAGTGCAATACAAGTGGGAATGATACCATTTAGTTGATTGTTGGAAAGACGAAGCTCTTGCAAGGATGAAAGATTACCCAATGATGGAGGCATTTGTCCACTAAGTTTATTGAAGGAGAGATCAAGATAAATGAGGGAGGAAATATTTTTAATACAGAGTGGAATAGTCCCAATTATATTGGTTCTTGATAGATCAAATGTGGTCAACTGTGGCCATTTTCCACATAATATTTGACCTATATCTACACTTAATAATGGGTTTCCAGACAAACTAATCTCTTGCAAATGAGGCATATTTCCCAACCATGAAGGCATTGTGAAACTAAATATGTTGTTATCTAAAATAAGATGGGAGAGGGCGGTGAGGTTTCGGATATCATTAGGGATGTGCCCTGACAATTGGCACAAATAAAGGTCAAGGTGGTGGAGATTATGGAGACGAGAAACGGTTTCTTCCAATTCCTGACTTGTCACAATCAACATTACACCTTCAAGAGACAAATATTTTAACTGTTGCAAACTCTCTACCAATCTTAAACTAGGGCTATACAATTCCCCTTCTAAGAATAGACGAAGCTTAGAAACATCTAAAAATTGTAGGTGAGACAGATTACTGAGCTGTCATGGAATTCTACCTTGGAAATCGTTGACGGCCAAGTTAAGGTAAGTCAAGGTGTGTAGGGAGCCAACATTGACAGGAATCTCACCTTCAAATTTATTCCATTTGAGATCTAGATGTCTCATATTTTGGAGACCAAATAATTCTCCAAACATTAAATAATTTAATATTAACAACTAAAGATAAATTGTGATTAAAAATAAATAATTATTTTTATTATTTTCTAATATAAATAAAATAAAAAACTTGACAATTAAAAAATTAATATTTAAATAAAACATTAAACACTTGGAACCCTTAATAGGGACGATGGCTGGACCCTGAGTCACACTTGGAACCCTCTCCTCAATTCCCTCAATAAGAACCCCCCTCCCTCTTGATCCCCCCTCATCTCCTTTCCATTGTTTCCCCTCTTTCGGATTTCCCCCTCTATCCTCGTCACCAATTTCCTTCCGTCTCCCCCTTCCTTTCCTTCTCTCTGTATCCGAACCTCTCCACCCTACCCTCTAAACCCTTTTTTACCGTGCCACCTTCTTCCCTTTTCTTCCCTCTGCTTTGTTCCCCCCCCCGGCTCCTTATACCTTCACTCTCCTCCTCTACCAGACCATTAACCCAGCCCGTCTCCCTCCCTCTCCCTTGCTTGAGTCCTTGTTCCCCTCCTCTCTTGACCTGGCTCCTACAATCTGTGTCTTCCCTTTCCTTGGTCTGCGAGGTTACCGATTCCCCACTAGGTGTTCCCCTCTGGTTTCTCCCTCTTCTTCTCTTCCTTTCTTCTTGGAACATAGCTCTCACTTCCATGGTCTTCCTCTCTCCTCTTCCTTTCTTGCCTTTACCATCTTTTTCTTTCTCTTTCCTCTTGATTTTTCTTTAGATTTTTTCTCAATTTCTCTTTCGTCTTCTTCTCCGTATTACTTTTAATTTCACTCCTATGGTAATTCTAGTATCTTTGCTCCTTATTCTTCTTTTACTTCCGTCTTCATTCATTTTGTTCTTATTCTTTCCCTATCTACCTATATTTTGGTTTCTTTCTTTCTCACCAATTCTAGGTTGATATCCCAACCGTTATTATCATATTCTTATAGATTTCTCTTAGTTTTGTTTTGCCTTTATCTTTAGTTATATATTCTTATTTGGTAGTTATTATTATTACTGTTTTAATCTTTATTTGTTTGTACTCTAGTACCTCTCTTATTATTTTATCCATTTTATTTTCTCTCTTCTCTTTCATACTTTTATGGCTTAATTTCTCTATTTTTATCATTCCTTCTTTAATTTAATTTTATTTTCTTGCGGTTATAACTTTTCTAGTACTGTGTATTTCGTATTTCTTTATGCTTTTCTCGTTATTATTATTCATAGATACTTTTTTAATTAAAGGCTATAGACTTATAGTCTATTTACCTATTTTATATTTTTCTTTATGCAACGATTTCTTGAATAATTATTTATTTACTTGTATTACTCTTAGCATATTTATTACCTTGTTGTTCTTTTGTAGTCACCTTTATCTAGGTTTTCTCGGGTTTATGTCTTTCAGTGACTTGTTTTCTTTTCTTTTTTGACTTCTCCTTCCCCATTCTTACCTTTTCTCCTTTCTCTCCTCCATTCTCTTATTTGTCCCTTCCCCCTTTTTTCTTCTTTTTATTTTAGTACCTTTAGTCTACTCCTTGTCCTTCGTGCCCTCAACCCTCTCTCCTTTTATACAAACCTCTCTGCAATTGTATCCATTTCATTCTCTTCTTTAGTCCTGATGATGGATCATTGAGTATGATCCGAAACGTTGACTGTAAAAAAGCAATACACAGTGATTCCAGAAGCTCTACATTCAAATAATAAAGTTGTTAATATATTTTATTAGTTATTATTTTTAATTTCTATTTTTTAATATAAATTTATAATTATAATATTAAATAATAAATTTGTTAATATATTTTATTAGATATTATGTTTATTTTAATTTTTTATATATATTTAAATTAAAATATAAAATATTCAAATAAAGATATTTACATATAAGTATTATGGCATGAGCATTCTTTATTTATGTTTTAAACATAAAAACATCAAAATTTTAATTAACATCCTGATGGCTGGATAGACTGTTCCCATAACAAGAGGCAGCGTCTACGGGTCATTCACGATGCACCAGATGCCTCGATGGTCCATGGCAGGGGGCATGGATGCTGCATCCATCCAATGTACAACATACAACGTTGAAAACAAAAATGAAGGCCTACGTGGGAATTTGAACCGAGCACGATGCAAGTATTAAGTACTTGTTTAGAGGGCCCGCCCAAGTTGACAACATAGTAGTCTTTTCCAGGCTGGGCTTAACCAGCACACTCTAAGCGCTGACCCGCTGACGTGGCAAGGTGGGCTCTTCAGTTACCATCTGTTCCACTCTGTTCCTGTTTTCCATTTAGGCAGTCACGATTTGGGCTTCGCCAATCACAGTTAGTTAAAGTTTAACTTAAAACAGTCTCTTGCCCAATCAGTTTAAAATTGTCTCCCACCCAGTAGCGATGCATTCAAAATGTGGAAGCATAAACAAGACACGTGAACTGTCTGACCGAATGGCGCGCAGAGAAATCTGGTCTCCTCTACTGTTCTGATTGCAGGATATACACAAAACAGGTTTGTTGAGAAGGCTTTAGATACTTTCAAGCAAATGCAATTGGCAGGTGTAAAGCCAGATTCCTCAACCTTTGCCAACATCCTCCCTACCTGTAGCAAAATGGGAGCTTTAGAACAGGATATGGACATCCACCACAGCATAAGGGATACAGGAATTTTATCAGATGTTGTAGTTGTAACTGCCCTGGTAGACATGTATGCAAAATGTAGGAGCTTTGACAAAGCATGTTAACTGTTTGGTATAATGCCTCAAAGAGATATCATCTCATGGAGTGCCATGACTGCAGGATATGCACAATGTGAAAGCATCGACAAGGCACGTGAGCTGTTTGACAGAATACCTCAAAGAAACGTGTTCGCATGGAATGCGTTGATTGCAGGGTATTCACAAAATGGATTTGTTGAAAAGGCTTTAGAAACTTTCAAGCAAATGCAATTGGCAGGCGTAAGTCCAGACTCTACAACCTTTGTCAGCATCCTCCCAGCCTGTGCCAGATGAGAGCTTTGGAACAAGGTATGTACATCCATCAAAGCATAAAGGATAGAAGAATTTTTTCAGATGTTGTAGTTGCAACTGCTCTGGGAGTCATGTATGCAAAATATGGAAGCATAGACAAGGCAAGTGAACTGTTTGACAAAATGCCTCAAAGAAATGTGGTCTCATGGAATGCCATGATTACAGGAATATGCACAAAATGGATTTTTGCAAGGATGCTTTAGAAACTTTCAAGCAAATGAAATTGGCAGTTTTAAAGCCAGCATCCTCCCCGCCTGTGCCAAAATGGGAGCTTTGGAACAGGGTATGGGCATCCATCGAAGCATAATGGGAGTGGGATTTTTGTAGATATTCTAGTTGGAAATGCTTTGGTTGACATGTATGGAAAATGTGGAAGCATAGACAAGACATGTGAACTGTTTGACGAAATGACTCAAAGAAATGCGGTCTCATGGAATGATATGATTGCAAGATATGCACCAAATGGATTTTATAATGGCGACAGGAGATTTGAAAGCAGCATCATCCAGTATGCATATCCCAAATGTAAGCTATATCTGTGACCCTGAAGTCTGACCCAAATCTCAAGATCCAAAACTTGCCTGAAGAATCCTGCCATTGGAAAGAGCTTGAAAAAATAGGCAAGTTTGCTTTTTACATCACCCTAAAATTTGGTGAAATAAGGAAATTATTTATGGTCAAAGTTCTGGTCAAACCTGATATTTCAGGAAGGAGTGATATTCCAAACATCGGGTCATATTTGGAAAAATCAACCTGATCTTTTTATATCACCCGATTTTTGCTTTATCACCTGATCTTAAAGCAGGGGGTCATATTTCGAATATCGGGTGATCTTTGAAATATCACCCCATCTTTCCAATATCACCCCATCTGTCGATATGACGGTGACATCATCATACCCCCGATATGCATAAGTCTAACATGATGATGATGTCACTTTATATCAGAGTGATTTTTCCCTAATATCAGGGCCATATTTCATAGCACCCCAATTTCATGCAACGGGTCTCCCATGATGATCACGTCATCATCATATTCCGATGATGGAGGATAATGATGCAACTTATGCATACAAGGAGTTCATGTAGAGGATTTCTCGCTAGAAATATGCAAGGAGGAAAGTCACATTGGTCAACATACAGTTTGAATGTACATTGTGTTGGTGCCTAAAATCTGCAGGTCAACTTTCATTGGCGGGCTTATAAATTCTCTATCGGCCTTAGAAAATGTTGAAAAAAGTGAGTTTTATGCATTTTTGAATGCATATCAGGCTTAGGAAAATGCATATGCAAAGGGGGAATCTGTCGTAGACTCCCAGAATATTCCCAGTTTATATATCGAGTTGCATAAGATATACAAGGATGGAATATACATCGCAGATTCCTAGAATATTCGTTGAATGTATATTGGCTCTGCATGTATATTTTGTTTGTATGATCAAATATACAATGGGAATGTACAATTGAAACATACAAGGAAAAATATGCATATCGAGTTATACAAAGCAGGAATATTCCATAAAAGATTCCCGCTTGTATGTTCTACTTGTATATTCGGATATACAAGTCGATATACAAAGGCCAAACATACAAAAGTGTTTGTATATCGCCGAGATACAAGAGATGGGGCCCATGCATATACAAGGAGGACTACAAGTTTGACATACAACTGAGATGTACAGTTGAATGTATATTGGGTTGTATGTCCGCACATACAAGGCCGAATGTGCAAGTGGTGGGGCCCACAATTTACAAGAGCGTTTGTATATCGGCGATATACAAAGAAAAGATACAAGTCAAAAGGTGCAAAGGATGTATACAAGGCGGACCTGAATCGAAGATCAAATTCTGGCATATTCAGGCGTCAGGTCCGGCTTATATGTATAAGTGCTTTGTATATTTGCACATACAAAGAAATATACAAAGAAGAATGATACAAGCCAGACCCGACAAGGTAGTCAAATGCAGCTAATGGTCATTTTGGGGTCCGCGGCTTGTATGTCCACACATACAAGGCAGAGATACAAAGAAGATATGCAAGCTGGATTTGACACAGAGGTTAAATTTGACAAATTCAAGCGTGAGATCCGTGCATTGCATCATGCAAAGGGAGATACAAGTGGTGGGGCCAGATATACAAAGTGCCATGCATATCCAAAAGAGTTGTAGAGAAGTTTTTGAAATGCTGTGTATGTTTACTTGTTATATTTGGTTATGCTGTGCATCTTCTCAGTCCTATTGAAAGTTTCTTTTAATCAGTCTGGTGCATCACCCTTACTTTGAGTTTTACTGTTTTCATTTTCATTACAAGCATTCTCTCTCCCTTTTCCTCTGAAGATTCTTAGTCCTCAACTCCTCTCTCTTTCCAGAGGCTCCTTCAACATATTCCTCTTCTGACCCTATTTTGAATGACCTTAGCTTTATTCCTTTCCTTTCCAACCAGACATCGGTGTGGGTAAGGGTGATTTAAAACCTATCCCTTATGGAAGTGGACTCCTTCAGTGACCATTGAATTGGTGGAAGAGGGGTATCAACAATTTTATTGCTATCATACGTAGGGTCCAGTATATCATCATCATCCTGCATATCCTCAGGAATATCTGCAAGGTTGAAATTTTTTATTTTCTCTAAGGTAAGCTAACTATAGTCTAGCTTCCTTACATCTTCTTCAGTCATACACTCAGCTCGGATGTCTTCAATTTTATGTATGTGAGTGTAGTTACCTTTGAGTTTATCTTTCATACCATTGTAATCAAAATCATTTCATTTCTTGTGCCTCTCAAGGGTTATCCATTGCAACTCAGTTTCCATTGCCTTTGCCTTTGGGGTAGTTGATAATCATATCATTCCATGAGACCGCATTTCTTTGAGTCATTTTGTCAAATAGTTCACATGTCTTGTCTATGCTTCCACATTTTCCATACATGTCAACCAGAGCATTTCCAACTAGAATATCTACAAAAATCCCACTCCCATTATGCTTCGATGAATGCCCATACCCTGTTCCAAAGCTCCCATTTTGGCACAAGCGGGGAGGATGCTGGCTTTAAAACTACCAATTTCATTTGCTTGAAAGTTTCTAAAGCATCCTTGCAAAAATCCCTTTTGTGCATATTCCTGCAATCATGGCATTCCATGAGACCACATTTCTTTGATGCATTTTGTCAAATAGTTCACGTGCCTTGTCTATGCTTCCATATTTTGCATCCATGACTCCCAGAGCAGTTGCAACTACAACATCTAAAAAAATTCTTCTATCCTTTATGCTTTGATGGACGTACATACCCTGTTCCAAAGCTCTCATCTAGCACAGGCTGGGAGGATGCTGACAAAGGTTGTAGAGTCTGGACTTACGCCTGCCAATTGCATTTGCTTGAAAGTTTCTAAAGCCTTTTCAACAAATCCATTTTGTGAATACCCTGCAATCAATGCATTCCATGAGAACACGTTTCTTTGAGGTATTTTGTCAAACAGCTCACGTGCCTTGTCGATGCTTTCACATTGTGCATATCCTGCAGTCATGGCACTCCATGAGATGATATCTCTTTGAGGCATTATGCCAAATAGTTAACGTGCTTTGTCAAAGCTCCTACATTTTGCATACATGTCTACCAGAGCAGTTACAACTACAACATCTGATAAAATTCCTGTATCCCTTATGCTGTGGTGGATGTCCATATCCTATTCTAAAGCTCCCATTTTGCTACAGGCAGGGAGGATGCTGGCAAAGGTTGAGGAATCTGGCTTTACACCTGCCAATTGCATTTGCTTGAAAGTATCTAAAGCCTTCTCAACAAACCTATTTTGTGTATATCCTGCAATCAAAATAGTAGAGGAGACTAGATTTCTCTGTGCGCCATCCGGTTAGACAGTTCGCGTGTCTTGTTTATGCTTCCACATTTTGAATGCATCACTACTGGGCAGGAGACAATTTTAAACTGATTGGGCGGGAGACTATTTTAAGTTAAACTTTAACTAACTGTGATTGGCGAAGCCCAAACTGTGACTGCCTAAATGGAAAATGGGAATGGAGTGGAACAAACTGTAACTGAAGAGCCCACCTTGCCACATCAGCGAGTCAGCGCTTAGAGTGTGCTGGTTAAGCCCAGCCTGGAAAAGACTACTACGCTGTCAACTTGGGCGGGCCCTCTAAACAAGTACTTAATACTTGTATCGTGCTCAGTTCAAATTCCCACGCAGGCCTTCATTTTCATTTTTAGCATTGTACGTTGTACATTGGATGGATGCAGCATCCATGCCCCCTGCCATGGACCATCGGGGCATCTGGTGCATCGTGAATGCCCCATAGACGCTGCCATAACAAGAGGGGTATCACACTATTTATAACACAGCAGTCAACAAAGATGGGGAAAAGGGTGATTTAAAAAAGAGTTTTCCATAATTCTCGACAGCTAGAGGTGAGGGAAATAGTTATATGAGTCCATATCGTATTGACCATGAAGGAAAATTGAGTTTCCCGTAATGCTTTACAGCTAAGTAAAGCATTAAGTGAAGTGACAGAAACACTTACAATTGAGGTTTCAATAATGGTAGATAGATGGAAAGGGTTGGTGAGGTGAAAGAAATAGTTCTAACGTAAGAAAGACAATCAATTTCATCTATTTATTGACTTGACAACTAGTAAGAAAACAAAATTACAAAAAATTGTGATTTAGTATTTCATTTTCCACACGAAGTAAAGCAAGTCAGGTCAACAAAGATTGGAAAAACTGGCAATTTGATAGAAGGGAGAAACGTGGGCTTGAATGAGTCGTCCATATTATCATTCTTTACTTCAACCATTATTTCCTTTGTATACTTATAATCTCTTTACTTTCTAATGTAGTGCTTGAGTGCTTGAATTTAGCTTGATCATTGTTTCATTAAATTTAGTTTAATCACTTTCTCCTAAGTTATTTTTATGCTTTCTATTAATATCACTATTTATTAGTTTTTCTCTTTTCATCTTTTCTATCTTCAAAGTCATTGTACACATGTTTTCTTAATTTTTGTGTTTTGCTCTATTCTTTAGGTTAACTCATGATTTAAGGTTATGGACTTCTACTTAAGAATATTTGAATTGATTTATTTATTGTCTTGATAAGTGATAAGAAAATAAAATTATAGATAGCTTTCTTTTCAATTATTCAATGTATAAATATAATGAACAAAATAAATAATGAAATAAATAAATTTTAAATTTAGTTTTAGTTTTAGTAAATAAGTAATGAAATCAATTCAATAGTTTTTCAAATTGATACTAAGTTTGTTTACATAGACAATAAACTAGCAATTGGACCCATAGGTTCAATGGGCACGCTGATAATCTTTTACAATCAAGCGACATACAAAGCTTTGGTCTACTTGTAAGGCACCTACAAAGGCAATGCCATATACACCCTTTAGACAAAATAAAAGAACAAAAATAAAAACTACCTAAATATGTACCTCAAAAATTACAAAAACCTCAATTGACAAGTACTTAGACTTGTTGAAGGATTTAAACTTATTTTTGGAGTTGTGTGTGAAGCTCCCTCTTTGGTCCCATAAAATCAAAAGGACCTAATGTGGAGCAACAAGGGTAAGTGGTATGAGCTTAGGGGTTCCATCAGTCACATGGCCAAACATCTGACCGTAGGATTCCACTCTAATCTCTTCAAGGTGCTAGTAGTGAGCCAAATGGTTGCATCAACAAATCAAATGGTGAGCCATGTGAATGTATGAAAGAAAGGAAATCAGTCAACTATTTGTTTGCTTACATTAAGATTAACAAAAGAAGATAACTTGTGAGCATTTATTAAGAAGTTCACCAGTAGGAATTTGTAATCGACATCTTTCTTATGAAAGGACACCAACACATTTGTTGTGCATGTGGAGAGCCTCTTAATACACTAATATATTCAACATCTAATATTAGATTAATACTTATGTTCAATAAATATAGCATATAGTTTTGCAATATTTATAATTATGCGATACAAAAACCATATAAATAATGTAAGATGGTTTGGCATATTTGAAATTTATAATGGGAATAAATACATGATAATATCTATTTCAATACTAATGTAACGTTGATTGTGTTTTCATAAAGATAGATCATTGGTATTGAACATTAATCCTTGAGCCCCTTTAAGAGAGTTAACAGTACATTGAATACTCAAAACATTACTTATAATGATGGAGATCGTATTATACATCTAAACTAAATCAAAGATTGATATGGGTTATAGCTACACACATTTAAAATAGCTATAGTTATCTAATACGAAAATTAAATCTTTATCACATGTTTAAACTTATAATCTCTCCGCTTCGAAGTAGATCAACGACTGAAGTGAAACCCTAGATATCAACTTTTAAAGTAAAACCCTTGTGAATCAGGGTTTTGAAGAGAAGGGGTGCATGAATTAGAAGGGAGATCGATCATTCATTTATTCATTCATCATGGGGCATATGCAATTGAGGGTATTCTCTTTATACTCTCTACCCCACCTCTAAGAACAAAAAAATGACAACATAAGGGAAAAATTGTGAAGGAGAAAACAACTAAGGGCGGAAAATATCCCAACGACAGCTGAACATTTGGCAGATTTTTATTGGTTTAAAATAAACAATAAAGATGATTTCAATCAGCTGCCTTTCCTCTCTGAAAAATTCTCACCATGAGATATCCACATGTAAGTTGCCTGTCAAATCAAAGTTGAGCTCATCGAATTTAGCCAAGGCCTTGGCATCTTTGTGCTCTTCTTTACTAGTCTTCTTCCTCTGCTTGGAAAAGCCATGCAATTTCCTCAAGGAAGACTTCATTAATTTCTCCACTCAATTATTTAACAACCTATGAGGGGTTATAAATAATATTGTAAATAATATTAATATGCAATGATGGAAGATATTGTAAATAATATTGTATCAAATGAAATTAATCTTCTATTTTTATACTTTCAGTTCAAAACATTATCCATTTACACACTTAGTTTGATACAATGAGACATTGTGGAGTGTCAACTTCCACTCTATTATTATTACTTATGTGTTCAAATGAAATTAATTATCATTATTTCATTATCTAAGTATCTATTTTTATACTTCCAGTTCAAAACATTATCTATTTACACAGTTAAATAAAATGAGACATTGGGGAGTGCCATCTTCCACTCCTCAAGCTTGTCTATGCTATAAAACCCCTTCTTTTGATGCTCCAAAAAGGAAGCTACGTAGATTCCTTTCCCATGAACCAAATGACGAAGATCTTCAGGTTTAACTTGGTCGAATACAGGAATAATAGGTGTGCCAATTTTGAGCATAAAGGATAGCTCAAGAAGACACCGAGGTGATCATGCATATGAGGGAGAATATTCTTAAATGAAGGGAAGCATGAGATGTTGCTTCTTGTAGTTCTATAGGGAAGAAGCCCCGCTAACTGAAGATCCTTCGAATCAAGAAAGACATTAAGACCCATAGCATGCAAGGCATTGCAGATATCTCTAGCCAGCTTGTGTTTGACATTAGGTCTGCGATGTTTAATAAAAACATCATAGGGTAGCTTCTGCAATGGTGATGAGGATGTAGTAGAGGTAGTTGCAAATGGTGGAGCAAGCCCATAAAAAGCACTTATAATCTCAATCTCTAGTTTACAAGAGGTGGAAGCCATGGAATCTGATTCAACTAAATGCAATTTCCTTAGGGAAGACTTCATTATTTCTTGGAACCAGCTCGCCCGATCAAACATCTCAATTTTCACATCTTCTACACAACACATTCGTAGCAATTCTCAACCATAAATATACATGAATTAGAGGTAAAATCAAGGATGTATACTTTAGTATTAAATTAAAGTTATCATTATACCAGAAGTCTTCATGTATCTTTCATATGGCACATATTTGAATGTCTAAAAATTTCCTATCACATTTTTTTTAAAGATGCAACCATCAAACATTTCAATTTTCACATCTTCTACACAACACATTTGCAACAATTCTCAACCATAAATATACATGCATTAGAGGTAAAATCAAGGATATACTTCAATATTGAATTAAAATTACCATTATACACAGAAGTCTTCATGTATCTTTCATATGGCACATATTTGAATGTCTAAAAATTAGATGTCACATTTTTTTAAAGATACATTAATCCATTAATTTGTCAAAAAAATAAGATCGGTAACCTCAAATTACATCATGTCAACAAAGGCATTTAGATAAAAATGGACATGATCAAATAGTAAATTAGTTCCTTTTCCAAAATGATTCAGCTTTCTATCGGTTTATACATTATAAATATCACATCAGTAAAAGTTCTTCAAATTATATCTACTAACAGGAATATGTTATGGAATTAGACATATATTTGAGCCTAACCCAACTGGGTTTGATAGAATAAGTTGAAGCCTAGATAAGGTATTCAATCCTAAAAATGTTGTTGAAGCTTACCCCGCACTAAAAAAAGGCCACACATTACTTCATCCATGATTTGGTAAGCAAAAATAAGTATAGCTTATCCAAAATCTGCCTCTAGCACAAGCTTACCTCACACTGTGTCAAAGGCAGCCTATAACCTCATCCAAGTGGAAAAAATACAACTCATACAGGATTTGACAAGCAAATAAAAGACTACACATGGAATTTTGCCCCAACATTGAATACGACATTGAAGCAACTTGGTATTCTAGTACTTCCACACTTTTCCACTTTTTTCATTAAAGCCTACATCCGTTTCAGGCCATTTCATCTGCACAACATATTGATTATTTTGTTGAAGCAGCTCTGCACGTTTTGTGTATGGTCTGTTGTAGATTGTTCTGTTACTCTTGTATTATCTGTTATTTTGCTTTTTTCCAATATATAAAAAAAATTGATTTACTTATCTTGCTAGAGGAAGTCAAGCCTCCAAGAATAAAACAACTCTTCTCTACTCAGATGGTTGATTATATGAAGAGAAGAGTTGTCCAATACAATATGATAACCCTTTGGTATCGAAAGCATTGACTGATACACTTCTGGGAGAGGATCAGAAGGGTTTAATTTCATTGTTAGCTAGTAATATCCCTATAATCCCCCCCTTGTTGAAAATTATGTTTATAATCCATAATCACATCTGACACGGGAAGATCCTTATACAACAGAAAATCCCTCATGTAAGGTTTATCAGAAGAAATAATGTAGATATTTGTGAGAAGGGTTGGAAGAGCAGATAGGGAAAACAAAGAGGTTGTTGTATTCTCTCCTTTCATGAAAGAAAATTTTTTGGCCCATTTCTTCCTTTCTTATGAAAAGGGCTCTTAGTTCTGGGCATTTTTAGCTTCTTGTATTGTTTAGTTTCTGGATTCGATGAGACCCTACAATAAGGCAACAAATTCACTACCACTATCTTCCTTAAAAATCTTGTTTGATGCTTTTACTTTTGCATTTCCCAAATTAGAATAGGGTTTCGAGAAAGATTCTGTACTTGTTGAATAAAGATAGGATATAAAGGAACGACGAGAGGGCTTACCATTGCACAGTTTTGCAGGGATGTGATGGGTACTTGAATATCATTACATAGAGGAAAGTTTAGTGCAGGATATGAAGATGCCATCATTGCAACTACAAATAATAATTTAGCTTTTCAAATAGAGGAAGAGTAAATTTATGGCATAGGGTTTAATAGTATAGAGGGGCTGCATGTGAGGTCCCAGGTGATGCAAAATCCTCACCAAACCCTCTGCCATCTGTCAACAATCCACAACAGCAGCAGTGGTGGTGATGCCCATTGAAGAAATAATGGTGGAAGGAGTAATTCAAATGAAAGGTGTCATCATTATAGGGTATCCAATGTACTTGGATATGCAAGCAACGTCACCCATGTATCCTTGTATTCTTGATGCCATGCCGCTGTAATACATGCAACATTGTGGAAACCCTCAATCCAAAACTCATGGCTACGGTTGGGAGTCAGATGCCATCAAGAAGGCCCGTAAACATTCCTAGCCTTTAAGTCCGTGATGATTAATAAAAACATCGTAGGGTAGCTTCTGCAAGGGTGATGCAGATGGTGGAGCAAGCCCATCAAAAGCACTTATAATCTCAATCTCTGGTTGACGAGAGGTGGAAGCCATGGAATCTTCATCAAGGAAGACTTCATTATTTTCTCTACCGGGTCCCCTTGCTCGGCTCCAACTCCATCTTGATTTCTCACAAAATATCTGGCATTCAAAGCAGGGGATTTGGATGCCGCACGTTACAAAGTCGCAAGTTTGAAACATTGCAGAAGATGCCTTGAAAAGTAATGCGGTCCAATTGCCTAGTCCAGTAAATTCCATGGTACAATTAATTAATGTTACTTGATTGGCAGAAATCGCTTTTGGGACGATGAACTAACAGAAAAAAAAGTGAACAAACTTGTTTTTCCCGACGACGCAAATCGTGTGGACAAGATCATTTTGATCGTAGTCTTTTTCATCTCAACCTTTTATCTACATAATTCATGTAGTGCTACTCACTACAAGAATGCTTATCAGCGTAAATATTTTCAAAAATGATTTCACATAAGTTTAAAGAGCACATTTTTTAGAGAAAAGGGAATTAATACTATCCACTATTAAGAGGGGAAAAAAATAGGTAAAAAAGAATTATTACATGGAGAGGCACTCTACAATCACAGGGTGGAGTTGAAGAGTTGAAAGATTCGTGTAATTTTATAAGATTCCAATCCAAAAAAATAAAAAAATAAGATTTATATGCATGAGATTATGAAGATAGAGGATCATAATGAAATGTTGACAACACTCTCAAAGATGCTTTTGTTATTTTAAACCAAAATGCAAATATTTGAACTGCTATTAATATATAAATGCCGGAAATGAAACCTTGCATTTAAAATTAAAAAAATAAAAACCAAAAGAAGGGTAAGTGCAAAAAGTTGGGGGGCCAAAAAGTGGCCAAATTTTTTTGAAAAAAAATTAATACATAACACGAGCGCATTATAACGTGCTCACGTTATAGTTTGGTAATGACGAGCCTAAGGCTCATCAAAACCAAACCATAACGCGAGCGTGTTATGACTAACTATAAATTAAAAAAAAGAGCATTTGTGCTCATTTCATTTCTTTGTTTTCCTCTACACCTACGGCCTGCAAACCCTAAGAAGCACGCTCGCATTTTGGAAAAGTCAATTCAACACCAAAATCTTATCGATTCATTACCAAAATGCCACCACGACGTCGAGCACGCCAAAGGAGTGAGTTTTATTTATTTTTTTGTTTGAATTTGTTTCTAAATAGGTAGGTTTGAGTTAATTTTTTATGTAAATTTTGTTAATTGTCAAGAAATGTTAATGCACCTCCTCCTTCTCCTCCTCAAAATCTACAAAATCCTAAAGAGGAAATACCTGTCGAACAACAACCTCCTCCATCCATTCCTTGACATGCCCTTGGAACACAAGAAAATCTAATGGGGCAAATTGAAAACAATAAAAAAGAAATTGAAGACATAATTGCAAGGTTGAAAGATCCTTCCACTTCAACCTTGCATAGGTCCATGCTTGCTCAATCTCTTGAATCTATGTTATCAAATGTAGATTCAGTTAGCAAGCAAATATCTAGTTGGACGGATAAGAGGAGAGAGTTTAGAGACTATTATGCAGACAAGTTGTCATATGAAGATATCAAAAAATTACAAATTATAAAATTAGACTTGTGTTCCATTTTCACAAACCCACAAACAAATCAACCTCCACCCATTACATGCAAGAGGTTCCCTATCCATTGGTGCAACAACCAAGCGATAAGGAACAATTTTGGGCAGAGGTGGTTGATGGTTTTTGACCATCCTCCATGCAATAATAATGAGGTCCCACAATACTTTTTGAGGAAACTCTACTGTGAGTTTGTCCTCAATAAAGTGCCAAACTATTTTGATATACGGGACTTCCCAAGTAGAGGTGGGGGGTCAGCACAAGATAGACCAAGGGCACGTATTGACCCACAGTGGATAGTGAAATGAGTAATCAGCAGACTAGCCCATGAGCATGTTTCTATCCCTTCCATTGTGAAGGAGAGTGTTGAGGTCGATACACTTCAGTCCATTAGTGCCTTGACCCAGAGCATCATAGAGCATGCCAGCCCTGCAGCACAGCGTGGGTTGGCAGATAGTGCGAGGAGTAGGGTCCCACCCCATGCTTGTCAGACCTGCAGGTCAGCCTATGGTTATGACCCCATGGATACTCAGGATTCAGGTGCACAGGCTACATTTGTAGCTGAGTAGATGGTGATGACAGATACCCTCCTGATTGAGACTTTCGGCGTTGATACTCAGGTAAATATTAGCAAGTTTATTGAATTTAATTTATTAAATTTTATTTTTGAAATGCAAGATTAACTAATTTAGTTTGATGATTTTAATGAAATTTCAGGGTCATAGTGTTGATGCAGTTTTCAGTGGTTCTCCACCTGCATATTACACTACATCATCTACTGTCAGGGTATGTAACTAGTAAACAATTATAAATATTCCATGTGAATAGCATCGTTATATGAATGGTATTCTAATATCTGATTTTAGATGTTGAATAGGTTAATATTGGAGATTTCATGGCAACACCTGCCAGCGGTGGTGGACTTCAAAGCTTCACGGAGGTAATAAAATAAATAGTTTAATGAATGAATTGTACTTACTAGATTTTTATATGTGACTTGTGTGCTTTATTGTGTGTACTTCCATGTTTAGATGAACATGTGTGTATGTTAGGAGCCATGATTTGCATCACTATTATAGTTTTCGTAATTGAATAATGTTATTTTATTTCTAGATGATGCAGGCTACGGAGACACCTCCTGATGTTTATAGGGCAATGGAGCATGGTGTGACCTCTGCGATTCATAGCTCCATGCCATTGACAGGGGTATGAGGCAGATTAGTAAATTTCAATTTACATTCAT
The DNA here is from genome assembly GCA_027924645.1 of Cunninghamia lanceolata. NCBI lineage: Eukaryota > Viridiplantae > Streptophyta > Pinopsida > Cupressales > Cupressaceae > Cunninghamia > Cunninghamia lanceolata. The sequence goes on from BSBN01000913.1 coordinate 3,476,829, forward strand.
TGTTATAGTTGTTTATTTTTGAAAAATTAAAAGATTATTGATTTGAAGTTTAATTTCTATTTGGATGGTTTCTATAGGACATGACATCACCACAGCCTATTCCTGCTACTGAGGCAAGTGAGGAGACAGATTATATGGTAGCGGTAAGTGATTATTTTGTTAAATGTTTCATTTTTTATAACATGTAATTTCTATATATTAATGTCTATACTTTTTATTGTAACAACTAAAGATTCAGGAAGAACTAAATAGGAGCAGCCCTCGGGTTCATAGTAGACCAACCACATATGCGTCTCCATCCCCTAGAAGATCAAAGGCTACCCGTGATCTATTCTCTTCACCAGCCAGAGGGGAATGACTTTTTATTGTGTTCCTTTGTTGTATGCCTATACGACATTTGTGGACATATATTTTGTATTGCATATAGTTGACATTGTATGCCTATATGGCATTCTTGTAAGCCTATATGGCTCTTTTGTATATATGTTATACTTATACCGACAGATATTAATGTATGCCTATATGGATATTTGGTTAATACAAATTGTTTTTATTGATGGCGTCCATACTTGCATTATAAATCCACGTTTGAATAGATATTTGTAGATGGCTACTTCAAATATTTAAAGTCCAATTGTATTACATAGGATGTTTGTTGATCCAATAAGCTAGCTATTGTTATTCAAATATCACCTAAACCTCATTTTGGAACTAAAAGATAAAAGTTGTATTTAAAAAGAAAATGAATCATATTCATGGTGGATGTGGTTTTGTTCTTGCAAGAAGAAGTTAGAGAAGACACAAGCTTTCATAATCATAATCTTATTGATAGTTAGGGTTTGCATATTGGGCATTAAACCCTAAAAAGAATCTACTTTTCTTAAAACTTTAAAACCCTCAATTGCTTGTCTTGTGTAATGTGCACTTTTGTTTTAATTTAATATTGACTTATAATCAGAAGTTACTATCACTTAAATCAACCTACTAAAGGGTCTTTAAGTCATTAGTTCACTAGCCCTTCAACCTAACTCAACCGGTGTCTCTGGCAAACTCTCATAAGCTCAAGCGGCATATCATAATCAAAGGTCATATTTAATTGATATGAGGGCAGGAAAAATGATTGGATCAAACACATCAAACTAAGCATCATACCTCTAGGTGCATTTTTGCCTCTCTCTAAACTATCCATTTTCGTGCCTTGATGTAAAGTGAAGTCTAAACTTAGTGAAGATTGCGCCTAGAAAGATATCACCTTGGATATGCGCCTAGAGTCATCCTAGATCATCCATTTGCACCTAAGGGTCAATATAACATAATATAACTTAGGAAGACTTTGAAAATTATCAAAAGAAGCCTAGGCGCCTTTTCTTGTCTCCACCATCCATTTTGGGTGCCTAGAGGAAAATGAACTTCAAATCACTTCTAACTATAGCGCCTAGTGTTAGAACCTTCAAAATGACTAAATCTTACCAAAGGAAGTCTAGGCGCCTATTGTCACTTGGATCATCATGAATGAGTGCCTAAGTGGAAGGAGAATAAGCATCTTGTATGGAGGCGTACTTTTGTGTCTAAATAACTTCATTTTGGTGCCTTGAAGGAAGATGTTTTAAATCCTAAGATCTAGCGCCTAAGTGTAAAATGGTCTCCTATAGGTTTGAACAAGTGATTGAAGCCTTCAAATTGCCAAGAAATGAGCTAAGTATACTAAGGCACCTTTTCTTGTCTAAACTATCCATTTTGGTGCCTAGGAGGAAGGAGATTCAACATCATGAATTAAGGTGCCCTTTGCCATCAAAACAACCTCACATTGGCACCTTGGAGGAAATCAACTTAAAACTACAAGTCTTGGAGTTTTTTCATGTTTTGATGATGTCTTTTAAGAACAATTATAATGATTGAAGGATGAGATGGGTAAAAAGTCTTCATCTAGCTTAGGCACCCATTCAATATTTAGTTTTTTCACATACCTTAATATGCGCCTTGACTTGGAGGAGTTAGTTTATGCTTTAAAATGATTTCTATGTGTTTATATGATTCAATATTTGTCAATAATTTAATATGCTGGTACAATGTAGTTCAGACTGTTTCAGCATGTTTGGGTGCAAAACAGGACCATGCCTAGCCTAAACATACCCATCCAGACGCGCTAGACTGTTAGTTTGGCCACACGAGGAGAAGAACAAAAGTTACACCCCTTTGCAACTTTACACTGCCTCCTTCTGACGATTTTTAGGGCAGCAGAAAACCTTTCACCATAGGCAAACGCCTCAGAGATATAAAAAATTGAGAGAGGTTATTGTAGAGACAGTCTACGTGATCGTGTTGCCTCAGACAGAATGTTTCTAAGTGACACATTTTTTGAGTAACATCTCATCAAAGATTGCTACCTTTTTGCACTTTGGACTCTTCAGGGATATCATCGGTACAATGTAGCTCGGACTATTTCAGCATGTTTAGGTGAAAAATAGGACCATGCCTAGCATAAATGTACCCATCTGGTTGTCATTTTGGTCACATCAGGAGTGGGACAAAAGTTACACCCCTTTGCAACTTTACACTGCCTCCTTCTGACAATTTTTGGGGCAGCAGAAAACCTTTCACCATGGGCAAACGCATCAGAGATATAAAAAATTGAGAGATGTTATTATAGAGGCACTCTACGTGATCGCATTGCCTCAGACAAAATGTTTCTAAGTGACACATTTTTTGAGTAACATCTCATCAAAGATTGCTACCTTTTTGCACTTTGGACTCTTCAGGGATATCGTCGGTACAATGTAGCTCGGACTGTTTCTGCATGTTTGGGTGAAAAACATGACCATACCTAGCGTAAATGTACCCATCCGGAGGCGTTGGAATTGTCATTTTGGTCACATTAGGAGCAGGACAAAAGTTACACCCCTTTGCAACTTTACACTGCCTCCTTCTGACGATTTTTGGGGCAGCAAAAAACCTTTCACCATGGGCAAATGCCTCATAGATATAAAAAATTGAGAGAGGTTATTATAGAAGCACTCTACATGATCATGTTTCCTCAAACATAATGTTTCTAAGTGACACGATTTTTGATTAACATCTCGTCAAAGATTACTGCCTTTTTACACTTTGGACTCTTCAGGGATATCGTCGGTACAATGTAGCTCGGACTGTTTCGACATGTTTGGGTGAAAAATAGGACCATGCCTAGCATAAATGTACCCATACGGACGCGTTGGAATAGTTAGTTTGGTCGCATCAGGAGCAAGATGAAAGTTACACCCCTTTGCAACTTTACACTGCCTCCTTCTGACGATTTTTGGGGCAGCAAAAAACCTTTCACCACGGGCAAATACCTTAGAGATATAAAAAACTGAGAGAGGTTATTGTAGAGGCACTCTATGTGATCGTGTTGCATTAGACATAATGTTTCTAAGTGACACGGTTTTCAAGTAACATCTAATAAAAAATTGCTACCTTTTTGCACTTTGGACTCTTCAGGGATATCATCGATACAATGTAGCTCAGACTGTTTCGACATGTTTGGGTGAAAAAAAGGACCATGCCTAGCATAAATGTACCCATCTAGATGCATTGGAATAGTTAGTTTGGTCGCATCAAGAGCCAAGACGAAAGTTACACCCCTTTGCAACTTTACACTACCTCCTGACGATTTTTGGGGCAGCAGAAAACCTTTCACCACGGGCAAATGCCTCAGAGATATAAAAAACTGAGAGAGGTTATTGTAGAGGCACTCTATGTGATCGTGTTGCCTTAAGAAGAATGTTTCTAAGTGACACGGTTTTCAAGTAACATCTCATCAAAAATTGTTGCCTTTTTGCACTTTGGAATCTTCAAGGATATCGTTGGTACAATGTAACTTAGATTGTTTCAACATGTTTGGGTGAAAAATAGAACCATGCCTAACGTAAATGTACCCATCCAGACACATTGGAATAGTCAGTTTGGTCGCATCAGGAGCAGGACGAAAGTTACACCCCTTTGCAACTTTACACTGCCTCTTGACGATTTTTAGAGACATAGAGAAGGAACCATAGAGGCATTTTTGGGAACAACAGATTGTAGGAGGATAAAACCCATAAAATTCATAGTTTTGGCATGAATACTAAGTGCTCAAGTCATTGGTTGAGTTATGTGTGTGAATTTAAGGGGGGTCTCTTTGTATTTTAGGCCTAATTAGGGCTCTAGGTTATTGAGAGGAGTTATAGGTTAGAGTATATCGTCCAAAACAACCTATACCTAGTTTTGGATATGTGATAGGGAGTCCAAATGGGTATCTAATGATTGTCCAAGTTCTATGTTTGAAGATCTATATCAAAATTTATTAGGACTGTTCTCCTTTTTTAGGGCTACAAGCCATTTATTGGGTTTGTGAAGGAAGTGTTAATCCTGAGTTTGGTCTACCTTTGGCAATGATTAGAATGGGTCCCATAGCATCTGAAATCACCTTTTCCATGAAGAATTCAGAGTCTCTAACTTCTGTTCCCACTTTTGTATAATGATCATGAAATTTGGGCTTTAGAGCATAAGAAAACCTTGTCTAGTTTACCATCCTCCAACTATCCCATTGCCTCTACATCACAATTAGAGACACCTATTATCTAGTTAGAAACCAAGACACCTAGAGACACCTATATTTTATACATTACCTAGATTTATAAATTATTCTCAGGATCAACTTCATCCATCACTTAGGTCTAACCCCATGAAGCATAACATGATGATGTAAAAATGTGTATATGTGTAAAAGTGCAGCAGGAAATTAAAAAAGATAAACCTTACAAATTAATGTGCATACTTACAACTCAATGTAACATGACTTTACAAAATCAATGTGAATACTTACAAATTAATCCAATGAACCATCCGGGTCTGCTCTACTCTTTATTGTGTCAAGTATTGCTTCATGGTCAGACTCACGCACCTTCCACATGATTTTGTTCAAAGGTCTACCCCAATACTATATCAAATGAACATTGGATGCCATGACAAGGTTCGAGTAATGAAGAACCTTTCGATGCATGTCAAAGTCCTGAAACAACCAAACATTAACACTCTTATGTGGGTACCTTCTAAGCCATGTTCCAGTAATAACCACTGACCCTGTAGGGTATTCGATGTTTTCTCCATCTATAACTGGGGCCTCCAATTTCTTTTTGGCCTCAACACAATGACATAAGTAATAATATGTTCCCTCTTCATTATCTTCATTTGCAATAACTGCATATACATGCCCTACATTGATATGTGTAGCAAATTAGATGAATTTAGTCAACATTACAAAAACACTACAAAGTAAGATGACATTAGGAATTTTAAAACCTATGCAAATAGATATATTACTTAGTTCAACTAGATCTAATATGTGGTCAAAGTCAACTGACGATTCCATCTGTGTTAGTTCCAGTGCCGTCGGGGGTCGATACATGTCAAGTGGGCTAAGATAACTTAACTGCCATTCGTCAACCCACTCCTTTGACTCGCACTCATCCCAAGCTTGAATTATACAATAAGAACAAAAGCATGACATCTTTCACATATGGATACTCCATGAACCTGCAATTGAGCTTCTGAAAGAGTGCATCTCACTTGATCCTGTCAGTGTAGAACAGTCCTCATATGGTGCAATGTTAGTATCATCTATCAACCAAAGAAATCTACAAACTGAAGACTTACCTTCATTACCTGGACCCATGGAAGCATTACACCACTCGACAATTGATTTTGCATCTGTCAACTTTGCATTGTCTTTATACTTTAACTCTTCTCATGCTATGGCTCTTTTGATACATGTCTTCATTTATCGTGTCCAATTTCTTCTTCTCACGAAGTTCCCTCATAGCCACTGCTTTCTTTGCATTCTTAGCTTCTATCTCTTCCTGTGTTGGTTTAATTCTTGATCATTTCCTCGACATGATGGAGAATTTGTCTATAGCATGATAAAGAGACCAATATTAGTTCCTAAGAAATGAATACAAGATAATAGTGGGATTGTATTTTTATTATGTTGTAAGGATTTATTCTTGTATAGTTTGACATCATGGTATGTTAAGGTCTGTTTATTACACATAATTATTAAAGAGCCCAAGTGTAGAAAATATGCATGGCATCATGTGAGATTGTAGGCTGCTTTCTTGATTGGGAATGTGTCTATTTTAAACATGTATGATAAAGCATGATAAAGTAATTCAAATAGAATTAAGGAAATGTAAAGAACATGCATGTAAAGACTTGACATACCTAAAAAATAAAGATTCGAATGGAGAGAGTACCCAATTATGCAGTGTTTTTTTCTTCTTGCATCAAACTCCTCAACAATTTGAGTTTTTCACCACTTGCTTTCTTTTCAATGTTAAATTGAATAACACTCAAATATAATTACTAACAACAATACTATTAACCAATCTATAATGTTAAATTAATAAAATTGAATTACAATTAACATTGCAACACTACAAAAATTGAAACTTGAATAGATATATATCAAACTTGGTGTGAAAACTATGTTATTTCCTCCTTCTCAAGTTGGCAAAGCAGAAAAGGTGGTGGAAAGATCATGCAAAGGTGGTAGAATGTGTAAAATGTGCATGTGAACTTCCCAACAGCATGAAAGCACTTCTTTTTTGTCGGAGCAAGTGCATAATCAGCATGAAAATAGAGCATGTGGGCCTGGAACATGGGGGTCAACACTTTTTTACCATTTCTATATCAGGACAAAATGCAAGCGCGTTATAACGCGCTCACATTTTGTCCTGCTACAGATTGATCCATAAATATTTGTGCCTATCTCACCTTCGATGGCACCTTTACAATATCTCACCTCTAGTTCCATTAACTCATGTTCTATATCTCACTTATCTCTCCCCCTCACCTCTCTACCTCTCCCCCCTCTCCCCCCTCTATGTCTCTTAGTCACTCCTTATCTACCTCAACCCTAAACCTTATCCCTAAACCCTAATCCCTCAACCCTCAACTCTAATCCCTCATCCCTAAACCCTAAACACTATCCCTATTCCTAAACCCTCAATGGGCTCGATACTATATCTTAAACCCTAATCCCTTATCCCTAAACCCTCTAACCCTATCCCTAATCCTTATACCCTTAACACTCTACTTTAACCCTAATCCCTCAACCCTCAAACCTCATTGTACTTAACCTTCAATGTCAAACCCTAATCCCTCAACCCTTAACTCTGATCCCTTGACCCTCAACCCTATCCCTAAACCCTAAACCCTAAAGCCTCAACCCTCAACCCTCAACATCAAATCATAATCCCTCAACCCTTAACTCTAATCCCTCAACCCTAAACCCTAAACACTATCCCTATTCCTAAACCCTCGACAGGCTCGATACTATACCTTAAACCCTAATCCCTTATCCCTAAACCCTCCAACCCTATCCCTAATCCTTATACCCTTGACACTCTACTTTAACCCTAATCCCTCGACCCTCAACCCTATCCCTAAACCCTTGACCCTCGAACCTCAACCCTCAACGTCAAACCCTAATCCCTCAACCCTTAACTCTGATCCCTCAACCCTTAACTCTAATCCCTCAACCCTAAACCCTATCCCTAAACCCTAAACACTATCCCTATTCCTAAACCCTCAACGGGCTCGATGCTATACCTTAAACCCTAATCCCTTATCCCTAAACCCTCCAACCCTATCCCTAATCCTTATACCCTTGACACTCTACTTTAACCCTAATCCCTCGACCCTTAACCCTATCCTTAAACCCTTGACCCTCAAACCTCAACCCTCAACCCTCAACATCAAACCCTAATCCATCAACCCTTAACTCTGATCCCTTGACCCTCAACCCTATCCCTAAACCCTAAAGCCTAAAGCCTCAACCCTCAACATCAAATCCTAATCCCTCAACCCTTAACTCTAATCCCTCAACCCTAAACCCTATCCCTAAACCCTAAACACTATCCCTATTCCTAAACCCTCAATGGGCTTGATACTATACCTTAAACCCTAATCCCTTATCCCTAAACCCTCCAACCCTATCCCTAATCCTTATACCCTCGACACTCTACTTTAACCCTAATCCCTCGACCCTCAACCCTATCCCTAAACCCTCAACCCTCGAACCTCAACCCTTAACCCTCAACGTCAAACCCTAATCCCTCAACCCTTAACTCTGATCCCTTGACCCTCAACCCTATCCCTAAACCCTAAAGCCTCAACCCTCAACCCTCAATGTCAAATCCTAATCCCTCAACCCTTAATTCTAATCCCTCAACCCTAAACCCTATCCCTAAACCCTAAACACTATCCCTATTCCTAAACCCTCAACGGGCTTGATACTATACCTTAAACCCTAATCCCTTATCCCTAAACCCTCCAACCCTATCCCTAATCCTTATACCCTCGACACTCTACTTTAACCCTAAACCCTCAACCCTCAACCCTATCCCTAAACCCTCGACCCTCGAACCTCAACCCTCAACCCTCAACGTCAAACCCTAATCCCTCAACCCTTAACTCTAATCCCTTGACCTTCAACCCTATCCCTAAACCCTAAACCCTAAAGCCTCAACCCTCAACCCTCAACGTCAAGTCCTAATCCCTCAACCCTTCACTCTAATCCCTCAACCCTAAACCCTATACCTAAACCCTCAAAACTATACCTTAAACCCTAATCCCTCAACCCTCAACCCTCAACCCTAATCCATCATCCCTCAACTCTCATTTCTCATCCCTAAACCCTAAATGATATCCCTATTCCTAAACCCTCAACAGGCTCGATACTATACCTTAAACCCTAATCCCTTATCCCTAAACCCTCCAACCCTATCCCTAATCCTTATACCCTCGACGTCAAACCCTAATCCCTCAACCCTTAACTCTGATCCCTCGACCCTTAACCCTTAAAACTTGAACCCTAAAACCTATCCCTACACACTCGACACTTGACACTATATCTTAAACCCTAATCCCTTAACCCTCATCCCTAAAGCCTCAACCCTAATTCCTTAAACCTTCAACCCTAAACCCTATCCCTAATCCCTCTACCCTCGACACTCTTCTTTAACCCTAATCCCTTGACCATCAACCCTATCCCTCAACCCTCAACACTATACCTTAAACCCTAATCCCTATCCCTCAACCCTTAACCCTTAAAACTTAAACCCTATCCCTACACCCTCAACTCTTGACACTATATCTTAAGCCTTAAACCCTCATCCCTAAAGCCTCAACCCTCAATACTTAAACCTTCAACCCTAAACCCTATCCCTAATCTCTCTACCCTTGACACTCTAACCCTAACATCGACATTAAACGCTAATCTGTCAACCCTAAACCCTCAACCCTCAACACTATACCTTAAACCCTAATCCATCAACCCTAAAACCTAATCCCTCAACCCCCAACCCTAAACACTATCAATAAACCCTCAATCCTCGACACTATACCTTAAACCCTAATCCCTCAACCCTCAACCCTTATCCCTCATCCCTAAACCCTAAACGCTATCCCTATTCCTAAACACTCAACCCTCGACACTATACCTTAAACCCTAATCTCTTATCCCTAAACCCTAAAAACTATCCCTCAACCCTTGACCCTTCAAAATTAAACCCTAAAACCTATCCATAAACCCTCAATGCTCAACACTATATTTTAAACCCCAATCCCTTAACCCTCAGCCCTAAAGCCTCAACCCTCAATCGTTAAACCTTCAACCCTAAACCCTATCCCTAATCCCTCTACCCTCAACACTCTACTTTAACCCTAATCCTATGACCATCAACCCTATCCCTCAACCCTCAACCCTCAGCCCTCAACTCTCAACATTAACCCTAATCCCTCAACCCTAAACCCTAATCCCTCAACCCTAAACCCTATCCCTAAACCCTCAACACTATACCTTAAACCATAATCCCTTAACCCTCAACCCTAAACCCTAAACCCTATCCCTAAACCCAACAAAATTGCTTTGCCTTATGTTAGGTTGTTAAACCCATCATTTTTGACACTCTTCTCTTAAAGATATCTGAGTTGCAAGAATATGTCAAAAAAATGGCTATGAACTTTTTTAATGTTAGTAATGTTATATGGCATGTTTTTCTGGCCCATCTAGGGTTCATTATGCCAATAGGTGTACACACTATGAGAAACGCTTTGCGTATGGTACATCCACAGTGAGTAATTAACAGTTGAAATCAGAAGGATGATCATTATGAGAAGAGCTTTGCATTGGGGTACATCTATGTTTCTTGTTGTCCACCCCGCACTTAGGGGAGGTATATTGTTATGAAACAGGCAAATAATCTCCCATTGTTTACTGGTTCTATCCACAAGAACTACTAAACTTTTTTCTCTTGGTAATTGTAGAGGACATTCACCTATTTTTGGCAACTCCTGCATTCCCAAACCATTACAAAAACTAAGTTATTTTAACCCAATAAATAGTTGATTGCATTGATTTAATACTCTACTATATTAAAGCTTAGCATTCACACAAATGCATATGTTCATATTATAGAAGACTGCATTATATTAGACTATTAGAGATCCCTCAGAAAAATGTAATAACAAAACTGCTTTGCCTTATGTTAGCTTACAATTAAACCCATTCTTTTTGACACTCTTCTCTTAATAAAGTAAGAGTAATAAGAATAGAAGGCAGAGAATTTGATCTTACTAGTATGCATGGTCGGTTTACATTCCGTGACTTCATTTTCATTGAATAAAAAGGCAAATGTCTGATTTGAAAGGTGGGGCAGAGTTCATTGTCATGTGCTTTTCTAGATGATAGGGTCCATAATGTCTAGGGTTCTTCAAAGAAAGGCTTGTAACATAATTAAGTTTTTGTTATACCAATCCTCTGGGTAAAGCTACAATTCAAATGCTTGCTTTGAAAGTTGAAATAAATTAAATTAGACTTACAATTTTGATTTTCTTCCATTGCTTCAACAACATCATTGTTTTCTTTATCAGAAACCAATTCAAGATCAGCAACTTGCTGCCCATTGGTTGACTTGAATTGCATCCTCTATTAGAAGAAGGGCATTTTTTATCTGTATCAATGTTGGTATTCATAAGCTGAAGAGCATTGATATTTTTCACACACCCTGTTCTTTGAAATATCTTAACCTTAAAATATGACTTGGATATGTACTTGAACACAATGAAATCTCCAGTCTCTAGCCCATGATGATTCACAAAATTTTCCCAACCCTGCCTAAATTCTAGTTTATTTATGGTACCCCTTAATTGTACATCCCTAAACCCTAAACCCTAACACCTTAACCCTAAACCCTAATCCCTAGTCCCTAAACCATAAACCCTAATCCCTAATTATAATTTATGGTACCCTAATCCCTAAACCCTAAACCCTAATTCCTTATCCCTAAACCATAAACCCTATCCCTAAATCCTCAACCCTCAACACTTAAACCTTAAATCCTAAACCCTATCCCTAAACCCTCAACCCTCAAAACTATACCTTAAACCCTAATCCCTTAACCCTAAACTTTCAACCCTAAACCCTATCCCTAATCCCTCTACCCTCAAAACTCTACCTTAACCCTAATCCCTCGACCCTTAACCCTAAAAGCTATCCCTAAAGCCTCAACCCTAAACCCTAATCCCTCAAGGTCCTAAACTCTAATCCCTTATCCCTAAACTCTAAATCCTATCCCTAAACCCTCAACCCTCAACCTTAAACCTTAATCACTTAATCCTTATCCACCTCTCTCCTCCCCTATTTGGCTCACCCCCATCTCTACCCTCCTCTACCCTCGATACTATACATACATACATATAGGCATACATACATACATAAATACATACATACATACATGATTAATAACCTTGAACATAAAAAAATTCAAGGGGAACATAACACGAGCACGTTATAACACGAGCGCGTTATAACACGCGTTATTTCAAACATGACAAACAATGCACAAACTTTTGCGGAAAAGGAAAAATGCAAAGCAAAACATAACGCGAGCGTGTTATAATGCGCTTGCGTTATGTTTTGCTTTGGGAAGGATTTGCTTTGGATTTCCAACCCAAAGGCTTGGAGTGCCTTCCCAATGTCCAGAGATGTGTTTTTCCATATTCTACAGGATTTCACATAATTTCCTTCGTGCTAACCCTCAAATTTGCACATGTTTCAAGGTCAAACAAATCGAACACCTGGGTAATGTTAGGCTTTCTCTTAGCTATTTGACGATGTGATTTTTTTCACATTTTAACAATGTTAAGCCTTTCATCTTTAATTTCTTTTGTTTTTGTGTCTATTTTTGGGCAAAAACCACTGTTTGGTCTTTTTTTCATTGTAAATTAACTATTCATTGAAATTTCAAAAAAATTACATATTTAGAAACTAGACTCCATTCTACACATATTAAAAAAAGAAAAAAATAATTTTCAATTAGTTTTCAAAATTTATAGGGGTAGTGCGGCCAAAATTCTATTTTTTAGGATGTGTCCACTTTGAAAATTAGTAAAAAATCAAATATTCATCAAAAAATTATCAGAAAAATTAAGCATAAACTACATACTATTAATTAATTTCTCACTGAAGCGATTTTAAAAATACCAAAAAAAAGTTAACCTTTTGAGGGAGCCACAAAACATGTTATGTTATGTTTTTTTGATAGAAACAACACCAATTTCTGTGGCTCCCTCTTTTGAACCCCTTAATCTATACTATTTTTAAAAAAAATAGTAGTTTAGAAAGTAGACTCGGAGTACTACAAACATCGTTTTGGTTGTATCTCCAAATTTTGAGTGTAACTATGCTCAATTTCTCATCCAAGGCCAACACTTCTTTTGAACCCCTTAATCTATACTATTTAAAAAAAAAAAAAAAAAGTGGCCACTTAAGACCCCTTTTTGGCCCCCCATCTTTTTGCACTTACCCAGAAGTGAGCATACTTTAGATATATTATTTTAAATATAAATATACTAATATTATCCACTATTAAGAGAAATTAAAAAATCTATGTCTTCCTTACTATTAGAAAATATAGGTAGATGAGTGGAGGTGAAGATAATTTAGACAAGTATTATGTAAAGTTACTATATATTTTTAAAATCTTATAGGAAAATTTATTACTAGAGGGTTTGGAAAAGTAAAAATAAAAGTGTGATTTCTTTTCTTAAATTTGTATTTAATAGGATTCAGTGGTGCAACTATACACTTGCAAACTTTAATTTTTCCAAACTAATAGTTGCATTGTATATTTTTTATTCATTAGAATTGTGAGTTCACCAAGTACACAATACATACTCTTGCATCTATGATTTTTACCTTGAGTTGTTTGTTGTGCCATTCAACTGTCTCCCAAGAAAGCATCAAATTATCTAATATAAATCATCCCCCTAGAAATCCAGTTTGTTCAGGTCTACAATTTCTTGAGCAATAGGCCTGATTTGTTTTGCCAATGCTTTGGCGATGGTTTTGTAAGATGTGTTAAGCAAGGTGATGGGCCACCAACCATTCACCATATCTTGTTATTTGCCCTTGGGAATGAATTTAATCAAACCTTGATTAATGATAGCTCTTAAAGTACCAGTTTCAATGCCCTCAAGATACACGTTATAAAAGTCTTCTCTGAGATATCGCCAAAGAGCTCAATAAAATTCTACTAGAAGACCATCCATTCTTGGGCTTTTTTCCAAAGGTATACTTAGCATAGCTTCCTTTATCTCTTCTAAAGAAAGGCAATGATCAAGAAAAGTGGCATAGTCAGGGTCAATTTTGCAGGGAATACAACCTTCAATGTTATCCTCCAAAATAGAAATAAGAGGGTCATTGCTAGAATCATCTGTGAACAATAGTTTACAGTAGTCATGGAATGTTTTAATGATGTTGTCATGGCTAGTCTGAGAAGAACTATTAGCTGATTTGATGACAGAGATATGTTCTTTTCTATGTTTATGGTGGAGATATTGAAAGAAAAATTTGGATCTTTTGTCTCCATCTTTAATCCATTATAGTCTAGCCCTTAGCTGAGCACCTTTACCTTTATAAACAATCAACTTAAGAAGCTGATTTTCTGTGTGAGCAATTGACTGTTGGAGTGGGATGCTGCAAGGATTGTTTATCAGAAGTTTTTTGCCACGTACAAGCTATCCTTGAAGGAATTTTTCAAGCCTTCGCCTTTTAGTTGCTGCCCTCCTACCATATCATGAAGGAATTAGACACAATGAGAAATTAGTCTCTCCCACCAACTGATCCATCTATCAAATTGAGGCTTGGGTTCTGCATTCCATATAGGTAAAAGGCCTTCAATGCAGTCTAGGTTTTGAAGATGGGAAACATTCAATTTATAAAGGAGATCATTAGGAAGCTTAGAAGATCCATCAAAGGAAATAGAGGTCACTATTTCTGGAAAGAATTTTTGGGAAAGAGATTCACATCATTCTGTGTCACTATACTCATCATATAATTCTGTCATTGGTTGCAGATTCCCATCCACAGTAACTGCCTTGATGACATCATCAATGGAGAGAGTAGCCCTTTCAACAAATTCTTCTGTCTCTTCTTCTTTGTTTGCACCGACAAAGGATTCACCTGATGATTTCTTCTTCTTCCTCATTTTCTTAATTTCCTCATCAGTCTCTATTTCTTCATCATCCTTCTGACTTGTATAGGACCTTGTGGCCTTGGTTTTTGTTCTCTCTTCTCCCTTACCGGATGTCTTGGCTTCTAGTTTGGAGGCTTTTGGGCTTTTGGAGGTGAAAGGTGTAGAGCTCTTGGAGGATCTGGTTTGGGAGGGGGCTTATACCGGATCACTTTCTTTTTCTTCTTCTTGTCTCTCCTTCTCAGCTCTTTCTATTTTCTCTCTGTTAGCATTAACTACCTCTTTTGAGATGCCATATCTTTTGGCAACTTCCTCTACTTCCCTTCTCACTTTTCTCTTCATTTCTGGTTGTCTTTGTTCAACATGAATTTTCACATTCAATTTTTGATAGGTTCCAAATCTTTCTGCCTCAGGGTCCTTGGGTTGACTCGGGAGGTGTTGGATATGCAGCTCCAAGATCTTCTCATCTACCTCATAGCCCATTGGCATAATCCAGACTGTCCTGGGCTCCACTGCCTCCATTAGGCATTGATCAGTGTCTACCATGAAGCACACTGTATCCTTGTATTTTTCAACTAGAGATTGGGGGATTCTCTCCTTGGCTTGCATCATGCCTTGGAAGTTTTTGAAGTAACCCCAGAGTGTTGTACTTTGTGCCTTGGCATCACCAAGCCCATACATATAATCTATGATTTGTATGGCAACTAGTCTATCATTTTGCTATACCCAACCACTCGATCCGGGTACCTCATTCATATAATAAAAGAATAGACATAGTATCAAGCCACCATACTTAAATAAATTCTTCTTATCCTTCTTTATTTTCTACAAATTCTCTAACAGTTGGTTCAGGAGAAGCTCACAAAGATCATAATCAACATTTTCCCTTAACATCTGATAAGCAGTGTAAATTGTTGTTCTAGATACAGAATTCTCCCTACTGGAGTGATATATTTTATAACTGATCATTATCATAGAAGCAAATTTGATATCCAAATCTTTGATATCCTCTATTGTCATTGCTCTTTTGTCAAATTTTGATCCGATAGCCTCACTTACAATTTGGTTTTTGACTGATTTGAGAGCAGGCAACCCACTGGATGAGTGCAATCTGGTTATCGCCCTAATGGAATCTTTTGTGATCTTAAATGGCCTCATCAACCACATGAAGTTGTCATGCATTCTGCTTAGAACATACCGGATCCATTCATCTTCTGCAAAACAAGGGAAATGGATGCAATGTCCAAAATGCTTATCCCGGATGGCCTTGTATTGGGATTTTAGTTCAAAAGTTTCATCTATTAATTCCTTGTGATAAATATCCATCAGCTTGGATTCCCCAAATTCTTCAATGTTGGCATGAATGTATACCCTAACATCTTCTACGTGCAGAACCCCATGCGAAATGCTAGAGAATGCGCCTAGGGGATCAACTTCTAGGGATTTGTAAGGATGTTTCTTGAACTTAGGGCGTGGCCTATCAGTGATCTTAACAAAATTTGGAGTAGCCATCTTTTAAAAGATTCAGAGAGAGATATTCAAGAGTAGAAATACCTTTTTACGCTTCTAGGGTTCACGGTAAGAGCCGAAAAGATTGTTGGTTGAATCAAATTCTGTGGTTGATCCTTGAGAAGGTTGAAGCAATCTTGTTGCAGAGCTCTTTCTTTCTTCTTCTTGAATGCAAATGTGCAAATGATGAACAAAAGAACCCTTTTATTTTTGCACAAACCCTAATTCCATATTGCAATAAATGCACAACTTAAGTCATTTCGGTTGCCTTGTTCTCCTTGTTCTAAGAGAGATCTTTCCGGATCACTGAGATGCACTTAGAATGATAACTTACAATGTATCTCCCTTTCTCCAATCATTCCATCTAACCGCAGATCCAAATATTTCAATTTTGAATCATACCGGATCTAACTGTGAAAATCCTATTTTTGCCGGATGACTGTCAAACCAGATTGATCTTGGATGATTAACCTTTTCAAACTCCTTGCGAATCTTTAATATTTTTACCAAGGGTTATTTAGATGTTTCTCTGAGAGCCCTTTTAATCCGCAACTTTCCATGTGCCAATTTCAGGCACCAATTGACTGGCTGGGGGAATTTATTTTCTTTTGAGACTCCCCCTGAGCTAGAGCTCATCTATTTAATTTCTAGAAGGAATATCAACACCAGATTCTGGTGTGGATCCATCCCCAACATTTTCTGTATTTCTCTTCACCCAAATCTTGTTCATCTCCCTTTGAACTTCATCCACATTCACTTTTCCTTTTCCCTTGTCTTAGTCTTGATTATGATGCACCAGACCCCTTTTATCCTGATTCTTACTTCTGCAAAATTTGGCAATATGCCCAGATCTATTGCAATTGTAGTAAACAACATTTCTTTGCAAATTTGACTGATATCCTCTTGATCTGCATTGATTAGCCATATGTCCCATTCTATTGCATGCAAAGCATCTACCATTGAATGAATTATTTATTTATATATTTCTACATTCATGAGATTTGTGGCCATACCTTTTGCACTTAAAGCACTATCTGGAGAAGGATGAATTAGTCTGATTCATTCTTCTTCTGCACTGATTTGCTTTATGACTGAAGTTATTGCAATTGTAGTAGTATCCATTGAAGGATGGATATCTTTGAGCATTTGGTTGCCTTACCAGAGGTCTTCTAGGCCTGTTCCTTGGATTTCCTGATCCATAATTCTTCTGACTGGATCTAGAGCTTTCACCTTTCTCATACCCCAAGCCATGCTTGTCATCTACTCTCTTTTGGCTTTCAAGAAGAACTTCAAGTTGAGCAGAGCTTATCTTGAATTTCTCTTTGTTTTCATTTGTTGTTTGAAGATCCCTTTTAAGAGTGTCTATTTGATTCTCAAGTTGTTCTTCAATTTTAATATTAAAAGAACAAACAAAAAAGGAAAGGAGGAGTCAAAGGGATTGAGAATTAGGGACATAAAAAGAAACAAATAAAGAGTTAATAAATCGAAATAAACAAACTTATTACAAACTAAAAATGAATTAAAGCAGAGGACAATAAAAAAAGAAAAGAAAACATAAGGAAAAAAGGAGAAATTTTTGAGAAAATGTAAACCCACAATATATATAAAGGATAAAAACCCAAAAATAAGTAGAAATGAGCATCAATAACATAAATTAAAAATAGCAAGGGATAAAAAATGGAATGAAATAAATAGATATAAAACAAATAAAAATAAACTTAGAATAAGTTAAAGGTTAAAAATAAAGGTTGGAAATAGAAGGAAAAATACTATATATATGGAAAAGGACTATATATATAATGGAAGGAAAGAAAAAGATATAAAATGTAATAAAAAGAAAAAGAAAAAAGAAAGAAATGAAAAATATTTAAAAATAGATGTAAAAAATGTGTAAGAAAAAATTGAAAAAACTTATATATTTATTTTTATCTATGTTATAAAAGGAAAAGATAAATAAATAAAATAAATAGAGTGAAAAAGATATAATAAATGGATATAATAAAAGTATGTACATAAAATAGAAAGAAATAAAACAATAAGAATAAGGATAAAAATCAAGAAGGTTAAAAATAAAAGCGTAGTAGTAAGAAATAAAAACAAAAGAAATAGATCTGTCTACTAGAAATAGATCAATCTCCTAATGTATTACTATCTATGTACTATCTATGTATTGTATAAAAAGAAAGAGAATTAAATAAAGTAAATTGATAGAAGAAAATTAGATATAATGAATAGACATAATAAAAGCAAGTAAATAATAAATAGAAAGAAATAAAAACAAAAAGATCTATCTACTTATATATTTCTATCTATCTATTGTATAAAAAGAGAAATAAATAAAGTACATAGATAAGATAGAAATAGCTATAATAAAAGTAAGTAAATAATAAAAAGAACGAAATAAAAACAATTAGAATAAGGAAGGTAAATATAGGAGTAAGAAGGCATAGAGAAAAAAGAGATAAAAAAGACTACAACATGTGATTGTAGGAGTAAGAAGGCAAGAGAAAAAGAGATAAAAACAAAGACTACAATCCAAAAGTGAGGAAAAATGAGAAAAGAGAGAGAAAGAACATATAAATGTAAAGAACATAAAAGAAAGAGAGAAATCAAGTAAGTAAAAATTATATATATATTGTCGGAGTAAGAAGGCAAGAGAAAAAGAGATAAAAACAAAGACTACAATCCAAAAGTGAGGAAAAATGAGAAAAGAGAGAGAAAGAACATATAAATGTAAAGAACATAAAAGAAAGAGAGAAATCAAGTAAGTAAAAACTATATATATATATATAGAGTTTTTACTTACTTGATTTCTCTCTTTCTTTTATATATATATTAAGCATATATTTATATATGTATAGGAATAAGTAAGCATGTATATATATAAAAGTATAAGAATAGGATTAAGGATAAAAAGAAAAGGAAGTGTAAATAGCTATGAATAAGTAAGCATAAAAATACAAGAGTGCAAGCCTGAGAAAAGGGAAGAGAGACAAAACAAACTTGTCGACCATGGAAAAGAGAAAAAGGAGGAAAAAAGAACAAGAGGAAAACATGGATCATGAGGAAAACAGAAATTTTTTTACTTTTTTTTTTCCTAGAAACGATCTATCAATTGCTCTATACGGATTCAATCCGCAATCTACCAGTTGTCAATAGATATGGGCCCCAGGTATGTTCAGCTTCCTAAAGGTTCAAGGGAGTCACTCAGCCACCAATGTTGTCTAATGACTTGTGTATTGGGGCAGTACCCCTCACTCCACAGCTCAGATTAAACTGATAACCACTTTGCCATAAATGATAGCTCTTAGTTTTCCTCACAGATGGGAACTAGTTAATCAGGTAGGGGTCATTACCCTTTTCGCTGGCAAGTCCTCTCAATGGGCCAGCTACTTTGGGGTTTTTATGGTACTCCTCACAATGAGTTTTAGGGCTATATGCCTAGGCACTTCCCACAGTTAAGCAGATAGGGATATTCCCTAATTTGAACCTACAATTGAAATGAACAATACAGATGCAAAAAAAAAAAAAGAACTACTGTAATAATCACAATGCCTGGAGGCCACTACGAAAAAAAAATTTGGCAGAAATTCCACCCAGCGAGCCCAAGAAAGTGTTCTAATACCAGATGAGAGGAACCTCCTGCAACAATATAATGAAAATTGCACGAAATAACAGAAATATATAAAGAGTGGGAACACCGAAGGAATTTATTAATCGTAGGCCACTTCGAGGGGGCAACCTCCTTTGAGCAAGCTCAATACAATAAATTTGTGGATGCCTTCATTGGCCTCAACACGTACTTATATACTAAGTCTAATCTAAATAACTATTACTTTCCATGAATGTGGGATAATACAATATGCTCACGGGATGACTTACAAAGCACATGCACCCAAATGTAATATACTAGCAAAGTAAAGAAAAGGGTTAAACACGGGTTCCTAACAACAGGTGATTGATCTATTCTTTGGAGAGATATTTAGACTTCATCGAATGCCCAGGAGTGTTGTCAACAATAGGGAAAACAAGTTCCTAAGTCTTTTTTGGTAGGAATTTTTCAAATTGAGTGGGATTGAGCTCACTCCAAGTACCAACTATCACCTACAAACATATGGGTAGACATAAATTGTGAACAAGTGGGTTGAAGGGTACCTCCAAAATTACATTTTAGGGCAGTAAAAGGCATGGGTGAGATGGTTGCACCTTGGTGAGTACTATTATAATTCAACTTACCACATGTCTATTAAGATGTCACCCTTCATGGTGTTGTATGGGTATGAGGCTCCAAGTTTTGTTGGTTTATTCTTTGGAGATAGTAGAGTGCCTAAGGCCAGAGATCTCCTACAAGAAAGTCAGGATATAATGAAATCTTTGATGGAAAACTTGCAACAGGCACAAAATTAGGAGAAATTGTGTGTTGATTAACACCTAGGGAGACATAAGAAATATTAAAAGTGAGTTAAAATTCATATTTTAATGAGGGGGTGCTCAAGTTGGTAGACATGAGGGAAATTTTAGTAAAGTGATATTTTATTTTCCCATGTGAGGCATGAGGGTTTGGGAAGAAGATTAAAAGTGATTTTTGGAGCTCATGTTGGTATGCGTGAATTTTTGGTAAGGATATGCTATTGGTTTGAATCTATAAAACTTCTTGAGGATGAAAACCCTCATGGAGATTATCATTCTTGATGATGAGAGATCTACTCAGAGTTATTGCTAATAGTTTCATTTAGGGACTATGTTGGTTCTTATTGTGGAGTTTGCAGGATTGTTGCAGAGGGATTTCCATTGCAAAATATCAGGGTTCTTCGAACGATATTTTGAAGGAGAGATTTGAGAGTATTGTGAAGAGATTTGATTGTAGATTTGAAAAGAGATTAAGGCATATTTGACTTTCCTTGTTGGCCATACCTCTTCAAGGTTGGCCGTACCATTCTTAGTAGTGTGTTGGGAGTTTTAAGAACTTCATCCAAAGTTGCATATTTAACTGGTTTTATTGTTGGGAAGATGACGCCTAGGGTTTGATGATGGATTGCAGGATTTTTGAGGTTTATTATTATTGTTTGATGCTAGTTTAGAGATGGACTTGGTCATACCATTACAAGCTAGGCACAGGTGTTTGAAGGGAAATTTTCACATGTTTTATTGTTGCTAGACATGGAGGAGTGGCGCCTAGGGTTAATAAGCATTGGGTTTTGAGCATATTTTTAATATTGAATATTTAGGGTGCTTTCTATGGCTTCCAATAGCTGAACAATTCTTGTATATAAATTGTTTCATATCTGTAATATATAATAACAAATGGGTAATGTCTGAAAATTGATATTTATGTGTTATTTTCATAGGGGTATTGTTGGTTAATGCTTTAAATGTTAGTTTTTTGTTATATGATCATTTGGGTTTTGTTAGAAATGCTTCTATGTTATTGTATTTCATTTCTATGCAATGCAAATGTCATGCAAAACCTACATGCAATAAACCATAAACATCTAGTGGCAAACAATCATCAAAAACAAAAAAAAAATAGGGTTGGTTATTACAGTCTCCCTCCATTCCACATGATAACCTTTTGTTGGACAAAAATTGCTAATTCATTAGTAGACAAGTTGTCATGACACAATATTATGCACAAATGTAGCCCTCAAAGTAAGATTTTTGAAAGTATAGGTTTTAAATTATTATGCTAATTCATTTCATTTCTATGTTATTACATTTCATTTCTATGTAATGCAAATGTCATATGCAAAACCTATATGCAATAAACCATAAACATCCAATGACAAACAATCATAAAAATAAAAATAAAAAATTAGGGTTGGTTATTATAGTCTCCCTCCATTCCACATGATAACCTTTTGCTCAACAAAAATTGCTAATTCATTAGTAGACAAGTTATCATGACACAATATTTTGCCTCAAAGTAAGATTTTTGAAAAGTATAGGTTTTAAATTATTATATTTATTTTCTATTTTCTAATCAATATAGGTTTTCTACCAAACATAAAGATCTTTGTTTGACATACATGCAAAAATAAAAAACAATCAGAAAAGATTCAAAAATATACCCCCACCCTTTGTATTGGTGTCCTTATTTCAACAAACAAATGGGTATATATAAAAAAAAACTTATGCATTGTTCAGAAATATGTGTCTAAATTATAATTGGTCTCAGTTAAAAATTAATAATAATTAAGATATGCAAAAAAAATTACAAAAAATATGTGTGCCCTAGAAATTAGTGTTAATGGTCCATGTTTAAGAAATTATTAAAAAATCATATTTGTAGCCCAACTTACATGTTATGAGAAAATATTACTCATTAAAAATATTATAAAGTATTAGAAACAATTTGTTAACAACTATCTAAAAAATAGATAATTTTTTTTTACGAGATTTAGAATCTACATACAAAATTTGATATATCATTAGTTTATATTTTCTTTAATTTCTTAATGGTTTTCTTGCTATAATTAGAAAATAAAAATTTGGCTCAAAATGTTGATTTAAGTGGTTCACTTAAGACAAAATGTGAGACATACATTTATGCTTCTACCCAAATAAATATAACAAGAAACCATTTTAACCAAATTTCCTTTCAAGATGAGACTAGTTGCATGCACACTTCTTTCTTAGTTGTGTTGAAAACCATGACCTTCGTTTTACTCAAGATCACTTGTAAATTATGAGTATCACAAATGAACTCAATTTATCAAAATAGAAAGAGCAATGTGCCTTCCACTTATTACAAATGGCAATTCAATTTAATACCAACAAGATATTATACAGTTTGGCAATCTACCTTCCACAAATAACAACTAACAATCCAATTTAATATTAGCAATATATTGTATAATGTGAAAAAATTGATCATCTCATTTATGCTTCTACCCAAATAAGTCTAACAAGAAACCATTTAAACCAAATTTCCTTTCAAGATGAGACTAGTTGCATGCACACTTCTTTCTTAGTTGTGTTGAAAACCATGACCTTCGTTTTACTCAAGATCACTTATAAATCATGAGTATCACAAATGAACTCAATTTATCAAAATAGCAAGAGCAATGTGCCTTCCACTTATTACAATTGGCAATTCAATTTAATACCAACAAGATATTATACAGTTTGGCAATCTACCTTCCAAAAATAATAGCTAACACTCCAATTTAATATTAGCAATATATTGTATAATGTGAAAAAAATGATCATCTTGTGACTTTTCATGGTTTAATGTCTAATTATAATGAAGATTAATGGATTAATTATAATTACAAAAAAACATAGATAATTACAAATTTTAACAAATTTGGTCAACATTGTTTTATTCTCAATTTTGATTGGCTAATTGTCACAAAAAGTTACATCCAATAGATGCATAACTAACCTACATGTGGAAATAAATAATAAAGAAGACAATCACTATTTCTTTTCCAACGCATGCCCTTTAAAAGACATATAATATAATCTACACCAATCAACAAAATAGAAAATCAACATTTCCTCTCCAACATAAAAGTCTTTCCATTTCCATTGCACATTTATTCCCCACACCCCCCAAAAACATTTCATCTTCAAGTTAGTAAAGTGTTGGTGTTTGGAAGAGAAATTAATTGAACTACATAGTCAACAAACATTAGAAAAATATTCATTATTTTGAAGATGAATAAAATGAAAACATCTTTCAACAAATAGAAGTCTCTTGACTACTTTTCTCAAACATGTATATTAGTGTGGACATGGCATGGACACTTTAATAGCAAATAGTGTAATATTATTGTTGTCACCCCTCTAATGATTAGGATGCTTTTTGTTGATGTAAGTAAAATGTAGATTATTTTTAGTTCTTGTTGATAAATATAGTTAAGATTTACTTTGATCTATATTAAGTTTTAAGATGCAAATTCCCTCTTGTTTGACTAGAGGAAGTAGTGAACATGGATGACAATCTACTATAGGTATGCATCATAAACAAATTTTGGAAAAATACAAATTTTAGAAAATAATTAATAACAAAATGTTTTTTTATTATATTTTAATTTTCAATAATAACAAAGTTACTTAATATTACTTTTTCCCAAAATCAAATACTTGGTCAAAATAAATTTAACACAAGGGACTTGCATATTTCATTAAAGAATCTTTGTGCACCAATACATTTTGTTGCTAATGCATATGTTCTATCAATTACAATCTACATGCTTTGTAAAGTGTCTTTTGTTGATGTAAGCAAAATGTAGATTATTTTAGTTCTTGTTGATCTAAATATAGTTAAGATTTACTTTTATCTATATTAAGCATGAACATGCAAATTTCCTCTAATGATTAGGATGCTTTAAAATGTAGATTATTTTAGTTCTTGTTGACAAATATAGTTAAAATTTACTTTGATCTATATTAATCTTTAACATGTAAATTCCTTCTTGTTTAACTAGAGGAAGTAGTGAACATGGATTACAATCTACTATAGGTATGCATCATAAGCAAAGTTTGGAAAAATACAAATTTTAGAAAATAATTAATAACAAAATATTTTTTTATTATATTTTAATTTTCAATGATAACAAAGTTACTTAATATCACTTTTTTCCAAAATCAAATACTTGGTCAAAAACAATTTAACACAAAAGACTTGCATATATTTTCATTGAAGAATATTTGTGCACCAACACATTTTGTTGCTAATTAATTCATTACATATGTTCTATCAATTAAAATCTACATACTTTGTAAAGTGCAAACTAAAAAAAAAAACATCTTTCCACATAGAGATCTTACATTTGCCAAACTATATTGGCCTACTTGATACCTCTTAATCTATCTAAGAAAATAATGGCAACTTCATCTAAGACATGAATATATCTTCTTCTCCAATACCTTTTGACAATCAAGATTCCAAATACTCCCCAAAATCCTACAACAATACTTGCCATCCACTCTACATACTAATGCCATGGAATTTCTCCACCCTCCTCAGTCTTTTCTTCTGGAAGATGAATGATGTTAGAATTTGACTTCTCTCCACATTTACATGTTTTATTATCAAGTGGAAATCCATAAAGGCTGGGGTTCCCTGAGAAATAGGTAGGGGAGAATGTGGCAAATTGACGCCCTCTTGGGATTCTTCCACAAAACATGTTGTTAGATACAATAAAAGCACTCATAAATGTGAGGTTTAGTAGTTCAATTGGAATCTTTCCACACAATTTATTATTTGAAAGATCTAGTGACTCTAATTGCTCCAACATACCAAAAGTTTTTGGAATCTCTCCTGTAAGACCTGATAAGTTCAATGTGCGGAGACCTCTAAGATTTCCAATTGTTGACGAAATGTTATTTGATAGCTAATTTCTAGATAGATGAATGCAGGTAATAAGTAATAGAACTTAACTAACATACACTTGCTCCAATCCTTTGTTGATCACTTGGATCTCTTCTTTGTAATAATAGGAATCATCATAACTACTATTTGGGATTTTTATTTGTGCATCCATTATAGCTATTAAATTTCCCAATTGTGATGGGAAGAGACCACTCAAATTATTATTTGAAATATCTAACACATGGAGCTTGGAAAGATGGCTCAATTGATATGGAATGTGTCCTTGGAGTTTATTTGACCTTAAAACAAGTATCATCAACTCAAAGAAGTGTGATAGCCAAATGGGTATATTGCCCACTAATAAATTATCACCCACATCTAAAATTTGCATGTTGGAGCAACTTTGAAGACTTGATGGTAACTTTCCCTTAGCTATATTGCCATTGAGTTGTAGTGTCATGAGATAGCTTAGCATTCCTATATGAGCTAGAATTTCTCCTCTCAAATTATTTTTTCCCAAGTTCAATCTTGTCAGATAAGAGCAATTAGTTAGTCTAAATGGTATTTTACCAGATAATCTGTTCTTTGAGAGATCCAACACCTCTAGTGTTTG
Source organism: Cunninghamia lanceolata (assembly GCA_027924645.1). Taxonomy (NCBI): domain Eukaryota; kingdom Viridiplantae; phylum Streptophyta; class Pinopsida; order Cupressales; family Cupressaceae; genus Cunninghamia; species Cunninghamia lanceolata. Next base: position 3,502,822 of record BSBN01000913.1, read on the forward strand.
TAGAAGACCAATGGAAGAAGGAATGCGACCACTTAGATCATTTGCTGAAAATGACAAGAATCTAATGCCATGGGAGGAAAATTGGCTACATTAAACACCACGCCACTCGCAGCAATTAAACCCCCTCCATGACTCCAATTTCTTCATTGCAACTGAATATCTATTATCATCATTCTTGGCTGCAACTAAATCCATATAATATTCATTCTTGAAAGAGAGGAGGGCATCCCTCTCATGTGGGAAGCATGAAATAGAGTCGGTGGCAGTCATATAGCAGAATGTCATCATAATAAACAAACATAGCATACCACATAATCTCTCCATTTTACCAACTGATCTCATCTGCAACAATTTTTGGTTGGAAAATAATGAGACACAACAATAAAATAAATGCAAACATAATTAGCTGATAGGCTTTTAGTTGTGAGCATGATAGTGCTCGGAATTGTCTCACACCTGAAAATTTTCATCAAATTCTGTTAATAATGAAACTTTTAGTTGTGAGCTGGAATTGCCTCATGCCGTAAAATTAGGAACTTATAGGATATTTTGCCAACAGTCATCGAATCTAGATCTTTCATAGATTTTGATAGATTTTAGAGTAAATGTAGCTAGTGGATGGAAAGATTCTACATTAATTGGCCCCCTTTGATCACTACCTCAACATTCTATAAATAAAATGAATATTTGGAGACAGGAAGGTAGGTTGGATTCACCCTCGGTTGCATTGTTGGGAAGGTTTCACCCTCGGTTAAGAGGAAGTGGAGATTGATTCAATGAATTCTAGATTGATTGTCTGCTGCCTTGGGCGATTCCTGGCCATCCTTCAATGCCCAGGGAGGATTAGGCTACTATCGTTAGGGCCGGAGGAAGAAATAATAGCTGTTCATCCTCAAATAATAGTTGTTGGTCCTCCTAGAGTTCAAGAAAGACTTCTCATGCAGGATCGATTTTAGTGGTTTTGATTGTAACACCCTGGTGGTGCTTACCTACGGTTAGGGTTTTGGATCGATTTTACAGGCTTATGTTTTATTTCCTCAATCCTTAATGCCTTAGGATTTTTCTCTTCGACCTTCTGCATTATTTTTCTATTTTGTTGTTGACCTCTTGTAGCAGGTTCCCAGTTGTTAAGTTTCATCTTCATGCCTTAATGCTCATAGGTTGACCGGCCCCCATGCAATGTTGTACTGCTTGTTCCTGTCGCACTTGAAAAAATGCTAGGCTTTTGTATGTACAAGTGCAAATGTATATCCACAGGCCCAAAAATACATATCAGTTTTCAAAAAATGGTGAAAAAATGAGTCATATGCATTTCGGAATGCATATCGGGTTGCATATACATGGGAGAATCTATCACAGATTCTTGGGAATATTCTGCGATTGTATGTTGTGTTTGCTTGTTTAACAAGTTTGTATGTTTAGACATACAAGTGAAAATATACAAGGGTGGCGGACATGCTTTCGCTACAGTACGATATACAAGGGGTCTTGTATATCGAGCTACATACAAAGGGCGCACACGCATTTGCTATAGTGCAATGGTTCATTGCCAAGACAAAGTTCATTGGCAGCCAAGTCTATTTTCTCACCGACGGCCGATGCATGTGCAAAGAATGATACATTAGCCGATGTACATTTGGTGGGGCCCGCAGACGTGCAAGTGTACAAAAGCAAAGGCAAGAATACAAGCCGGATTTCACAGGGTTCTTCCAATCCAACTCATAAATTTTGAAGTCCGTGCCTTGTATGTATATCCGCGTTGTATGTTTACATATACAAGCCGATATACAAGGAAAAAACATACAATTCGGACCCGATTGAAATCAAATGCAGTGAATAGGGTTTGGGGTCTATGGCATATATATTGGGTGCTTGTATGTGCTAATATACATTGCAAAGATATACAAAGGTTAGATACAAGCCAGATTTCAAAGCAACTTCAGTATGCTTCATAAATTTTGAAATCTGCGCCTTGTATGTATAAGGAGAATGCATTGGCGGCGATATACAAGAAGACACATGCAAGGCAGGTTACAAGGCTGGGGCCCACCGCTTGTATATTTGCGTTTGTATGATCAAATATGCATTCTTAATGTGTAAGCCAGAATTTGAAGGAACATGCAATCCGATTGATAAATGGATAAAGTTCGCAGTTTCTATGTTTTTGCTTGTATGTCTGTGTTGTACATACCGATAAACAAGAAAAAGGAGATACAAGGCCCAGATTTGAAAGTTTTTTAATTCCGATGGATAAATGGCTGGAGTCTGATGTATGTACAAAAGCATTTGCATGATACATTTGCAAACAGAGGGATATGCAAGGGCATATCGCCAGGACTATATGCATCGGCTGACTCATCTTGGATCATTCCGATGGCCGATGGAGATAAGATGCATAGCGATTGCAGACAAATCACAAGTTGCCATGTGTCTGGGAGCTGTTGCATGTATATGCAGATGCATATACAAAGGAATTTTGAGGCAAAAAGGGAAAATATATGATGCGATGGAAAAGTCAAAATTGCACAAGGTGCTTACGTGGCACGATATCATTGATGGGTGACTTTTCAAAGCTATTGGTCGCCATTGATCTCAGCAATGGAGGGAAAATCAATGGCCAAGTTTTGAAACTTCATGCAATGGTCTTCTTTGCAGCTGCAGTCATGCTTTGAGCAGGAAAACTCCATGGATGCGCTGCTGCAAATTCCAAGAGGAGCTGCGGGTAGCTGGGCCATTAATGGTGACATGGGCCGATGGTTGACTGGCCAACCACCAATTTTATGACGAAAAGCTTCAAGCAGTGGTGCAGATCCCGATCTCACCTGCCCTTTCCTTTGTTCCCCACCTACTGCATTCAATATTTTGGGCGCTATTTTGGTGCAATGTATCTGGCAAGAATGTTGATTTTGCCTTGAAATTTTTGCTGAATACACAGTCTTGTTATAAAAGGCAGACTGTGTTACTCTTTTTGTTGTTGAAAACTGGACAAATTTTGGTGTTGTAATTAGATACAACTTCGTTGGTGGCTCTGTTTTGGGTGTCTTGTGAGTTTATGAATCTCATGTTGTATGTTCTATGCATAAATTTACTGGTTTCATGTTGATTTAAATGAGTAATGCTTCATTGCATGTGTTCTGTTATTTGTCTCCAAATTGAATGTGTTCTTCTTCTTATTCTAAACAGCTAAGGGGTGTTTGAGGTTCTAGGATGTGGGTTTTCTATATTTAATACTTAATCTTTTACCTCTACACAAGGAGTAGATTAAATGTTTTAGGTTGAGTGTTGGGAAGAATACATTGTAGTGAGGATTTTGTACGTAGAGATAACTGAATACTTAGTCTTGGGAAGTATCTGTAAAGCAGATACCAAACAATCCCCTTGAAACCCAGTCATTGATCCAAGTTTATGTGTACATTCACATGCGTATGTCTATTGACTCCGAGCCCTAGATAGGCACCAATCTGGTCTTGTATTGAGGTTACAACCAAGGTCCTTATTTTGCATCCAAATACCAAAAATCCAACTCATACTTCAAATACAAACCTTTAGGATCTTAGAAGTAGTTTTAGGACCAAAATCCTCTGTCTACAACTGAATATAGGTCCAATTCTAGCCCCTTTACACTTATTTCACTGTTTTGGTATGCATAATAGAGGATTTATCTGCTTTGTGTCAGCATCCCAGTAATGTTCAGAGACATATCTTTTGGATGTTGAATAGGGAATACCCCCCTTGGTTTTGTAGAGCCTAAAGAAGAAGAGGAGATATTTATAGAGTCTATCTCCTATACTATTGGCCCCTGGCTTGGGAATCCTGTTGATCAATGATGGCTACCTTGTAGGGATAACTGGGAGAAAGCATCTAGTCTGGGAAAGAACCAACAGATTTGGTGACTCTATTGGGGAAGCTTTGTGTAAGAACCCTAGTTTAAAATAAAATAATTCCTAATTGTAGGTGGCGACTCCAAACTAATCTCCCAACTGGTAAAGTAAAAATTTGTATGCAAGGGAGAAGATCCTTGCGTAATCCTCTGTCTGAAGAATTACCAAGAAAAATGATGTACATGAAAAAAGGGACTGTTCAAGCCAGTCAAGAGGGTTCTCCCAGAAGTAATGATAATATTCAAGACAATCTAGGATCTTCAGAGCAGACAATACCTTATTTTTCAAACACTGAGGCTGAAATCTAGAATGTATATGAAAGACAACAAGGTGTTAATTTGAGAGTGAAATCAGAGGTGTTTCAGGAACGCCCTTTCTTAGATCCCTCTGACAGATTTGAAGAGACTAAGTCCCCAAGGGATGATGATGATGACCAATATGGAAAGGGACCATCCTCTTCTATGCCCAAAGATGAACAATTAGCTAAAGAAATCAAAAGCTTAAGAGTTGAATTAGAATATCTGTAGGTAGTAAAGATTAGAGATGACATGAGACAGAAAGTGCAGGCTCTGAGGATTTCTCAGAATGACTCAATTCCCACCCTTGACAATACAAATGTGCTGAGGAACCAGCACAGAAATAAAGTTCAGGATCAGCATAATGATCAAAGATAGAATGCAAATAATGCTAGAGTACCATTAAATAATGTAAGAAATTAGAATGCAAATAGAAATGCCAATGTTAATCAATTTGGTAGATAGCCTTTGCAGCCTGATAGATTCAGACAGCTAGTTTTTGATGGCATTCCTGGTTACCCCAATCCCATTGACAAACATGTGAGGCCGCAAGTGCCAAAGTTTTCAAGAAATAATACTATGTCAAGTGAGGATCATTTGAAAGCTTTTCAGAATGTCATGGACAACTTTGAGGTTGAACATGAGGATGTTTTTATGAAATTATTTGTGCAGTCCCTAGTTGATGAAGCCAAAGAATGGTATAAAAACTTGCCTAACCAGAGTATCTCATCATGGGATGATTTTAGAAGAATTTTTAAAGAGCAGTATGGTGATAAGATTGACCCAAGCTTTTCTGTAAACAAATTCACCAGTATCACTAAGGGGTCAAATAAGCAGGTTGTAGATTTTAATGCTAGATTTACTAAAGTGTTGAACAAATTGCCACCTCACATGAGACCTAATGAACTGATGTGCATAGTGTTGTACATAAATGCTTTTGATGCCAAAACAGCTTATGGGTTAAGGGATAAAGGTCCTCACAGCCTCAAGGATGCATTCAAAATTACAACAAATATTGAAAATAATAGAAAAGCGTCTGGTAAGACAAACATAAGAGATGATGTAAGAATTCTACAAAATCCAAACAACAAGTCTCAAAGTGTTCAAGGCAATGCATCCACTTCTGAGGATAAATTAGATAAGTTGACAAATATTGTCAAGGACCTGAGTTATAAACTTGCTAAGAATGAAAAGGGAATAGGTCCTGACAGGCAGGTTTACCAAAGGCAAGAGAAAAGGCCATCATTGCATGATATGCCATATAACACTAATTGGCATAATGGTAAACCCATCCTCCCACACAACAATATAAATCAAAGGACTCAAAATGTTAAGGAAACTCCTGATCCTTTGAAGAAGGCTGTTAATATTGTTGATGATACCCCATGGTGCATCATATGTCAAATGCCTCACACACAGTCACAATGTATGATTGCTCAGTCTCTATATAACAATGCCATTGCCTGTGATGAGTGCGATGAGCCACATTGCATGGAGGATGATAGTGTCAACATGCTGTCCACAAATAGGGAGTATCCTTCTCATGATGCTAGTGCAAGCATAAACAATGAGACTCAGATCTGCCAGCAGGTTTCATGTGATGAAGATGATGAAGATAATTATGCTTATGCTTAGGACTCACATTTTTTTGAATAATTTGAGAAGGCCTTCTAATGAAGAAATTAGAGCTCTCACAGCTGCGGCAGTAGCTCAGGTCAAAAGTAATTATAATCTCAGAGGTAAAGCTCAAGTAGGTGACCCACGTCAACCAGAAAGCACCTTTGTAAATCAACCAGCGCATAATCATAAAGGGGCTAAACCACAAAAGAAACAATGGAGCAGTAATAAGCAAAATTTTAAGAAAAAAGTAGGTCATGATCCTCAAGGACCAGAAAATAGAGTTCCCCAGGCTGAGGATCAAAACAAAAATTTTCAAATTAAAAATGACAGTCAGGGGACCATAAAAATCAAAGCCGGATCATCCCAGGATAAAAGTAAAACCATGGATCAGGCTACAACTGTTATACAAAATTATGCTCCTTTTGACATAACTCAAGTCTTGTCCTAGATAAAGGTATCCGTTCCATTAATGGAGTTGATGAAAGTTGAAGAGCTCAGGAACAAAGCATTGTCCCTGATTTCAGGAGTGCCTTGTCAAGCCAAGCAGAATGATGAGACTCAGGTTAAGAGACAAGCCCTGTGTATTGATGAAGATGAGATCCCTAAGGAATATCTAGGGATGACCATGACAAAATGCCCTTCACAGGTTGAACCATTTTATGTCTCCCTTGTTATCAATGGGAAAGTGATTAAGAATTGTATGCTTGATTCTGGAGCATCAACAAATATCATGCCTTTGGCTATCATGCAGCAAGCTGGCTTGAAGATAGATAAAGCATGTGGAAAATGCTATGCAATGGATGCTAGGGAGGTGCCAGTTATCAGAATCATGAAAGATGTGGATTTTAGGCTGGCAGCATATCCAGAAAAGACCTACAAAATGAACATAACAGTGGTTGACATAAAGCCACAATATGGTATGCTGTTGTCAAGAAGATGGGCAACATTGATTGGTGGAAGTATGCAGCTAGATCTATCATATGCCATGATTCCAATGAATGGCAAAGATGTCAAACTGGTCAGAGAAGAAAGATCACTAGAAATAGTTGAGGATTAGGATTTAGATGAGCACATTTATTTTGTTGATGCTGATTGTGAAAATTTTAGGGTTGTCTCAGACAATCAAGGAAGTAAAGGAAAAGATGTTTGCATTCAAGAACTTGACCAACAAGGTCTATGGACTATGTACTTTGATGGAGCTTGTGCAAAAGAAGGTTCTGGTGCTAGAGTTGTATTTTTGTCTCCAGCAAGTAAGCTCCTAAAATTCTCCTTCTTGTTGAAATTTTCTTGCACAAATAATATTGCAGAATATGAGGCTCTGTTACTAGGATTGAATGTTGCTTTGAAGCATGGAATTAAGATGATAAAAGTATCTGGAGATTCAGAATTAATTGTTTCTCAGGTTAGAGATAAGTATGCTTCAAAAAACAAAAGGTTAAAACAGTATAAGCATGTTGTGTGGGATACAATTGAGTTGTTTGATGCATTTTCAATAAACTGGATAGAAAGATCAAAAAATGTCATGGCAAATTTTTTAGCTAATGTGGCCATAAGGTCAGATGATATCACTCTGTCTGATGTTACAAATGTTGAGGTTAAAGTTAGACCTGTAGTACCAGAAAATATATGTAGTTGGCAAGTATTTGATGATGATAAAGATTTGTTGAGATTTTTGCACTGCATAGATGAGTATGAGAATCAAGAGATTGACTTTTAGAATTTTGTGGAAGTTGTGGATGGAAAAGAAACTCTTTTGGGGAAAGAAGTGATTCAACTCAAGATAAATAAAATCCCCAGAGGATTAGTTTCTTTAGAGAGAGCATTTGACAATAGGGACCAATTTGTTTCAAAGACATCTCCCGCAAACAAGGATGACTTGGAGGAGATAAACTTGGGGACACATCAGGCCCCCAAAAGGGTGTATATTGGCAAACAGCTCAAGCCACACATCATGACTATGTTGATTGCATTATTGAAAAGATATAAGCATGTTTTTGCGTGGTCGTATGAGGACCTGAAAGCTTATAGAGAAGACCTATTCCAGCATGAAATTCCTTTGAAGCTTGAAGCTAAACCATTTAGGCAAAAGCAAAGACCTATTAATCCAACTCTGGCTCCAAAGATGCAAAAAGAACTCATGAAACTTAGGGAGGCTGGAATAATTGTTCCTATCAGAAATTCAACTTGGGTGTCCAATCTTGTCCCAGTCAAAAAGAAAAATGGTGGCATAAGACTTTGTGTTGACTTTAGAAATCTGAATGTATCTTCTTTGAAAGATAATTATCCATTTCCTAACATGGAGGCTATACTATAGAAAATAACTGGTTGTGAGCTTTTATCCATGATGGATGGATTCTCAGGATACAATCAGGTAAAGGTAAAAGAATCTGAACAATATAAGAATGCCTTCACCACTCCATGGGGAACATATGTATATGTGAGAATGCCATTTGGACTGACAAATGCAGGTGCTACATTTCAGAGGGCTATGGATGTTGCTTTTGCAGTATTAATTGACTCAATCTTGGTAGTATATCAGGATGATTTAACTGCCTATTCAAGAAAGGAGGAGCAACACTGTATGCACTTAGAACAAATCTTTATTAGAGCATTGGAATATGGCATCTCACTCAACCCAAAGAAATGTGCTTTTGGGGTGGTGGAAGGAAAATTGCTTAGACACTGTTAGTACCTGAATTGACTGGTAGTTTTCTGAGCATTTTTCATTCAGGCACTCTCCCTAAGTATCCAAAAAATGTTCTAAGTGATGGACCTCCTCAGCATTTTTCAGCTGCATCATCATATTTTCTTGAGGAGGAGGTCATCATCATCATGTTTGTTTCGATGAGGGTCAGCATCTTCATGTTCTTCATCGACTGGGTTTTTCATCGTCATCATCATATTCAGTTATCGGGTGATGTTTGGTTTTTATCCTGATGATGCTGACAAGCTACAGTGCGCCCTGATCTGCTTGCGAGGGTGATTCTTCAAAGTCTCCGGTGATCTTCCATTTATCACCTTGCGCAGGCATGATGATGATGTTGCTTATTCTTTGAGTTGCTCGACCTAACTTGTTTTTTCCTAAGGGTCGTCGTCATCATCATCATATTTCCAGTTATCATCCTGTTGCTTGCGGAGGTCATCATATTTTCTGCCTTCATGATATTTCGCCGGGGTGATATTTCTATCATCGGGTGATCTTGGTTATGATCATCCTGATGATGTTGTTGAAGAGTTCTGAGTGCGACCCGATGTTCACTAGGGTCATCATATTTTGAACGTCAGGATGATCTTGGTCAATATCATCCTGATGATGTTGTATCACTTCTTGTTCGTTGTTTTGGCATCCTGATGATGCTGACGTCATCCTTATATCAGGGTGATATCTTTTTATCTGCCTATCTGCATCATGATATTCTGAAGGAAGGGGTGATATTTTCATATCACCCGGATATATGTTTGCTCGAGCATCATGATGATGCTGATATCAAGGAGATATCCGCCTGCTGGCTTCACGCATTATCTCCGGGGGGTGATCTTTTCAAGCATCATCATCATATTCAGTTATCGCCCCGATCTTACAGAGGAGCTACAGTGCAACCTGATATTTGAACGTCAGGAGGATATTTCCAAATATCCGGTTGTCTTCCGAATATCATGATGATGTTAATATGGTGATGACGTCATCAAGGTCCAGGGGGGGTCATATTTCTAACATAGATCATCTTGTGGAGATCCCTCGATATTTGCAATCATGATGATGACGTCATCCGGATATGAGGAGGTGCGCAGTAGGCGGATATGATGATGACATCAGCAGGATATGATGATGACGTCATCAGGATGTTCATCGGCCAGACTTTTGGTATAGGCTCAGCAGGAGGATGTTTCTCCGATGGATCAGGTTGTGCCGATGAAGGCGATTATCATGCGGTTGTTTTGAGATATGATGATGACGTCAGGGTGATATTTCGGGCAACAGGATATCATGCTGCTGGAGGTTATATACTAGTGTCGTCAGGAGCAAAAGCACCGACATGATATATGCTCATGACCTAGTATATAAAGTGTTATTGAGGTCATCGCGGGGTGCATGTGGGATATTGATATCCTGCATCTTCGAAATATCATGATGATGAACCTCGCGGGAAGTGGTTGCGATCGACTGTTTGATGTTCTTCCCGAGGCCGCGGGTTGGTGCGCCATCAATGGCGATTGTTGCAGAGGTATGGGCGATGGCGTGGGTCGATCTTGTACCCGACTGAGGGTGTACATCAGCGGACAGGGGCGCAGGGCTCGAGAAATCTTCCTGTCTCCTCTCCTACCTGCTGCATTCAAGTTTGGGCGCCAATCCGGTTGTGTTTGAGCGCCATTTTCATGATACTGTGTATCTGGCGAAATTTTGGTCAACCATGTAATTAATTGCTGAACACCTACCTGGCTGTTATAAGCAGGTTGTGTTGTTCATTTGGAGGTTGTTGAAAGTTGTAGATTTTTGGCTCTGTAATCCATAACCAACTGATCTGGTTGCTCTGTACAGTTTGTCTTGTGAGTTTATGTATCTCCTGTTGTAGGACTTGGCATGGATCCACTGATTTCATGGTTGACCTTATATGAGTAATGCTGTCTTAGCATGTGTTGTGTTAATTCTGTCTCCAGTATTGCATGTATCCTTCTTCTGGATCTGGATGTTTGCTTATGTTTAGATTCTAGAGCATAGAATTCCTATGTTGAATGTCTGATCTTTTAACCTCTGCTCAAGGGGCAGATTAAACTGTTTTCAGGTTGAACATTGGGAAGGGTATACTGCAGTAGGGATGCCATAAGTAGAGATAGCTCAACACTCTATATTGGGAGATATCTGTAAGGAAAATATCATGTGTATCCCCCTGAAATCCAGTTCTAGCTATTCATGTTGATCATTCACAGGTGTATGTCTACCGACTCCAAGCCCTGGATAGGCACCAATCATGCTGTGTTCTTGTGTTATACACCATGTCCAGCTTTGCATCCAAATTCATATCAAAACACTTCATACTTCCACCTGTTAGTTGTAGGAGTAGGATTAGGAACCCCCTGCATGCTCTCATATCCAACCAGACATCATGTCCAAGAATGTTGCCAGCCTTGTGATCTATCATACAGATCTTGGTCTATACATGAGAGTATTCTGCCTGTTGTTGTCAAGTTAGATCTTTCTATCTTTGAGCTAGTCAAGGTTACATCTTAAGTTATAGGGATACCCCCCTTGGTGCGGCAGAACCAGAAGTGAAGGGGAGGAGCTCACGCAACCTCCTGTATTCAGTTGGCCTGAATCTGCCTGTGCATTAGAAGTGGCAAACCCTAATGCTGATTCAGAAGAAATGTCAACAAAATGGCGACTCTGCTGGGGAACGTTGATGTAAAGTAATATCCTACAGTCTCTGGTGAAATGATGCTCTGCTGGTGGAATGAACCTGGAAAAGTAGCTTTCAGCTATTGAAAATTTTGTCCTCTCTGGAGAGGTGGCGACTCTGCAAAAAGATCCAAATGCACATGAAAGATAGATGTATGTTATTGACGGAAAGATGTACATATTTCTGCATCTGTATGAGAAAAGGTACTTTGTTACTTCCCCTTTATTTGCTGTTTTATTGCATAGGTTAGATGCCAGGGGAAGCCTTAGGTCTTAGACAGACAAAGGGATGTCTAAGAGTAAAATTTTTATGAATCCAAGTATGAGTTATCCCACACTCAGTGGTAAAATGTTGGATAAAGGAATAGAAGAGATAAGAAATAGGTTGATATTCTTAGAGGCTGAGCAGGCCCAGTTAAGAAGCAGTAACCCTGTTGTGTCTGCCAGTCAGAAGGCTAAACCTCCTGTCATCCCTTTTGATCCTTTGTATGACCAACTGGATTTGTCATGGGTGGATTATAAAGTAGAAACTATGCCTGCTAGGATATACTGTTAGATGCCTAGATTTAGTGGTCACAATGTATGTGATGGGAATGCACATATCCAAAATTTTCAAAGTTTTATGGGAAAACATTCATTCAGAGATGAGGATATGTGGATGAGGTTTCTTGTTAGGTCCTTTGATGCAAAAGCAAAAGACTGGTATTTGAGCTTTCCAAAGAAATTTTTTGCCTGTTGGGATGAGCTTGCTGACTGTTTTAAGGAAGAATTTGCAAAAAAACCGGCTAATCTTGTTGCAGAATTGATGAGAATCAGAAAACAAGATGAAGAGCCATGTGTTGATTTCAGTCATAGGTTTGCAGTAGCCCTTTCACATGTCCCTGAAAGTTTCAGACCTGATATTTCAGCCTGTGTTGGCATATTCTTTGAAGCTTTTGAGGAGGGCTCTAGTGCATTACTGAGGGATTTCAAGGTGACAAGTATGCAGATGGCATACAAATTTTTAGAAAATGTAGAGGAAATGAGAAATGTGCACCTGCTGAAACCCCTGTCCCCAGGCCTTGGTGTGAATAATGGGTATGAAGCTACAAATGACCAAATGATTGTGGCATCATGTGCAGATAAAAATGAAAATAAAAGCATAGAGGTTGAGACTGCTGTATTTGAACATAATGCTAACAATACTGCTCAACTAGATTGTTCACCAGTTGAGGATGCCACTGAAAGGACTAATGAGGATTCCCATTGCAATGATGAGGTAGCTGACCATGAAAACAATAACGAGGTTGTGGACAGCAATGAGCAATTTCTAGAATGGACCTGTGGAGACAACTGTGAGTATTGTACTCAAGACAGAGAAGATATAAGCAAACAGAGAAGCAGTCCTATGTGTGACCCATTGCCTACCTTTCAAACATATGGAGATCATGAAGAGCAGTCAGAAATTGAAATAAGTGCTAGTTCAGAGCATGATTGTTTTTCATTTGATGGCTGTTTTGCTTATGACACACAGGCTGATACTCCTCCACAGACTGAGTCCATTGATGATGAAGAGGTGTGCTCTGCTGCCCATGAACAAATGGCATACTATGATGAAACTGATGCACCTGGGTCACCCATTTATGACACATATGGTGATGAGGATCTGTCTGAGTATGGTGAAGATTTAGACACTATTTTTGGCTTGGATTCTGTTTCTCATCCTGATGAAGGAGGAAACAACATACATCAGGTAAGTGACTGTGAAAATGTGCCTGATTTGAAAGAGATGCCAGAGCCTGATCTTTTCCAGCCTGGTGTACCAGATGGTTGTGTACATGATGTGCACAATTGTGATTTTGAAAGCTTTTCTTTTGATATGCCAGCATATAATACAATGAGCCTTGATCTTCCTAGTTTTGTGGTGGACTCCGAGTGTTTCCTATTTGCAGTCCAGCTAGGAGATCATGTTGCAATGCATGATGATGATATAGGTGATAAGTGCTATATGCCATATGAATATGCATTGTTTGATACATTCTGCACCCACATGTCACATAATGATGAGGGTTATCTGCACAAAGGTGATAATGACAAGCCAAATCAGAGGGTTGAATATGCTGATGACAAGATTTGTTTGTGGGTGGATCTTTATAGTATCTCCAAGCTTGACCCAGTGCATGCAGATGAAAGCAAGATATTTGACAAGGGGAGATACATGTTTTTCTTTTCTTGGTGGCCTTAGGCCATCAAGTGTGTTGGGTGATGCAGGTCAGTGCAGTATTTGACTCTGTGCCCAATGGATAAGGGACTGGTCTGCATCCCAGAGATCTGGTGTTCTCGCTGCAGGTTTTCACCTGCACGTCCCCAGACAGAGCCACTGTTAGTACCTGAATTGACTGGTAGTTTTCTGAGCATTTTTCATTCAGGCACTCTCCCTAAGTATCCAAAAAATGTTCTAAGTGATGGACCTCCTCAGCATTTTTCAGCTGCATCATCATATTTTCTTGAGGAGGAGGTCATCATCATCATGTTTGTTTCGATGAGGGTCAGCATCTTCATGTTCTTCGTCGACTGGGTTTTTCATCGTCATCATCATATTCAGTTATCGGGTGATGTTTGGTTTTTATCCTGATGATGCTGACAAGCTACAGTGCGCCCTGATCTGCTTGCGAGGGTGATTCTTCAAAGTCTCCGGTGATCTTCCATTTATCACCTTGCGCAGGCATGATGATGATGTTGCTTATTCTTTGAGTTGCTCGACCTAACTTGTTTTTTCCTAAGGGTCGTCGTCATCATCATCATATTTCCAGTTATCATCCTGTTGCTTGCGGAGGTCATCATATTTTCTGCCTTCATGATATTTCGCCGGGGTGATATTTCTATCATCGGGTGATCTTGGTTATGATCATCCTGATGATGTTGTTGAAGAGTTCTGAGTGCGACCCGATGTTCACTAGGGTCATCATATTTTGAACGTCAGGATGATCTTGGTCAATATCATCCTGATGATGTTGTATCACTTCTTGTTCGTTGTTTTGGCATCCTGATGATGCTGACGTCATCCTTATATCAGGGCGATATCTTTTTATCTGCCTATCTGCATCATGATATTCCGAAGGAAGGGGTGATATTTTCATATCACCCGGATATATGTTTGCTCGAGCATCATGATGATGCTGATATCAAGGAGATATCCGCCTGCTGGCTTCGCGCATTATCTCCGGGGGGTGATCTTTTCAAGCATCATCATCATATTCAATTATCGGACCGATCTTACAGAGGAGCTACAGTGCAACCTGATATTTGAACGTCAGGAGGATATTTCCAAATATTCGGTTGTCTTCCGAATATCATGATGATGTTAATATGGTGATGACGTCATCAAGGTCCGGGGGGGTCATATTTCTAACATAGATCATCTTGTGGAGATCCCCTGATATTTGCAATCATGATGATGACGTCATCCGGATATGAGGAGGTGCGCAGTAGGCGGATATGATGATGACATCAGCAGGATATGATGATGACGTCATCAGGATGTTCATCGGCCAGACTTTTGGTATAGGCTCAGCAGGAGGATGTTTCTCCGATGGATCAGGTTGTGCCGATGAAGGCGATTATCATGCGGTTGTTTTGAGATATGATGATGACGTCAGGGTGATATTTCGGGCAACAGGATATCATGCTGCTGGAGGTTATATACTAGTGTCGTCAAGAGCAAAAGCACCGACATGATATATGCTCATGACCTAGTATATAAAGTGTTATTGAGGTCATCGCGGGGTGCATGTGGGATATTGATATCCTGCATTTTCGAAATATCATGATGATGAACCTCGCGGGAAGTGGTTGCGATCGACTGTTTGATGTTCTTCCCGAGGCCGCGGGTTGGTGCGCCATCAATGGCGATTGTTGCAGAGGTATGGGCGATGGCGTGGGTCGATCTTGTACCCGACTGAGGGTGTACATCAGCGGACAGGGGCGCAGGGCTCGAGAAATCTTCCTGTCTCCTCTCCTACCTGCTGCATTCAAGTTTGGGCGCCAATCCGGTTGTGTTTGAGTGCCATTTTCATGATACTGTGTATCTGGCAAAATTTTGGTCAACCATGTAATTAATTGCTGAACACCTACCTGGCTGTTATAAGCAGGTTGTGTTGTTCATTTGGAGGTTGTTGAAAGTTGTAGATTTTTGGCTCTGTAATCCATAACCAACTGATCTGGTTGCTCTGTACAGTTTGTCTTGTGAGTTTATGTATCTCCTGTTGTAGGACTTGGCATGGATCCACTGATTTCATGGTTGACCTTATATGAGTAATGCTGTCTTAGCATGTGTTGTGTTAATTCTGTCTCCAGTATTGCATGTATCCTTCTTCTGGATCTGGATGTTTGCTTATGTTTAGATTCTAGAGCATAGAATTCCTATGTTGAATGTCTGATCTTTTAACCTCTGCTCAAGGGGCAGATTAAACTGTTTTCAGGTTGAACATTGGGAAGGGTATACTGCAGTAGGGATGCCATAAGTAGAGATAGCTCAACACTCTATATTGGGAGATATCTGTAAGGCAAATATCATGTGTATCCCCCTGAAATCCAGTTCTAGCTATTCATGTTGATCATTCACAGGTGTATGTCTACCGACTCCAAGCCCTGGATAGGCACCAATCATGCTGTGTTCTTGTGTTATACACCATGTCCAGCTTTGCATCCAAATTCATATCAAAACACTTCATACTTCCACCTGTTAGTTGTAGGAGTAGGATTAGGAACCCCCTGCATGCTCTCATATCCAACCAGACATCATGTCCAAGAATGTTGCCAGCCTTGTGATCTATCATACAGATCTTGGTCTATACATGAGAGTATTCTGCCTGTTGTTGTCAAGTTAGATCTTTCTATCTTTGAGCTAGTCAAGGTTACATCTTAAGTTATAGGGATACCCCCCTTGGTGCGGCAGAACCAGAAGTGAAGGGGAGGAGCTCACGCAACCTCCTGTATTCAGTTGGCCTGAATCTGCCTGTGCATTAGAAGTGGCAAACCCTAATGCTGATTCAGAAGAAATGTTAACAGACACATTGTTTCCAAGGATGGAGTTAGGATTGATCCTAAAAGGGTGGCTGCAATTGACAAAATTTAGATCCCTAGAATAGTGAAAGGTATTCAGTCCTTCTTTGGACAGATCAACTTTGTTAGAAGATTTGTTCCTAACTTTGTAGAGACTAAAAAAGATATCTCTAAAATGTTGAAGAAAGGTGCAATTGTCAAATGGGAAGATGAAACAACTAAATCATTTCAGAACATCAAAGAGACTATAAAGATGGCTCCTATGCTGAAATCTTCTATTTTTTCTAAGCCATTTCAATTGTTCTCATTTGCTTCTTTCCATACTATTGTTGCATGCTTATTGCAGAAAAATGAAGAAGGTTTTGAACAACCTATAGCTTTCTTTAGCAGGTCATTGCAGGCTGCTGAATTAAAATATGATATCATGGAAAAGCAGGCATATGCACTAGTTAGAGCAGTCAAGAGCTTTAGGTCATATTTAGTACGCTCTCAGATGGTTGCATATGTGCCTCATGCAGCAGTTAAAGATATTTTCACTCAGCAGGAAGTGATAGGGAGAAGATGCAGATGGATAAATAAATTGCAAGAATTCAACATTGAAATACAGATCACAAAATTGGTAAGAGGACAAGGTTTGGCAAAATTGATGACACAGTCAAATCTAGAGGCATGCCAAGTGAATGTAGTGCATAATGAAGCTATAAATATGTCAGAATCTGAATGGTATAAGGACATAGTACATTATTTGTAGAATTTGAATTGTCCTTCCCATCTCAGTGATAATCAAAAGAGGACCTTGAAGTTACATGCTATTAAATACATTATTGTTTAAGGAGAGCTGTATTGGAAAAATCTTGATGGTGTATTACTCAGATGTATAAATGAAAATCAGGCTAAGGATATTCCAAGTGACAT
This sequence comes from Cunninghamia lanceolata, assembly GCA_027924645.1. Lineage (NCBI taxonomy): Eukaryota > Viridiplantae > Streptophyta > Pinopsida > Cupressales > Cupressaceae > Cunninghamia > Cunninghamia lanceolata. Next base: position 3,519,972 of record BSBN01000913.1, read on the forward strand.
GCACAATGGAGTGTGTGGTGGACACTATACTGCCCAGACAACGGCCCACAAAATTCTTAGAGCAGGCTACTAGTGGCTGACTCTTTTCTCAGATGCACAAAGAATGGTAAGGAAATGTGATCCTTGCCAAAGGTTCTCAGGAAAGCTAAAATATGAAGGTGCATTACCCCTTAGGACTATAACTATAGAAGCTCCATTTCAGCAATGGGCGATTGATTTTATAGGGGAAATCTCAGAAAAATCAAGTGGAGGACATAGTTGGATTCTTGTCGCCACTGATTACTTCACTAAATGGATTGAGGCCATTCCAACTAAGAAGGCTACAAGCAAAGTGGTGATGGATTTTATTCTGGAGCATATTATTATCAGATTTAGAGTACCAGTCAAAGTGGTCACAGACAATGCTATGTGCTTCAGATCTGGTGAATTTGTTGATTTTTGCAACAATTATGGAATTAATTTGTTACATGCATCACCATATCATCCACATGGAAATGGTCAAGCAGAGTCAAGTAACAAAAGCCTTATGAAAATCGTAAAAAGGATGGTAGATAAAAATAAAAAGGCTTGGGATTCAAAGGTGAAGATGACATTATGGGTTGATAGAGTAACAGTGAAGAAAGCAACTGGAAGATCTCCTTTTGAATTGGTATATGGCGCAGCAGCTAGATTGCCTGTAAATAATCTCTTACGAGTTTATAGATTCATACAAGAGAATGATGAAGAGATTGAACATTCAACGAATGAAAGAATAAATTAGCTGGTTGCACTGGATGAAACCAGAAGGGAGGCACAGAAAACAAACATCAGCAAACAGCAAAAGGTAAAATATTTGTTTGATAAAAGGGCTACAGAAAAGAAATTTCAGGTAAGTGACTTGGTCCTTATTTGGAATGCAAAGAATCAGGATAAGGGCAAACATGGTAAATTTGAACCCTTATGGATGGGCCCATATCAAGTTAGCAATACTCATGGAGAAGATTCCTACTTTCTCCAGGCCCTAAATGGTGAACTATTGGAATTGCCTATGCACGGTCAATTCCTGAAACCCTACTTCTCATGAATGGATAACTTGTGTGCACGTTGTAAATTAGATGTAAATAAGTTTGTGCATGCCTTGTGTGGTCGGTCTGTTTTCAAGTTTGTGTTTTGTCTGGTCTGCCCCGGAGTGGTCTATTTCTCGCTGCAGTCTTGCGCCTGCACGTCCCCAATCGGAGCCACTAGTGGTGCTTACCTAGGGTTAGGGTTTTGGATCAATTTTACAGGCTTATGTTTTATTTCCTCAATCCTTAATGCCTTAGGATTTTTCTCTTCGACCTTCCACGTTGTTTTTCTATTTTGTTGTTGACCTCCTGTAGCGGGTTCCCGGTTGTTAAGTTTCATCTTCATGCCTTAATGCTCATAGGTTGGCCGGCCCCCATGCAATGTTGTATCGCTTGTTCCTGTCGCACTTGAAAAAATGCTAGGCTTTTGTATGTACAAGTACGAATGTATATCCGCGGGCCCAAAAATACATATCAGTTTTCAAAAAATGGTGAAAAAATGAGTCATATGCATTTCAGAATGCATATCGAGTTACATATACATGGGAGAATCTATCATAGACTCCTGGGAATATTCTGTGATTGTATGTTGTGTGTTCTTGTTTAACAATTTTGTATGTTCAGACATACAAGTGAAAATATACAAGGGTGGCGGACATGCTTTCACTACAGTGCGATGTACAAGGGGTCTTGTATATCGAGCTACGTACAAAGGGTGCACACGCATTTGCTATAGTGTAATGGTTCATCACCAAGACAAAGTTCATCAGCAGCCAAGTCTATTTTCTCACCGACGGCCAATGCATGTGCAAAGAATGATACATTGGCCGATGTACATTTGGTGGGGCCCGCGGACGTGCAAGTGTACAAAAGCAAAGGCAAGCATACAAGCCAGATTTCACAGGGTTCTTCCAATCCAACTCATAAATTTTGAAGTCCGCGCCTTGTATGTATATCTACGTTGTATGTTTACATATACAAGCCGATATACAAGGAAAAAACATACAATCCGAACCTGATTGAAAATCAAATGCAGTGAATAGGGTTTGGGGTCCGCGGCATATATATTGGGCGCTTGTATGTGCCGATATACATTGCAAAGATATACAAAGGTTAGATACAAGATGGATTTCAAAGCAACTTCAGTATGCTTCATAAATTTTGAAATCCGTGCCTTGTATGTATAAAGAGAATGCATTGGTGGTGATATACAAGAAGACACATGCAAGGCAGGTTACAAGGCTGTGGCCCACTGCTTGTACATTTGCATTTGTATGATCAAATATGCATTCTTAATGTGCAAGCCAAAATTTGAAGGAACATGCAATCCGATTGATAAATGGATAAAGTCCGCAGTTTGTATGTTTTTGCTTGTATGTCTGTGTTGTACATACCGATATACAAGCAAAAGGAGATACAAGGCCCGGATTTGAAATTTTTTTAATTTCGATGGATAAATGGCTAGAGTCTGATGTATGTACAAAAGCATTTGCATGATACATTTGCAAACAGAGGGATATGCAAGGGCATATCGCTAGGACTATATGCATCAGCTGACTCATCTTGGATCATTCTGATGGCCGATAGAGATAAGATGCACAACGATTGTAGACAAATCACAAGCTGCCATGTGTCCAGGAGCTGTTGCATGTATATGCAGATGCATATACAAAGGAATTTTGAGGCAGAAAGGGCAAATATATGATGCGATGGAAAAGTCAAAATTGCACAAGGTGATTACGTGGCACAATATCATTGATGGACAACTTTTCAAAGCTATTGGTCGCCATTGATCTCAGCAATGGAGGGAAAATCAACAGCCAAGTTTTGAAGCTTCATGCAATGGTCTTCTTTGCAGCTATAGTCATGTTTTGAGCAGGAAAACTCCATGGACACACTGCTACAAATTCCAAGAGGAGCTGCGGGTAGTTGGGCCATTAATGGCGACATACAGAGGCATGGGCCGATGGTTGATTGGCCAACCACCAATTTTATGACGAAAAGCTTCAAGCGACAGTGCAGATCTCGATCTCACCTGCCCTTTCCTCTGTTCCCCACCTGCTATATTCAATATTTTGGGTGCCATTTTGGTGCAATGTATCTGGCAGGAATGTTGATTATGCCTTGAAATTTTTGTTGAATACACAGTCTTGTTATAAAAGGCAGACTGTGTTACTCTTTTTGTTGTTGAAAACTGGAAAAATTTTGCTGCTGTAATTAGATACGACTTCGTTGGTGGCTCTGTTTTGGGTGTCTTGTGAGTTTATGAATCTTATGTTGTATGTTTTATGCATAAATTTACTGGTTTCATGTTGATTTAAATGAGTAATGCTTCATTGCATGTGTTTTGTTATTTGTCTCCAAATTGAATGTGTTCTTCTTCTGAATCTAAACAACTAAGGGGTGTTTGAGGTTCTAGGATGTGGGTTTGCTATATTGAATACTTAATCTTTTACTTCTGCACAAGGAGTAGATTAAATTTTTTAGGTTGAGTGTTGGGAAGAATACATTGTAGTGAGGATTTTGTAAGTAGAGATAACTGAATACTTAGTCTTGGGAAGTATCTGTAAGGCAGATACTAAACAATCCCCTTGAAATCCAGTCATTGATCCAAGTTTATGTGTACATTCACATGCGTATGTCTATTGACTTTGAGCCCTGGATAGGCACCAATCTGGTCTTGTATTGAGGTTACAACCAAGGTCCTTGTTTTGCATCCAAATACCAAAAATCCAACTCATACTTCAAATACAAACCTTTAGGATCTTAGAAGTAGTTTTAGGACCAAAATTCTTTGTCTACAACTAAATATAGGCCCAATGCTAGCCCCTTTGCACTTATTTCACAGTTTTGGTCTGCATAATAGAGGATTTATCTACTTTGTGTCAGCATCCCAGTAATGTTCAGAGACATATCTTTTAGATGTTGAATAAGAATACCCCCCTTGGTTCTGTAGAGCCTAAAGAAGAAGAGGAGGTATTTATAGAGTCTATCTCCTGTACTGTTGGCCCCTGGCGTAAGAATCTTGTTGATCAATGATGACTACCTTGTAGGGAAAACTGGGAGAAAGCATCCAGTCTAGGAAAGAACCAACACACCCAACTATAGGTAGTCATCTCCGAGATTAAAAACAACTAGAAACACAGACAAAAGCAGCTACAAACACAGAAGAAGGTATAAAGCAAGCCATTCGAATGTATATCTTAGATTATATTTTTCTGACAGTCATCTATTCAAAGCATACTAATTTTAGGTCATTTTAGAGGATTATTTTTACATGTTTCAAGGTATCTATAAATTGATAAAAAAGTGAGATTGTTGTGCAACAAACAGATTATTAGTTTTTATGCTATAAAAACAAAGAAATGATGCAAATAGTATTAAAATGTATCTGTGACTGTTACTATTTTTTAATAGCTTTGCTCCTATTGTAGCCTCAAATTTTAGATTGCAAACACAATCGTATCCTCTACACAAAACCCACGCAATGTGATCATATTCTTAGTCTTGGGCACATAAATTGGTTGCCTGTAAAACCCAGGCAAAACCTCAATAATAATTTTTTCCCTATTGGATAGTGGCACGGCCTCTATGGCATCCTGTACCTTGCCGAAGTTCCATCCTGTGCCACTACTAGCTTCCTTTCCAATGCCCTCTCAATTGAAACCCTCAAATTTTAGAGCAAATTTCAGCTTAAATTGCCACTCACTTGTTCATGGCCTAAATTTGTCAATGTGTAAGCCTGCTATTTTGTTGGGCATGGATCGAGAGTTTGAAACCCTCCACTCCAAAAACAAGTCTAAAATAAACAATTAAAAGCTTCAGAAGACTTTGTTAATTTAACGGCCTTGGGAGTTTTGACACGTACGCAGTGAAGTTTATACTCATTTAGAGGAGAAAACCAATGTCATTTGTGGGTCCCAATGAAATATTTTTCCATTATGTGATGCCACGTAGATCTCACTCACGGCCATAAGAACCATCCATTCTTGTGTAGGAAGATGGATTTGATATAAAATTATTATACACGTAATTGCCACGCTGTAAAAAATTTCACGCCGGTAAATTTTCTAGACTCTCTTGTCATTGCTATCAGCATATTCCTTGAACCTCCTATGATGTGCAAGTACTAGTTAATAAAATAGAGGAAAAGAAGAAATGAAGAAAGGTTGTTACCTAATAAGAGGAACGGTGCGTGATAAGAAGAGGGGTATGAGAGTATTTATAACTCGTCAGTCAACAAAGATAGGGAAAAAGAGTTATGAATAATGGGAGATAGTTGGGAAGGATGAGGTGAGAGAAACAATTATATCGTATGGAGCAAGAAAGACAATCAATTTCATCTATTTATTGACTTAAAAGTAAGGGAGAGGGTCCAGTAGCCGCCCACGCCCCAATAACCGCTATGTTTTTGCACCCTACCCCCCAATAAGTTTTTTAAAAAGAACCATTACATGTAAAAAGAATACCTAGTAAATTACCACATATGCACCAATACATGTTCACAACTCCATGTGTAGTTTACCATTGCAAAAAACTAACACACATGCTCTTCCACTTGCATTTTCAAGCAAACTTGATGCAAATATGAGAACTTCCAATTTAAATATACACTTTATTGTTTTTATTACAATGGGTCATGATTATAAAAAACCACCCATTTGGACATTAAATAAAGTCAAACTGGTCACATTTACATACTTTTGTGCACAGCTATTGGTACCTAAGCTACCATAAACACACAACACCCCAATCCCAAAGGGCTATTAATCACACATTCTCCCATACTTGCTATCACATCCCCCCCACTTACTGTCACATTCTCCCATACTTGCTATCACATCCATTTGCACCTGCACAAACACATAATGGTATCAGGCTCCCCATCCAGACAATTATTTAACAAAAAAAAATTAAACTAGTTTAAATAAAAAAAATGAGATTTGTAAATCACATCAATCGAATACAATAGCTTATACGCATTTAATCAAATTCGAATCTCAACAACTGAGTTCAATTCTACGTATCATAACATCGAATGCAATAGCTTCTACGCACTTATTCAAATTCAAACTCACCAACCAAATTCAATGCATTTCTTTTTCTAATATCAATCCATTATAAGACGAACATTATGCAGTGTAGAGATTATTTTAAGCATAAATTTTCTGAAAGAGCGCTGCAAACCCTATCTGCTGCCAAAAGGAATTTTGCAAACTTCCACATTAAGGTTCAGGTTGGTACTTCACCTTCTTATATGAAGTAAATGTATCTGTTACTATATGTTAATATGAAGTAAATGTATCTATTAATAGGGTTTCATTATATGAGGGTTTCGAATGTTTTGAATCCTACAGCGTTGTCTCATTAATACTTTTACAGTCAAATTCTTCCTAGTTTTGTCTGAATAGTATTTATTAATTATTGTTACATTAAATATTTACAATTGTTTTCCTATGTTGTAATATAATATATTGAGGGTTTTATTTTATATAATCTATCCAGGGTTTATATAAAAAGCTTCTACATATATTCAGATTAGACTGTTAATGTATTGTATACATATACATGTCTATCTATATAGATATGTATATCTATATACATATGTATATAAATAGACATATGTATATTTGTATACATATCTATACTGAAGACTATATTGTTAGAAAATTGTTTATCTTCATTTTTCTCTCATGCTACCCGTGATTTGGGTACTGTTATGTAATTTACTTTCAATTTTTCATTATTTTGTCTGAGGCAACCCTTGTCTTGTGATAATTTAACTGTACAGAAGAATATATTGTTATATAATGATGGTTTTTTGTTATACATACAAATGGGGTCATATATTTTTATGGGTTTATATTTTTTAGTGTTCATTGTCAACGGTTAAGGGTTTCATTATTTTGTCTTGTGATAATTTCACTGTACAAAATAATAGACTGTTATATAATGAGGGTTTTTTTTATACATACAAATGGGTTCATATATTTTAATGGGTATATATTTTTGAGGGTTCATTGTCAACGATTAAGGGTGTCAATATTTTGTTTGACGCAACCCTTGTCTTGTGATAATTTCACTTTACATAATAATATACTGTTATATAATGATGGTTTTTATTTTGCACATACAGATGGGTTCGTATATTTTTAAGGGTATATATTTTGTAGTGGCATTCTTACCTATTATGTCTAAGACAACCATTTCAAGTTGGCACTTAGCATATAATGGGTAGCTTTATTCAATAGATTAAATCATATATATATATAAGGGTATATATTTTTGAAGGTTCATTGTCAACGGTTAAGAGTTTTATCATATCATTGTCAACGGTTAAGGGTTTCATTATATCAGGGTTTTGAATGCTTCGAATGCTACAGCTTTGTCTCTATAACAATTTTACAATCAGATTCTTCCCAATTTTGACCGAATATATATCTAGATATCTCTATACATATCAGTATATTTGTATACATATCTGTATATCTATAGACATATGTAGATCTATAGACATATGTATATTGATATACATATGTATATGTATATGTATATGTATATGTATAGACATATGCAACGTAGACAATGGAAAGATTTCAAGCTGGTACTTAACATTTCAACATTATACAATTCTAGATATACATGTTCGAAAGATTAGTCCAATTTGTTTGTTGAATTTTACATCTTTTCCAGTTGTTTGTTGCATGGGTAACTTCATTGAATGGATTAAATCATGTATGTTACTGTAGTGATTATATATTGGAAACACATAATGCTGAAACCCTCAACCGTTGATAACAAGTCTAAAATGGAACAACACAATGGAACATTACAAAATGGAACACGTTATGTTTATTGTCCATGCCACTGCAATAATGATGCCTCAATCTATTTTTAGTCATTGCACTAAGGATACCATTTTTTCTACAAATCACTTCTGGCACTGATTATACATATGTATACATATCTATTTACATTTCTAGAAATACTTTCCATTGCACCGTTGAGAACAGGGAAAGCAGTCGGTAAAATGATTAACTTTTCGATGGAAAGTGGAATATGTATTCAGACCCCAACAAACATTGAATGGATTTAATGTTGTTTCCTGTCTGTGCCTAAGCAAACACGTTACCATGCATGTTGTCTGTTAAATCATTCAATAGATTAAATTATGTCTGTTAATGTCTCATATATATATATATACATATATACATATGTATATCTATACACATATGTATATAGATAGACAAATGTATATCTGTATACATATCTACATATCTGTATACACATGTGTATATCTATACATATATGTATACATATGTATATATATCTACATATACATATCTATATATCTATACACATTTCTATACATATCTATATACATATCTACATATCTATATACACATGTATATCTATACATAATGATGAAACCAGATTAAGATGATAACACAGTCTAAAATGGAACAACACAATGAAACACTACAAAATGAAACACGTGATGGTTGTTGTCCATGCCACTGCAATAATGATGCCTCAATCTATTTTCAGTCATTGCACTAAGGATGCCATTTTTCTACAAATCACTTATGATATTAATGATGTTTGCATTTCTTGCAAGTGTATAGATACTTATGGCTCGAGGTAAAAAGGGGAGGAGAACTTCTAGAAAGAGGAAATTCAAAAAACTTGGGGGGTGCAAGTTTCCTATTGTGGTGTTGGGGGACGAAGATACACATACCATAGAACCAGATCATGTTGTAGTGAAATGTATATTTCCCTCCACATGTACAGAGGATTTGGAAACCAATACAGATTGCCTTCAAACTATTGCTGTGGAAACAAGTTTTTCAAGGTTCAATAGAAGTATATAGACAAACAATGACATCCAAAGTGCTATGGCTGATGTGGAGGATAAACATATCTCAATCAGAGTAGCTGCAAAGAAGTGGAGAGTGTCTGCTAGCAGTTTGAGGTCCTGGTTACTAGGTCTCATGAGCACCAAACGCAAGGGGCCACTGACCATCCTGACTGATGAGGAGGTAGAAATAGTTCAATGGTGCAAGGACATGGCCAACATAAGCCATGGGCTTGAAATTTCATAGCTGAAATCTATTGTGGAAGAGGTCATTCAGTCTAGGCCAAATCCTTTCACAGATGGGATGCCAGGGAGGTGATGGTGGGAGGGATTTAGGAAAAGGCATCAGATCTAACTATTCACACTGCACAGGGTGTGGACACCGATAGAGCCATTATGCTAAGGCCAAGCATAGTAAATTCATTCTACGACAATCTAGAAAATCTTTACAAGACACATAAGTATGTGTCCAACATAATATGGAACTGCGACGAAATTGGGATACAAGCTGGCAGGAACTGTGGAATGCAGGTAATAGCAAAATTGGGATCCTGTTGTGTGCCCCATCTCATCTCAAAAAGTAAGGAGTGGATTACTATTTTGGCATGTGTTAGTGCACCGGATTGTAGTATACCTGGTTTTTATCTATTTAAATCTAAAAGGCATATCAGAAACTACATAGCCAACTGTGAGCTAGGTTCATGCATGGCAGCTCAAGAACATGTGTGGATGACGAAAGAACTATTTTTGAATTGGCTGCAGCATTTTGCTGCATCTATCCCCGGAGGGGTTTCACCAACCAACAGAGCTCTTCTGATTTTTGATGGTCATGGCAGCCATGTTGCCTTCAAGACTATAGAGGAAGCACGTCATTTAGGGATTGACATCATCACCCTCCCAGCACATACAAACCATAGATTGCATCCACTAGATGTGAGTATTTTTTTACTATTCAAAAACTATTTCAAGAAGCAAAGGTCTGCATGGATGGCAAGCCACCCATAAATATAAATTGGAAGAGAAGAGTTGGCCACTCTTGCTAGCAAGGCATTCAAGAAGGCCTTGACCCCTGTTAATATAATTAGTGGGTTTAGAAGGACAAGTATTTGGCCACTGAATAGGTCTGCGCTTCAAGAAGACATGAGGCCAAGTGATGGCTTCCAAGTATCAAATGAAGACAATCAAGATTCTATGGCCAATGCGTCAGAGAATCAGGCCTTCACAGTGGATGAGGATCCCGAGATAATTGCAGTTGAAACCTTCTTGCAATTTGCTCGATATATAGATGCACAAGTTGAGGAATTCATCATAACATACAATAAAAGTGGAAGTGTATAGAATCCAATGGAAGTACAAGAAGAATGCACTGAAATGCCAGGAAGTCAAATAGTTTCTAATGCTGCTGATATTCTACAGCCACTTCCTAATGCTGTTGAAACTATTTCTAATGTTGCTGTTACAGTTTCTAATGCTACTGTTATAGTTCCTAATGCTGCTGTTACAGTTCCTAATGTTGTTGTTACAGTTCCTAATGCTAGTGATATTGTTTCCAATGCTGTTGATACAATGTCTAATGCTGCTAATAGATTTCCTAATGTTGTTGATACAATTTGTAATATGAAAGGTCTTAGTTTGCCAAGTCAAGTTAGCCAGCCAGAATGGATGGCTGAAGCTGTTAGAAACATGGGGATACAAACAAATTTTAGTCAGGTGGATGTCGGCATTTCAATACCTTCACCACCAGATCATGATCCATCTGACATCATACACTACTTCACTACTACATCAAATTGGTATCCACAAAATGAGGACATTGCAGAAGAAGAAGAATGCATAGGTGATTTGGAAGAAGATTATGTGCCTTGCATCCAAGATAGTGAGATTCAACCACAGCCAGTTAGTCAGTTTCTCAAGCTCCCAGTTCGAAGGGTACAGGCAAGGGGTGGTAAGAATAAGACTGGGGTACTACGTTTAAGTAGGCAGTCCCAGATCTTAACATCTGATGCATACATTGAAATATTCAATGAACAAGAGAGGGAGAAAGCTCGTCAGGAAGAGTTGCAGCTAAGAAAAAAGGAACAGATGTTGGAGAGGAAAGCTGAAAAAGAAGCCCAACAACAAGAGAAAGAGAGAAAAAAATTAGAAAAAGTGTTAAAAAAACAAAGAGCGACGGAGGAAAAACGGGAGAAGGAAATTTGGCGTGAGCAGGCAAAGAGTGTTCTGGGGATGAAGTTAGCAAAAAGAAAGGGGAAAAATCAGCAAATGAGAGACCATTGAGTACCCCGAATTCTCCTCTACCCGGGCAACATTCTATTCTAATGGACATGTATGCCATCTTGAGCCCAGTCTTTGCAGCTCTAAGCAATCTGCAGGCAGGGTCTAGCCCAGGAAGCTCAAATGAGTTTCTTGTAAATGGAGATTCTAATCAGGCTTTGCTTGCCCAGATTGCTGCATCACTACAGACTATAACTGAGCCACTCAGTTTAACTCGGACTGCAAATGAATGTGCTACTACAAAACCTGAACAACCTATTCATTTTCCTAGATTTATGGAGAATTGAAGAAGAATTTTTTTTTTGGATGGAGATACTTGACATTAGTGAAATTTCTATGCATACATCTGATTTAGTCATATCGTTATGTAATATTTTGTGAAAAAAGGTATAGATTGATGTAATGTTTATATGTTTGTAACTGTTTTGGAAAAAAAGCAACAGATCGATGTCATGTCTATCTATTGATCTTTTTGTAATATTTTGTGAAAAATGAACAAATCGATGTCATGTTTATATGTTTGTATGTTTGTAGCTGTTTTGAAAAAAAAACAAGAGTTAAATGGTCATTTCTGAAATATCTATGTGTTGATCTCATGTTTCTATGTTTGTATGTTTGTATGACTGTAACTGTTTTTAGAAAAAAAAAAAAAAGACTTGAATAGTTTTTCAGTATGGTACTACAAGTTGTCTACATAATTTGCTTGTGGTAGCATGTTGTTTTAGCATTCTGTTCACATAATTCTACCTTAATTGAAATCATTAAAACATCTAAGTAAATGTAGTTCCATTTAAGCAACAAGAAAATTTAAACTATTGAAAGGAACCTAAATTAAAGTATTGTAAATTGATTGATTGATTAAAAGTAAAGCAAAAGAAAATGATTTAAAAGAACCTAAAATTAAAGTAAAGTAAATTGATTGATTAATTAAAAGTACAATAAAAGAAAATGATTGAAAAGAACCTAAAATTAAAGTAAAGTAAATTGATTGACTGATTAAAAGTTTAGTAAAGGAAAATGATTGAAAAGAACATAAAACCACTATGAAGAAATACCTAAAGCCTAGTGGGTCATTGCTCAAGTAAAGTCTTATAAGACTTTACTTGAATTGATTAAACCCAATCGAAGGTGTTCTAGAAAGCATTGACCATGGTTGTATGCCTGCAAACATATAAATGATAATCGAGGCAGTAATAAACATACATCATAAACAAAATCATTAAATTGAACTACAAGTGTATCTATCTAAACACATTGTTCCATAAGATGTAATAAACAAAAAAAGGTAAATGTATTGTTCCATTTATTAATCTGACCAAAATATAATAATTGAAAAAGAAGACTGTATATAATAAGGCATGAGAGCAAAATATTCCATCGGAGCCATTAGAGCAAAATATTCCATGAGTAGTATTGTGTTAACAAACACAATTGCATAGTACAATTCGTCAACCAGTGTTTTAAGTAAAGTCTTATAAGACTTTACCTTCATCGAGTGCTCACCTTGCAAGGTGCTCTACAAACCTCTCACATGCCTGCAATCATAGAAATCAAAAGTCGGGTAGTCATCCGGGTAGTAACGAACAAACATCAAATCATCTAAATAATCTCACACATTTGCAAAAGAAAATATGAACTGCATTCAGGCATATTATTTTAAATAATCACATACAATTGCAAAAGAAGACTCTAATATTGTAGCAGAGCAAAATATTCCATTAGAGCGATCAGGGAAAAATATTTCATGAATAGTGGTGTGTTAACAAACACAAATGCATAGTACAATTCGTCAACCAGTGATGTAAGTAAAGCCTTATAAGACTTTACCTTCATTGAGTGTTTGTAATGCAAGGTGCTCTGCAAATCTCTCACATGCCTGCAATCATAGAAATTATATGTTGGGTAGTCATCTGGGTAGTAATGAACAAACATCAAATCATCCAAATAAATTCAAGCAATGCAATGATACAACTATATATTGCAAACATATATAGTGATACATATACATATATGTATACATAATAAAAATTTACATGTATCAATATATATGTATATATCATTTATATTCACTCCTCCACTAAAAAAGCAACACACTTGATCACTTTTATAGTTACAATAGGTTAAAAATATGTTTATTAACACCCCACCATAAATCAAGTTGGTGGAGCCTTGAAACTTACCCACCCATTTCCTAAACCTGTTGACACCCCTTTCATGCATTTAATAACATATTTGCAAATTATGCCAACATCTTTGGTTTTATTCATCCATGTTAAGGTGAATGTTGTGGACATATGGACTACAAACATAACGTGTTCAAATTTATATAATTTATGCACGCACATATAGAAATACATGTATTCATATATTTGTATATATATATATATATATATATATATATATATATATTAAATATTATGACATGTATTTATTTTTGAGGGTGCATTATAAACATTTGAGGGTTTCAACAATTTCTAGCATATAGATGTGCTGCAATTGTAAAATTCTTAAATGTTAAGTACCATACAGGTTTTGCAATGATCCTTCAAGAAATTTATGCTAAAAATAATGTCTACGCTGCATAATGTTCCTCTTATAATGGATCCGAATTTGAAAAAGGAATGCATTGAAATTGGTTGTTGAGTTTGAATTTGATTAAATCTGTAGAAGCTATTGTAGTCGATGATATGATAAGCAGAATTGAATTTGATTGTTCAGTTTGAATGTTGAAATCTTAAGTACCAGATTGAAATGTTAACACTATCTAGGCTACATATGTCTATAGATATACATGTATACACACACAGATGCACACAGACACACACACACATGTCTATCAATATACATATGTCTATCTATAGATATACATATGTATATCAATATACATATGTCTATCTATAGATATACATATGTATATCAATATACATATGTCTATCTATAGATATACAAATGTATATCAATATGTCTATCAATATACATATGTCTATAGATATACAGATATGTAAATAGATATGTATACATATGTATAATCAGTACCAGAAGTGATTTGTAGAAAAAATGGCATCTTTAGTGCAATGACTGAAAATAGATTAAGGCATCATTATTGCAGTGGCATGGATGGCAAACATAACATGTTCCATTCTGTAATGTTTCATTGTGTTGTTCCATTTTAGACTTGTTATCAATGGTTGAGGGTTTCAGCATTATGTGTTTCCAATATATAATCACTACAGTAACAGACATGATTTAATCCATTCAATGAAGTTACCCATGTAGCAAACAACTGGAAAAGATGTAGTAAAATTCAACAAACAAATTGGACTAATCTTTCGAACATGTATATTTAGAATTGTAAAATGTTGAAATGTTAAGTACCAACTTGAAATGTTTCCATTGTCTACGCTGCGTATGTCTATACATATACATATGTATATCAATATACATATGTCTATAGATCTACATATGTCTATAGATATACAGATATGTAGATATGTATAGATATATGTATACAGAAATGTATACAGATATACATTTATAGATATACATATGTATATAGATAGACATGTATATATATACAGTGCATTAATAGTCTAATCCGAATATATGTAGAAGCTTTTTATATAAACCTTGGATAGATTATATAAAATGAAACCCTCAATGTATTATATTACAACATAGTAAAACAATTGTAAATATTTAATGTAACAATAATTAATAAATATTATTCAGACAAAACTAGGAAGAATCTGACTATAAAATTATTAATGAGACAAAGCTGTAGGATTCAAAACATTCAAAACCCTCATATAATGAAAGCCTATTAACATATACATTTACTTCATATTAACATATAGTAACAAATACATTTACTTCATATAAGAAGGTGAAGTACCAACTTGAACCTTAATCGTTGTCAATGAACCATCAAATATATATATATATATATTACATTAATAGACATGATTTAATCTCTTGAATGATTTAACAGACATGATTTATGGGACAACATGCATTGCAATGTGTTTTCTTAGGCACGAACGGGAAACAACATTAAATCCATTCAATGTTCTTTTGGGTCCAAATACATATTCCACTTTCCACCGAAAAGTTAATCATTTTACCGACTACTTTCCCTATTCCCAACGGTGCGATGGAAAGGTGAGGCTATTTAGTCAAAACTGACAACAATCTGATTGTAAAATTATTGCAGAGACAAAGCCGTAGGATTCAAAACTTTTGAAACTGTGATATAATGAAACCCTTAACGGTTGACAATGATATGATGAAACTCTTAACCGTTGACAATGAACCCTCAAAAATAATGACACCCTTAATCATTGACAATGAACCCTAAAAAATATATACCCATTAAAATATACGAACCCATTTGTATGTATAAAAAAAACCCTCATTATATAGCAGTCTATTCTTCTGTACAGTGAAATTATCACAAGACAAAATAATGAAACCCTTAACCGTGGACAATGAACCCTAAAAAATATATACCCATAAAAATATAAGAACCCATTTGTATGTATAAAAAAAACTCTTATTATATAACAGTATATTCTTCTGTACAATGAAATTATCACAAGACAAAATAATGAAACCCTTAACCGTAGACAATGAACCTTAAAAAATATATACCCATAAAAATATAAGAACCTATTTGTATGTATAACAAAAAATCCTCATTATATAATAGTATATTCTTCTATACAGTAAAATTATCACAAGACAAAATAATGAAACTCTTAATTGTTGACAATAAACACTAAAAAGTATATACCCATAAAAATATATGACCCCATTTGTATGTATAACAAAAAACCATCTTTATATAACAGTATATTCTTCTGTACAGTGAAATTATCACAAGAGAAGGGTTGCCTCAGACAAAATAATGAAAAATTGAAAGTAAATTACATAGTAGTACCCAAATCACGGGTAGCATGAGAGAAAAATGAAGATAAACGATTGTATAAACACTGTCGTATGAAACCAAAACAATGGATTGAAAGCAAAGCTGAATTCACATGGAGAAATGATGTTTACTCGTTACCTGCATGGAGACGGATCTGCATGGAGAGCGATAGCGGGTGGACACGGTGAAACCCTCACATTTCCATCACACTGTGGAGAACAGAGAAAGCACTAAAATGATTAATTTTTCGGTGGAAAGTGGAATATGTATTCGGACCCAAATGAACATTGAATGGATTTAATGTTGTTTCCCGTCCGCACCTAAGCAAACACATTACCATGCATGTTGTCCCATAAATCTATGTAAGGGGACTTACAATGGGTGTGGGGATGTTTAGGAAGGGGGCGAGTAAGTTTGAAGGCCCTACCAACGTGATTTATGGTGGGGTGTTAATAAACATATTTTTAACCTACTCTAACTATAAAAGTGATCAAGTGTGTTGCCTTTTTAGTGAAGGGGCAAGTTTTTTTGGGGGCCATGGCGAGCGGTTACCGGCACATCGGTGCGCATGTATGGGGCAACATGTTGAAATGACCATTTTTCGACCCATGTGCACATAACGCATCCTACAGGGAAATGTATAAATGCCCAGAAGCTAAAAGAATATCTTTAAGCTCTTCACTCACATACGGAAAAACCCAAAAAAAATTGTCGAAATTCGATATGTCTAGCTATGTGCTTGACGTGCGCGAAGTTAGGGTGTGCGACTACTAGCCCCTCTCCCTTAGTAAGAAAAAACAAAATTATAAACAAATAAATAAAGTGTTAATCAACATTCTATTTTCCCACGATGAAAAGGAAGTCAAAAAAAATATTTGATGATGGCTAATTAATTGTTTTATTAAATTTAGCTTAATGTTTTTGAGGAGAGGAGTATTAATACTTCTTCGTGTGGGAGACGATTGCTTTCTTCTAAGGTTAATTTTATGATTTATATTAATATCATCATTTATTATTAATTTTTGTCTTTTCTATCTTTATTTTATCAAAGTTATTGGATATACTTTATATTTGGTCATTTATTAATTTTTTTTATCTTTGTTTTCTTAAAAGTTATTGTATACATTATTTATATGGATATCATAATTAGCCGACAGGCTTATAGTGGGAGCTTTTGGCTCCCAGAAAAATTCAGCCCTGGAAAAATTCAGCCACCGGAAAAGTCAGACGCTGGAAAAATTCAGCCACCGGAAAAGTCAAAAAAAGCTCCAAAAAAATTCAGCCATCGGAAAAGTCAGACGCTCGGAAAAATTCAGCCCCAGAAAAATTCAAACACCGAAAAAGTCAGACGTCAGAAAAATTCAGCCATCGGAAAAGTCAGACACTAGAAAAATGTAGGATGCCAGAAAAATTCAGCCCCGAAAAAATTCAGCTACCGAAAAAGTCAGACGCCCATAAAAATTCAGCCACCGGAAAAGTTAGATGCCGGAAAAATTCAGCCACCGGAAAAGTTAGATGCTGGAAAAATGTAGGATGCCAGAAAAAGTTTTCGCCGTTCAGTTTTGCCGAATCTTTCGCCGCGTTTCGTTTCTCGTTTTCTGCTTTTCATTTTATAAACTCATCGGTCGTCGGTTCTCAAAAATAAATATTGTCACCGTACCATCGGATTCACCGTTTCACCTAATCTGCACCGTGTTTCATCATAGATCGTTGGAAAATAATAACTTATTAATATCTATACGGCGGCAATGTCTATCCAGTGTGCTAGATACGCATTTGACCAAAATAATGATTAATTAAAATAAGTTTGAAATAATATGTTTTAAATTTAATTTAATTAATAATTAATTTTTATAATATGTTTTAAATTTTAATTAATTATTATATTTATTTTTTTTATAAAAAGAAACTTTTGTAGATTTTTATTATATTATTATTTAAATTTTAAATATATTTAATAATTGATAATTAATTTATATATAAAAAAAGTTGATATATAATTATTTCTTATATTTATTTTTTTATAAAAAGAAACTTTTGTGGTTTAATGATTTTTATTATATTATTATTTATATTTTAAATATATTTAATTAATTTTATTAATATTAATTGTTATAATATTTATTGATAAATAAAATTAATATAAATAAATTATATATAAAAATTAATATCAACAAATTATATATAAAAATTATGATATATATTTTAAAATATGTAGATCTCATTTTTCATTGTGTTTGATTCATTCATTCACAATAACTTCAATAACAATCTGCAACCTTATAGATCTTATGATTAATATCTAAAATGGTGAAAAACCTCCAAAATTATAACTAGTAAACTGGCAAACATATATTGCCAAAAAACTGCACAATAAATAGAGCATAGGAAACATTTATCATCACAATAATAATAACTACATCGGGCCCAAAAATGGCTTCAAAAACCTTCCGCTTTACTTTCCCGCCTTTTTGCATATTCAATTCCTTGTATAACATGCAAGCATTATGAACATACAATGAACTTTCTGTATTTAATTTTCCTTCACATCCGGCGATTTGCATCATAGGCTTGCACTTTTACCTTTGTATCTTATAAACATGCACATTTTGCTTTGTATATTGGAGTAACCAAGACCATCGGCGTGAAAAAACCATCGAAAGCCGATAGCCTAAAGTTACACTGAACACATCTCCGTCGGCGAAACACCCAACAGTCGGAGAGACACTTTAGAGCTCCGCCGATAATAAAAGTCAGGCCGAAGACCATTCATCGGCGAGACACCGACCTTCGCTAAGACAAAACCAAACTACGCCGATACTCACAGGTTACACCGAAGACCATATATCGGAGAGACAAAAGCCATCGCAGAGACCATACAGAACATCGCCAATAGCAAAAGTTACACCGATCGGAATAGAATGGTACCTAGGTAATTAGCCGAAATCCCCATTAATTTTATTAATTGTTATAATATTTATTAAACATTTACTAGGAGAATTATAGGAAGTTTAATTTTTTTTTAGAAATATATACAATTTATATAAATATAATACAATATTATATTTAATATATATTCATAAATATATATTTTATAATATATAAATTATATTTATAAATATAAAATACTATATAATATTATCAATATGAATATTATAAAATGTATTTTATATTTAGATATATTAATAATATATTTGAATTAAATAGTTTGAATAAAAAATAATATTATATTATTAGAAAAAATATTTAAGATTTGATATACAAATTTAATATGATAATTAATTTATAATATTAATTAAATTATTATTGAGAAATATAGAGACCTAAAAAATTAAAATTAAATAAAATAACAATAAAGTAACTCTTAATTAACAAAACAAAATAACTCTTTATAAATAAAATAACTCTAAACCCTAAACACTAAACCCACTACCATCTACTTATTTCAAGTGTTATAAAAACTTTTTAAAATTTATTTTTAACAATTAGTCCTATAAATATATTCTATCACATCTAATAACTCATTGATAATCCTTAAATATACTTTATGAACAATATAATATCAAAATTAAATATTACATTAAATAAAATAATAAATATAGAAAAATATTACATATAAAATATTTAACTAACTATAATATTAAATATATAATATTAGAATATATATGTAATAATGAATATAATATTATCTCATCAATCATTGCTTTTATGTCAAGCATCCACAAAGTTTCTATCAACATATGTATGTGTCATAGCAAAAGGATCCACAAATATAACAAACATCCATAAAATGTTGATTAGGGAGAGCAATTGAAGGATTTACCCCACCATTGACACCTTCTATATGAATCATATTATTTCAATTGATTCTTATACTTTATGTATTAAAGCCATGCAGCCTTGGGTGTGATGCCTATTAACTCTATGACAAGTACAAAATACATTTTAATTGTAGTTCTTAGGTAGTCCTCTATTTGAATCTAATGGATGTATAGTTAGAAAAGTAATCAAATTAGAGCTCAACAAACTTTGAAGCACAATGTCCGAAGGCTCTTGTAACTTGGTAAACTTCCTAGAAGTATAAGGATTAAAAGGTTGTGTAGAAATATTGGTTGCAGGATGCACAATGTCATGATTATCCTTAGAATTATAACCCTTAAAACATGCATTGGAATTTTGAAACTAGGAAGGGTAAGAAGATGTAGAAGAACCATGAGAAGTTGAACTATACTTAAGCTATTGGATGCAAGCAAATTCAATTCAATATTTTTCACATGATTAAACATATCCATAAGAGAATTAAATATATTTAAGTATACATTGTTGCGAAGATGTGGCAAAAATACCTTAATAAAAATTGTTTTCAAATAATACCATGAAGCTAAAGGGTAACTTAGAACATAAATGTTTCAAAATCTATAAATATATTCATGTATGCATTCATTAGGTCCTAGGACACACTCATTAAACAAATTAACAGGTCACTAATGCCCTAGTGTTTAGTGGGGTGATAGTTCCTATAAGACTATATGATAGTGTAATGGATGTTGGTGGGGTTTGTTCGAATGACTAAATTTTTTAGGGATGCCTATTTTCCTATCTTGTTCTTCCTATATAATCTCCAAAAATACCTTTGTTGGGCCTAATTATTGATGTTTGAAGTTTGATGGCTGAGCAAAATAGGATTTAGGTATTTGGGAAAGCTACCTTAGTTAACTCCCTAGGATGGAATTTCCAACCTCAACTTAGCCTTGAAAAATTTTGAGTGTGTGATTCTATGTGGGGTGAATGTGGTGTATAGGTATGTGAAATATCTAACCCTCTAGGGAGAAAACTAAAACCTTTAGGTGTTGTGTGCAAGTACAATGGAAGAATCAAGGGAGATGATGGGAATCACTAGGATTATTGCGATAAGGAAAATAGGGGATTTAGATGTCCCAACTATAAGAGACAACAATAAAGAATGGGTATTCTAAGGATTGGGGATATGGGAAGCCATGAAAAAAGGATATTGGAGAAATAATAGAGAAACAAGAAGGAAAATAGTGAGAGGATTGTGATGGGAATGATTTATTTATAGAGATGGATAATGTTATTGATTTTTGTCTCTAGGCTTGTCATAAAGTTCTAAAAATTTCTAGGAACATTCTTCTAGGTTCCTAGAGATCATTTCTTTTGTCAAATCTAGTCCATCTTCAACTACAGGGACACATATTCTCACCTTTCTCTTTCCATTTACATGTTTCTATTCTAACTCTTATATTAGTTTAAATTGATTTGATTTCTATCAACATATGTATGTGCCATAGCAAAAGGATCCACAAATATAACAAACATCCATAAAATTTTGATTAGGGAGAGCAATTGAAGGATTTACCCCACCATTGACACCTTCTATATGAATCATATTATTTCAATTGATTCTTATACTTTATGTATTAAAACCATGCAACCTTGGGTGTGATGCCTATTAACTCTATGACAAGTACAAATACATTTTAATTGTAGTTCTTAGGTAGTCCTCTATTTGAATCTAATGGACCCATAGGTAGATAAGTAATCAAATTAGAGCTCAACAAACTTTGAAGCACAATGTCCAAGGGCTCTTGTAACTTGGTAAACTTCCTAGAAGTATAAGGATTAAAAGATTGTGTAGAAGTATTGGTTGTAGGATGCACAATGTCATGATTATCCTTAGAATTATAACCCTTCAAACATGCATTAGAATTTTGAAACTGGGAAGGGTAAGAAGATGTAGAAGAACCATGAGAAGATGAACTATACTTAAGCTATTGGATGCAAGCAAATTCAATTCAAAATTTGGAAACAATCTCCCTCATACAAGCTGCGTAGTTATACTCATATTGCACATGTCACAAAGGATCCACAAATATAACAAACATCCATAAAATTTTGATTAGGGAGAGCAATTGAAGGATTTACCCCACCATTGACACCTTCTATATGAATCATATTATTTCAATTGATTCTTATACTGTGTGTGTTAAAACCATGCAACCTTGGGTGTGATGCCTATTAACTCTATGACAAGTACAAAATACATTTTAATTGTAGTTCTTAGGTAGTCCTCTATTTGAATCTAATGGATGGATAGGTAGAAAAGTAATCAAATTAGAGCTCAACAAACTTTGAAGCACAATGTCCAAGGGTTCTTGTAACTTGGTAAACTTCCTAGAAGTATAAGGATTAAAAGATTGTGTAGAAGTATTGGTTGTAGGATACACAATGTCATGATCATCCTTAGAATTATAACCTTTCAAACATGCATTAGAATTTTGAAACTAGGAAGGGTAAGAAGATGTAGAAGAACCATGAGAAGATGAACTATACTTAAGCTATTGGATGCAAGCAAATTCAATTCAATATTTTTCACATGATCAAACATATCCATAAGAGAATTAAAGATATTTAAGTATACATTGTCGTGAAGATGTGGCAAAAATACCTTAATAAAAATTGTTTTCAAATAATGCCATGAAGCTAAAGGGTAACTTAGAACATAAATGTTTCAAAATCTATAAACATATTCATGTATGCATTCATTAGGTCCTAGGACACACCTATTAAACAACTTAACAGGTCACTAATGCCCTAGTGTTTAGTGGGGTGATAGTTCCTATAAGACTATATGATAGTGTAATGGATGTTGGTGGGGTTTGTTCGAATGACTAAATTTTTTAGGGATGCCTATTTTCCTATCTTGTTCTTCCTATATAATCTCCAAAAATACCTTTGTTGGGCCTAATTATTAATGTTTGAAGTTTGATGGTTGAGCAAAATAGGATTTAGGTATTTGGGAAAGCTACCTTAGTTAACTCCCTAGGATGGAATTTCCAACCTCAACTTAGCCTTGGAAAATTTTGAGTGTGTGATTCTATGTGGGGTGAATGTGGTGTATAGGTATGTGAAATATCTAATCCTCTAGGGAGAAAACTAAAACCTTTAGGTGTTGTGTGCAAGTACAATGGAAGAATCTAGGGAGATGATGGGAATCACTAGGATTATTGTGATAAGGAAAATAGGGGATTTAGATGTCCCAACTATAAGAGACAACAATAAAGAATGGGTATTCTAAGGATTGGGGATATGGGAAGCCATGAAAAAAGGATATTGGAGAAATAATAGAGAAACAAGAAGGAAAATAGTGAGAGGATTGTGATGGGAATGATTTATTTATAGAGATGGATAATGTTATTGATTTTTGTGTCTAGGCTTGTCATAAAGTTCTAAAAATTTCGAAGAATATTCTTCTAGGTTCCTAGAGATCATTTCTTTTGTCTAATCTAGTCCATCTTCAACTACAGGGACACATATTCTCACCTTTCTCTTTCCATTTACATGTTTCTATTCTAACTCTTATATTAGTTTAAATTGATTTCGAAATTTTGAATATTGTTGTATTTATTATTTTATCATTATAACATGGATCAAATTTTATTGATTTGAATTAAAATGCAGTGAGGAAAAAAATAGTCTTTATACATATCTATTAACCAGGGTCATTTTTGTTCTTTTAGGTAAAAGGAGTGGGATGTGGTATGAAGCAAGATATAAAAGAAGGTATAGAATGTAATGTGGATCTAGGAATTGAACAAGAAATAAAACTATTTACTATATTACATAATAATTTCAATAATATTTTTAGATAACAAAAAAAAATTTAAATTTATAAAATTATAAAACTAATAAAATAAATAAACGTAAAATTAATACAACTAGCATAGATATATTAAATACATCTATCTAAAAGACCCCAGATATATTAGTCTCCTCCTCGGTTAAGGCTAACCATATGAGTAATTAGTACCTAGTCCTGTAAAACCATAAAAAAACCCAATATCACCATCTCTGTGTTACTCATTCACTCCAAAATTGTAATAAGACCAATAGTATCACCTCTGCATATCCTGCAAAAGTGTTTGCACTGTCCAAGTATATAAATAGATTCTTTGTTTTACATTAGTGTGAAGGTGCTGATGTCCAAATCATCACTGTTGTTATTGCAGAATATGCATGCACCTTGAAGGTGGATGAGAAGAGTGAAATTGGGGTAAAGAAACATTAGTCCACCAGTAGTAGCAAGTCATGTCATGCATATTATATCCACGACCACGCTGCAAGTCTATCGTCAACACTTTTGCCACAGACGACCCCAGCGAGTCAATTAACAAACCATCGGAGTGACCAAGACCCTCAGCGTGACCTCAATTTTCCATGCCGACAAAGGTTCCTTACGCCGATGCCAAACTCCCATCGGACAGACCAAGCCCATCGCTAAGACAATACCATCAACATCCGATAGCCAAAGTTATACCGAACATCAAACCTCCATCGGTGAAACCTACGAGATCGGAGAGACACTTTATAACTTAGCCGATAGACTCAGTTACCCCGAACACCTTTCATCGGCAAGACACCAACCATCACCGAGACCATAGCAAACTTCGTCGATAGTTAAAAGTTAGGCCGAACACCTTTTGAAACCTTTGAAACCTTTGACACTCATGTGGAGAGCGACACTTGTCGGCACCCACATCATCGTTAGAAACCTTAGAAACTTGAGACCACTTTGAAACTACTGTGGAGCGTGGCACATGTCGGGTTCCGCATCACTCTTTTGGAACATTAGAAACTCTTTGAAACTCCTTCGCGCAACACTTGACACTTGTCGGTACCCGCAACACTTGAAACATTAGGAACTTTTTGAAACATCGTGCGGCGCTCAACACGTGGTCTCTTCCGCAACATTGTTAGAAACATTAGAGCCTCTTTGAAACCTTTTTGAAACTTATGCTGCACTTGACACGTGACGCGTTCCATGTTGTATGTATTTCAATGTATGTAACCGAAACATACATATACAAAGCGCGAACATATACAACAATTTAACTTCTTTTCATAATCTTTCGGTTCCACAACTTGTATAAAGCGTTGTATCTCGCAATGTATGTCATAATATACAAGCCCGCATACATACAACAATTTAACCTTGTTTCATGATATTTTCAGTTCCGCAACTTGTATATGATGCAATGTATATCGGTGTCTTTTAGAAATGGCTGCCAAATACGGATAATTTTCCTTTGCAACCTGAAGATAAACCATTGAACATGAAATAAAGATCTCCAACTATATATATATATATATTAAATACAAACACAATACACACAACCCTTCATGAATTGGATTGCAATTGATTTCGGTTACGACATTGTATATATTACTTTGTATCTTGGATACATACAAGCCGTAAATGCAATAAAAAGTATTTAGATTTTCGGGTCTATAAGAGACTCTTATGCATACAACCACAGACTTCAAACTTTCATTAAATGTATCCTAAAAACGGTGCCCCGTCCGACCATACACATTAGTGTAAAGTGATAAATCCTATTGGCTATTCCGTTGCACATAAATTTGTGCAATACTAGTTTATTAGTCCTTTAGCAGGAGACTATTGTTTTCAGTGCACTAATTTGCTATTTCTTCTTCTTAAAAATCATGCCAATAGGAAAAAATAAAAATCTTTGCTAAGGTTTATAATTTTTTATATTTTTTCCCTGAAATGTTTGTGTTTGATGATTGGAGGCCTATAAAAGCCCTTGTTTTTTATTCAGAGAGGAAGCTAGGGTTTTTCTGACGTTTGTAGAAAAATTACACGCCATTTATAATGTTCTCCATTTTTTTTTGGACATGTCAGGATCGTGGGCTCTAGGGTTTATCAAACAGCAGGTGTCCATACACAAGGGCACGTATTTTCCTCACTGGCGCTCAGCTTCATTATCCTTTGACGCATTTTAAGATACCCATTTGCATTATGAGTGCCCTGGCAATGGGCGCAACCAATGTTGATTCCTGAGATGGAGAGGCAGCGTTACCAGGAGTCTTCCCAGCCCTCAAAAACTTCTTACTAGTGAAACTTGTTGAATAAGATTTTGTGCTCTATTTTTTAATACTGCTTTGTTTTTTAATATTGTTCCGTTTTAGCATACTAAAACTAGTATTCACACCCTAAAAAAAACTAATATGCATATAAATAAAATATATATGCACATGCGAACACACAAAAAACTTGTATAAGCTGCGGCTATCTTTTAAAAATTGATCTTGCCTTTGTAATTTTGCAGTATTTATGCTGCATACATTCCCTGTGTCTCTGTCTCTGTCTCTCTCTATATTTTTTGGTGTTTATATGTTTATATTAAGAAATGTTTACATGTATTTTAAGAAGTCTGGAAACTTCTTTTCCTAGACTGTTTTATAACTATTTTAATATTTCTGCCTATATAGTATATGCAATCCATATGATTCTATGGCAAGCCTATGGATTAGATTTTCTCATTAATAAAAACAAGTAGAAAGCCACGGTGAGAAACAAGCTTAGTGCTATGGAGTCCAGTTTTTTGGTTGAATTGCATGAGTACTAAGTTTAGCAATGGAGACTAGCCTAGGGTTTTTAATTTTTTTTTTGCTGGCTGTTATGTTGCAGGTTCATGTCGAATCGCTTCCATTGGGTGCTGCGAGCAGCAATAATGGCAACATGAATAATAATAATTCTTCTGTGCAGCATACAAAATGTATCAAATGTATTTTGTATTTTATATAAAGCTTTCAAAAATCTGTGGAAAATCTTGAATTGCTAGCACACCATGATAAGAAAAGACGGCAAGACCACTTCAAAGAACTTAGTATGCTTACTCCCCAAATTTTCAACAAATTTGAATTTGAAATACAAAATACATTTGGTACATTTTGTATACTGCATAGACGCTGCCCTGCGAGTAATGGCAACAATAACAATAACATGGTGGTGCCAGGGGTGTCTCTGTACGTGGGGAAGTGGAGTCTGGTGTAAATGAGGCTCAGCTTTATGAGCTTTTCAAGCCGTGGGGGAATGTACAGTCTATCAGAGTGTGCAGGGACATGATCTCTCGTCGCTCTCTTGGCTACGCGTATGTCAATTTTAGCACTCGTCAAGAAGGTATGTATATAAGTATACGAAGATTCATCTCTGTCTTTTGAATTGAATATGCATTGCTCTATTACTTTTTGGGGGTTCTCTTTGCTTCTTAGGGTTTAATTATATTAGTTCTTATCAATTTATGAAATTTTGTTGTCTTTTGGATTTGCAATTGGCAATTTTTCCTTTCCTTTGATGACATGATTGGTGATTGTAAACTGTTATATTGCCTTAGTTTAATTGGAGGTGGTTGTTTTCCAAATTTCTGCTTTCACTGAGCATTTGTTGAAGAGATTTATTATGCCTTTTTTTGTTTTAAGTGATTTGGTAGAATTTGTTTGCTTATAGTTCTGAAATCTTGGTTTGTTTTGATTTCAAAATGTCTTTCTTGTTGGGGCTTTTTTACCGTTTAAGGTTCTTCTATTTCAAAGTCCTAGCTTTTTTTTGGGGGTTGGAAAACTGAACAATGTTGTCCTTTCCTTGTTTTCGGCTAACAAAAAGTGTATTAGTTTGCATTGGGCTCCCTCCAATATTGGAAAAAATGAATGCTAAGCTAAGGTCTATTTTTTTAAATTTTTCTTGCCCTGAGGGATCCCATTTTTCCATTGGGGCTTTATTATACCCTTGGTATTTTAACCTTCCCTGTTTGATGGGTCAAATATTTTATTGTGTTGCCCTGATTGTTGGCATTTTCTTGGTTTGCATGGCAATGGAGGGTTCACGCAACGACATGTGGCCTGGAGAAGGACGGACGGGTGTTGTGTTTGGTTGCAGAGGTTTTCAAGACAGGTGTTCGCAGTTTGTGAGTGGGCATTTCTTCCATATATTTTTTAGGGTTTTGTTTTTTGCAGAAATGGTGAGTGCTTTCAGATGTTAAATTTTTAGGTGTCGCCGAGGCACGTCAGGCTGGGGTGTAATGTGCTAGTTGTCCTTTGCAGAAGGCACTGGGTTTCGTCATCTCCACTGTTTGAAGGTGGAGGAGCCCAGTGGTTTTCAAAAGCTAGCCCATGTGGACTAGTTTTTAAAGACAGCCAACGAGTTTGCTGATATTGCACTGCGCTCGGCTGTCGAGGTTGCTTTGCTGTGAATATTTTTTCCTTTAAATTGTTTAATATCTTTGACCTTCTGCTCCGAGTTTTGGTTTTATTTGCTCTAGGTTTTTTTTTCTGAAAATGGATACGCAAAGGCATTTTGGTTTTAGTTTAACTGTAATGATCATTTTGTTTGGTTTTTCATTTTTCAATTTGGTAGCCCTTTGCTGAATGGTATATTTTGCTCTTACGCCTATAGAAACTCTTCAATTACACATAGCAACTATAAATTTGGTACATTTAACTTTTTGAAATCAAAAGGCAGATGGATTTTTGCTCAAATTTAACTGTAATTGTTATTCTGTATTGTTAGGCAAGGTCAGATGTAGCTACAGTTAGCACCTAGAATTCCATTTATAATTGTAGTCATTGAACACTCACACCCACAATTGCGTGAAGTTGCCTTGAATGCTTGGCGGGATGAAGAATAAGGATTGACTCGACGCTGACAAAATTCAAAGAAGAATGCAGAGATAAGTTGGGAAAGCATCCATTAAATGGACAACTAATGACAGCTAATTATGGTGCTCCATAATTGACTTTGATCTCAAATCTCCAAAGTAATCTTCACACTCCAATAAAGAGTTGAATATATCTCCTTTCTCAAAGAGCCAGATCAAGCTAGGGATACCTTAAGCTAAGATCACGACAATATTACATTTAATCAGCTAGAACAATATTTCAGGCGAGGTGCAAATAGATGCAACAAAACTTGAGAATCTGAGTCATTATCATTGTACAATCAATCCACACCAAAAGGTCAGACCAGGGCCACCATCAAGCATACCTCTCTTTTAATGATCTCGGTCCTTCCCTCAAAAAAAAAATGGAAGATTTCTTATTAAACATGAAGTAGCATACCCTGCTTCAAATAGACTACCATAACATGCTAGAAAAACTATCAAAGCAACTAGTTGCATCAAATTGCTCAATTTTAACAAGGGTATCTATAGTATCACATAACTAGTGCCCTTGGCTATACATTAAGCATGTTGATTAAATCAACTAAAGCCAACTCTACTCAGACCCTTATACATAAAAGAAGTTAATGAACAGTACCCAAAACAAAGGAAAACCATGAAACAATTCTATGTTCAACAAGATAACGACAAGTGAACCATTTAAAGCTTCCCAACACAAACAACTGAGGACAGGGCATGCTCCGATCTCTCCAACAATAAAATATTTTCTCCCTGGTCCCATGCAATGTAAACCCAATAACTCGAACAATACAAATGTTACGATAAATGAGCCTGCATAATACAAATCAAAATGTTGCTCTCAGCCAAAATAGGCCAAAATGGGAATTCCAAGCTCAGTACATGCTTAGAATTAGCTAAACATTATAGCCTCTCTCAATGACAACATCCTTGGGAATCAAAATGAACTGTTCAAACTCAGCTCTCCTGTACATTTCATGATGCGCCACAGGCTTAGTCAGCTAAAGAAAAGCATCATATTCTTTTAGCTGTTAACTAGCCTGGATTACTCTTGCTGGTAAAGCAAATAACTACACTCAAAAAACACTTTTTACAGACCCCCGCAGAAGCAAGTTTGGTCTTGCACTTAGTGCCAAGAAAGTAAATACTCCAAAAACGACTCTTTTATGTTCCTGTAGAACAGAAAAGAAGCAAAATGTTTGGGGCTGTACCCAACAGTCAACGCCAAGAATTATTGCTGATAGTGCCACCCCTTCTGAAGTAACAGATGTTTATACTACTTAAATAAATGACTGGTCCATTACTGATAGTGCCATCCCTTGTGTAAGCATCAACTTCAGATAATGGGTAACCGTAAAACCGCAGGCTAATCATTCTCCATCCTTTTCAAAATAACTCTGAGAAGATTTGCCTCCATGAGTGCACTCGTCACCATTCCCACTATTGGTAGGACTACCTTGATGACTTCCACAATTGTTTGTCCGGCTTTTACCAGGCCTTGTACACACATTGACTCCAATAGGGAATGGTTCCTAGAATGACCATAATCCAAGGTCAACAATCATCAAGCCAAAAATCATAAACATACAAAGCAGGCATGATCCTAACCACATCAATGTTGAAATTGCTGTCACCATCAAAATGTTCATTTAGCACTCAGATAATAAGCTTACCTGGTCACCTACATTTGGACCCTCTGAATGGAAAAGAATAGGGCGACAACGTTTGTCCTCATTCATCAAGCTTGAATTCTGGAAATGTGCTATGAGAGCAGCTTTCCCCTGTATTTGATCATATGCAAGAGAGGCGACTTTTTCGCTATTAAATTTTTCCCATTTCTTATCATTGAATGCTTGCAAAAAATGAAGTATCAACATCAATACCCACATAATGACATATTTAGTCTCCTTAGATAAAGTTTGAAGTTGCACTTTATACAGAAACATATGTATGAATATCTTTGAAAGCACCCTAATTATCGAGGCAGTGTTCATTTGCATACAGATCACACTTGCTATGGCCTGATAACTTAATTTATGATATATTTAAGAAACTTCAATAGGAAATTTCCTGTTTTCAAGGGACATTTATGGGAGACTGTTGTGTGGCTAAGCACAACAATTTTGTTATTATAATGAACACTTTTGTCTTTTAATTCATGTTTTCCTAATGTCGTCAAGAAATAATGTTTGTTCTAACCAGTATATGTTATAAACTTAGGAACATTGCGCCCTTAGTAGGTTCATTGCATCTAGTCAATGTGATTATGTACGTGGCTCATTTGAGAAGCTGCTCTTTATTATAAATAGGGGCTTATTCTCTCTCTGGAGCATTTGTCCTTACCTCCCTCTTTTGGATTTGCAGGTGCAGTCTGTCTCTTGTTGTGCAGATGCCCTCATTTCTCTTATGATTTTGTCTAGTTATGCCTCGTGTAAATGTAAGTTGAAGTCTCTTGACATGTGGAGACATACCCTGATGCACCTCTTGTGACAGGGATGTATTTCTAAGGCCAGAGACAAGTAATAGGGGTCAGGGTATGAGTTTCTAAGTAACTATGGTAATTTCTGCTACTATGATTGGGGTTTCTGCAGACTAGGAAAGCATTCATTTTGTCTTTAATTTCTTATGCTTAGTTTTTATCTATAAGCCATGACAGAAGGAGCTGAATTGTTTTCTTCATCATCTTTCTAGCTACCATTAGTTGATGATGTGTCGACAGTAAAATAGTGCAAAGATGTGGTCTACAGCTTAGATTCTCCCTTGTACCATGATGATTGTCATGTGGTATTTTGATCAGATACTGAATTTAGAATTCTATATTAAGTTGCATGATATTTTCTAGCACTGTATAGTTGGTTCCTTCAATTAAGAGGTTAGATGGTGAGTTACTTAGGACCTGGCTAGCCCTCAGTGTACCCCAAAAGGAAAGATTCTAATTCTCATTGCATACTATTTTTTTTCAATACGTTTGGCCCAGACAATGTTATAGCTCCAGGCTAGCTACCATATAAATTTTTGTATTTTGTATAAGAGCTAAGGGAGATGTTGATGTGGACATAATTAATTCTAATGCAATTCATCTCTTTACCTTCATACAGGTACAAGTTTTGGAACCTCTCAGTAAGGATGAATTGCAACAGAGGTTGGAATTTTTGTGATCGGCTGCTGTATATTTTACAGGGGAAGTTGACCCTTCAAGACAAGAATTTGGGCCACTTTCTGCTGGTGATTTGGAACTTTGTAATGCTGATGATATTGTCTCATTATTCAAGGGAAAGCTCCCCAATTTGGTAGTTGTATTAGGCAAGGACAGTGTATTCTCTTCCAAAGATTCTGACATTGCAATGTTACTGATATATCCGCTGCTTAAATTCATTGTGTAAATAGCTTGTCATGACTTAGAAATAACTAGTTTGAAATTTCATGTTAAGATCTTTTCTCTAGCTCAAAAAAAACTGTCGATTTTCTTTGAAGAAAATGGATATATTGGTTTAATTAAATTTTTTTGAATTAGTTATGCAATAATAATGAAAAACAGCTCTTATTTCAATCAATACCCTGGTCTTTTTCAACATATTTTATGTTTCTAGATTCTAAAATTGGGTAATTCGTTGCAGGTAGCAGAGCTGAAAGTTGAGCTGGGAGCCTGCAAAAACAATGGAAACAATGTTGTCCTTAAGGAGTTTGGTAAGCAAGAGGAGACTAAAGCCAATGAGCCGAGCCAAACTGTACAATAATGCATGCTATGTGGAAACCTCAGAAATTCAAGGCAATCTACTTGCTTGCAACACTATATGTGTTTACTCTGAGCCAAACTGTACAATAATGCATGCTATGTGGAAACCTTAGAAATTCAAGGCAATCTACTTGCTTGCAACACAATATGTGTTTACTCTGACTCTACCTTTTGCAGTATCTATCTAATGGGCATTTGGAGATCAGCTATTGAATCACTCAAAACCATTCTGTTTACTTCCAAGATCAGGATGGCATGACCTGGCATTCATTCTATGCTCATTCATCAGGTCAAAAATAAAATAGAAGAATTATCCAGAATTTTAAGCTTTTGCATTGATTTGTTCTTTTGGGGGATTTTTTTTTGCTGTGTTGAAATCTGGATTTGTGTGCATTGCGTGCAGTTCATTTCATTTGGGTTTGCGTTTACTCACCTGTATTTTGTGTGGAAGAAAGTGATTGCAATGTACAATGCAAAGAGAGCTTTCAGGAGGGCACTTGCCAGATTACCTATTGTGATTCCCATATGGTTTCTTGCAATCATTTTTCCTTTCTTCCAACCCATCAACTTTGCATTTGGCTCACTGGTCAATTTTGCAGTGTACATTAGTTTTTTCAATCAAACTCTAATCTATCATTATAGATTATATCTTGTAGCTTGGAAACCTCTACTTTTCTATGCAAATATATATTTTTAGCAATGATGCATCAAATAATGTGATACTAAAAATAGACTACAAAAATTATTATACATTTTTTCCTAGAAACTACTCATAAACTAGTATAAAATAAACCAAAATTAGTATACATTTTGATTTTTTCCCTAAAAATAAGTAAACTAGTATACAATAAACTATTTTTTAAAATTTGATTTTAAAAAACAGAGAGCTGAAGATCTCTTTGAGGCATCATGTCAAACAGATCACATGCCTTGTCTATGCTTCCACATTTTGTGTACATGTCTACCAGGGCAGTTGCAACTATAACCTCTAACAAATATCCCCCTTCCTTTATCTTTGATAGATCCCTGCTCCAAAGACCCCACTTTGACACGGTCAAGTAGGATGCTGGCAAAAGTTGTGCAGTTTGGCTTGACACCTGCCAATTGCATTTGCTTGAAAGTTTGTAAAGCCTTTATAAAAAAGCCCATTTTGTTTTCATAGCCTGCAATCATGGCATTCCATAAGACCACATTTCTTTGAGGCATTCTGTCAAACACTTTGTTGCCTTGTCTATGCTTCCACATTTCGCATATTGTCTACCAGAGCACTCCCAACTTTAATCTCTGGAAAAAATCCCCCTTCCATTATGCTTTGATGGATGTCCATTCCCTGTTCCAAAGCGCCCATTTTAGCACACGTAGGGAGAATACTGGCAAAGGTTATGGAATTTGGCTTCACACCTGACAATTGCTATGCTTTGCTCGTGAGTGAAAGAAAATAAAAATTCCTTCATCTATTCGAGATTTGATCATTCTTGAGCATTTTAGCAATAATTTCCATTTTCTGTAATAATTTGCTGCAGCTCTTTGGCAGGAGATTCAGAGGCTTTAAGGAATGTTTTACTCACATCTTGTTGTCTTGTCTAGTATTATTATTGAAAAGTTATTACTGGGAATAATTTGGAAGCTCTTAATGAAATATATGCACTGGGAACATCTAAAGTCTATTCACTCCATTGTTTTGTTTGGCTTGTGCAGTGAACAAATTCTCGATCCAGTAATGGCCCTGGCACTAAGGCTTTTTGGAATACTCTTGGGTAGACACAAGCCAGAAACCATATACACACCTTTATTTGAAATAGTTCATGTGTTGTACATTTACAGAAGGTCTTGTACGCTTAATCATAATTAGTTATTAAAAAATTGAGAGAATTTTTATTAACTCTTTACCTATTCGTTTTTAATTTTCTTTTAATAATATTATTACCAATGTAGAAGCTTGATAAGAAGAGAAAACAAAAGTACTATATCTGTTCCAGATGATTCAAGGGATTCCAAAGATATGGATTCAGAGGTTGTCCTTCTCTGTTAAAAATAAATCAATTACAATTCTTTAATAGGTACGATTTTGTGTGCATGCAAGAGCAAATTGACCCTGCTTTAAGAATCAGATAGGAATGCCAGAGTACTGGTAAAATTATGAATGGTTCCTAGGCTACATAACTAAGAGAAGCCACAACATTTTAGTGAACCTAATATCATGATGGTTAATATTAAGTGTATGTGCTGCTGCCTGCTGCCAAAATCTGCGTAATACATCTAAAACAAAAGGTTGGCTATGGCAGGAGAATATGCTGGGGGGTGTAGATACACTCCAAGCTATCTAGAATGGATCTGCACCTTGCACGTCTGGTAATTTAAGCTCCACATAATTGATAGAACATGCACTTCTGTTCCTAATTTTATGTATGGTGATAGCCTTCAACTTCAATTTGAGTTTGATGTGTTTAAGTTTGATTGTCATATCAGAAATCATCATGGCTAGATTTGCAACCTTCATTTCTTTGAATAGACAAATGCAGCTGCTATAGTCATATGCCAAACAATTTTTATAGCTGCAATAGTTTGAACACTTACAAAGTTTTTGAAAGGTTCTGATAATTAATTAATTAATTAATTAATTAAAGTGGCATCTCCTTTACATTCACTATCTATGTTATTTTTTAGGTTGGTTGTTCTTTGGAGAGCCCATCTCAATTCATGGTTTCAATATGCAACTATTTATGCCCCTAAAAGGTTTTAGTCTTTCCCTTTTAGGAAGTCCTTTTAAATGTTTAGATCTACTTATTTGCACTCCATATGTTATTCTTTTGATGGATTCCTATCCTGGTATAAAGGGCATGGCTACATATGATGGCTTCATTTGGATGGTATATTTTCTAGATCTATTTGTTGTTACCAGATTTTATCAAAAGGTTCAAGAATTATATATTTTCCAAATAGCTTGTTGACATTAAATTAACGTGTGTTCTAGCCTTGTGCGTAAGTCAGTCAATGTATATGTAAGGACGGTGTACATGCACTCCAAGCTATCTAGAATGGATCTACAACTTACACATCTGGCAATTTAAGATAGGCATCGTTGATAGAACAGGCACTTTTGTAATGCTACTTTTATGTATGGGATAACCTTCAACTCTAGTTTGTATATGATCCCTGATTAGGTTAGATTGTCATTTTAGGAAACCATCATTGCTAGTTAAAACATGCAGCTCTGAGATCATAAGCAAAACCAATGCTAGGTTGTTCTCAGATCATAAGCAAAACCAATGCTAGGTTGTTCTGCAGATATATTTTCACCTCTTGAAATCTTAAGCAAGACCATGGCCAGGTTATTAAGTATTGCATCCCTGTTTGTGGTCACTGTAAACAGTTTATTCCTTTATTCCCCTGTTTTTAATTTAAGTTTACTTAAAATTTCAGACATCTCTACTAAACACAAACAATTCTGCTAAATGACTGATACCATATCAGGCATCAACCATCTTGTCACTGCAAGTTGACCTGGTAGCATTTTACAACTGTCCTGGCAGCCTTTGGCAGGGACTGCAGCTGCACCTGCACCGCAGCCCTTGTTAATTTTTATCTTTCTTTTTTGTTAAGTTGTCTTTGTTGTATGTTTTAATGTTTTATATACTATTTAAAAATTGAATATTATCTATTATTAAGAAAAATTAAAAAATTATATACTTTCCTTGCTATTAGAAAATGAAGTTACATAGTGTAGATAAGTGTTATGTAGTGGTTAGTATCTGTTATTAAAATGTTATACAATGTTATTAAAATGTTATACAAAGAGTATTAAAAGGTTTGGAAAAGTAAAAAGTAAAAATATGATTCGGCTTTGTAAATTTGCATTTAATAGGATTGTATGCTGCAACTCTACACTTGCAAACTTTAATTTTTCCAAGATAATAACTGCATTGTATATTTTTTATTCATTGAATTTACAAATTAATCCATTACCACAATACATGCTCTCACAAATTTCAACAAACCTATTGACAACAGGATTCAAGAAATTATTTTCAAGACTCTTTATATTGTTGTTTTTCCCTTTATTTTTATAATTGATATGAGAAATGTGACTTAGGGCTTTGTGTTGTGCTTAAAATTTCATATTTTGTAAATTTTGCCCTTAAGTCTTGTGCTCTCATACTACATAGCTCTTTCTATTGCCACATTAGTTTTCCCTTATTCTACAATATTGGTTCCTTGTCTTATCTACTTATTAATGTCTTCCATACGACCTTAATGACATGGACAATACTAGAACATATGTACAACACCACATATGCATTTTCATTGTTTGTCAATACTTCATCATACTCTTGGTTCATTTTCATGGCAAGTTGGTGCAAAATACTAAAGTCCTTGTCTTTTACCCACTGCATATTATTCAATTTGAATATTGATGTGCTATAAGAAGTTACCACTCACTTAAGTGGGTACTTCATATCAATGTGATGAGTGGTTATTGAGATGTTTATTCTTGTGCACTAACTATATGTGGTTGTTGATGAAGGAATATAACATAATTGATGTATTTCTCTAACATAGAAATGTTATTAAATTAAATGAAGTCTGCATTTCTCCACAAAGAAGAATCTTCAATTTATGTTGGAAAGTCTTGCCTTCTGGGATACGAATTAAATGAAATCAACATCTCTTAGAATATACTCGAGAAAGGGATTAAATGAGAGTAGACTTTCAAAACATA
The DNA here is from genome assembly GCA_027924645.1 of Cunninghamia lanceolata. NCBI lineage: Eukaryota > Viridiplantae > Streptophyta > Pinopsida > Cupressales > Cupressaceae > Cunninghamia > Cunninghamia lanceolata. Next base: position 3,557,036 of record BSBN01000913.1, read on the forward strand.
GAAACATGTGATGAGTGTTATGTAGGGGAGAGGACCCAGTAGTGGTGCATCCTAACTTCACGCCTCTCAAAATCATATGTGGCAATTTCAAATCACTCCAAAATTTTTACAGCAGCTTACTTGGCAATGCCCCTGCTTATAACCAAGGTTTTAGGGCCACATCATCAAATATGATGCCACATCAGCATGCTTTTTTTTGAGGTGTCAAATAGTTCCCCACAAAAAAAGGTGGACCAACAAGTGTGCATTAAGTCATGTTTTGTTGGTGGGCTGATGTGGCATCACATGATTGGTTGCTTTTTAAATTTAAAGGGCACATTTCATTCAATTATTAGTACTTATAGTAACACTAACAACCTTAAAGTCACAACTATTAGTACTAAACTTTAAAAATATTGGGTCTCAAATGCACATACACTAGTACTAAACTCAAAAAATATTGGGCCTTAAATGCTCATATACTTTCTCAGCCATTGGAACTATCTCACCTATTGGGTCTTTTCCCCTAAGTTAAATGGACTTTGCACTTCTACCCTCTACAAAGAAGAATCTTCAATCTATGTTGAAAAGTCTTGTCTCTTGGAATACCAATTAAATGAAGTCCACATCTCATAACAAACAAGGCAATAAAGTGTTGGTCTCTCACATAAAGATTAAATGAGAGTAGACTTTCAAAACACAAAAACATGTGATGAGTGTGATGTAAGTCAAATGAACTTGCACTCCTCCACTCCACAAAAAAGAATCTTCAATCTATGTTGGAAAAGTCTTGCCTTTTGGAATACCAATTAAATGAAGTCCACATTTCATAACAAACAAGGCAATAAAATCTTGGTCTCTCACATAAAGATTAAATGAAAATAAACTTTCAAAACACAAAAACATATGATGAGTGTGATGTAAGTTAAATGAACTTGCACTCCTCTACTCCACAAAAAATAATCTTCAATCTATGTTGGAAAGTCTTGCTTTTTGGAATACCAATTAAATGAAGTCCACATCTCATAACAAACAAGGCAATACAGTTTTGGTCTCTCACATAAAGATTAAATGAGAGTAGACTCTCAAAACACAAAAACCATATGATGAGTGATGTAAGTTAAATGAACTCTGCACTCCTCCACTCAACAAAGAAGAATCTTCAACCTATGTTGGAAAGTCTTGCCTTTAGAATACCAATTAAATGAAGTCCACAACTCATAGAAAATAAGGAAATAAAGTCTTGGTCCTTATACAAGGATTAAATGAAGGTAAATTTTCAAAACAGAAACTTGTGACGAGCATTATGTAATTTAAATAAACTTTGCCCTCCTCTGAAATACAAATTAAATGAAGTCTACATCTCATAACAAAAAAAAAGAAAGCTATAAAATCTTGGTCTTTGACACAAGAATTAAATGAGAGCACCCTACACCATAATCTTTACCTTTAAATAAACAATCACGGAATGGACTGTCATCTGTGTTCCTGCCTACACGGATGGCAATAATTCTGATATTGTTGCGACCGATTCCATTAATACTACAGTCATGTGGCGGGCTATCCTTTTGCAATCCTTGCCGAATTTCACATACATTTGAGACATTCCAATCAAAACTTTGAATTAGGGTTTTTAAGCTATTCGTTTGTAATTCTTGCTGAATCACATACATTTGAAACATTCCAAATCAGAACATTGAATTAGGATTTTTATATCGTCCAGTTGGGTTTTTATTTTCAATTGTAAAAACAAGCAAAGGGTTGAGATTTGCAAGCACGGAAAATTTAATGGCAACAACGATGTCAGCCCCTTAATATGCACCACACGATCTGAAGCTTCCAGAGCCATGGCAAGCCCTAGTGGACACCAACATAGGATACATTTACTATTGGAACCCTCTCACGAATATTATGCAGTAATTTCGAAGTTTCTGCGAATGGGTGAGCACGTTACACAGGTATAGGTATACATCAATTGCTAAAATGGTTGCCGTTAAGAAGATGAAATAAACTAGTAAAAGCATCAAAAGTGCTATCAAATGGTTTATGGGCGCAAATATTTATAGGCCTATCACCAAATAGTATATATTTATATTTTAATATGTACACTTAACTATTCTTTGTATGTGTTTTGGCTATTTTGATATGCAGTGTAACTATTCTTTGTAACGTATCATCATGATATGATTAATTGATCATTTTAATTCTAAAGCATAACTTTAAAAGGATGGAAGAAAATACTTGCAATTCAACTGTCTTATTAAAATAATACCTTTTGAAAGATGCCCTAGAAACATGTATTTGATTAATGTTGTAGATTTTTTAACATGAACTCTACAATGTAGATTTATGATACCATTCTTGCATCCTACAAAATTTTAGATATCCTAATTATAACCCTATCCATAATTATAAGCTTAATTCTTACCCTAATCCTAACCCTAACCCTAACTTTAAGCCTAAGCCTAATGCTAACCCAAACCCTAATCCTCATTGTTTTAACCATAGCATAATTCTAATCTTAATCTAACCCTAACCCTATTTCTAATTTTAATCCTAAACCTAACCCTAACCTTGATTCTAAGCCTAACAATTATCTTAATAAATGTGAATGAATGTTGGCATTCAGTCTATGTACATGCATGTCTGTGTGTGTGTGTGTGAAGTTAATTTTGGCACACTTTGTCTAAATGTGTGTGTGTGTGAATTTAATTTTGGCATTCACTTTGTTTGAAGTGCATGTGTGTGTTTGAACTAACTTTGACATTCATTGTGTGTGCATGGATTTGAAAGTTAACTGTGTGTATGAATGAATGTTGGCATTCGCTCTATGTGCATGTACGCGGGCACGCGCGCGCGCGCGCGTGTGTGTGTGAAAAGTTAATTTTGACACACTTTATCTAAAGTGGATCTGTGTGTGTGAAAAGGTAAATTTGGCATTCACTTTTTTTGAAACTGCATGTGTGTGTGTGTATGTTTGAACCCTAACCCTAATAAAAATTTCACTTTGTGTGTGTTGAACTAACTTTGGCTTTCATTGTGTTCGCATGCATGCATGCATGTGTGTGTGTGTGTGAAAAGTTAATTTTGTGTATTCACAAAGGAGACTAGTAATTGAATAGGTTGAAGAAATAGTTGCAACTCTCATGGGAGAAAGGGGTGAAAGATTAGGTGGAGATCATTTTGATACGAGAGAAAGAAGGATAGAGGTACCTAGTGTGGACGAAATGCTAAATGATATTGCTAGAGGATAGCAATATTTACATAAGAATATAGCTCAAATGTGTGCTCTTTTGAATTGACATGTTATGGGCAATAATCATATTAATAACAATAATAAAGGGGGAAACAATGGTAATGGAAGAAATAATGGAAAACATAGTGGAATTGGGGATGGATCAGTCAATAATAGGGATGTACCTGAACGTACTATGGCTGAAACAACCAACTCTAGGCCTCTTATTTCTAATTTTTTTCCAAGGATTAATCCTTCAGTTGAAAATGGACCAACACAACATGAGTTACATGATCAAATAATGAGGGATTGGAGGGATTCGGGTGAGGAATTTCAAGCCAAGATGTCTTTTCATGATTACATGGATCTTAGACTGAAGCATAGACCCCATAGAGGTGGGAGACTTTAGAATCAGGAGTTGCAGAGGAAGGTTAGTAAATTGTCTATTCCCTATTTTGATGGATATGGGAAAACTACAACTAGAGATTGGGTGCATATATTAGATACTTATTTTTATCTCAATCCCATGCCTAAGGATGAAGCCATTAAGTATGCAACCCTTCATTTGGATGGTAGTGCCCATGAATGGTGGCACCATGAAATGATCACACTAGGCCATGATCAGATTGACTCTTATGTAGAGTTTATAGAAAGGTTGACTGATAGATTCGATAAAAAGGATCCTGAATTACACTTCGAAGAGTTGGCAGAGCTTAAGCAATGGGGTTCTGTTGATTCATATATCTCTGATTTTTAGATTTTATTGGTTATGGTGACTGATTTTTCAAAGAGGAGATGGATTGTATTATTTATTGATGGGTTGTCTGAATCATTAAGAGGTTAGATTAAGGCACTTAATCCACCTACATTACACTAGGCAATCAAGAAAGCTAAGGACATGGAGTCCTCTTCTTATAAAAACAAATTTCAATCCAAGGGGTTCCTACATAAGAAAGACAAGCACAAAAAAAAATAGTTTCAAAAGGATTCCAATCAACCCCAAAAGATGCCAACTAGGCTGGATAATGACCAATTTAACGAACTCCATAGGAAAAAAATTATGTTGTCAATGCAGAACCATGAGATCCATCTCATAAGTGCGCGATCAAGGCAAGGGCTAAATAGATTGAGTACTTTTCAGGTGATAAATCAGCTACAGAAAAATAGATCAACAATCTGATTTAGAGGATAGTGAAGAAGGAAGTTCATCTGAAGAGTTAGAGAAAGACCCTGGATGTGAGGGTACACTCACTCAACTTTCTAGCTTTCAAAAAGTTAGATCTTTCAAAGTTCGGGGAGTATTACGTGGACATTGGATTATCACTCTTATTGATACATGTACCACACATAATTTTATAGATGAGAGAGTTGTAGCCAGGAGAGGGATCAAAACAGAGGAATTTTATGGTTTCAAGGTAATGGTAGCAGATGGATTTACTCTTACATGCACATGGAATATTTCTAACCTGAGTATACAGCTAGGAGATTATGAGGTGAGAGACAACTTCTATGTGGTGTATTGCAAGTATGTGTTAATCAGTGTTATTGATGTCAACATGTTTGTGTTGTCATTGGTGTCAATTGTATCTTTTGATGTTGCGGTTGATTGATTGATTGAATTGTTGTGTTAATGTGATTTGAATGGCTTGTAGTAGTGCTGATGATGTTAGTATATTGTTCTTGTTGTTGAGTTTCCAAGTGCTTTTGAGAAAATTTGATAAATACTGAAGACAGTGTTGTGAAAAAATATTTTGGCCTAGAGGATACTATATGATCTTTTGCTCCACATTTATCCTGTGTTGAAGGCCAGAGTGTCATGTTTGGATATGCTTTAGAGAAGTGGCTGAAGATGTTAAATATGGAATTTGGTGCTCTGGAACACTGTGGTTTGAGAGTTATGTTCACCAGTTTGAAGACTGTGTCTGGCAGTGTTAGCAGTGTGGCTCAGAGAAAGTATTTTGCTCTGCATCTCTCCACAATTTAGTTTTTGGTCTTTTGGTTATGGATGAGTGTTCATAAGGGTGTGTGCAAGAAGTTGAGTCCACTTTTTGGCTAAAAACTGGAAGTGTTTTCCCTGATTTTCAGAATTTGTCACATTTGACCTAAAAATTTGAAGCACTTAAATGTGGAATCTTGAAAAAAGTCACTAAATATGAAATGTAGTACTCGGAGTCTAGTTTCCCAATATGTAATTTTTTTAATACCCAGATGATAGAAATTGATTTTTAATAGGCGTTTCTAAAAACCACTATTTAAAAGTCACTTTTTTTTACTATACCATGCACGTGTACGTCATCCATATTTTGACCTAAATAATCATATTTTTCTAAATCCTTTTGGAAAAAGATTTGTAACTCACTGAACCACGTTTTCCATATTTTTTTGTAATTTTTTATTGAATATTTTTTTTTGTTAATTTTTTATTGGCCATTTTTGGTGTTTTGAAAAATCCTCTTGTACGTCACGCATAAGATGACCTAAACTTATCAGTTTTTGAAAAAAAAAATTCAAATTGAAAAGAATTGTCTGAAGTATGTTTTTCATATAATTCTTTTTACAAATTTTTTTTTAATAAAAAGTTATTAAAATACTAAAAAACCCTGATAATTCAAGTTTATGGACCTGTTTCATTAGGAATTAATTGAAAAATAGAAAAAATAATCCAATTGTAAAAAAAATTACATATTTGGAATCTACACTGTCTCATCTATAATGGGTTTTAATTTCGTCAAAAAATTCTACAAAAAAGGCCTTCAGACATATGCCCAAAGTCGCTAGTTTGTTGTGACATTGACATGACCTTCAACTTGCAGGTCAAACCAGGTCCAAAGCCAAGGGTCAGGTTCCCAAGCCTTTTTTCGTACCCAAAACGCATAGCAAAAAGTGGGTCAGAAATTTAAAATTTATAAAACAGGATCCCGTTTCATAAAAGGTTAATATTATTAACCTTTATGAAACTCAAAACGGGATCCCGTTTCTAGAAAATAGGATCCCGTTTTGGTTAGCCTGATTTCAGGTTTTTTCCTAAGTCTGAAACTTCCACCTTAAGTGGACTCATCTTTGTGCATTTACCCATAAGGTTCATATCTATGTTATGTCCAAAGGATTTTAGATTTGGAACTCCAAAAAGCTAGTTGGTGTTTTTGTGCTTTATGTGAAAGTTTTTGTGTTCAAGTGAAAGTTGTTGTATTCAAGTGAGATTTGTTGTAGTTGGATTTGTTGGCTCTTTGGTGATATCATGTTGTTCATGGATGTTTCCAGATCATGTTAAAAGCCTTATTCTTGGTCCGCAAGTTATGGTTGTGATCTTGTTGAAGCGTGCGCCCAAATATCCTAGTGTCAACACCAGTCTTGGCCGACCTAGTTGTTTACACTCATTGTGGATGTGCTTTCTAGATTGTGGAAGTGTGTTGAAGCATGTGAAGATGTATTTAGGTCCGAGTTAAGTTGTGAAGTGTTCTACCTTCATTCCTTTGCTCTGCAGGAATGTTTAGGTCTAGACCTAATTTGAATTCTATGTGTTTGTCGACCTTGAAGATTATTTCAAAGAGTGTAGAGTGTGTTGCCAACCTTGATGAATGTTTCAAGGGTAACATTGATATAAATAAGTGTAATATATTTATATGTAATTGCATATAAGTATGGGCGCTGATGTATGTGTTGCAAATTTGAATTAGAGGAAGCAGGGACTTTCATTTGGGAGAAGACCTAATGCAGTGAGTAGAAGTCATCTAAAATTTTTAGAGAGGTTACCAAGGTGATGTGTTTCTCTTAATAGGAATTGAACTCAGGCATGTGGTATATGCTATTATATCAGTTTATGGAAGTGAGCCTTTTCTTTTCTTTTTTTATTCTTCAGTAAGCAGTGAGTTCACTTGGATAGTGAGTCCATCGGTAGTGAGCATTCGGCAGTGAGCCTCTTTGTAATTCGGTATTAATACTACTTTATATTGTGAGCTAATCCTCACAGTGCTTTTTCTCTTTTAGGGTTTTTCACCTAAAAAAATGGTGTTCTCTTGTGCATGGAGTTGATGTGATTAAGTTTTTGTTATCTATTTTTCATGTTTGAATATTCATAATAGAATTAGGGTTTAAGTGAATTGAAGTGAATGTAATTATGCCTATGAAGGTTTAAAGTTTTTGATGTAATGGATTCACCCCCCCCTCTCAGTTGTCTTGTGCCTTCAACAATTGGTATCAGAGTCAGATTCCTTAGAAGAAAGCTTAACATCTTGAGGTAGATCTAGGATGGCGCACAAGAAGGTTGTTCCCCTATTTCATAGATCTTCAGAAGATGAATTCACTTTTGTCATAGTGTACAACTAAAGGTTGCCCTTGAAGACCTAGAGAGGACTGAACAAGAAATCATAGATCTGAAGGAAAATGTTAAAGAAGAAGATGAGTGTATCAAAAAATTAAGAGAACAAGTCAAGAAGTTCAAAGAAAGAAACAAGGAGGTCAGTGAACAATTGAGGCTAGTAACTAAATCTATGAACGTTCTGAAAATGCAAGCTGAAGAAAAGGAAAGGATTGAGGAATATCTGAACCTAATGGTGAAAGACAAATTTGAAGAATGTACAAGGTTTAAACAAGAAGTTGTGAATTTGAAATCAGATTTGGAGAAGGCAAGGAACTATGAAGAAAAATTCAAGACAAGTTCTGTAAGGCTTGATGAAATGATTGCAAGTTAGAAAAGCTCCAATGATAAAGAGGGCTTAGGTTATGAAAAAGGTGAAAGTTCAAAATCAAATTACACTTCAAATCAGAGGAACAATGGTAAGCAGATCCAGAATCAAAAGAATAAAACTAGAAGACTTCCAATCAGACAACTAAATGCTCAAAGGTATCCATCTTTCAATGGTCTTTGTCATTTGTGCAATAAGTATGGACACACATAAATAGAATGTAGAAGTAGAAAGAATCAAATGTTCCATCCTTCTCTGGTCAATGCATCACATGCAATAAAATGGGTCATCGAGTTGATGTATGCAGAAGTAAGGTGAGTCAGAACTCTATTAGGTGTTTTGCATGCAATAAGATGGGACATAGAGCTAGTGAATCCAGAAGTCAAATGAGGAATATCTATAACAATGATAGAATGATTCAATCTTTCAATGGCTGCTGTTATATATGCAATAGATTTGGGCACAAAGCTAACCAATGCAGATCTAGAGTGAATGGAAAGAATATTGGTCAGAGAAATGTTGTATGCTATAATTTCAATAGATCTAGACATACCTCCAAGTTCTGCAGAAGCAAAAGCATGAAGAAGAAGAATTCAGTAGAGAAGAATGAACCAATACAAAATGTTGATCCGACAGAGACTAAGAAGGAGATGAATAAGATTTGGATAAAGAAGGAAGTAACAGAGGTTAATTATGAACCTATACTGGCATTTGGTGCATATGCTTCCTTCAGGAACTAAGATGAGAGCTTTGGCTCGGGGGGAGCTTTAATGGAAATATTTTCTCCCCTACCAAAGAAATGGTGTTGATGCCTCAACACAAAGAGATAAGGTTAAGGATTAGCAACAAAGGCTTAAGACATATCAAAGATTGTGACTACAAAGGACAAAGGTAGAGTTGTGTAGATTAGCTTGGTTATACAAGAAAACTTGATTAGTAAAGAAGACATGTTATGAATTCTCGATAAGAATCTATCTGGTGAAATCAAGCTACAGTGTTTCGGTAATTTGGTTCACATTGATTCGCTATTGAAAATATTACTCTATGTTTCTGACATATGATTGTTGATCATTGGATACATCTACATCCAGAACTTTGTCTATTTTTTATGAATTGCTTGAAAGTTATGTGTAACATAAGTCCGGCTTGATAGAACACAGTAGTTTCTAGTATAAAGTAGTCTTCATGTTGTTTGGAAGTGTTTGGGATCAACATATGGACTCAAAGATGAATAAATATGTATCAGATGAGTCTTCAAGTACTGAAGAAGAAGAAACTAAAGAAAAATAAGTACAAGCTCTAGAAAGAATCACTAAAACTCCAAAGTATGTCCAAAAGCATCACTTTGAAGACCAGATCATTGGTGGGAAGAGCAAAGGTGTATTGACAAGAAGGAAAGCTATAGAAGAATAGGTGAATCTCTATTTACTTTCAAAGGTTGAACCTAAGATAGTTTTGAAACATGTAAAGATGAACATTGGATCAAGGCAATGGAAGAAGAACTAATGCAGATTGAGAAGAATCAAACTTGGGAACTTGTCTCAAGAACAAAGAGAAAAAATGTAATTGGAACTAAGTGGGTATTTGTACAAGCACAAAAATCATGCAGTGCCTCCACGAGGACCCCTATGATGATTCAAATCCTTGTCACATACATGTAAGCATAAAATAATGTATTTTAAGCACCAGGCCTCTTGATGACGTGTCCTCTTTTCTTGTCTTGTGTTGATTCTTCTTTGTTAATTTCTCTCTCTCCACGTTTGTGATGCTTTTCGACACTTGTTGTGACACTTGTCGACTTGCATTTTTTGAACTTTGGACCTTGGTCCTGAGCCTTGTGAGTGTCTTGTAGGTGATTTTTCACCTTTCCCCTTTGTTTTTCGTATAGTGCACCTCCTAGAAGCCTTCTAGAGGTCTCCCGATCCATCTCCCACTATCAGTTTTCAATTCCACCCAACCAATCCAAATCTCCCCCTATTATTTCCAGATCTCCCCTGGGAGATCCTACAGACGCAAGTGGAGATTTTAATTCTTCCACATGACTAACTTGTTTCTTGATGCAGAACCCTTCCTTTTCCTCTCTTCTGCCATCTCCTAGCCTATTTTTCTGCATCTAATCCTTTCCAGCCCGGATCTCCCCCGAGCGACAATACTGGCAAAAGGCGCGACCCTGCTATTTTTGAAGCCGTAGAAAAACTCAAGTTTCTCACTTGTTTTTGCTCCGTTGTGGCCCATTTTTCTTTCTATTTGCATGATTTTTGATCCCTAATATAGAGTGAACTATTTTGTGCATCCACACATGCATAATTAGTTCTATTTGACTCAAATCAACTCTCCAATCAATCTCATGCATTCCCTCACCTCCATTTCCTCTCTAGTGATAAGCTATCATTGCTTCATCACTCTCTAATTAACTAAGTTCACCGGGTAATCAATCTTGCTAACTCCCCAATCAACCTTGTTAACTCATCAATCAAATGAGTTAGCTCTTCAATCAATCCCCTCTTCTAAACCTATAAATACCCCCCTCCCTCAAGAACAAAGAGAGGCAAATTCATTGTGCACACAGCTCTTGCCAATTTTGGCTCTCCAACTTAGCATTCAAATGCTCTCACAGGATGAAGGTACCTTTTGCTTTATTTGTTCAACCAAGTAACACTACGCTGCTTCATTCTATACCATTGTGCTTAATCCAAGCTCTCATTGAGATCATACAAGCATCATCAAAGCTTCTTTTTGCTTCTTTGTGTCATTTTGTTGTCAAGAGGATCACTTACTGCCACAAAAGGATTCAAGGTTGCCTATTACAAGGATTACTGAGGGTAGTGGGGTCAACAAATCTTCATTTCTTCTAGGTTCCTTCATTGTTTTTGCTTAATTCATAGTAATTAGAGAATCAAATTTGCTCTTGGGAATAGTAAAACATTGCTTTTTCCTTGATAGTTAGATCTTGCATGTTAGATTAATCACTTTCATATTTCTAGATCTAGATTATTAGAAGGACCATTTTCCCTTTTTCTTTAGATTAGATTACATTAAAATCATCGAAAACCCAAAAAACATAGGTTAACATTGCATTAGAAAAGTCATATAGGATTGCATACATATTTCCCTTTTATAGATTAGAAGCACTTTTATTTCCAAAATACTCTAAAAAATACCAAAAAGATGTTTTGCATATCATTTAGCTTACATGCATATAGAAACCCTAGAATAGATGAAACTGCAAACCCTCGATTCCATCACAAGGTAACCATAGTTAAACGATCCAAACAAACCCTTGATTTCATCACAAGGTAGAATACCAAGTCAAACCCTAGGCCACCAAAACCCTAGGTCAAAACCCTAGATCTAGTTAATGTTAGCAATTACACAACTTCCTCTATCCTGATTCATGAATGTGCTTAGGAGTGAGAGGAGAGTGGGTGAGGGATATCCGTGATGAGATCAAGGAGATCCATCCAAGACCACAACAATTACCATTTGTTCTACCACAAGGAGACCCATTTGTCCTCTTGTTGTTAGAAGAAACTAGACAATTACAACTGCAACGAGAACTCCTTCCAGACATTGAAATAACAGAACCCATCAATGAAAATAATCACTTACCCACACAAAGGTGGAATCTAAGGAATCCAAATAGAAGAAGAGAAACTAGTGACCCTTCGGGTCATAGGGTTATCTCAACTACAACAACAATCGAACGAAACATACAACTAAGCACACAACAAAGGCCACAGAACTTGCTGACCCCTCTCCATGAAGTCTAGCTCTCCAACGAGCCAGACCCCCACCGTGTCTCACCTCCTCTTGACTAGCTACTTCCACATGAGCAAGAGTGATGTAGCAGATCGCCTCATGGCAAGGAGGGAAAGGGTCTGTGTGCATGCCAAAATCTGACCCGACAGCCCCAGGCAACCAGATTCATGATTTAGAGCATACATATTTTGGTGAAACTGACGTGAAGAACAAACACTTTTGTTTGTGTTGTTCACGTTCCCATTATTTGGATCTCATTAAAAAAACTTCAAAAACATTCTTTCATTGCTTCTCATAGCCGCTTCAGCTTCCATCATTTACGCCGTCATCCATTCCATTTATTCTGTGGTGTCCATGGCACCCCCAAATATGATGAAACCTAACTTAAACCAAGGGAACATTCCCTCAACTAAACCAGAAACACCTTCCTTTTATAGGTATGTGCCGCCGCATCCTGATGCGCCAATCACCAATTGTTATGACTACAAAGATTCTAACTATGAACAAGATCAAAGAGAATCCAAGCATTCTCTATCTTTTAATAACCCAGCTTAGGAAAACAACCCAACCATACCAAATGCACCACATAAAGCTAGAAGGAGAAGGTTGGAAATACATCGACCCGAACAACCTTCCACAAGAACATCAAATACTCACCTTGATGAAGAGGTTAAAAGGTTGAAAAAACCTCTACAAGAAACCAAATATGCTCAAGAAGCATTGAGAATCGCCTTACAAGAAGAACAAAAAGAAAATGCCACACGTAAGGAAGCACATCATCATGAAAATATTCAAAGAGAACATCCTAGAAATGAGGAAACCCCTAGAGCTGCCACTCCTGTAGATTTAATTGCAACTCTAGTGCAATGAATTAGAACCCTAGAAGTAGAGCAAGCTATTCCAGAAAGAAGATTTAAGTCTTACGAATAGGACCAAGGGGCATCTCAAAATCCCCCTACCTCAATTATTATTTGCGACATGCTAGTAATGACACTTGTCTGAATGAGAATCCTTCTATTCAGATCAATCCAACGAATCCGATAATGGGTTATCAAAACCCACCCACAGGGTTATTACTAACAACCCCACAATCTCAAAGTGCCTTTTTAGGAACGTATCTTGAATATTTGAAAGAACCTTTGGACCAAAACATAAGAAGTGTGCAACTACCTTAACCATTGCCAGATCTCCCGAAGTTCAAAGGAGAAGGAGATCCAAATTCGCACATTAAATCCTACACCACGACCATAAGAGAACTCCTCCCTTGGGATGGGGTTGTCACAAAAATCTTCCCAAAAACTCTTGAAGGCATTGCTTTGGATTGGTATTATCGTCTCCTAGAGGCTTCAATCCATTCATTTAGATAATTAATCGAAGAGTTTGTCATGGCATTCAACATGAACAAACTCGTTAAAGCAAGGATTAGAGAATTCCTTATAATGAAACAAGAACCAAACGAATCTGTAGCACACTTTGTCACCTGATGGAGGCAAGTCCTCTATTCTTCAACTAGTGCTCCGAACATAGATCATCGAGAACTGTGCGATCTCTTCTTGCATGCCTTTAACAAAGACATGAGAGAAAACATTAAGAAATTGCCATACAAATCCTACGAAGAAGCATTAGAAACTACTTTGAGAATTGACCAAGCTACCATCAACAATGGTCGAAAAACTTACGACACTTATGGAAAACTTAGAACATCCAAAGGAGCAAAAAAGACTACAGCTAATGTGTCTCAGGAGAAAGATATCAAGATCATAAAGAATAATCCTAGCAACGATCAATGATGACAAAAAGGAAATCAAGGATCAAACTAACCTCCATATGACACCAATACTTATTGTCTGAACAAAGGGTCATGAAACAAAGACTTGTTATGGATACAATAAAACTATCTCCAAACTCACACCAGATCAACAAAAACACTTCCTTAAACTTCTCCAATCCCAGAGAAAGGAGAGGGAACCTCAAATCAAGAAAGGAAAGGCCAACCAAAACTATACCAATAACATAGAACTAGACCAAGAAGTGTTCATGATCCATGAAGAGGAACAAACAAACCAAATAGAAAATGTCTTCTCACAAGTGATAAACTTATTGAGAGCCTCTCCTTCGCACTGCAAGACATTCCTAGAAGTATTGGAAGTTGGATGTTCCTCATAGGAGGAATCACCTCCTCTTACATTCGATATTGCCAAAATACCCCAATGTGAAGGAAGTAAGAAAAAGGATTCGCCCCTATACATACAAATTCAAGTTGAAGAAGTCACTATAAAAAGAGTGGTGGTGGACGAAGGATCGATAGCCAATCTTTTGCCAATGTCCTTTCTACAAAGAATGGGATACAAAAAATAGGAATCAAGCAACAAATTGCCACATTGAGAATTTAAGATGGTCATGACATCCAAACAGTTGAAAAAATTAGCCTACCACTCAATTTGATGGGCAAAACTATCTCTATAGATTTCTATGCTATTAACTGAGAAATCAACTACAACATGATCCTTGGTAGACCTTGGATTCACGCCATGCAAGCCATTTCCTCCACATTATTCCAAGAAACACATTTCCATCATCTGGGAAAGGTGATCGTAGTCAAAGCAGACCCTGATCCTTTTAGTGTTTATAGAAAGGAACAGGAAGAAAAAGACAAGAAGTTGAAAATGCAAGAGAAACAGAAAGTGGAAACTCGGGATGTTCAAACAAGTGCGAGCGCTCACAACATATCCTACCAAAGAATGGATGATCTTAGGGAATTCCCCTTTGATCCACATACCACTAAATCCCACGCACCATTTAACTTAGCATCCATTCTATGTGTCAATGAATAGGATATCAAGAACCTCTTGGTTGGAACAATCGAGATCATCGAAGAAGGAGACGAAAAAGAAGAAAAATGAACTTTCAATTATGAGTTTGGAGAGGCATCTCACTCACAGAAATGAAAGCTTATGGACCCTACATTTTGATGGAGCTAGTTACAAGATGGGGGTAGGAACAAGGATAATCTTGATGTCTCTCGAAGGAAAAGTCCTCCCCTTTGCCTTCAAACTAGATTTATTTTGCACCAACAACATCGTTGAGTACGAAGCCCTATCCCTAGGAATCATGCTAGCCATGAGAATGGGAGTAAAAAAATCTCCGCCTTCAGAGATTCTCAGTTGATAATCAACCAGGTTGTAGAAAATTATGAAACAAAGTCTGAACAATTGTGATCTTATAAAGAGACCATCAGGTAGTTAGTTCAATTCTTCAATTTCTTCTCCATCAAAGCCATACCCAGAGAAGAAAATCAAGTAGCAAACTCAATGGCCACATCAACCACTTTATTTTCACCACATGCACAATTGTAAAATTTAGAATATATTGTCTCAGTGCGTGGAGAGCCATTATTAGATAGCAAAGAATTACCAGATATTCAAAATTATGCCATGGGTCAAGAAGAATGACCAACTCGAGACTACGCTGAGAATGACAAAGCCATCTTAGAATATCTACATGTGTATGATGTACTTCCAAGAGTTCACCATAAAAATGGATACCTACTCCTACCTCATCCCACAGACTATTTTAGAAATGAGAAAGAAATCCTTCAAATTAAGGCGAACTTAGATTTACCACCTGCCCCTCAGAAGTTTGAAGAAGGACACCCATCCCTAATGGTCTGAGATACAATCGACATCAATGTTGGCACACTCGAAAAACATAGGATGTTAAAACTAGGAGGAGAATTAAATGATGAAGAGTTGGACGAATACACAGAGTTCCTCATTGAATATTCTGATATATTCGCATGGGCATACTTAGACATGCCAGGGTTAGATCCAAATGTTGTAGTGCACAATCTAGTGACGAAACCAGATGTGAAACCTGTAAAACAGAAACCAAGGCCCATAAAACCATAAGGATCTGAAATGGTGAAAGAAGAACTAAAAAATCTATTAAATGTCAATTTCATCAAACCAATTGATTATTCTAATTGGGTGTCAAACATTGTCCTAGTTCTGAAGAAAAATGGAAAAATTCAGATATGTCTCAATTTTAGAGACATCAATCAAGCTTGCCCAAAAGATGACTTCCCTTTACCATCCATTGATCAAATTATCGATTCAACGATAGGTTATGAGGTTCTCTCTCTGATGGATGGATTTTTAGGATATAACCAGATCAAGATTGTAGAAGTTGACCAAAACAAAATACTATTCACTACCCCATGGGGAACTTTCTGTTATATAGTCATGTCCTTCGAGTAGAAGAACACAGGAGCAACCTACCAAAGGGAAATGACACACATCTTTCATGATTATATACACAAGATAGTTGAAACTTATGTTGATGACCTTGTGGCCAAATCAAAGCAAAGGGGGAAACATGTGGAGGATCTTCACAAAATCATCAATAGGCTCCGAGAATATAAAGTAAGCTTGAATCCTGAAAAATGTGTTTTTGGGGTCATGGCAGGAAAGTTGTTGGTATTCATCATCTCATGAAGAGGTATAGATGTCGACCAAGCCAAGGTAAAAGCAGTCTTAAATTCAACTGCACCAACAAGTGAGAGAATAGTAAGAGCCTTCTTAGGACAGTTAGGCACAATCAGACGATTCATACCAGACATGACTTTCAAAATTCATCCAATCAATCAATTATTGAAAAAAAAAGTTAGTATTACCTAGACCGTGGACTGTCAAAATGCATTTGAACAAGTAAAGAAGTTCTTGTTAACCCCACCCACGTTGATGCCACCAAAACATGAGAAACCCTTCATCTTATACTTTAGAGCCAATGATATCTTTGTAGCATGCATGCTAGCTCAAGAGGATGATGGTGGAAGAGAAAGAGCCATCTATTTCAAAAGTTGAACCTTGTTGGAATATGAGAAGAATTACACTCAAGCTGAAAAAGAGTGCCTGACCATAGTCTTCGCAACCCGAAGACATGTTGAATCAAGAAACTAAAGTCATGATATGATCCAAGCAATTAAGAACCTTTTTGAATCAGCCCAACTCTCAAGAAGAGCTGGCCGGTTCATAACCTTGTTGAGCGAATTTGAGCTAACCTATGTCAACCAAAAGGCAGTCAAAGGACAGATAATAGAAGATTGGTTAGCAGATAATCTGGTTCCCCAAGAGGAACCTATGAATGAAGATTTGCCTGATGAGGAGATTTGCATGGTAGATCTTGAGAAATATGCCGCCTCATATTGGTACCAAGACATTGTAAACTATCTCGGAAACAAAGCTTACCCAAAAAACATGACCCCTTTGGGAAAAAGACGATTACGCACCCTCACTGCAAGATATGTTTTAATAGATGATGTGCTCTATCAAAGGGCCCTAGACAGAATGTTGCTTTGATGCGTTGACAAGGAAGAAGCACACATGATATTAGAAGAGCATCATAGTGGAATATGTGGACACTTTGGTGGTCACACCACGGCAAGAAAAATACACAAAATGGGATACTTCTAGCCCTATTTACAAGGGGATGTGATTAAATTTGTAAAGAGGTGTTTGAGATGTCAGGTTTATGCTCATGTTCACCACACACCAACAAGAGATTTGCAACCAATTGTCACTCCTTGGCCCTTTTCCACATGGGGATTAGATCTAGTAGGAAAGATATCTTCCCCATCAATGTATGGACACCTGTTCATCATAACCGCGATAGAATATTTCACAAAATGGGTAGAGGCCATGCCTTTCACAATAGTGTCAAGCGCCATAATCGCTAAATTTATATTGAACCAAATCATTTTCCGGTTCAGAATCCCTCAAGAGATAGTGACAGATAATGCCTCATCCTTCAAAAAACCACAAGTAAGAGAGTTATGTGAGAGATTTCACATCAATCACAACTCCCCTTTGGTCTATTATCCTCAAGGAAACGAACTTGCAGAGGATACCAATAAGACTTCGAAGTCAATATTGGTCAAAATCATAAAAGATTCTAAGAGAGATTGGCATTTACAACTATATCCAACTCTATGGGCTTATAGAACAAGTGTCAGGACTCCAATTGGAACCACCCTCTATGCCCTTACCTTTGGGTCGGAGGTAGTGCTACTATTGGAAGCGGCGTTGCCTAGTCTGAGGGTGTCATTACAAGGATTATTGGACAATGAAGAGTATAGGGCAATCAGGCTGACTAAACTAGAAATGATGGACGAAACATGCCTAAGAGCCATTCAAAGACACGATTCTTATCTAGCAAGAATGAAAAAATAGTACAACAAGAAGGTTGTCCCAAGACCTTTTCAAGTAGGAGACCTAGTGCTCAGGATACACAATCTAATTGATAAAAGAGATGGTGAAGGACAAAAATTCAGACCTAACTGGAAAGGCTCCTACATGGTTACAGAAGACATCAGAAATAGTGCTTATCGCTTGTGCACAATGGAGGGAGAGGAATTTGGTGAAATAGTCAATGCCTTTCACTTCAGGAAATATTATGTCTAAAAAAAAAAACATAAAAACATAAAAAAATTATAAAAAATAAAAAAATGACAAAAATAATTTGTTTCTTGCATTTTTGCATCATTCTGTTGATCTTGCATTATAGTTAGTGACTTGCTCTTGTACTATTTTCCCTTTAGTAAGGAGTCTAATGTTGCCTAGATATATGTCATCCTTTCAGGACCTAGAGATCCCCATTTCTCACAATCACCATTATCCCCCTTCATTTCCAGTGATTCTAATCAAAACCTAGCTCTTAGCTTTACACTAATCCCAGTCTTAATGAGTCAAGATGTTAGGTCTAAACAGAGTCAGTATTCAAACCTACAGTGTTCAAAGGAAGCTTGCAAGTAGACCTTCCCAATTCTTCCCTAGTAGTAGAGAAGTCCAACCAGACTACAAAAACTTTAGGTGGCGCTCAGCCCCTTATCTTTCTTGACTAAAAATGTCAGGAAGATCAAAACTCTTAAGGAAGCAATCTAAAATACGAGTTAATAAAAAAAATGAGTGATCAAAATAAGAGTGTTGAAAAGTGAGAATTGAGAAATCAAAGCATTGTATGTCAAAGTTCCAAAAAGCATTCATTTCTTGAAAAAGTCAAAATCCAAAAAAATGAGAAAATCAAGTGAAGAAAAATACAAAAAAGAAAGTGAAAAAGCAAAAAAAAAAAGAGAGATACAAAAAAGGAGTGAAAGAGAGAAGATTGTTGAATGTTCGTACTCTTGAGTGGAGATCAGTCTAAGTTCAAAGCCTCAAGGACGACATTCTAACATAGAAAGAGAGTTACAAAGCACACACACGCACAAGCTGAGCAAAACCAAAAAGTCTAGTAGCCTCTAGGATCATCTTCTATCTAGGGACCCTTTTTCTTTCTCATTTATCATTTACCCTAGGTCTACTTTGCTTTCCATCTATGATCTAAGTCTAGCAAACACCTATGAAACTTGCTATTTGTCTAAAGTTGAAAACTTATCAATTTGTCTTATCTAGATAAGGATCAGTGTTTAGCCTTTAGCGAAGTCTAGAAATCAGAAGCACTCCATATTCATTTCACTCCCCACTTGAGTTTTTCTAACGAAAATCCCATCTCATAGCCTTGAATGGGTTTCTTATATCAAGACAACTCGCAATCCCCTGAATTTAAAATCGTATTTAAGAGCAGTCACATTTTCTGTTCTACATTGCATTCATGCCAAAAATCAGAAAAAGATTCTCAAAGCAATAAAGTCAAATGTCATATCTCATGACATTTAGTAAGTGTAATAGTTTCATTTACAACATTTCTTATGTTCTTGCATTATCATATTGTAAACTACACATCATATATATGTAATAAAAAACTACAAAAATATGTCATCATTGTCATACTTGCATTTGTTAAAAGAGTTGAAAAGATCAAACATAATCAAAAAGTTCCTAAAAACTTCCAAACGTGCACAAGAGATGAGCACATATTTCGATAGGAGAAAACCATAAAAAGATAAACTTCCATAGATACATCCAAAGTTTACATATACAAGGGTATCAAAGAGCTAAGATAAAATGCTATCGAAAGAAGTAGAGGCCATTCAAGGGGGCACAATTTCAAGAAAAGAAAGTCAAGGGCTGTTCCCTCCAATGGAACCCTTAGGACTTCATCTCCTCTGTCTATGAGTACCACTAGTCACTCCATGGGACCTATGAGAATGAGGTACCCTGCTGTGAGCATGCGACTATGAAGGCCCCGTCATACTAGCATCGCGTCATCCAAAGTTAAGGCGAGCCATCTCTCGAAGTACCTAGTTCTCACCCTTAAGCATATCAACCTGGGTCTTCAACTCTATAGTTATCTAACACCCATGGTAGATAGGAGCAAAAATGTTAGTGTGTCGTCCCATAGTAGGGGCACACCAGGATCATCTAAAAGATGATCATGAGTCATCCTAGTGAAGGGAGAAGCTAATCCAACATTGACCTCACAAACAAAGTCTCTCCATTCTTTCACATTGCCTGAAATAGCAAATCAAAAGAAGACCAAGTCAGTTCCACATGAAAAGAGAAAGGACAAAGATAAACAAAAGAAAATAGATGAAAACTTACGTGGAATGTCAAGCTGCCAATCAGGGTCAAGCTGACGCATCACCTCATCTGAATGAGGAGGTCAAGGAACAGTAGGAGGACCCTCAGGATGTCAGGAGCATCATTTGAATCATCAATGCCATCAAAATCCTCATCCTCAGGAGCGACCTCATCTGATGAATCGTTACTATCTAGAGTATAGTCCTCGTCAATAGACTTTGAGTCAATAGTCACAATTAGAGATCGAGAAGGAGTCCCTCTCCATCCCTTTCATCCTCCTCTAGAGAGCCTAGTAATGAAGATGCCTAGAGTCAAAGGAGTCCAAATGACATTTCTCTATCCAATCTCCCCCATCTCCTAAATGGTCTTGTAACAAGTAGACACTAGGGGCAAGTCCTTAGGGACATCCTCGCCAAACTGTTACAAAACACGATCAACCCGAGAGCCTCAACCAGACCATTACGGTCTATGATCTCTGAGACTTTGCGACAATACTCTCTAATCTCACCATATCGAGCCCAAGCCCCCTCCATGTTGTGATAAGGATCAAAAATCATATCCTCATTAGTAAGAGTAGCAACAGTGGGTAAGTAGCATCAAAGTGACCAACATGCATCCACCTCGCTACTCTCGGTAACTGTCTGTCTGAAAGAGGAATGATCTTCTAGTAAGGTTTCATGTGCTTGAATGTCCAGGTCATGATCAAAGAAGAATGGCTAAAGGCTAGAGCCCCTCACTGTGAAATCTGATAAAAGTCTCTATATACCATAGCCAAAATATCTAGTCCCCAAGCAAAAACTATGCCCTCCTCGATCTCACGAATGATGGGTGCCCAACACCATCTCAGAGGAGCTGAGGCCTTCTCTCCTGACTACCTCAAAGCAATCAAACCAATCAGGAACCTCCTCAAGAGTGGGATACGGAGTCGTGGCACAGAGGTAAGCTGAACTCCTGTTTGGTCCCTAGGGTGATTAACCCCCATGAATGCGGCCCAAGAAGCCTTGTCCTCACAAGACTTGCTAACTGGAAGAGATTAAGAATGTCCCCTCATAGGAACTCCAAGAATGCAATAAACATCATATAGAGTGATAGTCCACTCTCTAGAAACCTGTGGGAACCTGAATGTGTTTCTATCTACATCCCAAAAAGTCAAGATGTCATAGCATATGCAGGATACATAATGAATCACAGGTACATGGCAAACACTAGCAAGATCTATCCTCTTCAGTATAGCACGATCCTCAAGACTCAATGAAGAAAACATCCTTGAGAGCCATCCTTACTCTCAGCAGGCATTCCATCAGATATACATGTCCTACAAAATTAAAAGAGAACTTTAGATTAGATCTTGTAAACTCGTAAAAATCCCTAAAAATTATAAAACTGCAAAAAACCTTACACAAAAAAATCACACAAACCTTCAAAATTGCAATAAATAGGTAAATACAGTGAGCAAATCATGTCAGATCAGAGCGAAATAAGCGTTAAACAACATCAAATACTCTCAAAATTTAGTCCAACAGAGTTGTCCCCAAGTGACCTAGGTGTTTTTCAGGATCTCCCCTAGGTGACCCTGTTGTCAGACAGGATCTCCCCCGAGTGACCCTGCCTGACAAAAGGGGCGACCCTAGGAGTGAGTCCCTCAACCAAAAATCACTCTAAAAACCTCATTTCTCAACCGATTTCAGAAAACAAAAGAGCAATCTTACTCTAAATAGTGAGACAATGTAATGCAACAAGAAAAAATCATCAAAAATAGACAATTTTAAGAGATTTTTCACAAAATTCAAGCTAGGGTTTAGAGAAGAGTTTTTCATTGATTGCATACCCGATTCTCTGTGGCTGAAGAAGAGGCAACCATCTCTACAATCTCCTCGATGATACCTCTCTATCATCTGCTCACACAAATGATTCTATCGCCATTTTGCTCTGATCTCACAATTTGGCTTGCTTTGTTTGCCTTTAGCTTAGTTTCATTTATGCATTTTAGATTAGTTCTTTGCTTTTATGCATTAGTTTTGTGCATTGTTTTGCATGTTCTCATCCCTACAGGTTCAAATTGACAAAAGCAAGCAACTAGTCAAACTCGAATGATCCATGATAAGTTCGTCATTTCAGTTTTCATATTCATTTTGATATATATAAATGTCAGAATAATAGTAGTTATTGTAGGTACAAATTACGAGAAAAACTGACATGTAAGGCCTAGTTCGGGAATGATACCTACCTTTCATGTAGATTACCATCCTTGAGGGGGCAAATATATAAGCACAAAAATCATGCACTGCCTCCACGAGGGCCCCTATGATGATTCAAATCCTTGTCACGTACATGTAAGCGTGAAATAATGTCCTTTAAGTAGTAGACCTCCTAATGACATGTCCCCTTTTCTTGTCTTGTGTTGATTCTTCTTTATCGATTTCTCTCTCTCCCCATTTGTGACACTTGTTGCGACACTTGTCGACTTGCATTTTTTAAACTTTCAACCTTGATCCTAAGCCTTGTGAGTGTCTTATAGGTGAGTTTTCACCTTTCCCCTTTGTTTTTCTATCTAGTGCTCCTCCTAGAAGCCTTCTAGAGGTCTCCTGATCCATCCCCCACTGTTGGTTTTCAGTTCCACCCAACCAATCTAAATCTCCCCCATTATTTTCAAATCTCCCCTGGGAGATCCTGTAGATGCAATTGGAGATTTGGATTCTTCCACATGATTGGCCTATTTCTTGATGTAAAACCCTTCCTTTTCCTCTCTTCTACCATCTCCCAGCCTATTTTTCTGCATTTGACCCTGTCTAGCCTGGATCTCCCCCCGGTGACCCATGGTTGCCTAGGGGTGACCCTACTGGAAAAAGGGGTGACCCTGCCATTTTTGAATCCGTAGAAAAACTCAAGTTTCTCGCGCATTTTTGCTCTGCTTTTTGCCTATTTTTCTTTCTGTTTACATGATTTTTGATCCCTAATAGAGAGTTAACTATTTCATGCACCCACACATGCATAATTAGCTCTATTTGATCTCAAATTAACTCTTCTTCAATCTTATGCATTCCCTCACCTCCATTTCCTCTCTAGTGATAAGTTATCATTGTTTCATCACTCTCTAATTAGCTGAGTTCACTAGGCAATAAACCTTGTTAACTCCCCAATCAACCTTGTTAACTCATCAATCAAATGAGTTAACTCTTCAATTAATCCCCTCTTCTAAACCTATAAATACCCCCCCCCCCCCCCCCCCACCTCAAGCACAAAGAGAGGCAAATTCATTGTGCACAAATCTCTTGCCAGTTTTTGCTCTCCAACTTAGCATTCAAATGCTCTCATAGGATGAAGGTGGCTTTTGCTTTATTTGTTCAACCAAGCAACATTATGCTGCTTCATTTTATGCCATTATGCTCAATCCAATCTCTCATTGAGCTCATACAAGCTTTATCAAAGCTTCTTTTTGCTTTTTTTTGTCATTTTGTTGTCAAGAGGATCACCTGCTGCCACAAAAGGATTCAAGGTTGCCTATTACAAGGATTACTGAGGGTAGTGGAGTCAACAAATCTTTGTTTCTTCCAGGTTCCTTCATTGTTTTTGCTTAATTCATAGTAATTAGAGAATCAAATTTGCTCTTGGGAATAGTAAAACATTGCTTTTTCCTTGATAGTTAGATCTTACATGTTAGATTAATCACTTTCATATTTCTTGATCTAGATTATTAGAAGAAACATTTTCCCTTTTTCTTTAGATTAGATTACATTAAAATAATCGAAAACCCAAAAAACATAGGTTAACTTTGCATTAGAAAAGTCATATAGGATTGCATACATATTTCCCTTTCATAGATTAGAAGAACTTTTATTTCCAAATGTTTAGGGTAAAATTGGATTTTGTTAATCTTTGTTGTTTAGATGTTAAAATCTGCCTCTCCACTAAACATTGAAGGATCTAGGGTCGAGTGGCGAGCACTATCATACCCTAGAGTCACTTTCAGATGTAGGGAAACTTGGATTAGGGAATTTAATTATTAATTTTCTTTCTTTTATGCCCATATAACCATTAAAACCCTAATTATACATATACGACAACAAATTGACAAATTATGAAAAAATATCTTGCAGACGGGAGTAAAATACCAAATTACAGAATACCTGTTTTCGGGGTTCTGAAGCGGAACAGTCAGGGACACTGGAGCAGGCGCCCAATTCCAAGGTACCTACTTTTTCAAGGAATCTGGACATCCTTCAGACATTGATCAGTCCTGTAACTTCTGTTTTCCAGAATCTGTCTGGGAAGGACACTAGAGTGAGCACCCTAGTCTTAGAAGTGCTCCTTTGTTCGTCTTTCCTTCAGATCCTAAATCCTGAGGTCTTCCAAGTCTTCTTGCAACTCCACTTTTCTCAGATGCGACAGCTGTAACCTGCAATCACAAGACTTGATTTGGGGGTTGTGGTGTTTAGAGGCTTACCTCAGTCAAACCCTGGAGAACACTTAAGTCTCCGAACACCGTTTTTAGATAAAGAAGGCGTGCTCTTGTGAGGCAGAGGCCAAAAACCAAAGGAATCAATGATAAAAACACAATGATATGTCACCTTGTAGTGAAGCTCTCATGGAGGAAGATGCTCTTCATGCCATGAGGAGATTGATGCTCAAACCTGCAAATATCAACACACAAAACATACAAGTCTACTCTCGCAACACAATAGAAGCCTTGAATCACCTTGAGAATACTTGAACATCACAATTGCCATCTAGTTTACAAATGAATGCCTACACATGCTTATATGTGCATCTACAAGCACTCCTGCCAAGATATTTGAAATTCAAACTTACCGTGTCGGCAAAGGGACATAATAACGGTCACTAACCAACACCCAGAAATTGGGGCTGCCCCAAAATAGGGTAGGACTAGGGCACAAGCGCCCAAGTCGTCCCCCCTTATTTTGGACAGGGTATAGCTCAAGGGGTCCACCTAGGCCCTATTTGCCTAGGAACCTAGGTCTCATTCCATCGGGATGTCAAAATATGAACTAAAATGTCCTAAATGCATGCTAAGGACTCGGGAGCTAAACCTTATGAGGGAAAATTCCCCAAGGGGACATTTTCTGATGTTACACCAAAATACTCTAAAAAATACCAAAAAGGTGTTTTGCATATCATTTAGCTTGCATGCATATAGAAACTCTAGAATAGATGAAATTGCAAACCCTTGATTCCATCACAAGGTAACCATAGTTAAACGATCCAAACAAACCCTTGATTTCATCACAAGGTAGAACAACAAGTCAAACCCTAGGTCAACAAAGCCCTAGGTCAAAACCCTAGGTCTCGTTAACATTAGCAATTACACAACTTCCTCTATCCTGATTCACGAATGTGCTTAGGAGTGAGAGGAGAGTGGGTGAGGGCTATCCATGACAAGATTGAGGAGATCCATCCACGACCACAACAACAAACATTTGTTCTACCACAAGGAGACCCATTTGTCATCTTGTTGTTAGAGGAAACTAGACAATTACAACTACAACGAGAACTCCTTCAAGACATTGAAATAACAGAAGCCATCAACGAAAACAATCGCTTACCCACATAGAGGTGGAATCTAAGGAATCCAAACAGAAGAAGAGAAACTAGTGACCCTTTGGGTCATAGGGTTATATCAACTACAACAACAACTGAATGAAACATACAACTAAGCACACAACAACAAAGGCCATAGAACTTGTCAACCCCTCTCCGTGAAGTCCATCTCTCCAATGAGCCAAACCCTTGCCGTGTCTCGCCTCCTCTCCACTAGCTACTTCCATGTGAGCGAGAGTGACATGGCAGATCACCTCGTGGCAAGAAGGGAAAGGGTCTGTGTGCGTGCTGAAATCTGACTTGACAGCCCCAGGCACCGGAGTCACAATTTTGAGCGTATAGTATTTAGGAACAGATTAAATGAGAATGAAAGTGATAATGATAGTAGTGTTGTTATATGGAGCCTAATCAGACTCGGAGGTTAAAATTACCCCACTTTTATTGGCACAGTTTCCCCCCAAATTCTTACGAGGTCAAGGGGCAGCGCCCCTTGCGGGGTCCATGGTCAGCGCCCCTGGTGCATTCCCTATTGTGATACAGGGCGGGATCAAGGGGTAGCACCCCCGAAACCTCACACGATTTTTTATTATTTTGTAAAGGCATCAGGAGTTATTTTTTCTATTGGCCGACATTAAAAAAACCCTATTTTTGTAACTGAAGTAAAGCTTGATAAAAGCGGCTAAGGGTTAGGGTTTCCGTTGATGTATTGTAGCATTTGCAATGGTATTGAGTTGCAAGGATTGCTGGTTGTAATCGGTTTTGATTTAATGGATAATAATATTGGACTGTCTGTTGGTGGATGTAGCCCGAGTTTGGGTGAACCACGTTAAAACTTGTCTCTCACTATTATTATTTCTGTGTGTTTTTCATTCCTCTGTATAATCTTTATTTGCATTTAATTGATATCTTCTACCAGCTAACCCTAACAAGTAGCCCTAACAGACATTGTTTTATCTAAACTAATGATGGCTATCTCTTAGGGGGAGTAGGTAGTAGTGACTGATAATAGGGGGAGATTGAAAGAGAAAAGTTGTAGACATATGAGTATTGATCTTAGAAGATTGTTGGCTATATGAGTTATCATTGTTATATTGTCATAATATGCATTGTTGTCATAAGCTGTCATGAAGGTTGATAAAAGATGAAATGTTATGTCCCTAAAGAAGAAGGAAAGGTCATGTCATTAGTGCAGAGTCAAGTCTAAAGTCTTAAGAAGGCAAGATATGTTACTCAGGAAGTGTTAGTTTGTGAAGGTCCTAAGGTCCTCTGAAATGAAAGTAAGAGTTGGTACAATTTGGTATGTTCTTCTAAGGGGAAGCAGGCTTGCAGAGCAATAAAATAAATGATGTTGTAGAATAGTAGTGAGTAGTGGAAGTATGTGTAGTATCATATTTAGGGGAAGAAAGCTCAAGAAAGGTGTATAACCCTTTGCCATTGATGTCAAAGGGGGAGAGAGTCCATGCAAAAAACAAAAGGAGAGAAAGATGTATAAAAGAAAGGGGGAGAATGAGATTAGTGTAGAATTGTGTCATGGTGGTTTTTCACATCATATGTTGCCATCAATGACAAAGGGGGAAATTGTTGCAAGTATGTGCTAATCGAAGTTGTCATTGATGTCAACATGTTTGTGTTGTCATTGGTGTCAATTGTATCTTTTGATGTCGCAGTTGTTGATTGATTGAATAATTGTGTTAATGTGATTTGAATGGCTTGTAGTAGTGTTGATGATGTTAGTATATTGTTCTTGTTGCTGAGTTTCTAAGTGCTTTTGAGAAAATTTGATAAATATTGAAGACAATGTTGTGAATAAGTATTCCAGCCTAGAGGATACTGTCTGATTTTTTGCTCTACATTTCTTCTGTGTTGAAGACCAGAGTGTGAGGTTTGGATATGTTTTAGAGAAGTGGTTCAAGATGTTAAACCTCAAATTTGGTGCTTTGAAACGTTGTGGTTTGAGAGTTATGTTCACCAATTTGAAGACCGTGTCTGGGAGTGTTAGTAGTGTGACTAGGAGAAAGTATTTTGCTCTGCATTTCTCTGCAGTTTAGTTTTTGGTCTTGTGGTTCTAGATGAGTGTTCACAAGGTTCATATCTATATTTTGTCCAAAGGATTTGAGATTTGGGACTCTGGAAAGCTAGTTGGTGTTTTTGTGCTTTAGGTGAAAGTTGTATTCAAGTGAGATTTCTTGTAACTGGATTTGTTGTCTCTCAGGTGATTTCATGTTGTTTGTGGATGTTTCTAGATCATGTTAAAATCCTTGTGCTTGGTCCACAAGTTATGGTTGTGATCTTGTTGAAGTGTGTGCCTAAAGATCCCAGTGTCAACACCAGTCTTGGCCGACCTGGTTATTTACACTCATCGTGGATGTGCTTCATGGATTGTGGAAGCGTGTTGAAGCGTGTGAAAATGTATTTAGGTCTGAGTTAATTTATGAAGAGTTCTTTCTTCATTCCTTTGCTCTGCAGGAATGTTTAGGTCTAGACGTAATTTGAATTATGTATGTTTGTCAACCTTGAAGATTGTTTCAAAGAGTGTAGAGTGTGTTGCCGACCTTGATGAATGTTTCAAGGGTAATGTTGATATAAATAAGTGTAAAGGATTTGTATGTAATTGGATATAAGCACGGGTGCCGATGTATGTGTTGTGAATTTGAATTAGCGGCAGTAGGGACTTTCATTTGGGAGAAGACCTAATGTAGTGGGCAGAAGTCATCTATAATTTTCAGAGAGGCTGTGAAGGTGATTTGTATTGTGCTTCATAGGAACTAAACTCAGGCACGTGGTAGATGCTATTATATCAGTTTATGGTAGTGAGCCTTTTCTTCTCTTCTTTATTCTTTAGTGAGTAGTGAGTTCACTTGGATAGTAAGTCCACCGGCAGTGATCCCTTCTTGAAAGGCAGTGAGCATTCAACAGTGAGCCTCTTTGTAATTCGGTATTGATACTACTTTATATTATGATCTAATCCTCAGCATGGTTTTTCCATTTTAGGGTTTCCCACATAAAAATATGGTGTTCTCTTGTGCATGGAGTTGATGTGATTAAGTTTCTGTTATCTATTTTTCATGTTTGAATCTTCTTAATAGAATTAGGGTTTAAGTGAATTGAAGTGAATGTGATTATACTTGTGAAGGTTTAAAGTTATTGATACAAATGATTCATCCCCCCCTCTCAGTTGTCTTGTGCCTTCAACATGGTTAGCATAGGAAATACATATGAAGTATTGGGTATGTACTGGTTGCATTCCATTGGAGAGTTCTACATGAACCTACATACTATCAAGATGAGGTTTGAGGTGGATGGTAAGAAAATAGTGCTCAGAAGCATGTCAGATGGTGGGCCAAGGGTGGTCTCTTTCAAAAGAATGGAAAGGTTAATTTGACATGATCAGGTGGAATGGGTAGCCAAGTGCATCATAATGCCTACCGTTACTAAGGAGCAAAAGAATAGTTATCATCCCGGTATCCAGGTTTGTTGTCTAAACACAACAAAGTGTTTAGTAGTATACCTCCTAAGAGAGGTATGGAACATGTTATATAGCTAGAGGAGGGTGTCAGACCTATGATTATGACATCATACAGGCATCTGAAGAGACACAAAAATGAAATTGAGAAAGCTATTAAGGAGTTGATTGATATTGGTGGGATACATAAGGCCGAGTAAGAGTCCCTTTGCTTCTATAGTGGTGTTGGTTAAAAAGAAGGATGGGACAATGTGCATGTGCATTGATTACATGGCATTGAACAAGAAAAGAATAAAAAATAGGTATCTCATTCCTCGAATTGATGATCTCATAGATGGGCTACATGGTGCTTGTTACTTCTCCAAAATTGATTTGAGATCAGGCTACCATCAGATTCGGGTCCGAGAAGAGGATGTGGAGAAGATAGCTTTCAGGTGTCACTTTGGACACTTCAAGTTCTTGGTTATGCCTTTTGGTCTAGCCAATGCACCTGCTACTTTCCAATATTTTATGAACAAGGTATTTCATGATCAACTTCAGAAGTTTGTTCTCATTTTCTTTGATGATATCTTTATATTCAGCAAGACATGGGAGAATCACTTGAGGCACCTCGATGAGGTGTTGAGCATCCTAGAGAGAGAGTCATTGTATGCCAAGGAATCTAAGTGTGATTTCAACATGACAAAACTACTTTACCTTGGCCACATTATTAGCTCTAAGAGTGTTAGAGTTGATCCTGATAAGATCAAATTAATTATGGATTGGCCTCCGCTGACTAATCTCTCACAGCTCAAGGGACTCTTTGGCTTCTATGGTTTTTACAAGAGGTTTGTTAAGGGCTTTCATAGGTGGCTGCCCCGTTTACTGATTTGACTAAGAAGGGAGCTTTTGTTTGTTCAAATGCAACATAATGATGCTTTAATCATTTCAAATAGATTATGTGCACCTACCTAGTTTTAGCTATCCCTAATTTTTCCAAACCTTTTGAGTTGGAGTGTGATTCTTCATGAGAGGGAATAGGTGTTGTCTTGATAAAGGACAAACATCCCATTGCATTTGAGAGCAGGAAGTTGAGAGGTACTAAGAGGGGATATTCTATATATGATAAGGAGATATTGGCCATCATGCATGCCTTGGCAAAGTTCAGATCATATCTTGTGGGAGGCAGATTCATTGTCAAGACTGACCACAATAGCCTCAAATACTTTTTGAATCAAAAAGACCTTAATGATTGGTAGCAAAAGTGGGTGAGTAGGTTGCAAGCATATGACTTTGATATTGTGTATGTCAAAGGTTCAAAGAAGAATGTAGTTGCTAATGCATTATCCAGGAGACCTCATTTGTGTTCTTTAGTAGAGATTACAGTTGATTGGAGAGAGATGATTTTTGTTGAGTATGCTAAGGACTCTTGTGCTATAGGCATCATAGAGGGTCATATACATGATGGTAGGTATGTTGTGGTTAATGAGTTGATCATTTATAAGGAAATAATTTATTTAGTATGCAATTCTCAGCTTAAGGTGAAGACTTTAAGAACATTTCATGATGTACCTATGGCTGGACACCCGAGCTTCTTCAAGTCTTATAGGTAGATCTGGGAAAGGTTCACTTGGAAAGGGCTTAAAAATGAAGTCCTTAAATATGTTCATGAGTGTCCCACATGCTAGTAGAACAAAAATGAACATACTTGCCCAACTAGTTTGTTGCAGCCACTGCTTATTCCCAAGAAAAAAATAGGAATGCATCTCTATGGACTTCATCATAGGGATACCAAAGGTGTAGGGTACGGATTATATTTATGTTCTTGTGGATAGATTGACAAAATTTTCTTATTTCTTTACCATTTCAATATCATATACAACAACACAGGTGATTGATCTATTCTTTCGAGAGATATTTAGACTTCATCAGATGCCCAGGAGCATTGTCAATGATAGGGACAACAAGTTCCTAAGTCTTTTTTGGTAGGAACTTTTCAAATTGAGTGGGATTGAGCTCACTCCAAGTACCAGTTGTCACCTACAAACAGATGGGTAGATAGAAATTGTGAACAAGTGGGTTGAAGGGTACCTCCAAAATTACATTTTAGGGTAGTAAAAGGTATGGGTGAGATGGTTGCACCTTGGTGAGTGCTATTATAATTCAACTTACCACATGTCTACTAAGATGTCAACCTTCATGGTGTTGTATGGGTATGAGGCTCCAAGTTTCATTGATTTATTGTTTGGAGATAGTAGAGTGCCTAAGGCTAGAGATCTCCTACCAAAAAGTTGAGATATAATGAAATCTTTGATGGAAAACTTGCAACAGGCATAAAATTAGGAGAAATTATGTGTTGATTAACACCACATAGAGCGCACTTTTGAGGTGGGTGACATGGTTTACTTGTGATTATAGCCCTATAGGTAGTCCACTCTCAAGAAGAGTGGGTCGGAGAAGCTTAAGCCACGGTTCTATGGCCCTTTCAGGATCTCCAAACGGATTGGAGAGGTGGCTTACAAGTTGGAGTTATCGACATATAGTAGAGTGCACAATGTCTTTTGTGTATCTCGCCTTAAAATGTGCTTGGTCACAATGTGGTTCCTTCTACAGACCTACCGCCTTTGGATGAGGAGGGGAAGTTTATACTTATTCCAAAGGCTATCATTGATTCTAGGGAACATACTCTTAGGAGGACTATTAGAGAACTTGGTGAAGTGGAAAAACTTGCCGGTAGAGGATGCTACTTGGGAGAGTGAGTAGATTTTATAGCATCCAGAGTTACAATTGCTTGAGGACAAGCAATTTTGGGAAGGGAGGACTGTAATGTCCCTTTCCTAAGCACTGACAGATTGTTGAGAGTTGGCCTATCACTTGAGTTCCCGTAGGCTAACACTAGATGGTTAGGGAGCTCCATAATTCTTAAAGACGTGTGGGTGATGCTTATGTGGCATTTCTCTTATTGGAATTGAGCCTAGATGGTAGAGAGGTTCGCAATGACACTTTCAGATTCAATTTCAGACACTTGGTTGGTGTTCCACCTTTTTAGGAACCCATGCCTATTTTTAGTAAGTCACTGGCCGTTACCGACTTCATCACGTGGCAATGGTTTCACTCCAACAAGGTTGGCACTTTCATTCGATGATTGTTTGATATTTATCTTGGGGTTATTTAATTAATGCTAATATTAGCATTATTAAATGTTATAAAGTGAATTTAATGTCGGGCACCTATGGGGACATAAGAAATAATAAAGTGAGTTAAAATTCATATTTTAATGAGGGGGTGCTCAACTTGGTAGAAATGAGGGAAATTTTAGTAAAGTAATATTTTATTTTCCCATGTGAGGCATGAGGGTTTGGGAAGAAGAATAAAAGTGATTTTTGGAGATCATTTTGGTATGCGTGAATTTTTGTTAAGGATGCTATTGGTTTGAATCCATAAAACTTCTTGAGGATGAAAACCCTCATGGAGAAATTATCATTCTCGATGGTGAGAGATCTACTCAGAGTTATTGTTGATAGTTTCATTCAGGGACTATGTTGGTTCTTATTGTGGAGTTTGCATGATTGTTGTGGAGGGATTTTCATTGCAAAATATCAGGATTCTTCGAATAATATTTTGAAGGAGAGATTTGAGAGTATTGTGAAGAGATTTGATTGTAGATTTGAAAATAGATTAGGGCATATTTCACTTTCCTTGTTGGCCATACCTCTTCAAGGTTGGTCGTACCATTCTTAGTAGTATGTTGGGAGTTTTAAGAACTTCATCCAAAGTTGCATATTTAATTAGTTTTATTGTTGGGAAGATGACACCTAGGGTTTGAAGATGGATTGCAAGGTTTTTGAGGTTTATTATTATAGTTTGATGCTAGTTTAGAGATTGACCTAGCCATACCATTACAAGATAGGCGCAGGTGTTTGAAGGGCAGATTTCACATGTTTTATTGCTGCTAGACATGGAGTGGCACCTAGGGTTAATAAGCATTGGGTTTTGAGCATATTTTTAATATTGAATATTTAGGGTATTTTCTATGGCTTCCAATAGCTAAATAATTCTTGTATGTAAATTGTTTCAGATCTGCAATATATAATAACAAATGGGTATGTTTGAAAATTGATATTTATGTGTTATTTTCGTAGGGGTATTGTTGGTTAATGCTTTAAATGTTAGTTTTTTGTGATATGATCATTTGGGTGTTGTTAGAAGTGCTTTTATGTTATTGTATTTCATTTCTATGCAATGCAAATGTCATATGCAAAACCTACATGCAATAAACCATAAACATCCAGTGGCAAACAATCATTAAAAACAAAAAAATCAGGGTTGGTTATTATAGTCTCCCTCCATTCCACATGATAACCTTTTGTTGGAAAAAAATTGCTAATTCATTAGTAGACAAGTTGTCATGACACAATATTTTGCACAAATGTAGCCCTCAAAGTAAGATTTTTGAAAAGTATAGGTTTTAAATTATTATATTTATTTTCTATTTTCTAATCAATATAGGTTTTCTACCAAACATAAAGATATTTGTTTGACATACATGAAAAAATAAAAAACAATGGGAAAAGATTAAAAAATATACCCCCACCCTTTGTATTGGTGTTCTTATTTCAACAAAAAAATGGGTATATATAAAAAAAACTTATGCATTGTGCAGAAATATGTGTCTAAATTATAATTGGTCTCAATTAAAAAATTAATAATAATTAAAATATGCAAAAAAAATTACAAGAAATATGTGTGCCCTAGAAATTAGTGTTAATGGTCCATGTTTAAGAAATTATTAAAAAATTGTATTTGTAGCCCAACTTACATGTTACGAGAAAAAATTACTCATTAAAAATATTATACAGGATTAGAAACAATTTGTTAACCTATCTAAAAAATAGATAATTTTTTTAAGAGATTTAGAATCTACATACAAAATTTGATATACCATTAGTTTATATTGTCTTTAATTTCTTAATGGTTTTCTTGCTATAATTAGAAAATAAAAATTTGGCTCAAAATGTTGATTTGAGTGGTTTACTTAAGACAAAATGTGAGACATGCATTTATGCTTCTACCCAAATAAGTATAAAAAGAAACCATTTTAACCAAATTTCCTTTCAAGATGAGACTAGTTGCATACACACTTCTTTCTTAGTTGTGTTGAAAACCATGACCATTTTACTCAAGATCACTTGTAAATCATGAGTATCAAATGAACTCAATTTATCAAAATAGCAGGAGCAATGTACCTTCCACTTATTGCAATTGGCAATTCAATTTAATACCAATAAGATATTATACAGTTTGGAAATCTACCTTCCACAAATAATATTTAACAATCCAATTCAATATTAGCAAGATATTGTATAATGTGAAAAATAAAGAAGACAATCACTATTTCTTTTCTAACGCATGAAAATCTTACCCTTTAAAAGACATTAAATAAAATTTACACCAATCAATAAAATAGAAAATCAACATTTCCTCTCCAACATAAAAGTCTTTCCATTTCCATTGCAAATTTATTCTCCACACACCCAAAAAATATTTCATCTTCAAGTTAGTAAAGTCTTGGTGTTTGGAAGATAAAGTAATTGAACTACATAGTCAACAAAACATTAGAAAAATGTTCATTATTTTGAAGAGAATAAAATGAGAACATCTTTCAACAAATAGAAGTTTCTTGACTACTTTTCTCAAACATGTATATTAGTGTGGACATGGCAGGGACACTTTAATAGAAAATAGTGTAATATTATTGTTGTCACCCCTCTAATGATTAGGATGCTTTTTGTTGATGTAAGTAAAATGTAGATTATTTTTAATGATTAGGATGCTTTTTGTTGATGTAAGTAAAATGTACATTATTTTTAGGTTGATAAATATAGTTAAGATTTACTTTGATCTATATTAAGTTTTAAGATGCAAATTCTCTCTTGTTTAACTAGAGGAAGTAGTAAACATGGATGATAATCTACTATAGGTATGCATCATAAACAAATTTTGGAAAAATACAAATTTTAGAAAATAATTAATAACAAAATGATTTTTTATTATATTTTAATTTTCAATGATAACAAAGTTACTTAATATTACTTTTTCCCAAAATCAAATACTTGGTCAAAAGAAATTTAACACAATGGACTTTCATTTTTCATTAAAGAATCTTCGTGCACCAATACATTTTGTTGCTAATTAATTCATTACATATCAATTACAATCTACATGCTTTGTAAAGTGTCTTTTGTTGATGTAAGTAAAATGTAGATTATTTTAGTTCTTGTTGATCTAAATATAATTAAGATTTACTTTTATCTATATTAAGCTTGAACATGCAAATTTCCTCTAATGATTAGGATGCTTTTTTGTTGATGTAAGTAAAATGTAGATTATTTTAGTTCTTGTTGATAAATATAGTTAAGATTTACTTTGATCTATATTAATCTTTAACATGTAAATTCCCTCTTGTTTAACTAGAGGAAGTAGTGAACATGGATGGCAATCTACTATAGCTATGCATCATAAGCAAATTTTGGAAAAATACAAATTTTAGAAAATAATTAATAAAAAAATGATTTTTTATATTATATTTTAATTTTCAATGATAACAAAGTTACTTAATATTACTCTTTCCCAAAATCAAATACTTGGTCAAAAGAAATTTAACACAAAAGACTTGCATATATTTTCATTGAAGAATATTTGTGCACCAACACATTTTGTTGCTAATTAGTTCATTACATATGTTCTATCAATTACAATCTACATACATTGTAAAGTGCAAACTAAAAAAACATATTTCCACATAGAGATCTTACATTTGCCAAACTATATTGGCCTACCTGATACCTCTTAATCTATCTAAACAAATAATGGCAGCTTCATCTAAGACATGAATATATCTTCTTCTCCAATACCTTTTGACAATCAAGATTCCAAACACTCCCCAAAATCCTACAGCAAAACTTGTCATCCACTCTACATACCAATGCCATGGAATTTTTCCTCCCTCCTCGGTCTTTTCTTTTGGAAGATGAATGATGTTAGAATTTGACTTCTCTCCACATTCACATGTTTTATTATCAAGTGGAAATCCGCAAAGGCTGGGGTTCCCTGAGAAATAGGTAGGGGAGAATGTGGCAAATTGACGCCCTGTTGGGATTCTTCCACAAAACATGTTGTTAGATACAATAAAAGCACTCATAAATGTTAGGTTGAGTAGCTCAACTGGAATCTTTCCATGCAATTTATTGTTTGAAAGATCTAGTGACTCTAATTGCTCCAACATTCCAAAACTAATTGGAATCTCTCCTGTAAGACAATTTCCTGATAGGTTCAATGTGTGGAGACCTCTAAGGTTTCCAATTGTTGATGGAATGTTATTTGATAGTTGATTTCCAGATAGATCAATGCAGGTAATAAGTAATAGAACATAACTGACATACACCTGCTCCAATCCTTTGTTGCTCACTTCGATCTCTACTTTGTAATAATAGCCACCATTACTACTATTTGAGATTTTTACTTGTGCATCCATTATAGCTGTTAAATTTGCCAGTTGTGATGGGATAGGACCAGTCAATTCATTCTGTGAAATATCTAACACATGCAGTCTGGAGAGATTGCTTAATTGATTTGGAATGTGCCCTTGAAGTTTATTTGACCTCAAAACAAGTATCATCAACTCAGAGAAGTGTGATAACCAAATGGGTATATTGCCCACTAATAAATTATCACCCACATCTAAAATCTGCAAGCTGGAGCAATTTTGAAGACTTGGCGGTAAGTTTCCCTTAACCATATTGCCATTGATTTGTAGTGTCATGAGGTAGCTTAGCATTCCTATTTGAGCTGGAATTTCTCCTATCAAATTATTTTTTCCCAACTTCAATCTTGCCAAAGAAGAGCAGTTAGTTATACTAAATGGTATTTTACCAGATAATCTGTTCTTTGAGAGATCTAACACCTTTAGTGTTTGTAGAAGACCAATGGAAGATGGAATGTCGCCACTTAGATCATTTGTTGAAAATAACAAGAATTCAATGCCATGTAGAAGCCTACCAATTTGTATTGGGATAGCACCTGCAAATCCATTTTCTGACAAATCCAATAGTTGCAACTTTGTGGAAGTTGTTGAAGGAACTGGAAGGCAACCATTCAACTGATTCTTATGTAAGTCTAAATTGACAAAGGAACCTATGTCAAAGGTGAAGGGAAGTTGACCTTGCAAGTTATTATATGATAGATTCAAGTCTCGTAGATAGGGTAAATCTCCTAGCCAAGGTGGAATGTTTCCCCATAGATTATTTTGGGAGAGATCTAAATATTCTAATTCATATTGTGTTGAAAGGAATGGAGGGAGGATACCTTCAATGTTACAAGAAGATAAACTCAATCTATATAAGGAAAATGGAGGTATCCATTTTGGGTCAACTTGGACAGTCAATTTATTATAAGAGAGGATGAGCTCATCAAGGTTACTTATACTTTTAAAAGAATCAAGAGCAAAGTGGCCTTGTAGGTTGTTGGAAGAGAGGTCCATATAATACAAATGAGGGAGAAGTGCAATACAAGTGGGAATGGTACCATTTAGTTGATTGTTCGAAAGATGAAGCTCTTCCAAAGACAAAAGTTGGCCAACTGACAAAGGTATACTACCATTGATTTCATTAGAGGAGAGCTCAAGATGAGTCAAAGATGAAAGTTGACCAAGTGAGGGTGGAATCTCTCCACTCAATACATTTCCACTAAGATCTAGCCACTGAAGAGTAGATATGTTGCCAAGGGAAGAAGGAATAATGCCTTCAATCTTTCCCTTAGTTTCTTCCATCCAATTTCTCATATCAAGATGGATGAGGGAGGAAATATTTGCAATACAAGGTGGAATACTCCCTGTTATATTGGTCTTTGACATATCAAACGCGGTCAACTGTGGCCATTCACCACTTAATATATG
Organism: Cunninghamia lanceolata; assembly: GCA_027924645.1. NCBI lineage: Eukaryota > Viridiplantae > Streptophyta > Pinopsida > Cupressales > Cupressaceae > Cunninghamia > Cunninghamia lanceolata. Next base: position 3,595,158 of record BSBN01000913.1, read on the forward strand.
ACCTATATCTCCACTTAACAATGGGTTATCAGACAAACTGAGCTCTTGCAAATGAGGCATATTTCCCAACCATGAAGGAACTATGGAACTAAGGTCGTTCATATCTAAAATAAGATGGAAGAGGGAGGTGAGGTTTTGGATGGCATTGGGGATGTGCCCTGACAGCTGGCAATATAAAAGGTTCAGGTAATGGAGATGATGGAGATGAGAAATGGTTGCTTCCAATTCCTGACTTGTCATATTTAGCACTGCACCTCCAAGAGACAAATATTTTAACTCCTGCAACTTCTCTATCCACCTTAAACTAGAGCTATACAATTCCCCGCTTGACATTCCATACCCTTGGCTATACTTATGGAAATTGGAAACATCTAAAAATTGCAAGCGAGAGAGATTACCAAGTTGACATGGAATTCTACTTTGAAAATTGTTCATGCCCAAGTTGAGGTAAGTCAAGGTGTGCAGAGAGCCAACACCCACAGGAATCTCACCTTCAAAATTGTTCCGACTGAGATCTAGATGTCTCAATTTTTGAAGGCCAAAAAGTTCTGAAAAAATTAAACAACTTAATATTAATAATTAAAAATAAATTGTAACTTAAAAATAAAATAATTATTTGTTAATTTTTAATATAAATAAAATGTAAAATTACTATTATTTATTAGCCAATAAAAAAATGATATTTAAAAAAAATATGAAACACCAAACAATATTATTTATATAACTATAAACTTTAAAATTAAAAACTAAAAAATGGCTGAAATTAAAAATACCTCCAGGTAGAACCCAAGTGAAATAATTCCCGCTTAAGTCCAAATACTCCATATGCTTTAATTGGAACAAAACTGGAACAAGTGTTTTGAAAATATAACTACCATTATTGGAATGGCTATGAATATAATTATTGGAGAAGCGGAGTCGGATGACGTGAGAGGAGAATTGGCTGCATTGAACACCACGCCACTCGCAGCAATTAAACCCCTTCCACGACTCCAATTTCTTCACTGCCTTCATATAATACTCCAACATTTCTGAATCCTCATACTTGGATGCCTCATTCTTGGCTGCAACTATATCCATATAATATTCATTCTTGAAAGCAAGGAGGGCATCTCTCTCATGTGGGAAGCATGAAACATAGCAGCTGCCCGTGACAAAACAGCATGCCATCACAATAAACAAACATAGCATAGAACAAAATCTCTCCATTTTACCAACTGATCGGATCTGCAACAATGTTTGGTTTAAAAATAATGAGAGGCAGCAATTAAATAAGTGCGAACATAATTAATAAAACAGAGAAAAGTAAAACAGAGAAAAAAAGAAATGAAGAAAGAAGGCTACCTAACAAAGAGGAACGGTGCGTCATAAGAAGAGAGCTATGCGAGTATTTATAACCCGTTAGTCAACAAAGATTGGTAAAAAGGGTTTTCAATAATAGGAGACAGCTGGATGGGATGAGGATGAGGTGAGAGAAACAGCTATATCGTATGCAGCAAGAAAGACCATCGATTTCGTCTATTTATTGACTTGACAAGTAGTAAGAAAATCAAAACTAGAAAAAACAAAGATAGTGTTAATCAACGTTCCGTTTTCCACAAGATGAAGATTTTGGTGAGAACGTGAGTTTGAACGAGTCGTTGTTATTTCCTTTCTAAACTTAAAACTAAAAACTCTCTTTCCTCTTTTATACGTAGACCATCGTGGTGCTTATTATTATTATTAATTGTTTTATTAAATTTAGCTTAATCTCTTTGAGAGGAGTATTAATACATTTTCCTGTGCGAGGCGATTGCTTTCTTCTACAGTTAATTTTATGCTTTATGTCAATATCATCCTTTATTATTAATTTTTGCCTTTTCTCATCTTTACTTTTTCACAGTTATTGTATATATATTTTATATCATCATTTATTAATTTTTTATTTTTTTATTTTTCCTTTCTTAAAAGTTATTGTATACATGTTTTATATGGATATCATTATTTATTAATTTTTATCTTTCCTTTTTACTCTTGTTTTATATAAAGTTGTCTTTGTTGTATGTTTTAATGTTTTAGATATTATTTAAAAATTGAATATTATCTATTATTAAGAAAAAAATAAAAAATTATATGCCTTCCTTACTATTAAAAAATGAAGTTACATAGTGTAGATAAGTGTTATGTAGTGGTTAGTATCTATTTTTAAAATGTTATACAAAAAGTTATTAAAAGGTTTGGAAAAGTAAAAAGTAAAAACATGATATCTCTTTGTAAATTTGCATTTAATAGGATTGGGTGGTGCAACTCTACACTTGCAAACTTCAATTTTTCCAAGATAATAATTGCATTGTATTTTTTCATTGATATTCCAAGTTCTTCGATTACCACAATAAATACTCCCTCAAATTCCAACAAACACATTGAGACTTGATCCAAGAAATTATTTTCACGGCTCTCTATGTTGTTTTTTCCTTTATGTTTATAATTGATATGAGAAATGTAACTTAGGGCTTTGTGTTGTGCTTGAAATTTCATATTTTGTCAATTCTACCATTAAGTCTTGTGCTCTCATACTACATAGCTCTTTATTGCCACATTAGTGTTCCCTTATTCTATGATATTGGTTCCTTGCCTTATCTACTTATTAATGTCTTCCATACCGCCTTAATGAAATGGACAATACTAGACAACTTCTTCTAGGTTGTATGTTGCACTCTTGAACATATGTACAATACCACATAGGCCTTTTCAATGTTTGTTAGTACTTTATCATACTCTTGATTTATGTTCATGGCAATTTGGTTCAAAATGCCTTAGACCTTGTCTTTTACCAATGCATGGTATTCAATTTGATTATTGATGTGCTATAAGTAGTTGCCACTCACTTAAGTGGATTCTTCATATCAATGTGATGACTAGCTATTTTTTTTTTTTTATATTGAAAAAATGCGAATTACAATGAAAAAGCAGTCAAAGACTGCAGAGAGGAAACAAAGTACACAGAGCAGCAAAGAAAGAACAAGATACACAACGGGTGAAGGAAACTATCCAACATCCAAAAACAAAGCACTGAATCACTTTGCATAAGAAGCTTATACAGATACACCGCTGCACAGAGACATAGCAACCAATTGGACACCTTGCTCCCAGCCACTTCTTAACAATTTGAGCATAGATAAGAGATAACTGAACACTGTGGAGTGACTGAGCTATTGCAAGGCCACACATTAACAACCACAGAACCCTATAAACATGCTGACCACTCGCTTGGTTGAGTGTAGCAACTCTAATATTATAAACCAAGCTTAAACCCAAAATGTTTAATGCAGCAAAATAGTCTAGAACACCGGCCAGTTACCAATAATTTGATCAGAGCTAAAGCTTGAGATCCCAGTCAACAACCCGTATAAGGCCTGCCAAAGATGAAGTTTGGAAGTAGTAGCTCTTGAAAAAGTGTAGGCCCTACAGAGAAACCTGAGTGCCATAGTATAAGCTGCCTTGTAGCCGGAGAGAAGCCATCAACCTGTGTTGTCTTTTTGAGGTTAGCAAAAAGTAGAAAAATAGCTTCACTGAACCGCTGTTTGCTGCTGACAATAGGCACAATAGTTACAAACAATAATCTCCATTGTACAAACTACAGCAACCAGCCTTCACTTCTTTAGCCAAAAATTACGCCTTGCCTTTTTGAAGATGGGATATTTGAATCTTAATCTGCTGAAGTTGTCGATCAAGAAGCACATCTTTTTTTGCCATCTTTTGAAGCTGCACAGACAAGTAATTTATTCTCAGAAAAACCTCTGAGTAAATCCTTACAGTGCCTCTTTCCAGAGGATATTTAGAGCTAGAAAAAATTGTTGTACCCCTGCTTTTCCAAATGTGCATGAGAATAATTTGTCTAATGGAGTTTGCAATCACATTATGAACACCCAGGCCCAATAGAGCCTCTTTCCAGTTTAAATGATGGTCAAAAATAGCTGGTAAGCCATTGAAAATAGCCTTCCATTGGTTCTGAGCAAAAAGACAATCCCAAAATATATGTTTCATACTTTCCTGAGTCTGACAAAAAGGACATTTAGGCACTGGGATCTTGAAGTAGCTTAGTTTGTTATCAATAGGCAACTTGCAATGTAGAATTTTCCAAGACAAAACCTGTGCATTTGCATCCAACTTAGCTTTCCAAATTTGAGAGCTCAAGATAAACCAAAATTTCTCACGGAATTTACATTTCCATTTAAGATTCAAACAAGGATTAAGAGTCAAACATGGAAGAAGCTGCTTGTAGATCTTCTTCAAAGGAAAAGCAATGAAATGATAAGTAGATAACCACCGCTAGTCTTTAAGAAAATTGCAAACAACAGGAGTACACATTTTCATAGTCAGCTCAGTAGGGACCAGAGATTGGACAAAAATGAGGAACTGTTTATATCTATTAGATAATCCAAAACGAGTTTTAATAACAGACCAAGGTAACCAATCTAGCTCCTTGAAGTTCCAAATATCACAAAATTGACGGATCCCTTTTTTGAACAAAAAAAGAGCATGCTTGGGAAAGCTAACAGCCAAGGGCTGACTATGGTATTGAATAAGTTTATTCCACCATATAGCAGATGTTGCAAAGCTGAATCCATGTTGAAGAGATTCTCCCCTCCACTCAAGCATATGACATACACGTTGCCACGCCTTCCAAACAGTTTGAAAAGGAGACGAGGCTCTAATCTAAAAGAAGGGTGCAAGGAGTATCTTATCTCGCCAACTAGTCTACTACCATTTACCTTTAGCAGTAGCAGAGTTGATTCTATATTGGGCCAGAATTTTCCAAGGTTCATCTCCGTGGAGAGTTCTGATAATCCACTTTGCTGACAAACAAATGCCTTGTGTTTTAGGATTAATGAGACCAATGCCACCTCTATATTTAGGTTGAATACAGTGTAGCCATGATGTGGCTTTAAAACCAACACTGCCATCCCATTTAGACCACAAAAATTGACGGATAATTTTATTCAAATCGTCATAGCCTTTGTTAGAAGGCATCCAACAAGATGAGTAGTAAACATGAGTGGCAATAAAAATTTTGTTGGCAACTTGGATTTTGCCAGCCAATGATAAGAACTTGTTTCCCCAATTGAAAAGTTTGTGCTTGAGTCTATCTAAAAACCACTTCCACATGTCAGATAGGGAAACCCCAATTCCAAAGGGGATTCTGAGGTATCTTGTAATCTCACCATGTTTGATTTGCCGCCACTCCCTTGGAATCCAGTGGGGAATGGGCCCGGACTGAACCATCCAGAACTCAGTTTTGCTAAGAGCAAGTTGAGATCCAGAAACAATACAATACAAATTCAAAATTTCCATGGTGTTATTAATTTCAGCTTCAGTGTTTTGCAGAAATAGTAAACTATCATCAACAAAGTGTGAATTGATAACTCCATCTTGAGGAGTGGAAATGCCCGATATGAGCTTTAATTGGTTAGCTATTGATATGTTTATTCTTGTGTACTAACTATATGTGGTTGCTCATGTTTTATATGCTCTACCTTTGAATTCATATTCATGCAAACCCTGACCATTGATTTGTTCAACATGGAATTAATTTTGTGGCTCACAAGAGTTTTATATGTGTGTGTTAGAGAGAAATGCTAACTCCAAGCCTCATTAGTCATTGGGTTATCTTCGAGAATGAACATGCATTGTAGGAATGAGGCTTGTGTTTGAAAAAACTCATCCACCTTCATTGTTACTAAGAGATCTAATATTTAAATGAAAAAAGAGATAATAAAAGAGGAAGATGAGAATTTTTCTCTCATTGCTTTAACTTTACTTTTCTCGCTTCTCACTTTTAATTTCAAATTTAACTTTCAAGACTCCTACCAACTTTAATATTAAATCCTTATCCTTATTGTGGCCTCCACAACATGCCCTAATTCTCCTAGAATTGGGAGCCCTTATGTTTGATTTGTGTTTTCCATTTCTTCCCATCTTGATCATCTCAAGCCTATATATGCAAGAGCCCCACATGTCTTATATTTTAGGGCTATGGCCCTCATATTTTCACCATTATTGAATTCCATGAGACATTCAACTAGCACATAAGGGTGTGCCAACAATCATGAAATAGGGCATGGTGTGCATATCATGATTTGTGGAGTATAATATTATTCAATATGTAGAGAATTTATTTCATGCATGCATCAATTATGTGAGGATATTAGGTTTTAAGAATGATAGAAAAAGATGTCTATAGGAAAAGAAGCATAGTATAATCTTAGGGATCCTACTTATGTTCACATGAGCATGTTTTTTATATCTTAAGTAACGTGAGGTCAGGGTAGACATATGAACTTATATACATCATCTTCATGAACCGAATTTGTACTAGGGTTTAACATTTACAGAAGAAATTATTTCAAAGTCTATAAGTAATAATCAAGCTCTCACAATTATTATCACTATTTCATACCACTATTTCATGACAAATGGTCTAACTTAGAATTAAAGATTGTCTTCATGAATAGAGGTTCAAGTTTGATTCAAGTAGTCATAGATCTTTCAAAATAACTATGATCGTAAGCATGAGAAGATGATCAACCTAGGTTTGTAAAAAAACTAAAGGCATATGCCATTAGTCTATGAGCATATGCATTTAGTGAGCCTAAGACAAGTCAAAGTAGCACAATTGTTCCGTTTCTTCCAGGCACGTTCGAGGAAAGCCATTGTTTCACATCACTCCTGGCTGTAATCTTTATAAACAATTTGAAAGCACGCTACACTCTAATCTTCTTCCATGCACATGCAAGGAAAGTCATTGCAGTGCTATAAAGACTTTACAGGAAAAATAAGGCTACAGTGAGTTGGAAGGACATTGTGTCGCATCGACCATCAATGGCGTGAAATTCAAGTTAATCATGTCATTGCAATAATTCGAAAGTTTACATCAATCAACGAGAGTATGGAAAAATGGTTGCCGTTCAGAAGACGAAATAAACAGGGGACTGTCCCCTCGTTAATTTTTGAGTCCATATCGTATTGACGGAGGAGGATAATTGAACTGATCTATTTATTGACTTGACTCGATGATTAGCTAGTAAGAAAATAAAATTACAAATAGACTGTTAATGAATTATGGAGAAACTTCGAGATTTGCTCTTTGGGTTTGGATTTGATCGTTATCTTTTGAAGATATTGATTAGATTTTATGAAAAATTATAATATATAATTTTAAAGGAAAATAAAGTTTAAGAGTTATATATTTTTATCGTTTATTGTTTATTGAAAAGAAATGTTATAATGCAATTTAAATAAATCAAATGGTATAATTAAATGTATAATTTTAAATTAATTAAATGTGAAGGTACATGGCTCTTAAATTGACCTAGAAGTCGTTACCCAAATGTTAGGAACCCATTCACCATGATATAATTTTTAACCCATCATTGACCTAGAAATTTGTGTACTTTAATGGTTCATTTATGCGAGTGAAGACTTGAACCGTATGCACATATTTGAATATGAAGCTTGGAAGATTGTTTGCATCTCTATTTGATATCTAAATTTGGCAAGGAATTGGTGGTATTTAGAAATACCATTGGGTAATTTGATAAATTGCAAGGGTCATATTCTCCATAATTAGACCTCTACTTGGACTAATTCAATGATGATGAACCAAGGTTGAGTATAGCAAACAAGCATGTAGTATGCTCCTATGATGATGATGCAATGTTGATGTAAAATCAAATTCATATATTGCTCAATAGATTCCTCTCTCAAACGTAGGTTCTAGATGATTCATTTTCATTAAGGTTAGTTTTTAAATACACCATCTTAGTGTGCAATTTTGAGATCACACTCTAGTAGGCTCATAGCAATCAAGAGGAAAAGCTAGAAAGGATTTGAATTTAAAAGTTTCAAACTTTAGGGTTCATATATTTAGGCATGGAAGTGATCTAGATCAATTCTACACTTGCATACCTAAACCAAGGTGATGAATGAAATATTCAAGAATTTAGTTTTGGGGATGAGTGATGATGGGATTCAGGATTGATAACATTGTTTTCTAACTTCAATGAGAACTAGACCATTTTACATGCTAGTAGATGCATCAAAGAAAACCTAGTTGCTAAGGGCCCAAAACATAAGAGAAAAAAACATGATATGGAATTTTCACCTTTACATTTTTCCTCCAATTTGAATCACATGTAAGATATGATGAGAATGCATGCCCATGTAAAATCAAGCAGCCAACATGAAAATCAAATACCATGGCACTAAGAGTATCATGGTATTATTGGTTTCTTTCCATGATACTCTATTTGCAAATTTGTTTCATTCTAGACCCTACTAGTGCATGAAATCACCATTTTTTGCAACTTTCAATTTAGTTCTAGCATGGGAAAACCATTTTAACATCACCAAATTTGAGATAATATTTTTAGATGATCCCTCCACCCAACTATAAGAACAAAATGGGATGTCTGTATGTGCCACGATTTTCCTACACTGTCCCATCAAATTTTGTCATTTTTATGCTCTTAGGTCTCTTAAGAGTCCTCATCTGACTATTGTAGCTAAGAAGGTTCTAGAGCCCTTAATGTTAGAATGAGACATTCTCTAGCATAAAAACACCTACCTAGATGTGTTGGCACTATTGGTTGCTTGCCATGATGTTCTATTTACAAACTTTCTCATTCTATATCCTAGCACTATATAAAATTGCCTCTTGTACAAACTTTGATTCAACACTATCACAAACGAGCCACTTTGATCTCACTATTATAGAGTAAAATGTGTACACTAGCATTTTACACCTAGTTTAGCACCTAGTTCAACCCAATTTGTTGCCTTTGTTAATTAGGACCTATTTTAACCCTCTTTTTGAGTATAAAAATAATAAAATCTTGATCCCGATGAATGAACCTGATGAAATAAACTTAGAACTAGACTAAGCCCATGACATTTGACACTCCCCAGAGTTTGTGGGGCTAAAGGCCAGGGCGCCCAAGCACCTTGGTCCCAGTTGGGATCTTTAGCCCCTCTTTTGTAGTGTCGGCTTGGGACACTTCCTTAGTTTGCATTTGTTGGCCTAATTGTGTTTTATTTGTCGTACGTGAGCAAGAATGCATATATAAAGGAGTTTTGTATTTCATTTTATGCCTAGATGAATGTGGCTAAGTTGCCTAATGCAAAAGTGGAGTTTTCTCTTAGGTGTTGATCTTCTATGCTTGAAGGTGCTATCTACTTGTGAATGTTATTAAACTTTGTTTATAGGTCTTGAAGGGAGTTTCAAGCCTTTTTCGTCACTCTCCTTTGTTGGTGTAAGATCTTGAGTCATCTTCATCAATTAGGGTTATACCTCTTGTGGTAATCATCATCATTTTCATTCATATTTCTATCATATGTTACAGATCTAGTCTCTACCCTCCTAGGGAATGCACTCTTGGATCTAACCATCGCTGTAGTGGAGGTGGAAACACCAATATAGGGTTTGAATGAGGCAAGCCCTTATACACAACAAAACATTTTCCTCTTTTCTTGTGTGTAGGTTGGAGAAATAGGTTTTTGAAGATAATTTCTGAGGAGATAGAGTAGGTAGGTACATGTCTAGTGAAACTCATAAGTTTTGCATAACCCTAATTTGGGTATAGGGTGCCCAAGCACCCTAGTCTTTGGCATTTCTTCTCTCAGATCTAGGTTCTAAACTATTTTCTAATCTCTGCTACACTTTTGCTTTTCTGAGATTTGCTACCTTTTGTGCCTCGCACACACGCCCCATTCTGAAAATAGGGACCCCTTGTCTTCAAATTTGGTCTAGAATGTCAAGGTGAGTTTCTCCCACTTCCTAAGTAATCAAGTAGTCAGAGCACACTTTTTCCATGTTAGAAGGTTAATGTTGAAAATCATTCCAAAAATTTGTTAAGTCAAGGTCTTTGCATTTCTCCCAGTAGGTCTGATAGTCATTTTGCACTAAATCTGGTCCTAACCGACCTTTGCACTGAATTGCCCTCCAACCAACCTCTACGCTATTTACCTTTGTATCCAACCTTGGCATTATTTTTTCCTCTCGACTGACTTTGCACCACTTTTCTACTCATAAGGATTTCTACGCTGATTTTTAGTGTCTCCAACTTGCACTACATTGATTGTCATCTGATTAAGTTGGAGGGTGTTGAAATCCCTGCCGGTCTGAGGAACTTCAAAACCCTACAAAGGGCACATAACTGAACGTATTGTCGCAACGCTAAAAGCATTGTCTGCCGACCAGGTCTTTCGCACCTGAAATCCCCACTAGGTCGGAGGCGACCGAAAGTCACACAAACCTTAAAAATTTGTTGAACCGCTCGACTAACACTGCGTACGATTGACATTAATGACGATTTAACCAGAAGCAATAAAAGGGTTTTTACAGCATTTAAGCTCATTTCACATTTCAATGAAGTTTTGGAGAGCTCTCTGCAACTTATCAAGCATTTCCGCTACATTGCCCGCGGATTCGATCTAGCAGCCTCTCCCCTGCTTGCGAATATCAACTCGACCCTCCTCAATAAACTAGGTAGGAGCTAAAACCTACATTTAGGGTTTCTTGCACATTTAGGGTTTTGTTTCTTTAAGCACGGTTTCCTTTAAAAAATGCATATAAGTAGAATGGATCTGAATGTAGCTAGGGTTTCTGTAATGAATCATTTTTGCTGCTTATAAACCTAAGGGGAAACGTAGTTTTTTGGGCATCGTAGGCAAAACAAAGAAAAACTTGCCAAATTTAGCAAACTTAAAACCCTTCAAAGTGAACAAACAAGGTGAATTTTAGCGCTAATAGTCCATCCGACTGACCTTCAAAATTCCAAAATATCCAATTGGTTGGTAGACTCGCAAACCCATGCTGAAATATGAGATTCACTTAGCGCCAAAAACTTGACCCTTTGACCTCAACAATATTTCTCACTTTAACTGTCTTAGTCGGTAGGACCCAAAAGCCCCGCAAGGCTCTAAAGATTATTTTGCGCCAAAACTGCCTTGCACTGACTTTGCACTAAAAGACCCCCTCTTTGACTTTGGTCAAATGCCTTAGAAATCCTCGCCGGTCGGCAACAACCCAAACCTCCTCTGGAAACAAAGAAAATGACCTTGCGCTAAAGTAACTTCATCTGACTTTGCGTTGAAACATGCCATTGCTGACTTGGTCGGTTGACTTCAAAACCCACGCAAGGTCCGATAGGGCCCAATCGTATGCACACACAAAAAAAATTGTCACGATTGTCTTGCGCTAAGTTTTCAACCGACAAACTGAATGACTAGCTTAAGTCGGTACCCTCTAAAATCCGCGTAGGTCAGTTGAGCACAAAACTCATGCAAAACTTTGACTACACATAAACAATGAAAAAAAAATTGGCCGGATGAACTTAATTTCCCCACCGAGGTTAGTGGACCTCAAAAGTAGCGCTTTCCTGTCTGTAGGTCGGCTGACCTTGAAATCAGCGCAAATAGGGTAAAATAACTATTTTTGAGGAACTTTCAAAAGGATAAGGGTCTGAAATGATGTAATAATGACTACAAATGGTAAATATTGATGTTTTACATGTTTTTAATAAGATTTTTGTAGTATTGAAATTTTTATTGCATGCATTGGTGTTGAATTGCTTATTGTTGGATTATGAAATGGATGCAATAGTAGTTAATGTCAGATTTATTCTCTTTAAAAGGCATGTTAATAACTTAGTAGATTCATTGTAGATTCATTGATAGAACATGGTTAAGAGTCTAGTAGTCTACTTGGTAATCATAACCTCAAACTTAGGAGTTAATGGAAACTTTTCAAGGTATCAAACTTATAAGGTCTAGCCCTGTAGATTAGATGATTGCATGAGCTCTCACCATGAAGTACGAGTTCAAAGGTATTGCCCTGGAGACGAAGATTGCTACTGGATGGAGAGACATTGGAGATACAGATCTTGGTCATAGAGACCTTCATGACTTCAGACTAAGGGTATTTGGCCCAAACCCAACCCCTAGAGCCAAGAAACTAAAGGACAATGGGATAGCACTATTGATTTAAGGACAGACAACTGAGAGGGGGGGTTAATTAGTTGTCACAAAAATTTTGTTCCTTATTCACTTAAAACCTTCTTGTATTTCAACAACATATCAAAGATTCATTCATGAAAGCATAATGCAATAATTCAAGAGAAGAAACAAACTCAACACAAATAACACCAAAATTTTAATGTGGAAAACCTGGTTAAGGGAAAAACCATGGGGTGACTAACCCAAGATTATATTTTCTATTAAAAGAATATGAAGAATAAAATGGCACCTACTAATTAGGGCTCACTGGCTGAGCACACTGCTCACAAGAGGCTCACTGCCTACAGGAGACACACTATCTAAAGAAGAGAATAAGTATTACAAACTTGAACTGGAAGTTGGCATCTTCACTATGCTTGATTCAGTTCCATTAAAGCTCAACACCTATGCTCTGCTTTTCGCTCCTTTCCCTTACCACCTTCTCATCATGAGCACACAGGATACCTTTTGAAATGACTTCGCAACTCTTATTTATACATGTCATCGACTTTGGAATGATCATCAAAGTCGATACAACACACACTTATTTTATTACAGAGCATTTGCAAAAATATAACTTAACTTGTTACAAAAACTTCTTGCGCATTACTACACTGTCAGCCGTGCACAGAGCTGGAACTTCAATATTCTTCAAGGAACACGTCATGTTTTGCAAAACACCTTCAAGATTATCTACAACATGTGCAAATCATCCAGTCGGCCAAGACTGGGAAGAACATGATTTCCCAAAGGAAAATCTTCAATTACAAGTTCAATCTTCAATGCGGACCAACAACACGAATTAGACACAAACTAGAGACCTCCACAAGCTTGCTTGAATCACCAAGAACATCTGCACCACTTTTGCTTATTGTAATCATTTGCATCTTCATCTGGAGCCTCAAGAACACAACCGGTCATCACTGTCACACTAGAAGGATCACTTGTGGACCTCCAAACTATGAGCCAATTGAGTTGTCAATTCAAATTAGCTTTCCAAACATGCCACCAAATTTGTAGAGCATGATATTGCATTTCCAGATCTCACCGGACTTATTTGTGCCACTCTGTCACCACTGAACAACTGCCATAACTAGTTTTACTCATATGGCCATAACTTCTTCAAATCTTCATGTGGACCTCTGAAATCTTGACTGGAGCACCTTTAGACACATATCTATAAATCCTTTGATGTGCATACTCTTATCTTCAACTGGCGGTGATCTTTGCTTCATAGAACTTCACTGTCTTCACTGTTCTTCTCTGTTTCTGATAGGGCTAATTTTCTCAATATCCTCAGCACACAACTCATCCAAACCTTGTCATCAATACAACAGAAGTATGTTGACATCAATGACAACACCATTTAGGGTCATACTTGAAACAATCTCCCCCTTTGTCATTGATGGCAACATATGATATGAAAAACTGTTTTAACCATCAAGACAAGAACTTCTCCTTACTGACTAACATAGCTCCCCCTATCACCAGCAACTATTCACATGTCTTCTCTTCCTTTACTACTTCCCCTTTGATCAGTAACCACTTTTGTTTTTCACATGTCTTCTCTCCCCCTTTGACATCAATGGAAAAGGGCACATACTTGCAACCACTTCTCATGCTTCAGAATTATATTGATTGCTCCCCCTGAGTAGCAGCCTCCTAGCATCAATCTGGATCATAACGTATGACTGTGAAATCCATCGAACAGATGCACATCAGTGCACCTTAATTTAGATTTGGAGGGGTAATAACCCCTAACTTCTCCTTGAGATACTCAAAAGTCTCCTTAGGTAGAGGTTTGGTAAAAATATTTCCAATCTGATCCTTTGAGGGCACAAACTCCAATCTGATTTCATTCTTGTTCACTTGCTCTCTCAAAAAGTGGAACTTGATGGATATATGTTTTGTCTTTGAATGCAACACCGTATTTTTTGATATGTTTATTGCACTTGAGTTATCACAAAAGATTGTGATAGGTTCTTCATACTCCACTCTGATGTCTCTTAACATTTGCTTCATCGACAATACTTGAGTGCAACTGCTCGCTACTACAATATACTCTGCTTCTACAGTAGACAGAGATATTGCCTCTTGTTTCTTGCTTAGCCAAGAAACCAATCTTTTCCCTAAAAAGAATGCACCACCACTGGTACTCTTTCGGTCATCCACATCACCTGCCCAATCAACATCAGTATAAGCATGAAGAGAGAAATCATGATCCTTGGGATACCACAATCCATACTCAACTGTTCCCTTCAAATATCTAAGAATTCTCTTGATTGCCATGATATGAGATTCTTTAGGATCAACTTGAAATCTGGCAACAAGACCAACAACATTCATAATGTCAGGTCTAGTTTGAGTGAGGAAGAGCAATCCTCCAATCATAGACCTATATGTTTTCTAATCAGCTTTAGGAGATTCAACATCTTTACTCAACTTACATCCATTAGCCAGGGGATTATTCATTGCATTTGAATCCTCCATCCCAATTTTTTTTAATAATTCTTTCACATATTTGGTCTGAGATATGAAGATTCCTTTATTTGTTTGAGTGATTTGTAGACCTAAGAAGAAATTCATTTCCCCAAACATAGACATCTCAAATTCACTTTTCATTTGATTTGCAAAAGTTTTGCACATACTATCCTTCCCTCCAAAAATAATATCATCAACAAATACTTCAACAATCAAGATATTTTCATGATCAATCTTAAAATATAGATTACTGTCAGCAGTACCTTTGTTGAAACCAATTTTTAGAAGATGTTTGTCCAACCTTTCATACCAGGCTCTTGGGGCTTGTTTGAGTCCATACAATTCCTTCTTTAATTTGCAGACCATATCTCCATTATCAGACAGTTGAAATCCATCCAGTTGTTCAATGCATACTTCTTCTAAATCACCATTTAGGAAAGCAGACTTGACATCCATCTGATATACCTTGAAATATTTGAAGGTAGCAAAGGCAAGAAATAATCTAACTACTTCAATCCTTGCCACCAGAGAAAAAGTCTCTTCAAAGTCAACTCCTACTTGAGAATAACCTTTACAGACCAATCTAGCTTTGTTTCTTATTACCTCACCATCTTCATTTAGTTTGTTCCAGAAGACCGACTTAGTCCCAATCACATTTTTGTCCTTAGGTCTGGGAACAAGATCCCAAGTGTGATTCTTTTCAATCTGCATCAATTCCTCCTTCATTGATTTAACCCAACTTTCATCATTGCATGCTTCACTTACTGTTTTTGGTTCAACTTTTGAAATCAGACAATACTTCACTGAGTCTTGAGCAATATTTGTTCTTGTTTGAACACCTTTGCTTCTATCTGCTATTATCTGGTCTTTAGAATGATCCAGTCTTACATACCTGGAAGTTTTGGGAATCACTTGCACTTCTAATTCTTGGACAGGTTCATTCAAGCTTGTCTCTTCTTCTTGTGTTTCTGGATTCTCTGAATCAGTTTGAATTTGGACTAGAGTTTGGACATGTTTTTCTTGGTTTGAGATATCATTTTGATCTTCAACTTCATACTCATAGTACCTTGAGGGATTTTCCATGCCTTCATCAACCTTCACATTTGTGCTTTCCACAATCTTTCTTAATCTCTTGTTATAACACTGGTAAGCTTTGCTTTGAGTAGAATAACCCAAGAATATTCCTTCATCTCCTAGCATCAAACTTGCCAAGGTCTTCATCTCTTTTGATATAACATTTGCTACCAAAGACTCTGAAATACTTCACAGTAGGAGTGATGCCAAACTAGAGTTCATAAGGAGTCTTACTAGTCTTGCCTCTGATTTGTACCTGGTTAAGAGTATAAACAACAGTACTCACAACTTCTCTCCAATAGATCTGAGGAACATTTTCTTCCATAATCATGGTCCTAGTGGATGGTCCAATTCTTTCTCTTCACTACTCCATTCTACTATGGAGTCCTTGGAGTGGATAACTGTCTTTTTATCCCATGTTTCTCATAGAATTCTATGAACTCTCTGGATGTGAATTCTCCACCTCTATCAGATTTGAGGCATTTTATGTTTATGTCAGTTTCATTTTCTACTATAGCCTTGAATATTTTGAACTTCTCAAGTGCTTCAGATTTCTCTTTCAAGAAAGTCACCCACATCATTTGGGAGTGGTCATCAATCAGCAACATGAAATATCTATCTTCTTGTAGACTCCTGATTCTTGCCTGACCACATAGATCAGTGTGTACCAAGTCCAACAATCTAGTTGAAGAATGTTCCTTTCTTTTGAATGAGACTCTATTATGCTTACCTAACTGACATTCCTTGCACAAGTTATTAGTAGGTTTCACTAATCTTGGAAGATCTCTTACAACTTGGGTGTTGCTTATCTTAATAATATTATCAAAATTCACATGACACATTCTCCTATGCTACAACCAACTCTGATCAATTTGAACAAATAAGGAACTTTTGATAGTACCAACCAAGTGAAAGATGTTACCTTTTGTCTGAGTACCAGATACAATCTCAGTTTCAGAGCTTTCAAAGATCTTGCATTTTCCATTTTTGAACCAGAGATCATAACCTTTGTCTACCAACTACCCAACACTAAGAAGATTATGCATTAAACCTTCAACATATAGAACATCACTGGTTTTGTTCTTTCCATCAAAAGCAATGGTTCCTCTGCTTTTAATTCTGCCAGCAGAATTATCTCCAATTTTTACAACTCCACCTTCATATCTTTACAGGTTTATGAACTTATTCTTATCGCCAGTCATATGGTGAGAGCACCCATTGTCAATGACCCATTCATCCTATTCTTCAACTTGAGCAGCTAGAGCCCTTTCTATCTTATGATTGGCAGATTCAATAGGCATTGGATCTTCTTCCTTGATGGCAATAAACACCCAGTCACTTCTAGATTTGGTTCCTATCTTAGATTCATCATCTGTTACTCCTTCATCATCATCTTCTTAAACATAGTAACACTTCTTTTGAAATCTTGATCTATTAGGGTTAGGCCTTGAAAATCTTTCCAGATACCTTGAGGCAAAATGACCAATCTTTTTGCAATTGAAACATTTGAAAGGCAATTTTCCTTCATACTTACCAGATCCTCTTGGCAATCTTTTGGCAATAAGGGCTTCAAGTTGTGCAGCTTCTGACTCATCTTCTTCCAAATCCTTTCTTTCTTTATCATACCATGTTGATTTCTTTGAGGAATTTTCTCCCGAATCATATCTTTGTTTGGCTTTTGTAGAGACACTAGCTTTGAATGCAGATTCAGTCTTGGGAAGAGCATCTCCAAACTCAGCCAATTCAAATGCAACTAACTTTCTAGCCAATTGATCCCTTGTAATGTTTGATAATGATATGAATTCCTCAATAGCAACAACCTTATGTTTGTAAGTAGGAGGTAAGGATCTAAGAACTTTGGCAACAATCTCATCTTCATCCAATGTTCCACCAACACATCTAATGCCACAGATAAGCTCATTTACCCTTGGCATAAATGTAGTGATATTTTCATCTTCACTCATCTTCAGGCTTTCAAACTTTCCTTTCAGACTCTGTAACTTTGCACATTTAACATGTCTATTTGTCTCCTTCATGTAGAATCTCCAGCTTTGTCCAAATTTCATAGGCAGTTTTCAATCCCATAACATTTGTCAGTTTTGTATCAGACAAGGCACTTAGTAGGGATTCTTTAGCTCGGAGATTATTTTCAGCATTTCTAATTTCATTTAGAGTTGTCAGACCATTCTTTGGAGGAATATACTCATTTGTAGTCATGTTCCAATACTGCTCTCCCATGCATTGCAAGTGACATTCCATGTGGCTTCTCCAAAGAGTGTAGTTTGTTCCATCAAACCTTGGACTATCCTTCTTGTAGGATGACATCCTAGATCTCCTCAAGCAGTTAAGCTTCTTCTAGAGGAACCTACTCTGATACCAATTGTTGGTTTAAGGACAGACAACTAAGAGAGGGGGTGAATCAGTTGTCACAAAAATTTTGTTCCTTATTCACTTAAAACCTTCTTGTATTTCAATAGAATATCAAAGATTCAATCATGAAAGCATAATGCAATAATTCAAGAGTAGAAACAAACTCAACACAAATAACACCAAAATTTTAATGTGGAAAACCCAGTTAAGGGAAAAACCATGGGGTGACTAACCCAAGATTATATTCTTTGTTAAAATAATATGAAGAATAAAATGGCACCTGCCAATTAGGGCTCATTGCTTGAGCACACTGCTCACAAGAGGCCCACTGCCTACAGGAGACACACTGTCTATAGAAGAGAATAAGTATTACAAACTTGAATTGGGAGTTGGCATCTTCACTATACTTGAGTCAGTTCCATTAAAGCTCAACACCTCTACTCTACTTTTCGCTCCTCTCCCTTACCACCTTCTTATCATGACCACGCAGGATACCTTTTGAAATGACTTCGCAACTCTTATTTATACATGTTATCAACTTTGGAATGATCATCAAAGTCGGCACAACATACACTTATTTTATTACAGAGTATTTACAAAAATACAACTTGACTTGTTACAAAAATTTCTTGCACATTACTACACTATCAGCCACACATAACTAGAACTTCAATCTTCTTCGAGGAACACATCATGCTTTGCAAAACACCTTCAAGATTATCTGCAACATGTGCAAATCATCTAGTTGGCCAAGACTAGGAAGAACAAGATTTTCCAAAGGTAAATTTTCAATTACAAGTTCAATCTTTAATGCGGACTAACAACATGAACTGGACACAAACTAGAGACCTCCACAAGCTTGCTTGAATCACCAAGAACATCCGCACCACTTCTACTTACTATAATCATTTGCATCTTCATCTGAAGCCTTAAGAACACAGCCAGTCATCACTGTCACACTAGAAGGATCACTTGCGGACCTCTAAACTATGAGTCAATCGAGTTGTCAATTCAAATTAGCTTCCCAAACATGCCACTAGATCCTTAGAGCATGATATTGCATTTCTAGATCTCACCGGACTTATTTGTGCCACTGTGTCACCACTGAATAGCTACCAGAACTAGTTTTACTCATATGGCCATAACTTCTTCAAATCTTCATGCGGACCTCTAAAATCTTGACTGGAGAACCTTTAGACACATATCTATAAACCCTTTGATGCGCATACTGTGATCTTCAACTAGCATGGATCTTTACTTCATAGAACTTCACTGTCTTCTCTATTCTTCTTTATTTCTGATAGGGCTAATTTTCTCAATATCCTCAGCACACAGCTCATCCAAACCTTTTCATTAATACAATAGAAGTATGTTGACATCAATGCCAATACTGTTTAGGGTCATACTTGCAACAAGCACAAGATGTTGCTTTCCCCACATCTGTGTAGTGTGCAGAGATGATAGTAGCTTGTGCAGACTGGTATGATATCATGACCAGAACAATCCAAACTGCCAATGGAGAGATCTTGGCTGAACTAAGTGCACCTTCTCTAGCTGAAACTTTTGACATCCCATGGTGACAAGTAATGACTATGCCAGACAAAAAAGGATCAGAGGCAACCTACAAGATGGATGTAAATGGATGCAGAAAGCATATGAATGATCATTGGGCAAAGAGTAGGAGGTCAGCTCTAGTTAATTTCCCTCAAGTGCTCTATAGGAGTGATTTCCATGAGGAAATAGGGACCTTGTGACCCTTCTAAGTAGAATATTTGGACTGCCTACGGCCTCTACCTTTGAAGAATGGATGTTTGTAATAATTACTAAGGTATTGAAAGGTACAAAATTTCATTGGGCACAAGTTTTAAGTGACAACATTCATGAGGCATTCAACAACTTCAAAGAGAAACAATTCTTCAGATGGATGTCTTATGTTGTTTATGCATTAGCTAGGAGAAATCATTATGCTAGATTGTCCAAAGTGGGTGAAGTTGGGAATGATGAGAAAACTTAGGTCAAAGTATATGAATGTTACACAACTTACATTGTCTCAATCCTTGATGCACTTTAAAAAGGGTCAAAGTTGCTTTCACAATGTATATAACCAAGTTATTATAGGGTAATGCAGCCTTGAGGATTTCCATGGAAGCTATGAATGAAGTGACTAAATATGGAAGGTGGTATATCCAATTTGAAAAGTTTACATATCTAAGAGTACAAGGTTTCATTGGGATGGCTTACAGATTTCCTAGATACCCTGATGATAAGACAGTGCTCTTGGAGTTGTTTAGGCAATTAATTCCTTGTGCTGAGAAAATCAAACACTTGCACAGAACCAATGTTCAATTTCCCATACTGTTAGGCAAAGGGAATTATGCATGCCCTTTGTTGGCATTAGCTGATCATTTAGACAAAGAAATTCAACTGCTTAACCTCCACTACTATAATGCAAGAGATCATTTTGACCCAAATAAGGTAATGGAGAGATTTGTAAGTAAGAAATTGTTTTAGAAAATGCACATTGAGGATTTTTGGGCCAACTGTATGGACGATTATGAGGTAATGAAGAAGGCTCATTCAAGGTTATCTTTGGCCTTCATAAGGAAGTTTCACATTATTGTAGTACCAGATTAGCTGGAGGATGATGAGAATGTTATGGTCAGAGGAAATTGGGAGGTTCAATACCGCCAACCGATTCCTCTGCCAAATTGGGCTAATGACGATGAAAGTTCTCTTGACATCATAATGAAAGAACTGATTAGACTGAGCAAGGAATGGGTAAGGGGGCAGATTGCTGCTCTGGAGACACAAGGGGTGCAACTTACTTATACTACACTTGAATCAAATGAAGAGTCTGGAGGAGAGGAGGATGAGCCAATAGATTTAATAGATGAAGTAGAACTAGCTCAAAGGTAGAAGTCTGATAGTGAAGAGCATATACCATTAGCAGAAAAGGCTAAGAAGGTTAAGAAATCCTCTGCAAAACCCCCTAAGAAAAATCACCCCCTTCTACTAGAGCAAGAGCCTCCAAGAAAAGGGTTATGCCAAGTGGTCTTGGAGAAGGTTCTAAAGCCAAGAAAGTCAAGGTGAAAAATGTTAGTAAGACTATGGAAATGGATGGTACAACCAATAAAGATGCAAGTTTGCCTACCTCTCCACCTCCTGCTGCCCCTAGTGTCAGCATTGCTGCCACAATCATTCAAGAAAATGTTTCCCTTGACCTTGCACCAAAAAGTGCAGATTCAACTGTCTCTCCTCTACAAGTAACAACATTAATTACTTCTACCTTTTCCACTTCACCTATTGCTGCATTATCATGTTCTTCCACCCTTTCTACACCACTTCCTATCATATCTTCTACTCCACTTTCTACTTCCATTCCCCTACCTCCCATTTCTACTACTCTCTCACCTTCTTTGTCCTCTTTCTCAATGCCTTCACCTGTAATCATCTCTTCCAATCTGTCAAATGTGTTGGAAAATTTAACAAAAGTAGATTTATCCTCAACTGTGGTGCCGTTATCTTCTATCACACCTATTTCTCTAGCACCAACAATCCAAGATTCAACTCCTCTTGTCATACCATTACTTCCGGGGACTGACAAAGTGTGTACAGAATTGGGATTACAAGAACTTGAACTAGAGATAGAAGCATTGCGCAAATTAGATAAAGATATATTTACCAAGGCAAGTAATGCAGTTCCAGATGAACCTGTGGTTGAGACAATCAGTACTGAGGTAATTGAGATATCTGACAGCCCTCCAGAAAAGGACAAAACATAAGGAATTCTTAAGGCGGCCCAAGATAATGTGCTCATATGTTTGAGGAATTTGATAGATGATGGAGGTAAAGAATTGAATAAAGAATCAGAACAAGAGCATGGATTACTTGAGGGTCCTCCCAAAACTGACAATGTTGATGAATTAAGTAAGTCTCCATTTTCAGCACCTAAATGGCTATGAAATAGAGTGACATACTTGGAGCCACAGATAGAAATAATGCAGATAGATTTAAGTACCATCTTGTCACAGGCTAAGAGGCTGAAGAAGCAAAAGAAAGCAAAGATATAGTCAAGGATTTATAAGGATGAGATAGGGTCAAGGGTTGTTGAAGTTGCTGTCCCACCTGCTGACACTAGCAGAGAACAAGTCAAAGTGGAAGATTATGTCATCTCAATAGTCAATCTAGGACCAACCACACATGTTCAGAGGGTTGATGAGTTCAAAGGGTCTGTCACCTCAATTCTAGAACAATTAGACAAAGATGAACTGTCAAAGAAGGAATTGAAGTAGCAGAATGAAGAACTCCGTACTTGTCTTCAATTCCTAATTAAACCAGTTGATGCAGGAAGAGTAATAAGGACAGTACCAACCTTCCTATCCATAGACAAAATGGCAAAACTTGGTGAGTAAGAACCATGTCACAAGTCGCCCAAAAGTGGCTGATCAAAGTATGTGAAAATGGGTGTGAAACAATTGATGCTACTGCTGAAGCACACAAAAGGTTAGTTGAACTTCATGAGCAGTGGAAGAGTGTGACCCCTTTGAAGAATATTATTCTCACATGTTTCCCAGGGTTAAGAGCATCAGAGATTTTCTTGCACAAACTTTGTTGGTTGAAAATATTCTAATTGGTGATAAGTTGTCAAAAGCTACCGAATGGTATCAACAGTTGAAACTATGGAAGGAATTTTTTGACAATATTAAAGAAGCCTTCATGCTTGCAAGGGAGGAAATCTTGGCATTAATATATGATATAAATGATACCTTAAGAGATTGTCTGGTGGAAGCTAATAATGATTTTGCACCGTATGATGTGGAGAAATGCAAATAGAAGTTGCATAAAATAATTTTTGAAAATGTTGAGTTGGATGTGGAGACCAGATTAGCTAAAGCCAGTGATCTTAGGGTTGAATTCAATGCATTTCATAAGTCAAGATCAGAAATTGAAAGAATATACAATCGATACAACCAGGAATTGGAGATGTTCAAATATTGGGTCAGCCATCTCAAGAATCCAGAGCCTTTTGAGATCAATCCGACACTTGAAGCATCGGTCAGCTATCGCAATAGACTTACAGAAGGAGACAAAATTAATTTGGATGAAGAACTTTGATGTGTCCTCTTGGATATTTTTGAAATGTAATCCCATAATTGATGTAAATTGCTATATTTGGAGCAACATGTGATGTTATTTTGTCTCTATTGTGCTTTAAAAATGATCTTTTCTATTATTATATTGGGTTGGGTAGTCAAATTGACTAGATTCAATGTATCTGGAGACTGTTTCTCATTTTTTTCACAAAAGACAAAGTGTAATCCAGGATTTGATATGGGATGTTAGAAATGCATTTATTGGTGTAATCTAGACCATCTGTGGATTTAATCTCCACCATTCATCGAAAAACTCGATATGGCTCCTCCTCTATATAAAGGGCTACCGTTTCCACTATTTGTAAGAGAGAATACTTGATGCCGAATTGTTGACATTTTGCCATTTGAAGTAATACAAAGCAAGTTTTTGCAATTGTTTTGAGAATTTGTATCTTGTGTTGGTTCATTTTGGTTTTCATGGTTCGCTTCGTGCTCTCCCATAATTAGTTAGTTGTGCTTTTGAATGTTCATGGTTTGCTGAAGGTATCTGATGAATGCTCTAGTCCATACTTTTAGTTATTTGTTGATAGTAGATAGCTGTGTAAAGTTAGCCTGGACCTATCAATTGTGCTTAGTTCAGTTGCATGTGATGAATTAGATTGCGCTAGTTATTGGGTATTTAATGAATGAATGTAATCTAAAATTTTTTAGATTTCCATTGAAGATACCATCATTTTCTGTAGTGCTATAACATTCTTTCAGTTTGGTAACTCAGAAACTAGTTAAATTTCAGAGTGTTTGTCTACTTAGCAGCAATCTGGATATTGTGAATGTCACTTAGGATTTCTCTGAACCCTATTCCTTTTTCATTTTCTTTTGAAAACAACTGTTAGTTTAGGATTTTTTAGTAGCATCTTACATTGATTCATCGACTGAAATATTAAAGGGTTTATGTGTATTTGTTGTTCCAACTTTAAAATCTATAGATTGCATGTAAGACCCCTTGTAGGTACAGCTAGAACATTCCAATTGAGAGATTCCAAGCAAGCTAAGACCTAGCTGTAGAAACCTTGGAGTAGTCTTAGCTAGGGTAGGATACTTTTCAAGAGAGGTGTGATACCAACAATCATACCTACGTTGGTGTGTGCTAAAACACTCATCAAAAGAATTGGCACTAGAAGGAGGGCCAAATAATGAACTATTTCCCTCTATCGAAAGAAGCAAGTTTGGGGACTAGACAGAGACTTACTAGATCTAGTTTAGCTGGAGAGGATCTATTGTCTCTAATAGAATTTAGAAGAACAAGAAGTGATCAAGGAATACCAAGGGCACCAAGAGCTCAGTCAGCCCCAAGACATGTGCAGCTACTGCTCCTTTTAATCCTCCAATCATGGCATTCTTTGTAGGAAATAACAGCCTCCTTTTTAGTTCAATGATCACCATGATATGCCGAAAATCCCAGATAAGTTCTATTTGAAGTTCAGGGTGAACGATCTAGATAGGACTGTAGATGAGCACATTAAAATATTTGAGAGTAACATGTTTATGCTGCAAGTACAATATGAAGATGTGGTATGCTAATTTTTTCCTTATTCTTTACAAGATGAGGCTTATTATTGGTTTGCTAACCTCCCTGCAACATCTATAAATTCATGGCTGAATTTGAAAAATGCATTTCTAGACTGATTTCGAATGCCCACTACTCCAGCTAACCTGTACCGGTATTTTGTGGAAATTCATTAAGGTGAAGGTGAGATGATAAGTTCTTTTAACAATAGATTTCAGAAAGCTTTTAGTCGTTTGTAGGCTCCTTATGCCATCAGGCAAGTTGTAGCCTTGCCAATTTATTATGCAGCCCTAGACAAACTTACCTCCATTTTTGTGAGGAGAGCAGATCCCATTCCTGTTACCTTAGCTCAAGCATACTCTACAGCTATCACAGTAAGTACCCAGCTGGGACAAACTGCCTTTGGTCCACTAAATCACATAGGACCTGTAGCCATGCCAAATCATATACGTATGATTAATCAAGCCTTGGCTAACCATACCCTAGTAATGAATCCAATTCCTAACCCAGCTACCACACAAGCTCTGGTAGTTCATCCAGGCAACCCAGTAGCTAAAATGCCTCCTGCACAAATGCCTTTCCTACAATCTTCAGAGGCAGCAAAAGCAAAAGAAGACAAGAATGATATTAGAGAATTAGTTGAGCAAATGAAGAAGCTCACTGCAGAAGTTACCCACCTTAGGAGTCAAAATGCCTATCTGCAGCAAAGGGGACAAAATCAATAGCATTTCCAAATTCAAAATCAGCAATAGTTCCAAAACCAGAATCAGTACCAAAATCAAAATTTTCAGCAGTGGTCAAACCGGTCTTGAAACACAAGACCTAACAATGACAGAGTGCCTTCCCCACTGGAAAATTAGAATAATGATACTCGACCTCCTGGCCGAATGATGTTAGCAGAGGTAGCCTTGTCTACTTGGTGCAGACTGTACAATACAAACTCTCATTCAGAGTTAGACTGCCCAGAGTTTTGCATTGCATCAAGTATCTTCCAGATGGAGATTCAAAATGCTAAAACTTAGGAGACTCCACCAACAGGATATGAACTTGTTCCCTCGCAAAGGTATGATACTGCTTTAGTCCTAGATAGTTATACATTTCCATTTCAAGATGATAATCAGCCTAAAGACGAAGAGTCAGATGAAGTAAATGCCTACCAATAGTATAATAAAACTCCATACAATTTGTGAAGTAATAAGCCCAAGGGTCCTTTCACTACCTCCATTCCTCCAAATAACTATCAAGTCCCACCAGATCCAAAGGCTTCTAACAACCCTGAACCCCCCAAAGCAACACCTCAGCTTGTATATCAAGGAGTTGCTATTGAGAATTCCCAACGATCTGATATCGCAAAAATGGGGTAGTATGTTACTGAAGAACTCAAGAAGATGAAGGTTAGCTTATCTATCTACGAGGTGCTGAAAATACCTGAGGTTAGGACTTCCTTCTTCCAAGATATGGGTGCGAACTTCAAAATAGATTCCATGCAAAAAGAGACTTCCATAAGGATAATGCTGATAAAGGGAAAGAAGAGTGCATGTGACTGATGCTGAGAAGAAAATAACAATGTACAAAGATAAAAGGGAAAGCCCCCCTTTCCTCTTCACACTTAGAATTTTTGGAAAAAACCTTCATAACTGCTTGGTAGATTCAGGTGCTTCCACAAATGTGATGCCTTTATCAGTATGCAAGACATTGGGTCTCACTCCAGCCAAATCTTCTAGAAAAGTGACACAACTAGGTAAAAATGAGGTGAATGTAGTAGGTGAACTAAATAGGATACATATGCAGCTAGCTTCCAATCTGAGAGTGCAACAATATATAGATATTCAGGTGGTAGATATCCCAGATCAGTATGGAATGCTTCTTAGTAGGAAATGGTCTAGGACATTGAATGGTTACATGGCAACATACTTTTGTCATATGTGGCTTCCATGGAAGGGATTGGCAAATTAGATTTGTATTGAAAGAGAACCCAAGATGAAACATATGATTACAGAGTACAACCAGACAAATGAGATTTTATTTTCAGAAGTTGATTTGGGAGTTTATCTGCCTCATGTTGATCAAGCTGAGGAGATACTTATGCTAAGTTGCCATCGACCCCAAAAATAGTATCAATAAACTACAAAAGCATGTGTATAGTCAGTACCTGAATCCTCCTATGAGGGAGAAGATGAGGAGCCTGGTATATTTGAAGGATTTTGGGATTTCATAGCTAAGTTTTCAAGTGATCAAGTAGCAGTAGGGAAGCGAGTTCAGATGGAAGAATTATTGTTACCAAATTGGTGCCGTATACATGATGTTTCACATTCAGAATTCACATGCCTACTCTACCAAGAGGTAGTAGAACAAGTGCAAAAACAACTGAAAATTCCCATCGTCCTAAAGGTAGCATTGCTTGATGAAAAGAAGGAAGAACCCCAACCTCAGCCGGATAAGAAAAAAATAGCAAAACAAGATGACAACAGTAAAAATTTTTGCTTATGGACCTTATGGTTCGATGGATTAAGATGTAGACAAGGGTCTGAAGTAGGTGTTGAGTTGATTAGTCCTACAGGGAGCTCATAAATGGCATCACATAGACTACAGTTTCCCTGCACAAAAATGTAACTGAGTATGAAGCCTTAGTGCATGGATTACTAATGGCACTCGAGAAGAAAGTTAGAATTTTGCAAGTGTTTGGAGATTCAGAACTTGTTGTGAAACAAGTAAGGAAGTAGTACTCATGCAATGATAAGAGGATGAACAGGTATAGAAACCGAGTGTGGGATTTGATAGAATGTTTTGATGGCTTTAATATCCAGCTGATTCCTCGAAGACAGAACCACATCGTAGATGCTCTGGCTCCAATAGCTAGTACATTAGAACCAAAATCCATGGTGGGATTCAAGAAGTTCACTGTTGAATTTGTGGCCACTCCATCAGTACTAGATAACATTACGAATTTTCAAGTCTTTGATGACGATCAACATATAATCAATTTTCTCACTTCGTTCAATGTTTTCACTACTCAAATAATAGATGAAGAAGAAATGGAACCTGCTGAAACGGATTTAGAAGGTGTCCTCAACCTGAAGACAAACACGATTGCTCAAGGGATGGTTGAATTAGAATGATTGTTTGATTCAGATAAGTTGGGAACTCAGAGGAAAGAAGGAGAATCTCCTAGAGGGTAGTGTGATCCATTCAATCTGGGGATAGAAGAAGACATTAAGAATGTATTTATTGGGAAGGCTAGTACTGAAGAAGAAAGGCTGGGTATCATTCGTACATTAAGAGATTACCATGAAGTAATAGCTTGGAGCTATGAAGACCTCAAGACATACGACACTTTGATCATTACACATACCATTCTACTGAAGCCAGGAGCAAAGCCATTCAGACAAAGACAGCAGCTAGTAAATGCCCTATTAGAACCCCTAATTTTCAAAGAAGTATATAAGTTACTAGCAGCGAGAATAATATTTCCTATCAGACATTCTGTGTGGGTAGCAAATCTGGTCCCTGTGCGCAAGAAAAATGGAGAAATTAGACTTTCCGTTGACTTCAGAAATTTGAATCAGGCATCTAAAAAAGATAACTATCCACTGCCCTCATTAGATGAAGTGTTATAGATTGTTAATGGATTGTAGATCATGTCCTTCCTAGATGGATATTCTGGATACAACTAGGTAATGGTTGATCATGAAGATAGGTTGAAGACATCATTCACTTGTAAATGGGGAATATACGTGTATCGTAGAATGTTGTTTGGGCTAATAAATGAAGGAGTGACATTCCAAAGAGCAATGGATATAGCCTTTAATGGGCTTGTTGGAAAATGTATCATTATTTATATGGACAATTTCATTGTGTTTTCAAAGAGGTGAGAAGACCATGTGGCTGATTTGAGAAAAGTATTACAGTGATGCAAAGATTATGGTATATCACTCAATCCCAAGAAGTGTATCTTTGGAGTAACTGAGGGAACGTTGCTTGGACATCTGATATCTAAACAAGGTATATCTATTGACCTAGACTGAATACAAGCAATATGTTGATTAGATGATGTAGTTAAAGCAGTTACTGTGGATGGAAACCTGCAACCAATAACAAAATTCTATGATGCATATAATGATGCAGATAGAAAGATCTTGGAGGAAGCCACAGTTAAGTACTTGAACATATACAATAAAGCATTTATTAAAATAATAGAAAGATGTTGGAGGAAGCCACAGTTAAGTACCTGCTTTAGACGTTTCTCTAAGAACCCTTTAATCCACAACTTCCCACGTGCCAATAGTAGGCACCAATTGACCGGTTAGGGGAATTGGTTTTTCTTAGTGACTCCCCCTGAGCCAGAGTTCATCTATTCAATTTTTGGAAGGATTATCAACACCAGATTCTAGTACAGATCCATCCCCAACATTCTCTGTGCTTCTCTTCACCCAAAATTTTTTCTTATGGACCTTAAGATTCGATGGATCAAGATGTAGACAAGGGTCTGAAGTAGGTGTTGAGTTGATTAGTCCTACAGGGAGCTCATAAATGGCATCACATAGACTACAGTTTCCCTGCACAAAAAATGTAACTGAGTATGAAGCCTTAGTGCATGGATTACTAATGGTACACGAGAAGAAAGTCAGAATTTTGCAATTTAGTGGGTTCTAATTATTTCAATAAATGCTTTATTGTATATGTTCAAGTACTTAACTGTGGCTTACTCCAAGATCTTTCTATCTACATCATTATATGCATCATAGAATTCTATTATTGGTTGCAGGTTTCCATCCATAGTAATTGCTTTAACTACATCATCTAATGATAGAGTGGGCCTTTCAACAAACTCTTCTGCCTCTGCCTCCTTCGTTTCACTGAATACTTTCTTCTTCTTCTTCATTTTCTTGATCTCTTCATCAGATTCTGTCTCTTCATCATCTTTCTGACTGATGTAAGACCTTGTTGCCTTTGTCTTTGTTCTCTTTTCACCTTTACCGGATGATTTTGCTTCTAGTTTTGATGCCTGTGAGCTCTTAGCAGTGGTGGATGCAGAGCTCTTAGAGGATCTGGTCTGGGAGGAGGCTTCTATTGGAGCACGTTCTTTTTCTGCCTTTTCCTTTTATTTTTCTGCCCTTTCCATCTTATCCCTATTTGCATCAAGTGCCTCTTTTGAGATGCCATACCTTTTGGCAACATTCTCTACTTCTTTTCTCACTTTTCTCTTCATCTCCGGTTGCCTTAACTCCACATGAATCTTCACACTCAGCTCTTCAAAGGTTCCAAACCTTTCTGCCTTAGGATCCTTGGGTTGACTGAGCATGTGTTGAACATGTAGCTCTACTATTTTCTCATCTACTTCATACCCCATTGGCATGATCCAGACTACCCTTGGCTCCACTGCCTCCATTCAGCATTGATCAGTTTCTACCATAAAGCATATTGTATCCTTATAATTTTTAACTAGAGATTGGGGAATTCTCTCTCTGGCTTGGATCATGTTCTGAAAGTTCTTAAAGTACCTTAGAGTGCTGTATTCTATGCGTTGGCATCACCAATTCCATGTAGATAGTCTCTGATTTAAATTGCTACTGGTCTGTCATTTTGCCATATCCACCCATTGGATCCGGGTAGCTCATTCATGTAGTAGAAGAATAGATAGAGTATCAGACCACCATATTTGAAGGAATTCTTCTTATCCTTCTTTATCTTCTGTAGGTTCTCCAGAAGTTGGTTTAGAAGGAGCTCACAAAGGTCATAATCAGCATCCTTTCTTAACATTTCATAAGTAGTGTAAATTGCAGTTTTGGGTACTGAATTTTCCCTGCTAGAGTGATATATCTTATAACTGATGATCATGGAGCCAAACTTGATATCTGGATCAGTGATATCTTCTATTGTCATCGTTCTCTTGTCAAACCTTGATCCGGTAGCCTCACTCACTATCTGATTCTTGACAGATTTGAGAGTAGGTATTCCATTGGATGAGTGCAATTCGGTAACTGCCCTAATGGAATCCTTGTTTATCTTGAATGGCCTTGTCAACCATATAAAGTTATCATGCATTCTACTTAGAACATATCAGACCCATTCATCTTCTGTAAAACAAGGGGAAATGAATACATTGTGCAAAATGTTTGCCCGGATAGCCTTATACTATGGTTTGAGTTCAAATGAGTCATCTATTAACTGATTGTGATAGATATCCATCAGCTTGGATTCCCCAAAATTTTCAATGTTCACATGAATATATGCCCTAACATCTTCAACATGCAAAACCCCATGCAGAATGTTGGAAAATGCCCCTAAGGGATCCACTTCTAGAGATTTGTAAGGATGTTTCTTAAATTTGGGTTGAGGCCTATCTGAAATCTTTACAACATTTGGAGTAGTCATCTTCAAAGATTTACAGAGAGATATTCAGCAACGAAAAATACCTTTTACACTTCTAGGGTTTGCTGAATGAGCCAGATTAATTTGCTGGATGAATCAATTTCAACAGTTGATCTTTGAGAATTTGAAACAATTAGTTGCAGAGCTCCTTTTCTTTTCTTCTTGAATGCAAATGTGCAAATGACGAATGTGTTGGCACTAATTTTGGTCTGGATCTGGGCGCAGATGTTGGAGGGTTTTTTCTTTTTGAGCCCTAAGTTTCCTTATTCATCGCTGTGACTTTCTCTATCGGCGAAACTTCTTTTTGAGTGCTCAGATTATGATTGAACCATCGCTTTGAACCACTGCGTTGAACCCTTTTGGTTCAAGGTTCAACGGTTCAAGGCTTTGTGTTTTTGGTACTTGGCATTTCGGCGAAGGTTCTTTTTGAAGTGCTCTGATTGTGTCTTTGAACTTTCAGTTTGAACTTGAACCGTTGAACTCTTTTCTTCATGGTTCAAGCGGGAGGTTCAAGGTTCAATGTTTCGCGGGCTTTGGTTCTATATTTTCCGTCAGTAAATCCTTTGCTCATCTTTTTGATCAAATCAGCATGGTTGAACCACTGCATTGAACCGTCAGCTTGAACAGGTGCAATGGTTCAACGCTTTATGATTTTGGCCTTTTCGGTGTGACATGGGCTATCGGGCTAACCGTTGGAGGGTTCGTCGATATGAAATGTTTGGCTGATGGATATCTATCAGTGAGAGTTGGTCTATCGGCCAAGGATTTTCTTGTTGCTCCGAGGGATGGTGGTCTCGCTGATAACCTAGAGTGTGGTGTGCCATCGGGGTGACTTGTGTGATCGGCGTAGGTGTTTTGTGGCTTGCCGACAGTGGAGGGTCTGGCCGACGAAGGGGAAAAGCCTAGCTTGTTGATGTATCGGTGGGAGTTTGGTCTATCGGCAGAGGGATCTTTTGCTTGGCCGACGGTATTGGTCTGGCCGACAGGGGATTGTGGTGGCTTCATCGGTGTAACTGATGAGATCGGCAAAGGTTTGGAAGGTTGGCCCGATGGTGCATCTCTGGCCAATACAGGGGAGTGTAATGTAGCGATCGGCCAGACTATTGAGCTCGGCGAGAGATTTTTGGGGTGGGCCGATGGTATATGTCATGGCGATGGGTATTTGGTGAATGGTCGTGTGTCGAACGCGGCAAAACACTTGACACCTATTGAGCTCGCGGCCATGCTTTTAAACTAATGAAGGGGTCTCCGCACCGTGCATGTGGGATTATTCCCCTGTGTAATTTAAACCTGCGAAGAAGCACGTTTTGGCAGGAAGTTCTTTTTGAACGCAGCGACGATTTCCAGGTAGGCCGCGGGTGGTTGAGCCATCAATGGCGATTGTAGCAGGGGTATGGGCGATGGTACACATGATCAGGTTGCCCAATTTTTGAGTGAAGACTTCCTGATGGCGGCGCAGGGCTTGAGGTCTTTTCTGTCTGATGCAGCAATAACTTCTGAGTGCCATTCCTTTGTGGAGTCTGTATCTGGTGGATTTTTTGTCAAACCATGTAATTAATTGCTAGAGGTACACTTTCTGGCTGATATAGGCAGACTGTGTTACCATTTTTTGGGTTGTTGAAAGTTGAACATTTGGCTCTGTAATACAATACAGTTGGTTTTGGTAGCTCTATACAGCAAAACCTGTGAGTTTATGTATCTCCTGTTGTGTGTTTTTGCATGAATCCACTGATTTCATGGTTGATCTTATATGAATAATGCTATGTTTGCATGTGTTGTGCTAATTCTGTCTCCAGTATTGCATGTATCTTTCTTCTGAGTCTGGATATTTAAGGAATATCTGAGATTCTAGAACATAGAATTCCTGTGTTGAATGTCTGATCTCTTAACTTCTGCTCAAGGGGTAGATTAAATTGTTCTCAGATTGAACATTGGGATGGGTATACTGCAGTAGGGATGCCATAAGTATAGATAGCTTAACACTTGGTATTGGGAGATAT
This sequence comes from Cunninghamia lanceolata, assembly GCA_027924645.1. Classification (NCBI taxonomy): domain Eukaryota; kingdom Viridiplantae; phylum Streptophyta; class Pinopsida; order Cupressales; family Cupressaceae; genus Cunninghamia; species Cunninghamia lanceolata. Next base: position 3,628,148 of record BSBN01000913.1, read on the forward strand.
CTGTAAGGCAGGTATCATATGTATCCCCCTGAAATCCAGTTTTAGTTGTTCATGCATATCATTCACAGGTGTATGTCTACTAACTCTAGGCCCTGGATAGGCACCAATATTGCTTTGTGTTAGTGTTATATACCATGTCCAGCTTTGCATCCAAATATAAAATCAAACTCAAAACTCCAAAACAACCATTAGGACAGTAGAATTAGTTTTAGGATCCAAGTCCTCTGTCTACAACTGCAAATATGCCCAAAGCCAGCCCCTTTGCTCTTATCTTACAGTTTTGGTCTACTTACAGGAGGACTTATCTGCTTTCTGTCAGCATCCTAGCCTTTGTATGCAAATCTCATGGATGTTGAGTAGGGAATACCCCCCTAGGTTTTGCAGAGCCTGAAGAAGAAGAGGAGATAAAATATAGAGTCTATCTCCTACACTGTTGGCCCCTGGCCCAGAGATCCTGTTGATCATTGATGGCTACCTTGTAGGGAAATCTGGGAGTAAGCATCCAGTCTGGGAAAAAACCAACAGAATGAATGAACCCTTTTATTTTTGGGAAAGCCATAATTCCACACTGCAATAAATGCACAACTTAAGTCATTCTGGTTGACTTGTTCTTCTTATTCTGAGACAGATCTTTTCTGGATCACTAAGATACACTTAGAGTTATTCTTGGTGAATAGTGACAAGCTATCTTCCTTTCCCTAATCATTTGATCTATCCGCAGATCAAGATTCCATAATTTTAAATCAAGCCAGATCTAACTGTGAGAATCTTGTTTTTACTGGATGACTGTTGAACTGGATCAATCTTGGTAGATTTGGCTCTTCAAATCTTCTTGCGAATCTTTCATATCTTTACCAAACCTGCTTTAGATGTTTCTCTAAGAACCCTTTAATCCACAACTTCCAACGTGCCAATATCAGGCACCAATTGACTGGCTGGGGGAATTAGTTTTTCTTAGTGACTCCCCCTGAAGCAGAGCTCATCTATTCAATTTCTGGAAGGATTATTAGCACCAGATTCTGGTACGGATCCATCCCCAACATTCTCTGTGCTTCTCTTCACCCAAATCTTATTCGTCTCCCTTTCAATTTCATACACGTTCACTTTTCCTTTTCCTAGACTTGGTTATGATTATGCTGTTCTAGACCCCTTTGGTCTTGATTCTTACTTCTACAGAATTTGGCAATATGACTAGATCTATTGCAGTTGTAGCAAATAACATTTCTTTGCATATTTGATTGATATCCTCTTGATCTACACTGATTAGCCATATGTCCCATTCTATTGCATGTAAAGCATATACCATTGAATGAATTGTTCATTTGCATGTTTCTACACTTATGGGATTCATGACCATACCTTTTGCAATTGAAGCAATGTCCAGAGAAGGATGTATTAGTTTGACTCATTCTTCTTCTACACTAATTTGCTTTATGACCAAAGTTATTGCAGTTGTGGCAATATGCATTGAATGATGGATATCTTTGAGCATTTGGTTGCCTTACCGGAGGTCTTCTAGGCCTGTTTCTTGGATTTTCTGATCTGGAGTTCTTTTGACCAGATCCAGAGCTTTCACCTTTCTCATACCCCAAGCCTTGCTTGTCATCTACCCTCTTTTGGCTTTGAAGAAGAACTTCAAGTTGGGCAGAGCTTATCTTGAATTTCTATTTGTATTCATTTGCTATTTGAAGATCCTTTTTAAGATTGTCAATCCGATTCTCAAGTTGTTCTTCGTTATCCCTAGCTTCTTCAAGATTAGATTCAAGATGCCTAATTATTCTATCCATTTTGTGGTAGTCTTTTGATTTCTCTTTGAGAGATTGTCTTAGATCATCTTCTGTTTTCCTTTTTTCTTCAATTTCTTGGGTAAATTTCATAACTCCTAATTCCATTTCATGTCTTACCATAATGACCTCTTTTGATAACTTTTCACATAACTTGGTTTTCTCCTTTAGATCTTCATTTGTATCATTGTCTTCACCTTGACTTGCCAATTGCTGAAGTAGATCCTTTCTCTTTTTCATAGAGATACTCAGTTTCCCTTTTAGTTCATTTATGAAATCATCAACCTATTTGAGTCTTTCCTTCAATTCATTAACTTCAGAGTTAGATTTCTCAAGATCATCTAGGGCAGACTGAAGTTGTTCCCTCATACCATACACATCCATTTGAATTCCTAGATCCTTCTCAAGCTATTAGGCTCTGTTTGGAGGAACTTGGCTCTGATACCAATTGTTGATAACTGAGAGGGGGGGTGAATCAGTTATCTTAATTACTTCTACTTCTAATTCTTCCTTAACAATTAATGCAACATTAGATCATATTAGCAAACATGACCACGAAATGGAAATAACATCAATACACATGACACAATGATTTTGACATGGAAAACTCTGTTAAGGGAAAAAACCACAGGGTGATTTACCCAAGATTGTATTCTCTGTTAAAAGAGTAAGATAGTACAAAATGACACTTGCCAATTAGGGCTCACTGCCTGAGCACACTGCTCACAAGAGGCTCATTGCCTACAATAGTTTATACAAGGAAACTAGATACTTGAACTAATGAGAAGCATCCACACATACTGAGGTTCAGTTCTGGTTAGGCTCAATACACTTATCTACTGTATTTCATTCTTCCTCTTCTTTGGTACTGCTGTCCTGTCACATACCGGACCTGTATTACTCCTGTTACTCTGCTCCTCTGCTGTTCTTTGCACAACACAAATCACACGACACTACTTCACATCTAAATCAATCTGGTATATATATTCACACAAATGATTTCAACACCTTTCTAGTCGGCATCCGGAATAGTCAATATTATCCCAAACTTTGATCTGTCAGCTAAATCCTTACTTACCAAGTGATGTGTATCAAGGAGATGCTTATAGAAGTCATCAATTATGTTAGCCAATCATGAATGATACCTCAGCAAGGTTGATCACCATCAATATCTCATCTGGATTTAGGTCTGATGCACTACCAGTCAGTTCTTCCTCTGTTTACTCTGCCAAACAGGAACCCAACACTCAAGTGCTCATGTCTCTTCACTCTTCCATCACTGGAGGCTCAATCCCTGGAAACTATCAGTTAAGGTACTCCTCTTGACTTCCCCAAAACTGCACTTTACTAAGGTATTTCCTCTGAGAAATTCAGAGCTGACTATCAGACCTTGCCACATGCTTTGTTCTTGTTTACTGGACCACAACATTCTTCAACCTGACTTCCAGTATAGACATATCATGCCCTACGGATGGGTGGGATGAGCTTTGTTTCCATCAATGACAACATTCATGAAGCCATATAGTGTCTCTTGCCAACAATCTCCCTCTTTGGCATTGACGACAACACTTAGTGAAAAATGACTAAGTGTCACACTATACTCCCCCTTGGTTAATGCTCTATTCTTATGTACATTTTCTGGAGCTCCCCCTTAGTTGGATTCCTTATTTTTCACTGCTCCTCACTCCCCCTTTGACATCAATGGCAAAGGGTGGGGTCCGCACACCAAAATTTGCAAAACTCAATCTATACTTAATCACATAAGTATATTATCTGGTTATACTTTACATATACTTTAGTATATCTGCAAAAGTATTCTTCAATTGTACAACTTTTGTCGCCCAACTCAGCCTCATCCTGTCCAAAATTAAGATGTGACCACTCAACAGGAATGCAAAACCTTTGGCCCTCTTTAGATCTGTTGGATCACTGGTCTGAGATGTGGTTTGAGCATCATTTAGGGCTTCATGCATGGCCTCTAACTTAGGGATAATTATCCTTCTAAGTTCACTCAACCTACTTATTCTATTTTTCTTCTCCTTCTCAAGCTTCTTAATTTCATTCAAGACTGCAATAGTCTGACATTCTTGATTTATTATGGAAGTGGTAAGAGGATCAAAATTCTGAGACAGTCATGTTAGTTTTTCCTCCTATTCTTTCACTTTCTTCTCAATCTCCACTGTTACTTTGGACCATGATAGACAAAATTTATACATTTTCTTGCCATCTTTAAGAGCATGTTTTAAGCTCTTTATCCCTATATCCATATTTCTCCTATCATTGGTTATTAGTCCTTGTACTTCAGAGAATCTCTTTTCCAAAAACTCCTTCTGGACTTTATCTTTTGCTGACTTTTCTAAGGAATCAAAATGTGTGCTAACACTATTAACTATAGATTTTAGATTACCGTATAAAGAGGCTGAGGGATCCTTCTGAAAAGATGGCATGATCTTCTCCAATACACCAGATGCAGTTTCTATGAGCTTGCATTCTTCCATGTGAGACTTCAGAAGTTTTTCTTTTGCCTTTGCGAAAGTAAAGGATGCTAGATTCATGGTTTGAACTAGGGAGAGGGAATCAAAATTGAACGGTCCTTGAAGAAGTTCTGGTTCATCAAATTCCATCATCTTCTTGGTTAAGAATTCTTCGACTGCTTCTGCTGTGTCTCTTGCCAGTGACAGGTTTTTGTCCCCTTCTGCAGCCTTACCACTATCATTTGTGGTCTTTTCTGTTGGAGTTTTCTCTCCTTCAGCCTTACTACTGTCATCTTCTTTTTCCTTCTCCTCTGCTTCTTGACTAATCTTCTCTTCTACTCTTTCTTCTTCTTTAGATCTGGAGTCTGCAGGGGAAACCGGATGAGAGATGTTTTCTTGTTCATGGATTTCCTCTTCCGGAGCAGAGGATTCTAGGTCCTTATCTTTCTCTTTACCTATCTCCTTTACCTCTTCTGCTACAGTCTCAATGGATTCTTCTTTGTTATCCATTCCCGAGGGATCATCACCTAAATCCTCTACAACAGGAATATTGAATCTTTTATAGGCATTCTGGAGGATTTCTTCTGTTTCTTTTGCCACTTTATCAGTTTCTCCAAGCATGAGCTGATTCATTCTAGCCTTACTCTGAAACTCATCCTTGCAATCTTTGAAGATCATATCCATTTGTTTCAGAGTAATTGAAGGATAGAGTTGAATAGCTATCTGTTCTCTAATCTCTAAGTCCTTAGCCTTGGCATTTTCTTTTCTCATTTCAAGTTCCTTTTCTAAACTTTTAGGAATTAGAGAAATTATTTCAATAAATGCTTTATTGTATATGTTCAAGTACTTAACTGTGGTTTCCTCCAAGATCTTTGTATCTGCATCATTATATGCATCATAGAAATCTGTTATTGGTTGCAGGTTTCCATCCACAGTAACTGCTTTAACTACATCATCTAATGACATAGTGGGCCTTTCAACAAACTCTTCTGCCTCTGCCTCCTTCATTTCACTGGATACTTTCTTCTTCTTCTTCATCTAATTCTGTCTCTTCATAATCTTTCTGACTGATGTAAGACCTTGTTGCCTTTGTCTTTGTTCTATTTTCACCTTTACCAGATGATTTTGCTTCCTGTTTTGATGCCTTTGAGCTCTTAGTAGTGGTGGATGTAGAGCTCTTAGAGGATCTGGTCTGGAAGGAGGCTTCTACCGGAGCACTTTCTTTTTCTACCTTTTCCTTTTGTTTTTCTACCCATTCCATCTTATCCCTATTTGCATTAAGTGCCTCTTTTGAGATGCCATACCTTTTGGCAACATTCTCTACTTCTTTTCTCACTTTTCTCTTCATCTCCAGTTGCCTTAACTCCACATGAATCTTCTCACTCAGCTCTTCAAAGGTTCCAAACCTTTCTACCTTAGGATCCTTGGGTTGACTGAGCATGTGTTGAACATTAAGCTCTACTATTTTCTCATCTACTTCATACCCCATTGGCATGATCCAAACTACCCTTGGCTCCACTGCCTCCATTAGGCATTGATCAGTTTCTACCATAAAGCATATTGTATCCTTATACTTTTCAACTAGAGATTGGGGAATTCTCTCTCTAGCTTGCATCATGTTCTGAAAGTTCTTAAAGTACCCACAGAGTGTTGTATTCTGTGCATTGGCATCACCAATTCCATGTAGATAGTCTCTGATTTGAATTGCTACTGGTCTGTCATTTTGCCATATCCACCCATTGGATCCGGGTAGCTCATTCATGTAGTAGAAGAATAGATAGAGTATCAGGCCACCATATTTTAAGGAATTCTTCTTATCCTTCTTTATCTTTTACAGGTTCTCCAAAAGTTGGTTTAGAAGGAGCTCACAAAGGTCATAATTAGCATCCTTTCTTAACATTTCATAAGAAGTGTAAATTGCAGTTTTGGGTACTGAATTTTCCCTGCTAGAGTGATATATCTTATAACCGATGATCATGGAGGCAAACTTGATATCCGGATCAGTGATATCTTCTATTGTCATCGCTCTCTTGTCAAACCTTGATCCAGTAGTCTCACTCACTGTCTGATTCTTGACAGATTTGAGAGCAGGTATCCCATCGAATGAGTACAATCCAGTAACTGCCCTAATGGCATCCTTGGTTATCTTGAATGGCCTTGTCAACCATATAAAGTTATCATGCATTCTACTTAAAACATATCGGACCCATTCATCTTTTGTAAAATAGGGGAAATGAATGCATTGTGCAAAATGTTTGTCCTGGATAGCCTTATACTATGGTTTGAGTTCAAATGAGTCATCTATTAACTGATTGTGATAGATATCCATCAGCTTGGATTCCCCAAAATTTTCAATGTTCACATGAAGATATGCCCTAACATCTTCAACATGCAAAACCCCATGCAGAATGCTAGAAAATGCCCCTAAGGGATCCATTTCTAGAGATTTGTAAGGATGTTTCTTAAATTTGGGTCGAGGCCTATCAGAAATATTTACAACATTTGGAGTAGTCATCTTCAAAGATTTACAGAGAGTTATTCAGCAACGGAAAAATACCTTTTACGCTTCTAGGGTTTGCTGAATGAGCTAGATTAATTTGCTGGATGAATCAATTTCAATAGTTGATCTTTGAGAATTTGAAACAATTAGTTGCAGAGCTCCTTTTCTTTTCTTCTTGAATGCAAATGTGCAAATGACGAATGAATGAACCCTTTTATTTTTGGGAAAGCCCTAATTCCACACTGTAATAAATGCACAACTTAAGTCATTCTGGTTGGCTTGTTCTTCTTATTTTGAGACAGATCTTTTCTGGATCACTGAGATACACTTAGAGTTATTCTTGATGAATAGTGACAATCTATCTTCCTTTCCCTAATCATTGATCTATCTGCGGATCAAGATTCCATAATTTTGAATCAAGCCGGATCTAACTCTAAGAATCCTATTTTTACCGGATGACTGTTGAACCAGATCAATCTTGGTAGATTTGGCTCTTCAAATCTTCTTGCGGATCTTTCATATCTTTACCAAACCTGCTTTAGATGTTTCTCTAAGAACCCTTTAATCCGCAACTTCCCACATGCCAATATCAGGCACCAATTGACTGGTTTGGGGAATTGATTTTTCTTAGTGACTCCCCCTGAGCTAGAGCTCATCTATTCAATTTCTGGAAGGATTATCAGCACCATATTCTGGTGCAGATCCATCCCCAACATTTTCTATGCTTCTCTTCACCCAAATCTTATTCATCTCCCTTTGAATTTTATCCACGTTCACTTTTCCTTTTCTTTTGTCTTGGTTATGATTATGCTGTTCTGGAGCCCTTTTGTCTTGATTCTTACTTCTACAGAATTTGACAATATGACCAGATCTATTGCAGTTGTAGCAAACAACATTTCTTTGCATATTTGACTGACATCCTATTGATCTACACTAATTATCCATATGTCTCATTCTGTTGCATGCAAATCATCTACCTGTTATCACCCTGTTTTGCACCCTTGCATAAAGTTGTTAAAGCTCTGCAAACTGGAATAACATGGGATTGATCTCTAAGTGTGGGACTTTGCTAAATGAGATCAAACTTCTGGAGAAAGCCGGCTTCTTTGCCTAGCTATCACCTAAAACTACTGAATTTTGAGGGGAAAAGGGAGAGAGAAAGCTTGTAATGAAAATGAATAAAAGCTTGAAAAATATGAAAGAGTGATACACCAAACAAGTTTAAAGAAACTTCCATAGAACTAAAGGATGCACAATACAATTAGAATATGGCAAGTAGGCATACACAGGTTAGATGACTCTAGCAGAGGTGAGAAGTAATATGATTGAGAGGAATACAACATTCACAGACAAAACATATGCAGATTCACACATAACTAGAAAAATCAGTAAAGAGGTAAAAATAACTTGCATATATTCAATGGAAAGGCAAGGTTACAGTTTATGAAAACTCTGTTTGGAAATAAAAAGACCAAAATGCCAAAAAATTTCCAACCTTATTTACATCATTCGAATGCATATATATAGCATTCCAAAAAAAAAATCCTATGGTGATTACAAAAAATGTGCTCTAAGAGCTGTCTCAAAAAATATCCCTGCATGAATGACTGTCCAGTTGTAGAAGTTATGGCGTCAAATATCTGGCACTAGGCAGCTAGGGGATATTTTGGGTCTTGAATGCAAGCAGCTTACTCATCAATCTGTAGTAGAAAAGATGAAAAATATCTGGAAGAGGAAGGTGGAAAGATATTTTTGATCATTAATGCGAACTGCCTCATCATGGTGCAGCAATTAATGCCCCAAGAATATCTTCATCTGCTCAAAAATAGTTGCTAAAGTGTCCCCTTGACCAAAACATGCAACTCTAGATCTAAAAATTGAAAGTGACAAAAGCTCCTGAAAACCATGCCAAAAGAAAGAGGGGACAAAAACATGCATCTTTGCCTCCTACAGCATGTCAAAATTTGCTGAATGGAGGAGATACAGGTAGTCAAAGTTTTGGTCAACTGCCTATATATATCGCTTTTGCATCTCTGTGTATATCGTTGCATCTTGGCGCCTGAATCAGCATTCAAAAATTCATTCTGCAACTCCTTCTGCACATACATGGTGCTTTGCATATCGGGCCCTGTATATCTCTTTGTATTTTCAAAATTGTATATACATACAATTTCCCTTTGTATATGCGGGCCCTACCACTTGTATGTTGGCGATATACAAATGCCTTTGTATATTTCTTTGTATCATTCCTTTGTATCTCCCCCTCTGAATATGCAAACATACAAGCCGCGGACCCCATGCTTGAATTTGTGAGAATTAACTTTGGGTCAGGTCCAAGTTGTATGTATCTCATTGTATATTTGTTTGTATATTGCAATATACAAAACACCCATACATACAAGGAGGATCTGAAAGCTTTAGGTGCCAAGCTTGATCTTCAATTGAAATTCGCCTTGTATATATCTTTGTATCTGTTCCTTTGTATGTCAAAACATACAAACACCTTTTATACAAAGCGGACTCGAAAATGACATAGAACAGATTGAAACTTATATTCGGGTCCGAGTTGTATACTTGCTTTGTACATCAGCCTATATGTGCAAATATACAAGCCAAAAATACATTCCACTGTAGCTTTTGCTTGTATGTTGAAACTGCAAACCTCCTTGTGTCTCGGCGATATACAAACATATTTGTATGTTTGTCTTTTGTATATTGACTTGTATATTTGAATATACAAGTGGAATATATAAAAGACAAACATACAAATGGGAATATTTTATGCAATATTCCTAGAATGTATATTCCGATATGCAAACCTTTTCTTGCATACAATCTCATTTGAACCTGCGGGCCCCACCTCTTGCATGTCCTGCCGACACTGTAGCAAATGTACATTTGCACCTGTATATTGGCCATTGCATATTTCCTTGTATCTTTTCTTTGTATATTTCACTTGTATGTGCAAACATACAAGCGCAAATATACAAGCCAATGTAGCAACCTGCCGATATACATTCCACTGTAGCACATGTATATAGATCGGCCTTGTATATTTATCTTGTATGTTTCGCTTGTATGTGCAAACATACAAGCCAAATATACATTCTCTTTTGTATATGCGGCGATATACATTCCACTGTAGCACATGTATGTCCGCCGGCCTTGTATATTTCTCATTGTATATTTCGCTTGTATATGCAAACATACAAGCACAAATATACTAAACACTTAACAACCTGCCAATATACATTCCACTATAGCACATGTATATAGATCGGCCTTGTATATTTCTCATTGTATATTTCGCTGTATATTTCACTTGTACATGCGAATATACAAACCAAATATACATTCCATCCTTGTATATTTTTATGCAACTGGATATTAAAACCAGGAATATTCTGGGAATCTAGGAAAGATTCCCCCTTTGTATATGCATTTCCTTGGCTCGATATACATTCAAAAAATGTATAAAAATCACTTTTCTCAATATTTTCTAAGGCCGATATAGATTTGTAAGCCTGCCAAATGTACATTTGAACTATATGTTTGACCAAACTTTGACCATGGATAACTTTTTTGTTTGGTCAAATTTCAGGGTGAAGTAAAAAGCAAACCTGCCTATTTTTTCAAGCTCTTTCCAATGGTGAGGTTTTTTTTAGGCAAGACCTCTAGGAAATTTGGCACTTTAAGTTTTATAGGAACATTTTCCAAAGGATTTTCAAAGAAAATACCAGGTTGACTATTTGGCTTTGGACAGAGGAAAAAAAAGGTCAACACTACCATTGAATGAATTGTTCATTTGCATGTTTCTACACTCATGGGATTTGTGACCATACCTTTTGTAATTGAAGCACTGTCCAGAGAACGATGTATTAGTCTGATTCATTCTTCTTCTACACTGATTTGCTTTATGACCAAAGTTATTGCAGTTGTGGTAGTATCCATTGAAAGATGGATATCTTTGAGCATTTGGTTGCCTTACCAGAGGTCTTCTAGGCCTGTTTCTTGGATTTTCTGATCTAGAGTTCTTTTGACCAGATCTAGAGTTTTCACCTTTCTCATACCCCAAGCCTTGCTTGTCATCTACCCTCTTTTGGCTTTGAAGAAGAACTTCAAGTTTGGCAGAGCTTATCTCGAATTTCTCTTTGTATTCATTTGCTGTTTGAAGATCCTTTTTAAGATTGTCAATCTGATTCTCAAGTTGTTCTTCATTATCCCTAGCTTCTTCAAGATCACATTCAAGATGCCTGATTATTCTATCCATTTTGTGGCAGTCTTCTGATTTCTCTATGAGAGATTGTCTTAGATCATCTTCAATTTTCCTTTTTTCTTCAATTTCTTTGGTAAATTTCATAACTCCTGATTCCATTTCATATCTTACCATAATAACCTCTTTTGATAACTTTTCACATAACTTGGTTTTCTCCTTCAGATCTTCATTTGTATCATTGTCTTCACCTTGACTTGCCAATTACTGAAGTAGATCCTTTCTCTTTTTCATAGAGATACTCAGTTTCCCTTTCAATTCATTTATGAAATCATCAGCCTGTTTGAGTCTTTCCTTCAATTCATTGACTTTAGAGTTAGATTGCTCAAGATCATCTAGGGTAGACTGAAGTTGTTCCCTCATACCATACACATCCATTTGAATTCCTAGATATTCCTCAAGCTGTTAGGCTCTGTTTGGAGGAACTTGGCTCTAATACCAATTGTTGATAATTGAGAGGGGGGGTGAATCAGTTATCTTAATTACTTCTACTTTTGATTCTTCCTTAACAATTAATGCAACATTAGATCATATTAGCAAACATAGCCATGAAATAGAAATAACATCAATACACATGACACAATGATTTTGACATGGAAAACCCTGTTAAGGGAAAAAACAACGGGGTGATTAACCCAAGATTGTATTCTCTGTTAAAAGAATAAGATAGTACAAAATGACACTTGCAATTAGGGCTCACTACCCAAGCACACTGCTCACAAGAGGCTCACTTCCTACAATAGTTTATACAAGGAAACTAGATACTTGAACTGATGAGAAGCATCCACACATGCTGAGGTTCAGTTCTGGTTAGGCTCAATACACTGGTCTATTGCATTTCATTCTTCCTCTTCTTTGGTGCTGCTGTCCTGTCACATACCGGACCTGTATTACTGTTGTTACTCTGCTCCTTTGCTATTTTTCACACAACACAACTCACACCACACTACTTCACATATAAATCCATCTGGTATATATATCCACACAAATGATTTCAACACCTTTCTAGTCAGCATCTGGAATAGTCAATATTATCCCAAACTTTGATCTGTCAGCTGAATCCTTAGTTGCCAAGTGATGCGTATCAAGGAGATGCTTATAGAAGTCATCAATTATGTCAGCCAATCATGAATGATACCTCAGGAAGCTTGATCACCATCAATATCTCATCTAGATTTAGGTCTGATGCTCTACCCATCAGTTCTTCCTCTGTCTACTCTGCCAAACAGGAACCCAACACTCAAGTGCTCATGTCTCTTCACTCTTCCATCACTGGAGGCTCAATCCCTGGAATCTATCAGTCAGGGTACTCCTCTTGACTTCCCCAAAACTGCACTTTACTGAGGTACTTCCTCTGAGAGATCCAGACCTGATTGTCGGACCTTGCCACATGCTCTGTTCTTGTTTACTGGACCACAACATTCTTCAACCTGACTTACGATATAGACATATCATGCCCTGTGGATGGGTGGGATGAGCTTTGTTGCCATCAATGACAATATTCATGAAGCCATATAGTGTCTCTTGCCAACAATCTCCCCCTTTGGCATTGATGGCAACACTTAGTGAAAAATGACTAAGTGTCACACTATACTTCCCCTTGGTTAATGCTCTGTTCTTATGTACATTTTCCAGAGCTCCCCCTTAGCTGGATTCCTCATTTTTCACTGCTCCTCACTCCTCCTTTGACATCAATGGCAAAGGGTGGGGTTCGTACTCCAAAATTTGCAAAACTCAATCTATACTTAATCACATAAGTATATTATCCGGTTATACTTTACATATACTTTAGTATATCTGCAAAAGTATTCTTCAATTGTACAACTTCTGTTGCCCAACTCAGCCTCATCCTATCCAAAATTGAGATGTGACCACTCAACAGGAATGCAAAAGCTTTTGCCCTCTTCAGATCTGTTGGATCACTGGTCCGACCTATGGTTTGAGCATCATTTAGGGCTTCATGCATGGCCTCTAACTTAGGGATAATTATCCTTCTAAGTTCACTCAACCTACTTATTCTATTTTTCTTCTCCTTGTCAAACTTCTTAATTTCATTCAAGACTGCAATAGTCTGACATTCTTGATTTATTATGGAAGTGGTAAGAGGATCAAAATTCTGAGATAGTCTTGTTAGTTTTTCCTCCTATTCGTTCACTTTCTTCTCAATCTCCACTGTTACTTTGGACCATGATAGACAAAATTTATACATTTCCCCACCATCTTTAAGAGCATTTTTAAAGCTATTTATCCCTATATCCATATTTCTCCTATCATTGGTTATTAGTCCTTGTACTTCAAAGAATCTCTTTTCCAAAAACTCCTTTTGGACTTTATCTTCTGCTGACTTTTCTAAGGAATCAAAATGTGTGCTAACACTATAAACTAGAGATTTGAGATTACCAGATGAAGAGGCTGAGGGATCCTTCTGAAAAAATGGCATGATCTTCTCCAATACACCAGATGCAGTTTCTATGAGCTTACAATCTTCCATGTGAGACTTCAGAAGTTTTTCTTTTGCCTTTGCAGAAGTAAAGGATGCTAGATTCATGGTTTGAACCGAGGAGAGGGAATCAAAATTGAACGGTCCTTAAAGAAGTTCTGGTTCATCAAATTCCATCATCTCCTTGGTTAAGAATTCTTCGACTGCTTCTGCTGTGTCTCTTGCCAGTGACAGGGTTTTGTCCCCTTTTGCAGCCTTACCACTATCATCTGTGGTCTTTTCTATTGGAGTTTTCTCTCCTTCTGCAGCCTTACTATAGTCATCTTCTTTTTCCTTCTCCTCTGCTTCTTGACTGATCTTCTCTTCTACTCTTTCTTCTTATTTAGATCCGGAGTCTGCAGAGGAGCTGGATGAGAGTGTTGGCAAGAGACACTATATGGATTCATTATTGTTGTCATTGATGGCAACAAAGTTCATCCCACACATCCGCAGGACATGGTGTGTCTATACCGGAAGTCAGAGTGAAGAATGTTGTGGTCCGGTAAGCAAGAACAGAGCATGTGGCGAGGTCTGACAATCAGGTCCAGATCTCTCAGAGGAAATATCTTGGTGAAGTGCGGATTTGGGTAAGTCAAGAGGACTACCTTGACTGATAGATTCCAAGGATTTAGCCTCTGGTCATAGATGAAGAAAAAGATATGAATACTTGAGTATCAGGTTCCTGATTGGCAGTATGGACAGAGGAAGAATTGACCGGCAGAACATCAGACATTATTCCGGATGTGTTATTGATGATGGTAAAGGTTATTAAGGTATAAGTTATGATTGGCTAACATGATTGATGACTTCTACAAATATATCCTTGATCCACATTACTTGGTAAGCAAGGATTTAGCCGACAAATTAGAGTTTGTGAAAAAGATTGACTATTTTGGATGCCGACTAGAAAGGTGATGAAATCACTTGTGCGGATATATCTACAAGATGGATTTAGTTGTGAGAGGTGTTGTGGTTTTTTGGTTATGTATGAAGAAAAGCAGTAGAGCAGAGTAAAAGTAGTAAGGAAGGTCCGGTATGTGAAAGGAGAGCAGCACAAAAGAAGAGGAAAGATGAAGTGCAGTAGATCAGTGTACTGAGCCTAACTAGAATTGAACTCTAGCATATGTAGATGCTCCTTATCAGTTCAAGTATTGTATTACACTCTTTATAAATTGTAGACAGTGTGTCTCTTGTAGGCAGTGAGCCTCTTGTGAGCAATGTGCTCGGGTAGTGAGCCCTAATTGGCAAGTGCCATTTTGTATTTCCATTCTTCTAACAGAGAATTCAATCTTGGGTTAATCACCCCATGGTTTTCTCCCTTAACAGGGTTTTCACGTCAAAAATATTGTGTCATGTGTATTTCCATTTCATGGTTATGTTTGCTTATTTGAATTAATGCTACATTGATTAATAAGAAAGTTCAGAAAGCAGAAATAATTAGGATAACTAATTCACCCCCCTCTCAGTTATCAACAATTGGTATCAGAGCCAAGTTCCTCCAAATAGAGCCTAACAGCTTGAGGAAGATCTGGGAATTCAAATGGATGTGTATGGTATGAGGGAGCAACTTAAGTCTGCCCTAGATGATTTTGAGCAGTCAAATTCTGAAGTCAATGAATTGAAGGAAAGACTCAAACAGGATGATGATTTCATAAATGAACTAAAAGGGAAACTAAGTCTCTCTATGAAAAAGAGAAAAGAGCACCTTCAACAACTGGAAAGTCAAGGTGAAGCCAATGATACAAATGAAGATCTGAAGGAGAAAACCATGTTGTGTGAAAAGTTATCAAAAGAGATCATCATGGTAAGACATGAGATGGAATCAGGAGTTATGAAGTTTACCCAAGAAATTGAAGAGAAAAGAAAAAATAAAGATGATCTAAGACAATCTCTCAAGGAGAAATTAGAAGACTGCCACAAGATGGATAGAATAATCAGATACCTTGAATCTGATCTTAAAGATGCTAAAGATAATGAAGAAAAACTTGAGGATCAAATTGTCTCTCTTAAAAGGGATCTTGAAACAACAAATGAATATAAAGAAAAATTCAAGATAAGTTCTGCTCAACTTGAAGTTCTTCTTGAAAGTCAAAAGAGGGTAGATGACAAGTGTGGTTTGGGATATGAGAAAGGAGAAAGCTTCGGATCCAGTTAGAAGAATTTTGGATCAAAAAATTTAAGGAACATGCCTAGAAGACCTCCGGTAAGGCAACCTAATGCTCAAAGATATCCAACCTTAAATGGATACTGCCACAACTACAATAACTTTGGTCATAAAGCTAATCAGTACAGAAAGAGAATGAATCAAACTAATTCATCCTTCTTCGGATAGTGTTTCAACTGCAAAAGGTATGGTCACAAATCTCATGAATGCAGAAATATACAAATGAACAAATCATTCAATGGTAGATGCTTTGCATGCAATAGAATAGGTCATATGGCTAATCAATGTAGATCAAGAGGATATCAACCAAATATGCAAAGAAATATTGTTTGCCAAATTTGCAATAGATCTGGTCATATTGCAAAATTCTGTAGAAGCAAGAATCAGGACAACAGAGGTCAGGTACATCATAATCAGAATCAAGATAAGGGAAAATGAAAAGTGAATGCGGATGAAGTTCAAAGTGAGATGAACAAGATTTGGGTGAAGAAAAGTACAGAGAATGTAGGGGATGGGTCTGCACCAGACTCTAGTGCTGATATTCCTTCTGAAAATTAAAAAGTGAGCTCTGGCTCAGGGGGAGACACAAAGAAAACCTTGTTCCCCCAGCCAGTCAATTGGTGCCAGAACTGGCACAAGAAGAGTTGTAGATTAAAGGGTTCATAAGAGAAACATCCAAATAAACTATGGTTAAGATTTGAAAGATCCACAAGATGTTTAAGATCAAGATTGATCCAGTTCTTCAAGTCATCCGAATAAGGCAAACCAGAATGACTTAGGTCGAGCATTTATTGCAACTTAACATTAGGGTTTGCGGAGAAATATAAGGGTTTTCTCATTAAGCATTTGTTCATTCTGCATTCAAGAAGGAATGAAAAGAGAAGGCTCTGTAACAAAATTCCTCAATCTCATCAAAGATCATTTGCAGAAGTCAATTCATCCAGAAATCGATCCGGCTAACTCCATGAAACTGAAAGACACAAAAGGTATTTTCCATTCTTCTCTGCAAATCATTTTTAAAAAGGATGTCTACTCTAAGTATTGTGAAGATCACTGATAGGCCTTGCCCCAAATTCAAGAAACATCCCTACAAATCCCTGGAAGTAGATCCCCTAGGAGCTTTTTCCAGTGTTCTGCATGGTGTCCTGCATACAGAAGATATTAGGGTTTACATTCACGCAAACATTGAAGAATTCAGAGAGTCCAAATTGAGGGATATCTACCACAAATAGTTAATAGATGATTCATTTGAGCTCAAACCCCAATACAAGGCCCTCCGGGAGAAGCACTTTGCACAATGTATACATTTCCCCTACTTTGCTAAGGACAAATGGGTCCAGTATGTCTTGAGTAGAATACATGACAACTTCATGTGGTTGAAAGGACCATTCAAGATCACAAAAGATGCTATTAGGGCTGTTACTGGCTTGCACTCATCCGACGGTATACCTGTTCTCAAATCTGTCAAGAATCAGATAGTAAGTGATGCAACCGGATCAAAATTTGACAAGAGAGCTATGACAATTGAAGATATCACTAATTCGGATGTCAAATTTGTATCCATGATAATTGGTTACAAGATTTATGTTGTTCTCAAAATCAGCTACGCTCGTTTTTGTAGACAACCCCCACAAAACTTGTCCGTTTCGTGAATCTACACTCTAAGCTCGCAAATCGAGATAAGACTCCCTTGATCTCACGTGAAGTCATTTGACATTCTAGACTGGTTTATGACATTCCTTTGAATCAGTTTCTCGATATTCGTGAATATCATTTAAGTCATAAACTAATTAGAATGTCAATTTTACCCACTTTTCAAGAGTTAGTAAAATTTTTAGTGTTCACATGCAGTAGCGACATTTTTTGCCGCTCTTGCATGTCTTTCTTGACTTGTTTTTATTACATGTTTTTCATGTAACATGTAAAGGCAGCAAATTTTGCCGCCGTCACATGTTATTCCACATTTGTGCATTGTCAGCGAATTTCACCACCTTGGCATGTTTGTTAATTCATATGCGGGGTCGGTCGAAACTCCCACTCGAACAAGATTTTCAGAATCTTGGACGTCGAGTGCCATTAATGGCCACTTGTGCCATTCATTAAAGCTTGTTTTTGAGTTTTAAATATGTCTTTTTGTTTGTTGTTTTTGTTATTTCATTTCTCCTAGCTCTTTCTCTGGACTCCCTCGCATCACTCGATCGCACCGTTGAACGGTTCAACCTAATCCACCACCATCGAACCTAGGGTTTCAAAGTTTTGAAAGGTAAATCTTCTAACTGTTTTCTTTTTCTAACCTAGGGTTTTCGTTAGTTTTGCATAGCTTTCCATTGTCTTAATTTTGTTACACGTTTTCATTGAAAGATGGTTTTCTTAAACTGTCATGGTCATTTTTGTTTAAATCTCTGCTCAGTTCTATGTTTTCAAATATGTTTTTAGATGCCCAATATTTGTGCCCTAGAGAGGTTAGTGGTTTCACTGCTTAAACCCTTAAAACCTTTTCCATATACCATTGTGCAGTGTCGGCCATTGTCGTCGATCTAACACTGCGAAGACCGATTCCTACCAATATGTATCTTTAGCGAAGTTTGCCGAGTAAACACGGCGAAAACCTTGCAACTTCTATTATGTGCAAAGTCGGCATTTTTTGTCGCCCCGACAGGTTATCGGCGATCCCCAAACCAACCCTGCATGCAATGTCGGCTATTTTCTTCGACCAAACATCGCGAGTGCAAACCAACCCCATATGCATCATCGGTGAATATCACCGCAGGTGTATGTCTTCGCATAATTTTGTATGGTGCACGGGCGGCAGATTTTGCTATCCTTACACGAGGATCTATTTCATACCCCATGTGATAGCGGGAATTTTTGTTGCTTTGACATCAAGTCTTGAAACTCTTACCATATGCGGTAGTGGCAAAATTCGCCGCTCATAACAAAAATTCCTATCACATGCAGTGGTGGCGAATTTTGCCGCCAATGTACATACAATAAAATACTCACATGCAAGAGTAGCAAATTTTGCCGCCCATGTAAAAACTGTCTCAAATTTTACTGACTCTGGAAAATTCCCAGTTTTGACTTTCTGAGCCCGCTTCTCCTCTGATTTTTGGCCAGCTCGCACTATGGCCCTTTTTCAAGCACGTTCTGATAGTCGTGATCATCAACATGCAATTTTCCCAGATTGCCCGTATTTTACCTAATTGCATGATCATGACTTTTGTTGCAGTTTCTTCTGTGGAGCTTCGTTCAAACATCAAACTTCTTCTTGGTGAAAGCTCATCCAAATGACTGAATTGTCCCCGAAGAAATCAAAAACGATGAAGTACAAATATCAAGGTGTTTTCCCAATCACCTCAGTCCATTCAAATGTTGATGAGATTAGAGATACAGAGATTGGCCATGTTGATATGGCTGAGTTTGTAGAGAGAACCAAGTCAAACAACCCCAGTACTATGATGAAGAGGATAGTGGAAAGTAATATTCATCTGGTGTCATCTTTCCCAGTGGCAGCTCACAACACAGAATTTGTTCTTCAGTGTGCCCATTTCTATAACAAAGATATTAGAGCTGTGGTGGACGCCAGTGGTAATGTGATAATCAGGCTGGATCCAGAGTTCATTGATAAGGTGTTCATGTGCCCTCCTACTACAGAAGTGTTGAAGCTTGACTTTGTTGAAGCTTAGAAGGAATATAACAAGAATCCAGAGAAAGCAAAGAAAGTGATCAACAACAAATGGTTGAGGACTGCAAGGTCAAATTTGTCAAGACGGCCACATAGTTTCCCTCGAAGTGATTTTGTAGAGGAAGTTGGTGACCCGATTACTCTCCTCAGTAGGATAAGAGGTTTGTCTTCCTCTACACAGTTTCATGAATGGATGTATCCTTTCATTAAGGTTATACTCCAGGGTAAGCAAACCATTTTCTGGGGAGAACAAATCAGTAACGCTTTGCATGAGCAGCTGACGAAGGTATCCACTACCTCTAAGTTCTACATGACTTCCTATCTGGTATACATTGCAGCCTCCATGAGGATTTTTCCACGATTATCATCTGAAGGGGATAGGAGAGTAGTTCCAGTATACCAATATTATTCCCAGCTAACGTTGAAAGGTTCAATTCATCATTTCAGGAGGGTGAATGATGCATTCTTTGCTATATTCTTGTGTCTTTTTGATCCCCAACTGGAGCAGAGAAGAATTTCAGATGAGGCATGGATAGTGGTAAATGACTTCGGGTGTATGCTTTTGTAATTTCCATCTTTTTCATACTTAAGGGTTGGCTTTTTCCAAGGTTACCCTTATATGCTTCCAAGATTCCCCTCAGATAAACTAGTCTTGATGGAGTTGTGCAGACAAATGATTGTCATGCATAACAAACAGATGGAACTCAAGAAGCCTAGTTTCAGATTCCCAGTGGAAATCGGCAGATATTCAGTGTTGACTGCCGCAAAGGCAAGGGCCATGGAAATAGAGATGCAGTTGGTCACCATGAAGCAATTCAAGAGGAGACCAAAGTTTGACTACAGGGGCATAAAGGATAAAATTAGATAGAAAACTCAATTTCATGAACCCATGGTAGAAGATGTCTGGGTAGACTTGAGAATAGAGGAAGATATCAGGAAACTGGACTATAGCAGGTTGTCCCTAGAACAGATTAAATATCTGGGACTTGCTGATATTCCAGAAGATCTTGTGGATGATGGGGAATTGGTTGATGCCAGATATGACGTAGAACAGATTGCTAGTACTCCTCTCCCTCCAATCTAATGGTCCCAAAAGGAGTTGACCTCACTGAGGAAAAGATTTGAGCCCATCTTGGCTAACACCAATAATCGGCTGGCGGATAAAGGAATTACTCTGAAAGAATTCCTCACTGAGTCAGAAACTGAGGTTCAAGAGCAAACTGGTAAAAAGGTGGAAAACAGAATGAAGAACAAGAGTGATGTTCCCTCATCCTCTAAAACACACAAGCCTAAGATTAGATTTGTGACAAAGAAATCAAAAGCTGTGGAGGAAGAACCTGAAATGAAAGATATGGAAGTTGAGGAGCCAGCTACTAAAGAGCCAGCCAGAGAAGAGATGGATGTTGAAGATAGGAATTCAGATCAACAAGACGAGGAGGCTTTGTCTCCACAAGAAAATACACAACAAGAAACAGGAGTATCATCCCCATTGCTTAATACACCTGTTGCAGCTCCTATGTCTATTTCTCCTATTAATATTCCCTCTTCTGAATCTCCCTCTCCTCCTAAAATAATTTTTGATAATCCCCCAAACACTTTTGAAAATGTTCTCCGTTCTTCTGAGTCAATTCCTAGTTTGTCTTCTTCATCTTTTGATATTGGGGATACATCCATTTTTGATCATTTTGTGATGAATACTGAGCAAGTCTCTAGTGCAAATGTAACAGGTGTGGTTTTCACTAACACCCCGCCTATTGTTTCTACTACCAGTACATGCACAGTTCTGGGAACACCAGCAGTAGGAATGGATCCCAATGTGAGTACTTCTTTGCTCCCACCTTGGTTATCAGCTTACACGCCAAAAAGGAAAAAGCAAGCCATCTCCCTAGATGACTTTGATTTCACTAAGCTGGTACCTACAAAGCCTAAGGCCCTGAAGAACCGAAGATTCTTTCCAGGGTACTTGAAGTCAAGGGAGACAAATTTCTGGAGATAGCAAAACCTCTACAGGATGCAACTGTTGAAAATTTTGAAATGAATGACTACTCTATTTCTAGAGTTGAATTGGGCAAAATAACCCATGAAAGCGCTAAAAATGATATGCAGTTAGCCATGGACATCCTAATCCAGAAGTTTGACAGGGAAAAGGAAATGAAGGATCACTACAAGGCAATGGTAGAACAACTAACTGCGGTGGTAAGGAAGATCACTTTGAATTCAGAAGCAGTTACTCTAAAGGCCGTATCTGTAGAAGACCCCGTCATTCTGAAAGCAGAAAAGACCCACCTCAAAGGAAAAGTACTTGAAGAGTACTTAGACAGGATGCATGCACAAGGAATCTCTTTGCTCACAGATGTATCTGAGAAGACAGATAAAATGAGAAAAGTAAAAGCAGAGCTTGATGATCTCATTGATGCTATCTCTCAAGATATTGAATGCATAGAGAAGGATCATGATAAATGGGTAGAAATGACGAAGCTCAAAATAAGTACCCTAATATCAATTGGTGCTATTTCTAACAAGGATTCATATACAGAAACAAAGGAAGCATTGATGTACAGGAGCTGTGTGCTTAGGGAATTGATCAACGATCTTGAGGTTGTAAACGAAATCAGTGAACAAAGCGATATTAATCTTTTGCATAAGCTGGAGGAGTTGCCATGTAAGCTGGTATCACAGGACAACAAATTTCTTCCTGCAGGAGAAATGGTTCAAGTATTTGAAGACATGTTCTAGAAAGAGTTCGAAGATAAAACATTTTCAATGACTTCTGTGGACAGTCTTTTGGACAACTAGTTAACTTTGGATAATTTGAAAACCAAGTTAACTAATCATGCTAAATCTGTCACTACAGTGAAGGATGTCATAGTCCAAGCTAGAATGATCTTCAGGAACACAGTCGGCCCGGATAGCATTGGGATGCAAGCTACCTTCACAATGTATGATGCCCATATGAGGAAAGATGGCAACACAAATTGAAGAAGTCATTTTTCCTTCATTTATTTTATGTTTCTCACATGTACTTTCAAAACAATTTTGGACATTCTTACATGTACATTTTTCATATGTAATTACATGTAAAAATATAGGAAGTCCCAAGTCAATGAGGACTCCTATTTTTGAATAAGTCAAAGTAGTTAGGTTTTTCCTAAATTTTCTCAAGGCCTTTCCCTATAAATAAAGGGGGCCTCTTTTGTAAATATTATCTTTTGTCTATTGCAAGAATACTCTGGCGAATTGAAAAGCAAATCAAGACTTTGTGCTTTTTGTGAAAATCAATTATCAAATATTTATCAATACAAGAAAGCAAGTTCAATTCCAATCTTTGTCTTGGGATTATTTGTGTTGTGATAGTATTGTTCTTATGTCTTGCTATCATAATCTTCTTTGGTAATAATTGAAGCGTGGAGTTTGTTTCAAGTGATTGAAGAGCGCTCTTAATTTGATTCTGATAGACTTTGTGTTATCAAATCATTTGTGAGGATTATGTTCATGTTTGTGAGAATACAATAGTTTGGAGACTTTGTGCTGCAAGTTGTTATATTCAATTTACTTTTATCATCTTGAAGAGGAGTGAAGACTTTGGGCTACATTCAACTTCAAATAGTTCTATTTGCAATTAGTAAGTGAGGTAACAGAAAATTTGTGTTTCTGTGATTTTGTGATAATTTATAAGTCCTTTATCAAGAGTTTGAAGTATAAACATCTATTATGAAAAAAGAGAATGAGATGAGATGGAACCACCACAAACATAGTTTTAGTGTATATAAATTTCATATGTTGTTTTGTTTGCAAAAGTCAAGTAACTAGAGGGAATCTCCCCTTGCTGAGAGGAGAGACTTTGTCTTGTCATAGCTGTGGCTGATATACCCATTTTGCCGTTAGCGAGTTAACGACAAAATATTCACCCAGTAGTTTTTTGGTGACTCTACTGGGGAAGGAACGCGCAACTTGAAGCCTCACGCTCCGAGTTGAAGTATTTTCAGTTCTTTTCCATTTTGTTGGAAAATTGTGTTTAGGTTACTACATTCTGGCAGATTCCTGATACACCAGAAGCAAGAGGGCTCAGGGTATTATTGATCCTGCATTTGAATTGATGCAGCAAAATAACTTTGGATTCTTAACCCCACGACCTCGTCTTCAGCGCACCAGGAGTTTTCCCCCTACAAACGCCAGGTCTCCAATACCAGGTGAAGTTTCTAGTGCTAGTGCTAACAGAGTTTTGTCTGTTCATACGATACCAAGGTTTGTTATCCCACCTTTCAATCAGCACGTCATGGCAGCCCAAGGCCCTTGGGGTAATACCTTTGGTCCTCTGAATTTGACCCCACCCTTGCATGAACTACCTCATAGTTCAAGAAAGAATTTCCCCAAATTCTATGGTGATGGGAAAGTTCATCCGAATGAGCACATTGCGGCTTTTTGTATAGCCTGTGGTGTGATAGGTGTCGAGCACAAAGATGTAGCTGTACGACTCTTTGTAGAAACACTACAAGGTGCTGCTGCAGACTGGTTTTACCACCTTCGAGCTCAGACCATAATGAACTGGAATACTCTCAAAACCAAGTTTGAATCTAGGTTTAAACCTACGGAGGATACACATGCATTGTTGGCACAGCTGACACAAATGAAAAAGGAACCTCATGAACCTATGCGAGACTTCATCGCTAAGTTCAATAAGTTGAGAAACAGGATTCACACCACCGCTGAGCCAACAGTGGAGAACCTTAAATGTTTCTTTATCAATACACAACTTCCTGAGGTGAGTTTTCTATTGAGGTGAGTTGCTCCTACCGACCTTGCTGCAGCTCAGATTCTGGCAACTGAAGTGGAAGATGATCTTATCCTTGCGGGTAAGATAAGAAGGGATATTAATAGAAATAAAAGCTCCTCTTCTACTGAGAATTCTTCCACAAGCACCACGGATCCCATGGTGCAAAAGCTAGCAAATGAATTGCTAGCTCTAAAGAGACAAATGTCCCAAGGTATGTCTGCTCCTTCTTATCGAGATATACCAAGGAGGACATTTCCAAATAATTCACATCAAGGCAATGCTGTTAGAAATCAAGGACAACACAACCATCTTCCACCTACACAGGGGAAGCTTGCCATTGAAGCAGCGCTGGTCAACTCTGCTGTTAGCTATTATGAAGCTAAAAATGAACTTTCTTTCCAACTTGAGTTGGATTATGAAAATGGTGCTAATCTCTTCATAGAAGGAGAAGAAGAGTTAGCTGGCGACTCTACCATCAGCTTTCTGAATTATCAGGATGAAGCTGAAAAAGGAGAAGTGGGTGAAGGAGCATATGCTGTTTTCAGTAGGTCTCAAAATCAGTCAGCTCTCCAAGCTGATAAAGGGAAGGCGAGAGAAGAATCTCAACTGGTGATTTCAATCACTAAACAGGGGACTCCGCTACCTTTCCAATCAAAAGACTCGGTGGTCAATAAACAAGTAAGTGCCTCTAGCGAATTTATACCTTCCACCTCTACTCCTCAGACTAGTGCTATCTCTACCAAAAATCAGAATGATGGTTTTTCTTCCTCCGTTTCTAATTCTTTTCAGCAGTTTGATATAATAGATCATGCTAGGAGAACTAAGATACAAATGTCTAAAGTTGAGTATTTACAGGCTAATCCTAAACAATTTGATAGATTAGCCAAATACATCAAAAATAAGACCGTCCTTGCAGGACAAGAGTTTCCAAAACCTTCTCATGACTCCTCCAAAAGTAAGCCTACCCAAAATAATCTTGTCACTACTCCCCTTGAAGCCTCTGGAAAAATTGAACCTTTCTATGTTTCCCTATTAGTAAATGGTCATAAATTGAGCAATTGCGTAATAGATTCCGGAGCCTCTGACAATGTTATGCCTGCTAAGGTGGCAGACGCTCTTGGCCTCACCTTAACCAAAACTTTTGGGAGATGTTTCTCTATGGAGAATAAGCAAGTTCCACTTTTGGGTCAAATCAAAGACGCCCAATTTGTATTTGCGGCTTTTCCAGATAAGAGAATCAAGATGACAGTCCTGGTAGCTGATGTTCCAGCTTCATATAGCATTCTTCTTGGACGTAATTTCTGTAAGGATGTAGGTGGGGAGTTGAACATGGATCTGTCTGAAGCAAGGATACCTGTTAAAGGTGTCATGCAGAAGTTGCTTCCTAAGAAGGAGGCAAAATACATTGTTACTCAAACAACAAATCCCAAAGCTCAAATTTTGTTTGAGTCCTCGGGAATGGGTAATTATTTTCTGTCCACTGAAGATGGTTCTAGTACATCAGATGAGAGTACATTGGGTGATAGCTCAGATATGTCAGATGGAGACTCAGAAGAGTTTTCAGATGAAAGTTCAGGTGAGGGTATAGTAATGCTAGATTCTTCCCTCACTGACGAAGAGGAATCTTCTGACCAAAGAAATTCCAAGAAATCAAACTCTGATGAAGTCTAGATTTTAAAGTTTGATGGTAGTTGTTCTTCTACTAGTTCTGGAGCTGAAGTGGTCTTGATATCGCCACAAGGTGATATTTTACCTTTTTCATACAAGTTATAATTTGACAATACCAATAACACCGCCGAATACGAGTCCTTGTTGCTCGGATTGGAAGCTGCTCGTGCTAGAGGTGTTAAAATCCTTCATGCTCAAGGGGATGCTGAGTTGGTGGTTTGTCAAGTAAGGAATTTGTACCAAACCAAAAATAAAAGACTGAGACACTATCGCAATCGCGTATGGGATTGCATTGAAGGTTTTGATGCTTTCAACATTTCTGCAGTGCCAAGAGAGTTCAATGATCGTGCAGATTCATTGGCTATTTTCACTACTCTCATGGTTCCTCACAACGATTTCAAAGGAAACAAGTACACTATTGAGCTGGTCTTTCGACCAAGTGCACCTGATAATGCTAACCATTGGTAGGTGTTCAATGGTGATAACCAAATCATCGCTTTCCTAGAAAAGATGGATAGCTTTGATGAGCTTTACTTTGAAGGAAGTGAATTGCCACCGCAGGAATATGTTTCAGAGATAGATTCACAAACTGACAAAGAATTTCTACAATTGAAAGGAAATAAAATCCCAAAAGGTTTGGTTTCCCTTGAGAAACTCTTTGATAAACATGACATGTATATCAAGCAGTGGCAACAACAGGATTCAATTTCCTCTATGGAATTTGAGCAGGTCAATTTGGGTTCGGAAGCAGATCCTAAGATGGTCAACATTGGAAAATGTTGCACTGCTGATGAAAGATTCAAATTCATTACCCTCCTTCACCATTACATTGATGTTTTGGCTTACTCCTATGATGATCTGAAGTCTTTCAGACCTAAGGAGGTTCAACATGAAATTCCCCTTAAAGCTGGATCGTTGCCTCACAAGCAGAAGTAGAGGCAATACAATCCTAAGATATCAGGTATGATCCTTTCAGAAATTTAGAAGATGCTGAATGCAAGGATAATTTTTCCAATTCATCATTCCACATGGATCGCAAACATAGTACCTGTAAGGAAGAAGAGCAGAGAAATCCGTATTTGTGTTGATTTTAGGAATCTCAACCAGTCTTCCTTAAAAGATAACTACCCTTTGCCCATCATAGATCAAGTATTCCAAACAATAATTGGTTCAGAAATGTTGTCTATGTTAGATGGTTTTTTAGGGTATAACCAAGTGGAGGTCAATGAAGCTGATCAGTTCAAAACTGCCTTCACCACACCATGTGGCACATTTGCATATCGCAGAATGCCTTTTTGGTCTGATCAATGCTGGTGCCACATTTTAGAGAGCAATGGATCTAGCCTTCAGAGATGAGATGGGGAAGCTCATCATGGTGTATCTCAATGACTTGACTGTTTTCTCCAAAAACTGTCATGATCATGCGCATCATTTACGACAAGTGCTGGAGCACTGTCGGCAAAGTGGTATTTCCCTCAATCCCAAGAAGTCAGTTTTTGGGATTACGGAAGGTAAGCTTCTTAGACACATTATATCTCAAGAAGGTACTAAGATTGACTTGGAAAGAGTTAAATCCATTCAAAGTCTTACTCTACCTGCTAGTAAGACTGCTGTTCATTCTTTCTTTGGAAAGGTGAATTTTCTGCGAAGGTTCATTCCTGATTTTGTAGAAAAAACCTGTCACATCGTCAATATGATGAAGGGTAAGGCCACTTTCCGTTGGACTGCGGAAGGTAAAGAAGTGTTTGAGGATATCAAGAGGGCTATTGCTCATGCTCCAGTTCTTGTTTGTCCTGACTACACCAAAGATTTCGTAGTTTACAGCTATGCTTCAGAACACACACTTTCAGCTATTCTGGTTCAGTAGAATGAAGAAGGTGTTGAATCCCCCATATCATTTCTGAGTTGTCCTCTCAAAGCTCATGAATTGAAGTATTTGAATATGGAGAAGCATGCCTATGCCATGGTCAAAGCGGTGAAGCATTTCAGGTTCTATATTCTAAACTCACACACTATTGTTATGGTGCCTGATACAACAGTCAAATATATCCTAACTCAACAGGAGTTCGGAACAAAGAGAGGTAATTGGATTGCCAAGATCCAAGAATTTGATTTGGATATCAAGCCTACCAAGCTTGTGCGTGGTAAAGGTTTGTGTCAATTGATCACTGATAACGTCCCAAAAGAGACAGGGGACGAAGAAAAAGTTGTGGACACACCAACTGTTCTTTTTGTTACTACAACTAACGAGTGGTATTCCAATATCGCTCATTTCCTTACCTATGGTGAGTGTCCTTCTCACTTGTCTTATAAGGAAAAAAGAACTGTCAAGTTAAAAGCTGCTAACTACGTCCTTTGGGACAATGGTTTGTACAAGAGAAGTCTTGATGGTGTATTTCTCCGTTGTGTGGATAAAGCGCAACAAAGTAGACTTTTGGAGTCTTTCCACAATTTGGCTTATGGAGGACATTTTTCCGCACCTGTCACGGCTCACAAGATTCTGTGAGCTTGATACTATTGGCCCACATTATTCCAAGATACGTACAATTGGGTACGCAGGTGTGAGTTATGTCAACAGTTTGTTGGGAAACCAAAGTTGGCAGCCTTACCTCTAAAACCAATGGTGATTGAGGAGCCTTTTCAGCAATGGGGTATTGACTTCATTGGCACTGTGAATCTATCATCAAGTGTAGGACATAACTATGTTCTCACCACAACAGACTATTTTACCAAATGGGTGGAAGCTATTCCAGTCAAGCACGCTACTTCTAAAGTGGTATGCAGTTTTCTTAAGGAGAACATTATTTCCAGGTTTGGAGTTCCAAACAAGATTGTAGCAGACAATACTACTTGTTTTTCCTCTCATGAGATTACTAAATTTTGCTACGAGCACGGGATTATTCTTTCCCATTCTTCAGACTATTATCCGCAAGGGAATGGTCAAGCAGAATCAAGCAATAAGAATCTGGTCACTATTATCAGGAAATTGGTAGATGAGAATCAGAGAACTTGGCATAAAGCACTTTTTGATGCTTTATGGGCAGATAGAATTACCCCCAAAAGGGTGATAGGCATGTCACCATTTTAGCTTCTATATGGTCTGAATGCAGAGATACCAATTACCTTAGAATTGCCAGCATTGAAGTTGGTAAAGGCATTGGAAGATAGAACTTTTGATAGTTCTATTGATAAAAGGATCATGTATTTAACTGAACTTGAGGAGCAGTGCACTATGGTGGTGGACCGTATTGCTGAGCATCAAAATCAAGTAAAGAAACTCTTCGACAAGAAGGCAAAGGCTCGTGAGTTTTAGATTGGAGATCAAGTCTTGTTGTGGGACAAGAGGAGAGAACCAAAAGGAATGCACGGAAATTTTGATTCCTTGTGGAGAGGTCCATTCACCATTCATCAATTCTGTGGTGAAAATAGTTTCTTGCTGGAGCATTAGGATGGAACACCATTCTTGTTGCCCCATAGTGGACAACATCTGAAGCACTTCAATCCCTGAAGTATCAGATAAGTTAAATTGTACATTTGTATAGTTTTGTGTTTTTATTATTGTGTTTTCGTTTAGTCTTTTGTGTCTTTTCTTTTTAGCTTGACTCTATAGCCTAGTGGCATGGATGAAGGCACTTAGAGACTGGATTCTACTCCCTTCAATCATTTCAAAGTTTGATTGAAGGAAGTTCCCTAGTTAGAGCCAGCTGTTGTTCTCAACATCAGCTACACTCATTTTTGTAGACAACCCCCACGAAACTTGTCTGTTTCGTGAATCTACACTCTAAGCTCACAAATCAAGATAAGACTCCCTTGATCTCGCGTGAAGTTGTTTGACATTTTAGACTGGTTTATGACATTCCTTTGAATCAGTTTCTCGATATTCGTGAATATCGTTTAAGTCGTAAACTGATTAGAATGTCAATTTTGCCCACTTTTCAAGAGTTAGTAAAATTTTTAGTGTTCACATGCAGTAGCGGCATTTTTTGCTCCTCCTGTATATCTTTTTTGACTTGTTTTTATTACATGTTTTTCATGAACATGTAAAGGCAGAAAATTTTGCCGCCATTACATGTTATTCCACATTTGTGCACTGTCGGCGAATTTCACCGCCTTGGCATGTTTGTTAATTCATATGCGGGGTCGACCGAAACTCTCGCTCGAACAAGATTTTTAGAATCTTGGACGTCGAGTGCCATTAATGGCTACTCGTGCCATTCATTAAAGCTTGTTTTTGAGTTTTAAATATGTCTTTTTGTTTGTTGTTTTTGTTATTTCATTTCTCCTAGCTCTTTCTATGGACTCCCTCGCATCACTTGATCGCGTCGTTGAAGGGTTCAACCTAATCCACCACCATCGAACCTAGGGTTTCAAACTTTTGACAGGTAAATCTTCTAACTGTTTTCTTTTTCTAACCTAGGGTTTTCGTTAGTTTTGCATAGCTTTTCGTTGTCTTAATTTTGCTACATGTTTTCGTTGAAAGATGGTTTTCTTAAACTGTCATGGTCGTTTTTGTTTAAATCTCTGGTCAGTTCTATGTTTTCAAATATGTTTTTAGACACCCAATATTTGTGCCCTAGGGAGGTCGGCGGTTTCATCGCTTAAACCCTTAAAACCTTTGGCATATACCATTGTGTAGTGTCGGCCATTGTCACTGATCTAACACTGCGAAGATCGATTCCTACCAATATGTATCTTCAGTGAAGTTTGCCGAGTAAACATGGCAAAAACCTTGCAACTTCTATTATGTGCAAAGTCAACATTTTTTGTCACCCGAACAGGTTATCGGTGATCCCCAAACCAACCCTACATGCAATGTCGGCTATTTTCATTGACCAAACATCGAGAGCGCAAACCAACCCCATATGCATCATCGGCAAATATCGCCGCGGGTGTATGTCTTCACAGAATTTTGTATGGTGCATGGGCGGCAGATTTCACTGCCCTTACATGAGGATCTATTTCATACCCCATGTGATAGCGGTAATTTTCGCCGCTTTGACATCAAGTCTTCAAACTCTTACCATATGCAGTAGCGGCAAAATTTGCCGCTCATACCAAAAATTCCTATCACATGCAGTGGCAGCAAATTTTGCCGCCAATGCACATACAATAAAATACTCACATGCAAGAGCGGCAAATTTTGCTGCCCATGCAAAAACTGTCTCAAATTTTCCTGACTCTGGAAAATTCCCAGTTTTGATTTTCTGAGCTCGCTTCTCCTCTCATTTTTGGCCAGCTCGCACTATAGCCCTTTTTCAAGCATGTTCCCATAGTTGTGATCATCAACATGCAATTTTCCCAGATTGCCCTTATTTTCCCTAATTGCATGATCATGACTTTTGTTGCAATTTCTTCTGTGGAGCTTCGTTCAAACATCAAACTTCTTCTCGGTGAAAGCTCATCCAAATGAATGAATTGTCCCTGAAGAAATCAAAAGTGATGAAGTACAAATATCAAGGTGTTTTCCCAATTACCTCAGTCCATTCTAATGTTGATGACATTAGAGATACGGAGATTGGCCATGTTGATATGGCTGAGTTTGTAGAGAGAACCAAGTCAAACAACCCCAGTACTATGATGAAGAGGATAGTGGAAAGTAATATTTATCTGGTGTCATCTTTCCTAGTGGCAGCTCACAACACAGAATTTATTCTTTAGTGTGCCCATTTCTATAACAAAGATATTAGAGCTGTGGTGGATGCCAGTGGTCATGTGATAATCAGGTTGGATCCGGAGTTCATTGATAAGGTGTTCATGCACCCTCTTGCTACAAAAGTGTTGAAGCTTGACTTTGTTGAAGCTTAGAAGGAATATAACAAGAATCCAGAGAAAGCAAAGAAAGTGATCAACAACAAATGGTTGAGGACTACAAGGTCAAATTTGTCAAGATGGCCACGTAGTTTCCCTCGAAGTGATTTTGTAGAGGAAGTTGGTGACCTGATTACTCTCCTCAGCAGGATAAGAGGTTTGTCTTCCTCTTCACAGTTTCATGAATTGATGTATCCTTTCATTAAGGTTATACTCCAGGGTAAGCAAACCATTTTCTGGGGAGAACAAATCAGTAACGCTTTGCATGAGTAGCTGACGAAGGTATCCACTACCTCTAAGTTCTACATGACTTCCTATCTGGTATACATTGCAGCCTCCATGAGGATTTTTCCAGGATTATCATCGGAAGGGGATAGGAGAGTAGTTCCAGTATACCAATATTATTCCCAACTGACATTGAAAGGTTCAATTCATCATTTCAGGAGGGTGAATGATGCATTCTTTGCTATATTCTTGTGTCTTTTTGATCCCCAACTGGAGCAGAGAAGAATTTCAGATGAGGCATGGACAGTGGTAAATGACTTTGGGTGTATATTTTTGCAATTTCCATCTTTTCATACTTAAGGGTTGGCTTTTTCCCAGGTTACCCTTATATGCTTCCAAGATTCCCCTCAGATAAACTAGTCTTGATGGAGTTGTGCAAACAAATGATTATCATGCATAACAAACAGATGGAACTCAAGAAGCCTAGTTTCAGATTCCCAGCGGAAATCGGCAGATATTCAGTGTTGACTACCGCAAAGGCAAGGGCCATGGAAACAGAGATGCAGTTGGTCACCATGAAGCAATTGAAGAGGAGACCAAAGTTTGACTACAGGGGTGTAAAGGATAAAATCAGATAGAAAACTCAATTTCATGAACCCATGGTGGAAGATGTCTGGGTAGACTTGAGAACAGAGGAAGATATCAGGAAACTGGACTATAGCAGGTTGTCCCTGGAACAGATTGAATATCTGGGACTTGCTGATATTCCAGAAGATCTTGTGGATGATGGGGAATTGGTTGACGCTAGATATGATGCAGAACAAATTGCTAGTACTCCTCTCCCTCCAATCCAATGGTCCCAAAAGGAGTTGACCTCACTGAGGAAAAGATTTGAGCCCATATTGGCTAACACCAATAACTAGCTGGCGGATAAAGGAATTACTCTGAAAGAATTCCTCACTGGGTCAGAAACTGAAGTTCAAGAGTAAACTGGTAAAAAGGTGGAAAACAGAACGAAGAACAAGAGTGATGTGTTCCCTCATCCTCTAAAACACACAAGCCTAAGATCAGATTTGTGACAAAGAAATCAAAAGCTGTGGAGGAAGAACCTGAAATGAAAGATATGGAAGTTGAGGAGCTAGCTACTGAAGAGCAAGCCAGAGAAGAGATGGATGTTGAAGATAGGAATTCAGATCAACAAGACGAGGAGGCTTTGACTCCACAGGAAAATACACAACAAGAAATGGGAGTATCATCCCCATTGCTTAATACACTTGTTGCAGCTCCTGTGTCTGTTTCTCCTATTAATATTCCCTCTTCTGAATCTCCCTCTCCTAAAATAATTTTTGATAATCCCCCAAACACTTTTGAAAATGTTCTCAGTTCTTCTGAGTCAATTCCTAGTTTGTCTTCTTCATCTTTTGATA
This sequence comes from Cunninghamia lanceolata, assembly GCA_027924645.1. Taxonomy (NCBI): domain Eukaryota; kingdom Viridiplantae; phylum Streptophyta; class Pinopsida; order Cupressales; family Cupressaceae; genus Cunninghamia; species Cunninghamia lanceolata. The sequence goes on from BSBN01000913.1 coordinate 3,661,409, forward strand.
TTGGGGTTACATCCATTTTTGATCATTTTGTGATGAATACTGAGCAAGTCTCTAGTGCAAATGTAACAGGTGCAGTTTTTACTAACACCCCGCCTATTGTTTCTACTACCAATACAAGCACAGTTCTGGGAACACCAGCAGTAGGAATGGATCCCAATGTGAGTACTTCTCTGCTCCCACCTTGGTTATCAGCTTACACGCTAAAAAGGAAAAAGCAAGCCATCTCCCCAGATGACTTTGATTTCACTAAGCTGGTACCTACAAAGCCTAAGGCCCCAAAGAAACTGAAGATTCTTTCTAGGGTACTTGAAGACAAGGGACACAAATTTCTGGAGATAGCAAAACCTCCACAGGATGCAACTGTTGAAAATTTTGATATGAATGACTACTCTATTTCTAGAGTTGAATTGAGCAAAATAACCCATGAAAGCACTAAAAATGATATGCAGTCAACCATGGACATCCTAATCCAGAAGTTTGACAGGGAAAAGGAAATGAAGGATCACTACAAGGTAATGGTAGAATAGCTAACTGTGGTGGTAAGGAAGATCACTTTGAATTCAGATGCAGTTACTCCAGAGGCCATATCTGTAGAAGACCCTATCGTTCTGAAAGCATAAAAGACCCACCTCAAAGGAAAAGTACTTGAAGAGTACTTAGACTGGCTGTGTGCATAAGGAATCTCTTTGCTCATAGACGTATTTGAGAAGATAGATAAAATGAGAAAAGTAAAAGCAGAGGTTGATGATCTCATTGATTCTATCTCTCAAGATATTGAATGCATAGAGAAGGATCATGATAAATGGGTAGAAATGAGGAAGCTCAAAATAAGTACCCTAATATCAATTGGTGCTATTTCTAACAGGGATTCATATACAGAAACAAAGGAAGCATTGATGTATAGGAGCCGTGTGCTTAGGGAATTGATCAACGATCTTGAGGCTGCAAAGGAAATCAGTGAACAAAGCAATATTAATCTTTTGCATAAGTTGGAGGAGTTGCCATGTAAGCTGGTATCACAGGACAACAAATTTCTTCCTGCAGGAGAAATGGTTCAAGTATTCGAAGAGATATTCCAGAAAGAGTTCGAAGATAAAACATTTTCAATGACTTCTGTGGACAATCTTTTGGACAACTAGTTAACTTTGGATAATTTGAAAACCAAGTTAACTAATCATGCTAAATCTATCACTACAGTGAAGGATGCCATAGTCCGAGCTAGAATGATCTTTAGGAACACAGTCAGCCCGGATAGCATTGGGATGCAAGCTACCTTCACAATGTATGATGCCCATATGAGGAAAGATAGCAACACAAATTGAAGTAGTCATTTTTCCTTAGTTTATTTTATGTTTCTCACATGTACTTTCAAAACAATTTTGGACATTTTTACATGCACATTTTTCATATGTAATTACATGTAAAATTATAGGAAGTCCCAAGTCAATGAGGACTCCTATTTTTGGATAAGTCAAAGTATTTAGGTTTTTCCTAAATTTTTTCAAGGCCTTTCCCTATAAATAAAGGGGGCCTCTTTTGTAAATATTATCTTTTGTCTATTGCAAGAATACTCTAGCGAATTGAAAAGCAAATCAAGACTTTGTGCTTTTTGTGAAAATCAATTATCAAATATTTATCAATACAAGAAAGCAAGTTCAATTCCAATATTTGTCTTGGGACTATTTGTGTTGTGATAGTATTGTTCTTATGTCTTGCTATCATAATCTTCTTTGGTAATAATTGAAGTGTGGAGTTTGTTTCAAGTGATTGAAGAGCACTCTTAATTTGATTCTGATAGACTTTGTGTTATCAAATCATTTGTGAGGATTATGTTCATGTTTGTGAGAATACAATAGTTTGGAGACTTTGTGCTGCAAGTTGTTATATTCGATTTACTTTTATCATCTTGAAGAGGAGTGAAGACTTTGGGCTGCATTCAACTTCAAACAGTTCTATTTGCAATTAGTAAGTGAGGTAACAGAAAACTTTGTGTTTCTGTGATTTTGTGATAATTTATAAGTCCTTTATCAAGAGTTTGAAGTATAAACATCTATTCTAAAAAAAGAGAATGAGATGAGATGGAACCACCACAAACATAGTTTTAGTGTACATAAATTTCATAAGTTGTTTTGTTTGCAAAAGTCAAGTAACTAGAGGGAACCTCCCCTTGCTAAGAGGAGAGACTTTGTCTCATCATAGCTGTGGCTGATATACCCATTTTGCCGTTAGCGAGTTAACGGCAAAATATTCACCCAACAATTTATCACTCCAGTAGGGAAAATTCAATACTGGGAATTGCAGTTTATACAGCCTATCAAATGTTGATTAAATATGCTGACTATGATCTGTGTGAATTGCTTATAAGCCAACTTTTTGAAAATCTGCAAAAGATAAAGAAGGACAAGAAGAACTCTTTCAAATTTGGTGGTCTAATACTCTGTCTATTCTTCTACTTTATGAATGAGCTATCTGGATCCAGTGGATGGGTATGGCAGAATAACAGACCAGTTTCCATACAAATCAGGGATTATTTGCATGGACTTGGTGATGACAAAGCACAATACACAACTCTCTGGGGTTTCTTTAAAAACTTTCAGAACATGATGCAAGCTAGAGAGAGAATTCCCCAATCTCTAGTTGAGAAATACAAAGACACAGTATGCTTTGTGGTAGAGACTGATTAATACCTAATGGAGGCAGTGGAACCAAGAACAGTGTGGATCATGCCAATGGGATATGAAGTTGATGAGAACATTGTTGAGCAGCATGTTCAACACATGCTCAGTCAGCCAAAGGATCCTAAGGTAGAAAGATTTGGAACCTTTCAAGAACTAAGTGTGAAAATCCATGTAGAGCTAAGGCAGCCAGAGATCAAGAGAAAGGTATGAAAAGAAGTAGAAAACATTGCCAAAAGCTTTGGGATCTCAAAAGAGGCACTTGATGTCAATAGGGAGAAGATGGAAAGAGCAAAGAAAGAGAAGGAAGGTGTTGAAAAGGAAAGTGGTCCAGTAGAATTCCCCACCCGAATAAGATCCTCTAAGAGGTCCACTCCTACCACTGACAAGAGCTCAAAAACATCAAAACTGGAAGCAAAATCATCTGGTAAAGCAGAGACGAGAACAAAGAAAAAGGCAACAAGGTCCTATGCAAGCCAAAAGGATGAAGAAGAAACTGAATCAGATGAGGAGATAAAGAAAATGAAGAAGTAGAAGAAGGAATGATCCGGTGAACCCTCTACCAGTAAAGACAAGGAAGAGATGACAGAAGAATTCGTTGAAAGGCCTACTCTATCGTTAGATGATGTCATCAAATCAATCACTGTGGATGGAAATCTCCAACCAATGGCTGAATTCTATGATGATTATAATGAAGCTGACCAGAAGATCTTGCAGGAAGCTACAGTTAAGTATCTAAATATATATAATAAGGCTTTTATTGAAATCATATCTCTCATTCCCAAAAGCTTAGAGAAGGAACTAGGGATAAGAAAGAATAATGCTAGGGCAAAGGATCTTGAAATCTGGGAATAGATAGCCATTCAGCTATATCCTTCAATTGATTCAAAGCAAATGAATATGATCTTCAAAGACTGTAAGGATGAATTCTGGAGGAAAGCTAGAATGAATCAGCTCATGCTTGGTGAGACTGACAAGGTGGCCAAGGAAACAGAAGAGATCCTCCAGAGTGCCTTTAAAAAATTCAATATTCCTATCATAGAGGACTTGGGAGCTGATCCCTCGGCCAAAAGTGTTGGAGAAGAATCGATTGAGAAAATGGCAGAAGAAGTCGTGGACACCGGTGTAGAAAAGGATAAGGACTTGGAATCCTCTACTTTGGAAGAGGTGGCTCATGAACAAATAAATATCTCTCCTCTGATTTCCCCTACAGTCTCTGGATCCAAAGGAGAAGAAAGACTAGAGGAGAAAGAAGAAGAAGTGAAAGGAAGAGAAGAAAGTCAAGCTAAGAAGAACATAAGTGACAGTGCAGAAGAGAAGAAATCTCTATCTCCAGCAAGAGACACTTCAGAAACTATTAAGGACTTCTTGACAAAAGAAATGTTGGAGATTGATGAACTGGAGTTACTTCAAGGTCCACTTAACTTTGACTCTCTATCTCCGGTACAAACAATGAAGATAGCTTCATTTGCAAATGCGAAGGCCAACGAGAAATTACTGAAATCTCACATGGAAGACTGTGAGCTTATAGAGGTAGCATCCGGAGTGTTGGAAAAGATCATGCCATCTTTTCAGAAGGATCCCACAGCCTCCTCTTCCGGTAATCTCATAACTCTAGTCAACAGTGTTAGCACACATTTTGATTCTCTAGAGAAGTCAGCTGAAGAAAAGGTCCGGAAGGAGTTTTTGGATAAGAGATTCTCCGAAGTACAGGGTCTGATAACAAATGATAGGAGAGTTATGGATATTGGGATAAAGATCTTGGAAAATGCTCTTAAAGATGGCAGAAATATGTACAAATTTTGCTTATCTTGGCCCACAGTGACCAAAGATATTGAGAAGAAAGTAAAAGAGCAAGAGGATAAACTACTAAGTTTGTCTCAAAGTTTTGATTCTCTCTCATCCTCTATAGTAAATCAAGAGTGTCAGTCTATTGCAATCACAAATGCAATAAAGAATTTTGAGAAGGAAAGGAAGAACATAATTAGCCGGATGGTTGAACTTAGAGGGATCATTATCCCTAAGTTAGAGGCCATGCATGAGGCCATAAGTGATGCTCAAACTATCGCCCGAACCAATGATCTGATAGATCTTAAGAGGGTAGAAGCTTTTACATTCCTGTTGAGCGGTCATATATCAATTTTGGATAGAATGAAGCAAAGTTGGGCAGTAGAATTCATCCAATTGAAGACAACTTTTGCAGACATTCTTCAGTTTATGTGAGTATGTTATATGCGGCTAAGTATAGTTAAATTTTTGAAAATTTTGATGCGCGGTTCCCACCCTTTGCCATTGATATCAAAGGGGGAGTAAAGAGTAGTGAAAAATGAGAAATCTAACTAAGGGGGAGCTCCGAAAAATGTATATAAAAACAAAGCATCAGCCAAGGGGGAGCATAGTGTAAACACTTAGTCATTTTTCACTAAGTGTTGCCATCAATGCCAAAGGGGGAGATTGTTGGCAAGAGACACTATATGGATTCATTATTGTTGTCATTGATGGCAACAAAGTTCATCCCACACATCTGCAGGACATGGTGTGTCTATACCGGAAGTCAGAGTGAAGAATGTTGTGGTCCGGTAAACAAGAACAGAGCATGTGGCGAGGTTCGACAGTCAGGTCCGGATCTCTCAGAGGAAGTATCTTGGTGAAGCGCAGATTTGGGGAAGTCAATAGGACTACCTTGACTGATAGATTCCAAGGATTTAGCCTCCGGTGATAGATGAAGAAAAAGATATGAATACTTGAGTATCGGGTTCCTGATTGGCAGTATGGACTGAGGAAGAACTGACTGACAGAACATCAGATATTATTCCGGATGTGTTACTGATGATGGTAAAGGCTATTAAGGCATAAGTTATGATTGGATGACATGATTGATGACTTCTACAAGTATATCCTTGATCCACAATACTTGGTAAGCAAGGATTCAACCGATAAATCAGAGTTTGTGGAAAAGATTGACTATTCCGGATGCCGACTAGAAAGGTGATGAAATCACTTGTGCGGATATATATACAAGATGGATTTAGTTATGAGAGGTGTTGTGGTTTTTTGGTTATGTGTGAAGAAAAGCAGTAGAGCAGAGTAAAAGCAGTAAGGAAGGTCCAGTATGTGAAAGGAGAGCAGCATAAAAGAAGAGGAAAGATGAAGTGCAGCTGATCAGTGTATTGAGCCTAAATGAAACTAAACTCTAGCATATGTAGATGCTCCTTATCAGTTCAAGTATTGTATTACACTCTTTATAAATTGTAGACAGTGTGTCTCTTGTAGGTAGTGAGCCTCTTGTGAGCAGTGTGCTCGGGCAGTGAGCCCTAATTGGCAAGTGCCATTTTGTATTTCCATTCTTCTAACAGAGAATTCAATCTTGGGTTAATCACCCTGTGGTTTTCTCCCTTAACAGGGTTTCCACGTCAAAAATATTGTGTCATGTGTATTTCCATTTCATGGTTATGTTTGCTTATTTGAATCAATGCTGCATTGATTAATAAGAAAGTTCAGAAAGCAGAAATAATTAGGATAACTGATTCACCCCCCCTCTCAGTTATCAACAGAGAGATGTTTGCTTATTCATGGACTTCCTCTTTCGAAGTAGAGGATTCTAGGTCCTTATCTTTCTCTTTACCTGTCTCCTTTACCTCTTCTACTATAGTCTCAGTAGATTCTTCTTTGTTATACATTCCCAAGGGATTATCACCTAAATCTTCTACAACAGGAATATTGAATTTTTTATAGGCATTCCAGAGGATTTCTTTTGTTTCTTTTGCCACTTTATCAGTTTCTCCAAGCATGAACTAATTCATTCTAGCCTTACTCCGGAACTCATCCTTGCAATCTTTGAAGATCATATCCATTTGTTTCAGAGTAATTGAAGGATAGAGTTGAATAGCTATCTGTTCTCTAATCTCTAAGTCCTTAGCCTTGGCATTTTGTTTTCTCATTTCAAGTTCCTTTTCTAAACTTTTAGGAATTAGAGAAATTATTTCAATAAATTCTTTATTGTATATGTTCAAGTACTTAAATGTGGCTTCCTCCAAGATCTTTCTATCTGTATCATTATATGCATCATAGAATTCTGTTATTGGTTCCAGGTTTCCATCCATAGTAACTACTTTAACTACATCATCTAATGACAGAGTGGGCCTTTCAACAAACTCTTCTTCCTCTCCCTCCTTCGTTTCACTGGATACTTTCTTCTTCTTCTTCATCTTCTTGATCTCTTCATCAGATTCCGTCTCTTCATCATCTTTCTGACTGATGTAAGACCTTGTTGCCTTTGTATTTGTTCTCTTTTCACCTTTACCGAATGATTTTGCTTCCGGATTTGATGCCTTTGAGCTCTTAGCAGTGGTGGATGTAGATCTCTTAGAGGATCTAGTCTGGGAGGAGGCTTCTACCAGAGCACTTTCTTTTTCTCCCTTTTCTTTTTATTTTTCTGCCCTTTCCATCTTATCCCTATTTGCATAAAGTGCCTCTTTTGAGATGCCATACCTTTTGGCAACATTCTCTACTTCTTTTCTCACTTTTCTCTTCATCTCCGGTTGCCTTAACTCCACATGAATCTTCACACTCAGCTCTTCAAAGGTTCCAAACCTTTCTACCTTAGGATCCTTGGGTTGACTAAGCATGTGTTGAACATGTAGCTCTACTATTTTCTCATCTACTTCATACCCCATTGGGATGATCCAGACTACCCTTGGCTCCACTGCCTCCATTAGGCATTGATCAGTTTCTACCATAAAGCATATTGTATCCTTATACTTTTCAACTAGAGATTGGGGAATTCTCTCTCTGGCTTGCATCATGTTCTGAAAGTTCTTAAAGTACCCCCAGAGTGCTGTATTCTGTACATTGGCATCACCAATTCCATGTAGATAGTCTCTGATTTGAATTGCTACTGGTCTGTCATTTTGCCATATCCACCCATTGGATCCAGGTAGCTCATTCATGTAGTAGAAGAATAGATGGAGTATCAGGCCACCATATTTTAAGGAATTCTTCTTATCCTTCTTTATCTTTTGCAGGTTCTCCAAAAGTTGGTTTAGAAGGAGCTCACAAAGGTCATAATCAACATCCTTTCTTAACATTTCATAAGCAGTGTAAATTGTAGTTTCAGGTACTAAATTTTCCTTGCTAGACTGATATATCTTATAATCGATGATCATGGAGCCAAACTTGATATCTGGATTAGTGATATCTTCTATTGTCATCGCTCTCTTGTCAAACCTTGATCCGGTAGCCTAACTCACTGTCTGATTCTTGACAGATTTGAGAGCAGGTATCCTACCGAATGACTGCAATTCGGTAACTACCCTAGTGGCATCCTTGGTTATCTTGAATGGCCTTGTCAACCATATAAAGTTATCATGCATTCTACTTAGAACATATCGGACCCATTCATCTTCTGTAAAACAAGGGGAAATGAATGCATTTTGCAAAATGTTTGTCCCGGATAGCCTTATACTGTGGTTTGAGTTCAAATGAGTCATCTATTAACTGATTGTGATAGATATCCATCAGCTTGGATTCCCCAAAATTTTAAATGTTCGCATGAATATATGCCCTAACATCTTCAACATGCAAAACCCCATGCGGAATGCTAGAAAATGCCCCTAAGGGATCCACTTCTAGAGATTTGTAAGGATGTTTCTTAAATTTGGGTCGAGGCCTATCAGAAATCTTTACAACATTTGGAGTAGTCATCTTCAAATATTTACAGAGAGATATTCAGCAACAGAGAATACCTTTTACGCTTCTAGGGTTTGCTGAATGAGCCAGATTAATTTGCTGGATGAATCGATTTCAACAGTTGATCTTTGAGAATTTGAAACAATTAGTTGTAGAGCTCCTTTTCTTTTCTTCTTGAATGCAAATGTGCAAATGATGAATGAATGAACCCTTTTATTTTTGGGAAAGCCCTAATTCCACACTGCAATAAATGTGCAACTTAAGTCATTCCGGTTGGCTTGTTCTTCTTATTCTGAGACAGATCTTTTCCAGATGACTGACATACACTTAGAGTTATTCTTGGTGAATAGTGACAATCTATCTTCCTTTCCCTAATCATTTGATCTATCCGTGGATCAAGATTCCATAATTTTGAATAACGTTAGATCTAACTGTGAGAATCCTATTTTTACCGGATGACTGTTGAACTGGATCAATCTTGGTAGATTTGGCTCTTCAAATCTTCTTGTGGATCTTTCATATCTTCACCAAACCTGCTTTACATGTTTCTCTAAGAACCCTTTAATCCACAACTTCCCACGTGCCAATATTAGGCACCAATTGACTAGCTGGGGGAATTGGTTTTTCTTAGTGACTCCCCCTGAGACAGAGCTCATCTATTCAATTTGTGGAATGATTATTAGCACCAGATTATGGTGTGGATCCATTCCCAACATTCTCTATGCTTCTCTTCACCCAAATCTTATTCATTTCCCTTTGAATTTCATCCGTGTTCACTTTTCCTTTTCCTTTGTCTTGGTTATGATTATGCTGTTTTGGACCCCCTTTGTCTTGATTCTTACTTCTATAGAATTTGACAATATGATCGGATCTATTGCAGTTGTAGCAAACAACATTTCTTTGCATATTTGACTAATATCCTCTTGATCTACACTAATTAGCCATATGTCCCATTCTATTGCATGCAAAGCATCTACCATTGAATGAATTGTTCATTTGCATATTTCTACACTCATGGGATTTGTGACCATACCTTTTGCAATTGAAGCACTGTCCGGAGAAGCATGTATTAGTATGATTCATTATTCTTCTGCACTGATTTTCTTTATTACCAAAGTTATTGCAGTTGTGGCAATATCCATTGAAAGATGGATATCTTTGAGCATTTGGTTGCCTTACCGGAGGTCTTCTTGGCCTGTTTCTTGGATTTTCTAATCTTGAGTTCTTCTGACCGGGTCTGAAGATTTCACCTTTCTCATACCCCAAGCCTTGCTTGTCATCTACCCTCTTTTGGCTTTTAAGAAGAACTTCAAGTTGGGCAAAGCTTATCTTGAATTTCTCTTTGTATTCATTTGCTATTTGAAGATCCTTTTTAAGATTGTCAATCTGATTCTCAAGTTGTTCTTCGTTATCCCTAGCTTTTTCAAGATTAGATTCAAGATGCCTGATTATTCTATCTATTTTGTGGTAGTCTTTTGATTTCTCTTTGAGAGATTGTCTTAGATCATCTTTAGTTTTCCTTTTTTCTTCAATTTCTTTGGTAAATTTCATAACTCTTGATTCCATTTCATGTCTTACCATAATGACCTCTTTTGATAACTTTTCACATAACTTGGTTTTCTCCTTCAGATCTTCATTTGTATCATTGTCTTCACCTTGACTTGCCAATTGTTGAAGTAGATCCTTTCTCTTTTTCATAGAGATACTTAGTTTCCCTTTTAGTTCATTTATGAAATCATCAACCTGTTTGAGTCTTTCCGTCAATTCATTGACTTCAGAGTTAGATTGCTCAAGATCATCTAGGGCAGACTGAAGTTGTTCCCTCATACCATACACATCCATTTGAATTCCCAGATCTTCCTCAAGCTGTTAGGCTCTATTTGGAGGAACTTGGCTCTGATACCAATTGTTGATAATTGAGAGGGGTGGGGCTGAATCAGTTATCTTAATTACTTCTACTTCTGATTCTTCCTTAACAATTAATACATCATTAGATCATATTAGCAAACATAACCATGAAATGGAAATAACATCAATACACATGACACAATGATTTTGACGTGGAAAACCCTGTTAAGGGAAAAAACCACAGGGTGATTAACCCAAGATTGTATTCTTTGTTAAAAGAATAAGATAGTACAATTAGGGCTCATTACCAATTAGGGCTCACTGCCCAACACACTACTCACAAGAGGCTCACTGCCTACAATAGTTTATACAAGGAAACTAGATAGTTGAACCAATTAGAAGCATCCACACATGCTGAGGTTCAGTTCCGGTTTGGCTCAATACACTGATCTACTGCATTTCATTCTTCCTCTTCTTTGGTGCTGCTGTCCTGTCACATATCGGACCTGTATTACTACTGTTACTCTGCTCCTCTGCTATTCTTCACACAACACAACTCACACCACAGTACTTCACATCTAAATCCACCTGGTATATATATCCACACAAATGATTTCAACACCTTTCTAGTTGGCATTCAGAATAGTCAATATTATCCCAAACTTTGATTTGTTAGCTGAATCCTTACTTGCCAAGTGATGCGTATCAAGGAGATGCTTATAGAAGTCATCAATTATGTTGGCTAATCATGAATGATACCTCAGGAAGCTTCATCACCATCAATATCTCATCCAGATTTAGGTCTAATGCTCTATCGGTCAGTTCTTCCTCTGTCTACTCTGCCAAACAGGAACCCAACACTCAAGTGCTCATGTCTCTTCACTCTTCCATCACTAGAGGCTCAATCCTTGGAATCCATCAGTCAAGGTACTCCTCTTGACTTCCCCAAAACTGCACTTTACTGAGGTACTTCCTCTGAGAGATCCGGACCTGACTGTTGGACCTTGCCACATGCTCTATTCTTGTATACCGGACCACAACATTCTTCAACCTGACTTTTGATATAGACATATCATGCCCTGCAGATGGGTGGGATGAGCTTTGTTTCCATCAATGACAACATTCATGAAGCCATATAGTGTCTCTTGCCAACACAATATTCAAAATACCACCCCTGCCCAATAAAAAGGAACTCAAGTCATATTTTGGTAAGATCAACTTTGTGTGTAAGTTCATTATTGGCTTTGCTAAGATAGTTCGGCCTCTTAATGCCATGTTGAAAAAGGACGTTAAAATGGATTGGACTCTTGAAGCTAGGATTGCCTTTGTAGAAATTAATAAAGCCATAGCCAATGCACCTATACTGGTAAGTCCAGATTATGCACTACCATTTCAGATTTACTCATTTGCATCCAAGCACACTTGTGCTGTAATGTTGATGCAGAAAAGATTAGTTGATGATGAACGACCCATTGCTTTCATGATCACTCCATTGAAATATGCAAAGTTAAGGTACCCTAATGTGGAAAAACAATCCTATGCATTGGTGAAGGCAGTCATGAAGTTTCATCATTACATCCTAAGAAGTCAGGTTATTGCATAGTCCCATATGCAGCAGTTAAAGCGCTATTGATGCAAAACAAACTGGGAGAAAGGAGAAGGAAAATGGGTCACCATCTTGCAGGAGCTTACTATATATATTTAACCTATGAAGTTGGTAAGAGGTCAGGCACTGACTAGAATGATGGCCGAAGTGGGGCCAGGTTTGGTCTCTCAACAATACATCTTAGAGGATGTCTCGAAACATGAATGGTACGGAGACATCGTTTTTATCTGCTCAATCAAAATTACACACCACAGCTAAATTTAGTTCAAGGAAGAGTGCTCAAATTGAAGAGTAATAGTTACATGGTAAAAGGATAAGTTATTTACAAGAAAAATCATGAAGGGATCTATCTGAGATGTCTGGACAAGGCAGAAGTGGACCAGGTATTAGCTAGTTTTCACGAGAAGTTTAGGACGGGTCATGGATCAGCTCACTCAACTTCTAATCAGATTCTCTGTGTTAGATATTATTGGCCCACCTTGTTCAAAGATGCGTATTCACACATGAGAACTTGCCACATTTGTCAGACTGCTGTAACTAGAGAAAGAAATGCTACTATGCCATTGCGGCCAGTCATCGAGGTACGACCATTTGCACAATGGGGCCTCAACTTTATCGGTATGATCAATCCACCCTCCTTTGTAGGCCACATGTATATTCTGACTACTACTGATTACTGCACTCATTGATCTGAGGCGATAGCTTGTAAACAATGCACCACAGAAGTAGTCATTGATTTTGTTGAAAAACATATTATCACCAGGTTTGGATGTCTGTTTTCTTTAGTTTGTGATAATGGTCCAGCCTTTTCTTCATTACATTTTTCTAGCTAGGTGTTTGATTGTGGGATTATTCTGAGGTTTTCATCCAATTACTATCCACAAGGAAATGGAGTAGCTGAATCAATGAACAAAAATCTGCTTGAGGTCATTAAGAAATTGTTAGACAAGAATCCCAGAGACTAGCACACTCAGCTCAAATTTGCATTATGAGTCGATAGGATTAGACACAAAGCCGCATTGGGTACATCTCCCTATCATTTAGTTTATGGAACTGAGCCTATCTTTCCTATCCACTTGAGGATTCTCGTTCTGTAATTCATGCAAGACTATCTTGAAACTGATGATCAATTGTCTTCCTGATTAGCTCAATTGCTGCACCTTGAAGAAAAATGGGATGCTGCTATAGAAAACTTTGCTAAGCACCAGGGTGTTGTGAAGTGATGGTTCGACGAAAGAGCCAAGATAAAAGCCTTCTGCATTTCTAATTTAGTTCTGTACTAGGACAAAGCTCATGAGAAAAAGGGTGAACATGCCATGTTTGATAAACTTTGGTTAGGTCCGTATTAGATCTATGAAATCCTTAGTGATAACACGTATCGACTTAAGAGCCTTACTGGTGAGGAACTCCCATTGCCCATCAACAACCAGTTCCTAAATCACTACTTCCAAGCTTGAAGAGGCAGTCTTGCCTCACCCGTAGTGTACATAGTTAGGTCACTTGTTTGCTTTGGTTAGCGTAGGTTGCTGTTAGATTAGGTTTGCTTTCCTACTTTCACTTTTCATAGTTGTTATTGTTTTACCTTTCTTAGATTAGTTATCCTTTCTTCTTTTCTTTTTGTTGCTGTGCTTGCTTTCACATAGGGACTTTGTTTCTAGGATGTGGTGGCAGCCATGCAGACCTGCAAGTGCTTCTTTGTTGGGTAGATAATCTAGGGTTTTTCTTTGAGAAACCAAAGTTCTACTTAGGTCTTGTCATGGGCTCCACTATTATTCTAGGTAGTATGATGTTTGTTCAAGGAAAATGAGTCATTAGTCAGTGCACCTGAAATATTTTCTAACCATATATCTTTCACATTTAAATAATCCTGAAGTGGATGAGCGAGTTAAAGTGATTTTGTGTTAAGTGAAAGGTTGGATTCTCATTTTTACCACCCGCACTATTGATCCAAACAAGATGGCAGGTGGCACTAATTGCTGCTAGCCTATATTGGGTAAAAAATAAAAGGTGTTTTTCAACACCAGACCCATTACAGTGCATCAAAGGGAAATTATTAGATTTAAAATTCTTGTATTAAAAAGAGCATTATTCTAAGCCTATTGATATCAATCATCATTGCATCGGCAATACTGTTGAAAGAACCCTCATTTGTTTCTCTCAAAGCTCACCATATTTCAGCATTTGAGTGTTCTCTTGGCGGTAAAATGATCCCAATTTCTTAGCTTACCACAAAGGATCTTGGATGAACTTAATCACTAAAGGATGGGAATGAATATAGTTGCACACACTCAGGTTTTTAGGATATAGAAGGTTGCACTTGTTGATGGTCTTTGCTTCTTTGATATGATATCTTGCTTTTTCATTTAATATGTGGGAAATGTAGAGATTCAGGGTTTGAACTAAACGTTTATCATCAAAATGCTTGGGAGCATTTCCTAGCAGAGTCCCCATTTGTTGTGCCTCACACACATGCCCCATTTCGAAAATAGGGACCCCCTGTCTTCAAATTTGGTCTAGAATGTCAAGGTGAGTTTCTCCCACTTCCTAAGTAATCAAGTAGTTAGAGCACACTTTTTCCATGTTAGAAGGTTGATGTTGAAAATCATTCCAAAAATCTACTAAGTCAAGGTCTTTACATTTCTCCCAGTAGGTCTGATAGTCCTTTTGCACTAAATCTGGTCCTAACCGACCTTTGCGCTGAATTGCCCTCTAACCAACCTCTGCGCTATTTACCTTTGTATCCAACCTTGGTGTTGTTTTCCTCCAGATCGACTTTGCACCACTTTTTTACTCATAAGGATTTATGTGCTGATTTTTAGTGTCTCTGACTTGTGCTACATTGCTTGCCATCCAATCAAGTCAGAGGGTGCCGAAATCCTCGCCGGTTTGAGGAACTTCAAAACCCCACAAAGGGTACATAACTGAACCTATTGTCACAGTACTAAAAGTGCTGTCTGCTAACCAGGTCTGTCGCACCCAAAATCCCTACCAGGTTAGAGGCGATCGAAATTTGTGCAAACCTTAAAAATCTACTGAACCACCTGACTAACACTGCGTATGATTGGCATTAATGGCGATTTAACTAGAGGCAATAAACAAGTTTTCACATCATTTAAGCTCATTTCACATTTCAACAAAATTTTGGAGAGCTCTCTGCAACTTATCAACCATTTCCACTACATTGCCTGTGGATTCGATCCAGCAGCCTCTCCCCTACCTGCGAATATCAACTCAACCCTCCTCGGCAAACTAGGTAGGAGCTAAAACCTACATTTAGGGTTTCTTGCATGTTTAAGGTTTTGTTTCTTTAAGAATGGTTTCCTTTCAAAAATGCATATAAGTAGAATGGATCTGAATGTAGCTAGGGTTTCTGTAATGAATCATTTTTGCTGCTTATAAACCCTATGGGAAATGTAGTTTTTTGGGCATCGTAGGCAAAATAAAGAAAAACTTGCCAAATTTAGCAAACTTAAAACCCTTCAAAGCAAACAAACAAGGTGAATTTTAGCACTGATAGTCCATCCGACCAACCTTCAAAATTCCAAAATATCCAGTCGGTTGGCAGACTCGCAAACCCATGCTGAAATATGAGATTTACTTAGTGTCAAAAACTTGACCCTCTGTCCTCCACAATATTTGTCACTTTAACTGACTTAGTTGGGAGGACCTGAAAGCCCTGCAAGGCTCTAAAGATCATTTTGCACCAAAACTACCTTGCGCTGACTTTGTGCTAAAAGACCCCCTCTCTAACTTTGGTCGGATGCCTTAGAAATCCCCACCGGTCGGCAACAACCCAAACCTCTGCTGGAAACAAAGAAAATGACCTTGCGCTAAAGTAACTTCATCTGACTTTGTGCCAAAACATGCCATCGCCGACTTGGTTGGTTGACTTCAAAACCTGTGCAAGGTCTAATAGGGCCCAATCTCGTGCACACACAGAAAAAACTATCATGATTATCTTGTACTAAGTTTTCAACTGACAGATTGAACAACTAGCTTAAGTCAGTACCCTCTGAAATTCACGCAGGTTGGTTGAGCATGAAACCCGCGCAAAACTTTGAATGCACACAAACGATGAAAAAACAATTGGTCGAATGAACTTGATTTCCCCACCAAGGTCGGTGGACCTCAAAAGTAGCGCTTTCCTATCTGTAGGTCGGTTGACCTTGAAATCAATGCAAATAGGGTAAAATGACTGTTTTTGAGGAACTTTCAAAAGGATAAGGGTCTGAAATGATATAATAATGATTGCAAATGGTAAATATTAATGTTTTACATGTTTTTAATAAGATTTTTGCAGTATTGAAATTTTTATTGCATGCATTACTGTTGAATTGCTTATTGTTGGATTATGAAATTAATGCAATGGTAGTTAATGTCAAATTTATGCTCTTTAAAAGGCATGTTAATGACTTACTAGATTCATTATAGATTCATTGATAGAACATGGTTAAGAGTCTAGTAGTCTACTTGGTAATCATAACCTCAAACTTAGGAGTTAATGGAAACTTTTCAAGGTATCAAACTTATAAGGTCTAGTCCTATAGATTAGATGACTGCATGAGCTCTCGCCATGAAGTACGAGTTTAAAGGCATTCCCCCGGAGATGAAGATTGCTACAGGATGGAGACACATTGGAGATACAGATCTTGGTCATATAGACCTTGATGACTTCAGACTAAGGGTATTTGGCCCAAACCCAACCCTTAGAGCCAAGACACTAAAGGATAGTGGGATAGCACAATCTATTGCTTTCCCCACATCTGTGCAATGTGCAGAGCTGATAGTAGCTTGTGCAGACTAGTATGATATCATGACCAAAACAATCCAAACTGCCAATGGAGATATCTTGGCTGACCTAAATGCACCTTCTCTAGCTGAAACTTTTGACATCCCATGGTGACATGTAATGACTATGCCAGACAAAGAGGGATCAGAGGCAACCTACAAGAAGGATGTAAATGGATGTAGAAAGCATATGAATGATCATTGGGCAAAGAGTAGGAGGTCAGCTCTAGTTAAGTTCCCTCAAGTGCTCTATAGGAGTGATTTCCATGATGAAATAGGTGACCTTGTGACCCTATTGAGTAGAATATATGTACTACCTAGGGCCTCTACCTTTGAAGAATGGATGTTTGCAATAATTATTGAGGCATTGAAAGGTACAAATTTTCATTAGGCACAAGTTTTAAGTGACAACATTCACGAGGCATTCAACAACTTCAAAGAGAAACAATTCTTCATATGGACGTCTTATGTTGTTTATGCATTAGCTAGGAGAAATCATTATGCTGGATTGTCCAAAGTGGGTGAAGTTGGGAATGATGAGAAAACTCAGGTCAAAGTATATGAATGTTACACATAGCTTACATTGTCTCAGTCATTGATGCACTTTAAAAGGGTCAATGATACTTTCACAATGTATATAACTAAGTTATTACAAGGTAATACAACCTTGAAGATTTCCACGGAAGCTATGAATGAAGTAATTAAATATGGAAGGTGGTATATCCAATTTGAAAAGTTTATATATCTAAGAGTACAAGGTTTCACTGGGATGGCTTATAGACTTCCTAGATACCTTGATGATAAGACAGTGCTCTTGGAGTTGTCTAGGTAATTAATTCCTTGTGCTGAGAAACTCAAACACATGCACAGAACCAATGTTTAATTTCCCATACTATTAGGCAAAGGGAATTATGCATGCCCTTCATTGGCATCAGCTGATCATTCAGACAAAGAACTTCAACTGCTTAAACTCCACTACTACAATGCAAGAGATCATTTTGACGTAAATAAGGTAATGGAGAGATTTGTAAGTAAGAAACTATTTCACAAAATGCACATTGAGGATTTTTGGGCCAACTGTATGGACAATTACGAGGTAATGAAGAAGACTCATTCAACATTATCTTTGGCCTTCATAAGGAAGTTTCACATTATTACAGTACCAGATCAGCTGGAGGATGACGAGAATGTTATGGTTAGAGGAAATTGGGAGGTTCAATACCATCGACCGATTCCTCTGCCAAATTGGGCCAATGCTGAGGAAAGTTCTCTTGACATCATAATGAAAGAACCAATTAGACTAAGCAAGGCATGGGTAAGTGGATAGATTGCTACTCTAGAGACACAAGGGGTGCAACTTACTTATACTACACTTGAATCAGATGAAGAGTCTGGAGGAGAGGAGGATGAGCTAATAGATTTAATAGATGAAGTAGAACTAGCTCAAAGGCAGAAGTCTAATAGTGAAGAGCATATACCATTAGCAGAAAAGGCTAAGAAGGTTAAGAAATCCTCTGTAAACCCCCCTAAGAAAGATCAACCCCCTTCCACTAGAACAATAGCCTCCAAGAAAAGGGATATGCCAAGTGGTCCTGGAGAAGGTTCTAAAGCCAAGAAAGTCAAGGTGAAAAATGTTCATAAGACTGTGGAAATGGCTGCTACAACCAATAAAGATGCAAGTTTGCCTATCTCTCCACCTGCTACTGCCCCTAGTGTTGGGACTACTGCCACAATCATTCAAGAAAATGTTTCCCTTGGCCTTCCACCAAAAAGTGTAGATTCAACTATCTCTCCTCCACAAGTAACAACATCCATTACTTTTGGCTTTTCCACTTCCCCTTTTGCTACATTATCATGTTCTTCCACCCTTTACCTCCCATTTCTACTATTCTCTTGCCTTCTCTGCCCTCTTTCTCAATTCCTTCACTTGTAATCATCTCTTCCACTTTGTCAAATGTGTTGGTAAATTTAACAAAAGTAGATTTATCCTCAGTTGCGGTGTCGTTATCTTCTATCACACCTATTTCTCTAGCACCAACAATCCAAGATTCAACTCCTCTTTTCGTACCATTGCTTATGAGGATTGACAAGGTGTGTGTAGAATTGGGATTATAAGAATCTGAACTGGAGACATAAGCATTACCTGAATCAGATAAAGATATATTTACCGAGGCAAGTAATACAGTTCTAGATGGACCTGTGGTTGAGACAATTAGTACTGAGGTAATTGAGATATCTGACAACCCTCTAGAAAAGGATAAAATAGAAGGAATTCTTAAGGTAGCCCTGGATAATGTGATCGTTTGTTTAAGGAATTTGACAGATGATGGAGGTAAAGAATTGAATAAAGAATCAAAACAAGAGCATGGATTACTTGAGGTTCCTCCAAAAACTAAAAATGTTGATGAATTAAGTAAGTCTCCATCTTTAGCACCTGAATGGCTATGAGATAGAGTGGCATACCTGGAGCCACAGATAGAAATAATGTAGCTAGATTTAAGTACCATCATGTCATAGGCTCAGAGGTTGAAGAAGCAAAATAAAGAAAATATATAGTCAAGGATTTATAAGGATGAGACAGGGTCAAGGGTTGTTGAAGTTACTGTCCCACCTGTTGACACTAGTAGAGAACAAGTCAGAGAGGAAGATTATGTCATCTCAATGGTCAATCTAGGACCAACAACACGTGCTCAAAGGGTTGCTGAGTTCAAAGGGTCTGTCACCTCAATTCTAGAACAATTAGACAAGGATGAGCTGTCAAAGAAGGAATTGAAGAAACAGAATGAAGAACTCCGTACTTGTCTTCAATTCCTAATTAAACTAGTTTATGCAGGAGGAGATATAAGGACTATGCCAACCTTCCTATCCATAGATGAAATGGAAAAATTTAGTGAAGTAAGAACCATGTCACAAGGCGCCCACAAGTGGCTGATCAAAGTATGTGAAAAGGGGTGTGAAACACTTGATGCTGCCATTGAAGCACACAAAAGGTTAGTTGAACTTCACGAGCAATGGAAGGACCTACGGGAAGAGTGTGACTCCTTTGAAGAATATTATTCTCACATGTTTCCTAGGGTTAAGAACATTAGATATTTGCCCGCACAAACTTTGTTGGTTGAAAATATTCTAACTGGTGATAAGTTGTTAAAAGCTACCGAATGGTATCAACAGTTGAAACTATGAATGGTATCAACAGTTGAAACTATGGAAGGAATTTTTTGACAATATTAAAGAAGCCTTTATGCCTGCAAGGGAGGAAATCTTGGCATTAATATATGATATAAATGATACCTTAAGGGATCTCTGGTGGAAGCTTATAATGATTTTGCACCGTATGATGTGGAGAAATGCAAAGAGAAGCTACATAAAATAATTTTTGAAAATGTTGAGTTGGATGTGGAGACCAGATTAGATAAAGCCAGTGATCTTAGGGCAAAGTTTAATACATTTCATAAGACAGGATCAGAAATTGAAAGAATATACAACTGATATAGCCATGAATTGGAGATGTTCAAATATTGGGTTAGCAATCTCAAGAATCCAGAGCCTTCTGAGATCAATCCAACACTTGAAGCATGGGTTAGCTATCGCAAAAGACTTGTAGAAGGAGATAAAATTAATTTGGATGAAGAACTTTGATGTGTCCTCTTGGATATTTTTGAAATGTAATCCCGTAATTTATGTAAATTGCTATATTTGGAGTAACATGTGATGCTATTTTGTCTTTATTGTACTTTAAAAATGATCTTTTCTATTATTATATTGGGTTGGGTAGTCAAATTGACTAGATTCAATGTATCTGGAGACTATTTCTCATCTTTTTCACAAAAGACAGTGTAATCTAGGATTTGATATGGGCTGTTAGAAATGTATTTATTGGTGTAATCTGGACCGTCGGTGTTGAGTTAATCTCCACCATTCATTGAAAAAATTGGTATGGCTCCTCCTCTATATAAAGGGCTATCGTTTCCACTATTTGTAAGAGAGAATACTTGATGCTAAATTGTTGACATTTTGCCATTTGAAGTAATACAAAGCAAGTTTCTACAATTGTTTTTAGAATTTGTGTCTTGTGTTGGTTCTTTTTGGTTTTCATGGTTCACTGTATGCTCTCCAATAATTAGTTAGTTGTTCTTTTGCAATGTTCATGGTTTGCTGAAGGTTGTTGATGAATTCTCTAGTCCATACTTTTAGTTATTTACTGATAGTAGATAGTTGTGTAAAGTTAGCCTAGACTTATTAGTTGTGCTTAGTTTAGTTGCATGTCATGAAATAGATTGTGCATGTTATTGGGTATTTAATGAATGAGTTTAATCTAAAAATCTTTAGATTTCCATTGAAGATAGCATCATTTTGTGCAGTGCTGTAATATTCTTTTAGTTTGGTAACTCAGAAACTAGTTAAATTTTAGAGTGTTTGTCTACTTAGCAGCAATCCAGATATTGTGAATGTCACTTAGGATTTCTCTGAACCCTATTCCCTTTTCATTTTCTTTTGAAAACAACTGTTAGTTTAGGATTTTTCAGTAGCATCTTACATTGATTCATCGACTGAAATCTTAAAGGGTTTATGTGTATTTGTTGCTCCAACTTTGAAATATGTAGATTGCATGTAAGACCCCTTGTAGGTATAGCTAGAACATTCCAATTGAGAGATTCCAAGCAAGCTAAGACCTAGCTGTAGAAACCTTGGAGTAGTTTTACCTAGGGTAGGATACTTTTCAAGAGAGGCGTGATACAAACAATCATACCTGCATTGGTGTGTGCTAAAACACTCATCAACACTACCGATAATTAGTTATAGTCTGATCTTTGTCAACTAAGATTTGGTCATTTTTTCTAGCTTGCTTGTTTGATCCTGGTTGAATTTAGTTGACTCATCTATTTACAACAAAAAGGGTAGAATCCCTATATTTTGGCTCTCCTTCTTAGGTAGAAGCCAAGCTTAGTTTGTGCCCTAATGTTTGTAGAAGAGGGTTTGACCTAGTTTAACTCCTTAGGGTAGATCACTCTTATCCACCAAACATTCTGGTGAATCGGTCAGATCTAAGTTATTTATCACCCTAGATCTGATTGGGAGTGAGTTCATTAATGTCACATCTCAACCTTGTTTGACTCATTTATGTTACGAACTATTGATTTTTACCTCAAATGGTTTCACTGTTAGGTAAATTACACAGGCATAATAGGTAATTACCATGATTTATATGGAATAAAATGTATGCAATTATGGATTGCTTTTTGAACCAAGATACTATGATTCAACCAATCCTAGATCAAATTAGATCATCTTCCTTTGATGCGAGGGCCTTTTGTCAATTTCACTATTCTGTTGGCCATGACACTGAAAGATGTATGCGTCTTAAACATGAAGTTCAATACCTCATCAACTCCAATGTCATCCAGGTTGCTGGTGTCAATGACAAAGGGAATAAATCAGTGGTTACTCCTAATCAAAATTTTCAAATATATATTGATCCTTTACCTCATCATGAGTCTAATATTGTTGATATTTGCATGGTGGATGCTCGCCCTCACCAAGAGCGAGTGGAATCAGAACTTACTATATCTTTCACTCAACATGATGTTACTATTGAAGCTCTTGATGGGCCTCTTTATATTACTATTTGAATCAATGATAAACCTATTGAAGGTGCTATGATAGATCCTATATGCATGGTAAATGTAGTAATTGAAGAGTTTCTCTACATGCATGGTTTACATCAAGATACATATGATGTATCGGAGATGGTTATTATAGCACACAATGGATCTATCCTTCCAACTCTTGGTGCCTTAACTCTTGAATTTAAGGTTGGGCCAAGAGATTTGGATGTTAATTTAGTCATCATTCTTACATCGAACTTATTTCATGTGAAGTTGGGTCACCCATTACTTTGCTCCATGAAGGCATTCCCCTCTATGGTTCTCAAGTGCTTAAAGTTTCCATTTGAGGGATGTGTTGATGCTGTACTTCACAGTCAGTAGTGACCTATTGCTTGCAATGAACACTTTACACTTCACTACTTCTGGCCACATCTAGTTCGAGTTGCTCAAGCTAGAGAGGAATTATTCTTGTTATCATATCAAAAGTTTAAAGAAAAGAAAATAGTAGAGTTATCGCTTAGTAACATACCTCCTTGTGATGTCTTTGAACCTCCTCAATCTTCTAAGGCTATGAAAATAGTTCCCCCTATCCCATAGGTGGTGAGTGAAGCTAAGCCCAAATCAAAGGTTCTTCCACATCCTCGAGCATCTAGTAGATATGTTGAGGTTCCCCCTCTGCAAAGACTAGTGGAAATCAATCGATTGTGCGTGTGTTATTTCGTAAGGTTTCTCAACCGCCTAAGGATGCTCATGTACTTCCACCTATTTCACAAGTTGAGAAGAAAGAGCAACCCACATTGAGAAACCCTTCCCCTATAGTCTCCCAACCTTTAGTGGTTCCTCTTGTTTCTTCTAATGTTCTTGAAACAAAGGAAGAAAAGAAACCCACGTTGTAAGATACTATGATTCCCTTAACAAACATCATGAATAAAGATAAGAAAAATAAGATTGCGAGAGAAATAAAGAAATGTCATTGTGCTATGGCTCACCTTGCTGTAGGAGAGAATCTCCGTCCCTGAAAGTGTTTATCACTAATAGATGTGAAAGAGACATCTACTACTATCTTGTCTACTATAAAGAAAGATGAATCTTTACAAACCGCTATAGAACCTATTATACTATATTTTGATAGCAAATCTAAAGATGAATTTAAATCCTATCATTCTCTTAGCTCTTGCAAGGTGTTTGAAAAGTGGAAGAATGTTGGGAATTAAGGTGTCTCAAACTTTGCAATTTCCTAGCATTTATTATTTGATTATATACTTATTTAATTGCCTATATTGTATTTAATATTGGTCATCTAGTTTTGTCATTTAGCGTGAGGTGGCATGTTGACATGTCACTCCCCTTGGAAGGTGACTTGGATGATCAAGTCAACATTTGAAAATGTAGGCATCCCATTTTGAGGTGGCATTATTGCCATGTGTCAACATCTTGTGGGTTGTGTAAGAGGTTATGACATATGATGGATTCTATGACATATAAGAGCCGAAAATAGAGATTCTATGATATATGTGACAAGTGTCAAGAAGCATCTTTGCATGGAGAAAGTAGGCACCCAAGTTTGACTATGACAAGTTGTAAGAGAATCATTTATTAATAGTCAGTTATGATAGATTCTCTTACATCTGTAAGTGTTGTCATATATGACTGATTTTATGATGGTGTAAGAGCATCTGTCCTATTTTGGGAAAATTTGGGGCACCCAAGTATGGGGGTTGTAAGGGATGAAAGGGAATCTTTGACAACTATCTTTTGTATGCTTTATGGCCTTGGAATTTGGGCCATGTGGATTTGGACAAGATTCTTTTGTGGCTTGCTCTAGAAGCCACCTCCATCCTTGGTATTTCTCTCTATATATAGGTGTTTGGAGTTGGAGATGTATGGTTCATTTGCAGGTATCATTATGCTGCCAGAATTACTCTTGTATTCAACATTTGTGAACTTTTGAAGGAACTTGCATTGCAAGTGTGTTGTAATCTTCTTTGGATTTAATAATACATTGTGTAGGTTTTGGAGTTTAGGGTTTTTTACCTGAAAGGGTTTTCCCCATGTATATCTTGTGTTGTGAGCTTTGTACTTGATTTTAGATGTTATTATTACCTTTATGTTAATGTGCATCTTAATCTGTAACTATAAAAGTTAAAATTTGCATAAATATTTCCTCAGTGGATCAGTGTAGGAAGCGTTTCCTCACACCTTGCTTCCTTTCAATGTGTTCTTGTACTCTTTGACTAGCTTGGTTCACGAATGTTTGTTATGCTATGTTTGCTAATATCAAGAGTAGTGGTATTTTGAAATGCCTTTGAAGAGATGCCATTGTGTTGTAAGGAGATGTGTTCTCCTAGGTCAAGCCCCAAATATATGTGTAAAACATAGTTTAGATAACAACCAAGTCCTTAGAATCATGTATGTAAATTTATTACTCCTTTTAGTGCATGAAATCCAAATGTTTTTCTACGGATTTCTCTTATTTGTATAATTAATGCTAATGAATGCCTTTAAACACTAGCACTATCCTTAAATTTTGCAAAATGTGTACTTAGCCAACTCAAGGCAAAAAAATAGTGTATGACAATTGGCTAGAATTTGAATTTGAATTTTAAAAAGGTGGGGATCAAGTGGGTGACTATAGAAATGACCCTATGTGGGAAAATGGTTAGATCCAAGTGGATAACAACTATATTAGGGTAGGTGTAGGGATAGATGTAATAAATGTGATGCTTAGACAAATATATTATTACGCTGATAAGAATTCCTTATGTGAGAAGCACATGATGAATTATATAGAAGAACAGTCTAGATTAAAAGGACTATGATCAAAATATCTCATCCATCAATTTTTTTTATAATTGTTTAGAATTAAATATTTGATCATTGCGATATCTATGACTGTTGCCTAGCTTGCAAATTAGATTTTGTGAAGAGTGGACAAAGGGATTGTGCACTTTGGTAGAAAGTCCTCATGTATGATTCTGAGACTTGGCATAGGAGCTGACCATTAATGGGTAAAGAAACATAGCATAATAGAAATAACATTAGCAGAAACAATGCTTATAGGAAATCTCTGCGGAGGAGCAACAATCATTTCTATACATGTCAATTACAATCTCTAGCACAAATCAAGATATGGTTGGGTGAACAGGACATGATTCATCCAACCCATCTCATTTCTTATCTCAGATCAAATGAAGGCCTTCATGCCCTCACATAGGTTGTAGATAACCACTATTTATCCTTTGATGTTGTCCTCAAATTAGCTATGCTCATGATCCAGGAAGATATAAGGTGTAGTTTACGAAAACATGATCCAAATAGAATATATGGGACATTTCTAGGCTCAACATTTCTTGTGCATAAATCTATTAGAATGTGTGTCATAATACCAAGCGAAGATGAAATTGTTTTCCCTTGTCTCACAGAAGTATTGAATAGTCAAGTATGCTAGAGTTATAATAGCGTGGACGAATATCTCTCAACATAATTTTATTTGATTGGTGAAGATTATGTTGCATTACTAAGGTGCCCTATTTAGGATTTCCACAAGAGTTTAAACCCAAGAAAATATAAGAAGGTATGCAGAAATAAAATTCTTTCGAGTACAGGTGGGGAGCAAGGGTCTGGAATATTGCATATCATTAGAAATCTCTAAGAAGAATGTGGTCAATTGGAGTTCATTAGAATGATTATTTTTTGTTTCACTGTGTTGGGTGAATATTTTGTTATCAACTAACTGATAAAAAAATGGTTATATCAACCACAGTATGATGAGATAAATCTCTCCTCTCAGAAAGGGGAGGCTCCCTTCTTACTGTTGACTAAAATCAACCAGTAATTAACTAGACTTATTTACACTAAAAACTATCCATGGGGTGTTTCCATATCATCTTATTCTCTTATTGCAGAATAGATGGTTACAACTCAAAACAATAATCTCGCAAAGCTTATAACATGTAATGAAATACAAACTACTAACTGGAGTAATAATGGCCAATATCCAATTAAGTTACACAAATGAATAATTGAAATGATACCAGCAAGTGTTAATCACCAATAAACCCACAAAAGCACATAGTCTTTTGTTTCTTCTTATGCTAATTGGAAATGAAGGAATATGGAATAAGGAACATGTTGCAAGTATGAGGTGAACCAGTGTTGTCATTGATGTCAACATACTCATATTACATTGACAAGAAGGATTGGATGAGCTGTGTGTTGAGGATATTGAGAAAATTACCCTCAGTCAGGAACAGTGAAGAACAGTGATGAGAAGAAGGCAAATATATTGGATAGGTTGAGAACCTGAGGATGCGGATTAAAGGGTTTGTAGATATGAGTCTTGAGATGCTTCAGTCAAGTTTTCAGAGGTCCGCATGAAGACCTGAAGAAGTTATGGCTGTCTGTGTGGAACCGGTTCCGACAAGTGCTTAGAGGTGACAGAGGATCACAGAAAGGTCCGGTGAGGTCCGAAATTGTACAATCCTAATCTGTGGATTGGAAAGAGTATTTGGGATGTCCTTCTGATGTGCCATCTCGAGTTGTGTATGATTTGGAAGTCCGGAAGTACCGCTTGCATTATGACAGTGGCGACAGACTGTGTTCTTGAAGTTCCGGATAAGGAGGATAAGAGATTTCAGTAAGTAAAGGAAATGCAGATGTACCTGGTCATTCAGACAGGCTTGTTAAGGTTCTTGGATCATGTTGAAGTTGTGTTGTTGGTTCGCATTGATAATGTGTGATTTGAAGGTCTGGAAGTACCTTCTACAGTGGCGACAGACTGTGTTCTTGAAGTTCTGGATGAGGAAGACAAGAGATTCCAGCAAGTAAAGGATGTGCGGATGTATCTGGTCATTCAGGTAGGCTTGTGAAGCTTTCTGGATCGTATTGAGGTTGTGTTGTTGATCCGCATTGATAGTAGAGCCCAGAATTGAAGTTATTCTTCCGGATGAAGTTCTTGCTTTGTTTAGCCGACCGGATGAGTTGTTCATCCTGCAAATGTTCTTGTGGTGGCCGACCGGATGTGTTATTCATCTTGCGGATACTCTTATGGTTGTTTTCCGACTTAGATGTTTGTTCCTAAGTCGATGTCTTGTATAAATAACGGTTTGTGAGTCCATTTCAAGGTGTGGTGTGTGTGGATGAGTGTGGCATAGCGAAGAGAAGTGCGAAAGACAGAGCAGAGGTTTTTTTGGGCTTAATTGGAACTGATCCGGACATGGTAGAGATGTCATTCTCCAGTTCAAGACTGTGATTTTTATCACTTTGTAGACAGTGTGTCTCCTTGTAGGCAGTGGGCCTCTTTGTGAGCAGTGTGCTCGGGCAGTGAGCCCTAATTGGCATGTGCCATTCATTCTTCTTTATTCTTCTAACAGAGAATAATTCTTGGGTTAATCACCCCGTGGTTTTTCCCTTAACCGGGTTTTCCACGTCAAAATCTTGGTGTTCAATGTGTTGATGCTTATCTGCTCTTGTGTTTATGTATTATGCTTTCATGGATGATTAATTTATATGCTGCTAACTAACAACAAGAATCAAGAGTTTGAAAGAACAAGAAGTTTTATACAACTAATTCACCCCCCCCCCCTCTCAGTTGTATGCCCTAGATCCAACAATTGGTATTAGAGCCAAGTTCCTCTGATAGGAGCTTAACCGCTTGAGGTGATCCAGGATGTCGTCATACAAGAAGGATAGTCCGAAGTTTGATGGAACCAACTTCACTCTCTGGAAAGGTCGCATGAAGTGTCACCTGGAATGTATGGGAAAAGCATACTTGGCTATGGTTTCAAAACCATATGTACCTCCACAAGGTGGTCCGACAACTCTGAATGAAATCATAGAAGCTGAAAACAATCTGCGGACCAAGGAAGCTCTTCTAAGTGCATTGAATGACTCAGATCTCTTGAATGTTATTGACCTACCAACTGCATATGAGATCCTGACTAAACTGGAACTTCTGTATGAAGGAGATGAGTTTGTCAAAAGTGCAAGGTTGCAAAGTCTGAAAGGGAAATTTGAAAGATTGAAAATGAGAGATGATGAAAACATCACCACCTTTATGCCAAGAGTGAATGAGTTGGTATGTGGAATCAGAAATGCTGGTGGAACTTTAGATGAAAATGAGATTGTCTGCAAAATCCTAAGATCCCTTCCTGCTGCCTACAAAATCAAGGTTGCTGCCATTGATGAATTCAGAGCCCACACAACTGTCACAAGAGAACAACTGGCTGGCAAACTAGCTGCATTTGAAATGACTGAGTTTGGAGATGATCCTCCCAAGACTGAATCTGCTTTCAAAGCCAGTGCCTATGTGAAAGGCAAACAGAGATTTGATCCGGGAGAAAACTCATCAAGGAAAATGTCATGGTATGATCAAGCAAGAAGAGACATGGAAGAAGAAGAAGCAGAAACAGCTCAACTTGAAGCCCTCATTGCAAAGAGACTGCTAAGAGGATCCGGTAAGTATGAAGGAAAACTACCCTTTAAGTGTTTCAACTGCAATAAGATTGGTCATTTTGCTTCAAGATGTCCGGAAAGATCTGCAAGGTCTAATACTCACAGACAAAGGTTTCAAAAGAATTGCTATTATCTTCATGAAGAAGATGACAATGAAGGAGTAACAGATGATGAATCAGAACTAAGAAGCAAATCCAGAAATGAGTGGGTGTTTCTTGCCATCAAGGAAGAAGATTCAATACTCTCTGAATCTGTCAATCACAAAGTTGTTGAAAAAGCTTTGGCTGCTCAAGTGGAAGAAAAGGATGATTGGGTTATTGACAGTGGATGCTCTCACCATATGACTGGTGACAAGAATAAGTTCTTGAATTTGGAAAGGTATGAAGGAGGAATGGTAAAGTTTGGTGACAATTCAGCTGGCAGAATCAGAGGCAGGGGAACTATTTCCTTTGATGGAAAAAGCAAAACAGGTAACGTACTATATGTTGAAGGATTAAAGCACAATCTTCTCAGTGTTGGTCAGTTAGTGGACAAGGGTTATGATCTCCGGTTCAAGAATAGAAAATGCAGAATCTTTACAAGCTCCGGAACTGAAATTGCATCCGGTACTCAGACAAAAGGTAATATCTTTCATCTGGTTGGTTCAAATAAAAGTTGTTTGTTTGCTCAAATTGATTAGAGTTGGTTATGGCATAGAAGAATGTGTCATGTAAATTTTGATAACATCATCAATATAAGCAATACTCAGGCCGTAAGAGATCTTCCAAAATTGATGAAACCTACAAATAGTTTGTGCAAAGAATGTCAGCTAGGTAAACAAAGCAGAGTCTCTTTCAAAAGCAAAGATCAATCTTCTACCGGATTGTTGGAATTAGTACATACTGATCTCTGTGGTCCGACAAGAATCAAGAGTCTGCAAGGTGATAGATATTTCATGTTGTTAATTGATGATCATTCCAGGATGATGTGGGTTACCTTTCTAAAAGAAAAATCAGAAGCATTTGAGAAGTTCAAAATCTTCAAAGCTATGGTAGAGAATCAAACCGGATTGAAACTAAAGTGTCTAAGGTCTGATAGAGGTGGTGAATTTACATCTGGTGAGTTCATTGACTTTTGTGAGAAGCAGGGTATAAGGAGACAGTTGTCTGCTCCTAGGACTCCACAGCAGAATGGAGTAGTTGAGAGAAAGAACCGGACCATCCAGGAAGCTGCCAGGACAATGATGTTGGAAGCAAATGTTCCTCAAATGTTTTGGAAGGAAGCTATTAGCACTGCAGTCTACACTCTCAATCGAGTTCAAATCAGAAACAACACCGGTAAGACCCCCTATGAACTCTGGTTTGGCATCACTCCTACTGTGAAATATTTCAGAGTATTTGGTAGCAAGTGTTATATTAAAAGAGATGAAGATCTAGGAAAGTTTGATGCTAGAAGTGATGAAGGAATTTTCTTGGGTTACTCCACTCAAAGCAAAGCATACCGGTGTTACAATAAGAGATTGAGGAAGATGATAGAAAGCACCAATGTGAAAGTTGATGAAGGAATTGAGAAGCCTTCAAGATTTTATGAGTTTGATGAAGATGACCAAGACAGTGTTCAAGGACCTCAATCCTCTCCGGTGAGACAGAGTCAGCCTGATCCGGTAAATCAGGAAGAAGAGATAGGTCTGAATGAGCCTGATCAAGAAGCAGCAGTGTAGGATACTCCCAAAATTCCAAGGTATGTAAGACTGAACCACTCTGAAGATCAAATCATAGGTGACAGAAGCAAAGGTGTACAAACTAGAAGGAATGTTGCTCAAAATCAGGATGAATGTTGTCTGATTTCAAAGATTGAACCTAAAACAATAAATGAAGCCTGCAATGATGAAAACTGGACCAAAGCAATGGAAGATGAATTGATGCAAATTGAGAAAAATCATACTTGGGATCTTGTTCCCAGACCTAGAGATAGGAATGTAATTGGAACCAAGTGGGTCTTCCGGAACAAACTAAATGAAGCTGGTGAAGTAATCAGAAACAAAGCTAGATTGGTCTGCAAAGGCTACTCTCAAATAGAAGGAATTGACTTTGAAGAGACTTTTGCTCCGGTGGAAAGAATTGAAGCAGTCAGATTACTTCTTGCATTTGCTGCCTTCAAAGACTTCAAGGTATATCAGATGGATGTCAAGTCTGCCTTCCTAAATGGTGATCTGGAAGAAGAAGTCTACATTGAACAACCGGATGGATTTCAATTGTCTGATAATGATGATATGGTCTGCAAGTTGAAGAAAGCTTTGTATGGATTGAAGCAAGCCCCAAGAGCATGGTATGAAAGGTTGGATAAGCATCTTGTGCAGATTGGATTCAACAAAGGTACTGCTGACAGTAACTTATATTTCAAAATTGATTATGAAAACATTTTGATTGTTGAAGTGTTTGTGGATGATATCATTTTTGGAGGTAGAGATAGTATGTGCAAAACTTTTACAAATCAGATGAAAAGTGAGTTTGAAATGTCTATGCTTGGTGAAATGAATTTCTTCTTGGGTCTGCAAATTTCTCAAACAAAAGAAGGGATCTTCATTTCTCAGACCAAATATGTGAAAGAATTGTTAAGGAAATTTGGTATGGAAGACTCAAAGCCTATGAACACTCCTATGGCAACCGGATGTAAGTTAAGCAAAGATGATGATTCTCCAAAGGCAGATCAGACAAAGTATAGATCAATGATTGGTGGATTGTTGTATCTCACTCAGACTAGACCAGATATAATGCAGGCTGTTGGTCTTGTGGCAAGATTCTAGGCTGATCCTAGAGAATCTCATGTTATGGCAATCAAAAGAATTTTTAGGTACTTGAAAGGAACAGTTGAGTATGGTCTATGGTACCCTAGAGATCCGGATTTCTCTCTTCATGCTTACACAGATGCAGATTGGGCAGGAGATGTGGATGACCGGAAGAGCACCATTGGTGGAGCATTCTTTTTGGGCAAGAGATTAGTTTCTTGGCTAAGAAAGAAACAAGATGCAACATCTTTGTCTACAACTGAAGCAGAATACATTGCAGCAGCAGGTAGTTGCACTCAAATCTTATGGATGAAGTAGATGCTAAAAGACATCAAAGTTGAATATGAGGAGCCTATCACAATTTTCTGTGATAATTCAAGTGCAATTAATATCTCTAAGAATCCGGTATTGCATTCTAAGACTAAGCACATATCTATCAAATTTCACTTTTTGAGAGAACAAGTAAACAAGGAAGAAGTCAGATTGGAGTATGTTCCCTCCAAGGATCAGATTGCAGATATCTTTACAAAACCTCTTCCCAAGGACTCTTTTGAATATCTCCGGGAGAAGTTAGGGGTCATGGCCCCTCCGGTGATGAACTAAGATGCACCGATGTGCATCAGTCCGGTGGATATCACAGTCACATCTTGTGATCCAGATTGATGATGGGGAGCTGCTACTAAGGGGGAGCAGCTGGTATGATTCTGATGTATTAGAATTTCAAGTATGAGCCCTTTGCCATTGATGTCAAAGGGGGAGAGAAGACATGTGAAAAACAAGTGGTTAATGATCAAAGGGGGAGAGAAGACATGTAAAAAGTTGTTGCTGATAGGGGGAGCTGTGACAGAAAGGAGAAGTTCTTGTCTTGATGGTTTTTCACATCATATGTTGCCATCAATGACAAAGGGGGAGATTGTTGCAAGTATGAGGTGAACCAGTGTTGTCATTGATGTCAACATACTCATATTACATTGACAAGAAGGATTGGATGAGCTGTGTGTTGAGGATATTGAGAAAATTACCCTCAGTCAGGAACAGTGAAGAACAGTGATGAGAAGAAGGCAAATATATTGGATAGGTTGAGAACCTAAGGATGCGGATTAAAGGGTTTGCAGATATGAGTCTTGAGATGCTTCAGTCAAGTTTTCAGAGGTCCGCATGAAGACCTGAAGAAGTTATGGCTGTCTATGTGGAACCAGTTCCGGTAAGTGCTTAGAGGTGACAGAGGATCACAGAAAGGTCCGGTGAGGTCCGGAATTGTACAATCCTAATCTGCGGATTGGAAAGAGTATTTGGGATGTCCTTCTGATGTGCCATCTCAAGTTGTGTATGATTTGGAAGTCTAGAAGTACCTCTTGCATTATGACAGTGGCGACAGACTGTGTTCTTGAAGTTCCGGATAAGGAGGATAAGAGATTTCAGTAAGTAAAGGAAATGCAGACGTACCTGGTCATTCAGACAGGCTTGTTAAGGTTCTTGGATCATGTTGAAGTTGTGTTGTTGGTTCGCATTGATAATGTGTGATTTGAAGGTCCGGAAGTACCTTCTACAGTGGCGACAGACTGTGATCTTGAAGTTCCAGATGAGGAAGACAAGAGATTCCAGCAAGTAAAGGACGTGCGAATGTATCCGGTCATTCAGGCAGGCTTGTGAAGCTTTCTGGATTGTATTGAGGTTGTGTTGTTGATCCGCATTGATAGTAGAGCCCAGAATTGAAGTTATTCTTCCGGATGAAGTTCTTGCTTTGTTTAGCCGATCGGATGAGTTGTTCATCCTGCAAATGTTCTTGTGGTGGCCGACCGGATGTGTTATTCATCTTGCGGATACTCTTATGGTTGTTTGCCGACTTAGATGTTTGTTCCTAAGTCGATGTCTTGTATAAATAATGGTTTGTGAGTTCATTTCAAGGTGTGGTGTGTGTGGATGAGTGCGGCATAGCGAAGAGAAGTGCGAAAGACAGAGCAGAGGTTTTTTTGGGCTTAATTGGAACTGATCCGGACATGGTAGAGATGTCATTCTCCAGTTCAAGACTGTGATTTTTATCACTTTGTAGACAGTGTGTCTCCTTGTAGGCAGTGGGCCTCTTTGTGAGCAGTGTGCTCGGGCAGTGAGCCCTAATTGGCATGTGCCATTCATTCTTCTTTATTCTTCTAACAGAGAATAATTCTTGGGTTAATCACCCCGTGGTTTTTCCCTTAACCGAGTTTTCCACGTCAAAATCTTGGTGTTCAATGTGTTGATGCTTATCTGCTCTTGTGTTTATGTATTATGCTTTCATGGATGATTAATTTATATGCTGCTAACTAACAACAAGAATCAAGAGTTTGAAAGAACAAGAAGTTTTATACAACTGATTCACCCCCCCCCTCTCAGTTGTATGCCCTAGATCCAGCAGCACAATCCAATGTCTTCACGGCATGCCAAGATAAGATCAAATAATCATAGACAATAACTCATAGCCCAAAGTCTTCAAGTTACTTTCCAATCATGAACATAAACATAATTCCAAAGATGATATCGCAGCACAAAGTCTACAAAATCAGAGTTGGAGGCCTTCTAAACACTTGATTCCACACTACAATTCAACCACATACACAATATAATGTAATAGAATAGATGTAAGAACAATTCTAACACATCACAAACTTGATCCAAAACAAAGATTGGATGCCAACTTGCTTTCTTTGTATTGATTGAAAAATGATTTACAATATGAACTCAAAGTTTTAATTTGCTCTTCAAAATGGCAAGGCTTCACTTCAAAAGATACAAGATAATATTTACAAAGGAGCTCCTCTTTATAACTTATAGGGAGAGGCTATAAGAAAAAATAGGAAATTTACAACTAATTTGACTTATTCAAAAACAAAGTTCTAATTGACTTGGGACCTTGTACCTCAACTTCATGTAATTTCATTTTACAAAAAGACATGTAGTTTGTCATCTACAAATTACAAATTACATAGCAAAAGCATAGAAAAACAAACTAAGTGTCTGAAGGCACATTCTATTCTCCTTGATCCTTCTCCAAGAAATCTTCATATCTTTTCATGGCAGGCTAGACTTCATTACTGTTAGGTCCCAGTATATGCTCAGAGATGGCTAGTACTCTAGTGATAGAGTCTATTAGGGTGACAGACCCATTTTTATGCTTATTCATCATCTTTTATAGTTTATCGAGAATTACCTAAAACTTCACCAACTTGTCAATAGAATCCAATGAAAAAGCTCATGTAGCTACCTCTATAAGTATCAGTGTGGTGAATTCTTGGATGACTGCATCAACATGAAGTGTTTGTTGATTATCATCTAACATGTGACAAGGAAGATCGGCAAGCTCATCTGAAATATCAAGACCATTGTTCATGCCTTTTTCAATTCATCCTCTAAATCTTTGATTAGGTTCTAGATGACATCCTTCTTATTTATCATTGCTTCCCCATACTAAACATATTTTTCCTATTGGGGATAACCCCATGTTCGACTAGTACTTCCATTTTGAAATCTTGCAACTTATTCCATGCTTCAAGATCTTGTTCTATGAGCTGCATATCTTGAGAAAGTATCTCTAGTGTCTGGTCAACCTCTTTCTTTACCTCGCCCAGATTGTTGAACAATTCAATTGAAGACACTATCAATTGGGTGCCTTGGGACAATATTATTTCAATCTAGGCACTAACTGCCTGAACTTGAGCCCCAATCCTTTTAGCCATTTGAATGGCTACATCATTTACATTCACCTCAACAAGTTCTACCTGCTCTGATGCTTGGGCTATCTTCAGTAGCACAAATGTTAGCTGCTCCACCTACACCTTGAGTCAATCTTTGATTACCTTGTCTGTCATACCTCTTGAGTAATCCAACCAATTGTGCTAGCAAATCATCTTTAGCACTTTTGATGCAGAGTGGCACAAGGGAAGCACAACACAAAGAAAATTTGTTCTCCTTAGCCCACTCACCCACTTCACTTCTTCAATCCAACACAATCAAAGGCACATTCAAGGGTAAATGAAGGATTTGTTACTTAGGCTCTTGTCCAACTCTCAAGGCTGTGTCTACACCTTCATGCAGGTCTGAAAACACCTTACCAATTTGGAAAGGAGACAGGCTGGTGCTTCTATTGACAGTGTCATTGTATGAGAACTCTGCCTGAGCCAAAATGGAATCCCAACTAGCACCCTGCTCCTTTGTTAGGCATCTTAGGAGGTTGCCAAGTGACCTATTAATCACCTCTATTTGTCCATCAGACTAAGGGTGATAGGCAGATGCAAAATGACAAGTTTGTACCTAGTCTCTTCCATAGTGTCCTCTAGAAGTGTCCTATGAACTTGGGGTCTCTGTTTGAGATTATGGACAAAGGTAAACCATGTAACCTAACTATTTCTTTGAAGAAAAGACCTGCTATGTGTGAGGCATCATGTGTGGTTCTACATGGGATGAAGTGAACCATTTTTGAGAACATATCTACAACCACAAAAATGCTGTCACGTCCATTCTTTGTCCTGGACAAACCAAGTACAAAGTCCATGCTGATGGAATCCCAAGGCTTTGAAGGAATAGGTAGAGGAGTGTATAAACCTGCATTTGATGTATGCCCCTTTTCTCTTTGGCAAATTTGACAAGTTTCAACAAACTTCCTTACATCGGTTGGCAACTTGGGCCAAAAATAGTACCTCCTAACCAATTCTAGGGTCTTATCAATACCAAAGTGACCTGACATGCTGCCACAATGTTTTCCCTGATTATATTCTCTCTAATAGACCCTCTTGGGATACACAACATGCTACCCTTGAAAAGATATCCATCTTGCAACAAAAAATTAGAAAAATCAGTATTATACCTTCCTGTCATCGCCTTGCAAGAGAGGTATGGTTCTTTGAAGTCCTCATCTACTGCATACTAATCATTGATGGCTTGAATACATGTACTTTCCAACTGTATGGTCTGCACAACAAGATTCCTCCTACTTAAGGCATCGGCTACCTTATTGGCCACTCCTTTCTTGTGTTTTATGGAGGAGTATGCTTGGATGTACTCCATCCACTTGACATGTCTGTGATTCAACTTTTTCTGCTTGTTCAAGAAGCTTAATGCATGGTTATCAATAAAAACTATAAATTCCTTTGGCAATAAGTAGTGTCTCCATTTCCTCAATGACTGAACCATGGCATATAACTCTAGATCATAGGTGGAGTAGTTTTGTTTTGCCTCATTTATCTTCTCACTAAAGACTGCTATAGGCCTCCCATCTTGACTTAAGACTCCCCCAATAGCCCTCTTACTTGCATCACACTCTACCACGAAGACCTTGTCAAAATTAGGTAGCACTAGGACTGGTTTTTCTGAAATTTTTTTCTTTAATAGTTCAAAGGCTTTGTTGGCCTCATTTGTCCATACAAAAACACATTTCTTGCCCCCTTTTATGGTGTCAACAAGTAAAGCTACACAAACCATGGAAACTCCTTACCTCAGAGGCTGTTGTAGGTGTTGGCCAATTAAGAATGGCTGCAACTTTACTTGGATCCATTTTTAGGCTGCCCTTGGAGATGACAAACCCCAAGAATATCAACTCCTCTTGTAGGAAGACACATTTGTCAAGATTGATTCTCAACTTCTCCTCTTGAAGCCTCCTGAGCACTTGATGGATATGCCTTATGTGGTCTTCCTTGCTGTCACTAAAAATTAGTATATCATCCAAATATACAACAATAAACTTGTTAAGGAAAGGTTTTAGCACTTCATTCATCAATCTCATGAAGGTGCTTGGTGCATTTGACAAGCCAAAAGGCATGACAACCCATTCAAATAGTCCTTCATTGGTTTTGAAGGCAGTTTTCCACTCATCCCCCTCCCTTATCCTGATTTGGTGATAAACACTTTTTAGATCTATCTTGGTAAAATACTTAGCCCTACCCAAGCAATCCATTAAATCTTCCATTCTAGGCATTGGAAATCTATACCTGATAGTGATCTTGTTGATGGCCCTGGAATCAGTGCATAGTCTCCATGTTCCTTCCTTCTTGGGTGCAGTACTGCAGGTACTGCACATGGACTAATACTCCTCCTGATAAGTCCTCTATCCAACAAGTCTTGAATTTGTCTTGCCACTTCAGCATTTTGCTCTGGAGTCAACTTGTAGGCTTCTTGGTTTGGTAGGGTGGATCCAGGGATGAGATCAATGCAATGACTAATCTCCCTCTTTGGTGGAAGGGCATCCTTACTCTCATCAGCTATCACATCCTGAAACCTTTCCAATAGTTCTTCCACTTCCTTTGGTCCAATCCTCCTAAGAGGTTGCTACACTTTGACCTTCTTGGGATTCACATCTTTGGGCTTGATGACTATTGCAAAACATGGCACTTTCTCTTCCTTGAGGTTAGCCAAAAACTCTTTTTCACCTACCAACATAACTGAACTAGAAATGACTTTCTCTTTGCAATCATCAATCAAAGGAGTCATTGTAAACTTTTCACCATTCTTGGACAAATGAATTACATTGTTCTTACCATCATGTTGGGCACTTGTGTCATGTTGCCAAGGCCTTCCAAGAAGAAGGTGGCATGCATCCATATCCACTATCTCACAAAGAACCTTATCATGATATTCACCTATCTTGAATTCAACCCAACATTGCTCTTTCACCACAATTTGCTGTTCCTTGGTTAGCCAAAAGACTCTATAGGGGTTAGGATGAGGCATTCTTTCCAATCCTAACTTAGTCACCATTTCATTAGAAGCCAAATTTTTAGAGGAACCTGAATCTACTATTACCTTGCAAACTTTTCCTTTCACCTTGCAAGTGGTTCTGAATAAGTTGTTTCTTTGGGGCTGCTCCTTGGTGGCTAGCATGATGAGTGACCTGTTAAACATGATGCACTCTCCACTCTCAGGTGCTGCAGACTTGGAAGAGGCTGTTTGATAACTTGTAGTGCTTTGATAGTCCTCTTCTTGAAGGAGTTGTACTCTTCTTTCTTTCTGATTTGCAACAGTGTTTCCAATCTTCTTCGGGCACCTAAAGGACTGATGTCCAATCTAATTACAAGAAAAACACCTTCTAGTAAACACATTGGCACCTCTGCCCCCACTTCTTCCTCTGCCATTACCTCTACCCCTAAACTGACCCTTATCAGCACTATTTTTATCATCCTGCCCTTGGCTGCCTTCTTGTGATCCACCACCTTGGAGTCTAGATAAATTATCTCTGTTTTGGAATCTGCCCCTGCCCCTAAAGTTCTGATTTCCTCTGCCTCTACTGCTACTGCCAAAATCTCATTTTCTTCTCTGCTTATCCTCAATCCTCAGTGCCATTTGAAAGCACTTATGGACTATCTCCGAGTTAAAGAGAGTTAATTCATCTTGAATGGAGAACTTGAGGCCATTAAGATACCTTGCAAGCTTTTGTTTTTCATTCTCAGGCATCTTGGCTTTCAATGCCATCTTGTGAAACTCCTCTGTGTAGGTGCTCACGTCCATGTCCTTTTGTCTCAAGTTGTGTAACTTCTTGTTCAAGTTGACTTCATAATCCTCAGGGACAAATTGCTTCTTGATTTCAAGTACCATCTTCCTCCATGTAGAGATAGGATTTCTATCATCCTCTATCCTCTCATTTTGAATAAAATTCCACCAACTCAATGCTGGCCCTTTCATTCTTGATTTGGCAATCTTCACTTTCTGATTTTCTGCTACTTCTTCACATTCAAAATAGTTCTCCATTGCCTCAATCCAATCAAGGCACTTCTCTGGATTCATCTTACTAGGAAACATAGGTAACTCTGCCTTAGTGTCCTTCCTACTCAACTTTCCAAGTGCATCTAGGAATTATCTCTCTAACATGCCTCCTTGTGGCTCTTCCATAGGCACTTCTTCTTCCTCATCTTGATCCTCTTCATCTGAATCTAAGATGACTTCTAACTTCTTCTTCTTGTCTTTGTCTTTCTTCAACTTTTCTATCTCAGCCTCCATCCTTTTGTTCTTGGCTGCTTGCTCTCTCACTATCTTTGCCAATTCGACATTTGTCACCTTTGAAGGAATTTCCTCCTCTTCTTCTCTATCTCCCATCTCTTTGATGGCTTTGATACCACCTGATGTAGAGTGGCACAAAGGAAGCACAACACAAAGAAAATTCATTCTCCTTAGCCCACTCACCCACTTCACTTCTTTAATCCAACACAATCAAAGACACATTCAAGGGTAAATGAAGGATTTGTTACTTAGGCTCTTGTCCAACTCTCAAGGCTATGTCTACACCTTCATGCAGGTCTGAAAACACGTTACCAACACTTAGTTTGATCACCAAACTTCCAAAACTCTCCAACCTTGACTAAGCCTAGTGAGGCTACTAGCCCTCTTAAACTAGTTTTCTTCACACCAAATGACAAAATCCCAAAGGACTAGGCAAACAAATGATGGTTTTAGATACCCTCTATGGAACCCTATCAAACTCCCAAGTCTCCTATTCCAACTCTACTCCAGCAATCCAGAACACTCATTTGGTCTTCTAGGCCTAATTGATCAATTTAGGCCAGGTTACAAAGCAAGTGCTCAAAATTGGGTGCATAGATCAAAGGAAAGAACTTGGAATGACTCTACCATACCCAAACAACTCAAATCCACCATTCATTCGCTCATCCTCTCAGGGTTTTGTCAAATACAACAATAAATTGCATAAATTCAGTCAAATACATAGAGATATTTGACCTAGGGCATCACATTAAAAATAGAAGACTGCATTTCCCGACAAAAAGATTTTGGAATCTTATAGTACATATCGCTAGCCTGCATTTCACCAGTTTTTGTGAGTTTTCACTGGCCGGAATGCATTCTAGGGCCGGATTTCTATGGCTGCCCTAGAAAATAGGGTTTCTGGACCTGTTTTGAAAGAAAAATCAATAACTTTTGATCCCGACCACTTCAGGACCTCAAACTAGTTACATTGGAACCCTGACTCCAAGAACTTTCAGAAAAAGTACATTTGCACCCCTAAAAAATCCGTACAGTCTATACAGAAACACGTTTTCTTCAGAAAAATAGTCAAATTCTTGATTTTTGTGCCCAAAATTGCATACAAAATCTCTTCCTCCGTACTGTAGTTAGATATCCACCATATTAACCCATCCAAGTCATTTTCCAACTTCTACAATAGCATTCAACTACCCAAAGTTGTTTTTGAACCAACCCAACACATAACACCTTTGACAACTATGGTGTTTTGCATTAACACAAGGAGGTTGATTTGTTTGGCATGTCCAATGGAGTCCAAATGATCAACACACTCCTTCCAACATACTTAAGCACTAAAACAACCAAAAAAAAACTCAAAAACCAATACTGAGACCTTCTAGGCCTAAGTGGCATAACAAGAATCCAAGTGGACTAAGCATGATTGAGGTTTATATGGTCACCTCAATCATCTTGACCACACAAAAAGGACCATATACTCATGGCTAAAGCCTTAATACAATCAAAACCGCAACTTTCAAAAAAAATGCAAACAAAGTGACTATAGGAACCAGGGTGCTCCTAGGTGCCCTGCACCAACTTTCGTGCATTTGCTTGCCAAGTTCAATTCTTGAGACAGTGTAATATGAAGCCTGATCTTCTTTGATACTTTTGTCTGGTGGGGGCACAACTACCTTGGCATATTTGTTGCCTGACCTGTGAACAAACACTCTTGACAAGGTTTTGGCCTTCTTGGTTGTCTTAGTTTTTGATGGGACCAACTGACCAAAATCAAAGTCATTAGGAGATACGACTTCTTTCTTTCTGGATTTTTTGACATTAGCCAAGGGGGAAGAACAAAAGAATCACTTCCCATTCTTGTTTCAAGAGTTTGGGAGGATGGGTTAGGAATTACAGGTTCCTATGAAATAGGTGGCATGGAAGAATCTTTTACCAATGTAGATAAAAGTGTAGTTAAAGTAACAATGGGTGGAGTCTGAGTTTGTACAGCAGTAGGATTAACATCAATCGACACCTTAGATGAAGAGGAAGACATAAACTTATCAAAATTTGATTGTACAATTGAGTCAATCATAGACGTGGGTACATCTCATAAACTTGGAAAGGAGGAAAGGGTACCAAACACATCTTCCATGTTACCTTGAGGAATATCAAACAATGGTTCATTGATAGGTCTAGAGGGGGATGAATGAACATAATGTATGGACATAATGGGTATGGTAGGAACTGTAGAAACAGTTGGCAATTGTTGGACACTTGAAGACACATGAAGAACATGAGTTTGAACATTTAAAACTAAAGGAGAATAATGAGGAGGTGTTACCAATGTGGACTTAGTTTGACAATTAACAGGAAGTTCCTATGATTCTTTAGTAGGCATTTCCTCTTGTTCAACATCTGGCTGAGTAGATGTTCCCTCTTTTACTTTCCTCTTTCCTTCATCTCCATTTGTCCTTAAGATAATCATTGACTTCCTATTGGTGCGAGGAGTGTCCTCGTTCTTTGTCCTCAACTCTTCCTTCTTACCAGAAGGTCCCTCTATCTGTTCTTCTTCTGAGCCTATTTTGAAAGTTTTCAACTTTATCCCTTTCTTCTCCAACCATACATTGGTGTTCACTAGAATAGGTTAAAACCTTTTTGTTATTGAGGTAATATCCTTTAGAGACCACTGAATGAGTGGAAGAGTAGTGTTAGCAATCTTGTTACCTACATACACAACCTTGACTATGTCACCTTCTTCTTGCATATCTTCTGCAATATCAGCCAGCTAAAAATTCTTGATTTGCTCTAAAGTAAGTCCACTATAGTCTAGTCTCCTCACATCTTCCTCATTTCTGTATTCAGCCCATATGTCTTTGACCTTATGAACATGAGTATAATTACCTTTCAATTTATCTTTCATTCCTTAGTAATCAAAATCAAGTCTTTTCTTGTACCTCTTCATTGTGACCCATTACATTTCCATTTCCATTTCTTTGGCCTTTGGAGTCGTGGAAATGGAATACCAACCAATTTCAACTTGAAATTTGAATCCATCTCTATGAGCTCCTTCTTGCTTATTATGCACATCAATTTATCTACACAACTCCATCAATATTAACTTATCACCTAGATACCTTGGATGCATATATGGCTGCCCACTGAAGCAACCAACTCTAATATAGGTGAAAGTGGGAAATTGAATAAATATACATCCAAACTTTATGACCTATTCCCAAGCCTCATCAAAGACTCTATTATTTTCAATCTCCTTTTCAAACATACAAATGTAGTTATAGAAAAATACATCATTCACCCTCTTGAAGTGTTTGATGCTTTCCTTCAGGGTCGACTGAGGGTTGTATTCATACACAGGAATATTTCTCTTGTCACCTTCTGAAGTGAGACCTGGAAAGTGCTTCATGGAAGCAACATCATACACCAAATATGAAGTCATATAGAACTTCAATGTTGTAGACACCCTGGACAATTGTTCATAGATTGAATCACTGATCTGTTGTCCCCACCATATCTTCTGATTACCCTTTTTGATGACATGAATATACTAGTACATCCACTCTTGAAAAGTGTTGGATGTAGGAAGACCTTTTACTCTAATGAGAAAGGTTGTGAGATCACCTACCTCGTCTATGAACTCACTTCGGTAAATGGTCTTAGGCCACCTTGAAATTGTAGGCCTAATAGTCTTAAGCCACCTGGAGTTGATGATTTTCTTGCACTACTCTAAATGTGTATCATAGTGATCCTATGCATCTTTTATTGTGAGATTAGCATAGTCATCAATATCTAGACACATAAAAACTTTGTCAAAGAAATCTTCATCCAACTTTATTATGACTTTCCCCTCTGTAGCTGATATATACTTCTAGTGTCCTTATCAAATTTTTCTACCATAGCCAATATAGACTCAGGATAATGAGTAGAACTAGGATGGTGGAAACCAAATGGATGTCATTGTTGAGGATGCATTGCATGTGTGCTGAAACAAGTTGCTGATTTATCCTCTCCAAGAACTCAGACATGTCTACATGCCCAATTTCTATATCTTTGATATCATCAATGTTGGACTCCATAGAGGTCATTGGGAAGACACCTTGATACTTGTATTCATGTTTTTCTTCTTTGGAGAAGGCATAGGCATCTGGTAGTCAACTGTAAAAAATTGGTTTTTAGAAATTTTCCCAAAGTTAGAAAAATTTCACACATCCATCCTCATGCAGTTACGAAAAAATTCTGCACTTTTGTACTATAAAAAGCTTCATGTGCAAAGAGGGAGAAAATATTCACTTTTGCGTTTGTGGTAGTTCATTGGATGTAGTTCGGAGGAAAATCTCCGAACTACATTGCATTTGGTAGTTTAAAAGTCAAAAGATGCATTTCAGAGAAAATTCTATGAAGTGCACTTAGGAAGAAATAGGTGATGTACTTTGGAGATTTTTCTCTGAAGTGCATATGAAAAGCTATACTTAGCGTTCTCAGGGAAGGCTAAGGTAGAGTGTTGTGTGAGTTTTATTCTCCGCACAACACTTAGATGACAATGCTTTGTGGAGAATAAAACCTGCACAACACTTTAGGTTTTTAAGTGTAAAAGCAAATGGGTGTTTTGCAGAGTTTATTCTTCACACAACACTTAAGATAATAGTGTTGTATGGTGAATAAACTCCGCACAACACCTTAAGGTGTTGGTTGTATAAAATGTAAAGGGTGTTGTGCAGGATTTAATCTCTGCGCAACACCAAACACAGGGTGTTGTGCGGAGATTAAATCCCACACAACACCTTGTAGATGGGTAGGGCAAAAAGAAACATGTTCAAAGTTTTATCTCTGAACAACATATGATCTTAAGATCATGTTGTTTGGAGATTTAAGATCATATGTTGTTCAGAGCTAAAACTCTGAACAACATATGATCTTAAGATCAAGTTGTTTGGAGATAAAACTCTAAACAAAATGTTCACAGTATAGAGCAAAACACAGTCAAAATGAAGGTAAACAATGAAATGAAACTAGGGTTTAGACGGGAAAAAGAAGGTTTGAAAAACACAGATAAACCAAAATGC
This sequence comes from Cunninghamia lanceolata, assembly GCA_027924645.1. Taxonomy (NCBI): domain Eukaryota; kingdom Viridiplantae; phylum Streptophyta; class Pinopsida; order Cupressales; family Cupressaceae; genus Cunninghamia; species Cunninghamia lanceolata. Next base: position 3,705,859 of record BSBN01000913.1, read on the forward strand.
AAAGGAAAGACAAAATTATAGAAAAACAAAAAGAATAAAAAACTTAAAACCTTACATATCTAGATCTAGGGTTTCATTAACATAGAGAACTTGTCATTGCAAAGCCATAAACAACAAAACATAGAGCATGAAGGAATGTGGATGACATACCTTAAGATCTAAGGTCATAAATCTTAGAATGAAAACCATGAACAAGGTAGCAAGAGCTCATTCACACAAAGCACAAACGAAAGCAAGGGATGCAACACAGAGATAGAAGAATGGAAAAATAAAACAAAAGCCAAAAGAAATAGGGGAAGAAAGATTTCAAAGAATTTTCATTAATGACCATTAATGGTCATACGTGTTTCTCAAGGAGTGTAGTTATGGAGAATTTATCTGCAACTACATGATAGGTGTAGTTGTAGAGAAATTCTTCACAACTACACATAAAATGCATAAGTGCAGATTTTGCACTTCTACACTTAACACAGAAAAAAGACTAACTCTTTAAATGTAAACACTTGCAAAAATTCAAAAATGTATAATGATGCAAAATGAGAAGATTCCTGAGAGGATCAAACCATGTCCAAGACGCCTTAGAAACGTCTTGATTTGCATGCTTAGAGGATGTGGGCTACAAAACAAACAAGTTTCGTAGGGGTTATCCCACAAATTGAGCAAGATAAATTTGAGGATAATAGCTGGCTCTAATTGGGAAGCTTCCTTTGATAATCCTTTGAAACAATCAAAGGGAGAAGAGTCCTAGAACTCTAAGTGTCTTTATCCAACCATTGGGCTATAGAGTCAGGTGACAAACACAACATGAAACAATAGAAAAGGAAAGACCAAAAAATTATACAAATTGTACAAACTTATCTGTCGCTTCACTGAGTGAAAAGCTTCAGATGTTGTCCACTGTGAGGCAGTAGAAAAGATATCCCATCTTGATACTCTAGAAGAAAACTATTTTCACCACAGAACTAATGAATCATGAAAGGACCTCTCCATAAAGAGTCAAACTTTCCATGCATCCATTTTGGCTCTCTTTTCTTGTCCCATAATAGAACTTGATCTTTGATATGAAAATTTTGGGACTTTATTTTCTTGTTAAGGATCTTCTTCACATGAATTTAGTGTTCTATGATGTGATCCACCACCTTCACGTGATGTTCCTCAAGTTCGACAAGAAACATAACACGCTTGTCAATGGAACATTCAAAAGTTTCGTCTTCAATTGCCTTAGCCAACTTTAGAGTGAGAAATTCCACTGGGATAGGTATTTCAACATTCAAACCATATAGAAGCTGAAATGGAAACATGTCAATTGCATGTTTGGGGGTGATACGATCCACCCCCAAAGCATCATATAATGCCTTGTGCCAGGTTCTCTGATTCTCATCAACCAACTTCCTGATTATTGTAACTAGATTCCTATTGCTTCATTTGACTTGACCATTTTGTTGGGGATAATAGTTAGAAGAATGAGAAAGAATGATTCCATACTCAAAACAAAATTCTATTATCTCATGATATGAGAAACAAGTAGCATTATTTGCTACTATCTTGTTAGGCACCCCAAATCTTGAGATAGTATTTTCTTTAAGGAAGTTACAAACGACTTCTAAAGTAGCATGCTTCATAAGAATGGCTTCCACCCACTTGGTGAAATAATCAGTAGTCATGAGAACATAACTATGTCTTACACTTGAAATTGTGGATTCATTGCTCCGATGAAATCAATACCCCATTGTTGAAAAGGTTCCTCAATCATCACCAGCTAGAGGTGTAGAGGTGCCAACTTGGATTTCCCCACAAACTGCTGACACAATTCACACTTACGTACCTAGTTGTACACATCATGAAAGAGTGTGGGCTAGTAGTACCTTTCTCTCAAAATTTTGTGAGCAATAACTGGGGCAGAAAAATTGTTGCAAGTATGTGTTAACTGGTGTTGTCATTGATGTCAACATGATTGTGTTGTCATTGGTGTCACCTGTATCTTCTATTGTTGTAGTTGTTGATTGATTTAGTTATTATGTTAAGGTGATTTGAATGCCTTGTAGATGTGTTGAAGATGATAAGAATATGGTCTTGATGGTTGGATTCCAAGTGCTTTGAGAAAATTTGATAAATACTGAAGAGAGTGTTGTGAAGAAGTATACTGGCTTACATGATACTATCTGAGTTTTTGCTCCACATTTCTTCTGTGTTGAAGACCAGAGTATGACATTTGGATATGTTTTAGAGAAGTGTTTGAAGATGGTGAATCCAGAATTTGGTGGCTTGGATTATTGTGTGGTAGAAGTTATGTTCACCAGTTTGAAGACTGTATTTGATAGAGTTTCTGAGTTGTGCAAAGGCATCTAGGAGAAAGTATTTTTCTTTGTATTTCTTCACAGAGTGGTTTTAGGTGATGCAATTCTGGACATATTTTTATAAGGTCCTTAGCTATCTCCATTCCAAAGGATTTGTGATTTAGTGTACTAGAAAGAAAATTATTGAGTAGTAGAGCTTAGCAGTGTTGATTGTAAGTTGTCTTCAAGTGAGATTTGTTATCTTCAAGTGAAACTTGTTGTAGCTAGATTTGTTGGCTCCCAAGTGATTTTATGTTGTTCATGGATGTCTCTAGATCATGTTAAAGGCTTGTGCTTGGTCCAAAAACTATGATTGAGTTCTTGGAAGTGTGTGTCTAAGTATTCTTGTTGTTTGCACAAGTTTGGCTGACTTGGGTGCTAACACTCTTTGCTGATGTGTTTCATGGATTGTAGAAGCCTGGTGAAGCATGTGAAGATGTATTTGGGTCTGAGCTAAGCCATGAAGTGTCCTAACTTCATTCATTTGCTCTACAAGTTTGTTTAGGTCTAGACCTAATTTGAATTATGTATGTTTGTTGACCTTGGAGACTATTCCAAAGATTGTAGATTGTACTACCGACCTTGATGTATGTTCCAAGGTTGATGATTGGTATAAATAAATGTAATGAATTTGCGTGTAGTGTGTGGGGATGCGAAGATGCAAAGATGAAAGTGTTTTTGTTGTGAGGCAGTGAAGGTGATATGTATTGCACTTCATTAGAACTAAACTTAGGCATGTGGTAGATGCTATCATATCAGTTCATGGTAGTGAACTACCCCTCTTGGTAGTGAACCACCCCTTAATAGTGAGCCACCCTTTGGTAGTGAGCCTTTTGTAGTGAGCATTCTTTTGGGCAGTGAGCCTCTTTTGTTATTTGGTATTGTTACTACATTATATTGTGAGCTAACACTCAACATGGTTTTTACCTTTTTAGGGTTTTCTACATAAAAAATCTGGTGTTCATGTGTGTATGGTATTGATGTGTTTAAGTTTTGATTGTACATTTCATGTTTAATCTTCATAACAGATTAAGGGGTTAAAGTAAGTGAATGTGAATGTAATTTTGTTTAAGAGAATTTAAAGTTTTTGATATAACTGATTCACCCCCCTCTTAGTTATCTTATGCCTTCAACAATTGGTATTAGAGAAAGGTTCCTTGAAAGAAAGCCTAACAGCTTAAGGTAGATCTAGGATGGCGCACAAGATGAATGTTCCTCTATTTGTCAGATCATCAGAAGATGAATGTATGTCTGTCAGTAGTAAAGAACTCAAAGTTGCTCTTGAAGACCTTGAGGGGACTGGAGAAGAAAACTGGGATATAAAGGAAAATGTTAAAGAAGTAGATGAATGTATCAGAAAATTAAGAGAGCAAGTCAAGAAGTTAGAATGAAGAAACAAGGAGGTCAGTGAACAATTGAGGTTAGAAAATGAATCCATGAAAGTGCAAGATGAAGAAAAACCAAGGGCTGAGGAATGTATGAACCTAATGATAAAAGGCAAATGTGAAGAATGTACAAGGCTTGAACAAGAAGTTATGAGTTTGAAATTAGATCTGGAGAAGGCAAAGAGATATGAAGAAAAGTTCAAGATTAGTTCTGCAAAAATTGATGAGATGATTGCTATTCAGAAGAGCCCTAATGACAAATAAGGATTGGGATTTGAGAAAGGTGAAAGTTCCAAATTAGGACAAGTAGTGAATGCTAAGAACAAGAAGGACAAAGGCAAGCAAATCTGAAATCAAAGTAATAGACCTAGAAGACCACCAGTCAGGCAACCAAATACTCAAAGCTACCCATATTTCATTGGTTATTATTATTCAGGTAATAAGTTTGGTCATAAGGATACTCAATATAGGAACATAATGAATCAAAATGTTCCATATTTCTTTGGTTAGTGCTTTACATGCAAGAGAGTTGCTCATAGAGCTAGTGAATGCATAAGGCAGATAAGAAATGGCTATAACAATGGAAGGAATGCTCAATCTTTCAAAGGTAACTATTTCACATGCAATAAAGTTGGTCATAGCGCTGCTATATGTAGAAGTAAAGTGAGTCAGAACTCTATTAGGTGTTATGCATGCTATAAGATGGGACATAGGGCTAATGAGTGCATAAGTAAAGTGAGAAATAGCTATGGCAAGGATAGGATAGTTAAATCCTTCAATGGCTACTATTATGCATGCAATAAATTTGGGCATAAGGCTAACCAATGTAGATCTAGAATGAATGGAAGAAATACTAGCCAGAGAAATGTTGTATGCTATAGTTGCAATGGATCTGAACATACCTCTAAATACTACAAAAGTATAAGCATGAAGAAGGATAATCTAGTATAGAAGAACAGACCAATACAAAAAGTTGATCCAACAGAGACCAAGAAGGAGATGAATGAAATTTGGGTGAAGAAGGATGTAACAAAGGTTAAGGATGAGCCTGTACTGGTATCTAGTGTAGATGTTCCCTCCAGAAACCAAGATTAGAGCTTTGGCTTAGGGGAGTATTATTGGAAATCTTTTCTCCCCTACCAAAGGATTGGTGTTGATGCCTCAACACAAAGAGACAAGGTTAATGATTAGCAACAAAGGTTTAAGTTAGGACAGAGTCTATGTTTGTAAAGGATAAAGGAATACTTGTGCATATTAAAAAGTCTACTATGCAAGAAGATTTGATTAGGAAAGAAGACAGTTTATGAATTATGGTTGTATCTATCTAGTAAAACCAAGTTACAGTGTTCCGGTAATTTATTCTACATTGGTCCACTATTGAAGATATTTCTCTGTGGTTCTGGCATATGGGTATTGATCATTGGTTACATCTACATATAGAAGTTTGTCAGATTTTGATAATTGGCTTGAGAGTAATAAGTAACAAAAGTTTGGGTTGACAAAACATAGTGGTTTCCAATACAGAGCAGTTTTCATGATGATTAGAAGTATTTGATGAACTTACAGGTGAATGTCTATGAATTAGACGAGTCTTCAAGAAGTGAAGAATAAAAATATGAAGAAAGTATAGGTTAAGGAAGCTCTGGAAAGGATTCCTAAGACCCTAGGGTTTATGCAGAAGTATCATACTAAAGACCAGATCATTAGTGATAAAAACAAAGGAGTCTTGGCAAGAAGAATTACAAAAGAACATGTAAATCTCTACTTAATTTCAAAGGTTCAACCTAAGACTATCTCTGAGGCATGTAAAGATGAACATTGGGTCAAGGCAATGGAAGAAGAATTGATGCAAATTGAAAAGAACAAGACTTGGGTACTTGTCCCTAGGCCTGCAGATAAGAATGTGATTAGAACAAAGTGGGTTTAGGAATAAGTTGAATGAGAATGGAGAAGTCGTAAGAAACAATTCTAGACTTGTATGCGAAGGCTACTCCCAAGTGGAAGGAATAGACTATGAGGAAACTTTTTCTCTGGTGGGAAGACTGGAAATCTGGAAGCTATTAGATTATTTCTGGCTTATGCAACACATAAAGATTTCAAAGTATACCAGATGGATGTGAAGTTTACCTTTATGAATGGTGAGTTGGAAGAGGAAGTATATATAGAGCAACCAGATGGGTTTCAGCTATTAGACAAACCATACATGGTATGCATATTGAAGAAGGCATTGTATGGATTGAAGCAAGATCCCAGAGCTTGATATGCAAGATTGGACAAATATTTGTTGCAACAGGGATTTAGTAAAGGGTCTACAGATAGTAACTTGTATATCAAGACAGATAAAGGTATTTTCATTTTACAATCAAAGTATGTCAAGGAGTTGTTGAAGAAGTTTGTAATGGAAGAATCTAAATTAGTTTGTACTCTGATGATAACTAGTTGCAATTTCTACAAATATGATGAAAGCCCTAAGGCTGATCAGAGAAAATATAGATCAATGATTGGAGGATTGCTATACCTAACTGCTATCAGACTAGATATCATGCATGCAGTCTGTCTTGTGGCAAGATTTCAAGAAAATCCTAGAGAGTCACATGACATGGCATAAAGAGAATATTTAGGTATTTGAAGAGCACTTCAGATCATGGTTTGTGGTATCCTAAGAATAATGATTTCAACCTAAGTGTCTACAAAGATGTAGATTGGGCTGGATGTGTAGATGATAGGAAAAGTACAAGTGGTGGTGTATTCTTTCTTGGAGATAGAGCTGTGTCATGGCAAAGAAAGAAGCATGATTCATTATCCTTATCTACTATAGAGGCAAAGTACATTGTAGTAGCATCATGTTGCACACAAGTGCTATGGATGAGACCAAATTTGAAGGACATCCAAGTTGAGTATGAGGATCCAATTCCTATTTTTTGTGATAATACCAGTATCATTTACATTCCAAAGAACCCATTGATGCATTCAAGAACAATGCACATTTCTATTAGGTATCACTTTTTTGAGAGAGAAGGTTGCAGAGAAAGAATCGAAGCTTGATTATGTGCCTACAAAAGATCAAGTTGTTGACATATTCACCAAAGATCTTCCTAAGGATACATTTGTGTATCTCTGGGAGAAGTTAGGGGTTATTGCCCCTCCTGTGTTGAACTAGATGCATGAGGAAGTGCATCAGTCTAAGGTGGTTCAATAGTCATTCTTTTCTGGACTGATGATGGAGGCTACCTCTTAGGGGGAGAAGGTAGTGACATTGGAGAATGTTGCAGTCAGAAGGAAGTATTTAGAGCAGCTAAGGATAGTGCAAGTATGTGTTGTATCATACTCAGAGGGAGAAAGCTTGAAGAAGGTGTGTCACCCTTTGCCATTGATGTCAAAGGGGGAGAGAGTTCATGTGAAAAACAAAAGAGAGAAAGATGTATAAAAGAAAAGGGGAGAATGAGATTAGTGCAAAATTGTTTCATGATGGTTTTTCACATCATATGTTTCCATCAATGATAAAGGGGGAGATTGTTGTAAGTATGTGCTAACTGGTGTTGTCATTGATGTCAATACGATTGTGTTGTCATTGGTGTCAACTGTATCTTCTATTTTGCAGTTGTTGATTGATTGAGTTATTATGTTAAGGTGATTTGAATGATTTGTATATGTGTTGAAGATTATAAGAATATGGTCTTGATGGTTGGCTTCCAAGTGCTTTTGAGAAAATTTCATAAATACTGAAGACAGTGTTGTGAAGAAGTATTTTGTCTTATAGGATATTGTATGAGTTTTTTCTCCACATTTCTTTTGTGTTGAAGACTGGAGTATGAGATTTGGATATGTTTTAGAGAAGTGTTTGAAGATGCTAGATCCATAATTTTGTGGTCCGGATCATTGTGTGGTAGAAGTTATGTTCACCAGTTTGAAGACTGTATTTGATAGAGTTTCTGAGTTGTGCAGAGGTGTCTAGGAAAAATTATTTTTCTCTGTATTTCTCCGTAGAGTGGTTTCAAGTGATACAATTCTGGACATATGTTTATAAGGTCCTTATCTATCTTCATGCCAAAGGATTTGTTATTTGGTGCTCCAAAAAGCAAGCTATTGAGTAGCAGAGCTTAGCAGTGTTGATTGTAAGTTGTCTTCAAGTTTGATTTGTTGTCTTCAAGTGAAACTTGTTGTAGCTGAATTTCTTGGCTCCCAAGTGATTTTATGTTGTTCATGGATGTCTCTAGATCATGTTAAAGGCTTGTTCATGGTCCACAAGATGTGATTTAGTCCTTGGAAGCATGTGTATAAGTATTCTTGGTGTTTTCACAAGTTTGGCCAACTTGGGTGCTAACACTCTTTACGGATGTGTTTTGTGGATTGTAGAAGCATGTTGAAGCATGTGAAGATGTATTTAGGTCTGAGTTAAGTTGTGAAGTGTTCTACCTTCATTCATTTTCTCTACAAGTTTGTTTAGGTCCATATCTAATTTGAATTAAGTATGTTTTCTGACCTTGGAGGCTGTTCCAAAGGTTGTAGATTGTATTGTCGACCTTGATGTATGTTCCAAGGTTGATGATTAGTATAACTAAATGTAATGAATCCATGTGTAGTGTGTGGGGATGCAAAGATGCAAGGATGAAAGTGTTTGTGTTGTGAGGCAATGAAGGTGATATGTATTGTGCTTCATTAGAATTGAACTCAGTCATGTGGTAGATGCTAGCATATTAGTTCGTGGCAGTGAGCCACCCCTCTTGGTAGTGAGCTACCCCTTTGTAGTGAGCCACACTTTGGTAGTGAGCCTTTTATAGTGAGCATTCATTTGAGCAGTGCTCCCTTTGGTAGTGAGCCTCTTTTGTTATTTGGTATTGTTACTACATTATATTGTGAGCTAACAATCACTGTGGTTTTTCCCTTTTTTAGGGTTTTCCACGTAAAAATATGGTGTTCATGTGTTTATGCCATTGATGTGTTTAAGTTTTGATTCTACATTTCATGTTTAATCTTCATAATAGATTAAGGGGTTAAAGTAATGAATGTGAATGTAATTTTGTTTAAGAGAATTTGAAGTTTTTGATACAATTAATTCACCCCCCTCTCAGTTGTCTCGTGCCTTCAAAAAAATATCCTCTGCATGTTAAGTTGTGAAAAGATTCCAACAGCTTACCTTGTTGTGCTTTGTCGACACATCATAGAAAAATCCCATCAATGCTCCTTTTGTACAAACCATTGTCATATAGAACAAAGTTTGTGGCCTTGAGTTTCATTTCTTTTCTCCTTATGTGACAAATGCTTAGGACACTCTCCATATGTGAGGAAGTAAGCAATGTTTAAATACCACTCATCCATTGTGCTCATGAATTGGATTGTGGGAAGCACGTCTGTATTCGCTTCCTCGTTATTATATATCTCTTTTGGGATGTTGTCAGTGATCAATTGAGACAAAGCTTTCCCATGAACCTACTTGGTGGGCCTAATTTCCATGTCATACTCTTGGATCTTAGCAATCCAATTACCTCTTTTACTACAAAACTCTTGTTGAGTCAAGATAGACTTTATGGTTGAATCAGGGACCAATGCAATAGGATGAGAGTTAAAAGAATATAATACTTGAAATGCTTAACTACTTTTACCACAACATAAGCATGCTTCTCCATTGGTGAGTACTTAAGCTCATGAGTCTTCAAAGGACAACTCATGAAGGCTATTGGAGACTCAAGTCCTTCCTTGTTTTGTTGCACCAGGATGGTAGATAGGGTATTCTCAGAAGTATAGCTATACATGATAAAATCTTTGGTGTAATCTAGACAGACTAAGACTGGAGCATGCACAATTGCCTCTTTCATATCATTGAAAACATCTTTCCCTTCCATACTCCAATAGAAAGTAGACTTTCCCTTCATCATATCTATGATATGATGAGTCTTTTCTACAAAATCTAGAACAAATCTTCATAGGAAATTTACCTTCCCAAACAAGGAATGTACTATTATCTTACTTGAATGAAAGGTAAGATTTTGGATGGATTTGACCCATGCAGGATCAATCTTGGTACCTTCCTTAGACATGTTGTGTCCAAGAAGCTTACCTTATGTAACCCTAAAGATGGATTTCTTGGGATTGAGTGAAATACCATGTTGGCAACACCTTTCCAAAACTTGTCATAAGTGATGAGAATGATCTTGACAATTCTTAGAAAAGATAGTCAAATTATCCAGGTAGACTACAATGAACTTACTCATCTCATCATAAAAAGATAAGTCCATTGCCCTTTAAAAAGTGGCACTAGCATTAATCAATCCAAAAGGCTTTCTATAGTATGTAACAGTGCCCCATGGGGTAGTGAAATTGGTCTTATGTTGATCTTCTTTATTAACTTCCACTTGATTGTATCCCAAGAAACCATCTAACATAGACAATATTTCTAAACTTATCACTATTTGTGGAACTTATTCCATTACCAGCAAAGGGTAATTATTTTTTAGTGACGACTGATTTAGATTACAGAAATCCACACAAATGTAAATTTCTCCATTCTTCTTTCTTACTGGAACAATATTATCTATCCATGTGGAATGATGAATAAGAAAACATTCTAGCATTCAACATTTTTTGAATCTCAGTAAGTATGGTACCTAAGATTTTTGGGTTGTACTGCCTTTGTTTCTGCTTGTGAGGTTGGAATCCTCACCTGAGAGGAATCTCATGTTGAACTTCTCTTGGACGGAAAGACTTCAAGTCATCATATGAATAAGCTAGCACATTAATGTACTATCACAAAAGTGTCACAAACTTGTTCTTTTCCTCCAATGTGTAACATTTCCCAATATTCACCATCTTGGGATCACTTTCTATACTCAGATTAACTTTTTCAACCTTTGTCAATGAATTTGATCCAGACTGCTGTTATCATTTGATATAGCAATCATGCTTATCAAAAAGTTTTTCTAGAGAGACCAATCCTTTAGGAATCTTATTCCCTTTCAACTATAGTACTTCTTCACTAGTTTCTTGATCCACTTCAAAGATGGGTTCCCAAGGAGGAGAATCACTCCCTTCAAAGTACAACTCAGCTAAATTCTCTACCTTTTCCAAAAAGGCAATAATTTGGTTATCATCATTGAAGATTTTCCAATGATTAGAATTGTCAGAAACACTTGGTCAAAAAACCAACCCAATGGTATACTTACTCCCCTTGAAATCGTTATGAGAAACCATGAGAGTAGCTGATATAGCCAAAAAATCTACCCTGTCATTGCATTCTCATGGAACAATAGATATTTTAAAGGCATCAAAATATTCTATGCAATCCTAGACACGATTGTGGTAATGTCTCAATCTTTCATTCTTTGTCTAATATATATTTCTTACCTAACAAGAAATCATCTCGGCATCACCTTACACATGAAGATTCTTTATTCCTTTCTTATGTGCAACATCCATTCTTAACAACAAAGCTTCATACTCAGTGATGTTGTTAGTGTTGTCAAACTACAACTTGAAAGAAAAGGGAAAAATATTTCCTTCAGGGGATATGAGAACTATTCCTGCTCCAGATCCAGTAGAAGAACAACTACCATCAAATTCCAAAGTCCATATATCATTCAAATTTCCTACCTTGGTAGTTTTGAAATCTAGAATCTCTTCACTTAAAGAAGATGAATCTTTAGTTACCTGACCTTCACTTGAATCATCATTTGATGACTCTGAAACATCATCAGTAGTCAAGAAATAAATACCCATACCAGAAGACTCAAAAAGAATCTAAGCCTTTGGATATTCATATTTTGTCATGGTGTACTTAGCTTCTCTTTCTAGAACAAGCTTCTGCACGACACCTTTAACAAGTATCTTGGCTTTTGACCAATCCATGTTGGTCTCACCACTAACATCTTTGCAAAAATTTTACCCCAACAATATGCCATATCAAGCTAGGACATTAGCAACTAGAATCGTCATCTTGATCCTCTTCTTAGGAAAAGCAACAAATGTAAACTGAGTATCTTTGATTTGCCCTATGAGGGGCATTTGCTTAGGTTCCATTGAGAAACAATGGTTGAAAGTCTTTGTCAATGTTAGTCCCAAAGCATTAGCTACTTTGGTAGGCATCACATTATTGAAGGCACTTGAATCAATGATGTAGTTACTCAGTTTATGACCATTGACAAGTAAGGAAATATAGAAAGGCTCTATTTTTATAGGGGTAGATGAAGGAGTTGCAATGAAGTTTCTTTGTGTAGGTCTTGGTTTAGGAAAAACAAGTATATTTTTGGAAGAATCTTGACCAGAATGGGCTCCTTTGGTTTTGAAAAACTTAGCCAGTCTTTCAAATTATTTAGGGTTAAAGCTTGGAGATACTCTATCTCTAACATTTGAATTTTAGTCTTCTTAGCATGGTCTATAATATCAAAAGTTTGGTATGAATTTTCTAAATAAGACAGGGAATTTTCAACTTGGGGTTTTGGATTTGGTGCATTGGTTCTAGATACATAAGTAGAAGCAGGAGGATTTGGTGTACTTACTTCTTTACTCCCTTCTACATCCTTTAGTTGAACTGGTAAAGGAGTTCCCCTCTTGGCAATCTTAATCACCAAACCTAGGTCATCCTTTGACTTAGCTTTGTTAGTCTCTTGCTAATGATTCAACTGATTTTGTGAGTGGGCGAAAACAACATAAGACTCACCATATGCATTTTCTTCTTGTTCAGTCTCTTCTTCATAATTTAGAAACCTGATGTTAGAGTCGCTAGCTATATCTTCTTCCTCCTCCATGAAGAGATTAGCACCATCTTCTTGAGTATATTCTAGTTGTGGAAGATCATCTTGTTTGGATTCATAAAAATCCACTGATACATTTATAGGTGGCACCTCCAAAGTTAGCCTCCCTTGTGGTAGGGGAAGTCTATTCTAATTTTGATTTCTTGCAGCATTGTTTGGATAGTTAGAAGCATTTGGGTAGGTCCTCCTTGGAATATCCTTGTAGGAGGGAATAGAGAAACTTTGAGACATCTTCTTCTTGAGAGCTAGCAACTCATTAGATAGCTTCTACACTATGGGACCTGTGGTGCTAGTAGAAGGTGAGGTCGAAGAGGGTTGTCCTCTAGACATGTTTGAATCTTTCCTTGATTTTCTAGCAAAGATTAAATTGTCCTCTATCTTGGTAGCCAGACTTTGATAAAGAAACACTTCAAGTTTTCAGCTATGGGTTCAACAATAGTTAGAATTCTATTCTTCAACTTGTTAAACTTTGCCACGAACTCATGCATGGGCTCATGTGGTTCCTTTTTCATTGGAGTAAGTTGAGCCAACAAAGCATGAGCATCATCTGCTGGTTTAAACCTTTGTTCAAATTTGTCTTGAAGAGTAGCCCAATTAGTGATACTTCTTGCTGAGAGATGATAAACCAATTGGTAGCCACTCCTTGGAGCATTTCTACAAACAACCTCACAGACACATCTTCATGCCCAACTCCAATAACATTGCATGCAACGTAAAATGAAACAATGTGCTCATTTGGATGTTGTTTCCCATCACCATATAAGTTGGGAAAGTTCTTTCATGATCCTTGAGGTACACCATGTGCTGGAGGTGCCAAATTCAATGCCCCAAAAGCATTTCCCCATGGACCCTGAGTAGCTATTCTACCAGGGTTGAAAGGAGGAATAGAAAACCTTTGTAGTGGTGTGATAGGAAAAACCCTACGGGCACTAGAAGCTTCATGTGGTATAGGGGACCTTGCATTAGTGGGAGGGAAACTCCTTGTACACTAAAGAGGTGTCCTTGTACATGCATGCAAAAGATCAAAGTTATACTTTTGCAACAATTTAAACGTAGGATCTATTATTCCTTGAGCTTTTTTTCCATGAGTATAACTTTGTTCTACTAGATTTCAAACTTAACAGAAAAATAGATCAACATCAATAACAAAATAATTACATGCAATGAAGTACTCATGTACTTCAACCAAATGTGTGAGGCTCTTGGTTGCATGTTCAGTAATTCCCAACAGAGTCACCACAAACTATTGGGTGAATATTTTATTATCAACTAATTGATAACAAAATGGTTATATCAACCATAGTATGATGAGATAAATCTCTCCTCTCAGAAAGGGGAGGCTCCCTTCTTATTGCTAACTAAAATCAACCAGTAATTAACTAGACATTTATACTAAAAACTATGCATGGGGTGTTTCCATATCATCTTATTCTCTTATTTCATAATAGATGTTTACAACTCACAACAACAATCTCGTGAAGCTTATAACATGTAATGAACTACAAACTACTAACTAGAGCAATAATGACTAATACCCAATTAAGTTACACAAATGAATAAATGAAATGATACCAGCAAGTGTTAATCACCAAGAAACCCACAAAAGCACAAAGTCTTTTGTTGCTTCTTATGACAATTGGAAATTAAGGAATATGGAATAACGTGCAGCCCAAAGTCTTCAAGTTACTTTCCAATCATTGGTGTAGACACAATTCTAAACATGACATTGCAGCTCAAGGTCTACAAAATCAGATTTGGAGCACCTTCTAAATACTTGATTCCATGCTACAGTTTGAACACATACACAAGATAATGTAATAGAATAGATGTAAGAATAGTTCTAACACATCACAAACTTGATCCAAGACAAAGATTTGATGTCAACTTGCTTTCGTTGTATTGATTGAAAATTGATTTATAATATGAACTCAAAGTTTCAATTTGCTCTTCAAAATGGTAGTGCTTCACTTCAATAGATAAAAGATAATATTTATAAAGGAGGCCCACTTTATTTATTGGGAGAGGCTACGAGAAAAAATAGGAAATCGACAACTGATTAGACTAATTCAAAAATAGAGTTCTAATTGACTTGGGACTCTGTACCTCAACTTCATGTAATTTCATTTTACAAAAAGACATGTAGTTTGTCATCCACAAATTACAAATTACATAACAAAAGAATAGAAAAATAAACTAAGTGTCTGAAGACACATTCTCTTCTCCTTGATCCTTATCCAAGAAATCTTCATATCTTTTCATGGTGGCCTGGACTTCATTACTGTCAGGTCTTGGTGTATGCACAAAGATGGTTAGCACTCTAGTGATAGAGTTTGTTAGCATGACGGGCCCATTTTATGCTTATTTGACATCTTTTGTAGTTGATCCATAATTAATTGAAACTTCACCAACTTGTCAATAGAAGCCAATGAAAAAGCTCCTATAGATACCATTGTAAGTATCAGTGTGGTGAATTCTTGGATGACTGCATCAACAAGAAGTGTTTGTTGATTATCATCTAACATGTGACAAGGAAGTTTGTCAAGCTCATCTGAAATATCAAGACCTTTGTTCATGCCTTTCTTCAAGTCATCCTCTAATTATTTGATCAGGTTCTCGATGACATCCTTCTTCTTTATCATTTCCTCCCTGTACTGAACATATTTTTCCTATTGGGGATAACCCCTTGTTTGACTAGTACTTCCATTTTGAAATCTTGCAGCTTGTTCCATGCTTCGAGATCTTTTTCTATCAGCTACCTATCTTGAGAAAGTATCTCAAGTGTCTGGTCAACCTCTTTCTTTAACTCGCCTAGATTGTTGAACAATTCAACTAAAGACACTATCAACTAGGTGCCTTGGTCCATTATTCTTTCAATTAAGGCACTAACTCCTTGACCTTGAGACCCAATCCTTTCAACCTTCTAAATGGCTGCATCATTTACATTCATCTCAATAGGTTCTACTTGCTCTCATGCTTGGGCTATCTTGACTAGCAGAAATGTTAGCTGCTCCACCTGCACCTTGAGTTGATCTTTGATTACCTTGTTTGTCATACCTCTTGAGTAATGCAACCAATTGTGCTAACAAATCTTCTTTAGCACTTTCATGTGTTTGCTTGCAAGTTCAATCCTTGAGACAGTGTAATCTAAAGCTTGAACTTCCATGATACTTTTGTCCAGTGGGGGCACAATTATCTCAACATATTTGTTTCTTGACTGGTCAACAAGGACTCTTGACAAGGTTTTGGCCTTCTTAGCTATCTTGGGTTTTGGTGGGACCAAGTGCCCAAAATCAAAGTCATTAGGAGATATGGCTTGCTTCTTTCTTTTTTGGATTGTGTGACATTAGCCAAGGGGGAAGAATAAAAGGATCACTTCTCATTCATGTTTCCAGAGTTTGAGAGGATAGGGTAGGAATTTGATGTAGAGCAAGGTAGTAAGATCTTCTACTCTCCAAGGAACCAATTTGGAAGTTTCAAGACCCTAGAGCTATTGATATCCCTAACTAGCCCTCCTTATGCCTTGTAGTACTCCTAATTAGGTTTTTTCAGCATATCTTTTGGAGAAGGCTTCTAACCCACATCTCAATCACCTTTCTGAGTACCCTTTATGCCTTTATTCAACATATCAAGAATTGGGGTATGGTTGTTTTAGACCAAACCACTCATTAATTCACTGATATTATTGCACCTAGGCCTAATTAGGCCACTTTTCCAAAGCAAGTGTGTGGATTTCAACCACCAAACTTCCAAATACCACTTGAGGGCTTTCAACCATCACAAATGGTCTGATTATGTATGTTTCATCATCAAAATCAATCACCAGTTCACTAAGTTTCAGGATTTCAAGTCTAAACCCTTATAAAACCTAATACATGGAAAGTTTAGGCTAGGGTTTGATCAAAATCCATTTCAATTGCATACCCTACTTACACAACCACCAAAATCACTAAATATACATTGTATGCCTTCATTCTACTAGGTTTCAAGGGATTTCACTAGTGGGAATGCTCACAAATTCATTTTGTTTACACAAAACCCTAAACCCTACTCTTACCAGCTATTTCCAATCAAATGCCCATAAAATCCTTCTAGTATGATGAAATCACATCAAACCACCTACAATTGAAAGTAGACTCAGATAATCATCCATTAAAATTAATTGCAGAACATGACTAGGCTGTACATGACCATACAATTGTAGGAACAACAGAAAAAACACAAAGTTTGATCAAAAAATAGGGTAATTTGTATTGTTTTAATATTTTTGCACCTTCAAGAGTCTGCCTCAAATTTTTTGAGGTCTTTTTATCATGCTCCAACTAAATCCTAATGGTTTCCAATCAAAAATCAAAATTATGACTCTTCAACTTCCAAGTCATAACACTTTGCAATGCAACATTTGATAAAAATGCACACCTAGACCCTATGTGACACCAATACATCAAAGATGGTCTTAATTAGACCTTATAACATCAAAAATATGCTTGGACACACAGAACTAAACTAAGGACACCTATTTACAACATTTGACCAAAAATTGTCAACGTCCTCCTGCACCATACACCCAAGGAGAAAAGAATCTCAGGTTCCTCCTAAGATCAACTCTTGCACTGATATTCCATGCTTCTTGACATCTTCTTCAAACATCCATACTACATATTCAGGGGGTAGACCATGCCACTTTACAAGATATTCATTGTAAACTTTATTCCTTGTTCTTTTGACCTCCTTAGTGTCCAAAATGGCTTTAAGTTTTAGTGGTTCAGTATAGGGTAGATCTCTAACCCAATCATCATCAACAACATTAGTATTAACACCTATACCTACATCCACAAATCCCTTGAAAGGGTAAAGGTCAGAAATATTGAAGATTGGTGAGATAGCAACTCTAGGAGGGAGTTCTATCTCATAGGAATTTTCACCAAACTTGTGGACCACCTTGCCTGGCCCAATCTTTTTCATCAATAGCTTTATGTATTTTCCCTTTAGTAGTCTCTCTTTCCTTAAGTGACCTAGTACCAAGTCCCCTACTTTGAACTAAACATTCCTTCTCCTTACATCTGCATGCTTCTTATACTTTTCAACACTCTTCTTGAGATTTTCCTTGACTTGCTCATGTATGTCTTTCATGGCTATGGCAAACTCCTCTCCGTCTGCACTCCTCTTTAGACCATACACCACTTCAAAAGGACTTTTCCCTATGCTTCTATTAATGGAGTCATTATAAGCATACTATGCCTATGGGAGAACAAGATCCCATTGTTGTCCATGTTCTTTTGTAAGGCACCTAAGCAATTTTCCCAATGATATATTGACAACCTTAGTCTACCCATCTATTTGTGGGTGATAGGCAATACTGAAGGTCAAATTTGTCCCCAATTTTCTCAATAAGATCCTCCAAAAGTGACCTAGGAACTTAGAGTCTCTGTCTGAAACTATAGTGAGTGGTAACCCATGGATTCTAACTATTTCTTTGAAAAATAAGCCTGCAATATTTGAGGCATCACTTGTGCCTTTGCAAGGAATAAAATGAGCATTTTGTTGAATCTATCAACAACTACAAACACATTATCCACTCCCCTTTGGGTTTTGGGTAAGCCCAATACAAAATCCATACTCAGATGTTCCCATGGCCTACTAGGTATTGGTAGAGGCTAATAAAGTCCTACATTTGAGCTAGAGCCCTTGGCTGTTTGACAAACTCCACAACTCTCAACAAACTTTCTAACATCTACTTGCATTTTAGGCCAAAAGTAGAATCTCCTTACCTGCTCCAGTGTTTTGTCAACACCAAAATGTCCTCCTAAACTACTATAGTGTTTCTCCTTTATCAAATTAGCTCTCATGGAGCACTTTAGAACACGCAATTGAGCACCTTCTAATAACAATCCATCTTGCAACAAGAAATCAGAAAATTCATCATGGAAAACACCCTGAAATTGATTACAAATAGAGTATACCTCCTTGAAGTCTTCATAATCTGCATACATGTCTTTCAATGCTTCTATCCCCACACTTTGGAGTTGTATTTCATGCACTAACACTGACCTCATGCTTAAGGCATCTGCTACTTTGTTGGATTGGCCTTTTTTGTGTTTAATGGTGAATGTGTAACTCTGCAAGTACTCAATCCACTTTATAGGCCTATGACTCAACTTGTCTTGACTGTTCAAAAAACTTAAAGCATGGTTATCCATGAAGACAATGAATTCCTTGGGCAAGAGGTAATGTCTCCACTTCCTTAGGGACTGCACTAATGCATAGAGCTCCAAGTCATATGAAGAATACCTTCTTTTGGTCTCATTGAGATTTTCACTAAAGAAGGCCACTGGTCTGCCCTCTTGGCTCAAAACTGCTCCAACTGCAAATCCACTAGCATCACACTCCACTATGAAAACCTTGTTGAAATCAGGTAAGGCAAGGATAGGTTGTTGAGCCACTCTGCTTTTTAGGTATTGAAAACTTCTTTCTGCCTCATTAGTCCATTGAAATCTTTTCCTTTTATCACCCTTAATGGTGTCAATGATGGGTGAGCAGATATGACTAAAGTTCTTGATAAATTTCCTATAGAAAGTAGCAAGCCCATGGAATATTTTTACCTCTCCTATTGATTTTGGAGTTGGCCAACTGAGTATGACCTCAACTTTGGTGGGATCCATCTCCAATGAACCCTTGGAGATGACAAAACCAAGGTACACTAGCTCTTCCTTCATAAACTCACACTTGTTGAGATTTATCATCAATTTCTCTTCATGTAATCTCTACAAAACCATATCAAGGTGCTACAAGTGCTCTTCCCTTGTTTTGGTAAACACAAGTATGTCATATAAATAGACAACAACAAATTTCCCAATAAAAGGCTGCAACACTTCATTCATTAGCCTCATGAATGTACTTGGGGCATTAGAGAGGCCAAATGGCATCACCCTCCACTCATAGAGACCTTCATTGGTTTTAAATGTTGTTTTCCATTCATCTCCTTCCCTTATCCTAATCTGATGATACCCACTTTTCAAGTCAATTTTTGAGAAATACAATGCACCACCCAAGCAATCCATTAGATCCTCCATCCTATGTATAGGAAACCTATATCTGATTGTGATTTTGTTTATGGATCTTGAATTAGTACACATTCTCTAGTTCCCATCCTTTTTAGGTGCTAAAATAGTAGGGACAACACAAGGGCTCAAACTTTCCCTTACTAGGCCTTTATCTAACAATTCTTGGACTTGCCTTCTTATTTCCTCATTTTGTTTGGGTGTCATTTTGTAAGAAAATTTATTAGGCAAATTTGCACCAGGAATTAGGTCTATGTGATGACTTATATCTCTCATGGGAGGCAAAGAACTAGACAACTCATCAACTGCAATATCCTTATACTTATCTAGCAATGCTTGAAACTCACTAGGTATGTTCTCAACCTTGTTTGCTGTCAAAATAGATTTGGGTCTGATTACTACTGCAAATCCTTGATCACCTTCATCCTTCACTATTTTCAAAAACTCTCTCTCCCACTACCATAACACTAGACCCAACTTGTTTGTCAAACTCTTCATCTTGTAGGGGTGTCAATGTGCATGAGGTATCATCTTTATCTATCACATATATGTTTTTTGTGCCCATCATATTTAACTTTTCTATCATACTACCTGGGCCTTCCTAGTAGCAACTGGTAAACATCCATGGGGATGATGTCACAAAGGATTTCATCTCTATAGCCCCCAATGTTATACTCTACCCATGCATACTCATTTACCAAGACTTGTTGACCTTTGTTCAACCATAACACTCTATATAGTGTGGGATGAGGAATTCTCTTCATATTCAATTTTTCTACCATTTCTAAAGAAACCAGATTATCAGTAGAACCTGAATCAACAACTACTTTGCATACCTTTCCATGTGACTTACAAGTGGTTCTAAACAAGGATTTCCTTTGTGGAGGTTCTTTGGTTGTTGGCACCTTAATGAGAGTTCTCTTTATCATTAAAGTCTCACCTACCTCAGAAGGAGCCTATTGAGATGGTGAGTTGACACTCTTTTTGTCTTCTTCTTTCACCAATTGTATTCTTCTTTCACTACCTTGTGATGTAGAAGCTTGCTTCTCCGGGCACTTCCATACTTGATGGCCAAATTGTTTGCAATGATAACATCTACTTGACAAGCTATTTGTCCCTCTTCCTTGCCCTCCAAATCTGCCTCTACCATTTGGTCTTCTACCCCTTAAACCACCTCTTTGATCTGCCCCTTGTTCTTAATGGCTGCTTGTTTTACCTTATTTTTGTGACTATCATCTTGCACCAGAGTTGCCTCTGCCTCTAAAATTCCTTCCCCTACCTCTTCCTTGATGCTCTTGTCAACTCTGTATCCTTTCTTCTACCTTGACAACCAATTGAAAACACTCTTCAAATGGCCTAGGTTTAGAGAGGCTAATTTCATCTTGGATGGTGTACCTTGCTACCTTTTCTCTTTCATCCTAAACATGTCATATTCTAATTCTTTATTTATGGAACTCCTTAGTGTATGCCATAACATCCAACTCCTTTTGTTTTAGACTTTGCAATTTCCTAAAGGTTTGAATTTCATAATCTACAGGTAGAAATTGTCCTTTCACCTTAGCTACCATTCTATCCCATGACTTTATCTTTGCTTTACTCTTCTTTACTCTCTCCTCTTGAATATAGTTCCACCATGTTAGGGCAGCACCTTTCAACTTGGTTTTTGCATACTTCACCTTCTTATCATCTTCTACCTCCTCAAATTCAAAGAAAATGTCAAGAGCATCTATCTAACCCAACACTTCTTCACTATCCATCTTCCCAGCGTACATGGGTACTTCCACTTTCAACTTAGGAGTAGTTTCTCCCTTGACAACTTTTAGCATCTTGAGTATTCTTGCTTCATCAGGGTCCATTTCTTCTTCATCTTGGACTCCTACATGAAGGTTCTCACTCTCACCCTCTTCTTCCTCTTGGTCACTTAGGTCACCACCAACCATTCCTCTTCTTTGGTTAGATTCTAAAGCTACAAGTCTGGGTAGGATAGCCTCTTAGGATTCCTTTACCTTTCTCATTTCCTTAGCATGTTGCTCATTCAATTCTCTAACCTCTCTGGTCATTGGATTATTCTTAGGAGGCATCTTGCTTCTTCAAAATTCAACCTCTTTCAATATTTCAATCAGAACCTAAGCTTTGATACCACTATGATGTAGAGCAAGGTAATAAGATCTTCTACTTTCCAAGGAACCAATTTGCAAGTTTTAAGACCCTAGAGCTATTGATATCCTTCACTAGCCCTCCTTATGCCTTGTAGTAGTCCTAATTAGGTTTTTTCAGCATATCTTTTGGAGAAGGCATCTAACCCACATCTCAATCACCTTTTTGAGTACCCTTTATAACTTTATTCAACATATCAATAATTGGGGTATGGTTGTTTCAGACCAAACCACTCATCAATTCACGGATATTGCTGCACCTAGGCCTAATTAGGCCACTTTTCCAAAGAAAGTGTGTGGATTTCAACCACCAAACTTCCAAATACCACTTGAGGACTTTCAACACATCACAAATGGTCTAATTACCTACATCATCAGAATCAATCACCAGTTCACTGAGTTTTAAGATTTCAAGTCTAAACCCTTATAACACTTGATACATGGGATGTTCAGGCTAGGGTTTGATCAAAATCCATTTCAACTTCTAACCTTGCTCACAAAACCACCAAAATCACGGAATATACATTGTATGCCTTCATTCTACCAGGTTTCAAGGGATTTCACTGGTGGGAATGCTCACAAATTCATTTTGTTTGCACAAAACCCTAAACCCTACTCTTAAAAGTTGTTTCCAATCAAATGCTCATAAAATCCTTCTAGTATGATGAAATCACACCAAACCACTTGCAATCAAAGGTAGACTCAGAGCATCATCCATTAAAATGAATTATAGAACATGATTGGGCTGTATGTGACCATACAGTCATAGGAACAATAGAAAAACACAAAGTTTGATCAGAAAAATAGGGTAATTTGTATTGTTTTAATCTTTTTGCACCTTTAATAGTTTTCCTCAAAGTTTTTGAGGCCTTTTTATCATGCTCCATCTGAATTGCAACAATTTCCAATCAAAAATCAAAATTATGACCCTTCAACTTCCAAGTCACAACACTTTGTAATACAACATTTGATAAAAATGCACACCTAGACCCTATGTGCCACAAATACATCAAAGATGGTCTTAATTAGACATTATTACATCAAAAATATGCTTGGACACACACAACTCAACTAAGGACACCTATTTACAAAATTTGACCAAAAATTGTCAAGGTGCTCCTGCTGGCAAGAGACACTACTACACATGATAGGTATTGTCATTGATGTCAATTAAATCTATCCTACATATCCAAATTACATGATCTGTTCATACTAGAAGTCAGACTGAGGATTTGTCTAAGTCTAGGGTAGTCAAAAACAGAGCATGTGATAGGGTCCAATATCCTGGTCCAGATCTCTCTAGTGGTAAATCATAGTATACTGCGAATCTAAGGGAGTAATAAGGATTGTCAAGACTATCTAAATATTAGAATTTAGCCTCTGGTGATGAAGGATTCAAAATCTATAAGCATCTGAGTATCGGGCTCCAGTTAGTCAGTATAGTTAGAAGAACATATTGACCTAGTATTTGATCTTGGTCTAGATGAAGAAAAGTTGTTGGTTAAGTAATTTGTGATAACCAGTGGTATTAGCTGACATGGTTGATGATTTGCAAACACAATTTTTTGGTCTGCATTGTTGATTGTGCATGGATTCAGCTGACAGAGCAGAGGTCTTAATAAATGTTCTAAGCTGACTATAGTTGATTGAATTTCTTGATGCGAATATATATAACAAATGGATTCAAGTGTTTTGGTGTGTGTGTGTTGTGACAATGGGGTAAGTGTGAAAAAGGTAGAAAGAAGTACGATGGTGAAGATCTAAGATTAGATTATGGCTAAAGAGTGAAACAAGGTAGAGTAAGGATGAAGTGTGTAAGATCAGTATTCTGTGCTTAATCAGAACTAAATTCTTGCATTGGTAGATGATATTCATCAGTTCAAACATTCCTTTATCTTCTTGTAATCATTTTTGTAGGTAGTGAGCCTCTTGGAGTAGTGAGCTCTGGGCAGTGCTCCCTGAAGGCATGTGCCTTCCCCATTTGTAATACTTTTAATAGAGTATAATTTCTTGTGGGTTAACCCCCACCGTGGTTTTTCCCTTAACTAGGTTTCCACATAAAAATCCTAGTGTTCATGTGTTATGATCTTGATGTTTCTATTCTTATGTTCATCCTTCTTTTTTTTGAATGTATGTGGCAAATTAATTAAGGAACAATCTAAGAAGTTTTTTCAGAACACTGATTCACCCCCCTCTTAGTGTTCCTTAATACCAACAATTGGTATCAGAGCAAGGGTCCTTGGAAGAAGTTTAACAGCTTGAGGAAGATATGAGAAGGTATTACAATGGATTCATACAACCTTAATGAACAACTTTAACTTGCTTTAGAATATCTTGATTAGTCCAGAGTAGAAGTCAAAGAACTACAAGAGAACCTTAAAGATGCCGAAGACTGCATTGAGACCTTAAAAGAAAAAAATGAGCAAATCTAATGAAAAGAGGAATGAGCTACTTCTTCAACTAGGAAAATAGAATAAATACAATGACATGGATAATGCCTTGAAAGAGAAGACAAAGGAATGTGAGAAGTCAGCAAAAGAAGTTGTTTCTCTAAAACATGAGATGGAATCCAGGGTGATGAGGCTAACCAAGGAAATTGAAGAAACGAAAAAGATTAAAGAAAAACTGAATCAATCTCTAAAAGAAAGAACTGAAGAATGCTACAGATTGGATAAAATAATTGGCCATCTAGAGTCTGATCTACAAGAAACCAAGGAAAATGAAGAACTTGAGAGGCAAATTGTTATTCTCAAACATGACCTAGAAGTTGTAAATGAATACAGGGAGAAGTTTAAGATAAGCTCAACTAAACTTGAAGTGTTGCTTGAGAGTCAGAATAACTCTAGCAATAGAGAAAATGGCAATTCTTTCAATGGAAAATGCTTTGCATGAAATAGAATTGGACGTATGGCTAACTAGTGCAAATCAAGAGGAAATGAATCAAATGGGCAAAGAAATGTTGTGTGTTTCAATTGTAACTGATCTGGTCATTTTGCAAGATTCTATAGAAGTAGGAATAATGAAAGAAGAGGTCTGGTAAATAGAAAACCGGATGAGCAGAGACAAGACACAGGCAAGGGAAAAACTAATGTAAATGAGATCTAGAATGAAATGAGCAAGACATGGGTCAATAAAGGTGTAATGAACAATGGTAATGGGTCCGCACCGGAATCCAGTGCTGACAATTCCTTTGGGAATTGAATCAGGAGCTTTGGCTTAGGGGGAGCTGCATTGAAGATCAAATTCCCCTAGCTAGTAAGTGGGTGCCTAAATCTGGCACAATGAATGAAGCTAAAGAAGCCTATTACATATCTATTGAAGCAAATTCCTGAAGAAAAGAAGCTAATGTGACTAATTGCGGAGCAATTGAAGATTGTCTATATGCAGAAACAATGTAACTAGATGTATTAGGGCAGAGAATTTATTACAATGAAGAATTAGGTTTTACGGAGCATAAAGGGTCATCTTTTCATCATTTGGATCACTTTACATTTGAAGAGAGCAAGAAAAAGAGCACCTGAGCTAAGATTTCAAAGATTTGAAGTGCGACCAGCAAATTCATTAGCTAACCCTAATTCCGTGAAAAAGGTTTTTTTGCGAAGCTTTGAACTTGTAATCTTTTGCAATGGCTACACCTTTTGTTTTTGATATCACTGAAAGGCCCCAACCCAAAATCAAGAAGCACCCACACAAATTTGTAGAAGTCAACCCATTAGGTGCATTTTCAAGTGTTCTGTATGGTGTATTGCATGTTGAAGATATTAAGGTCTATATTCATGTGAGCATAGATGAATTTGGGGACTCAAGGTTTGTAAATTTGTTTGAGAATCATCTAAGGGTTGAAAATCATTATCTTAAACCTGAGTATAAGCCACTACATGATAAACATTTCATTCAGATTATGGGGTTTCCAACCTTTGATGAAGATGAATGGGTCTGGTATGTTTTAAGCCAAATGTATGATGAGTTTATGTGGCTATTGAAACCATTCAGGATTGCAAAGGATGCTATCAGGATTGTAACTGGGTTAAATTCAACCACTGGTTTACCTATGCTAAATACCATGAAGAACCAAACCGTAACCGATGCAACTGGTGCTAAATTTGACAAAAGTGCAATGACTATCAATGACATTAGTGATCTGGATGTTAAGTTTGCTTCAATGGTAATTGGTTACAAAGTTTATCACTCTAGCAGGGAGAACTCTGTTTCTTGAACAGCCATATATGTTGCATACAAAATGTTAAAAGAAAATACAGATTATGACCTATGTGAGTTATTGCAGAACCAACTAATTGAGAACTTGAACAAAATTAAGATAGATAAGAAAAACACCTTTAAATATGGTACATTGGTTCTATGTCTATTTTTCTACTTCATGAATGAGGTACTTGCAATAAAGGGTGTGCATTGGACTAATGACAAGCCAGTTTCTATTCAGATAAGAGATCATCTACACAACATTGGTGACTATAAAACATAGAGAACTGCAATCTAGGGATACTTCAAGAATTTTTAGAATATGATGCATTCTAGGGAAAGAATCCCTAAATCGGTTGTTGAGAAGTACAAGAATGAAATATGTTTCATGGTGGACACTAATAAGTGCTTAATGGAAGCAGTAGAACCTAGAACTATTTGGATCATGCCTATGGGGTATGAGATAGATGAGAAAATTTTGAATATGTATGCTCAACACCTTTTGAGCAAGCCAAAGGACACAATAGTTGAAAGATTTGGGACATATGAGGAGCTAAGTGTGAAATTGCATGTTGAGCTCAGAAAACCTAAAATCAATAGGAAAGTAAGGAAAGAAGTTGAGCAGTTGGCCGAGAATCTAGGCCTCACCAAGGAAGCTATGAGGTAATTTAGGGAAATAACTAAAAAGGCTGAGAGGGAGAAACATGATAAGAAACAAGGAAGTGCTTCGGTAGAATCCTCCACACCAAGGACTACTAGGAGCTCTACTACTGCCCCTGTTCCCCCTAAACCTACCAATCCTAAGAAACCAGAAGGCAAATGATCCAGAAAAGAAGGGAAAAGAGTGAAAACTAAGGCTTCATGGACATGTAAATTATCAAAAATGATGAAGAAGAAACTGATTCTGATATTGAGATCAAAGAGTTGAAGGCCTCAGGTACAAAAGAAACCAAGGTAAGGAGAAGCCCTCCAGAAGCACAAGGGCAAGCAAGAGGAAAAAGAATGAAACATATGTTGAAAAGCCTACTCTCTCTATGGATGACATCATCAAATCAGTCACTATAGATGGGAGCTTAAGGCCAATGACTGAATTCTTTGATGATTATAGTGATGTTGATAAGAGGGTTCTAGAGGAAGCAACAGTCAAATATTTGAACATCTACAATAAGGCTTTGATTGAAATAACTTCTAAAATTCCAAAAAGTCATGTAGATATTATGGAGTTGAGAAAAGAAAATACAAAAGGTAAAGACATTGAGATTAGGGAGCATGTGTTGATAAATTTGTGCCCTCAGATTACTCCAGATCAGATGAACATGATATTCAAAGAAGTCAAGGATGACTTTAGGAGTAAGAAGAGAATGAATAAACTCATGCTTGGTGAAACAGATGAGATAGTCAAAGATACTCAAGAGATTCTTCTGAATGCATTGAAAATACATAATCTTCCTATTATTGAAGAAGAGATTGATGATGGGATTGACTCCTCAATTCTAGATGTTGAAGAATTGAAGATCAATGAGTAGCAAACTGAGTTAGATGACTCCTCTATTCTGAAAAAGGAAGCAATGAACAAGGAAAATGAAAATATGACAGACAAAACTGATGATGTAGGAGGTATTCAAACCCCTCTGATCAATCCAAAGAAGATACAAAGATGAATGTTGAAGCGGATGATCAAATTGAAGATAATTCATTAAAGAATATAGAGCATGAATTAGAAGAAGCTAAGGACAAAGAAACAGAAAAGGCCAAGGAGAAGAATGAAAAAGAAGAAGAGATTGCAAAGGTTGATGGAGAGCCCAAGCAAGACAACCTGGTTGACAGTACCGATAAGGATCAAAGAGATACATCATCATTTTGGGCAAGAGACACTACAGAAGCAGTGAAGGAAATTCTGGAAAGAGACAAACAAATTGACTAAGATCAAGGCATTATACAAGGTCCAATAAATTTTGATACCTTATCTCTGTTGCAAAAGATAAAGTTGGCTTCCATTGCTCAACCTAAGGCCATAGAAGGTATTTTGATGTCTCACATAGAAGATAGTGAGCTACTTGGTCTTGCATCTAGAATCTTGGAGAAGATCATGCCCACTTTTCAGAAGGATTCTTCAACATCTCCATCTGGCCAATTGAAAAGTCTAATAAACTTGGTAAGCTCTCATTTTGAATCTCTAGAGAAGTCTATAGAGGTCAAGGTTCAAAAGGAATTCCATGATAAATGATTTGATGCTCTAAAGGGGTTGATTGGAGTAGATAGAATGGTGTTGGATGCTATTGTAAAGAGTATTCAAAATGCTCTTACAGAAGGAGGAAATGTATATAAATTTTGCTTATCCTGTCCTAAAGTTATAGAGGATATTGAAGATAAAATAAAAGTCTCTAAGAAAAAACTATCTAGTGTATCCAAATCCTTTGATCCCGTGACTGTATCAGTGGCAAGTAAGGAGGGTCAGGTGATCAGCTTGATTGAAGATATAAAGAAATTGACAAAAGAAAAGGAGAACATAGAGGCAAGGATGAGTGAGCTCTGGGGACTAATTTCCCCCAAAATGGAAGCAATATTCAATGCTCTGACCAAAGCCCAAGTTCTAGATCAGTCAAGTGATCCAATGGATCTGCGGATGATAGAATCACAAGTATTCCTATTTGGTGGCCACATCTCAATTTTGAACACTATGAAAAAGAGCTAGGATAGTGAGATGGCATGGTTGAAGAACATTTTTGGTGTACTTAAGTTTATGTAAATAAGATTTAAGGACTGTTTGTACATATGCGACTTGGTATATAGGATTTTTGTGTAAATGTTGGTTGTGGATCCCACCCTTTGCCATTGATATCAAAGGGGGAGTGAAGAGCAGTGAAAAATGAGGAATCCAACAAAGGGGGAGCATTGGTGAATAGTGAAAAGCATAAGTATACATAGAAAGGGGGAGTTGTTCTAACACTTAGTCATTTTTCACTAAGTGTTGCCATCAATGCCAAAGGGGGAGATTGTTGGCAAGAGACACTGCTATGCATGATAGTTGTTGTCATTGATGGTAACTAAACCTATCCTACATATCCACATTACATGATCTATTCATACTAGAAGTCAGAGTGAGGATTTGTCTAAGTCTGGGTAGTTAGAAATAGAGCATGTGACAGGGTCCAATATCTTGGTCCAGATCTCTCCGGTGGTAAATCACAGTATGCCGTAGATCTGAGGGAGTAATAAGGATTGCCAAGACTATCTAAATCTAGGAATTTAGCCTCTGGTGATGAAGGATTCAAAATCTATAAGCATCTAATTATCGGGATCCAGTTAGTCAGTACAGTAAGAAGAAGAACAGGCTGACCTAGTATTTGATCTTGGTCCAGATGAAGAAAAGTTGTTGGTAAAGTAATTTGTGATAACTAGTGGTATTGGACGACATGGTTGATGATTTGAGAACACAAGTTTTTGGTCTGCATTACTGATTGTGCATGGATTTAGCAGACAGAGCAAAGGTCTTAATAAACGTTCTAAGCCGACTACAATTGATTGAATTTCTTGATGCGAATATATATAACCAATGGATTCAAGTGTTTTGGTGTGTGTGTGTGGTGTGACGATGGAGTAAGTCTGAAAAAGGAAGCAAGAAGTGAGATGGTGAAGATCTAAGATTGGATTATGGCTAAATAGTGAAATAGGGCAGAGTAAGGATGAAGTGTGTAAGATAGGTATTCTATGCTTAACTGGAACCGAATTCTTGCATTGGTAGATGCTATTCATCAGTTCAAACATTCTTTTATCTTCTTGTAATCATTTCAATAGGTAGTGAGCCTCTTGGAGTAGTGAGCTCTAGGCAGTGCACGCTGAAGGCATGTGCCTTCCCCATTTGTAATACTTTTAACAAAGTATAATTTCTCGTGGGTTAACCCCCACCATGGTTTTTCCCTTAACTAGGTTTCCATGTAAAAATCCTAGTGTACATGTGTTATGATCTTGTTGTTTCTATTGTTATGTTCATCCTTCATTCTTTTGAATGTATGTGGCAAATTAATTAAGGAACAATCTAAGAAGTTTTTGCAGAACACTAATTCACCCCCCTTTCAGTGTTCCTTAATACCAACAGCTCCTGCACTAGAATTGAAGGTTCCTATGAAATAGGTGGTATGGAAGAATCTTTCACTGGTGTAGATACAAGTAGAGTCAAAGTAACAATGTGTGGAGTTTTAGTTTTTACAGTAGTAGGATTAACATCAATTGACACCTTAAATGAGGAGGAAGACAAAAACATAAAAAATCTGATTGTGCAATTGAGTCAATCATAGACGTAGGTACATCTGATAAACTTGGAAATGAGGAAAGGGTACCAAACACATCTTCCATGGTACCCTGAGGAATATTAAACAACTATTCATTGACAGGTGTAGAGGGGGATGACTGAACAAAATGTATGGACATAGTGGGTGTGGTAGGAATAGTAGAAATAGTTGGAAATTGTTGGACACTTGAAGACATAGGAGGAACAAGAATTTGAACATTCAAAACTAAATGAGAAGAATGAGAAGGTGTTACCTGTGTGGACTCAGTTTGAGAATTAACAGGAAGTTCCTATGATTCTTTAGTAGGCATTTCCTCTTGTTCAACATCTCATTGAGAAGATGTTCCCTCTTTTTCTTTCCTCTTGCCTTTATCTCCCTTTGTCATGAAGTTAATCCTTGGCTTCTTGCTAGTGATTGGAGTGTCCTCCTTGTTCTTTGTCCTCAACTCTTACTTCTTACTAGAAGTTCCCTCTGTCTTTTCTTCTTCTGAGCCTATTTTGAAAAATTTCAACTTTATTCCTTTCTTCTCCAACCATATATTATTGTTCGCAAGAATAGGTTGAAACCTTTCTCTTATTAAGGTCATCTTATTTTGAGACCACTTAATGAGTGGAAGAGGAGCATTAGTAATCTTGTTACCTATATACACAGCCTCGACTATGTCACCTTCTTCTTGCATATCTTCTAGGATATTAGCCAACTAAAAATTCCTGATCTGCTCCAAAATAAGTTGACTATAGTCTAGTCTCCTCACATCTTCTTCATTTCTGCATTGGGCCCATATGTCTTCAACCTTATGAACATGAGTATAATTACCTTTCAATTTATCTGTCATTCTTTGATAATTAAAGTTAAGTGTTTTCTTGTACCTCTTCATTGTGACCCATTGCATTTTCATTTCCATTGCTTTGGCCTTTGGAGTCGTGGAAATGGAATACCTACCAATTTCAACTTGAAATTTGAATCCAACTCTATGAGCTCCTACTTGCTTATTATGCACATCAACAATTTGTCTACACAACTCCATCAATATTAACTTATAACTTGGATACCCTGGAAGAATATATCACTACCCATTGAAGCAACCAACTCTGATATAGGTGAAAGTGGGAAATTGAAGAAATATACATCCAAACTTTTTGACCTATTCCAAAGCCTCATTAGAGACTCTTTTCTTTTCAAGCTCCTTTCCAAGCATACAAATGTAGTTATAGAAAATGCATCATTCATCCTCCTAAAGTGTTTAATGCTTTCCTTTAGGGTCAATTGGGGGTAGTATTCATACACACGAATATTTCTCATGTCACCTTCTAAAGTGAGACCTAAAAAATGCTTCATGGAAGTAGCAACAAACACCAAATATGAAGTCATATAGAACTTAAATGCTGTAGACACCCTGGACAATTGTTCACAGATTGAATAACTGATCTATTGTCCCCACCATATCTTCTGATTACCCTTTCTGATGACATGAATATACTGGTACATCCACTCTTGAAAAATATTCGATGTAGGAAGACCTTTTACTCTTCTAGAGAGGGTTATGAGATCACCTACCTCCTCTATGAACTCACTTCTTAAAATGCAAACACTTGCAAAAATTCAAAAATGAACAATGACCAAAAATGAGAAGATTCCTCAAGGGATGGAAGCATGCCTGATACACCTTAGAAACATCTTGATTTGTGTGCTTAGAGGACATGGGCTATGGAACAAACAAGTTTCATAAGGGTTATGCCACAAATTGAGCAAGTGAAATTCAAAGATAACACAGTGCTCTACATTTCTTGTGATGGATTCCCTACATATGTATGGGGGATCATCAAGGAACAATATGAGAAGGGAATTCTTGTTTTGAAGCTCATCCTAAGCAACAAAGGGGGTCTTGTGGATTTAGGAATTGGAAAAACATATGAAATGATTGAGTCCATGACACCATGTTTTAATGCTTATCACCATGTTTTGAATTGGCTTAAAAGGATGGAAATGGAAGAGCTTCCTTTATCAGAGTATTTGATGTCATTGTAACCCCATGTCTTGAAACTTTATTATGTGCAACAGAGGAAAGATAAGGATGCTTATGATTTTCAGTGTGCATTTTGAAACATTAGTAGATGCATAGGAACATGCACGATTCAAACCTTCCAAGAAGTATGACCTCAATGTGATTGTAACCTTGATGAAAGCTAGACGGAAGCTGTAAAAACAAAGCATCACAATAAGAATGGCTCTTATTCAAGGCCTCCTGGTACTGGGAAAACCTATGTTGGCTTGAAGATTACTACCATTCTTCTTTCTAATGTGAAGCAGGGTCCTACATTGTGATCTTCCATACAAACCATGCATTGGATTTGTTCCTTGAATCCATTTACTCCATTGAACCCAATATAATTCAACTTGGAAGTAGGTCCTCTAATGAAATTATACAAAAGTGAAGCTTTGAAGAACTCAAACTAGGAATTGCCTTTTCCCTGCTCATTTCTCTCAAGTCACAAAGAACTTACACACACTAAAACCAAACTGAAGCATCAGTGATGCAGGAGCATCCTATTGCAAATATGTGCCTAAGTGGTGTTGTAATTGATGTCAACATATCCTTGTTGCCATTAGTGTCAACTATATCATACTTTGCTACTTGTATAGAAGACTGGATTGTTGAGGATATTGAGAAAATTAATGAGGACCAATGTATGTGGACCATATGACTGAGTAGAGGATTGTCTGAAGAAGCTTTAGTTAAGTTTTGAAAGGTTCACATGAAGATTTGAAGAAGCTATGACCATCTGAGTCGAACCAGTCTTACAATGTTTTGAGGAGACAAAGTGACAGGAAAGAGGTCTAGATTGTTTTGGATATGTCAAATGATGATATGTGGATCTAGAGGCATGTTTGGGAAGTTAGTGTGTATCATCCATTCAAGTGGTTCATGGTTTGGAGGTTCGCAAGCAATATTTCTAATGTGACAGTTTTGGCAGATAGTGATCTTGAGGTTCCAGAGGAAGATGCAAGTGATTTTGATGATTTGGAGGAGTGCGGATGTTTTTGTTGAATTCAATGTGCTTGTGGAAGTCTTTGGATTCATGTGACTGCAATGTTGGAGGTCCACATTGAAGTTTGAGATAACTATTGAAGATTTCCCTCTTGGTGTTGTTGTTCTTCCTAGTCTTGGCTGATAGGATGATTCAAGTATGTTGCGGATGATCAAGAGCAATTCTCTGGAGCGTGGCATGTTGTTGAAGGTAGATTCAAGTCTCAAATATGTTTGGCTGACAGTATAGTGATCCACGTTAAGACAATCTGACCTTGATGTTTATTCCAAGGTTGATGCAGCATATAAAAATGTGTAGTTGAAGTGTGGCAAATTATCCTTGTGCGGAAACAATAAAATCCAAGAAAGGATCAAAGGTAGAGAAGAGCAGAGAAGAAGTAGAAGAACAAGAGATGTTAAGGATGAATAATTAGAGAAGAAGTATATGGGGCAGAGTAGAAGTTTTGTAAGCATTTTAATGTGACTGAACTAGGCATGAAGTAGATGCTATTTATCAGTTATTTCTTCTGTACTAATCATAAATTTAGTAGGCAGTGAGCCTCTCTTGAGTAGTGAGCTCTGGGCAGTGAGCCCGAAGGCATGTGCCTTCTCTTTTCATTTAAGTACTTTTAATAGGGTATTAATCTTGTGGGTTAAATCCCACTGTCATTTCCCTTAACCGTGTTTCCACGTAAAAGTTCATGTGTTATGTGTGTTCAATCTATTTCTGGTCTTGTGTTATTGATTCATGCTTTAATGTTTATCTGATTTAAAGTTGTAAAAGAAGTTTAAAATCAGAAAAGATTAATATTTGTCGGACAACTGATTCAACCCCCCCTCTTAGTTGTCTAGACTAATTCTAACAATTGGTATCAGAGCAAGGTTCCTCTAGAAGAAGCTTAACTGCTCGAGGAGATCGAGGATGTCGACTTACAAGAAAGATAGTCCAAGATTCGATGGAACAAATTAATCTATTTGGAAGAGTCGCATGGAATGTCATTACCAATTCATGGGTGATGCTTATTGGGCAATAACCAAAGATGAGTATAAACCTCCGAAGAAAGGTCCTTCAACTCTAGATCAAGTCACAGATGCGAAAAATAACCTTCAAGCTAAAGAAGCCTTATTCAGAGCCCTGACTGATTCAGAAATGTCAAATGTCTTTGGAATAAAAACTGCTCATGAAATCTAGAAGAAGTTGGAGAATCTTTATGAAGGTGATGAATATGTCAAATGTGCCAAACTACAAAGTCTAAGAGGAAAATTTGAAAATTTGAGGATGAGTGAAGATGAAAATGTCTCAATCTACATGCAAAAGATAAATGAACTTGTGTGTGCTATCGGGTGTGCTGGTGAAACTTTGGAAGAATCAGAAATTGTGGAAAAAGTGCTTAGATCTTTACTTGATTCATACAAACATAAGGTTACTACTATAGAGAAAATCAGGACTGTGTCAAAAGTTACAAGAGATCAGCTGGTTGGCAAAATTTCAGCTTTTGAATTAAGTGAGTTTGGTGATTCTCTTCCTAAGTCTAAAATTCTATTTAAGACTAGTGTGTATGGAAAAAAAAGATATGACCTGGGTGAAGGTTCTTCAACAAGGTCAAATAGATTTAGGAAGGCAAGGATAGATTTTGAAGATGATGAAATTGAAACTGTAGATCTTGAAGCTCTTATTGCCAAAAGAATGCCAAGAGGATCTGGAAAGTATGAAGGAAAGCTCCCATTCAAATGTTTTTCTTGTAATAAAATTGGTCATTTTGCCTCAAGATGTTCGAAGAGGTTTTCCAAACCAAACCCTAACAGATATAAAGGTCATAAGAATTGTTACTATGTCCAAAAGGCTAGAGAATAAGGAGTCACAGATGATGAGTCTGATCATGGAGGTGGCACTGAAGATGATTGGGTATTCATTGCCATCAAAGAAGAAGATCTGGTGTCTATTGATTCTAATAGCTATGTAAATATGGAAAGTGCCTTGGCTACTTAGGTTGTTGAAAAGGATGAATGGGTGATTGATAGTGGATGTTCTCATTATATGACTGGTGATAAAAGTAAGTTTGTAAGTTTTGAAAATTATGAAGGTGGATTTGTGAAATTTGGAGACAACTCAACTAGTAGAATCCGTGGTAGAGGATCCATCTATTTTGATGGTAATAACAACACTTGAATGATGTTTTGTATGTGGAAGGACTGAAGCATAATCTTCTCAGTGTTGGTTAGTTGGTTGACAAGGGTTATGATCAATCTTGGAAAGCTCTGGAACTGAAATTGCATCAAGTACATAAACTAGAGGTAACATCTTTCAATTAAGTAGTTCTGATAAAAGTTATTTGATTGCATAGACAGATCAGAGTTGTTTGTGGCATAGGAGAATGTGTCATGTGAATTTTGATAACATTGTCAAGATAAGTTCTACTCAGGCTGTGAGAGATCTTCCAAGACTTGTGAAGCCTGATAGCATGTGTAGAGAATGTCAATTAGGCAAACAGAATAAAACATCATTTAAAAGTAAAGAACAATTTTCAAGTGGGTGATTGGAACTTGTGGATACTGATCTATGTGGTCATGCTAGAATTAGGAGTGCGCAAGGAGACATATTTTATGTTGCTGATTGATGATTACTCCCTGATGATGTGGGTAAATTTCTTAAAAGAAAAATTAGAAGCCCTTGACAAATTCAAAGTGTTCAAAGTATGGTGGAAAATGAGATTGGTGTGAAGATAAAGTGTCTGAGATCTGATAGAGGTGGAGAGTTTACCTTCGGTGAGTTTGATACATTCTGTGGAAAGCATGGAATAAAAAGATAGTTATCTGCTCCTAGGACTCCTCAGCAAAATGGAGTTGTAGAAAGAAAGAACTAAACCATTCAAGAAGCTACTAGGACCATGATGATGGAAATAAATGTTCCACAAGTTTCTTAGAGAGAAGCTGTGAGTACAGCTGTCTACACACTTAATCAGGTGCAGATCAAAGGCAATTCTAGTAAGACTCCTTATGAACTCTGGTTTGGTCATCCTCCTACTGTAAAATATTTTAGAGTTTTTGGTAGTAAGTGCTATATCAAAAGAGATGAGGATCTAGGCAAGTTTGAAGCAAGAAGTGATGAAGGAATTTTTCTGGGTTACTCTACTCAAAGCAAAGCATACTGGTGCTTTAACAAGAGGTTGAAAAAGATTGTTGAAAGTGCTAATGTTAGAGTTGATGAGAGCAAAGAAGAACATTCTAGGTCTTGCAGATATGATTTAGATGAAAATCCAAGTCAAGGAAGGCAAATTCAAAGCTAGACTTAGATCTAGATTGATCTAAAAAGCTTAGTGACTCAAGAGGATAATACAGAAGTTGAGGAACAAGTTAAAGAAATAGAAGTTTAAGTCGATCCCAAAACTCCCAGGTATGTAAGGATGAATCATCCTAAAAATAAAATCATAGGAGATAGAAATAAAGGTGTTCGAACCAGAAGAAGAATTTCTAAAGATCAAGAAGAGATTTGTTTGATTTCAAAGATTGAACCAAAATTAGTAAGTGAAGCCTGTAATGATGAAAACTGGTTAAAAGCAATGGAAGAATAATTAATGTAAATTGAAAAGAATCACACATGGATCTTGTTTCTAGACCTGAGGACAAAAATGTGATTGGAACTAAATGGGTCTTCCAAAACAAACTAAATGAAGATGGTGAAGTTGTAAGAGACAAAGCAAGGTTAGTGTGCAAAGGATATTCTCAAGTGGAAGGAATTAATTTTGAAGAAACTTTTTCTTCGGTGACAAGAATAGAGGTAGTCAGATTATTCCTTGTATTTGCTACTTATAAAGATTTCAAGGTCTATTAGATGGATGTCAAGTCAGCATTCTTAAATGGAGAACTAGAAGAAGTCTATATCAAGCAACCAGAAGGATTTTAGTTGACTAATCAGAAAGATATGGTCTACAGGTTGAGGAAAGCTTTATATGGACTCAAACAAGCCCCAAGAGCCTAGTATGCAAGATTAGATAAGTATCTATTAAAGCTAGAATACAACAAAGGCACTATTGACAGTAATCTTTACTTTAAGATTGATCATGAGAACATTTTGATTGTTGAAGTATTTGTTGATGATATCATTTTTTGTGGAAATGAGAGCATGTGCAAAACATTTGTTGATCAAATGAAAAGTGAATTTTAGATGTCCATGTTTAGTGAGATGAATTTCTTCTTAGGTCTACAAATCACTCAGTCAGATAAAGGTATCTTCATATCTCAGTCCAAGTATGTGAGAATTGTTGAAGAAGTTTGGAATGGAAGACTCAAAGCCAGTAAGTACACCTATGGTAACCAGATGCAAGTTGAGAAAAGATGATGACTCCCCTAACGCAAATAAAAAAAGGTATAGATCAATGATTGGAGGACTTCTCTATCTGACTCAGACCAAACCTGATATCATGAATGCAGTTCGACTTGTCACAAGATTCCAAGCTGATCCTAAAGAATCCCATGTTGTAGCAGTCAAGAGAATTTTCAAATATCTCAAAGGGACAATTGATTATAGATTATGGTAAGCAAAGGATAGTGACTTCACTCTACATGCTTATATAGATGTTGATTGGGCAGGAGATGTGGATGATAGAAAAAGAACTAGTGGTGGTGCATTCTTTTTGGGAAGTAGATTGGTTTCTTGGCTAAGCAAAAAGTAGGAGCCAATTTCCCTATCTACAGTAGAGGCAGAGTATATAGCAATGCCAAACAATTGTACTCAAGTTTTGTGGATGAAACAAATGTTGAAGGACATTAGAGTTATGTTTGAGAAGTCTATCACAATCTTATATAATAATTCAAGTGCAATAAGTATCTCAAAGAATCTAGTGTTGCATTCAAAGACAAAGCATATACCCATGAAGATTCATTTCTTGAGAGAGAAGGTAAATGAGAATGAAGTCAAGTTGGAGTTTGTAGCTTCAATGGATCAGATTGTGGATATTTTCACTAAACCTCTTCCCAAGGATACTTTTGAGTATCTCAAAGAGAAGTTAGGGGTCATTACCCCTCCTGATCAGAACTAAATTGCACTAAGGTGCATCAATCCAGTGGAATTCACAGTCATATCTTGTGATCTGGATTGATGTTAAGGAGATACTACTCAGGGGGAGTAGTTAGTATGAAAAATTTGGGATCAGAAAAGATTAAAAATATGTGCCCTTTGCCATTGATGTCAAAGGGGGAGAGAAGTTCATGTGAAAAACTAGTTGCTGTTGAAAGGGGGCGCCGTGAAGAAAGTGATTGCAAAAGTGATAAGAGAAAGGGATAGAAGGTCTTGTCTTGATGGTCAAATCAGTTTTTCACATCATATGTTGCCAACAATGACAAAGGGGGAGACTGTTGCAAATATGTGCCTAAGTAGTGTTATTGATGTCAACATATCCCTGTTGCCATTGGTGTCAACTGTATCATATTTGATTCTTGTATAGAAGACTAGATTGTTGAGGATATTGAGATAATTAATGAGGACCAATGTATTCAGACAATATGGATGAGTAGAGGATAGTCTCAATAATCTCTAGTTAAGTTTTGAAAGGTTTGCATGAAGATTTGAAGAAGCTATGACCATCTGAGTTGAACCAGTCTTATAGTGTTCCAAAGAGATAGAGTGACAGGGAAGAGGTCCAGATTGTTTTGGATATGTCAAATGATGATCTACGGATCTAGAGGCTTGTTTGGGAAGTCAGTGTATATCATCCATTCAAGGGGTTCATGGTTTGGAGGTCCGTAAGCAATCTTTCTAATGTGACAGTCTTGGTAGATAGTGTTCTTGAGGTTTCAGAGGAAGATGCAAGTGATTCTGATGATTTGGTGGAGTGTGGATGTTTTTGTTGAATTTAATGTGCTTGTGGAAGTTTCTGGATCATGTGACTACTATGTTGGAGGCCTGTATTGAATTTTGAACTAACTATTGAAGATTTCCCTCTTGGTGTTACTGTTCTTCCTAGTATTGGCCGACCTGATGATTCAAGTATGTTGTGGATGATCAAAGAGCAATTCTTTGGAGCATGGCATGTTGTCGAAGGTAGATTCAATTCTCAGCTATGTTTGGCTGATAGTATAGTGATGCATGTTAAGACAAGCTAACCTTGATGTTTATTCCAAGGTTGATGAAGCATATAAAAGTGTGTAGTTGAAGTGTGGCAAATTATCCTTGTGCAAAAACAATAAAATCCAAGAAAGGATCAAAGGCAGAGTAGAGTAGAGAAGAAGCAGAAGAACAAGAGATGTCAAGGATGAAGAATAAGAGAAGAAGTATATGGGGCAGAGTAGAAGTTTTCTAAAAATTTCAATGTGACTGAACTAGGCATGAAGTAGATGCTATTTATTAATTATTTCTTTTGTACTAATCAGAAATTTGTAGGCAGTGAGCCTCTCTTGATAAGTGAACTCTGGGCAGTGAACCCAAAGGCATGTGCTTTCTCTTTTCATTTAAATACTTTTAACAGGGTACAAATCTTGTGGGTTAACCCCCACCGTCATTTTCCCTTAACCGGGTTTCCACATAAAAATTCCTATGTTAGGTGTGTTCAATATATTTTTGCTCTTGTGTTATTGATTCATGCTTTAATGTTTATTTGATTGAAAGTTGTAAAAGAAGTTTAAAATTAGAAAAGATTAATATTTGTGGGACAACTTGTTTAACCCCCCTCTTAGTTGTCTGGACTAATTCCAACACATCCCTGGTTCAAGAGCAATCTTGCATCAACCAAAAACATTTGCATATCAATTTGTTTCTTTCATTTTCGAGTTCAGTTCAAGTAGTTCAGTTAGTAGTAATTTCTATATTTTGGTTTGCATTCTACTGTAGTTACATTTCAAACCTTATAGAGATAGACTTAGCAACTAAACACATTCATCTACATCATATCCAATTTTTAGAGCATTTGGATCAAGTACCAGAAAGTTGTCGCTATCAGAAAACTGATTGTTTTCTTAAAATAGATCATTCTGGCATCCTCAGATAATTAGCCAAAGGAGAAGACCTGCGAAGCATTTCACGACTTGCAAAGTTCAAAGACACATCATTTAATGTTGTTTGGTTTGTGACCAACCTTTCTTGAGATCCACATATCATTCCATTCATTTGTAGAGGAGTTCTATCCAATTAGGTTTAACCTATCCAAGTACACACATTACAACTCTTCATTGGAGTTTGTGATCCTCCTTGGCCGATGTGGAAGAATATTTTGTACTGGAGATGATATATATTGATGTAATAGATGCCTAGGAAGTAGTTATGATCATTAGCATAAGTTCATAGTTTGGATTCTTTGCAAAGGAGCTTCAAAGATATATCTTGTGCATATTCTAATATTTTGTAATCAGGCCTGGGAGCCCTAATTGTAAGCCTGCATGTTGCCGACCGATCTGTATTTGAATTATATGATATACTAAATGACTAAATCTACATTTTCTTGATACCTTTGAGTTGCTTCTATTGTGTTTACTCTAGCTGCACTGTCTAGATAGTTCTCCTTTAGGACCCTCCTAACTGTGATTGCATCAAGTGATATCAGAGCAAAAGTTTGAATCTTTGGGAGCTAATTGAGTGAAGTTGGCAAAGGAATTCCATAAGATCTTGTTGTGGATAGATTGCTGAATTTGGGGCATGTTACTTGTGTCACAACTGATGGCCGATTGTGAGGCAGTTGTCACCTTGTAGCTCGATTGCCAAATTGAGGCAGTTTACACTTGATCCTAGGGAGAATGCTACCAAGGAGAGCCCTTGGTATTGGAACAATGGTTGGAAGAATGGATGAGATGATGGAAATGATGAAAACAATGAGAATTCAATTAGATGCTGTCGAGGAAGATAGGCAAAGAGGATTGACACCTAGAACTAATGTTGAAAGTGATGATGAAGAGGAATTTCAATCTATTGAACAAATTGGTGAAACCCTAGGAGGTGATGAAGAAGAAGAATCATATCAAGTCAAGATGTTGGAAGCTATTTTAAAGATTGGAAAGAGACCTAGAGTTGATGTACCTAATTACACTGGCAATTTGAATCCTAAAGAATTGATTGATTGGATAAATGACATGGAAGAATACTTTGAATATGAAGAAGTTGAAGATCCGAAGAAGGTGAAATTTGCAAAGACAAAGTTGAAAGGACATGTTTCTATATGGTGGAAAGAAGTTCAGTTGGATAGAAACATAAGAGGAAAAGAAAAGATTACAAAGTGGGATATGATTGTGACAAAACTGAAGAATTAGTATGTACCTGCTGACTATGAGTTGGAGCTGTTGAAGAGATTGCATAACCTAAGACAAAAGGAGAAATATGTGAGGGAGTAAACTAAATAATTTCATAAGGTGATCATAAGGATAGGACATAGTGAAGAAAGCAAAGAAAAAGTGGCTAGATACATCAATGGACTGAGACTGAACATTCAAGAAGAACTAAGTTTGGTGAGGATGACAACATTGGAAGAAGCATATCAGTTTTCCCTGAAAGTTGAAGAGAAGTTAAATAAGAGGCATGATCAGACACAGAGAGGCAGAGGAGACAAATTTCAGAGGTAGAACATTTTCTAGAGGTGAAAGATCATTTGCGAAGTAGAACAGACAAGAGAATACATTAAAGGAGGATAGAGATAACAATGCATACTAGAGTAATGCCATAAATTTTTACCACAAAGGAAACCCTAGTCCATACCAAAGTGAGGGATATAAAAGAGAAGGAAGGGGACCTAAGAGGAGAATATTCAGAGGAACTTGTTTCAAGTGTGGAGGTGAAGGACATAGGGCATTTGAATGTATTTAGGGGAGTACAAGCAAGAGAACAAAGAACAATGGAAGAACAACCTATGTGGAAGAAGAACTTGTTGGATCACTGAGTTCTGTTGGTAATCCTGAGAAAGGAGAATCACTTGTGATGAGGAGAGCACTATTTCAAGTAGAGACAAATGAGGAACCACTGAAAAGGAAAAGTTTGTTCAGAACCAGATGCAAATCAGGAGGTAAATGTTGTAAATTTGTAATTGATAGTGGTAGTTCTAATAACCTAGTTTCAGAAGAAATGGTGACTAAGTTGAAGTTGGAAAGATTGAAACACCCTAAGCCCTATCAGATAGCATGGATTCAGGATGGTGATAAGGTACTGGTGAGTGACCAATGTTTGGTGAAATTTCATATTGGATATTATCATGATGAAGTTTTGTGTGATATTATGCCTATGGATGTTTGTCATATTTTGTTGGGTAGACCTTGGTAGTATGATAGGAAAGCTATACATGATGGGAGAAAGAATACATATACTATAACATTAGATGGGAAGAGAATTACCTTGATTCCTTTG
Organism: Cunninghamia lanceolata; assembly: GCA_027924645.1. Classification (NCBI taxonomy): domain Eukaryota; kingdom Viridiplantae; phylum Streptophyta; class Pinopsida; order Cupressales; family Cupressaceae; genus Cunninghamia; species Cunninghamia lanceolata. The sequence continues at coordinate 3,748,380 of BSBN01000913.1, forward strand.
GAAGATGATCCTAAGAGTGAAGTATGTGGGAATGCTAGAATCTGTTTGGTAGATGGAAGAATATTTCTAGATGGTTTGAGACATGAGAATAGGTGTTATGCTTTGATTCCTAAGAGGCCTAAAACATTGAAGAAGGAGAACGAAGAAGTACAACTGGAGGAGATAACTGAATTGCTGATAGAGTATGAAGATATCATATCAGACAATGTACCTGAAGGATTGCCACCAATAAGGAGTATGAGTCATCACATGGATCTTAAACCTGGAGCTATTTTGCCTAACAAAGCAACACATAGAATGACACCGGCAGAGAATTAAGAACTGAATAGACAGATACAAGCATTGTTGAGGAAAGGTTTGATCAGGGAAAGTTTGAGTCCTTATGTAGTACCTGTAGTGTTAGCACCTAAGAAAGATGGAGAATGGAGAATGTGTATATACTCTAGAGCAATAAACAAGATCATAGTTAAATATAGATTTCCTTTACCTAGGATGGATGATATCATGGATTGTTTGAGTGGAGCAACATATTTCACAAAGATAGATTTGATAAGTGGATACTATCAGATCAAAATCAGAGAAGGAGATGAATGGAAGACTGCTTTTAAGACAAATGAATGATTATATGAGTGGTTAGTGATGCCTTTTAGATTAACAAATATACTGAGTACTTTCATGAGGTTGATGAATGAGGTTTTGAAGAGATTCTTGGGTAAGTTTGTTATTGTATATTTGGATGACATTCTAATTTTTAGTAAGACAAAAGAAGAACATTTGCAGCACCTTAGACAAGTTTTGTAGAGATTGAGAGAAGAGAAATTACCGATAAACATCAAGAAGTGTAGTTTCATGAAGGAAGAATTAGTATACTTAGGATTTATGATTTCTATAGAAGGATTGAAGATGGATCATGAGAAAGTGAGAGCAATTGTTGAATGGCCTACACCAGAGAGCATTGGAGAAGTCAAATCATTTCATGGATTAGCTTGTTTCCATCGAAAGTTCATCATACATTTCATTTTAGTTTGTAACCCTATGATAGAAACAATGAGAGGTGATAGAAAAGACTTTAAGTGGACATCAGGAGTGGATAAAAGTTTTAAATTATTGAAGCAAAAGTGACAGAACAACCTATTTTGGCAATACTGGATTTCAATAAGGTATTTCAAGTAGATTGTACTGTAAGTGGGAGTGCAATTGGAGTAGTGTTAAGTCAAGAAGGTAGACTAGTAGCATATTTTAGTGAGAAGTTGAATGATGCAAGGAGAAGATATTTAGTTTATGATCAAGAGTTCTATGCCATAATCCAAGCCTTGAAGAAGTGGAGACATTACTTGTTGCCTAAGGAGTTTGTGTTGTATACAGATCATCAAGATTTGCAATATTTGAACAATCAAGGTAAGTTGAATCAAAGACATATGAGATGGGTAGAGTTCATATAGAGCTATACATTTGTATTAAAGCATAGGAGTGGAAAGTCAAACAAAGTTGTAGATACCTTAAGTAAGAGAAGGAACTTGCTAATAGAGATGAGAGTTGAAGTGTTGGGATTTGAAGAGTTGAAGAATATGTATGAGGAAGATCTTGATTTGTCAAAACCTTGGAAAGCATGTAAGGAACCCGTTGTGATAGATATGAGTAAGTGGTTGGACTATTTCATTCAAGAAGATATGTTGTTCAGAGGAAATTAGTTATGCATACCTAGAAGTTCAATGAGAGATAATTTGATTAAGGAGAAGCACATTGGTGGATTGGTAGGACATTTTGGCATTGATAAGACAGTGGCTTTGGTGAGTGAAAACTACTTTTGGCCTCAGATACATAAAGATGTTAGGAAATTTGTGCAAAGTTGTAGAGTTTGTCAACTTGCAAAAGGAAGTAGTCAGAATACTGGATTGTATAAACCTTTGATAGTACTAGAGAGACCTTGGGAAGACATAAGTATGGATTTTGTAATGGGATTGCCTAAGACATAGAGATGACATGATTCTATATTTGTAGTGGTAGATAGATTTTCAAAGATGGCACATTTCATACCTTGTAAGAAGACAACTAATGCAGTGCATGTAGCTGACCTATTTTTCAAGGAGATTGTGAGATTGCATGGATTACCTACGAGTATAGTTTCAGACAAAAATACAAAGATTGTTGGATACTTTTGGAAGACACTTTGGAAGAAGATGAAGATAGATTTGAAGTTTAGTTCAACATTCCATCCACAGACTAATGGACATACTAAGGTAGTGAATAGGAGTTTTGGAAACTTCTTGAGATGTTTGGTTGAAGAGAAGGAAGGAAGTTAGCATTTGATTCTTTCACAAGTAGAGTTTGCATACAATAATTCAGTGAATAGGCATACTGGAAGAACACCTTTTGAGATTGTTATTGGAGTAAACCCTAGAGGAGTTGCAGAGTTGAGATATATCAGTATGGCAGATAAGAGAAGTGCAGAAGTAGAAGAATTTCCAAAACATATAGAGACAGTGCATAATCAGGTAAGGAAGCATTTGGAGGAGATGAACAACAAGTATAAGGAGCATGTAGATGAGAAGAGAAGACACAAGGAATTTGCAGTTGGAGATGAAGTGATGGTGTACGTGCGAAAAGAAAAATTTCTAATTGGCACATATAACAATTTGAAGATGAAGAAGTTTAGACCTTGTAGGATACTCAGAAAGTTTGATTCAGGAAATGCATATGAAATGGAGTTACCAAAGACACTGGGTATATCACCTATATTCAACATTGTAGACCTATATCAGTATCATGAAGCAGAGTTCAACGACAACATTGAAAAAGACTTGAAGAAGTAGTTACAACAACAAGCTCCAGAGCAGATTGAAGACATTTTGGACAATAGAGATCGACACAAGACTAGAGGAAGACAATACAAAGAATATCTTGTAAAATTGAAAGGCAGACCAGAAGAAGATTCATCATGGATTTCTCAGGCTGAGATAGACCGTCTTGGTTTTCCTCTAGCCCTTGCAAAGTGAAGGACTCACTTTTTCAATAACCCTGGATGTCTAGTGGAGGAGCATCCCTAATTCAAGAGTAATCTTGCATCAACCAAAAACATTTTCATTTTAGTTTGTTTCTTTCATTCTCTAGTTCAGTTCAGGCAGTTTAGTCAATAGTAGTTTCTGTATTTTGGTCCGTATTCTACCATAGTTACATTTCAAACCTTGCAGAGCTAGACTTAGCATCTAAACACATTCATCTACATCATATCCAATTTTTAGAGCATTTGGATCAAGTACTGGAAAGTTATTGCTATCAGAAGATCGACTATTTTTTTAGAACAAAGTATTCTGGTAGTCTCAGATAATTAGCTAAAGGAGAAGACCTATGGAGCATTTCACAAATTGTGAAGTTCAAAGACACATCATTCAATGTTGTTTGATTTATGGATGACCTTCCTTGAGATCTGCATATCATTCCATTCATTTGCAGAGGAGTTCTATCCAATTAGGTTTGACCTATCTGAGTACACACGTTACAACTCTTCATTGGAGTTTGTGATCTTCCTTGGCTAATGTAGAGGAATATTTTGTACTAGAGATGATATATATTGATGTAATAGATGCTTAGGAAAGTAGTTATTATCATCAGCATAAGTTCATAGTTTGGATTCTTTGCAAAGGAGCTTCAAAGCTATATCTTGTACATATTATGATATTATGTAATCAGGCTTGGGATCCCTAATTTGAAGCTTGCATGTTGCCAGCTGATCTGTATTTGAATTCTATGATATACGGAATGACTAAATCTGCATTTGCTTCATACCTTTAATTTTTTTCCATTGTGTCTACTCTAGTTGCACGATCTGGATAGTTCTCTTTGAGGACCCTCCTAACCATGACTACACCAATCAGATTCAATGTTGTTCAGGCCTTATGAGCCAATAACATGTCTCCAAGAAAATGCCAAGGGACATTTCCTTAGAGCAGTGCATTCGATCCCTTGATCCTATTGATGAAATATCTCATAACCTACAAAAACTATGTTTAGAATAGATTATAGATCAAGCTGAGTAGAGTAGCAGCCAAAGTAAAGGAAGAAAAATGATGCAGCTCTATTTCTTTGAACCTATAATGTAAACTTTGGTGGAGCCTCCATACGTTTTCCTGATTCCTTGCTTAAAACCCTGAAATTGGCTAAGCTTGTGTCTAAGAAGATAAAACCCTAAGCCCTTGAAGCCTTTTCAAAGCCCATGTCATAATTTTGTGTTGACATGTGATAGGCAGTTGTATCAGACTTAAGTTATGACTTAATGTCCTTAGCTTCATTCATAACTAGCCCCATAAGCCTTGTCGCTGAATTTCCCTATCTATGTGAAGTATTTTATAAGTATAATGGATGGTTATCATAGTATCATGGACCTTTGGCCTATTGGATGTATTGGGTTTGTGCTAATATGATGGCCATTGATTCTAATTTGGTGGGCCCATGATCTTGTTTGTCAATTTAATTATAACATGTTGGATTGTGATAGCACGCTATGAAGAGGTGTGGAAGAATATTTTGTGTGATGTTGTGATAATGTAACCAACTAGAGAGTGGGGCCCATTCCTGTCTTGAAGAGAAATGAAGCAAGCGCCTAGCACGTGAGGGCATAGGTAGTAGTGTGGGTCCTTGCTGAGTTTGTGCTCTTGAGATAAGATGACATATGGTAGGATTCTACCTTTTTTTAACCAAGAGGCATTGTTTGTTGGCATTTTTTGATTGGTTATTGACTCTTCAATGGTCCTGATAGACTTTTTTGTATTTTTAGTTTCTCATCTTATTTTGGTGTGTCTTAAATCTATGATCGAAATTCAAATTTTGGATTTCATTTGAGCATACTAGCCTGGTAGGTTCAACCTCGATTTGTTGCTCAAGTATACAAGAAGATGATTTGACAAATAACACATTTTTCCAGCAATTTCTAATACATAGGTGGATCTTAGTACATGAACCAAATCTTTGTTGTTCGTGTGAAGAGGCATTTGTAGTCAAGTGATATTAATCCGCACCTCCACTTCATGCTTTGAAGAATGTGATTAGAACATTAAGGATTTCCATATATGAATTCAAGTGTGTTAAGCTTGCGAACATCTAGAAATGTAATTAATGAAGGAATTGGAAAGTGAAAATCACTTGGGTAAAGGACCTCCATTCATTCTTTCTATAAATGGAAGTGTTTGCACAAATCATTCACATCAATGGCCACCATGAGTACTATGCAAATCACTTCCCTACAATTTTCATCCTTCACTTCCTGAAGAGGCATACCCTTGTTCTCTTGGTTGTAGACTTATTCTTTCCAAATTAAAGAGAGTGATGAGTGCTGACAAGGGGATAGGAGGTACTGGAAAAAGTATGAATTTTTTTCTACAACAGTCTAGCCAGTTTCTGGGAAACATAGCAGACTAGTGTCACTCTAGTGAGGAACTAGTCATACCATCCAAATGCTTAAGTTGCATACATCTTCTTCTCAGGGATGAACTAGCTAGATGAGGTCTTAGTAATTGAGTACCAAGAATGCAGGAGGAGATATACTAGTTTTAACACACACCATTCCTCCATCTAAGCAGAAGTTGTTGTAGGCGAACGACACCATGGTTTGATGTCAGGGGTCACAGTGCAAAAGTAGGACTTTGTTCATAGAGTCAAAGAAGTCATGGCCCCAGCAAGGATGACATCTTCTAGTTCAACTACTGAGGATGCTTTAGTGTTTCCAACATTTATACCTTCAATGAGCGAGTTTTGAGGGGGTAAGGAGTTGACTTGCCTTCCCAATAGCCTGTAATCTGAGGGTGAATACTGGATAAAAAAGGGGATGTCTATTTCTAACTACCCAATAGGTCTTTTAGCCAATTAGAACATTCTGGAACAAGGAATTGGCAAAAATAAAGTGTCCACCAATCAGAGCAAGGATGTAGTTTTCTAAGGGCAATTATTAAATGCATTATAAGTGAAAAGTTGTACTATGGAAATCTTAAGCCAACATAGTTTGTGTATTTATAGAATAGAGAAGGGAATTCTATTCTAGATTTTGGATACAAGTTATCCACATCTTAGGGAGTATGTTTTTGTAATAGATTAGGTGCATTGTTAAGATTGCAAAACAAAAATTTGCCTGCATATGAATAAATTCTTGTGTGATAATTTTTAGTTCAAATTGAGTAATATGGGTAACACTACATGTGTGTGTTTTCTGCAATTGTCTCCTTGAATGTATGCATTTCTTTTGTGAATGAATGAATCAAGGGTTCTAGATTTCACTTATGCACATTTATTGTATTGAATGTTTTGGTTATTGCTTCTAGTCAAGGATTGGATTAAATATGCTTTAAATAAAACATAGGAATTGATGTATTACATTAGGGATTATTGAAGAAGAGTTGTAGGAAGTACTTTTTCTTGGGTGTATGATTTCAAGTCATTGGTACGAATATACCCTTTGAACTTGAAGTTCTTTTTTCATTAAAAAAATATTTGTGGTATGAGATGTTAACTCTACTACCCTTTATAAGGTACAGATTAAGAAATTTACTTGCCCAAGGGTCCAAAAGGAATGATATTTTAAAGATGAATCATTTTATGTTCATTTTAGTTCTATTTATAGCATTAGGCTCCTTGCATGTTCTCATATTTTGAACAGTGAAGATAATCCAAGAATATTGAGAGTCTGGGATTAATCTTACAAAACTTGGTGCATACATGAGAACATTCTGCCTGAAATAATTAAAGTCAAATCTTTTGGTTATAAATAAGGAAATACCCCCTAGGTGCAGCAGAACCTAAAGTGCAAGGGAGATAGGTGAAAAATATCCCACTTTGTTGGTCAAGTCTCTTCTTGAAATTTAAGCATAAGAAATCGAAAACCTTTAGAATTGAATGCATGCATATTTGAGAACCAACAGAAATGGCAACTCTACTGGGGATAAAATTGAGTTGTCAACTTGAATAGAGTATTTAGATAATCTGGCCTGGTCATTAGGGTTAGATAATGAATTTGCAACAGGACTAGAGACATTGTGAATGAAAAGGATTCAATTATTTGTTTGGTAAAGTCAATATATGCTTTGAATTAATCTCTAGGGTTTGTAAGCTTTTATGTTTGTTCACAGAATTGACAACTTTATTGATTAGTAGAATTTGTGGTTTGAGTCTTGATTAATAGGATGGAGATTCTGCTAGAGGATTTGACCTAGAAAGTTGAGTACTATATTTTTTCCTCTTCAAGAGGTGGCAACTCTGACTTTGTTTGAAGTTGTAATACACCCTCAGGTAATATATCTTGTTTGTGCTCTCAAAATAGATGACAAACATGAATAACTTGATTGCCAAAAGATATAAGGTTCTGAATTTCAATAAAATTCATGGATATACAAATGATGTTCTTAGAGAAGTTAGACAACACTTGCCGAAGTACTATTGAAAAAACTTTGAGTCAGCAGATAGGCATTTGCAAGATTTCTATGATTTAATGGCAGATTATGAGATTGAAAATGAGGAAGTTATTATGAAGCTCTTTGTTCAGTCATTAAAAGATGATGCAAGGGATTGGTTTTCTATAATTACTAGAATGTTCTATCTCTTCGTGGTCTGAGTTCAAAGTTGCATTTTAGAATAGTTCAATGAAAGGTTTGATATGGTTTTATTAGTAACTAATTTCATGAAAATTCAAAAGAAGGAGTATGAATCACTGCCTGCTTTGAATTTAAGATTTTCAAAAGAAAACAAAGATATCCCAAAATACATAAGGCCAAATGACGCATTTTGTTTGGTTATATACTTGGGTGCATTAGATGAGGAAATGAGTTATATGCTGAGGAATAAGTAACCTGCCACACTTTGTAAGACATTTGTAGATGCAATAGACATAGAAAATAATCAAAAATATGGGATGATAAGAGGACAAGTGGGTCAAGGTGTAGGTTTCTACAAAACTCTCATGCAGGAATACAAAGAAAATTAGGTGGTATGTTTCCTATGCCTCAGAATGTTATTGATGTTCCATCTCATAACAATGGTAGTCATGATTCTTCAACATATGAGAAAGAGGAAAACTTTTCCATGATTAGTAGAGATGAAAGCCTTATAGTAGAACAAAGAAATCATGTTATCCATAAAAGTAGGGTAAAAATGAATATGAAGGTTATAATTGTAGAGATATACATGAGGTAATCTCTTTTGAAAATATTGTTGTTCAGGAGCCTCATGAAAATATAGGTGTCATGCATGAAACTTCTATATGCAATTCAAATGTTGATGATTGTTTCTCAAGTGTGGATGATAGTTTGTATGAAATAGAGCTAGAGGTATTCACTTCTATTGCTGGACGCACTAGTGATGATACTTGTCCCATTGAGAATGGACAATTCCTAAGAGAAGAAGAGGTGACTATTGATGATGAAAGTATCTATTCTTTTGATGATTTTGAATATGGTGGTATTAATAATGATGTAGACACTCATATTGATAAAGAAAAAAAACTAAGACATGGATGAATGTTCTTTATGATGAGCCTTTGGTCCCACCAACAATGGGAAATGATAATTCATATTGGTGTAGGGATAATCCTCTTTTTGTAAATGATGAAGAGTATGATGAGCTTGAGAAAGATCAACCTGAGGTAAATGGATCTACTTCTGGATTGACAAAGAATGATTGGGCCCCAGATGCTCAAAAGTTTGACAAGAATGTTCAGCCTTGTGAAGAATATGGTGTAGATTTAGTTGAGTTTCCTTTACTAGACACCAAGGTGCATGATATAGCAAAAGAGTTTCAAAACTAAAAGGAATATAATTTTGATGTAGGATAGGTTGAATATGAATATGAATCCTTCATCTTTTTTGATGGAGAGATAGCAAGTGAAAAATACAATTTATATCAACGATTATCAGAGACACATTATGAAGATTTCAAGTTTGATATGATAAACAAGGACAAGGATAAGCTCGATAGTGATAATCATCTGGAGGGATATGAGATATTCTATCTTCCAAATGACACATTCATGGGGATTTATGGTGACATTGAGATTGACTTCAGGCAATGTAAACATATGAATGATGAATTTGATGTATATTATTTATCATGTGTTAACATTGTTCACTTAGTGTAGGTTGACTTAATTAACAGTATGATGTCATGGTCTCTTAGATTAAGAACATGGTTATCTACTGAAAGTAAGGTGTTTGACAGGGGCAAGCATTAATTTCTTGTTTCTGGTGGCCTAAGGCCACCAGGAAGGAGTTGATGTTTGAGTCATCTTTCAATCTATCTTCAACTCCTAATTGAAGTAGTCACACTTTGGTCTAATAGATTTGGAACATGGTCTACATCTTGGAGTTCTGTGATTCTTGCCATGACTAAGTCAATCATGCATTGCCAACTAGAGCCACTAGTGGAGCCTTCATACATTTTCTTGATTCCTTGCTCAAAACCCTGAAATTGGCTAAGCTTGTGTCTAAGAAGCTAAAACCCTAAGCCCTTGAAGCCTTTTCAAATCCCATGTTATAATTTTGTGTTTACTTGTTATAGGCAGTTGTCTTAGACTTAATTTATGACTTAATGTCCTTAGCTTCATTCATAACTGGACCCATAAGCCTTGTCAGTAGATTTCCCTGTCTATGTGAAGTATTTTATAAGTATAATGGATGGTTATCATAGTATCGTAGATCTTTGGTTTGTCAGATTTGTTAGGTTTGCACTAATGTGATGGCCATTGATTTCAAGTTGGTGAGCCTAGGATATTGTTTGTTAATTTAATTATAACATGCTAGATTGTAGTTGTTGGCAGTGAGCCAACATCTCTCGTGGGATTCGTGACATGGCTTAACTACCTCCCATGGATTCATTTTGTTGTTGTAGTTGCAACTCTAATATGTGATTCTCCTTTTTATATTTATTGATCAGAGCACATATGAGCTCTCCTTCAATATCAACCTCACAATCATCTTCATCAAACTCCTGTCCATCTTCATCTACAAAAAGATCTTCATGTGAATGTATCCTTTCATTGTCATCCCTTTTAGACACCAAGTTGTCTTCCCCTTCAAGAGAATCACATTGATAGATTCTAACCAACTCCTTCCACATATCCTAAGTTGTTTCACAATACATAACTTTACAAGAAACTTCATTAGATAGTCCAGACAAAATAGCCTTCTTTGCAGTATCATTGTATTTATAAGCCTCTTCATTACTTGTATCATTAGGTGATAGAGAGGAAATAAAATACCCACTCTGAACTGACATCCACACACCATATCCTAAAGAACACAGATAGGCTTGCATCCTAATACACCAAGTAGAGAAATTTGAACCATCAAAGAAAGAAAATCCCGACTCAACTTTTGAGACATTTCTATCAACTGATTTTATATCAACATCTAAATTTGGTATAGATGGTAGTTTTTGATCAGTAGGAGACATGCCATTTTATTTTCTCTATTTCTTTTGCACTTACCCATGGTACTCCACACTCAAGACCTACCCAAGTCGATTAGACTTATATAGGGAATCTATGCTCTGATACCAATTGTTGGAGTCCAGGACAACACTGAGAGGAGGGGGTAAATTAGTGTTGTGTAGACTTTTACAAAATTTTGCACCTTTTAAATTACAAGGCAAAGAGAGATGAGGACATCAATAATTTGTTAAACAAAAATGTACAAGTATGAATTAACACAAAATAGGAGACCAAGGCACAAAAGATTATATAAGAGGAAAACCCTCCTGGGGTAGAAAACCTCTCAAAATTGCCTCACTAGCTTATTCAAAACCTCACTGGTTACAAATAGGTCTCACTGACCAAGGAAGCTTCACTAGCTTTACAAAATGCCTCGCTAGCATACATTGTACCTCACTGGCATACACTGTGTGCATAAGAAAACAAACCAGTTCAAGGGGTTATCCTGTTTCACTCCATCACAAAACCTTATTCCTCCTTTAACCCTCACTTGACAAACATTTTTTTAATTACAATCTTTTCAACCTGATAACCATATCAGAACTTGTAAAATACTATCTCTGCAAATTACCCTCTCAAGACACATTATACAAGCTCTTGAATTGATCAAACATAAAATAATTTCACTCTGCAACACTCATCTGATTCCTTTGTTTGCAATAGCTCCATTAACTTTTGTATGTTGTCATCTCTACACATGAACTTAGCAATTCCTTCACAAAGATATTGAAACAATTATCTCTGCATCTATATATTACTCTTATGCATTGACAATCATCTTCACATCATAATTCATCTTCATTGAATCCTCTACATTCTTCATTAAAATCACAAAAACCATTCTTTTCTATTTTCTCATGCAAAAATTTGTTTCTTCATTATTTTTTTCCATAACATTTCTACAACACCGTGTCATTCCTGTAATTATGTATCAAAAAACATTTGCAACAAAAAGACTCTTAATATTCTTCTCCATCTGCAATAAATAAAAAAAAAATCTTTCATTTCCTCTTCTGTGCATATTTTCAACTCTTCTATAAAAACCTTTGATATTCTTCTCTGCACATTCATCTTTCATAAGAAAAATCAATTCACCTACAAAAATACTTTTCATATTCCTCTTGCAAAAAGAAACTTCAATAATATATTTTTTATTTACCTCTCTCTGTGAGAGAAAATGAATTTTTTTTTTCATGGCTTCAATGTTTCATCTTCCCTGCATAAAACAATCAATGATGTCCACTATATGTCTTCAAAAATTTTACCAATCTACTCTGTCATCTTCCATCTTTGAAAATACTAACTCATCTTTTTGAGAATAAAATAAAAACATACCAAAAGAATAAAGCCTTTGCAAGGAAATTTTTCATATTTAGAAATAAATATTCCTTCTTTATAGTCTTTGATTGCTATGAAGGGAATCCACTAGAGGAGTTCAAAAATAGAAAAATATTTCTCACAAAGAATCTTCAAACCCCACAAAATCTGCCATGTCTAGTAATAGACTTTATAAAGCATTGTTTTCTACAGTTATAAGGAATGACAGCCATATGAACTTCAAATTTCATGCACAAGGGAGAAGGCACCAAGTTTAAATATCAGCCGCTAATCTTTATTCATGCACTCATCCTATTTTAAATGATAATGCTTGATTTACATTTTGTGCCCATTGTACTTATGATGAAAACTGCTTCACTTGGTAGATAGAGGAGAGGGCCAGTTAACACAAACGTGTAAAGAACCCTCTAACAAGTCACTTAAGTGACTTTTACCTGTTATGGCAGGTCAACATAATTTTAAAACAAAAAGTGCAAAGGTTGAGTGACGGGCAGCTTAGAGTCTTTTAGAGTTTTTAAACTTAATCATTTTTGGAGACTTTAATCTCTATCAAAGAATCAGACATAGTATGTTAAATCACAGTGATTAAACTAACTCTGTTCTATTTCAAGAATCATACTATCATCAGTATCATACTGCCTTCTGAGAAAACAATGAGTGGTGTTACCTTTCTTCCAAAGTTATTATGATCATAAATACCTCTGAAGAAGTCTTAAAGCTCATTATGATGAATTATGACATCTTCCTATCATGAAGAGTAAGCAGACCTGAGATCCTTTGATAAGAAGCATCAACTGAGATCATCATCATGATTCCATCTTATACCTTTGTTATGCAACTTACTAAAGACACATTGTACTCTTGTGCCCTTGAGAATACATTATCAACATGAAGAGATCATTCACATATGAAGCATGATCATTAAAAAATGAACTTCATCTTACACAACCTGCACTTTGAGTGTAGGTAAACAAACTAAAAACAACTTGTCACATGTGTGTGACCAATACAAGTGTTCTTGTTCAACCTTGAAATATGAACATTTATCTTCACATTTACCTTTAACATCATATGTTAGATAGATACCAAACCTGATCTCAACTTGATAAATACACCACATTGGAAAGCACACCAACATAAAATCAAACTGATTCCATGATGATGCATGACAAACTAAATCTGCATTGCTCTTGCATTACTCTTGCATTACTCCATGAAGATGATATCTATTGCTTGTGAAGACATGTATGAATGAAACATGATTGTGAACTAAAGCATGCCAAAGCATGTGAAGTTTGTCATAAAGAACAAAACACAAATTCCTTAATTATTTCATCAACATCCTAAAGTGAAGCATTCACAACATGAAACAACCATTGTCACAAAGATGAGTAAGCATCATGAGAAACAACCATTATGAAGAATATCAATATGATGAGAACCACTACCAAATCTATCCATCATCCTACATTAACAAATCCGATCTAACACATCCTTGATAAACCTTTTTGACATCAATGAAAATCTACTTTCATTAGTAGTAGCACGCTGCAAAGAGGTGTGGAAGATTATTCAGTGCACTGTTATGATAATGTGACAAATAGAGGGTGGGGCCCATTCCTATCTTGAAGAGAAATGAAGAAAGTGCCTAGCATGTGAGCACAGAGGTAGTAGTGTGGGTCCCTACCAAGCTTGTGCTATTACAATAAGATGACATGTGGTAGGATTCTAGATTTTTTGACTAAGAGGCATTCTTCATTGGCATTTCCTAATTAGTTTTTGACTCTTCAATGGTCTCGATGAACTATTTTATATTTTCATCCGCTCATCTTGTTCTGATGTGTCTTAAATCTATGATCCAAATTCAAATTTTGGATTTCATTCGAGCATGCTAGCCTAGTAGGTTCAACCTCAATTTTTTTCTCAAGTATGTAAGATGATGATTTGACAAATAACACATTTTTCCAACAATTTTTGATACACATGTGGATCTTGGTACATGAACTAGAACTTTGTTGTTCATGTGAAGAGGCATTTGTAGTCAGGTGATATTAATCTGTGCCTCCATTTCATGTTTTGAAGATTGTGAGTAGAACATTAAGGATTTCTAGATATGAATTAAAGTGTATTAAGCCTGTGAACATCTAGAAATGTAATTAATGAAGGCATTGGAAAGTGAAAATCACTCAGGTAAAGGACCTTCATTCATTCTTTCTATAAATGGAAGTGTTTTCATGAATCATTCACATCAATGGCCACCATGAGTACTATGCAAAGTACTTCCCTATAATTTTCATCCTTCATGTCTTGAAGAGGCATGCCCTTGTTCTCTTGGCTATAGACTTGTTCTTTCCAAATTAAGGAGAGTGATGAGTGTTGACAAGGGGATAGGAGGTACTCAAAAAAGTATGAATTTTTTTTTGCAACAGTCTAGCCAATTTCTAGGAACCATAGAAAAGTAGTGTCATTTTGGTGAGGAACTAGCCAGACCATCCAAATGCTTTAGTTGCATACATCTTCTTCTTAGGGATGGACCAGCTGGATGAGGTCTCAGCAATTGAGTACCAAGAGTTTGAGAGGAGATATATTGGTTTTCTCTCGTGCCATTCCTCCATCTGATTAGAAGCTATTGTAGGCGTATGACACCATGGTTTGATACCAGGGGTCACAACACAGAAGTAGGACTCTTCATAGTGTCAAAGAAGTCTTGGCCCCAACAAGGATGTCATCTTTTGGTTCAACTGCTAAGGATGCTTTAGTGTTTCCAGTGTTTATATCTCCAGTGAGTGAGTTTTGAGGGGGTAAGGAGTTGACTTTCCTTCCCAACATCCTCTAATTTGAGCTTGTGTATATCATAAAATTTTGGATTTATAAATGGAAATGATCAAACAAATTGAAATGCATAACCTAAACCCAAATAATTCAATACCTCGAAGATGCAAGATGAGCTCGATTGATTGATCGCTTTGTTGTGTTGATTGCTCGATTTCGCAACATAACGTTGATAAGAAGATAAATGATGGATGATTGGTGGTTGATAGATGAAAGCTAGATGGATTGAAAGAGGATGGATGATGGTTTGAGATGAAAATTCAGTAGAGTGAGGTTGCCTAAAGAAGAATCCTCCATTCTCTTCTCTGATCTCTTCTCTAATGGCTCAAGAGATGCTTGTTTTATAGGAAAGGCTTGGTTCAAATGGATGGCTATGATCAATTAGGGCTTTAGATGAAATGGATGGATAGGATTAAGTTAGGTTTCCTTGCACATCAAGAAATTGTAGTCATGTGACATGTGGCAAGGGAAGATAAGGCTTAGGTGTGCTTGTATAGATAAATACTAAAATTAGGTCCCATTAGTTGTGCATGTGAAAGATAAAAGTTGTAACACATGATTGACTGGACAAGTGTTGGAATGTGATGAAAGATGAGGGCTTAATTCAAATAAAATATTTGAATTAGTTGGGATATGAGTTGGATATTAATTAAATAAATAGAATTTATTTAATTAATTGAGAAGTTGAATAGGATGAGATAAGATATGATGTGGAAATTAATTAAATAAATAAAATTTATTTAATTAATTGGAAAGTGGGATTATGCATGTGAAATTAATTAAATAAATAAAATTTATTTAATTAATTGGCTAAGTGGGATAAGGGAAATTAGGATGGAAATTAGGAAAAAATGGCTTATGATGTCTAGGATAATGTTTTAACAAGGTGTTGCAAGACATACACAAATTTGGGACAATTTTGGGTGTCTACAGCTTGAATATTGGATAGAAAGGGTATGTCTGTTTCTAACTACCTAAGGGGTCTTTTGGCCAATTAGAACATTCTAGAATATGGAAGTGGCTAAAAGAAAGTGTCCACCAATCAGAGCAAGGATGTAGTTTCCTAAGCATAATTATTAAATGCATTGTAATAGAAAAGTTGTACTACAAAAATCTTAAGCTGACATAATTTGTCTATTTATAAAATTTCAAAACCTGTAGTATAGAGAGAGAGAGATAGTGTTCAGGTGGATATAGAATAGAGATTGGAATTGTATTTTGGATTTTGGATACAAGTTATCTACATCTTGGGGAGTATGTTTCTGTAATAGATTAGGTGCATTGCTAAGATTACAGAGTAGAAATTCGCCTGCATATGAATAAATTTTTCTGTGACAATTTTAGTTTAGATTGAGTAATATGAGTAACACTACATGTGTGTGTTTACTGCAATATATTTATTTTGTGAATGAATGAATCAAGGGTTCTAGATTTCACTTAAGCACATTTGTTGTATTGAATTTTTAGTTATTACTTAGAATCAAGGATTGGATTAAATACGCTTTAAACAAAAGATAGGAAGTGATGTATTGCATTAGGGATTATTGAAGAAGAGTTGCAGGAAGTACTTTTTCTTGGGTGTATCATTGCAAGTCATTGGTATGAATATACCTGCTGAACTTGAAGTTCTATTTTCATAAAAGGAACATTTGCAGTGTGAGATGTTGACTCTGTTACCCTTAAAAAGGGACCGATCAAGAAATTTGCTTGCCCAAGGGTCCATAAATAATGATATTTTAAAGATGAATCATTTTATTTTTATTTCAGTTCTATTTGTAGTATTAGGCCCCTTACATGTTCTTAGATTTTGAACAGTGAAGATAATCCAAGAATATTGTCAGACTAGGATTAATCTTACAAATCTTGGTGCATACACGAGAACATTCTATCTAAAATAATCAAAGACAAATCTTTTGGTTATAAATAAGGGAATACCTCCTAGGTGCAGAAGAACCTAAAGTGCAGGGGAGATAGGCAAAAAATCTCTCACTTTGTTGGCCAAGTCTCTTCTTGAAATTTAAGCATAAGAAGTGACAAACCTTTAGGATTCAATGCATGCAGATTTGAGAACCAACAAACTCAAAAAAGAAAAAAAAAAATCTATTTTTCCTTGTCTCATACATATAAGCAATTTAAACACATGGTTTCTCTTGGAAGACTAAAGGCAATAGAACTTCAATTTTATTTTTTCCTGTGTGATATCCTTAAAGGTGCCTAATTAGTCAAATTTAATGTTGGTTACATCTTTGGGTTATTTCCCTATTAAAGTGAGTGAAGTTTGGATGTAGTAAAATAATTTAAGTTGTGTAGACTCTTTAGAGGGTGAGTACTTAATTTTTCTTACAAATGTGACTTTCACATCCTTAAGGCAAAGCATAAGTTCTGAACATAATTTGACAAAAGAAGAGATAGACACAATCACATATGTACTCATAAATTTGTGCTCTTTGCTGACAAATTCTACTATAGATATTAATTGGACACCTAATTTCATATATAGATATTGTTTATTGCTCTTTGTTGACATCTATTTTTTTCCCTCAATCTATGAAGATCTAAGATCTTTATTTGGAGATAGAGCATGACTTCTAACATTCTTGATTCACTAAAAGCTTACAATGGGACTTGATGATTGTAGCCCTTGACTTCCATCCACAAGCACTCAAATATCTACAGTAGAATTTGTTAGTGGATCATGGTGTCTCCATCTTATGCCCATCAGAAAAAAAACATTGCACGTCAATTTAGAAATTAGATATTATTTCTAAGACAATATTTGAAATTGTTAGAATAATCAAGCAAGATCTATTGAATCTGAAAGAAAGCATTAAAGAGAAGAAATACATATATGACCGAAAAAACTTTATTCATATCAAAGCATAATAAAAGTGTGTAACAAATATACAAGAGGCCATTGCTTATATAGAGCAAGGCGATGCATGAGATAGTTTAGGAACTCACACAACATGTGGAGTTTGATTGAAGTTTGCATGCATGAAGAGCGGAGTGGAACTCCATGATAACATGATAGGTGTCAATCATGTGCAACAGACATGCACATGTTGACTAATAGCTAAGTAAGCTTATCCTATCTGGTGCATGATATTAATTAAAGTATTTAACTAATAAACTAATTACATAAGTAATTAGTTGCACCAACATAAATAAACAAATGCAATAAAGAAAATAAATAAATGCACCAACACCCCCCATAACTGAAACTTAGGTAGGGTTATGCAGATAAGGGTCCCAACTATGAGTAGCCATGTTAGGTTCCCTATTACACATATGAAGGAAGGAGAAAACCTGTAGTAAAAAATCCTCCTTAAGATTAAGGTCCAAGAGACCCCCCTAAAGAACTATTGTCCCACACCCCCAAAAGAGTACACAAGTGATGATACTTTGTCTAAGTGAAAGGTTTGGTGAATATGTCTACAACTTTCATGCAAGGGCATCCTGATGCACCCTTTTGAGGCAAATGTTGTCGTGATTGATAATTTTTTTTTTTGGTTTGGTTGGGGTTAATAGTCCATGTAAGACCATTTTGATTCATTCAATGATGTTCTATGGTGTTTTGGAGTTATGTTGTAAAAGTTACAAAATATTGTAAAAATATGTTGTCAAAAGTTGCAAATGATGTCATTAGAGTTAGCAAAAGGGTTGGTGGTTATTTTTTCAGTTAGAAATGAATGGAATATGTTAAATATTCCTTATAACACTAATTGCAAGGGTTGGAGAGAAGTTTGGAATGAGAATACTTCATTTTGCCATGTTTTTGCTTGCATTTTCTATGTGAGACAACCTTTAACTTGATGGTACGACTTTGTATGGTACATTATGGACATGAAATCAATTGGAAAGGTTTAAGATGTGTTTTAAGATTATAATTATTTATGTTTGAATCAATTTGATTAAGTTTTGAGTGAGATATGGCAATTTCATTGAGGGCAGGTTTGTAAAGTTTATTTTTTTGAAACATTCATTGTACAGATTGGTAATATATGGTACAATCCTAAAACCAATTGGAGAGGGTGGAGAAGGATTCTAGATTTCAATTTTTTTTTATTTGGTAAAATTTCATCAAATTTTGTGTAAGATATTGCAAGTTTAGTGAGCGCATGTCTAAACCCTGCCTAGGGTTTCTAGCGAACTAGAATATTTCCTATCTTTGATTCCAACCATCAAATAGTCATGAAAATTGGTGGAAAGTTCTTTTTTGAGGGTATCTAAAAACTCTTTATAGGAGAGTTCATAGTTTTCAATTTTGATGGAGTTATTAATGATTGTGTGCTCACATTTGCTTGAAAAAATGGTCTAAAACCCTAAGTTCTTTGTTGCTTTGATTAGTCTATGAACTATTTGTTAATGGAAGGGTGAAGAATCATGGTAGTATGTTGTTAGAGGTTTGTACAAGTCAATAACCCCATGTTACATGCTATTTTCATTATTGAATTCCTTTATGTTGCAGTTACAATGTCTTAAGGTGCACTAGGTTGCATTTTGTTATTGTTGGTGATGGATCATTGTTTCACTTGTGTTAAGTTGTGCTAAGTGAAGGTTTCTCTACATCATTTTTGGTATCAGAGCTAGAAATTCTTTGGGAAATGATTTATTCTTTTGGCTAATGTGGTTTAGTGATATTTGATGTTTAAGGATGGCTCTTAATAAGAAAGATGGGTAAAGGACATCATCATTATTAAATACTTTGTTCAAAGTGGCAGAGAGGCTATAAGAGGAAGAAATGATAGCCAAGAAAGAAAGCAAGTTGGCAAAGGAAAGATTACTCTAGACTACCTGCACGTCTAAAGGTAAATGCTGTCAATTTGTGATTTTAGATAACTGCATGGATAATATTGTTTTTGAATATATGGTAGAAAAGTTGGGTTTGAAAAGAATACAACACCCCATGCCCTATTCTATGACTTGGCTTCAAACAGGTACCCAGGTAACCATAAGTGAGCAATGCAAAGTTGAGTTCCAAATTGGCAATTATAAGGATGAAATAGTTTGTGATGTTATGCATTTGGATGTATGTCACATTGTGTTTGGAAGATTGTGGCATTATAGTAGGACAACGAAGTATAACAGGAAAAAAACACATATGAGTTGGACAAAGATGGGAGGAAATATGCATTAACAACCTCGAAGGAAGAGTGCACAAGAATTGAAAGCTTGTTGTTAAGTGAGAAGACAGATGTACAACAGTATGAAGAAAAGACAAATGAGGTAATTAATTTTGAAAACACGTTTAAACTAGTTGATAGAGAAATGGAAGAAATTTATTTTGAATTTGCTCAAACTAATGAATGTAATATTGACGTTGATGTTGAAGTGGGTGATGTTTAGGAAGAAGAAGAACAAACAACAAAAGAGGTTGTAGAGGACTCAAGGATAGTCCAAAGAGAGAATATAGTCATGGAGGATAAGGAGATAGAATGGTTCTCAAGAGAAGTATTGGCAAGAGGCACTGCAAGGCATGTCATGTGTTGTCATTGATGGCAACTAAGTCCATTCAACACATCTGCAGTGCAGTGTCAGATCATACCAGAAGCCAGTTCCAAGATTTGTCAAGTCTGGATAGACAGGAATAGGGTATATGGCAGAGTTAAGTATTTTGGTCAACAGATCTCTCCAATTAATCATTGTGTGTTGTGAATCTGAGGGAGTGTAGAGGAATGTCAGGACAATCTAAATCTAATATTTTAGCCTCTAGTGACAAAGGGATTAAAAGTTATGAGCATTTGAGTACCAGGTCCTAATATGACAGAACAGTTCAGTGAAGAACATGCTGACTTGTGTTAGATCCTTGTGCGGATCTAGTAGAAGTGTTTTGGTAAGTTATGTATGGGATATAATGTTAGTGGCCAATATGTATGGTGACCTACAAGTGTTATTTTTGGTACTCATCAATATTGGTGTATGGATTTAGCCGACAAAATAGAGTACTTGTATTGTTTGTTAAGTTCTTCATAAGGCCGATAGAAAGGTGATTGAATTTCTTGAGGCAAATATATATAGCCAATGGATTCGAGTGTATTGATGGATGTTGGTGTGCGATGATGTAGTCATGTGAAAAAGGTAGATTAAAGGTTGAAAGGGAAGAGATCTAAGGTCCAGATTATGGCAGAGTAGTAAACAAGGTAGAGTAAAGATGAAGTGTGTAAGATCGGTATTTTGTGCTTAACTGGAACTGAATTCTTGCATTGGTAGATGCTATTCATCAGTTCAAACAATATGTAATCTAGTGGTAACTTTAAGTAACCCCTCCTTAAAAAAACTTATAAAATCCTTGTGAATCTTGGCTAAGTGCTATAATTTTCCTGGCAAATCTTTCCCTTTTAAAAAAAAATATTAATTTTCCTAGCAAATCTATGCACATTATAGAAATTCTTGTAAAATCTTGGTGAATCCTGATGAATAATTAGTAAAAATAATAATTACAATGGTGAATGATAGTGAACAATCATTAAAAAAATTAATTACAATGGCGAATCATAGTGAATAATCATTAAAAAACTTAATTATAATGGTGAATCTCTCCTTTAAAAATTGCACAGTTGGTTGGCGCATTTCCCCTATTTTTTGTTTTGTTTTTTGTAATATTGAAGCAGGAGCCCAAGGGTAGCAGCCACTGGCGGGGTCAAGGGCCCAGAGCCCCCTTGTGGGGGTCGAGGGGGAAACGCCCCCTCGTAGGGTCTGGGGATAGCGACCCCGGTGTGCTCATGTCGCGATACAAGTTGGGTCGAGGGGCAGAGCCCCTCGCCACCAAGCACAATCTCACTATCCAAAATGCATTGGAGCACACACAGATTAATTGTTTTTTAAAAATCTCACTATACAAATAAGACTAAAAGAAACATGAAATTGCTACCATTGATTAGCTTTTTAATCGGAGGGTTGCAGGTCAATTCCACGACCTATATGCACGTGCCTTTTATAAGGCTTCTTGAGGCCTGGAATTTGTTTTGGGCCACAAGATTAAATCTAATCATGTGGCCCAAAACAAACTTTGGGCCTTAAGAAGCCTTTTAAAAGACACGTGTATATAGGTCGTGGAATTGACCTACAGCCCTTCGATTAAAAAGCTAATCGATGGTAATAAATAAAACCCCTATTCGAAGCTAAAAATCCCTAAAATTAAATGGTAATTTATTATTAGTGGCGATAGTGCCCCAAAATTAATGGTAGGAATATAATATTGTTGGTGAATATAATTAAGACTTGTAATTATATTATAAACTATTGGCAAATTAGTTCCAATGACGCATCATTTACATGGCGAATCAATTTGATTTATTAGTTTAAAAAAATAATGCATAGGCAAATTAACTAAGACGAAATTATTTTTTGTAAAAACTTGGTGATTCAGTCTCCTTTTTAGCTTGCAATATTCACCATTTCTATAGGTCCCAATTTCATTCGCCAATTGGCGAAGATTCGCCACTAAAATAATCACTGATGTAATCTTCTTATAATAATTCTTGTAGGTAGTGAGCCTCTTTTGAGTAGTGAGCTCTGGGTAGTGAGCCCGAAGGCATGTGCCTTCCCATTTGTAATACTTTTAATAGAGTATAATCTTTGTGGGTTAACCCCCATTGTGGTTTTCCCCTTAACCGGGTTTCAACGTTAAAAATCTTGATGTCAAGTGTTTTATTGTTGTTCTGCTCATGTGTTATTGATTCTTACTTTTCATGGTTAAATCATTAATCTATTATTAAGTGGTAAAGAAGAATTAACTATAGAAAGTATTAAAGTTTTGAGACAACTGATTCACTCCCCCCTCTCAGTTGTCTTCCCTAATTCCAACAATTGGTATCAGAGCCAAGTTCCTTGAAAGAAGCCTAACAGCTTGAGGAAGATCTGGGAAGGAGTTTCAATGGGTTCACTCAAAGAACAACTTCAATTGGCTTTAGAAGATGTTGAACGGACCAAAGTAGGAGTAGATGACTTGAAAGCGAACCTTAAGGATGCTGATGATTGCATTGACTTGCTAAAAGATAAATTAAAGAAATCAATGGAAAAAAGTAAGGAACTACTTCATCAGCTAGCTAATCTTATTGAATAAAATGGCATGAATGAGGCTTTGGAAGAAAAGACAAAGGAATGTGAGAATCTGACAAAAGAAGTTTTTGTTCTAAAACATGAAATAGAATCTGGGGTAATGAGGCTAACCAAAGAAATTGAGCAAAGGAAGAAGACTCAAGAAGACCTAAATCAAACTCTAAAAGAAAGAAGTGAAGAATGCTACAGATTGGATAGAATAGCTGTCCATCTAGAGTCTGATCTACAAGAAAGCAGAGACAATGAGAGAAAACTTGAAAGGCAAATTTTCATTCTTAGACATGACCTAGAAGTTGCAAATGAATACAAGGAGAAGTTCAAGATAAGCTTAGCTAAACTTGAAGTAGTGCTCGAGTGTCAGAAGAAGGCTGATGATAAGCATGGTCTTGGGTATGAGAAAGGTGAAAGCTCTAGATCCGAACAAAGAAATTCTCAATCAAGGAATAGGAGAAACAGACCTAGAAGACTTCTGGTAAGACAACCTAATGCTCAAAGATATCCATCATTTAATAGAAATTGTTTCAATTACAATAAATTTGGTCATCGAGCTACTCAATGCAGAAGCAGAGTAAATCAAAGTGATCCATCCTTCTCTGATCAATGCTTCAAGTTGAAGAGGTATGGTCACAGATCCAATTAATGTAGAAGTATGATAATGAATAATCCTAACAATAAAGGAAATGGCAATTATTTTAATGGCTAATGCTTTGCATGCAATGGATTTGGACACATGGCCAATCAATGTAGATCAAGAGTGAATCAAGTAAATAAGCAAAGAAATGTTGTATGCTTTAATTGCAATAGATTTGGTCATATTGCAAGATTCTATAGAAGCAGGAACAATGATGGAAAAGGTCTTGGAAATAGAGATTAGAAAGAAGACAAAGGAAAGGGCAAAGTAGATGCAGATGAGATTCAAAGTGAAATAAACAAAATTTGGGTGAAGAAAGGTGTAATGAATAGTGGTGATGGGACTGCACCAGAATCGGGTGCTAATAATCCTTTTGGTAATTAAACTAGGAGCTCTGGCTTAGGGGGAGCTGCAATAAAAATCTAATTCCCCCAGCCAGTAAGTGGGTGCTTGAATTTGGCACAATGAATAAAGGTAAAATGGGATATTATAGATCTTTTGAAAGAATTTCTAGAAGAAAAGAAGTGGATATGGCAATTTGTGGAGCAATTCATGAGAAACTGCATCAATAGACAGTAACTGGATGAATTAGGGAAAAGAGCATTTGTTGCAATAAAAGGTTAGAATGTAGAGGATAAAAAGTAACCCAAGTAATTTCAAAATCACTTTTCATCAAGGAGAAGAGAGGTGAATGAGTTCTAAGCTAAGAACTTTCAAGAGTTGAAGCACGAAGAGGATTTCCAAGAAAAACCCTAATTTGCAGAACAAGGTATTTCTGTTTCTTTTGAAATCTCTTTGAAATTTCAATCTCTAGAAATGGCTATACCTTTATTTGTTTACATTACTATGCACCCATGACCTAAATTTAAGAAACATCCTTACAAATCTGTGGACGTGGATCCAATGGGTGCATTCTCTGAGGTTTTGAATCAGGTTTTACACGTGGAGGATATTAGGGCGTATATACACTACAATTTAGATGAATTTGGAAACTCTAAACTGATAGATGTGTATGACGACTACCTAAAAGATGATAATTACAATCTCAAACCAGAGTACAAAGTGCTAGAGGATAAACATTTCACTTAGGTTATTTAGTTTTCGTCTTTTGATAAGGATGAGTGGGTCTGATATGTGTTGAGCCGAATGCATGGAAACTTTATGTGGTTAAGGAAGCCATTCAAAATAACTAAAGATGCAATCAGAATTGTAATAGGGTTGAACTCAACTGGAGGATTGCCCATGCTAAAGTCCATAAGGAATCAGACAGTTATAGAGGTCACTGAATCAAAATATGACAAAAGGGCCATGACCATCAGTGATATAACTGATCCGATAGTAAAACTTGCATCCATGGTGTTAGTCTACAAGACCTACCACTCTAGTAGAGAGAACTTGGTCTCCAGGACTACAATTTATGCAACCTATCAAATGGTGAAGGAAAACATAGATTATGACCTATGTGAACTCCTATTGAATCAGCTAATGGAGAATCTAGGTAAGATAAAGAACGATAGAAAGAATATCTTCAAATATGGCACCCTTATTATGTGCCTATTTTTCTACTTCATGAATGAAATACCCGAGACACCCAGTCTTTACTAGACAAATAATGAACCAGTGGCCTTGCAAATCATGAAATACTTGTATAGTATTGGATATGCTAATGCCCAAAAGACCACACTTTGGGGCTATTTCAAAAACTTCCAGAGCACTATGCATGCCAGGGAGAGAATCCCAAAATTAGTTGTAGAAAAGTACAAAGACACCATATGTTTTATGATAGATGCTGATGAGTGCTTGATGGAGGTAGTAGAGCCTAGGATAGTATGGATCATGCCTATGGGCTATGAGGTAGATGAATAGGTTCTTGAACTATATGCCCAACACTTGTTAACCAAACCAAGAGATCCTAAAGTAGAAAGGTTTGGAACTTATGATGAGTTATATGTGAAAATACATGTAGAACTCCGGAAGGATGAAACCAAGAGAAAAGTCCAGAAGCAAGTTAAGGCATATGCAGAAAGTATTGGCCTGACTAAAGAGGTTGTTGAAAAGATGAAGAGAAGAACTAAGCAAGATTCAAAAGAGAGGGTAGAAGGTGAACCAGTAGCTGCTTCGGAAGTCACACCTAGCTCATCAAGAAAAATAAGAAGTTCTACAACTATCTTTGAGTAATCAAACTCCATTCCCACTAAGACACTGGAAGCCAGACCATCTGGTGAAGGAAGAAAGAGAAAGAAAACAAAGGCCACAAAAATGTATATGAGCACACAAGATGATGAGGATATGGAGACAGATGAAGAAGTTAAAGAGGTAAGATCTAAGAGAGCCAAGACTTCAAAGGCTTCTGAGGATCAACCTTCCAGAAGCAAAAAGGAAAGTAAAAAGCAATAGACTGGTAAGGTTGCTATGATAATTGATGAAATTGTAAAAACAATTACTATTCATGGAAATCTAAGGGCTATCAAAGAATATCATGATAGCTTTGATAAAGCAAATAAGAAAATCTTGGAGGATGCCACCATCCTATACCTGAATAAATTCAATAGAGCTCTACTAGAAATTTTGCAAGAATTTCCTAAAAATTTAAGGAATATACTAGAGATGAGGAAGGAAGCCACCAAGGCTAAAGACCTAGAACTTAGATAACATGTCCTCTTGACCTTGTGTCCAGTAATGACTAGAAGGGAAGCAAATAAAATTCTTAAGGAAGTGAAGGAGGAATTCAGAAGCAAGATCAAGATAAACAAGCTAATGCTTGGTAAAACTAAGGAAGTTGTAAAGGAAACATATGAAATTTTGAAGAAGGCCCTAGATAAAGATAAATATTATGTTGTTTCAGAGGAACAAGTTGAGGAAGGCAATCCTTCAATTTTAGAACAAGAAACTTCAGAAGAAGAGACTAGAAAGGGAAATGATGACCAAAATGATACTCTAGATACTCTAGAGTGTTGGGAATTAAGGTGTCTCAACCTTTGCAAATTCCTAGCATTGGTAATTTAATTGTATATTTAATTATTGCCTAATATTGTATTTTACTTGCACATTCAGTTTGGTCACATAGTGAGGTGGCTTGCTGACATGTCAGCCTACTTGGAATGTGACTTTGATGGTCAAGTCAATCCTACATGGATTTGGGTGTCCCATTTTGAGGTGGCATTAATTTTCCATGTGTTGGCATCTTTGGTATGTGGAAGGCAATATTCCATATGATGGAATCTATGATGCATAAGGGCCAAGTTTGGAGATTCTTATGACAAGTACAAACAAGTGTTGATTCCCATCTTTGCATGAGAGATAAGGCATCTTTGGGTGCCCAAGTTGGGCTATGACATGTTGTAAGTAGAATATGCTATATTTAGCATTGTATGATGAATTCTCTTACAACTTTGAAGATTTCTATTATGGGCAGATTTTATGACAGTTGTAAGTCGCGTAAGAGAATCTGTCATAGTCTATTTTTAGCATGGAGCTCTCTACTTTGGGAAAGTCAAATCTGCCATGTATAATAGATGTAAGGGGATATAAGGACAGCAAAGACAAGTGTCCTTTGATGCTAAAAATGGCCATGAGGCCAAGATGGATGCCTATCCCAAGATGCTCTCAAGATATGCCTTGTAATCTCTATAAAATGCATAGTTTGGAGTTGTAGTTGTATAGTGGTTTTATAGGTACTGTTATGCTGCCAGAATAACTCTAGAATCGACATTGGAAGACTCTTGTAAGGACTTGTATTGCAAGTGTATTGTAAATGCCCATTATTTCAGATAATACATTGTGCAGGTTTTAGAGTGTGGGGTTTTTTACCTGAAAAGGTTTTCCCCATGGTATATCTTGTGTCACCCTCTTTCTGTGTTGTGTTATTTCTAAAATCTTTATGTTTTTAGTTTAATGTTTCTGCAATTGTAAGGATTAAAATGAATTTCCACTCCATTCCCTTCATTAGATTGGTGTAGGAAGTGTGTTCCATGTACCTTGCTTCCTTTTAGTTGGTATCAGAGCTTGATCACCTTTGGTCCTAGTTGTTGGGTAGGGGTTTTTTGAGCTAATCTTCGATTGAGTGGGAGTCTGTGCAGAGTATTCTGTGATCTTGTTGCAGCGAGAAGATGGCAAGCACATCTGGAAGATTTGAAATAGAGAAATTCAATGGCACTAATTTCAAGTTGTGGAAGCTCAAGATGGAAGACATGCTTGTAGACTGAGACCTTTGGGAAAGTGTTAATGGAACTAAACTAGCTGCAATGTCACAAGCTGATTTTGCTCTCAAGGATCGGAAGGCTAAGGGTCTCATAAGACTTAGTCTTGCTGATTCTGTGTTGTTAAATGTCCATGAGGAGACTACTGCAAAACTACTTTGGAAGAAGTTGGGAGATGTGTATCAAGCAAAATCCCTGGTTAATAAACTTTTTCTGAGAAAGAAGTTGTATTCTCTTTGAATGGAGGATCGAGGATCCGTTGCTAAACATATGAATTCTTTTAACATGCTAGTTGCACAATTGACATCTATAAGTGTAAAGATGGAGGAGGAGGAGCGGTGTATGACCCTGCTTTGTTCTCTACCAGACTCATGGGATCATGTTGTCATGGAAATTGGAAGCACCACATCCACATTCAAAATGGAAGAAGTGGTTTCTTCACTGTTGTCTGAAGAGATGCAGAGAAAGTCTTCTGAGGTAGCCAAAGAGGACCTTGCAGTTCATGGAAGACCTAAAGAGAAATGGAAGAAGAAGGACAAGAAAGGTGAGAAGGGTAGATCCAAGTCCCGTGGGAGATCCAAATCTCTTGGAAAGTCCAAGGCTCTTTGTTAGAACTATGGCAAAATTGGGCATTTCTGAAAGGAATGCAAAGAGGAGGAGGAGAAGAAGAAATCTCCTAATTCAGATTCTGACAAGTCACAAGATGACAGTGATGCTTTCATCGTAGCCCTGGCAACCCATGCATCTGATGATGTGTGGCTAATCAACTCTGGTGCATCATTCCACATGACATCGCATCGAGACTGGTTCACTAAGTATGAGGAGTTCGATGGTGGAAAGGTGTATCTGGGTGACGACTCTCATCTGAAGATTGTTGATCGTGGAAGAGTCTTTATTCAATTCCCTGATGGTCAAGTGAAGGGGATCTCTGAGGTTATGCACATCCCAGGCTTAGCATGGAACCTACTTTTTGTAAGTATGTTGAATGATGCAGGTGTACAGGTTGTCTTTTCGAAAGAAGGATGCAAGATGACTAGAGGAGCTATGGTGCTTGCTAAGGGTACTAGGAGAGGTACTCTGTTTTAGATGGAGGCATGCATTTCACAATGTAAAAGTTCTTCTAACTCAAAGAAGAGGGCAACAGTCACTTCATCCCCACCATCTAAACGAGAAGTGAAGAAATATGTTGTTTCTAGTCTTAATGGTTGTAATCGTGCATTGGAAGTTAAACTTCTTGCTAAAAAGACAATGTTATGGCATAAAAGATTTGGCCACATTGGTGAGAAGGATCTGTGTACCCTAAAAAATAAGAACCTCATTAATCTTGAGTTTGACTTTTGCGAACATTGCATTTATGGAAAACAAAATTATGTTTAGTTTTAGTTGAGTTCTCATAAGTCTTCTCGTGTGTTGGACCTTGTTCATTCTGATGTGTTTGGTCCTATTAATGTTCCTTCATTATCAAAATCTATATGTTTTGTATCTTTTATAGATGATTACAGTGAAGGACATGGATTTATTTTCTCAGAAGCAAATCTAAAGTCTATAGCAAGTTTAAGGAGTTTAAGGCCTTTGCTAAAAATCAGACTGGTAAAAAGATTAAATGTTTGAGAACTGACAACGGTGGTGAGTTCTGTTCTACAAAATTTGATAAGTATTGCAAGGAACTTGGGATTGAAAGACATAAGACAACTCCATACACCCTGCAGAAAAATAGAGTTACAGAGAGGATGAACAGGACATTGATGGAGAAGGCTAGGAGTATGCTCAGTGGAGCTGGCCTAGAATAGAAGTTTTGGGCTGAAGCTGTTGCCACTACTTGCTATATGGTAAACAGATCTCCTACATCAGCTCTTGTTGGAAAGAGACCCATGGAGGTGTGGTCTGGTAGAAAGCCT
This sequence comes from Cunninghamia lanceolata, assembly GCA_027924645.1. Taxonomy (NCBI): domain Eukaryota; kingdom Viridiplantae; phylum Streptophyta; class Pinopsida; order Cupressales; family Cupressaceae; genus Cunninghamia; species Cunninghamia lanceolata. Next base: position 3,777,804 of record BSBN01000913.1, read on the forward strand.
TCAATAAGGCATCTTCATGTTTTTGGTTGAGGCATATGCACATGTGCCTAGGGAGAAGTGGTCAAAGTTGGAAAACAAGGCTATTAAGTGTATCTTCATTGGCTATGGTGTTGGTGTGAAAGGATACAAGATTTGGGACCGTATGGCTGAAAAAGTGTTGTATAGCAGAAGTGTCATCTTCAGAGAGCTTACACCTTCTTCCACTATTTTACAGCCAGAAGAAAAAGAAAAGAAAGACGACATTGTTCAGTTTCCTGCTACCCCTGAGAAGACTAAACAGAAGGACAATGTTGGACCTGATAAAGAGGAGAGTTCTAGCAGCTCTGAAAGCTTAGATGAAGAATTTAAACCTCAACCTCAGCCATTGAGGAGGTCTACACAGATAAGAAAGCAACCTGAAAGGTTTGGTTTTACATTGCTTGATTCTAGTTGTGCTTATGCTTTAATCACTAATAGTGATGAACCTAGAACTGTGTCAGAGGCTTTGGATATGAAAAATGTAGGTTCTTGGAAGGAGGCCATGGAGGAAGAAATGACTTCTTTGGAAAATAATCAAACATGTGACTTGGTGCCTTTACCTACTAGATGGAAACTCGTTGGATGCAAATGGGTGTTCAAGAAGAAATTTGGTGTAGATGGTAGTGTTGAGAAGTATAAGGCCAGATTGGTTGCGAAGGTGTATTCACAAGTGGAGGGTATAGATTATGGTGAGATCTTCTCTCCCGTTGCAAAGATGACATCCATCCGATTCCTATTGTCTCTCGTAGCAGCTTATGACTTGGAGGTAGAACAAATGGATGTGAAGACATCTTTGCTTCATGGTGACTTAAAGGAAGAAATCTACATGTCACAGCCAAAGCATTACATGGTGAAAGGTAAAAAAAATTTGGTTTGCAAACTTAAAAAGTCTTTATATGGTTTGAAGCAATCCCCTAGGAGATGGTACTTGAAGTTTGATGCCTTTGTGTTGTCAATCAGATTTGTGAGATCGAAATTGGATCAATGTGTGTACTATAAATTTGATGGTGATCGTATTCTCATTGTTGCACTGTATGTTGATGATATGTTGCTCATTGGGAAGGGTAAGAATATGATTTCTGATTTTAAGTCTCAGTTATCAGCACAGTTTGAAATGAAAGATTTAGAGGCAGCCAGGTACATTCTAGGAATAGAAATTAGAAGAGATAGAATCAATAGAAAACTTTGGTTAAGCTAGAGTAAGTATGTCAAGACCGTGTTGGATAGATTTAGCATGGCAGATTGTAGACCATTGTGTGTTCCCATTGCTTTGGGGACAAAGTTGTCTATTGAGTATTGTCCAAAATCTCCTAGTGAGGTGGAGGACATGAGCAGAGTACCTTATGCTAGTGTTGTTGGTAGTTTGATGTATGCTATGGTCCGTACAAGACCAGACATTGCCCAAGTAGTGGGAGTCCTTAGTCGATTTATGCTAATCCTAGACAAGTTCATTGGGATGCAGTTAAGTGAGTGTTCAGATATTTGAGGGGTACTTCCGAGTATTCCATTTGCTATCATGGTAATGTTATAGGACCTCCGCATTCTGTTGACATTTGTGGAGTTGTGGATTTAGATTGGGCAGGTGACATTGACAGCAGGAGATCCACCAGTGCTTATGTGTTTACACTATTTGGTGGTGCTATTATTTGGATGAGTAAGCGACAACCTATTGTTGCTTTATCCATGACAAAAGCTGAGTATATGGTAGAAACTCATGCTTGTAAGCAAGCCATTTGGCTTAAGAGATTATGTTCAGATATTGGTGTTGATGCAGGCCAGATCACAATCAGTTGTGACAGTCAGAGTGCAATTTTCCTTGCAAAGAATCCAACTTTCCATGCTAGAACTAGGCATATTGATGTTTAGTTTCACTTTGTTTGAGACATGGTTGAGGATGGAAAGGTAAGTTTGGAGAAGGTAGATACTTTGAAGAATGTTGCTGATGCATTAATGAAACTAGTGAGCATAGAGAAGTTTAGATGGTGTTTGGAGTCTATGGGCCTCTCGGCCTATAGCAGTTAAATCTTGTCAGTTCTTTTAGCTCTTGAAAGGTGTTCAACAAGCGGGAGAATGTTGGGAATTAAGGTGTCTCAACCTTTCCAAATTCCTAGCATTGGTAATTTAATTGTATATTTAATTATTGCCTAATATTGTATTTTACTTGCACATTCAGTTTGGTCACATAGTGAGGTGGCTTGGTGACATGTCAGCCTACTTGGAATGTGACTTGGATGGTCAAGTCAATCCTACATGGATTTGGGCATCCCATTTTGAGGTGGCATTAATTTTCCATGTGTCGGCATCTTTGGTATGTGGAAGGCAAAATTCTATATGACGGAATCTATGATGCATAAGGGCCAAGATTCTTATGACAAGTACAGACAAGTGTTAGTTGACATCTTTACATGAGAGATAAGGAATCTTTAGGCACCCAAGTTGGGCTATGACATGTTGTAAGTAGAATATTCTATATTTAGCATTGTATGATGGATTCTCTTACAACTTTCAAGATTTCTATTATGGGCAGATTTTATGACGGTTGTAAGTCGCGTAAGAGAATCTGTCATAGTCTATTTTTAGCATGGAGCTCTCTACTTTGGGAAAGTCAAATCTGCCATGTATGACAAATGTAAGGGGATGTAAGGACAAAAAGGACAAGTGTCCTTTGATGCTAAAAATGGCCATGAGGCCAAGATGGACGCCTATCCCAAGATGCTCTCAAGATATGCCTTGTAATCTCTATAAAATGCATAGTTTGGAGTTGTAGTTGTATAGTGGTTTTATAGGTACTGTTATGCTGCTAGAATAACTCTAGAATTGACATTGGAAGACTCTTGTAAGGACTTTCATTACAAGTGTATTGTAAATGCCCATTGTTTCAGATAATACATTGTGCAGGCTTTAGAGTGTGGGGTTTTTATCTGAAAAAGTTTTCCCCACGGTATATCTTGTGTCACCCTCTTTCTGTGATGTGTTATTGCTGAAATCTTTATGTTATTAGTTTAATGTTTCTGCAATTATAAGGATTAAAATGAATTTGCACTCCATTCCCTTCATTAGATTGGTGTAGGAAGCGTATTCCGTGTACCTTGCTTCCTTTCACAGAGAAAACGTATGAGGAGGCGCTAAGTCCTACTTAGGATGACTCTGAGAAGAATGAGGATAAAAAATTAGAAGAGGTTGAAGACAAAAAGGATACCCAGGATCAACCAGATGGAGCTAACACAGAAGTAAACATGGAAACAAAAATTCCCACTAAAGTTGACTCACAACAAAAGGAAAAAGAAGAAGTCAAGCGTAAGGAAGATAAAGCAAAAGAAGATGGTGGTCCTGATACTGACAATGAGAAAACTCAAGGAAAGGAAGGTGGTCCAAAAATTGTGGCAAGAGACACTGCAGATGTAGTGAAGAGTTTCCTGAGTAAAGAAATGCTAAAGTTTGATGAACTAGAACTAATTGAAAGACCAATAACCTGGATACTCTCTCTCCAGTCCAAATGATGAAGATATCATCTTTCACACAAGCCAAGGTGTTTAGTGGAAAATTGGATTTGTTAATGTTTTAGTGTTTTGATGTTTAAATCCTCCTTTCCACTTCACATTCAAGGATCTAGGGTCGAGTGGCAATTCATTATCATACCCTAGATCACTGTGAGATGTAGGGAAACTTAGATTAGGAAATTTAATTATCAATTTCTCTTCTCTTATGCTCAATTGACCATTAAAACCCTAATTATGCAAATATGGCAATAAACTAATGAATAACAGAAAATGCTCTTGTAGACGGAAGTAAAATAGCAAATCACAGAATACCTATTTATTGTGTTCTGAGGTAGAATAGTCAGGGACACTGGAGCAGGTGCCCATGTCCAAGGTACCAGTTTCTTTGCGAGATCCTAACCTCCTTCTGACACTGATCAGCCTTGTAACTTCTATTTCTAGAAACTCTACTGTGGAGGACACTAGAATGAGCACCCAAGTCCTAGAAATGCTCCAGTGTCTTGCTTCTCTTCAGATCCTGAATCCTTGATGCCTACCAATCCTTTATGCAACTTCAATTCTCCCGAATATGACACTTGTAACCTACAATCACAATACTTTGGGAGGGGGTTGTGGTGTTTAGAGGCTTGCCTCAATTAATCCCTAGAGAACACTTAAGTCTCTGAACACTGTTGTCAGATAAAGAGTGCGTGCCCTTGTGAGGTAGAGGCAAAAACCAAAGGAAATGATGATAAAACACAATATAATGTGACCTTGTAGTGAATCTTTCATGGGAGGAAGATATTCTTCATTACATGAGTAAATAGATGCTCAAATCTGCAAATACAAACACACAAACTACACAAGTCTACTCTTGCAACACAATGAAAGCCTTGAATCACCTTGAGAATGCCTAAAGTTCACAATAATCATCTAATTGAAATCTAGTTTACAAATGAATGCCTAATCATGCTTTTATATGCAACTACAAACACTCCCACCAATATTTTTGTAATTCAAATTTACTGTGTCGGCAAAGAACCCAAATAACTATCATAAACTGATACTTGAAAATTAGGGCTGCCCCAAAATAGGGTAGGACTAGGGCATAGGTGCCCAAGTCCTCCCCCCTATTTTGGGTAGGGTATAGCTCAAGGGGTCCTCCTAGGTCCCATTTGTCATGTTACCTAGGGCTCATTCCATCGAGATGTCAAATTATGAACTAAGATGTCCTAAATGTATGCAAAAGACTCGAGAGCTAAACCTTATGAGGGAAAAGCCCCCAAGGGGACATTTTCTAACATTACATTTAGCCCCCACTTTAATGTATGTATAAACACAAGGCCAATACATGCATTAAAGTAAGGTCACAAACACAACAAAACACATCAAGCACGGAGAAGACACACCAATCACATAGAAGACAGTAATAGGCACGCAAAGCATGGGGAAGACAGTTACAGTCACACAGAACATAGAGAATACAGTCAATGCATAGAAGACACATTAATGCATGGAAGACAGAAATGATATCTTTTCTTTTCTTTTTCCCATATATATGAAATGCAAATGCAAGTACTGGAAAGTAAATAAACCTCCCATAATACAGGATGCACTACCCTAAGGCGTAGGTCTCTGTATATATGGGACAACACACACAAGACATGCAAAACCTCCCAAAATGCAGGAAGGACTACCCTAAGGCGCTGATCTTTATTCTACATATGGGGCAACAAACACGCCAAACAAAACAAGCATGCCAAAATACACACACTTGAAGACATGAAGAAAACACGGTAGACAAGCGATGGTGTGTTCCATATTTCTAGGCTCATCACCATCTCAGGCACATTACAGGCACACACCGATGATTGTGCTTTACTACAACAATCATTGAAGACATGCTTAAGGGTTGAGTTAGTCACAGAACTGCTCCCCACCTCCGTAGAGGACTTTTGAAAATGACAGGATGATGTAATCTACTCTAAGAAATACACCATCCCTGCCTTTGTAGAGGTCTTAAGAAAAAAAGGATATGCTCAATATCCCACCTCCGCAGAGGGCTTACATGATTGATTGATCAATTGCAAACACACTTAGGATGCATGATGCACTCATCGCGTAGGTCTTTGTACCTGGGGTCAAACACATTGCTAACATCTATAACAGACAGCTTACCTTATATATGCCCCCACCTTAAGGTGGTTGATATCACGCATCAATATCAAGCATGTTAAGGTAGGAAGAAAACACACAAGGGAACACAGACTTTCATAAAGCCCATGCCCCTTGGAGGTGGCATGTACTTTATGATTGCCAAATGTTCCCACAAACACATCCCTACAAGAAACATGTTAGTATCTACAACATCATGATAAACAAAAACATCAATGCATATGATTAACCACACAAAGAGCCAAGGTTATACAATGAATTCAGAGTTTGAGGATAACTGTGGGGCTATATCATGAAGCTCTCTGAATTGAGTACTGTCAAGGCCAGATTAAAAGGCAAACAAAGGTGCACAGAGCAACAATATTGTTAAGGTTTGTAAATGTGATAGAAACATCATCAAATTCACTACACGAAAAGCATGAGTGCTTACACTAGCTAAGCGTCAGATAAGATATACAACCCCATCGTCATATTAGGAACTAAGTCCATTTTTTGATTGCTCTCGAAAGGGACACTAGGTCTGCATCAGTATAAATGTTTGTCATCATCCGCTCGCTAGATGGAAACACTAGAGGAAGGGAAATAATAAATAAGAGAGGAGAAACAAGTGTCTTAGGGACAGTCATGTAGGAGGGTGCCCCTAGTGTCACCAACCCCAATGCTATATCTGTAAGACACAACACACAACAATGAAATTAGAGAGAGCTACAATATAGAAGAATGATGATACAAATAGAAGAAGGTCACAACAGAGGTGGTCTCCTGGTATCACGGACCTTATGGGAGAATCTGAGGTCATCCCAAGAGGCCTAAACAACACATAACACATCATGAGAGAGATAAAGGGTTAGAGATACTTACCTATAGGGTCTTTATATTATATCTTGGAGTTCTTGAACCTCTTGGAGAGGTATTCGATCATGTTTAATGCAAAATTTGAGTGGTTCTTGTGAAAGTCTTGTTTGTTATCATATGATGCTTGTCCCTTAAATCCTTGTTTAAATGAGACACTTTGTTGCTTATGAGGGGGAGAACCACTATTATTTATGACTATTAATTGTCATCTTTCTCTTTTCTGATTTTTAGCAAGTTTCCATTGTTGAATCTTTCTAGAACAGTAATGAGAATCATCCTGTACCATCTTACTCATCTATATCAATTGTTGTTCTTTCTTTTCAAAGGTATTTTGATTATCTCCCAATCCATATAGGATAACAGAGGAGGAACCTTAGCATAAATTCCATTTCTTCATGGACGAGGTGGATTATCCATTTGTTTCTTATCAACTTCAATCATTCCCACGATACTATCATAATCTAAGTAATCATCCTCGTCTACTTCCATTAAACCCTATTCCACCATATTGTTTTCAGTATGCTTAGGGAAAGGATTAGTAAAGATTTGTAACTTTTGATTCGGCGGAGCAATCGACTTATTTCCATTGTTGTTCACACCTGATGCCTGGATGATATTTGAATCAATAATGTTTTATATCTCATGTTTAAGATGCATACATCATTCAGTGTCATGTCCTTGTGTTCGATGATAATGACAAAAGGCATTAGCATCAAAGTAAGGTCCTTGTTTACTAGTATCAACAGGCTTGATCAAGGGATACTTCAAAATGTTATTACTAACAACTTGGTTCATAATGGAATGATAAGACTCAGCTATCAAAGTAAACTTTCTCAGTTGATATGATGCTTTCTTTGGATTATTTATAGCAGACACATTTGTATTTAGTCCATTGATCTTGATGAACCCCCAATTATTGTTATTCCTCTTAAATTTGTTTTGTGATGATCCACCCATGGATTGACCAACTTTAGCCAATGAGTTTTGGTTTTCATACTGACTAGACAAAAGTTGATAATCACGAAGGGTGATGCATAAATGTTGGAAGGAGTTATACTTCATCAAGAGGATTTTGTCACGAATATTAGGTTGTAAATTTGTAATAAATATCTTCTGAACATCCTCATCTTTCATTTGATATTGAATTTGTGCATAAAGTCCTTGATACCGACTAATGAATTTAGTCAATTTTTATTTCAGACCTTGTTTGCATTGAACCAAGTCAATAAGAGTGATTTGGGGTCTGATATTTGCTTGAAAATGTTGTAAAAATTGATCAATCAACTACAAAAAGGAGTGTATTGAATTTGGAGGCAAAGAGAAAAACCATTCTAAAGAAGTATCTTTGAGAGATGCAGGAAAAGTTTTGCCAATAAATCTTCTTCAAAATAAAAATCACTACACATACCTGTAAATGCTGGCACATGAATATTAGGATCACCTTTTCCACCATATTTTTCAAAGTGGGGAGTCTCAAACCTCTCAAGCATAGGAGTTCTCAAGATTGAATAGGAAAGGGGATTATGGGCATGATATGTTAGTAGACTAAGCTATGAAGAATTTGTCAAGTTTGTTACTTTTTATTATAAAGCAGTCATGCCCTGTAAAAGTTGGTTTAGGATGGAATCATTTGGAGATGTGGTTTGTTGTGAGGAATTGGAACCAAAGTGAGGAGGTGAATGAGCTTGAGATACGATAGGCGGAGGATGAAAATATGTTAATGGTAGTTGGCTATAATGATAAGTGGAAGATGGTTGTAAGTCATAGGTGGCTGGAAATGAGTGGAATATATAGGAGGTTGAGAATAATTATTCATAGGAGAGGTCCCTTTAGGAACCAAATTCTGATAATTAAATCCTACAGCTTTGTAATTAGTGCCATTAGATACTCCAATACCAGTGGTAGCATTACTACAAGTGTTCGCATTAGTTGTTAGGATTGTTGATGTAAAAGTGGATATTCTCGTAGTCGGTATAGGTGCCGAAACTTGAGTATGAGATGGTGATAGAGTGTTATTTATCACTTGTGCACATTTGGTCACTGGCATAATGTTGGTTTGTATAATATGTGCTAGGCCATGAATTGCATTAACACCATATTGTCCCTCTTTTATCAATTCTCTGAAGTTATGAATTGTAGGAACAACTTCTTCAGCTATTCTCTCATTTTCCATAAATGATTGAAATTGGGCTAACTCTTTATCTAATTTTTCTATTTTCTCATCTGATACATATCTTGTTGCCTCAATAGCATCATCAACATCATGAAAAGTTTGTTCTTCTATTGTACTTGTAATAGGTGCAATGTCTTGTAACATTTAGGTTTCTCCTTTTGTAAAGAAGGTGTTCAAAGTACCAACTTCTTCAAGAGAAATAGATCCCATGTGTCTTATGCTTCTTATTAAATGGATATTTCTCTTAGGGTAGCATGTTATTAGGCTCATGCAGCAATATGCTTGAGTTATAGGCTTAGGTGTTTTTTGTGAATGCTTGATTTTTTGTACCGTTTCCAATGCAAATGAATGAAATGAAGGATGTTGTAAATATTTTGATCAATGGAAGTAAAATATATGTCTGATATCAGTCCAAAATAGCAATATGATCCTTCCCAACACACTCTTGATGCAAATCCAAGATAATGCCAAATCAAACTATAGGGAAAATATGTCAAAATAGGCACTTTTTTCACCAAAACTCAATGGAAGAGAGCATAACAAAGGGTGTTGTAAGGAAAATGATGATGGAAAGAAAATAATATCAGTAATAACAGCCACTTGGTACCAAAATATCCAACATGACATGCTTTTAGTGTCGCTTAAGGTCAAACCCTAGTGAAAATATAGCAAAATATGCAAATTTTTCACCGTTTTCCAATTCCAAGACTTAGTAAAAGGGGTGTTGTAAGGAATTTTAGGAGGTACACTAAATAATATAAATAATATCAATAATATCAATCACCTCAATCCATAACATTGATCACAACATGCTTGGAGTGCAATCTAGGTGAAACCCTAGGGCAAAAATAGCCAAAATATGTATTTTTTCACCAAATTTTCAATACAAGAGCCCGTTAAAAGGGTGTTGTGAAGATTTTTAGGAGGGAAAGAAAATGATTACCCTAATAAAATAAAATTAATTCAAAAATAATCTTCACAACATGCCTATGGTACAAGTTTATAGAGTCAATAAGGCCAAATTTAGCAAAAATCATTGTTTTTGAAGCCCTAGGTTTGAGATGTTGATGCAAAATGCTATGTGAATGTTTTAAGGTTTGATTTATGACAAAAATGAATTACTCTAAGATCTGAAAATAATTTTCAAGCTTGAACATGCAACATGCCAATACAAATTTAATGAAAATGCATGAAAATTACTAGTTTTTTGTGGAAATTTTCTATGCAAAAATGCAAATATTTTAAATCTAAATGCAAATTTACACTAAGATGCAAGACTACATCCAGATGAAAATTTGAATGACCCTCTAAAATCATTAGAAAATTTTGAAAGAAGATTTTGCCTACTAACCCTAGATTTTGGAATTACTAGGTTTAATAAAATTGTCAAAATCTCTACAAAAGCCTAGCAAATTAATGATGAAAATGTAATGCAAATTTTTGAATTTTTGAATTTTTCTGTATTTTATATCAAATATGATGCAAAAATCATGAATTAGGAAAATTTAGAAAGAATTGATGCAATTTAGTAAGCCAAACAATGCAATTTTTTTGAATTTTCTAAATTTTTTAATTTTTTGAATTTTCTCAATGCAATAAAATGAATCACTATATGAATGAATGAAATCAATCCAAACCTAAAGACACACACTCAACAAGTTGTAATTTAAGTCCAAAAACATGGGTTCACCAAAATGTTTAGTGGAAAATTGGATTTGTTAATGTTTTAGTGTTTTGATGTTTAAATCCTCCTTTCCACTTTACATTCAAGGATCTAGGGTTGAGCGGCAATTCACTATCATACCCTAGATTGCTGTGAGATGTAGGGAAACTTAGATTAGGCAATTTAATTATCAATTCTCTTCTCTTATGTTAATTGACCATTAAAACCCTAATTATGCAAATACGACAATAAACTAATGAATAATGGAAAATGCTCTTGCAAACAGAAGTTAAATAGCAAATCACAGAATACCTATTTTTAGGGTTTTGAGGCAGAATAGTCAAGGACACTGAAGCGGGCACCCAAGTCCAAGGTACCAATTTCTTTGTAGGATCCTGACTTCCTTCCTGTTTCAAGGTGTGACCCTTGGTCTCCTTGTTCAGCATTGCGCTACGGTGGTTTGTGACAAGGGCTTAACCACCTCCCGTGCTTGTTAAGTCAAGTGGTTGTATCAAGCATTAATAGGTTGATCTTTTGGTGCAATGGCAACTAACAATTGGTATCAGAGATGAGGTCACGGGTTCAAACCCCACACTTGCGCTGGGGGGATTGTTGCAAGGTGTGACCCTTGGTCTCCTTGTTCAGCGCTGCGCTGCGGTGGTTTGCGACAAGGGCTTAACCACCTCCCGTGCTTATTAAGTCAAGTGGTTGTATCAGGCATTAATAGGTCGATCTTTTGGTGCAACGGCAACTAACACTTTCAACACTGATCAGCCCTATAACTTCTATTTCTGTAAACTCAATTGTGGAGGACACTAGAGCGAGCACCCAAGTCTTGGAAATGCTCTGGTGTTCTGCTTCTCTTCAGATCCTGAATCCTTGATGCCTGTCAATCCTTCCTACAACTTCACTTCTCCCAAATATGACACCTGTATCATGCAATCACAAGACATTGGGAGGGGGTTGTGGTGTTTAGAGGCTTGCCTCAGTCAAGCCCCAGAGGACACTTAAGTCTCTGAACACCATTGTCAGAAAAAGAGTATGTGCCCTTGTGAGGTAGAGGCAAAAACTAAAGGAAATGATGATAAAACACAATATAATTTCACCTTGTAGTGAAGCTCTCATGGGAGGAATATACTCTTCATTCCATGAGTAAATAGATGCTCAAATCTACAAATACAAACACACAAACCACACAAGTCTGGTCTTGCAACACAATGAAAGCCTTGAATCACCTTGAGAATGCCTAAAGTTCACAATCATCATCTAATTGAAATCTAGTTTACAAATGAATGCCTAAGCATTCTTTTATATGCAACTACAAACACTCCCACCATGATTTTCATAATTGAAACTTACCATGTCGGCAAAGGACCTAAATAATGGTCATAAATTGACACCCATAAATTAGGGCAGGACTAGGATGTGGGAGCCCAAGTACTCCTCCCTATTTTTGGTAGGGTATAGCTCAAGGGGTCTTCCTAGGTCCCATTTGTCATGTTACCTAGGGCTCATTCCATCGGGATGTCAGATTATGAACTAAGATGTCCTAAATGTATGCAAAAGACCCTGGAGCTAAACCTTATGAGGGAAAAGCCCCCAAGGGGACATTTTTTGACATTATACAAGGCAAGAGAAAAGATATTGAAATCTCACATAGAGGACAGTGAGCTATTAGGCCTTGCATCTGATACATTGGAGAGGATAATGCTAACTTTCTAGAAGAATCCATCTGATTCTCCCTCTAAAAATCTGAAGAGCCTTGTAAATTCTGTAAGTACACACTTTGAGTCCTTTGAGAAGTTTGCAGAGATTAAAGTCCATAATAAATTTTTGGATATGAGATTTAGTGAGCTAAAGGACCTAATAGAGAATGATAGAAGGGTACTTGATATTAGTATAAAGAGTATTCAAAATTCTCTTAATGATGGAGGTGATGCTTACAATTTTTGTCTATCTTGGCCCAAAGTTATCGAGGATGTTGAGAAGAAGATAAAGGAGCGGGAACAAAAATTGTTGAATCTATCTTAAAATTTTGATCCTCTAAGAGTTTCTCCGGTAAGTCAGGAGTGTCAAGCAATCAGCTTGACTGATAAAATAAAGATACTTGTTAAAGTAAAGAGCAATATTGTGGAGAGAATGTGTCAGCTCTGGGGATTGATTGCCCCCAAGTTAGAAACAATGTTTACTACTTTATTAGAAGCTCAAGTTGTAGTCTAGATAGGTGATCCTTCAGATATGAAGAAAGCAGAAACACAAGCATTCCTACTAAGTGGGCACATATCAATTTTGGATGGCATGAAAAGAAGTTGGGCCTCTGAACTTGTGCAGTTGAAAAATAGTTTTGCAGATAGTCTCAAGTGCATGTAAATATAATACATGGATTATTTGTATATATGCGGCTTTGTATACAAATTTCTTGTATAAATTTTGGTTTGCGGATCCCACCCTTTGCCATTGATGTCAAAGGGGGAGTGAGAGACAGTGAAAAATGAAAGAAAATGAAGAATCCATCAAAGGGGGAGCAGTGGAAGAATATATAAGTGTACACAGTAGGGGGAGTCAGTCATGACACTTAGTCATTTTTCAATAAGTGTTGCCATCAATGCCAAAGTGGGAGATTTTTCACAAGAGACACTGCAAGGCATGTCATGTGTTGTCATTGATTGCAAGTAAGTCCATTCCACACATCCACAGTGTAGTATCAGATCATACCGGAAGTCGGTTCCAATTTTTGTCAAGTTTGGATAGACAGGAACATGGTATATGGTAGAGTTAAGTATTTTGGTCAGTGGATCTCTCCAATTAATCATTGTGTGTTGTGAATCTAAGGGAGTGTAGAGGAATGTTAGGACAATCTAAATCCAAGATTTTAGTCTCCGATGACAAAGGGATTAAAAGTTATGAACATCTAAGCCCTGGGTCCTAATATGATAGAACTGTTCAGTGAAGAATAGGCTGACTTGTTTTAGATCATTGTACGGATCTAGTAGAAGTGTTTTGGTGAGTTGTGTATGGGATATAATATTAGTGGCTAACATGTATGGTGACCTACAAGTGTTATTTCTGGTACACATCAATATTGGTGTATGGATTTAGCCAACATAACAGAGTACTTGTATTATTTGTTAAGTTCTTCATAAAGCCAGCAAAAAGGTGATTGAATTTCTTGAGGTGGATATATATAATCGATGGATTAGAGTGTATTGATGGATGTTGGTGTGCGATGATGTAGTAGTGTGAAAAAGGCATCTTAAAGAGTGAAAGAGAAGAGATCTAAGGTCTGGATTATGGCAGAGCAGTAAACAGGGCAGAGTAAAGATGAAGTGTGTAAGATTAGTATTATGTTCTTAACCAGAACTAAATTCTTGCATTGACAGTGCTATTCATCAATTCAAACAATCTGTAATTTTCTTATAATCATTCTTGTAGGTAGTGAGCCTCTTTTGAGTAGTGAGATCTGGGCAGTGAGCCCAAAGGCATGTGCCTTCCCATTTGTAATACTTTTAACAGAGTATAATCTTTGTGGGTTAACCCCCACCGTGGTTTTTCCCTTAACTGCATTTCCACATTAAAAATCTTGGTGTTAAGTGTGTTATTGTCCTTTTGCTCATGTGTTATTGATTCTTACTTTTCATGGTTAAATCATTAATCTGTTATTAAGTGGTAAAGAAGAATTAACTGTAGCAAGTATTAAAGTTTTGAGACAACTGATTCACCACCCCCTCTTAGTTGTCTGCCCTAATTCCAACAATAAGAATTGAGAGTTGAGAATGTTGATGTCAAGGAGAGTAAAAGAATGGATGAGAAATTCAAAAATAACAATGAATGGTTGAGTATGGTTAAGGTGAATCCAAAGATTTTGAAGAATAATGAAGAGAACAGAATGTATGACAAACAACACGGGGTGGATGAAGAAGTGAAGTATGAAGAAGAAGAATATGATTTCTTTAATATGTTTGTTTCCTATGTAGGTGAAAAAGATAAAGTGGATGACAACAAAAGCAAATTTACAATTGTAGTCCAAGGTCAAGCTAGAACAAGAATACAAACAAAAGCACATAGCTACATTGTACCAAGTTGGCCTTAGCTCAAGAAGCATGTTGTTGGACCAAAAAGCACAAGTGCACCAATTGATACAAATGTAGTTGAGATCTAGTAAAAATAAAACAATGTATGCATGCAAAGGAACTGGAAGACAAGAAAGAAGATTCCTATTTGAGGTGGAACTCAAACTTTTTTCTCTTTGGGTAGTTTGATGCAGGAGCATCCTGATGCACCCTTTTGAGGCAAATGTTGTCATGATTGATAAGCTTTGTTTTTTTGGTTTGGTTGGGGTTAATAAGATAATGTAAGACCATTTTTAGTCATTTGGAGTCATCCTATGATGTTCTATGGTGTTTTGGAGTTATGTTGTAAAAGTTGCAAAATATTGTCAAAATATGTTGTCAAAAGTTGCAAATGATGTCATTAGAGTTAACAAAAGAGTTGGTGGTCAGTTTTTCAATTACAAATTATTGGAACATGTTAAATATGCACCTTGTAACACTGATCCAAAGGGTTGGAGAGAAGTTTGGAATGAGAATACTTCATTTGGCCATGTTTTTGCTTGCATTTTCTGTGTGAGACAATGTTTAACTTGATGGTATGAATTTGTATGGTACAATATGGACATGAAATGAATTGGAAAGGTTGAATATGTATTTTAATATTATAATTCTTTTTGTTTGAATCAATTTCATTAAGTTTTGAGTGAGATACGGTAATTTCATTGAGGATAGGTCTATAAAGTTTATTTTTCTGAAAAGTTATAGTCTAACACATGCGTTGTATGGATTGGTACTATATGGTATGGTCCTGAAACTAATTGGAGAGGGTGGATAAGGCTTCTAGATTTTGAATGTTGTTGATTTGGTAAAATTTCATCAAGTGTTGTCTAAGATATTATAATTTTGGTGAGTGCACGTCTAAAATCTGCCTAGGGTTTCCTACGAACTAGAATATTTCATATCATTGCTTCCAACCATCAAAAAGTCATGAAAACTGGTGGAAAGGTCTATTTTGAGGGTATCTAAAAACTCTTTAGAGGAGAGATCATAGTTTTCAATTTTGATGGAGTTATTAATGATTGTGTGCTAACATTTGCTTGAGAAAATAGTTTAAAACCCTAAGTTCTTCGTTGCTTTGATTAGTCTTGCACTGTTTGTTAATGGAAGGGTGAAGAATCATGGTGTTATGTTGTTAGAGGTCTGCACAATTCAAGAACCTCATGTTACATGATATTTTCATTATTGAATGCCTTTATGTTGCAGTTTCAATGTTTTAGGATGCACTAGGTTGCATTTTTGTCATTGTTGGTGATGGATCATTGTTTCACTTGTTAGGAATTACATGTAGAAGATATCAATTAAATGCAAATAAAGATTAAACAGAGGAATGAAAAATACACAGAAATAATAACAGTGATAGATAATTTTTAATGTGGTTCACCCAAACTCGGGTTACATCCACCAACAGAGAGTCCAATATTATTATCCAGCAAATCAAACTGATTACAACCAACAATCCTTGAAACTCAATACTACTACAAATGCTAGAATACAATATCAACAGAAACCCTAACCCTTAGTCATTTTTATCAAGACCTATGTCAGTTACAAAATAGGGTTTTTTATGTCAGCCAATAGAGAAAATAACTCCCTTGACCCCGTCTTGGGGGCGCTGCCCTTGGACCCTCGTTAAATAATTTGGGGGGAATTCTCACTGATAAAAGTGGGGAAATTTAACCTCCGAGTCTAATTAGGCTCCATATAACAACATCACTTGTGTCAAGTTGTGCTAAGTGAAGCTTTCTTTGTATCAAACTTGCTCCTCTATAGGACAATACTAAGGACCGATGATCTCAGTCTAAATCAACTCCCTAATGAAGTGTATATGGATCTCTATGTGTTTGGTCCTTTGACGATGAACTAGATTCTTCAAGATCTTAATGGAACTCTAGTTGTCGTAATATATGACTGATGGTTTCCAAAATGGAACACCAAGCATAGTGAGGATATTTTGAAGCTGAATAGCTTTAGTAGTGGCATTAATAGATCCACAATACTCAGCTTCTGTCGATGACATAGCAATAGCATGTTGCTTCTTGCTCTGCCAATAAATGGGGCCAGACCTAAAGTGGAAGTTGTGTTCAGAAGTGGACTTATGATCATCATAATTGCTAGCCCAATCAAAATCTATATATTCAACCAAGTCCAAACATGTACTTGTGTAGTGAATCCCATATTTGTGAGTGGCCTATATGTAGTTCAAGATGCATTTGGTTTCTTTCCAATGAAGTTCATGATGTTCCCGCATAAAGTGTGAAACCATGCCAACTACATATGAGATGTTAGGCTGAGTATGAGTCAAGTAGATGAGGCTGCCCACAAATTGGCGATACAAAGTGGCATCAACCAATGAAGTACAAAAATGAACCTCAAGTTTGACTCCAGATAGGAAGGGAGTCAGAGTAGGATTACAATCATCCATGTGAAACTGAGATAATAAGTCAATGTCATACTTGGGCTACGAAAGTGTAATCCTGAAAGAAGACTATGCTATATCAATCCCAAGAAAATAATGCAATAGACCCAAGTCAGTCATAGCAAATCTGTCATGTAGAGTAGTCTTGACATTGGCTATGATGGATGTTCTGCTCATAACAATGAGATCATCAACATAGAGAACCAAGAATAATAATGAATCCTCATGCTATAGAATATAGACACTTGGATCTGAGCGACATCTTGAGAACCCAACTGAGAGAAAGAAACTATCCATCTTGGCATACCAAGCCCAGGGGGCTTGTTTTAGACCATAGAGAGACTTCTACAAGCAGCATACCAATGAAGAATCCTGAATGAATCCATGTGGTTGCTCCATATATATCTCCTCATAAAGATCTCTGTGAAGAAATATACTCTTCACATCCATCTGATGTACAACACAACCATGAGTTGCAACAATAGCAAGTATCAAGCAAATGGAGTTCATCTTAGCAACTGGCACAAAGGTTTCTATATAGTCAATTCCTTCTACTTGGGAAAAACCTTTAGCCACTAATCTTGCCTTGTATTTATCAATAGTTCCATTCGCTACAAACTTAGTCCAGGATATATCCACTTACATCAAACTAACTTTCGTCCCTTAGGACGAGGAACAAGTTCCCAAGTTTTGTTCCTTAATAATGGGTTATATTCTTCTTCCATTCTTGAATCCCACTCAACTGTACCTGTTGCTTCCCTAAAGGTTTGTGGATTAGAAGCTGTGGCAATGTAGAAATGTGGAAGATCTTCATGTTGTGACCATGTTCTTCTCCTTCTATCCAATGGATCCCCAACAAGAGGTCATGTATGCTCCAAAGTCTACCTATCCCAATGAGGCATCAATGGGCAAGGAAGTGGAGGAGGAGGAGGAACTGGAATCTCAACTGCCAAACCCAGTGGAGGGGGAGGCAAAAAATTGATATTCCTACGAGTATATGGAGGAGTGTCATCATCACTGCTATCTGAATCTTCTAAGGAAGAAAAATGAGAAATGTTGGAAGACAAGTTCGAAGAACTTTCTTCAAAGTAAACACTTCTTGATATAATTAGCTCATGTGAATCTGGATCAATGAGTCAATACCTCTTAACACCATCAAGATATCCAACAAATATGCAAGTCTAGATTTGTGGTTCCAAAGTGTGGTTCTTCTCTGAAGGTATGTGTGCCCATGTTGTACTGCCAAAAAATTTGAAATGTCATACTACTATCTTCTTGTTGTACCAAGCTTCATAAGGTGTTATTCCCTTTAAATATTTGTGAGGAATTCTATGTTGTATATATGCAACACAATTAATAGCTTCCACCTAGTACTCGGGTACTAATGATTTTGCATGTATCATACAACTTTCCATTTATTTCAAGAATCTATTTTTCCTTTTTACAACACAATTCTGTTGAGGAGTGTATGCAACTGAATGTTGAAGATCAATCCCTTCAAGTGTATAGAATTGTTTAAACTTGTTCACATATTCCCTCCCATTATCTGTGTGAAGGATCTTGATGTACTTTCTATATTGTTTCTCTGTAAGAGCCTTGAAGTCTAGAAATCTATCATATACTTCACTTTTATGTTTCAAAAAATAAACCCAAGTATATATAGAGTACATTCATCAATGAATGTGAGAACATAGCAAGCTTTGCTAAAAGACAAAGATGGAAATGGACCTGCTAAGTCACTATGAACAAGTTCAAGGACTTGATTAAGCCTCCAAGCCTTCCTTTTATCAAAATTATCTTCTGGATGCTTGCCTAAGTTACAACCTTGACATACACCCTATGAAAACTGTATTTGTGGAAGTCCTATAATAATATCATGTTGACCAAGTTATTGTAGATAGTGGTAGTTCAAGTGACCAAACTGCTCATGCTATAACTTGCTCATTGAATTGGTGTGAGTGAGAAAAGTTGTTGAGGAAGCTTCAGGCACAAAATATGAGTGTTAGGATTAGGGTAGATCAAAGAAATAAACACTAACAATTATATGCGGATTAAATAACCCAAATATAACAATGAGGAATAACACAAAAGAGATCAACACAAAAATTTAACGTGATTCACCCAATATGGGCTACATCCACAGAAACTCAGCCATCCAACGATTTTATTATCCAGTGTAAAATAGATTACAATCTCGCGAATACATCACCGTAACATACATCCTAGTTGCTTATAACAATCTATTTGGAAGCTTCTAGAATTAGGGTTTTGCAATGTCATTTTTCTTTGTCAGTTAAAAAAATAACAACTGACTCCAATCGTGCAAAAAAGGGGGAAAAAAATATTTTTCAGGGGTTGCGCCCCCGAACCCTAGTGACGATACATAACTTGTTTACAATACTTGCTTGATCATTCACCACATACCAATAGTAAGATTGTATAAAGTTGAGATTGATTATCAACTTGTCCCACTGTAATTAAGGCATTACCCTCCAAAATTCAAATTGTTACTGAATCTGAGGTGAACTCAACTTTCCTACCTTTCTCAAAGTTTTGATAGACTGAGAGAAGGTTGGTTGACAAATCAAGTACACAGAGAACATCCTTGAATACACCACTATCAACATACCCAATGTCTTTCCCTATTACATCTATTAGAGAGTCATCACCTATAAGAATATTGGGCATGAAACATGATTCTAATACTGAAAACTATTCTTGATCATAACCCATATGGTGTAAAGCATCTGAGTCAAATACCCATGAATTTGTAGAATTTGCCAGTGCAACTAGTGTTGTACCTTTCCCTTTCCCTGAATATGAAAGAGTTGGTGACTCTCTGGGTTTAGGGAGATTGATGTTGTTCTTCTTCAGAAGATTCTTGAGTTTGTCAATCTCTTTGAAATGACATGAATGTTCACCATGACCATGCCTTTTGCAATGTGCACAAGGTGTGAGGCCGATTATTTTCACTTCCCTATTTTGATCATTTTACATTACAATTAGTGACATTTTTAGACTTTGAGAGACTATTATTTCCATTATGCAGATTAGATTATAGCTCCTAACTTTTGGTTTGACATTGATTAAACATGTGGTGATTTGATTGGATCATATTTTGATGTTATGATGATGTTAGATATATGAGATATAGTTGATGATAATTTTTGATATGATTTCAAGTTCATTATGTGGATATATTATTTCATTATGATTATGAGACATTAGATGGAAAATTCAGTTTTAATATTAAATTCTGTTGTAAATGATTAATGTTGTATGCAATGACATGAATTTAATTTCAGTTGCTTCGGCTATGACTATCCATGATGTGATTGACACTTGACCTAGTTGTGCAGGATGATATTCACAGGCCACGTGATATTGGAGGTAGTGTTCACACATATGTTATTCCCTGTGAAACTGATCCATTCCCAAGAGGGATGAGGATCACGTTTGATTGTGTTGGTTCCCAAAAATGCAGGTTGCTAACCCTAAGAGCATGCCAAACTCTATGTTTGGATTTGCAATGTTTTTGGACCAATTGATAGAGTTATTAGCTCCCTACACTTCAGGTCTTGCAAACCTAGGCGGGTGTACCTTTGTAACTAAAGCAGAATGAAAACTATATGACCTGATTGGATTAATAAATCTATCACAATGGCATAAAATGTAATAGATGCAGTCTAAAAGTTATCCTATTCCTAATGTACTGACTTGAAATAGAAATGTTTTGAATATGAGTTTGGATAGTAATGACTAGTGCCTACTTCTATTGGGCTATGGAGTCGGTAAATGGATGAAGATTTAATGGAAACAAATGTATGAGGTAAGTTGATCTACTTCACAGTTTAACTCGAGCTTGTAAGGCACATGGGATGTCTGCACCTTATGCAAACGTGCAAGAATGTCAGTTATAATGCTCTTCTTATACTATCCCAATGATATTCCCCGTATTACTGTGAACAACTGAGAGGATGTTTAATTCTAGTTAGAAGGGAATTTAGACCAGATTTGTTTTGTAGAAAGGATTTACCTCTTGGCAGAGACCTTATAACAATTCTAATCAACTTCTTTATAGAAACCAACCAATTCGAACACACTGAATCAACAAATGTGACCAGATAAATCAACAATATTCTTGATATGATAATTTAAATAATACGGAAAAACCATTCTGGAGACAACATTACAACATTTAGGATTTAATATTAACATTACAGCTGAACACTGAAAATAGATAACTGAATTGAGGCATTCTGTTCCATTAATAAAAATGTGTATATAACAGTTCTAATGAGGCAAATGGGTGGAGTGGAATTAAATAATTTCCTACTGCTACCCTAAACCTAATGCTCTCTTTTAATCTACTGATCTGATCTCCTTATTTCTCTCATGCATATATACCTTGCACTTCTAGGGTTGCAATCCTTCATATAACGGCTGGGACGTATCTCTTCATTTAATTATCTTTCATAATTAATTTAATCTTCTCCGTGAAAAAATATTTCCAAATTCCATATTCCATTTCTCGTTTCACCTTTATTTGGAGAAAATATTTATTTGGGTGAAAATTATCATCCCTTTAACTTTTTCAGTGAAAGAGTTTTACCAAATTTCATAAAAATAGTTACCTTCTTAATTTAATCCTTCTGAAAAAACCTTTCCCTTTTCAAAAATGCTCTTCAATAGTTTTTATTTCATGACCCTTTTAATGGAAAATGTAAAATTCACATTTTACCTTATAATCACACTTGATTAATTTATTTGCTCCCTTCAATACTTATTTTTTCCTTCGTATTATCAGATAGATGGACCTTTTTATTCTGATAATTTCTTCAAACAAATGCTTTTAATTATTGTCCTGGAAGTATTTTACTTCTTTGTGGTTATATAATCATGAAACTCCTAAATTCACCTAACACCTTTTAATACGGTGAATTTACTATACCTATCTTTTAATTTATCCATCGGCAGTATTCTTCCCAAAGTATCTCTCGGGTTTTCTCAAAGATTTAAAAATGTTCTTGGCTACTATTATTTTTACCATATTTAAATAAATATTCTTTGGCAAAAATAATCACCCACTTTTAACTCCTCCGGTAAAAAAATTTCACATTGCATTTACTTTTTGTGTGTTCACCTAATAAAAAATACTCCTCGGTGAAATCAATTATCTCAATCATCTAATGCATGGTTTTGCATTTCCTGGGTGAAATATATTATTCCTCGGCAAAAATACTTCCTAAATTCTCTCATCGGAGTAATATGCATCATCGTTAAGAAAATAAAATATTAATCTGACACAATTGATCTTCCCGATGCATTTATTTTAATACTTTGCTCATCTGTGTGACATATGAGATCGGGGAGACTTGGAGATTTTTCATCGATGATGTATGTCTGGCCGATATATATCTTGTGCAATTTTTTATTAGTTACATTCTTGGGCCCCACCCCAAAGTATTTCGAGAGGATTAGAAATTAATTATTTTGTTTTATATCCATCGGCATAAGTCCTAAGATCGGTATGATCTAAAAACTCACTGCCGATAGCAACTGTCTCCCCGATATGTTTTGTCCTCTCCCAAAATCTTCTATGACTTTCATTATCGGCGTGACCTATGCAGTCGGAGAGACTTGAAAACTTTATTCCGATTAGCTTGTTCTTGCCGAAGACATCTAGGGTTCTTCATTTTGTTTTTCATTGGTTTGCTAATTTCGGCATAGGCAGTGAGGATTCTGGCGGGAGCTATGGAAAATGGCTATATATTTTCCAATTGCACTTGCTTGAAAGCTTCTAAAAACTAATTCCATTTTGTGCGATTATTACTATATGTGAGACCACATTCATTTCTGCATCTCGAGTGTTTCTATAATTTGCATACATTTATTGCAGGGCAGTCCAGACTTTAATATTTGCAAAAATCTCTCTTCCATTTAATTTGATGAATGCTCATATTCTGTTCAAACTCTCCTATTTGGGCACGGGCTGCGAGTATGCTGGCCAAGGTTATGGATTCTGGTTTTACATATGCAAATGTATTGACTGATTTTAATGAATCTAAATTTTCTGTGCTGCTGTTCCATGGAGAAATTCTGCCATATAACACTTGCATTGACTCTTCCCTCAAGTCTTTTTTCTAAATAATGACCCATTCCCTGCTCAACAAATTGCAATCCACAACAGCTTTTAACAATTTGAAAGCATTCTTACTGTTACATAAGCATAGGTTTGGTATGCTATTGCATTTGTATGTTCCATTGATAGGTTGGTTAATATTTACTTTGTCATGATTTGAAGCTTCAATGAATGTCATTGGAACCACGTTGGTTGTTAGAAGTATTATTCGCAAGATTTCAGTCTTTCCAGAATTACCTTTTCCTGCTCTATATGTTCCTTGTGAGACTAGAATGACATGTATTTACTGGCATAGTTCAGTATGGCAGACATAGTCATGGATGCCTCAACACATATTATCGCAGAATTGGCGTCTACTCGGGTTACTTCATCCCTGAACATAATCCTGGTATGTGCTTGTGAAAATCTAATCAAACTCTAAAGCATATACATTATTGTCCTTGCAGCATTTTGTGTGCTCATGAGGTGAAAGAATGAAATAAGTTTTCATCAAAATCCTCTTTCTAGCACTTTGTATTGTGAGCAAAATAGGTTAAATGGCCTCCGAAATTGCCTTGGAAAACCAATAAAAACTTCTCCCGGAGCCACAAAAATGCACAAACTTGTAGATTTTTGACCTGAGAATTCAACGCAACAAACGGTTTGGCATGAAATTATTAGGATAAAAAGCTGCTCGCAATCAAAGTAGCCCATTCTGCATGTTTTTGTGCCTGTTAAAACTCAATTGAAACCTGTCATTTTGCCTCTTTGGAAAAATATCAAATCTGATATTGAGAAGCTGCCATCCTGGGGATTAGTTCATTTAGGTCACGTGAACATGTAGGCAAAAGGGTTTTTCATCATTCCTCTTCCTTCATAAGATATCGGGTGTCAAAGTTGACCTTTCTGAAGCTGCCTGGGAATGCAGTCACAGAACTGTGTAAAATCCATTTGGATTTGCTTTTGAAAAAATATCAAACGAAGTGCTGGGACCTTGAGAATTGGCATGTGAGCACATTAACATGGGAAGAATTTGAGACATCAATTGGTTTTTTATTAACACAACCCGATTGCTAGATATTACCTTCCAAATTAACCTCCTTGAAAACTGCCCTTGTCAAAACCTGATTCGAACTTACCAACTTGCAATTTGAAAAACCCATTAAATCTCTTCCTGGTAAGTTGTAACTGGAAAGTTGATTTCATTTAGGCTTGATGAGTGCGTGTGTAAGAGGATTCTTTACCATCCATCTTCTGTCATGAAATGTTAAGGGCCAAAGTTGACCTCTCTGCAACTTTCTGGAAACGCAGATATGGCAACTGAACTTTTTACATTTGCTTTTGATTTTGGAAAAATAGCAAACGAGATATTGGGATTCCAAAAACTGGCATGAAAGTACATTATCATGAGGGGAATATAGGACACTGATTGGTTTGTCATGATTATCATCTAGCTATGAAATATTTGCTTTCAAAGTTGACCTCTCGGGCTGATTTCATATTGTGCAAGTAGCAAATTTTACCAGAACCCTCCAGCTTGACTTCTCAAAACTCAATTAAATCATGTCATAGGAAGTTGTAATCAGATATGTGTGTTCACATATGATAAGTAATCATACTTGCAAAGTGATTTTGCAAGAAAATGAACAGGCTTCGAATTACAATGCTTCAAAGTAGGCCACTTGAGCACATTGTGCAGGTGCATTTCTGAGTGTTGAAATTGATTTTTCACATATGGGAACCTAAAATTTTGCAAAAATTGGTATGAAATTTTAGGTCCCAACAGTGGCTCTATCTGGGGATGTATGCCCCCTGTGGGCATAGCAAGATCCTAGATCTCTGGGGAGCAGACTGGTGCCTACTCCATTGGGTAACAGAGTCTACTTTTGTCCCAAAATTGATATGGTCAAAAGACCATATCAGAAAAGAAAATCCATGTCTTTCCCCTATCAAAAACTTTGTTCTGATCATGTTGTAATGACACCCCATCTGCTTGACTGAATCTATTTGTATAGTTCATTAATGCATCATAATTTATGTTGCAAGTGTGTTCTGTAGTATTCGGTATCTGGAAGTCAGGCACAATCTGAACACCTTCATTATTGTATGACATAAGGGAGTCCTGATTGTTAGATCTTGTAGGATGTCTTACTTTATCATATCTATTGTTATTCACCAAATGCTGGTCTTTTAACTGAAATGGAAAATTGAATAGATCAAGTTGCTTCTGACACATGCTATCATCAATGCTGGCTCCAATATAAAACACCGTATCCTCTTCCTTATCACATCCATCTTCCCCACACGCTTGAGAGTCAATAATCTGCCAATCATATATATTGGAGTCATCAACCTCCTCTGATTCAATGGACATCTTTATCTCTGGATAAGTGTCACAAGAGAACTCATGACCACTATTTGTCTCTTCTTTGCAAAAATGTGACTTGGGAAATATGGCCTCATATATTTCATCACTCTTACCATGTTGAATGGATTCACTATCAAAAGATATATGTGCTGGATATAGTATTTGGGTATCATCTTTATGTACGTATCTTTGATATTCTTTGGTGAGCAATTCTGAAATATGCTCACTGTCAAGTGAGCATGTTTCTTCATCAACCCTCTTACTGAAATTTTCATCATCCTTTTCATCACTACTATAATGCTCAAAATTTGATGTACATACTGCATCAACATGATCATTTATAGATTCTTCATCAGAATGTACACCTCCTTGACTATCTGAATACCTTTCATCCTCTTCATCTTCTTGTGATATATCATCATACAATGGCTCTGAACAGGCTTGAAGATTATTTTCTGCAATGTGCACTTCCTCTTGATCAAGATTTTGAAAATATTCACCCTGGTTATCTGAAAAGATTTCATCCTCAGGATAGCATGGTTTCTGAAACACTTGGAGTTCATGCTCTGGTATAACCATCTTTTGAAAACAATGCTCTTCTTCCCCCCAACACTGCTGATTCATATATTGCGGTGGGTGGGCTAGGATAAAATTTGTCTGATATGGAGGCTGATAATAAACATTTTGTTGGGTGGGTTGATGAGAGTACAAATTCTGATATGACACATGTAGATGATGATATTGTGGAGCATATCGCTATCCAGGTGGCGGATAGTATTCATTTTCTTGGTATGTTGCTAGTCCATCCATATCTGGTTGCATTGTTATATCAGTTTCTTCATATTCAATATCATCAGATTCAATATTGATAATATCCTCAGGCCTTGTCCTTTCTATGCTATGAATCAATTGAACCACTTGGTCTAGAGTAACTGGCTTTAATGATTCAGGCCAATTAGTTGACATAGGCACATAAGCAAGCATGAACATTTTAATGAATAAGGATTTACTAGGTTTGAGATGAAGAGGTATCTGTTCATAGATATCCGCCAACCTGATGAACAACTCATATCCAGATTCTCCTTCATGTTTCCTTATTTCAAAGAATGCATCTAAAGGGGGTATGTTATATTTTTTCATATTTCATCAATTTTATTTTCAGAGTCGCCACCTCTTGTGAGAAGAGGAAAATTTCATCTTTTTGGGTTCTTGCCAGCAGAGTTTAACAATCTGTATTTGAATTTTGTGTAGAGTCGCCACCTCTATTTAGAGGACTAATCAATTTTTTTGGGTTTTTCCTTCCACCAGCAGAGTTATGCCTTTTAATTCTTTGACTCTAATAACATGGTCCACTACCAGGTTTCTCTATGTGTTCTCCCCAGTGGAGTCGCCATTTTGTTGGTTCCCAAAAATGCAGGTTGCTAACCCTAAGAGCATGCCAGACTCTATGTTTGGATTTGCAATGTTTTTGGACCAATTGATAGAGTTATTAGCTCCCTACACTTTAGGTCCTGCAAACCTAGGCGGGTGTACCTTTGTAACTAAAGCAGAATGAAAACTATATGACCTGATTGGATTAATAAATCTATCACAATGGCATAAAATGTAATAGATGCATTCTAAAAGTTATCCTATTCCTAATATACTAACTTGAAATAGAAATGTTTTGAATATGAGTTTGGATAGTAATGACTAGTGCCTACTTCTATTGGGCTATGGAGTCGGTAAATGGATGAAGATTTAATGGAAACAAATGTATGAGGTAAGTTGATCTACTTCACAGTTTAACTCGAGCTTGTAAGGCACATGGGATGTCTGCACCTTATGCAAACGTGCAAGAATGTCAGTTATAATGCTCTTCTTATACTATCCCAATGATATTCCCCGTATTACTGTGAACAACTGAGAGGATGTTTAATTCTAGTTAGAAGGGAATTTAGACCAGATTTGTTTTGTAGAAAGGATTTACCTCTTGGCAGAGACCTTATGACAATTCTAATCAACTTCTTTATAGAAACCAACCAATTCGAACACACTGAATCGGCAAATGTGACTAGATAAATCAACAATATTCTTGATACGATAATTTAAATAATACGGAAAAACCATTCTGGAGACAACATTACAACATTTAGGATTTAATATTAACATTACAGCTGAACACTGAAAATAGATAACTGAATTGAGGCATTCTGTTCCATTAATAAAAATGTGTATATAACAGTTCTGATGAGGCGAATGGGTGGAGTGGAATTAAATAATTTCCTACTGCTACCCTAAACCTAATGCTCTCTTTTAATCTACTGATCTGATCTCCTTATTTCTCTCATGCATATATACCTTGCACTTCTAGGGTTGCAATCCTTCATATAACGGCTGGGACGTATCTCTTCATTTAATTATCTTTCATAATTAATTTAATCTTCTCCGTGAAAAAATATTTCCAAATTCCATATTCCATTTCTCGTTTCACCTTTATTTGGAGAAAATATTTATTTGGGTGAAAATTATCATCCCTTTAACTTCTTCAGTGAAAGAGTTTTACCAAATTTCATAAAAATAGTTACCTTCTTAATTTAATCCTTCTGAAAAAACCTTTCCCTTTTCAAAAATGCTCTTCAATAGTTTTTATTTCATGACCCTTTTAATGGAAAATGTAAAATTCACATTTTACCTTATAATCACACTTGATTAATTTATTTGCTCCCTTCAATACTTATTTTTTCCTTCGTATTATCAGATAGATGGACCTTTTTATTCTGATAATTTCTTCAAACAAATGCTTTTAATTATTGTCCTGGAAGTATTTTACTTTGTGATTATATAATCATGAAACTCCTAAATTCACCTAACACCTTTTAATACGGTGAATTTACTATACCTATCTTTTAATTTATCCATCGGCAGGATTCTTCCCAAAGTATCTCTCGGGTTTTCTCAAAGATTTAAAAATGTTCTTGGCTACTATTATTTTTACCATATTTAAATAAATATTCTTTGGCAAAAATAATCACCCACTTTTAACTCCTCCGGTAAAAAAATTTCACATTGCATTTACTTTTTGTGTGTTCACCTAATAAAAAATACTCCTCGGTGAAATCAATTATCTCAATCATCTAATGCATGGTTTTGCATTTCCTGGGTGAAATATATTATTCCTCGGCAAAAATACTTCCTAAATTCTCTCATCGGAGTAATATGCATCATCGTTAAGAAAATAAAATATTATCCCGACACAATTGATCTTCCCGATGCATTTATTTTAATACTTTGCTCATCTGTGTGATATATGAGATCGGGGAGACTTGGAGATTTTTCATCGATGATGTATGTCTGGCCGATATATATCTTGTGCAATTTTTTATTAGTTACATTCTTGGGCCCCACCCCAAAGTATTTCGGGAGGATTAGAAATTAATTATTTTGTTTTATATCCATCGGCATAAGTCCTAAGATCGGTATGATCTAAAAACTCACTGCCGATAGCAACTGTCTCCCCGATATGTTTTGTCCTCTCCCAAAATCTTCTATGACTTTCATTATCGGCGTGACCTATGCAGTCGGAGAGACTTGAAAACTTTATTCCGATTAGCTTGTTCTTGCCGAAGACATCTAGGGTTCTTCATTTTGTTTTTCATTGGTTTGCTAATTTCGGCATAGGCAGTGAGGATTCTGGCGGGAGCTATGGAAAATGGCTATATATTTTCCAATTGCACTTGCTTGAAAGCTTCTAAAAACTAATTCCATTTTGTGCGATTATTACTATATGTGAGACCACATTCATTTCTGCATCCCGAGTGTTTCTATAATTTGCATACATTTATTGTAGGGCAGTCCGGACTTTAATATTTGCAAAAATCTCTCTTCCATGTAATTTGATGAATGCTCATATTCTGTTCAAACTCTCCTATTTGGGCACGGGCTGCGAGTATGCTGGCCAAGGTTATGGATTCTGGTTTTACATATGCAAATTTATTGACTGATTTTAATGAATCTAAATTTTCTGTGCTACTGTTCCATGGAGAAATTCTGCCATATAACACTTGCATTGACTCTTCCCTCAAGTCTTTTTGCTGAATAATGACCCATTCCCTGCTCAACAAATTGCAATCCACAACAGCTTTTAACAATTTGAAAGCATTCTTACTGTTACATAAGCATAGGTTTGGTATGCTATTGCATTTGTATGTTCCATTGATAGGCTGGTTAATATTTACTTTGTCATGATTTGAAGCTTCAATGAATGTCATTGGAACCACGCTGGTTGTTAGAAGTATTATTCGCAAGATTTCAGTCTTTCCAGAATTACCTTTTCCTGCTCTATATGTTCCTTGTGAGACTAGAATGACATGTATTTACTGGCATAGTTCAGTATGGCAGACATAGTCATGGATGCCTCAACACATATTATCGCAGAATTGGCGTCTACTCGGGTTACTTCATCCCTGAACATAATCCTGGTATGTGCTTGTGAAAATCTAATCAAACTCTAAAGCATATACATTATTGTCCTTGCAGCATTTTGTGTGCTCATGAGGTGAAAGAATGAAATAAGTTTTCATCAAAATCCTCTTTCTAGCACTTTGAATTGTGAGCAAAACAGGTTAAATGGCCTCCGAAATTGCCTTGGAAAACCAATAAAAACTTCTCCCGGAGCCACAAAAATGCACAAACTTGTAGATTTTTGACCCGAGAATTCAACGCAACAAACAGTTTGGCATGAAATTATTAGGATAAAAAGCTGCTCGCAATCAAAGTAGCCCATTCTGCATGTTTTTGTGCCTGTTAAAACTTAATTGAAACCTGTCATTTTGCCTCTTTGGAAAAATATCAAATCTGATATTGAGAAGCTGCCATCCTGGGGATTAGTTCATTTAGGTTACGTGAACATGTAGGCAAAAGGGTTTTTCATCATTCCTCTTCCTTCATAAGATATCGGGTGTCAAAGTTGACCTTTCTGAAGCTGCCTGGGAATGCAGTCACAGAACTGTGTAAAATCCATTTGGATTTGCTTTTGAAAAAATATCAAACGAAGTGCTGGGACCTTGAGAATTGGCATGTGAGCACATTAACATGGGAAGAATTTGAGACATCAATTGGTTTTTTATTAACACGACCCGATTGCTAGATATTTCCTTCCAAATTAACTTCCTTGAAAACTGCCCTTGTCAAAACCTGATTGGAACTTACCAACTTGCAATTTGAAAAACCCATTAAATCTCTTCCTGGTAAGTTGTAACTGGAAAGTTGATTTCATTTAGGCTTGATGAGTGCGTGTGTAAGAGGATTCTTTGCCATCCATCTTCTGTCATGAAATGTTAAGGGCCAAAGTTGACCTCTCTGCAACTTTCTGGAAACGCAGATATGGCAACTGAACTTTTTACATTTGCTTTTGATTTTGGAAAAATAGCAAACGAGATATTGGGATTCCAAAAACTGGCATGAAAGTACATTATCATGAGGGGAATATAGGACACTGATTGGTTTGTCATGATCATCATCTAGCTATGAAATATTTGCTTTCAAAGTTGACCTCTCGGGCTGATTTCATATTGTGCAAGTAGCAAATTTTACCAGAACCCTCCAGCTTGACTTCTCAAAACTCAATTAAATCATGTCATAGGAAGTTGTAATCAGATATGTGTGTTCACATATGATAAGTAATCATACTTGCAAAGTGATTTTGCAAGAAAATGAACAGGGTTCGAATTACAATGCTTCAAAGTAGGCCACTTGAGCACATTGTGCAGGTGCATTTCTGAGTGTTGAAATTGATTTTTCACATATGGGAACCTAAAATTTTGTAAAAATTGGTATGAAATTTTAGGTCCCAACAGATTGGATGTTGTTTAAGTACGTGTTGATTTATTATTTTTGCCTAGTACCCCTTTGTTAAATTAATTTATATCACGCGTTGTATATTTTTACTGTTTTACACCACTTGGTATTATTTTTATTTATGGGCCATTTAGAGTGATTTTATGCCTCCCTAGGTGTACCTTAGTGTCCCAAACATACCCTAGGTCGTAACCCTAGGGTCTAGGGTCAATTTTGACTAACTAAACCCTAGGGTAACTCACTTTTGGTCACTCTAAACTGAGGTTTAATAAATGTGACGAATTTTGAATTGGCTTAGGGTGGGAGATGAGTCATGCTTTGGGAAAGACCCATCTCCCTTCCCAAGGTTTGGGGATCCCTTCACCAAGAAGACTTGGGAGGTCTTCAACACTCCCAAGTGTGTGGGATCTCCTTCCAAGACTCTTACACTTGTGTGAGAGCATGTTGGAGGGAGATGGCTCTCTTGGAGAATAAGAGGATGCCATATGGCATCCCTTATCCTCATAGAGGCTTGAAGGGAATTACCACCTCACCACTTGGTCTCTCACAAATGTGTGAGAGAACAAGTGGATAACATGAGGATGTGGATGGATTGGAGGGTAACACTTGTCACCCTCACACTTCTTCTCCCTTGCAAGTGGCATTGGATGAGGAAGGAGAAGGTGATAAGTATCACCTTCGCATTCCTTAAGGCCAAATTGGAAGGCCTATATTATCTCCTCTTAAAAAGGAGTGTGGGGTTCTTGCATATTGCATTTTTTTTCCTTCTATTCTTGGAGTTCTTTTTGGGAGTTAGAGAAATTTGGAGATTGGGAGACTTGGAGAAGCTTGGAGCTCTTCACCAAACATGCTTCCATTTTTAGGGATTTGAAGGTAAGCCCCATGGCTATGGCCATCTCCCTTTGTATACTTTATTTTATGTTGGTGTTGTAAATTTATGTTGATTGTTGTTTTCATTTTGTGTGTGATAGAAGTTTGGTAAGAGCACCTCCATTTGGAGGTAAGGCTCAACTTGTATGGGGTGGGGGAGAGTGAACCTCCTTGAGGTCACCTCCTTATTTTTGTACTACTTATAGCCTTGAGGGCCTTTCTATGGTGTTGAGAGTATTTTGATGGGAAGAGTGCCATGATAGTTTTTTTTTTGGATATTTAGAGACATGTATTATGTGGTTTTGGCTTGAGGCCTTGAGACTTGGTGATTTTGTGATCTTGGAGTGACCTCTTGAGTTGAGGGGTCCACTCCCCTACCCCCTTCAAACTCATTTTCATGAATATAGTATTGTGCAAATCTATGGGAGTTAAATTTTTTTGTGTGTTTGGAATTTTTTTTTTGTGGTGGTGTGTGTGTGCAACCGTATGAATCCTACCTCCCGAGCTCGGGGGTGACCCACTAGCGGGTCTATGGTAGGGAGGAGGGTGTTCCTTCATGGCTTGGTTCCCCTTTGTTGTGTATTTATTGTAGTTGTTCTTGGGAGAAAATGAAGTTTGGAGTAGATCATTTTTGCCTCATTTGCTTCATTTTAGTTGGCTGATTTGAGCCATGGCCTTAGAGGCCTTGTTGTAATTTTTTTTGTCAAAATCATTACTATCCTATGTGTTGGTTGTTGTAAGAAAATATTTGTGAGTACTCTTCAAAATTTATTCAAAATTTGGTTGCTATAAACTTGTTGTTGTGTTTATTGTTTATTAGGAAGTTGAGACAATAAAATATAGCTTGTTTTTTATTTTACTTTCATCTATGAAATTTTATTTGTTGTAGTTGAAATGGTTGTATGTTAAATAGAAAAGAAAACGATAGTGTTGTTGAAATTTTAGTTGCATGATATGTGGAAAAGAAATGTTACATTGCTGTCATTTTTAAATAGGAAAGGGAAAGAAAGAAAGAAATTAGTTAATGTGTTATTTTTGCCAAAAAAAATTTAAAAAAAAAATTGTTTAAAGTTATTTGAAAAAAAAATGCTACTAGTTTAATTTATGTCTCAAATCTGGTTATTTCATCCCATTGTTAAACTGTTGATAAGTATATATATAGTATAATATATATATATATGTATATAATATATTATACACACACACACACATATATATATGTGTGTGTGTGTGTGT
This sequence comes from Cunninghamia lanceolata, assembly GCA_027924645.1. Lineage (NCBI taxonomy): Eukaryota > Viridiplantae > Streptophyta > Pinopsida > Cupressales > Cupressaceae > Cunninghamia > Cunninghamia lanceolata. The sequence goes on from BSBN01000913.1 coordinate 3,811,125, forward strand.
GTGTGTATACATTTCTATTTTAGTTATCTCATACTCTACTGTTGGACTGAAATATATATATATATATATATATATATATATATATATATATATATATATATATATATATATATATATATATATACAGTTGGATATAAATATACATTTAAAATATTTTAAACAAAATGTAAGAGAAAAAGAGAAATGTAATTCAGAGGGACAAAACCCTAGAAATTTATGGTTGTGAGTGAGTTCGCTATTGCTTGAAGGGGTGTGGGGAGGAGGTGGTACCTCCACCCACACCCGCGGGTGTGGGTGGAGGCACCACCTCCTCCCCACAGCCCCCTTCACCCCCTTCTCCCCCCTTTAACCCCTCCATGCCATGCCTTCAACGTACCACCCATTTCCCCCTCTGTAATTTCAAATGCAACACAAAAAAAGGGGGGGCGTCGACCTCAACACTCAGGCTGACTTCTGTTTGCTGCCGCTGGCACTTACAGCCTCATGTACCTTGCAGAAATTTGTATAATGTAAAAATACACACACAGACACATATATATATAATGTGTATGTACTCTATTTTTATTTACTTATATATATATATATATATATATATATATATATATATATATATATATATACACACGTCAAAGAAATATAATAAGATTATAATAAATGAAATATTATTAAAAATCAATGGTTACACAGTGAGTATACCTCCAGATCCATGGTGGCCATGGCTATCTTTTGATAAAACCTGCAATACAAAACAAAAAAAAGGAAGTAGGAAGGAGACAAGAAACAAATGAGAAGAGAAAAACAAAAGAATATGACAGGTTTTCATAAAGAAAATAATAAAATATGTTTAGGTCAACTCATTTAGAAAACTAATATAATAATAAAATAGTGTTAAGATGGAGGATGGGGAAAATGAATTTGAAAGGCATTTTAATTATTTTTCCCTCATTTTGCCTTGTGCACGGGAATTTAAAATTCCCTCTCCCTTACCCATGTTTTTCTTTTGAATTATTTTATTTATCCTTGAGTTTTATTTTAGTTGATTTAATATTTACTTGTGGATTTGATTAATGCCTTGTGGAAATTTGTTTTAGTGATGAATGGGTTGAATTTTAATTTAAATGGGAAGTGTGTTCCCTTTTGTAAATTATTTAGTTTGGGGTATTTATTTTAAATTTTCTAGTGCGTTTTAAATTATTGCGGTGGGAAGATTTTTACTTGAATTTTTATTTTTTAATCATTTTTATTAATTATTTTTTTACAGGGAAAGATACTTAATTTTTCAATTATTTTTGAGTTAGTTAATAAATATAAGGGTCGAATTTATATTTATTAATGGATTTAATTTTGAAGTTTATTTTGGTCATTTAATTATTTTGGAATTTTATTATTTAGTTGATTAGTCAATTTAATTAGCCATGGAAATTTATTTAATTTTCTCTGTATGTTTAATTATTTAAATTTTTGCTTTAATTTCTTTTTGGCATCTTTCTCTTAAATTTTTCTTTCTATTTTTAAAAAATGCATTATGCTGTCAAAATTTTCCTAGATTTTAGGGTTTCATTTTTATGGCATTTTTGTGACATCATTTAACCACTCCATTTCTCTTACGACCATATTATCATTGGATGCATTTGTTTTAAATTTTGAATTTATTATTGCATTATAGTTAGGGTTGATCTTGATTCAATTGAAATCATTCCACTCACCTAGGAAACTTAGCGTTTCAAACTGAAACTATTCTAACCCTAGAAGCAACACGTATCACGTTGCCTAACCCCCTAGTCAGCTATCATCACGTAGGGGATTGCGTAGTAAGGCGCACTTCCCTGAGTACTTGATTGACATGTTTACACTTTATGCGTATTGCCACCGAGCATGCAGACGCGTGCGAGGGGGTTTCTAGGGATGTGCAGAAATATTTTTGATATTTCATGTCATGACCACATGAAAAATGTGGACATGACATGTGTGTTGCATGTCGTGGCCGCATGGGAAATGTGGGCATGACACAAGGAGGGTACTCATTTTTATTTGAACCCCCTTTCTTATTAGAGGATTTCCAATCTCCTTGTGAGTTAGATGATTTCCCTTTTTGTTTATCCTTTTGTGACTTATTCTTAATTTTTTGCTTCTTTTTACATGTACCTGAACCTGAAGCTTGCTTCTCTTGAGGTTGACTTGCAACTAGAGCTTGTGATTTGGAAGACTTGATTAGACCCATTGCTATTAACTTTTCTTGTCCAACCATCAATATCTCAGCAAATGTTTCAAACTGAGGGCGTAGTGTATGCCTTTCCCATTGTGAGCCTATGAGTCTAAAAACTAGAGACAAAGGAAGTATATTCAGGACCTAATTTGTGTAAGGCACTAAATACTAACTGAATATCCTTCTTATCAATCTTACATTCTAAGAGTTGAGCTCTAAGATAAATGACTTTTGTGATATAGTCTTGTATGTTAGCAAAAAATTTAGCATCTAAACTTATGAGTTCATTATCATGATAGCCTCAAACTTCATCTATCTTACAATACAATGATTGTAATTTGTCCCAAGCTTCCTTTGGAGTTTTTCATGTTTCAATATGAAAATTCAGATCTAGTGACATAAAATATCTAATACACCCTAAACCTTTCTAGTTTCAAAAATCCAATTTTGCTTATCCTTTACATCAGTTGGTTCAGTGTGAAGAGCTGTTATATATGACATATAGCCAAGCATCATTAATGTGTTCCATGCATTTTTTTTCCATGTATTGTAGTTGTATGGCGTTAATAGAGGAAACTTTGGATTCCCCATGATGCAAGAAGGAAATCAACTCAAATTAGAATGAAAAAGTACAGATACTGTTGAAATTAAGCAACACTAAGGGGGGGTGAATTAGTGTTCTACAAAACTTAATATTATGTTCCTTTAATTTTTTACAACATACATCCACAAGCAAGAAGCATGAATAGAAACAACAAGATCATAACACATGAACACCAGGATTTTTACATGGAAACCCGGTTAAGGGAAAAACCATAGTGGAGGTTAACCCACAAGAATTTATACTCTGTTAAAAGTATTACAAATGGGGAAGGCACATGCCTTCAGGCACACTACCTAGAGCTCATTTCTTAAAAAAGGCTCACTACTTACAAGTTTGATTACAAAGAGTTCAATGAAATGTGTGAATTGAAGAATAGCATCCAACCATGTAAAATAACAATTCCGGTTAAGCTCAGTATACTGACTTTGCACACTTGACCTCTCTCTGCCCTACTTCATTGTTCTTCCATGATCTAGAGCTTAGATCTCTTTACTTCACACTTGATACTGCTCTACTTCGTACCTATATCTTCATATTTTCTACCTCACGTCACAAAATGATCAAATCCATCAATCATATATATCTGCTACATGAAATTGCATCAACTGTAATTAGCCTTAAGAAAACTTGGAAACTATTTCAAGAACACTATTCTGTCGACTGAATCTATGCACAAACATCAATGCGGACCAAAACTTATGTATCCAAGTCACCTCACATATTGAACAATACCACTAGATCTCCTAAATTACTTGAGCAACCACTTTTCTTCATCCACACAAGGATCAACCACTTAAATAGCCTGTTCTTCACTGAACTAAACTGTCTAACCAAAACCTAATACTCAGATACTTGTAACTTACAATCCCTTCATAACCAAAGGCTAAAATATTGGATTTATGTATCCCTCACATCATTTATCATTCCCTTAGATCTACAGCATAATATGATTGCCTGTGGAGAAATGCGGACTAAGATGTTGAGCCTTGTCAAATGCTTTGTTCCTATCTATCCAGACTTATATAAATCTGCACTCTGACTTCTGGTGTGATCCACTAATATAATACGGATGTGTAAGATAGATTTAGTTGCCATCAATGACAATACTTGACATGCCTAGCAGTGTCTATTGCCAACAATCTCCCACTCTGGCATTGATGGCAACACTTAGTGAAAAATGACTAAGTGTTAGAACAACTCCCCCTTACTATGTGCACTTGTGATTTCCAATGCTCCCCCTATGATGAATTCCTCATTTTTCACTACTTTCCTGTCCCCCTTTGACATCAATGGCAAAGGTCAAGGTCTAGATCCAAAAATTCATACAAAAACTTTATATATATAAAAACTATCCTTATGTCTTATCTACATAAACTTGAATACATCACCAAAAATGTTTTTCAATAGGGCTAATTCACTGTCCCAACTTTTCTTCATGTAATCCAAAACTAAAATATGACCACTGAATAAGAATGCATGTAACTCTATCTTCTGCAGATCAATGGGATCACTTGTTAGAGCAACAACTTGAGCTTATGTTAATGCATTGAACATTGTTTTTAACTTAGGAGAAATTAGTCCCCGGAGCTCATCCAATCTACCCAAAACATTAGCCTTTTCCTTCTGCAAATTACTTAATTCATTAGGAAAACTTACTACTTGACCTTCTTTAGTCATTATAGACTCAGTTAAAGGACTATAGGACTAAGAGATGTGTCATGCCCACATTTCCTATGTGGCCATGACATGGAACACACATGTCATGTCCACATTTATGATGTGGTCATGACACAAAATATCAAAAAAATTACACGCATCTCTAGAAATCCCCTCGCACACTTCAACATACTTGATGGCGATATGCATAAGGCGTAAACATGTCAACCAAATCTCAGGGTAGTGTGATTACATGTACAATCCCCTACGTGATGATAGCTAACTAAGGGGTTATGCGACACGCTGAGCATCGCTACTAGGGTTAGGATCGATTGGACCTGAACCCTAAGCTACCTAAATGAGTGATGTGATTTTGACATGTGTCAAAATCAAAACCTAGGAACTAGAGTTAATAAATTAAACTAAATACATTAATAACATGACCAAACTACTGATAATTAAAATATGATCTAAGCGGATAAGAAAATTAAAGTATTAAATTTCCCATTCACTTTAAGTAAACTTCAGCAACATAACATCTCTTGGGCATACGTGGGAATTATTTTGAAATAAAATCCTACTACGAGCCTTTTTCAAATAAAATTATTGTTACAGTTAAAAGATGCCCAATTAAATTAATTGTTATATACCTTAACGTTTCCAACTAAGATTTTAGGATGATAAAAATTAAATAAATAAAAACACACAATTAAGATGCTAGAATTATTAAGGTATAAACCAACGCCAAAGTTAAACGCCCAAGCCATTACTACAATTCATTTGAATCCCTAATGGAATTTAATTAATGTCGGGCCAACACACTATAAAGGTCATTCCACTAGATAATTCTAAACACAAAGTTAAAATAAATTGATCCTACTCCAAGCATTATTCCAAAATTTAAATAAGCCTCCCTAGGACAAGTTATAGTCTAACTTTAATAAAATAAAATCAAACAACGCCACCCACAAAACACAAAAGGGAAAAGAAAAATTTTAAAATCTAATAAAATAAATCTAGGGCTACAATTAAATCCACTTAATTATTTTAACCCATAAGGCAAAAGAGGCATTTATAATTCAAAATTTAAAAAGGAAATGGAATAAAGTAAAGAAAATAGTTTTTAATAGATAATTTAAATATAAAACAAAAAGAACATAAATTAATCCCCACAACATGCTATAAAAAAAATCAAAAAAAGAATTAAATAAGGAATTAGAAAGATTTAGTTAAATAAATTTTCCACATGAATTTTCTCACTTAACTCAATAAAGCAAAAAGATAACTAGATAAGAATTTAGAAAGATTTAAATTAAATAAAATATCCACTTGATTTCCCACTTACTCAATAAATCAAGAAGGCAATATTCTAAATTTTTAAACAATTAATCCCTCAACCTAAATAAAATAAAGCATTAATAAAAAACTCAAATTTTAAGCTCAAGTAAAAATCACAACTCATAAAAATAATTTAATTTCCAAACAAAAAAAGAAATGAGAAGAGGGGAATAATTACTCACATCATCCCTAATAGAATTTTAAAAAAAAAAAAAAAACTCCAATGCCCTAAAACAATGAATATTAAATTACACAACAGGAGACCTAACCCTAAAAGATAATCCATTCTTTTCTTTCCACTTTATATTTTCTCTTCCTCACCAAACTCTTTTCATTTCTTCTTCTCCTTTCCATTTGTTTACAGGTCTAAGCTATATGGCAGCCATGGGATATTTAGAACAGAGGGTATACACAGAGGTATACCCTCTTCATTTTATTTTCTTCTTCTCTTCAAATTTTATTTGTAGGTTAAGGGTTTTCGGCTGCCATGGACATGGATCTATTATGGAGGTATAAACAGTGAATACAACAATCTGTATATTTTTGTTTAACTCCATTATTATATTTTGATATATTTATCACTGTTACAAAATATATATATCTTTTTCCTTTTAATATAACAATGAGAACATTGCAGATATGATATACATATAAAAGCAAGGGTTTTAAGTAGGTCAAAGGCCACGTGTGGCAGCCGAAACCATATACGACGGCCATTTTCATTCCAACGGCAACGATTTTTATTACCATAGCGGCAGGTTTGAAATCTACAATGACTATTTTTATTTATAACAGTTGAAGGCAATGGGGAGGGTGGGGGACAGACTCTCCACCCATTCCCCACCACATGGTGGGAGATGGGTGGGGGTTCCGTTGCCCCTCCTCCCTCTCTTTTTACAGAAAGAAAACCTTGATGGGGATGGTGGTTTGGCTGCCGCCCCCATGAACTTTGTTATAAAAATATTTTTTTTAACACAAAACTTCCTTTCTGTGAATGCCCTTCACTGGCCTCCACGATCCAAGCGCATGATATTTGATATTTGTCTTTTTTTTATTGGTTTTTACCCAACATATATAAAATGTATTATATATATATATATATATATATATATATATATATATATATATATATATATTCTTCTGATATACAAGATAAAGTTAATTTCTAGTACAATACACTTGTTGTCCTAATTAATATAGGGAACATAGAGGAGTAGGTTTTTTTGAAGATAAATGACAGAAATTTTAAATCAACCTTTCCCTTAGTAAAAAGTAATTTTGGCTACTTCCTTTTTGAAAGAGTGAAATAGCTTCTAACTACTTACCAGCAACTATATTTTCTTTTCCTGTTTGTGCAAAAATAACTTAAAAACAACAACCTAACTCATTTTCCTCACAGCTTAATTAGCAACATAGTTATATGTTCTATTTTGCAAACTTCCTCATAGCATTATAATAAAACAAATCAGCAAACATATATTACTTTTTTTTTGTAACCACAACAATATGAAATATAACATTGGAACATTCAACTATACATATTAGAGAGTATTTTCTCTCTTATCATTTTGTTCACAACAAATAGACCATTTTGTTGGCCATGGCTCTCAAGTAGCCAAAATAACATTACATCAAAAACCAACCGAAAAAAGACATCTCCCAAGTTCCAAGGATCACCAAATAAACCTGCAAGAACTAAAACAATAGAGGGGAAACTAAGCCATGCAATACCGCTCTCCTCTCTACCATAGACTCACTAGTGAGTCACCCCCGAGCTTGGATGTCATCCACACACAAGGATTTTCACTCCACAACACAACAATAAACCAACCAACAAAACATGAAGAACACCTATGGTTTAACACAACACAAAACTCATAAAAATGAGTTTAAAGGGGTAGGGGAGTGGAAATCACTCTACTCAAGAGGCCGCTCCAAATATCTCAAAAAGCTCAACACAACCAAAGCCTCAAGACCAAATATTTATACCAAGAAACACATATATTCCTACATGGCACTCGTGCCATACAAAATGCTCATACTCATAAACTTTCCCTCAAGGCCAAAATACCAACACAAGGAGGGTGACCTCAAGGAGGTTCACTCCTCCCCCACCCCACACATGTTGAGCATTTTCTTCAAATGGAGAGGCTCTTACAAACACCCTCAAAACCCCACAACAACAAAATACAAAACACACACATTGCAAACACACAAGTAAAGTAAATACATAAGGAAAGGCTTCAAGCCTTAAATCCTACCTTGATAAGCCCAACAATGGAAGGTAGTTGAAGTAGAGCCCTTCCAACTCCACCTCCAAGTCCTTCTCCAAATGTGCCTCCAAAAATCCCTCCAACTCTCTCCCCAAATTTCAATAAAAATGGAAAAATGTAATGAAATCAATAACCCCCTCCCTCTCTTCAAGAGGGATTAAAATAGGCTCTCTTCATGAGCCTTGAGGAATGAGGTGACACATGTCACCTTCTCCTTCCTCCTCACATCCACTTGCAAGCATCATGGAATGTGGGGGTGACACATGTCATTCTCCCATTCCACCAAGGCTTGCCCCCTCCACTTGTGCTTTCTCACACATGTGTGAGAACAATGTGGAGCCCGAAAAGGATGAGGGTACCACAAGTGTCCCAATCCTATCCTCCCATGAAAGCCCACAAAACCCCAAGGTATGCTCACCAATGTGAGAGAGCCTTGGAGTTGGGTCCTCCACAAATAGGGGTCTTGAAGACTCCCCAAGACTTCAATTGAAGGTACCCCAAGCCTTGGAATGAGGTGTGGATAAGGTTGAAGGTTTGACCCAACCTTCCACTCCTCCCCAAACTTCCATTTTCGTCACTTTACTTCAGGGTGAAGTTTAAGTGACCAAATGGGAGTTATCCTAGGGTCAGACAAGCTCAAATGGTCCCTAGACCCTAGGGGTACAACCCAGGGTTACTTTTAACCCAATTTGAGCACCATAGGGTCTAGAAAATCACATGAGAAGGGGTCACAAAAATTAAAACCCAAACATTAAGTCAATTTAACATTACACATTTACAACACCAATATACAATCAACTGAAAGTAGGTAGACCTAGCCCAAAAGACACCATACACAAACATTATGAAAATTCATCATGCATTAACACAGTTGATCTTGGTTCCTCTTGGAACTAGATCAGTTCAACATGGGATTTCACAAAATGTGTGGGATGATCTCCCATTTTCTGTGGCTTGGGAAATTCATCTGCGCACTTAAACAAAAGATTAATCCAACATGTATATCATAGCCAAAGCAAGGAAAAACATACACTCACACCATCACATAATCAATTAAATCATCATAAAAATCACATCATAATTAGATTCATAATTTGCATTTCTATAATCCATCACAAGATAAAAATCACATATTAAATTCATAACAAAATCTCACAACTAGTATCTCTAATAGAATCAGAATGCATATCATATGTCTAATCATCATCAGTAAATAAAAATTGGGATCTAGACTCATCACAACATACTAAGCATAACTAAACAAAATAAAGAAATATAGTCTAGAAGGTCTGCATATCAGGATCAATAGTCCCTAAATGTCTAAAATGTCTCCAACAGTAATATGAGACAAGCAAAAATAATGGAGTGAAATAGTAGGCCTCCCAAGATGTTAGACAATTAAAGCTCTAAGTCCTTAATCTTCTTCTCAATGTCCTCAACAAATTTAGACCCAGATAAATAGAATTTGTACATATCTCCTCCGTCAGTGAGGGCATTTTGAATACTCTTTACACTAGTATCCAACATAATTCTATCATTGTCAATTATTCTCTTCAGTTCACTGAATCTTTTATCATTGAATTCATTCCAAACTTTAACTTCTACTGATTTTTCAAAAGACTCAAAGTGCATACTTACAGAATTTATTAGATTCTTCAACTGACCAGAGGGGGATGCTAATGAATATTCTAGAATGTAGGCATGATTTTCTCTAGAATGCTAGATGCAAGACCAAGAAATTCATTGTCTTCGATATGAAACTTCAAAATTTTCTTTCTGGCCTTAGCTTGTGCAAAAGAGGCCAGCTTCATCTTTTGTACCAGTGATAGAGTATCAAAATTTATTGGACCTTGAATTATATCTGAATCTTCTGCAACTTGTTTATCTTTTTCCAAAATTTCTTTCATTGCTTCTGTAGTGTCTCTTGCCCAATCTGATGTTTCTATTTTAGGTCTTGTAATTTCTCCCTTTTCAGAGTCAACTACATTGTCTTGCTTATCATTTTCATTATTTTTCTCTGCTTCTGCTCTCTCTACATCATCAGCAATGTCTTTTGCATTCTTTTCTAGAGGATTTTGTGTATCCTCAGTAGTGGCATCATCATCATTATTATCAAATTCCTCAACATCCAAAATGGAGGAATCAATTCCATCATTAGTTTCATCTTCTTGACCTTTCTTGTCCTCAACCTCTTCTATTTTCTGCTCAGAATTACCTTTAGTAGGATCATTTATTTTCATATTCATTTCTTCATTTGCCTCACAAGATTGGTCCAGAGGAATTTGAGTATCCTCTGTACCATCATTATCTTCCTTCACCATTTCTTTATCCTTTTTGTTTAATGTTTCTCTTCCGGAACAGAGACATCATCTGCTTCAGCTTGTTTCTCATTTCTCTACAACTCTTCATCATTGAGAATGGATATGTCATCGATATCAATAGGTTCTTCTGTAACCACATAAAACTTGTTCTTATCTAGTGCTTTTTTAGAATTTCTTCTATTTCTTTAACAACTTCATCAATGTATCCAATCATTATCTTATTCATCCTTTTCTTGCTTCTGAATTCATTATTGACTTCTTTGAAAATTTTGTCTACTTCTTTTCTGGAGATCACTGGACATAGACTGGACAATACATGTTCCCTTAGCTCCAGATCTTTTTCTTTAGCAACTTCTTTTCTTATTTCCAAAATGTCTATTAAACCTTTAGGGATTTTTGCCAAAATTTCCACTAGAGCTCTGTTGAATACATTCAAGTACTTCACAGTAGCATCCTCCAAAACTCTTTTGTCAGTATCATTGTAATGATCATAAAATTTGGTTACTAGCTTTAGATTTCCATCTACAGTGATTGAATTAATGATGATTTCCACATAAGGAGTAGGCTTCTCAACATAAGCCTTTGACTTATGCCTTTTACTTGACTGGGCTTCTCCTTCGACACTTTAGTAGCCTTAGTGCCTGAGGCCTTTAACTCTTTAACCCCATCATTTGAATCAGTCTTTTCTTCATCCTCCTTCTCCATACTGACATATTACCTTTTGGCCATTACTTTTGTTCTTTTTCTTTCCTTACTGGTAGGTTTTCCTTTGAATTTCTCTGCAATAGGAGAAGGTGATGCACTAGAGGTTATACTTGTACTCCTAGTAGTTCTTGGCTTAGAAGTGGATTCTATTGGAACACTTCCTTGTTGCATGTCTTGCTTCTCCTTCTCATCTTTTTCTATCATTTCCCTATTTAGTCTCAGAGCTTCTTTTGTTATGCCAATGCTTTCTGCATACATTTAAACTTGCCTTTGAATCTTTCTCTTAGATTAAGGTTTCTAGAGCTCAACATGCTATTTCACACTGAGTTGACCATATGTCCCAAATCTTTCAACTGTGGTGTCCGTTGGTTTACTCAGAATGTGTTGAGCATACGTATCCAATACTTTCTCATCAACTTCATACCCCATGGGCATGATCCACACAGTTCTTGGTTCAACTGCTTCCATTAGACACTGATCTGCATCCACCATAAAACAGACTATATCCTTGTATTTTTTAACCATAGATTTAGGGATTCGTTCGCTTGAGTGCATTATATTCTGAAGGTTCTTGAAGTATCCCTAGATGATAGTCCTTTGGGCTTTAGAATCACCAATATTGTGCAAGTGATTTGTCATTTGTCCAATACAAACTCTTCATCTCTAGTGGCTCATTCATGAAATAGAAGAACAAACATAGGACCAGTGTACCATATTTGAAAGTATTCTTATCCTTAAATTTATTCAAATTTTCCATCAGCTGGTTCTGTAGCAACTCACACAAGTCATAGTCAGCATTCTCTCTCAACATCTAATAAGCTGCATAGATAGCTATATTGGATACAAAATTCTCCCTACTAGAATGATATATCTTGTATCCAATCACCATTGATGCAAATTTGACATTTGGATCAGTGATGTCATTTATTATCATTACCCTTTTGTCAAACCTTGAACTGGTAGCATTAGTTATAGTTTGATTCTTTACTAACTTCAACATTGGCAGTCCACAGGATGAGTTCAACCTTGTCACAGTCTTAATGGCGTCCTTGGTGATTTTGATGGGTTTCATTAACCACATAAACCCATCATGCATCTGACTCAGCACATACCGGACCCACTCATCTTTATCGAAGGATGGAAACCCTATAATCTAAATGAAATGTTTATTTTGCAGTGCCTTATACTTAGGTTTAAGACCATGAATTTCATCCCTCATATGATTCTTGAACAAATGATATAAGCCCTAATATCTTCAACGTGCAACACACCATGAAGAACATTTGAAAAGGCACCTAATGGATTGACCTCTATAGATTTGTGTGCATACTTTTTGAATTTAGGTCAGGGCCTTTCGATAATGTCAACAACCAATGGAGTAACCATATCTAGAGATTATAAATTCAGAAAGTTTCACAGAGAATACCTTGTTTTGTTGATTAGGGTTAGCTGTTGAATTCACTTTTTGCACTTTAAATCTTTGAAATCTCAGCTTAGACACTCTTCTCCTTGTTCTCTTCGAATGCAAATTGATTCAAATGTTGAGTAAATGGCATTTTATACTCCGTAAAACCTAATTCACCATTGTAGTAAATGCTCTTGCCCTAATACATCCAATTACACTATTTCTACATACAGTCAATCTTCAATTGCTCTGCAATCAATCGCATTAGCTTTTTTCTTTCTAGAATTTGCTTCAACAAATATGCAATAGGCTTCTTTATCTTCATTCATTGTGCTAGATTCAAGAACCCACTTACTAGTGGGGGGAAATAGATTTTCAATGCATCTCCCCCTGAGCCAGATCTCCTATTTCAATTCCTCAAGGAATTATCAGCACGGGTTCCAATGCAGACTCATCACCATTATTCATTTCACCTTTCTTCACCCATGTTTTTTTCATTTCATTTTGGATCTCATTGATGTTCACTTTGCCCTTGCCTTTATCCATTTTCTTCTCTATTCTTCCTTGTGAGTTCTCCTTTTTACTTCTACAAAATTTGGCAATGTGTTTGGATTTGTTGCAGTTGAAGCACACAATCTTATTCCTTTGGCAATTACATGTTGGAGTAGTTTTAGATCTGCATTGCATTACAATATGGCTAAACTTATTGCAAGTAAAGCATCTTCCATTGAAAATTTTTTTGTTCTTAGGAGGATTCCTTGATCCACTTCTGCAATCCTTAGCCTTATGACCTATCTTTTTGCAATTAAAGCATTGACCAGAGAAAGATGATGCATTTTGATTCTCTTTACTTTTGCATTGATTAGTTCTATGACCATACTTATTACATTTGAAATAATTACCATTGAAAGATGGATACCTTTGAGCATTAGGTTGTCTTACCACAGGTCTTCTAGGATTCCTTCTTTGATTTCTTGCTTCAGGATTTCTTTGACTAGATCCAAAGCTTTCACATTTCTCAAATCCAAGACCATGCTTATCATCTGCCTTCTAACTATCAAGCAACACCTCAAGTTTAGTTGAGCTTATCTTGAATTTCTCTTTATATTCATTTGTAACATCTAGGTCATGTTTGAGAATGACAATTTGTTTTTCAAGTTGTTCCTCATTATCCCTAGTTTCTTGTAGATTAGATTCTAGATGGCCAATTATACTGTCTAATCTATAGCATTCTTCTGTTCTTTCTTTCAGAGATTGATTCAGTTTTTCCTTTGTCTTCTTCCTTTCCTCAATTTCCTTGGTTAGCCTCATCACCCCAAATTCCATCTCATCTTTTAGGACAACAATTTCTTTTGCCAGCTTCTCACATTCCTTTGTCTTCTCCTCTAGAGCCTCATACATGCCACTTTCTTCATTTTGATTTGCTAACTGCTGAAGTAGATCCCTCCTCTTTTCATTGGATTTGCTTAGTTGCCCTTTTAAAGTCTGAATGAAATCCTCAGCATCTTTAAGGTTCTCTTTTAGTTCTTTGAGTTCTACCTTGTACTGATCAAGATCTTCTAAAGCAACTTGAAGTTGTTCATTGATGCCATCAGAATACCTAGATGAACCCATTGTAACACCTTCCCAAATATTCCTCATGCTGTTAAACTTCTTCCAAGGAACCTTATGATACTAATTGTTGAAATTAAGGAACACTGAGAGGGGAGGTGAATTAGTGTTCTGCAAAACTTAATAGTATGTTCCTTTAATATTTTACCACATACATCCACAAGCAAGAAGCATCAATAGAAATAAAAAGATCATAACACATGAACATCAAGATTTTTACGTTGAAACCCGGTTAAGGGAAAAACCATGGTGGGGGTTAACCCACAAGAATTTATACTCTATTAAAAGTATTACAAATGGGGAAGGCACATGCCTTCGGGCACACTACCCAAAGCTCACTGCCTGCAAGTTTGATTACAAAGAGTTCATTGAAATGTTTAAACTAAAGAATAGCATCCAACCATACAAAATAATAGTTCCGGTTAAGCTCAGTATAGTGACTTTGCACACTTCATCTCTCTACTTTGCTTCACTATTTTGTCATAATCCGGAGCTTAGATCTCTTTATTCGCACTTGATACTGCTCTACTTCACACTTATATCTTCATATTTTTATCTCACATCACAAAATTCTCAAATCCATTGATCATATATATCTGCTACATGAAATTACATCAACTGCAGTAGACCTTAAAAAAACTTGGCAATTATTTCAAGAACATGTTTTGTCGGCTGAATCCATGCACAAACATCAATGCAGACCAAAACTTATGTATCCAAGTCACCTCAGATGTCAGCCAATACCACTGGATCTCCTAAATTACTCAACCAACCACTTTTCTTCATCCACACAAGGATCAAACACTTAGTCAGCCTGTTCTTCACCAGACCGAATTGTCTAACCAAAACCCAATATTCAGATGCTTGTAACTTACAATCCCTTCATCACTTGAGGCTAAAATCTTGGATTTAGGTATCCCTGACACCCCTTATCATTCCCTCAGATACATAGCATAATATGATTGCCTGTGGAGAAATGCAGTCTAAGATGCTGAACCCGGTCAAATGCTCTATTCATGTGTATCTGGACATAGATAAATTTGCACTCTAACTTCTGGTATGATCCACTGATATAATGTGGATGTGTAAGATAGATTTAGTTGCCATCAATGACAATACTTGACATGCCTAGCAATGTCCCTTTCTAATAGATACACCACCACAAAATCCCCCTAAACTATTCAAATTGATCCCCCAGCAAATAATGATTGGGTACTTTATAATTAAGTGTGATTACAAGACTAGAATATAGTTTTCTAGTTTACACAAAAGCTCAAATAAGCCCTTAGGTTGAAAGTACATAAAATATACAATTTAGTACAAAAATACCTACACCAATACATTGTGCTCCAAAAAATATCAACTTTAGAAAAAAATGGCACCTCAATCCAAGGTTGTACGTGAAAATTATGGAGCTATAAAGTTGCTAAAATGGGACTTCACAAGAGTTGTCTATGAAAAACATTGAATTTTAGAAAAATCTAGCGGAATTTGAAAAAACTAAATGCATAATGTCGAAGAGCATGAAATTTTAGCCTATATCAAAAAACATTTCGTCAAAAAATACCTTTGTATGGTGAAATGGCAGGTTCTCGAAGTTGCGCAATGAATTTTGGTTGCTCAACGGTGAAAGGCAGAATTGGGGTGGCGGTGCTTTGGTGGCAGACATGCATCGACGAGCAGCCTGGTAGCAATTGGACAGAGTCTGGGTGGTGACTAGGTGGCATGGCTAGAAGGCAGCGACTCGACAACATGATGGTGACTTGGTGTCGATGCGGCAACGACTGGAAGTGGTGCCACTACTGGCACCTGCTTATGTCAATGCTCGACGAGTGAGCAGTGGCTGCAGTCATTGCTATGACTAGCCACTATATTGGAGGGTTGTAGCCCATTAGTCACCAATAGGACTGGGCCTACCACCTGAGGGGCTGGTGGCCTCTATTTTTTTTTGTTTTTTCTGCCTATGCCTATATGGTCCATATGGTCGTACCAGGCAAAATAATTTTTCCTTTTTTCTTCAAACTTGTCTAAATTGGATAAATTGGATATGAAAACTTGGGTTTCAATGTCTTCTGAGCACAACGGTGAGGTCCATTTGGTGCAAAAACACTCCAATTTTTAGGTACTCGCCTGGATCTGGCATTGAAGTACTAGATCAAACCCTCTTCCAATCTCGCCTCCTTTGTCCAAAATGGATGTATGAATAGGCATTTTTTACTATCTTAGGCACTCTGGACTTATTGGTGAGGTCATAATTTCTCCATGGAGCTCTGTATTACACTTGTATAAAAAACAAATAGAAACACTCTTTGAATTTGGTAAATTATTTCCTAAAATTTTTATTCTCCAAATCATGCATGCATGCAAGAGAAGAGCAGACTCTTCGAACATGAAAATAAAAATGAGATTCTATCTTTTGGAATATATAAGCTAACTAAAGACTCAAATAATCTCTGATACCATGTTAGAATAATCAAGAAAGATCTATTGAATATGAAAGAAAACATTAAACAGAAGAAATACAAATATGATTGAATAAACTCTTCGTATCAATGCATAATAAAATTGTGTAACAAATATATAAGAGGCCATTTCTTATATAAATTAAGGTGATACATGAGATAGATCAAGAACTCACACAACACATGGAGTTCGACTGAAATCTGCATGCACATGTTGACTAATAGCTAAGTATGCTTATCCTATCTGGTGCATGATATTAATTAAAGTATTTAACTAATAAACTAATTACATAAGTAATTAGTCGCACCAACATAAATAAATAAATGCAATAAAGAAAATAAATAAATGCACCAACAGAAATGTAAAATTCTAATTACTGGTGGGAAGCATTAAAAACATGTTTCAACAGAAAATTACTCATAGGTGTGACCCTTTTCCAAAAATAGCCTATCATCAATGGAATCTTTAAAAGCCAAAAATTCAAAGGAAAAGCATAAATGATCGAGTGAGAAACAAATTAAATCAAAGGTAAAATTAGATGATTTATGATTGTATAGCTCATACCCGCAAGAATTTGATACACTTTCAAATACAATTGTCATATAAGATTTGAGTTGTTAAAAATCCTAAATTGATAGATCGTACAAATTTATGAGTACCTATGTCATTGTCTCTATCTCTTCTTTTGTCAAATTATGTTTGAAACTTATCCTTTGCCTTGCCTATTGGATATGACATAGGTTTCAATGAGAGTTGGATGTTGTATTTCACTCCAACTTCAACTCTTATCATGTTTCTTGGGGATTCGAACCCAGAGTTGGATGTCATATTTGATGCAATATCAACATTTAATGTGTTTCTTAGAGAGTTGAAACTGGGATTTACTATGAATTCCTCTAATTTTCTGTTTAAGTTCATCCCTTTCAACAATGTAATTATGCTTAATATCATTATGTATTCCCTATCCATAATTGCAAGAGTTGATTCCAAATAATAATTATCTACAAGATCATGTTTGCTTTTTTGTGTCCCAAATTGGAGAAATTAGTTAAAGTTGCATGTATGGTACCAAGATTGATCTTCAAAGACTTAGATGTTTAATAAGTATACTTTTATGATGATGATGATGACAACTTTCAATTTCCTTTAAACCAAATTCATTGGTAGGATCTTTGACATGCATCATTCAACTATATAATGCAATTATAATATATGTCACCTTCCGTGCTACTACTAGAAGTAGTGTTTTGCAATTAATATGGAGCCTTCAAGAATGTATCTTATTTATGTTTTCCTTGGGTAGTTTGTTCTTCAATGGAGACATTGCTTTAGAATTCTTGTTCACATGATTAAATTTTGTAGCACTTAACTTATAGAAAGATGAAAGATTATTTTTAGGTTTTTCAATAAAATAGAATGCTTGTCATTCTTAAAATCCAATCCATAAGGAGCCTAGAGACCTTTCAAAATTCCTTATAGACCAAAATGACCTTTAGTTTTGGAGTTAGGTGTAGGAGGGATGAAATAGTGCAAAAGTCATGTTCTTTCTTGTAAAAATGCCAAGATCGTGGAGTAGACAAACAAGCACGAGATTGCAAATGAAATCGACCAATTGTATTCACAAATGAGGTGGATATAAATAGGCAAGTGTGAGTACTCGATTCTCTACCAAACGAGGATAGGACTCCTCTACATGAAGTGGTGGCGAGTACTAACCACCCACAAAGATAGCGTGAGGTGTAATGCCCCTCGATTTTGGCTTGTGGTAGTTGTTAGTTCTTCTATTGCTTTTAGACAGTTCTGAGACATTTGGGTGTTAGACTTATGGTTATGCTTATTATGTTCATGATGGACTATGATTGACTGATGTGATTATTGACATGTGTTATGTGTAGGATGATGACATTATTGTTTTTACAGTTCATGTTGTATTTTGATATGTTTAGTTGATGGTTAATTGATTATGCAGAATAATGTTACTATGCTATATGGATTTAATGTTATCTAATTATTAATTAGACATGTTCTATTTATTGTCATGCTTAAGAGTAGAGATGGTGTAGTATTACTCATTTTGAGTACCCTACTACGCTGTGATTCCTTGACTCTATGTGTTTGATATATATGCATATATTCATATACAACCTATTGTTAATGGGAAAATGGATTCGTCAATGAAGAATAATAAACCCAAACAACAATGGAATATGAAGGAAGAAGGATAAATAACTACGAAGAGATACTTACAACCTTTACCTTTTGACTTCCATTGCTCGCCTATTCTTTCTTGATCTTGAATGATGAAGATGGACCCTTAGGGAACTTGCTTCCTTGCTTCGATTCCTCAAGATGACAAGGAGAAATGGCTGAGATACTTTGTGTGATTGAAGATGAGCTTCAACACACTAATGATGGATGGAGGATATGGGATAGCTAGAATAAGGAGATTTGAGAAGAAGAATGTGGGCATGATAAGGATGCCAGAATGAAGTTTCTAGAAGAAATTGGACATTGTAAGGATACCTGAAAGAAGTCCTTTAATTTCTTAGAGAAGGGTCTTATTTATAGCTTTTTTGAAAAGAGAATGGAGGGTGAGGATCAAAAGATGGGATCAATGGCTCTCATTTTTTGTGAATCTTTAATTCATAATGGATGAATTAAAAATTCTTTTTTGAGAAGAGTGGGTTATGACAGTTGAATTTTAAATTCAATTGTGGAGGATAGTGGGTTATGACAATTGAATTAAGAATTCAATAGTGGAGGATAGTGGGGAACAATTGAATTAAGAATTCAATTGGTGGAGGACAATTGAATTTTCAATTCAATAGTGGAGGAGTGGAGGATATTAGCTAATTAAATATTAAGAATATTTAATTATATGTGCAACATGGTAAGGTGGAAGAGATGAGGTGGATTGATGAGGTGGATTAATGAGGTGGATTGATGAAGTGGATTTTGTGAGGTGGATTTAGGATTTGAGACATTAGAAGAATTTAGGGATTTTAATTAAATAACATATTTTATTTAATTGTAGGATAATGAACCAATCAAATAAACTTCTAATATTTATTTAATTGACAGAAGAAAATATGAATTAAGATAAATATTAGAATATTTACTTAATTCAACCTAAGCCAATTTTAGGTGTCTACACCTATCATTTTGATGCAGGTTGTAGGTACCGAGCATCGACTCCACCTGACTTAGCAGGTTTGAGCGTGTCCTTGCTCCAATGGATGATGTTGAAGGGAGATAACATGGGGTTTCCCTAGGTTAGTTCTAGTTTTTAGTTTGTGTCATGGGTCTTGATGTCTCTTTGGGATTCTTGCCTCAGTTTTGGTCGTCATGTGGTATGTAGAGTAATTGTTGAGTTTTTATTATAAGCCAATGTGTATCTTGGAAATACATTAATGAGTTTATTATTATCATAATAATGTATTAATAAGTTAGATATGCTATTATTTATTAGTCATTATTTAGCAATACAAAATTAGGAATATTATTTAAGTAAATTTTTTAATAAAGATTAAATTAATTATTTTAATGATTTTAATAAGATTTGTGTCATAAGTGTTTAATATGGTTTTATTATTAAATAGTATATGGTAATTTGAAAAAATAATATTAGTGAGTTGTCTCTCTGTGAAGTAAAATTAATTGTTTTCTATTTTTAGAGAGTAGTGGGATCCTCTGTAATGGATTTTGGGAATAATAGAAATTAATGA
The DNA here is from genome assembly GCA_027924645.1 of Cunninghamia lanceolata. NCBI lineage: Eukaryota > Viridiplantae > Streptophyta > Pinopsida > Cupressales > Cupressaceae > Cunninghamia > Cunninghamia lanceolata. The sequence goes on from BSBN01000913.1 coordinate 3,831,432, forward strand.
GTTTGCCTATTTTTACTTCTGGGGGGGTTATTTTGAGGGGAGTCAATTTCTGAGGAGGGTAGACAGAATATTTGGGAAAAATTGTTACGGGAAGTTGAAGAAGTGGGGAGATGAAGAAATTTTGAACTTGGATTGAAATCCGGGTATGTTATTTTTCTCCTTGTGTGTGAAATTGCGCACTCTGTAATCTTGTATGTTCAGGAATTTAAATGATCATCATTTCTACACTCTTTGTGTGTTGAATGTATTTTGAATTCTGGCTATTTTCTACACTTTGTGTGTGTCTGGTTGCATGCTGCTCCCTTCTTGAATATCCATTGCCAGAAAATGGGAACTTAAACCATGTATTGAAATGAAACTTTTATGAAATGGCATCAAATTTTACCTCTTCCTGAGTCTGATCACCTCTCATTTTATCTTCTTTGTGAGGTCTTATTAACACTATATTGAGTCATTTTGTCAAATTTGAAACTAAATTTAGCCATTCCCTTCTTCCCAGCCATATGACATTCTCTCTGCCTTCCCTAATATTGTGGTGTTCTACCTTTAATCCATTATCTGGAGCTTGTAAGCTCTCTGCTTGCCTACCATGCAAAGTAGGATGGATGTACCTAAGCCAATTTTAAAAAAATATTTATAATATTAACAATAAGACCTTCCTTATGCCATCATATGGCCTCTTCTTGTATTTATCTCAAGCTTCTCTATTTTTTTTTAATGTATTCTAATTTGCCTCAAATAGAGATTAGTAGTTCTTTCTCTCAAATCTTTGTGTAAACAAATTTCTGTATAAGAAAATAATATAGGAATAAAGAGTTAATTTATGTGCTTATGTAATTAAATCTTCATGGAAACTGTCAGTCAAGTTATTTTAAATTAGTTAGAGAGATGTTTGTAGTGTCAAGATTTTGTTGGTAAAGGTTGTATCATTTAAAACTTCAAATGTTGATTCATTGTAGTGTTGGTGATTTGTATTTCTCTATTAAAATTAAAAAAAATAAAATAATAAAAGATAATCAAACTTGTTTCTTGCCTGAAATCAGTACTTCTTGGTGTCATTTCTCTTTCTAAATCTTCTACAATTTTCTTCTCCTCTACCAGACAATTTGAAAAGCTCTAATTTCTCTGTTAAATTCTTAAATCCTTGAAAATTTATTTTTTGGATCCATCCTGTATCTCTGATCTTGTATTGCCATCTTGCTCTCATGGCTTTTCCTAGTAGTTCATTCTTCATTTTTGCCAAAAAAACCTCAGAAGTTTTCTTCCATTTTCTTCTCTTTGGATTCTCTTTTCCATAATTTCTCCCTTGCAAGCCATTATTCCTTTGAAATTATTTTCAAGTAATGATTTTTGAGAAACATTCATTATCAATACATTGAATTCCTCTTGTTTAGCAATAGTTTATTAGAAATGGAATCAATTTAGAAAGTATGCAAATGTGATCTAAGATTTAGAAAACTTCTATTTGAAACTCCATGAGCAACTAGTAAATCTTGCTTTGAGATTATCTTTTTGTTTTAGTTAAATTGTTACATTGATTTTCTTTTAATCAAACTCATTAAATGACAATAGTGATAAAGTTAATATTAGTATATTAGGATAGATTTGTAATATTTTAAATTAATTTTTATTAGAATAAGTTGAGTTAGTAGATGCAAATTGTTAAATGAATGTCTAGTAAGCATCGCTTAAGTGAATATCACTTTGAGTTAGTAAATTGTTAACTAGATTTGTTAACTAGATTTTTTAGGAATAAAATTTGGTGAACTCATATTTGTGTTAGAATAGAGTTGAAATATTCTATTAAGAATAGAATCTAATTAGTGGATGTACATTTGTCAATATATTAAATTAGAGTATTAATAGGTTATAATTGGTAATGATGGTGATTAAATAAAAGATGATTGGTATTACATTCTAGAATTTAAAAATATTGAGTCAAATATTAGTTATACTCATTTTATCTTATTCAATATAAATTTCTTTAGTTATGATTTAGTCTATACTATCCTGTGGCACATTGATTTTAATAAATGAATAATAAATTAGAGATTAATTGTGATTTTAATAAATAAATAATGAACAAATATTAGATGGATTTATAGTTCTAGAGTGGAATAATAATTTTAAAAGAGAGTGAAAACCTTATAGTGCTTTCTAGTTTAATTTGTTTAATGGTGTAATGTTGAGTTAATTTTAAATATGGTCTTGCTTGAAATTTCATTGTCAGTTAATGGCATCAAGTAGTAATGATGTAATTGGTTTATTATATTATTCTTTAGTTCTGAGTCATATTGTGCTAGTTAAGTGTCAAGTTGTTTAAACCCTTGCTTTCCATATCTAGAAATGGATACATGGATAGTAGCTTTGTGTGTTAAGAGTTACCTGACTCCAGAGGTTAGGCTTCTTGGGTTCCAGTACAACATTAGGTCATGTTGTTTTAAATGTTTTAATGGATTTGAGATTTTGAAGTGGATAGGGGAAAGTTTTGTTGTTTGAGGTTTTGGATTGAAATGGTTTATGTAATGTATTGGTTTGCAAAAAGATAAATGCCTTTCGGTCCCTTTTCCATGCATGTTATTTAATTGGTTTCTAGATGTTGGTTAGGGGTTTCTAGTTGCATGTAGGAGAGTGGCTTCTATGGTGGGGCCGGTGCCCAAAGTGGTTGTCTGGGTAACCCCATTGAAGTTGTAATCAAGTGATAACTCAATAATTTATTTAGGTGGGTTGGGTAGTAATTTACATAACAAGATAAGTATGATGCCTCACCCATGCCTTGAGTGCTCTCATAGGGTAAGGATAGGATGAGAAGGCCTGGTTGGAAAGGTCGACCTCCTTGTCTCCATGAGATGATGTGTCGATTCCGCAAGTGTCACCCTATGGGGTCGGTGCCTAGAGAGAGGCTGCCAGGGTAACCATGTTGGCAAGAGACACTATGTGGTTTCATGAGTGTTGTCATTGATGGCAACAAAGTCTATCCCACACATCTGTAGGACATGGTGTGTCTCTACTAGAAGTTAGATTGAAGAGTATTTTGGTCCGGTGACCAAGAACAGAGCATGCAGTAAGGTCTGACAATCAGGTCCGGATCTCTCAGAGGAAGTATCTCAGTAAAGTGCAGACTTGGGAAAGTCAAGAGGAGTACCTTGACTAATAGATTCCATGGATTGAGTCTTCGATGATGAAAGAGTGAAGAGATATGAGCACCTAAGTATTGGGTTCCTGTTTGGCAGAGTAGACTGAGGAAGAACTGACCGACAGAGCATCAGACCTTAATCCGGATGAGATATTGATGGTAATAAAGTTTCTTAAGGGATCATTCATGATTGGCCGACATGATTGATGACTTCTATAAGCATATCTTTGATACGCATCACTTGGTAAGCAAGGATTCAACCGACAAACCAGAGTTTGGAAAAATATTGAGTATTTTGGATGCTGACTAGAAAGATGTTGAAATCCTTTGTGTGAATATATATACCAGATGGATTTTGATGAGAAGGTGTGTGTGGTCTATTGTGAAGTGTAAAGAAGAGCAGAGAACAGTGAGGAAATAGAGATAGAGGTTCAGTATGTGACAAAACAATAGTACTAAGGCAGAGGAAGAATGAAGAGTAGTAGATCAGTATATTAAGCTTAACCAGAACTGAACCTAAGCATATGTGGATGCTTCTCATCAGTTCAAGTACATGGTTTTCTTCTATAAACTATTGTAGGCAGTGAGCCTCTTGTGAGCAGTGTGCTCGGGCAGTGAGCCATAATTGGCAAGTGTCATTTTGTACTACCTTATTCTTTTAACAGAGAATACAATCTTGGGTTAATCACCCCGTGGTTTTTTCCCTTAATAGGGTTTTCCATGTAAAAAATGTTGTGTCATGTGTGTTGAGTTTATTTCTGCTTCCATGGTTATGTATGCTTATATGATTTGATATTGCACTAATTGTTAAATGAGAAAAGAAAGTCACTAATTGAAGATAACTAATTCAGCCCCCCCTCTCAGTTATTAATAATTGGTATCAGAGATAAGTTCCTCTAGACAGAGCCTAATAGCTTGAGGAAGATCTGGGAATCTCAATGGATATGTATGGTATGAGGGAACAACTTCAGTCTACTCTAGATGATCTTGATCAATCTCACTCTGAAGTCAATGAGCTGAGGGAAAGACTCAAACAAGCTGATGATTTCATAAATGAACTCAAAGAAAAACTAAGTATCTCAATGAAGAAAAGAAAGGAACTTCTTCAACAATTAACAAGTCAAAATGAAGCCAATGATACTAATGAAGATCTAAATGAGAAAACCAAGTTATGTGAGAAGTTATCAAAAGAGGTCATTATAGTAAGACATGAAATGGAATCAGGAGTTATGAAATTCACCCAAGAATTTGAAGGGAAAAGAAAGATTGAAGATAATCTAAAACAATCTCTCAAGGAAAAATTAGAAGACTACCACAAAATGGATAGAATAATTAGGCATTTGGAATCTGATCTTGAAGAAGCTAGAGACAATGAAGAACAACTTGAGAATTAGATTGACACTCTAAAAAGGGATCTTCAAACAGAAAATGAATACAAAGATAAATTCAAGATAAGCTCTACTCAACTTGAAGTTCTTCTTGAAAGCCAAAAGAGGGTAGATGACAAGCAAGGCTTGGGGTATGAGAAAGGTGAAAGCTCTGGATCTGGTCAAAAGAACTCTAGATCAGGAAATCCAAGGAACAAGCCTAGAAGAGCTCTGATAAGACAACCAAATGCTCAAAGATATCCATCTTTCAATGGATACTGCCAAAATTGCAATAACTTTGGTCATAAAGAAAATCAGTGTAGAAGAAGAATGAATCAGGCTAATTCATCCTTCTCTGGACAGTGTTTTAATTGCAAAAGGTATGGTCACAAATCTCATGAGTGTAGAAATATGCAAATGAACAATTCATTCAATGGTAGATGCTTTGCATGCAATAGAATGGGTCATATGGCTAATCAGTGCAGATTAAGAGGATATCAGTCAAATATGCAAAGAAATGTTGTTTGCTACAATTGCAATAGATCCGGTCATATTGCCAAATTCTGCAGAAGCACGAATCAGGACAAAAAGGGTCCTGTGCATCATAATCAAAACCAAGACAAAGGAAAAGGAGAAGTGAATGTGGATGAGATTCAAAGGGAGATGAACAAGATTTGGGTGAAGAGGAGTATAGAAAATGTTGTGGATGGATCTGCACCAAAATTTGGTGCTGATGTTCCTTCCAAAAACTAAATAGATGAGCTATGGCTCAAGGGGAGTTTCAAAAGAAAACAAGTTCCCCCAACCAGTCAATTGGTGCCTGAAATTGGCACATGGAAAGTTGCAGATTAAAGGGTTCTCAGAAAAACATCTAAATGAGCCTTGGTAAAGATATGGAAGATCTGCAAGAAGTTTAGAAGAGGTTAATCTTCCTAGATTGATTCGGTTTAACACTCATCTGGCAAGAACATGATTCTCATAGTTAGATCTTGTATGACTCAAATTTGAGGTATCTTGATCTCTGGATAAGTGGAAAGATTGGGGAAAGGTAGATAGATAGCTAATAGTGCATACCGGTGATCCAGAAAGATCTCTCTTAGAACAAGGAAAACAAGGCAACCAAAATAACTAAGGTTGTGCATTTATCCCAAAATGGAATTAGGGTTTGCACAGAAATAAAAGGGTTCTTTGGTTCATCATTTGCACATTTGCATTCAAAAAGAAGAGAGAAGGAGTTCTGCAACAAGTTATCTCAAACCTCTCAAAGATCAACTATAGAAGTTGATTCATCCAATCAACTTGATCTAGCTCATATCGTGAACCCTAGAAGTGTAAAGAGGTATTTTCCGCTCTTGAAATCTCTCTCTGAATCTCTGAAAGATGGCTACACTGAATGTTGTGAAGATCAATGATAGGCCGTGCCTTAAATTCAAGAAACATCCCTATAAATCCCTAGAAGTTGATCCCCTAGGAGCATTTTCTAGCATATCGCATGGAGTTCTGCATGTAGAAGATATTAGGGTTTACATACATGCAAATATTAAAGAATTTGGGGAATCCAAGTTGATGGATATCTACCACAAGGAACTGATAAATGATTCATTTGATCTCAAACCCCAATACAAGGCCATCCGGGATAAGCATTTCAGTCAGTGCATCCATTTCCCCTATTTTATAGAAGATGAATGGGTCTGGTATGTTCTGAGTAGAATGCATGACAACTTTATGTGGTTAATGAGGCCTTTTAAGATAACCAAGGATGCCATTAGGGCAGTTATTGGATTACACTCATCCGGTGGGTTACCTACTCTCAAATCCATTAAGAATCAGACAGTGAGTGAGGCAACAGGATCAAAATTTGATAAGAGAGCAATGACAATTTAAGATATCACTGATCTGGATATCAAGTTTGCCTCCATGATAATTGATTACAAGATATACCACTCTAGTAGGGAAAATTTAGTACCCAAAACTACGATTTACACTACTTATCAAATGTTAAGGGAGAATACAGATTATGATCTTTGTGAGCTTCTTCTAAGACAACTATTGGAAAACCTACAAAAGCTCAAGAAGGAAAAGAAAAACTCATTCAAGTGTGGTGGGCTAATACTATGTTTGTTCTTTTACTTTATGAATGAGCTTCCCGGATCTAGTGGTTGGATGTGGCAAAATGACAGACCAATAGCCATTCAAATAAGAGATTATTTGCATGGAATTGGTGATGCCAAGGCATAGAATACAGCACTCTGGGGCTACTTCAAAAACTTTCAAAGTATGATGCAAGCCAGAGAGAATTCCTCAATCACTAGTTGAAAAGTATAAGGATACAGTATGCTTTATGGTAGAAATTGATCAATGCCTAATGGAGGCAGTGGAGCCAAGGATAGTCTGGATCATGCCAATGGGGTATGAAGTTGGTGAGAAAATCCTAGAGCTGCATATCCAACATTTGCTAAGTCAGCCCAAGGATCCTAAGGCAGAAAGGTTTGGAACCTACCAAGAGCTAAGTGTAAAAGTTCATATTGAACTTAGACATCTAGAGATCAAGAGAAAAGTAAGAAGGGAAGTAGAAGAATTTGCCAAGAGGCATGGAATATCAAAAGAGGCAGTTGATGCCAATAGAGAGGAGATGGAAAGGGCAGAGAAAGAGAAATAAGATGCAGAAAAGAAAAGTGATTCAGTGCAAGTCCCTTCCCAGACCAGATCCTCCAAGTGCTCTACACCTGCCACCTCTAAGAGCCAAAAGGCATCAAAACCAGAACCCTAGACATCCGGAAAGGGAGAGAAAAGAACAAAGAAAAAGGCAACAAGATCCTATACAAGTTAGAAGGATGATGAAGAAATTTAAACCAATGAGGAAGTCAAGAAAATGAAGAAGAAGAAGAAAACATCCGGTGAACCATCTACCGGTCAAGACAAGGAAGAGAAGGTAGAAGAATTTGTTGAAAAGCCTACTCTCCGCATTGATAATATAATCAAATAAGTCACTGTGGATGGGAACTTGAAACAAATGACTGAGTTTTATGATGATTATAGTGAAACTGATCAGAAGATCTTGCAAGAAGCTACAGTCAGCTATTTAAACATCTACAACAAAGCATTCATTGAAATTATATCTCTGATTCCTAAAAGTCTAGAAAAGGAACTTGAAATAAGAAAGAACAATGCCATGGCAAAAGACCTAGAAATTCAAGAGCAGATTGCTATCCAACTTTATTCCTCCATCACTCCAAAGAAAATAAACATGGTCTTCAAAGATTGCAAGGATGAGTTCCGGAGCAAAGATAGAATGAATCAGCTTATGCTTGGAGAAACTGACAAAGTGGCAAAAGAAACAGAAGATATCCTCTGGAATGCTTTTAAAAGATTCAATCTTCCTATTATAGAGGACTTGGGTGATGAACCCTCTACAATGGATGACAAAGGAGAATCTACTGAGATAGTTGCAGAAGAGACAAAGGAAGATGAGGAGAAAACTGAGGATCTAGATTCCTCTGCTCTGGAAGAGGAAGTCCTTAAAGAAGCAAATATCTCTCCTCCAGTTTCCCTAGCAGACTCTAGATCTAGAGGAGAAGACAGAACAAAAGAGAAAATTAGTCAAGAAGAAGAGGTGAAGGGAAGAGAAGAAGGTCAAACAGAGAAGACCACAAGTGACAGTGCTGAGGTTGCAGAAGGGAAGAAAACTCTATCTCCAGCAAGAGACACTGCAGATGCAGTCAAAGACTTCTTGCAAAAGAAATGATGGAATTAGATGAACTGGAGCTACTTCAAGGACCATTCAATTTTGATTCCCTCTCCCTGGTTCAGATTATGAAGATAGCATCCTTTGCCCATGCAAAGGCAAAAGAAAAACTTTTGAAGTCTCACATGGAAGACTGTGAGCTAATAGAAATTGCATCCAGTGCATTGGAGAAAATCATGCCATCCTTCCAAAAGGATCTTTCGGCCTCTTCATCCAGTAACTTAAAATCGCTTGTCAATTCAATTAGCACACATTTTGATTCCTTGGAAAAGTCAGCTGAAGATAAAGTCTGAAAAGAATTTTTGGGAAAGAGACTCTCTAAGGTGCAGGGTCTAATAACAAATGATAGGAGAGTTATGGATATTGGGATAAAGAGCTTAGAAAGTGCTCTTAAAGATGGTAGAGAAATATATAAAAGAAATTTATCCTGGTCTAAAGTGACAATGGATATTGAGAAGAAAGTGAAAGAACAAGAGGATAAACTATCAAGTTTATCCCAGAATTTTGATCCTCTTACCTCCTCTATAATAAATCAAGAGTGCTAGACTATTGCAGTCATAAATGAAATTAAGAAGCTTGAGAAGGAGAAGAAAAATAGAATAAATAGGTTAAGTGAACTCAGAGGGATAATTATCCTTAAGTTAGAGGCCATGCATGAGGCCCTAACTAATGCTCAGACCACAGCCCAGACTAGTGATCCAACAAATCTAAAGAGGGCAGAAGCTTTTGCATTCTTGTTGAGTGGTCACATCTCAATTTTGCATAGGATGAAGAAGAGTTGGGTGACAAAAGTGGTACAGTTGAAGACCACCTTTGCAGATATACTTGAATATATGTAAGTATAACATGTATATATACCTATGCGGCTAAGTATAGTTAAATTTTTGGAAATTTGGTATGCGGATCCTACCCTTTGCCATTGATGTCAAAGGGGGAGTGAGGAGTAGTGAAAAATGTGGAATCTAGCAGAGGGGGAGCTTCAGAAAAGTGTACATTAGAACAGAGCATCAGCCAAGGGGGAGTATAGTGTGACACTTAGTCATTTTTCACTAAGTGTTGCCATCAATGCCAAAGGGGGAGATTGTTGGTAAGAGACACTATGTGGTTTCATGAGTGTTGTCATTGATGGCAACAAAGTCTATCCCACACATCTGCAGGACATGGTGTATCTCTACCAGAAGTCAGATTGAAGAGTATTTTGGTCCGGTGACCAATAACAAAGCATGCAACAAGGTCTAACAATCAGGTCCAGATCTCTCAGAGGAAGTATCTCAGTAAAGTGCGGACTTGGGGAAGTCAAGAGGAGTACCTTGACTGATAGATTGCAGGGATTGAGCCTCCGGGGATGAAAGAGTGAAGAGATATGAGCGCCTAAGTATTGGGTTCCTATTTGGTAGAGTAGACTGAGGAAGAACTGACCGGCAGAGCATCAGACCTTAATCCGGATGAGATATTGATGGTAATAAAGTTTCTTAAGGGATCATTCATGATTGTATGACATGATTGATGACTTCTATAAGCATCTCTTTGATACGCATCACTTGGTAAGCAAGGATTCAACCAACAGACCCGAGTTTGGGAAAATATTGAGTATTCTAGATGCTGAATAGAAAGATGTTGAAATCCTTTGTGCAAGTATATATACCAGATGGATTTTGATGAGAAGGTGTGTGTGGTGTATTGTGAAGTGCAAAGAAGAGTAGAGAATAGTGAGGAAATAGAGATAGAGGTCCGGTATGTGACAGAACAGCAGTACTAAGGCAGAGGAAGAATGAAGTGCAGTAGATCAGTATATTGAGCTTAACCGAAACTGAACCTAAGAATATGTGGATGCTTCTCATCAGTTCAAGTACCTATTTTTCTTCTATAAACTATTGTAGGCAGTGAGCCTCTTATGAGCAGTGTGCTCGGGCAGTGAGCCCTAATTGGCAAGTGTCATTTTGTACTACCTTATTCTTTTAACAGAGAATACAATCTTGGGTTAATCACCCCATGGTTTTTTCCCTTAACAGGGTTTTCCACGTCAAAAATGTTGTGTCATGTGTGTTGAGTTTATTTCTGCTTCCATGGTTCTGTATGCTTATATGATTTGATATTGCACTAATTGTTAAAGGAGAAAAGAAAGTCACTAATTAAAGATAACTGATTCAACCCCCCCTCTCAGTTATTAACAAACCATCGATGGGGGCCAATTTCTAGTGAGAGATAGCCCAGATAACCCATGCTAGGACCATGTGATGACACTCTCCCTACTGCAGTATAGTTACTTCCTTTTTTATCTTTGTTGTTACCTCTGGAGTTCTGTCTTGTCTTGATGATTTGTGTAGTCTCGATGATATGAGTCTATATTTGTTTGCTTGTATCCTTTGAATTAGTGGAACCTCATTGTTATCTCCTAGCTCGGGAGGTGGACCTCAGGGTTCCACATGGTTCGGTGGAAGAGCTTAATCCATTGGTTTTCTTGGTTGACCTGGTCCATGATCAATGAGAAGTGTTCCCAGTTCTTGATTGGTACTTGCATCTGTAGAGCTATATTTTACTTTCAAAATTGTACAATGTTGCTATATTTTCTAAACTGATGTGATCGGTCATGAACCTTGTAATCTTGTAATTCTTGTATTCAAACTTTTGTAACTATTCATATCTAAAAATGAATAATGTAATTCTATTATATCTTATTGTATTACTTGTATTGTTATGAATATTATTTTTATCTAATGCAGTTATATTCCCTAGAGGTATTAGTTGTTCATCTTATTTAAATATAGTGAATAGTGTCAACCTTATTTAATGTTAATGCATTTACTTTCTTTTAAAATGACTAACTACTTTCACAAGTTCAAAGTACATGTGGAAAATATGCCTAACTATGGTTAAAGCAATTGTATACGCCTAGGATTAAAAGTTATACACCAACACCCCCCCTTAAGCATAGCTTAGGTGAGTTTATGAAAAATGAGTCCCGTCCATGAAGCCTGATAAGGTACTCATGTACAATGCAAATCTCTCAGAAATGGAGAAAGATAGAAAACCTAGTGGGAAAAAACTATCCTCCAAAAGAGAAAAGAAAGAAAGGCTTAGAAAGCCCCTACAAAAGAGTCCCCCATAGGAGGGTAAATGCAAAGAGATGGGGGACCAAAAAGTCACCACCATGTCCAAAAGTAAAGCAAAATGCGAGCACATTATAACACGCTCACATTTTTCTTTGCATAAAAGCAAAAAAAACTCATTTCTCCTCACTCATAGCTGCAACCATTGCAAGCTTAGCAGCAAAAAAACTCAGGTGAAGAAAAGGCTATCCAATCAAGTGCAGGAGAGAGAATGACAAATTTGTGATGCCACCTCGCCACCAAAGACATCATCATGTGAATTTGGAGGCTCCAACAGAGGAATAAGGTAGGGTTTGACTAATTTTGTTAGTTTGAGAACAAATTTTGAGTTTTGCAATGTTTGATTTATTTTTATATTGCATTTATGGTTATTGGGGAAAGAGAAAACCTAAATCTAGTTGAGGAGAGTGAAAACAACCCCCAAAGCCCTCCAAACCCTCAAAACCCACCTTCACCTCCTTTTAATGTAAGGGATAGTCAAGAAAACTACCTTCAGATAATAGAAAGAAACAAGAAACATCTTCAAACTATTATTCAAACCCTAAACAATCCAAGTGGAATCATTGATCGTAGGAGGGCACTTGCAAAATCATAGAGGAGATTATTTTCCACACAGATTCAGTGACAAAACAAATCACCAAATTCTAAGACTATAGGGAGAAGTGTCAGCAATATTATGCCGACAATTTGTCATATGAACACATCAAGAATGAAAAAATTACAAAATCTCAATTATGTGCACACTTTATTAATCCCAAAACCGGCCAAAGATTAGAAGAAAGTTGCAAACAGTTTCCTATACATAGGTGTAGGAATGAAGAAATATCCCAACACTTTTGGGATAGATGATACATGGTCTTCAATGAGTGCCCATGCAACAATGATGAGGTACCACAATATTTCTTGAGGAAACTCCATTGGGTAAGTGCAAAAAGTTGGGGGGCCAAAAAGTGGCCAAATTTTTTTCAAAAATAATTAAGACATAACGTGAGCACGTTATAATGTGCTCGCGTTATGGTTTGGTAATGACAAGCCTAAGCCTCGACAAAACCAAACCATAATGAGCTCGTATTATAATGCAAGCATGTTATGTTTAATTATATATATAAAAAAGAGCATTTCTACTCATTTGATTTCTTTTTTTTTCCTCTACACCCGAAGCCTGCAAACCCTAAGGAGTGCACTTGCATCTTTAAAGACCCAATTTGACAACAAAATCTTGCCAATTCATCGCCAAAATGCTGCCATGATGTCAAGCAGGCCAAAGGAGTGAGTTGTATTTGCTTTTTTGTTTGAATTTGTTTCTAAATAGGTAGGTTTGAGTTGATTTTTATATAAATTTCCTTAATTGTTAGGAAATGTTAATGCACCTCCTCCTCCTCTGTCATGCCCACATTCCCCTTGCGGTCACGACACACAACACATGTGTCATGTCCACATTTTCCATGTGGTCATGACACGAATTATGAAAAAAAATTCTACCTATCCCTAGGAACCCACTCACACACATAATTCACGGAGGTGTGTTGTCCTACGCAGTCCCTTGTGTGATGTTAGCCGTCTAGGGGGTATGCGACACGAAGTGTGTCGCTTTTAGGGTTAGAATGATTTTAATCCTAACCCTAAGTTTCCTAGGTGAGAAGGGGATTTCGTCAGATTCGAAACCTAACCCTAACTTAGAACAAAAATGAAATTGAAATAATGATTAAGAAATAATGGCATGATGGATGCATGATAAAGTGGAATGGTAAAATAAAAGTTAATAAAATATCATAAAATTAAAACCCTAGAATCTAGGAAAAATTTGACAGCATAACGCGTTTTCAATAAACAAATTAAAAATTTTAAAATAAAACACCAATAAGAAATTAAACAAAATTTAAAAATAATAATTAAACTTCAAGACAAATTAAAATTAAAATACTCCACCAAGTCCAAATAACTTGACTTGGAATAAAATATTAAAACTCGAATTTAAAATAATAAAATAACTAAGTTACACCAAAATAAATTTTAAAATTGAGTCCATAATAAATATAATCTCAGCATTATATTTATTAACTAACTCAATAAAATAGAGAAGAGAAAAGATTAAAATTACTCTTTCCCGTAAAATAATAGTAAAATTGATAAAAAGATAAAATATTTAAAACACGCTAGGGAATAAAATAAATAATTAATATGAGGTTAAATTCAAGGGAATACACTTCCCATAAAACAAAAATCAATCCCTCCCTTAAAAATACCATTCACAAGACAATAATTCAAAACCCCCTAAAAAAAAAATACTTTCAACATAAAGAAAATCCCTATGAAGACAAAAATAATCAAAATAGAGGAAAATAAATAAATTAGGAAAAGTTAATTCCTCACATTCACCTCATGTTAAAATATTGGTTTTCAAATTGAAAGCCCTAAGTTTATTTTATTGTTTTCTCATTTGACCAAGAAAACCCTCGCATTATTCTATTGGTTTCCTTATGGGAACCCTAATCCTTCTTTGTTTGTCTCTCTCGCATTTTGTTTCCTCTTCTTTTTTTTGTTTGCAGAGATGAAGATCTCCTCCACAATGGCTTGGTAGCCATTAAAATACCTCACATAGGTTTGCATTCTGTTTGCCAAGAGATTCCTTTATCCATTTATTTATTCTGCATATATTTTTTTCTTTTTAAATACAGAGAGATTGATATATATATATGTGTGTGTGTACAGATTTATATATACAGTCCATTCTAACATCATAGTATATGTATATCTTCTATTATTGTATGTATATATATATGCATATATATATACATACAATAATAGAAGATATACATATACTGTGATGTTAGAATGGACTGTATATATAAATCTGTGTATACACACACATTTATATATGTGTGTGTGTATACACAGATTTATATATACAGTCCATTCTAACATCACAGTATATGTATATCTTCTATATATATAACTTCTATGTTTTCTTCTAATTTCAGCATATACATAGTAAAAGAAAAAAATGAACAGCAAGCTTGATTTCAAAATAACAAAAAGATGTCTATATATATACTTATATATATACACACACATTAAACTAATTCTTCTCAACAATACTAATCTAGGCTAACATAGAATACTAATTTTCTATTTTGTCCCATAATTAAAAATCCAGTAACAATTCTCTTTCTCTTCTTTTTTGAAAAAGCATAAATATACATAGATAACCCCCTTTTTTTTAAAGAACCTATAAGGTAGAATATGCACTTTCATCTAAATTTTTTTTTTCAACAGCTTAACTTCCTAAACAGCAACTAATAAAATGGGACTTTCAATGCAACATAACAGAAAACTAATATATATAATTTTCTCTTTCTTTCCTTTGTATGCAATAAATTTTATACAACTGATGTATATTTTTTTGTAAAGAACAATGACAGCAAATATATATAATTTCACATGCATTTCTCAAAACACACCAACTCCATAACTTAGAGAATAAATAGTTTTTTTTTTTTAAAATAAAACATAGAGAATGTTCACATTTCAAACTCTTACTATAGTCAACACAATGGGTAGAATAACTTGACAAAATTTACAATAGGGCCATAAGGACCATGTCTCAAATAGCCAACAACATACTACTAAAGTAACACAAAATGGACTTCTCCAAAGCTCCACTTCTTCAATAAGCACTTGCAATAAATACACAACAAGAAGGGAAAACCCAGCCACTTCAAAATGCCCACCTCCCTACCGTAGACCCGCAAGTGGGTCACCCCTGAGCTAGGGAGGTAGGGATTCACATGGTTGCAAACACACCACAACAAACATAAAAAAAATAATAACACAAAAATTAACCCCAAGGATAACACATAACACAACTCATGAGAATGAGTTTGATGGGGGTAGGGAATGGACCCCTCTACTCAAAGGCCACACCAAAAATACCAAAACACCAAGTCTCATGGCCTCAATCCAAAACCTCCAAAACCACAACTCTTCATATACCTCAAAATAAACTTCCATGGTACTCTTTCCATCCAAATAATCTCAACACTAAGTAAAAAGCCCTCAAGTCCATAAATAGCACAAAATATGGAGGTGACCTCGAGGAGGTTCACTTTCCCCTACCCCAAACAAGTTGAGCCTTACATCCAAATGTAGGTGCTCTCACCAAACTCCCATCCCACACAAAAATGAAACAACAAACAACAAATCTACAAACACATCATAATCAAATATGCAAGGGTAAAGAACATAGTCATGAAGCTTACCTTCAAAAGCCCTATAATGGAAGCACGTTTGGTGATGAGCTCCAAGGTTATCCAAACCTTCCAATCTCCAAAATCTCTCTAACTTCCCCAAAAATTACTCTAAAAGAGAAAAGAAATCTCCAAAATGCAAGAACCCCACACTCCTCAACAAGAGGAGGTAATATAGGCCTTCTAATTTGGCCTTGAGTAATGAGAAAGTGACACTTGTCACCTTCTCCTTCCTCCTCCTATGCCACTTGCAAGGGAGAAGAAGTGTGAGGGTGACAAGTGTCATCCTCTAATTCCATCTCATTCCTCACCTTATCCACTTGTGCTCTCACATATGTGTGAGAGAACAAGTGGTGAGGTGGCATTCCCTTTCAAGCCTCCATGAGGATAAGGGATGCCATATGGCATCCTCTTATTCTCTAAGAGAGCCATCACCCTCCAAGATGCCCTCACACATGTGTGAGACTCTTGGAGGAAGATCCCACACACTTGGGAGTCTTGGAGACCTCCCAAGTCTTCCTAGAGAAGGGATTTCCAAACCTTGGGAAGGGAGATGAGTCTTTCCCAAAGCATGACTCACCTCCCACCCTTATCTAATTCAAATTTCGTCACTTTGACTAAACCTTAGTTTAGAGTGACCACAAGCGAGTTATCCCAAGGTTTAGTTAGTCAAAATTGACCCTAGACCCATGGGTAACCACCTAAGGTAAATTTTGGGACACTAAGGTTCACCTAGGGAGTCATAAATCCACATTAAATGGCCTCAAAAAAATAAAAACAATACCAAGTGGTATAAGTCAAATAAAAATTATACAACACATGATATAATTAATTAAACAAAGGGGTACTAGGCCAAAATGATAAAAATTAAGCAAGCACTTAATCAACACTCAAATCAAACGTGATCCTCATCCCTCTTGGGAATGGATTAGTTTCACAGGAAATAACATATGTGTGAATACTACCTCCAATTTCTCGTGGCCTGGGAATGTAATCCTGCACATCTCGATCAAGTGTCAATCATATCATGAATAATCATAGCTGAAGCAACTAAAATTAAATTCATGCCATTGAATACAACATTAATCATCTGTAACATAATTCCAGATTAAACTACAATTTCTATCTAATGTCACATAATCATCATCACATAAAGAACTAGAAATCACATCACAAAACATCATCTAATATATCTCGCATGTCTAGTCTCAACATAGCATCAAAATATGATCAAATCGAACCACCATATGTCTAATCAATGTCATATCAAAATTAGAGGATATAATCAAATCTGCATAATGAAACCATAGACTCTAAAAGTCTGATAATGTCATCAACTAAAATGCAATATGATCAAAATAAGGAAGGAAAAATAATTAGCCTCACATCCTCCTCATCCTCCTCCTCAAAATCCACAAAATCCTGAAGAGGAAATACCTGTTGAAGAACAACCCAAACTACAAACTCCTCCATCCATTCCTTGACATGCCCCTGGAACACAAGAAAATCTAATGGGGCAAATTGAAAATAATTAAAAAGAAATTGAGGACATAATTGCAAGGTTGAAATAACCTACAACTTCAACCTTGCATAGATCCACGCTTGCTCAATCCCTTGAATCTATGTTATCAAATGTAGATTCAATAAGTAAGACAATCACTAGTTGGACAGAAAAGAGAGAATTTAGAGAGTATTATACTGAAAAGTTATCATATGAACAAGTGAAAAAGGAACAAATTACAAAACTTGACTTGTGTTCTATTTTCACAGACCCACGAACAAATGAATCTCTACCCCTTACATGCAAGAGGTTCCCTATCCATTGGTATAACAACCAAGTGATAAGGGACAATTTTACGTAGAAGTGGTGGATGGTTTTTGACCATCCTCCATGCAACAATAATGAGGTCTCGCAATATTTTTTGAGGAAACTCTACTGTGAGTTTGTCAAAAATAAAGTGTCAAATTATGTTGATATGTGGGAGTTCTAGGGTAGAGGTAGGGGGTCAGCACAAGATAGACCAGGGGCATGTGTTGACCCACAGTAGCCAGCGAGACGAGCACTTGCCAGACCATCCCATGAGCATGTTTCTATCCCTTCCATTGTGAAGGAGAGTGTTGATGTCGAGACACTTTAGTCTGTTAGTGCCTTGACCAAGAGCATATTATAGCATGCTAGTCCTGTAGCACAGCGTGGGTCAAGGGAGAGTTTGAGTACGGTTCCACCCCATACTTGTTAGACTTGCGGGTCAGCATGTGGTTATGACCCTACAAATAGTCATGACGCAGGTGTGCATGCTAAATCTGCAGCTGAGCAGATGGTGATGACAAATGCCCTCTTGAGTGAGACTTTCGGGCTTGATACTCAGGTAAATCTTAGCAAGTTCATTGAATTTAATTGATTAAATTTTATTTTTGAAATGCAAGATTAACTAATTTAGTTTGATGATTTTAATGAAATTTCAAGGTCATAGTGTTGATGCAATTTTTAGTGGTTCTCCACCTACATATTACACTACATCATCTATTGTCGGGGTATGTAACTAGTAAACAATTATAAATATTACATTTGAATAGCATTGTTATATGAATGGTATTCTAATATTTGATTTTAGATGTTGAATAGGTTAATATTGGAGATTTCACAGCAACACCTACCAGTGGTGGTGGACTTCAAAGCTTCACGGAGGTAATAAAATAAATAGTTTAATGAATGAATTGTACTTACTAGATTTTTGTATGTAACTTGTGTGTACTTCCATGTTTAGGTGAATGTGTGTGTATGTTAGGAGTCATGATTTGCAAATTTTATTATAGTTTTCGTAATTGAATAATGTTGTTTTATTTCTAGATGATGCATGCTACAGAGACACCTCTCGATGTTCATAGGACAATGGAGCATGGTGTATTATCTGTGATTCATAGCTCCATGCCATTGATGGGGGTATGAGGCAAATTAGTAAATTACAATTTACATTCATTGTTATAGTTGTTTATTTTTTAAAAATCAAAAGATTATTGATTTGAAGTTTAATTTCTATCTGGATGGTTTCTATAGGACATGACATCACCACAACCTAATCCTGCTACTAAGGCAAATAAGGAGACAAATTATATGGTAGTGGTAAGTGATTATTTTGTTAAATGTTTCATTTTTTATAACATGTAATTTCTATATATTAATGTCTATACTTTTTATTGTAATAGCTACAGATTCACGAACAACTAAATAGGAGGAGCAGCCCTCAAGTTCGTAGTAGACCACCCACATATGCGTCTCCATCCCCTAGAAGATCAAAGGCTGCCCATGATCTATTCTCTTCACCGGACATAGGGGAATGACTTTTTATTATGTTCCTTTGTTGTATGCCTATATGGAATTTTTGGACATATATTTTGTATTTCATATAGTTGACATTGTATGCCTATATGGCATTCTTGTAAGCCTATATGGCTATTTTGTATATATGTTATACTTATATCGACAACTATTTGGTTAATACAAATATTTTTTATTGATGGCGTCCATATTTGCATTATAAATCCATGTTTGAATGGATATTTGTAGATGGTTACTTCAAATAATTAAAGTCCAATTGTATTACATAGGATGTTTGTTGATCCAATAAGCCAGCTATTGTTATTCAAGTATCACCTAAACCTCATCCTGGAACTAAAAGATAAAAGTTATATTTAAAATAAAAATGAATCATCATGTTGAATAGAAAATATTCATATTCTTTATGAGTTGCTCAATTAAAAATATTCAAATGAGTATGATGATCCATATTCTTTATGAGTTAGTCAATTGAAAATATTTCTTAATTTCTTTTTATTCTATCATATTAAGATGCAAAGAGTATGTTTGCTATTTTGAATAAGATAGTCAAAATCATATGCTTATGAGCACTTGATGACCATTGTGGTTATTAAATGTAATTCCTCTTGTATATAAGGTGAGGTTATGAAAGTACATTGAGTCTTACCTAATTTTAGTATGCAACATAACATTGGGGCTATAGGCTTCCATATGTCATCAACAATCAAGGTTCAAGGTTGTCATTGAAGTCAAAGGGTCAAGGTTCTTTATCATTGATGTCAAGGTTGATGCCATGATGTTGATAAGGTGATACAGTGATTCAAGGTAGGTGATGGTCATGAGGTGCATGATGTGTGAATATGATTTTCATGATAAGGTCTCTTAGTTCATGTTGCATAAGACAAACATGGTTCATATGATGTAAAGTTCATGTTCATGGTGGATGTGGTTTTGTTCATGCAAGGTTTTGTTGTGAATATGGTTTTCATGATAAAGTCTATCTTAGAAGGTTGATATGATGCAAGGTTCATGTTCATGGTGGATGTGGTTTTGTTCATGCAATAAGAAGTCAGAGAAGACACAAGCTTTCATAATCATAATTCAATGTCATCATCAAGGAGAGTTATATTTATCAAGGGGAGTCATGAGTTTGATTCAAATGTGAAGTTGTTCATGTCTTAGAACCCTAAGCCTATGATAAGTGTCATACTCTAATGTCTTTCTTCTGATGTCCTTGAGGTCTCTGAAATGTCCTAGATATCTTTTGATGAAAGTTAGAATGTTTAACTCTATATTATTTATAGTTAGGGTTTGCATATTGGGCATTAAACCCTAAAAAGAATCTACTTTTCTTAAGACTTTAAAACCATCAATTGCCTATCATGTGTAAAGTGCACTTTTGTTTTAAGTTAATATTGACTTATAATCATAGGTTACAATCACTTAAATCAACCTACTAAAGGGTCTTTAAGTCATTAGTTCACCAACCCTTCAACCTAACTCAACCAATGTCTCTGGTAAACTCTCATAATCTGGAGCACCATATCATAATCGAAGGTCATATTTAATTGATATGAGGGTGGGAAAAAGGATTGGAAGGTTAGTATTTAAAAGGAATTTGGAATACAAACAATCATCTCTATGTGGTTGAATTTGATGGGCATGCCTTTTATAAAAGGCTAAAAGATAGCTTTATGCAGGATATCATGGTATTTGTAGTGTTTGAAGATTGAAGACTAGTTAGTGTTTGTAGCTCGGACTATTTCATCATGTTTGAGTATGAAATAGGACCATACCTAGCTTAAATGTACCCATCCAAACGTGTTGGAATTGTCAGTTTGGCCGCACAAGGATAAGAACAAAAGTTACACCCCTTTGCAACTTTACACTGCCTCCTTTTGACGATTTTTGGCGCAGTAGAAAACCTTTCACCACAGGCAAATGCCTCAGAGATATAAAAAAGTAAGAGAGGTTATTGTAGAGGGAACCTACATGATAACATTACCTCAGATAGAATGTATCTAAGTGACACGGTTTCTGAGTAACAGCTCGTCAAAGATTTCTACCTTTTTGCACTTTGGACTCTTTAGGGATATCATCGGTATAATGTAGCTTGAATTGTTTTGGCATGTTTGGGTGCAAAATAGGACCATGCCTAGCCTAAACATACCCATCCAGACATGTTAGAACTATCAATTTGGCCACATGAGGAGAAGAACAAAAGTTACACCCCTTTGCAACTTTACACTACCTCCTTCTAACTATTTTTTGGGTAGCAGAAAACCTTTCACCACGGGTAAACGCCTCAAAGATATAAAAACTGAGAGGTTATTTTAGAGAGACCCTACATGATCATGTTGCCTTAGAAGAAATATATCTAAGTGACACATTTTCTGAGTAACAGCTCATCAAAGATTGCTACCTTTTTGCACTTTGGACTCTTTAGGGATATCATCGGTATAATGTAGCTCAGACTATTTTGGCATCTTTAGGTATGAAACAAGACCATACCTAGCCTAACCTACCCATCTAGATGCATTGGAATTGTCAGTTTGGCCGCACGAGGAGAAGAACAAAAGTTACACCCCTTTGCAACTTTACACTACCTCCTTTTGACAATTTTTAGGGCAGCAGAAAACCTTTAACCACAAACAAACGCCTCAGAGATATAAAAAATTAAGAGAGGTTATTGTAGAAGGACCCTATGTGATTATGTTTCCTTAAATGAAATGTATCTAAGTGACAGTTTCTGAGTAATAGCTCGTCAAAGATTGCTACCTTTTTGCACTTTGGACTCTTCAGGGATATCGCTAGTACAATGTAGCTTGGACTATTTCAGCATGTTTGGGTGTAAAAAAAGACAATATATAGCCTAAACGTACCCATCCAGATGCATTGGAATTGTCAGTTTGGCCACACAAGGAGAAGAACAAAAGTTACACCCCTTTGCAACTTTACACTGCCTCCTTCAGACGATTTTTTGGGCAGCAGAAAACCTTTCACCATGGACAAATGCCTTAGAGATATAAAAAAATGAGAGAGGTTATTGTAGAGGGACTCTACTTGATCATGTTTCCTCTGAAAGAATGTTTCTAAGTGACACAGTTTTTGAGTAACATCTCGTCAAAGATTGCTACCTTTTTGCACTTTGGACTCTTCAAGGATATCGTTAGTACAATGTAGCTCAGACTGTTTCAGCATGTTTGAGTGAAAAATAGGACCATGCTTAGCATAAATGTACCCATCTAGATGCATTAGAATAGTCAATTTGGTCGGATCAGGAGTAGAATGAAAGTTACACCCCTTTGCAACTTTACACTACCTCCTTCTGATAATTTTTGGGGCAACAGAAAACCTTTCACTATGGGAAAATGCCTCAGAGATATAAAAAACTGAGAGACATTATTGTAGAGGAACCCTACATGATCACGATGCCTTAGACAAAATATTTCTAAGTCACACAGTTTTCGAGTAACATCTCGTCAAAGATTTCTGCCTTTTTACACTTTGGACTCTTCAGGGATATCGTCGGTACAATGTAACTCAGACTATTTCCAAATGTTTGGATAAAAACCAGGACCATACCTAGTGTAAATGTACCCATCCAAACATGTTGGAATAGTTAGTTTGGTCGCATCAAGAATAGGACGAAAGTTACACCCCTTTGCAACTTTACACGACCTCCTAACAATTTTTAGGGCAGCAGAAAACCTTTCACCATGGGAAAATACCTTAGAGATATAAAAAACTGAGAGGTTATTGTAGAGGAACCCTACGTGATCATGTTTCCTTAGACAAAATATTTCTAATGACATGGTTTCTAAGTAATAGCTCGTTAAAAATGGTTGTCTTTTTGCACTTTGGACTCTTCAGGGATATCATCGGTACAATGTAGCTCAGACTATTTTGACATGTTTTGGGTGAAAATTAGGACCATGCCTAGCCTAAATGTACCCATACAGATGCGTTGGAACTGTCAGTTTGGTTGCATCAGGAGCAGGACACCAAAAATATAAAAGTTGCTTTGTGCAACTTGACAACATTGACACTTTTTTGCAACAAGACTCAAAGACTCAAACTGACCCCAAATGACCCCAACTAACTCCAAAACATATGAAATAGTCTTAGAAGACCTTATTACATACAATTGACTCAATCAAAATAAATTTTCATTTTTTGACCCCTCTCGGAGGCATGACAACCTGGGTGCCCCTACACCATTAGTGCAACTGAATTCGATAAAGTTTTCCTATTAAGAAAAAGAGTTTCCCTTAGCTTCAAGAAATATAAATATTCTATACTAACAAGGCCAACCACGTGAAGGTGGAAGCTCATGTGGCCTCACCTAAGACTTAAGACACGTGTATTCTAGTAGACGTAGGACACCTAAGACACCTATTGTATAGTATGTATCTAGATTTTATAGACATAGGAGACCTAAGACACCTAGTCTTTATACCTTATTGTAGTCTAGACCTAAGTCAACTAGACACCTAGATTATAGTTCTACCTAAGACACCTATTATGGTGACCTAGTTCACATATAGTACCTACCTAAGACACCTAGATTAAATTATAGAAGACACCTACCTAGAAGACACCTAGATCATTCTAGATTATACCTTATTCTAGTCTCTAGATAGGTCATTGATATATAGTATCTACCTAATACACCTAGATTAGATTAAATACATTTTTTCTAGTCTCTATCTACCTAGTTGACATATCGTATATACCTAAGACACAATTAGAGACACCTATTATCTAGTTAGAAACCAAGACACCTAGAGACACCTATATTTTATACATTACCTAGATTTTATACATTATTCTTAGGATCAACTTCATCCATCACTTAGGTCCAACCCCATGAAGCATAACATGATGATGTAAAAATGTGTATATGTGTAAAAATGTAGCAGCAAATACAAAAAGACAAACCTTACAAATTAATGTGCATACTTACAACTCAATGTAATATGACTTTACAAAATCAATGTGAATACTTACAAATTAATCCAATGAACCATCCAGGTCTACTCTTGATGCAGGAGCATCCAGTGGTGTAAGGGCAATCTTGCATCACCCAAAAAAAGAAGTTAATTCAAAATCATTGTAGTTGTTTTCATTTCTTCCCAGAATTAGTGTTTTTGATTCCATAATATCCAAAATAATGTTGTAGGACCTTCAGTTTTTCCAAAACTGCTAAGAATAGCAACCTGCCTGTTTTGGAAAGTCTACCTGCTATTTTTAGAAAGTTTGCAGTTGGGCACGGATTGAAGCAAAAACTTGCAAAAAGTTACTAAATGGAAATATAAGACCTTTGGCAAAGGAATCAGGGAAAGATCATTTGTGAGCTAAAAGATATTAAAGTTTTTGTCTTCTGAAAAGCCCCTAAAAATTTCTGAAACGAGATATGAGGCACTAAAACTTCCCTAAACGTCCTGAAAAGTTGACAAAAATCCATTTACGAATTTCCGGCGTGATAGTTCACATCGCGAGCTTTCCGACGCATAAAACGGTTCATCAATCGGACACTCGGATCAAAAGTTATGCTTCCCGGAAGTTTACCTACTTTTATAGGGTGTTGTAAATTTCAAAATTTAGCGGGATGCCACCGAAAAAGTGCTATTTATGGCTATTTTGGGGACCCTGGGCGGTAGTAGAGTTAAGGGGGAAAGTGTAGAGTCAAGAATAGGTGGGAAAACATAAACCCTAGATGATTTGGGGGTTACAGAAGGCGAAAGATTCCAGAGCCTGGTGATGGTAGCTGTAGTGTGTTGCAGCCTGAGGAGGACTAATTCCTCTGATTGTAATTAAGCTTCTGTAATGTAATAAGTTGCCCAGATCAATAAAAGAAAGTTCTATTCTCTGTATTCAATTTTTGTTATTGTGTGTTTTATGATTTACCCCTTCATCAAGTGGTATCAGAGCGAGGGTTCCTGAGTGTGTAGACAGATTGCCGACCGTGAGGCAGTTTGCACCAGGATCTGAGGTTATGGGTTTGCTGCGGAGATCAAGATGCCTCCACGAAGAAATCATGTTGGGAGGAATGCTTTGATGGAAGAGGGTTTTAGAGCCCTACAAAGGCAAATCGATGCATTGCAAGAGGAACTACGAAGAGGGTTTGAGCCGAGGACAAGAGAAGAAAGTGAAGATGAAGTTGAAGAAGAGCTATCTGAGGAAGAACAAGAAGTTGCCGAAGATGCTGCAGAAGTAAGGTTATTGAGGGTCATTTCGAAGATCTGAAAGAGGCCCAGGATTGAAGTTTCTACATATTCTGGAGATTTGAATCCAGAACAGCTTATCGATTGGATCAATGACATGGAGGAGTATTTTGAGTATGAAGATGTGGAGGACCCAGATCGGGTTAAGTTTGCAAAAACAAAGTTGAAGGGCCACGCCAATATTTGGTGGAAGGAGGTCCAATTAGAGAGGAACAGAAGAGGAAAAGCAAAGATCACCAGATGGGATCGGATGGTGGAGAAACTGAAGAAGCAGTTCATTCCTGTGGACTATGAGATGGAGTTGCTAAAGAAGTTGCAAGGACTGAAGCAAGGTAACAAGTCTGTTAAGGAGTATACAGAAGAGTTTTATAAAATTACTATCAGGACAGGCCATGCAGAGCCCAACAAGGAGAAGGTAGCCCGTTACACTAATGGGTTGAGGCTGAGTATTCAAGAGGAGTTGAGCCTGGTCAGAATGACCACCATAGAAGATGCGTACCAGTTTTCCCTGAAGGTGGAAGAGAAGCTCAACAAAAGATTTGATAGCAAGCAAAGGGGAAGAGGTTAAGGTGGAAGGACTGGTGGAAGACCCTATGGAGGCCGTAATGAAGATCAAAAGAAAAGTGAAGAAGTAGGCACCAGTCGAAATCAAAGAGGGGATAATACCTACCGCCCTCGTGACCAAAACAATGGTGAGCAAAGAGGAAGAGGAAGAGGCAGACCTGGGCAAGGACCTGGAAGAGGAGGTTTCAGAGGAACCTGTTTCCAATGTGGAGAAGAAGGGCATCGAGCATATGAGTGTCCGCAACATCAAGGAAGGACAAATAGAAGACCTGAAGGTAATGCACGAGTTGCACATGTAGATGAAGACGCACATTCAAAGCATTCTGAAGATGCTGAAAGGGGAGAAACCCTAGTTGTCAGAAGAACCTTGCTGAATGAGGAGAAAGAACCCAATCAGAGGAAGAGTTTATTCTGCACAAGGTGCAAATGTGAGGGTAAGTGTTGTGATATTATTATTGACAGTGGAAGCACTGATAATCTTGTTTCAGAGGAGATGGTTGACAAGTTGAAGTTGACAAGAAGAAAGCATCCGCATCCATATCGGATTGCATGGTTGCAGAAGGACCATAGAGCTTTGGTCAATGAACAGTGTTTAGTGAAGTTCAAGATTGGTGACTACCATGATGAGGTGCTGTGTGATATCATACCGATGGATGCATGTCATATGCTGTTGGGGAGGCCGTGGCAGTATGATAGGAGCGCTGTCCATGATGACCGTGCAAACACATATTCCCTAACAAAGGATGGAGTTCGTCATAAGTTGAATCCCTTAAAGGAGGTGGAAGAAAAGGTATGTAGTACTGCCAGAATTTGTTTGGTAGATGGTAGGAAATTTTTGGAGGGTATGAAGCATGAGCGTCATTGCTTTGCATTGATTCCTAAGATTAGTCAAGAGAAATGTGAAGATGTACCAGTAGAAGTTTCAGATATGTTGGAAGAGTTCCAAGACATTATCTCTGATAATGTACCAGAAGGTTTACCACCAGTAAGGAAGATAAGTCATCAAATGGATTTGATACCAGGAGCCAGTTTGCCAAACAAGGCAGCCCACAGAATGACCCCTGCAGAGAATGAAGAGTTGAACAGACAAGTTCAGGAGTTGTTGAGGAAGGGACTGATAAGGGAGAGCTTAAGTCCATGTGTGGTACCTGCAGTACTAGCACCAAAGAAAGATGGAGAATGGAGGATGTGTACAGACTCTCGAGCCATCAATAAGATAACGATCAAGTATAGATTTCCATTGCCAAGAATGGATGACATAATGGATTGTTTGAGTGGAGCCAAGTACTTCACGAAGATTGACCTGAAGAGTGGGTATCACCAAATTCGAATCAGAGAAGGAGATGAATGGAAGACAGCCTTCAAGACAAAGGAGGGTTTGTATGAGTGGTTAGTCATGCCATTTAGGCTAACCAATGCACCGAGCACATTCATGCGGCTCATGAACGAGGTACTAAAAGAATTTTTGGGAAGTTTTGTTATTGTTTATTTGGATGATATTTTGATTTTCAGTAAGACTTGGGATGAGCATCTGATGCATATTAGAAGAGTTCTAGAGAAGCTGAGGGAGGAAAAGTTGCTGATTAATCTAAAGAAATGCAGTTTTGCAAAGAAGGAGTTGGTATACCTGGGATTTGTTGTCTCAGAGGAAGGTCTTAAGATGGACCCAGAAAAAGTAAGGGCTATCATTGAGTGGCCTACGCCAAGGAGTGCAACGGAGGTAAGATCTTTTCATGGTTTGGCAAGTTTTTACAGAAAGTTTATCAGGAATTTCAGTAGCATTTGTGCACCCCTAACTGAAACAATGAGAGGGGATAGGAAAGAGTTTAGATGGACTAAAGGAGCCGACAAGAGCTTTGATACATTGAAGCATAAAGTTGTAGAACAACCTGTTTTGGCACTTCCAGATTTCAATAAGGTATTTCAGGTAGATTGTGATGCTAGTGGTAGTGGTATAGGAGCTGTTTTGAGCCAAGAAGGTAAGCCCATTGCCTATTTTAGTGAGAAGCTTAATGATGCCAAGAAAAAGTATTCTATTTATGATCAGGAATTTTATGCAATAGTTCAGGCTTTGAAGAAATGGAGACATTATTTGTTGCCAAAAGAGTTTGTTTTATATACTGATCATCAGGGTTTGCAGTATATTAATAGTCAAGGGAAGTTGAACCAAAGGCACTTAAAATGGGTTGAGTTTTTGCAGAGTTATACCTTTGTTTTGAAGCACAGGAATGGGAAGTCCAACAGAGTTGCAGATGCCTTGAGCAGAAGGCAAAATTTGTTGACAGAAATGAAGATAGAGGTTGTTGGGTTTGATGAGCTCAAAAGTTTGTACCCTGAAGATCCAGATTTTGCAAAGGCTTGGAAAGCTTGTCTGGAGCCTGTTACTTTGGACAGGACAAATTGGTTGGATTTCATAATCCAAGATGGCATGTTGTTTAGAGGAAGCCAGTTGTGCATTCCGAGGAGTTCCATGAGAGAGAACCTGATTAAAGAGAAGCATAGTGGAGGACTGGCTGGACACTTTGGTCGAGATAAGACCATATCTATTGTTGGTGAAAATTATTATTGGCCACAGTTGCAACAGGATGTGAGGAAGTTTGTGCAGAGTTACAGAGTATGTCAGATGGCAAAAGGAACAAGTCAAAATACAGGGTTGTATCAACCATTACCTGTACCAGAGAAGCCATGGGATGATATTAGTATGGATTTTGTTCTTGGTTTACCAAGGACACAGAGAGGGCATGATTCTATTTTTGTGGTAGTGGACAGATTCTCAAAGATGGCACATTTTATTCCTTGTAAGAAGACTAATGATGTTGTTCATATTGCAGATTTATTTTTCAGGGAAGTGGTGAGATTACATGGTCTACCAAAGAGCATAGTTTCAGATCGAGATACCAAGTTTGTTGGTTATTTCTGGAGGACATTGTGGAAGAAGTTGAAGACAGATTTGAAGTTCAATTCTGCACACCATCCACAGACTGATGGACAAACCGAAGTGGTGAATAGGAGTTTGGGTAACCTGCTACGGTGCTTAGTAGGGGATAAACCCAAGGGATGGGATTTAATTTTACCATAGGCAGAATTTGCTTACAACAATTCTGTCAATAGGAGTACTGGTAAATCACCATTCCAGATTGTATATGGCAATAGCCCAAGAAATACTTCTGAGTTAAGGAAGCTGGACAATGGAGAAAAGATAAGTGCCGAAGCTGAGGACTTTGCAGAACACATGAAGAATTTGCATGAAGAGGTGAGAAAGCACATTAATAAGATGAATATTCAGTACAAGGCTAAGGCAGATTAGAAGAGGAGATATAAGGAGTTCCAGGTAGGAGATGAAGTCATGGTTCACCTGAGAAAAGAAAGGTTCCCCATTGGAACATACAATAAGTTGAAAATGAAGAAATTTGGACCATGTAGAATCCTGAAGAAGCATGATTCAGGAAATGCATATGAGGTAGAGCTGCCGAGTGGGATCAATATTTCCCCTGTTTTTAACATCGCTGATTTATTAGAATATCATGAAGGTGGGACAGAGGATGGACCAATAGAGGAACAGTGGAGTATTCCGGCATCTACTTCAACAGAGGAGATAGAAGAGATCTTGGATAGCCGTGTGGGGAGAAGTACTCGGAACAAGCAATATGAAGAATATCTGGTAAAATGGAAAGGAAGGCCTGTTGAAGATTCTTCTTGGTTGTCTAAGGCAGAGGTTGACCGTTTGGGTTTTCCTCACAAAACATCTGAGACATGACAGGGTCACTTCTCAAATTACCCTAGGTGTCTAATGCAGGAGCATCCAGTGGTGTAAGGGCAATCTTGCATCACCCAAAAAAAGAATTTAATTCAAAATCATTGTAGTTGTTTTCATTTCTTCCCAGAATTAGTGTTTTTGATTCCATAATATCTAAAATAATGTTGTAGGACCTTCAGTTTTTCCAAAACTGCTAAGAATAGCAACCTGCCTATTTTGGAAAGTCTACCTGCTATTTTTAGAAAGTTTGCAGTTGGGCACGGATTGAAGCGAAAACTTGCAGAAAGTTACTAAATGGAAATATAAGACCTTTGGCAAAGGAATCAGGGAAAGATCATTTGTGAGCTGAAAGATATTAAAGTTTTTGTTTTCTGAAAAGCCCCTAAAAATTTCTGAAACGAGATATGAGGCACTAAAACTTCCCTAAACATCCCAAAAAGTTGACAGAAATCCATTTATGAATTTCCAATGTGATAGTTCACATCGCGAGCTTTCCGACGCATAAAACAGTTCGTCAATCAGACACCCGGATCAAAAGTTATGCTTCCCGGAAGTTTACCTACTTTTATAGGGTGTTGTAAATTTTGCAATTTAGCGGGATGCCACCGAAAAAGTGCTATTTATGGCTATTTTGGGGACCCTGGGCGGTAGTAGAGTTAAGGGGGAAAGTGTAGAGTCAAGAATAAGTAGGAAAACAGAAACCCTAGCTGATTTGGGGGTTACAGAAGGCGAAAGATTCCAGAGCCTGGTGATGGTAGCTGTAGTGTGTTGCAACCTGAGGAGGACTAATTCCTCTGATTGTAATTAAGCTTTTGTAATGTAATAAGTTGCCCAGATCAATAAAAAAAAGTTCTATTCTCTGTATTCAATTTCTGTTATTGTGTGTTTTATGATTTACCCCTTCATCAACTCTACTCTTTATTGTGTCAAGTATTGCTTCACGGTCAGACTCACACACCTTCCACAAGGTCTTGTTCAAAGGTCTACCCTGATATTGTATCAAATGAACATTGGATGCCATGACAAGGTTTGAGTAATGAAAAATCTTCTGATGCGTGTCAAAGTCCTGAAACAGCCAAACATTAACACTCTTATGTGTGTACCTTCTAAGCCATGTTCTAGCAATAACCACTGAGCCTATAGGGTATTCGATATTTTCTCCATCCATAACTGGGGCCTCCAATTTCTTTTTGGCCTCAACACAATGACACATGTAATAATATGTTCTCTCTTCATTATCTTCATCTGTAATAATTGCATATACATGCCCTACATTGATATGTGTAGTAAATTAGATGAAATTAGTCAACATTACAAAAACACTACAAAGTAAGATGACATCAGGAATTTAAAAAACTATGCAAATAGATATATTACCTAGTTGAACTAGATCTGATATGTGGTCAAAATCAACTGATGATTCTACCTGTGTTAGTTCTAGTACCGTGGGGGATCAATACATGTCAAGTGGGCTAAGATAACTTAACTGTCATTCATCAACCCACTCCTTTGACTCACACTCATCGTAGGCTTGAATTGTATAGGAAGAACAAAAGCATGACATCTTTCACTTATGGATACTCCATGAACCTGCAATTGAGCTTCTAAAAGAGTGCATCTCACTTGATCCTATTAGTGTAGAACAGTCCTCATATGGTGCAATGTTAGTATCATCTATCAACCAAAAAAATCTACGAACTAAAGACTTACCTTCTTGACCTGGTCCCATGGAAGCATTACAACACTCGATGATCAATTTTGCATCTATCAACTTTGCATTGTATTTATACTTTAACTCTTCTTGTGCTATGGCTCTTTTGACACATGCTCCTGCACCATCATGCTTCCCCTTTCCATGTTCGGCCTCACAAAAGTTCCACATATGATGAATACCTGTAAAATTATGCCTCCTGCTCAGCCAATAGAAATATTGTGAGTTCTTGAATTGTGACACACAATTATCTGACCATATGATATGATGACTTAATGATATGCCCCTTCTAGCCAAATCATTGTAGAACACCTGAAAGCAACCTTGCACAAACTTCATAGAATATGTGCAATCATCACTGATATAGAAATTATACTCCTTTATGATCTTTCTATCATCCTCTGTACTATCATTCACATGAATGAATGCAATGTGCACAAATATAGAAACCTGTGCAGAGTTGTAATATTGTGATGGCACCTCACGTTGTGGCTGTAGACTATAGTTCTCTACAAAGTCGACGACTGAAACAATGCTACCAACTGGAAATGTGTCCTTGCATAACTTGAATTGCAAGTCCAACCATCAAGCTCAATGGGCATGTCTTGCATACTCATACACTATTATGTCATGAAATATAGGCATAAACTGATACACTAGAATCTTTTCAATAACCAATTCACACCTCTTTGCTTCTTTATCATCTTTTGTATTGCATGCCACTATTTTATACTTGCTGAGCTCTACTAGTTCATTTCCATCCACATGTGTTCTTTCCATATGTTCACATATTAGCAAACGTTGCAAGCAACCGCAATGATGACATGTGCCATCCAAGCATAATTTCTTGTAGAATATTTGACCTTCCTCTCTTTCACATACAATTCTTGATATGAAGTCTCTTGAAGATGTTGGTGGGGCACGTATGCCACAACCCTGCAAAACATTGTTAGTATGCAAATCTAAACATATAGATCTATAAACTCAAAATGTTAGAAAATTCAATATGTAATCTACAACAATAATTAGTGCGTGTGTGATTTATCTTGACATAGAAATGTTTTAGCATTTCAAAATATCTTTGACAAATTTTAATTTGAGGATACTTCTCTAGAAATTTACCATAAAACTATGTTTGAGTCTCATCCAAAAAATGCTTTGGATGTGGCTCATGGTTCTAACTACTAATTCTCCTTCTTACCACATCCCTTTGATTCAGAGATACCCTTGTGTAATTCTTCCAAAAGTCTTCAATTAGTGGTCTCAATGCTTCAACAATTGGTTTATCTTTTCATGGTAGTCTCCCTGAGAACGCCCATAATTCATTGGCATTAGTGTCCTCAATTCTTTGGCATCTTCCAATGGCTCTTGATAAAGTTTTCCTATTAATTCTCAATTCTTGACTCGTCTTTCTAATGAGACGAGATTTCCTCATTTGACTAGTTACTATAGTCAATGTAATCACATGTCGTATTGCATTACTATCTTTTGTGCATGAGGTGTTACCCACACTCTCATACGCACTCATTAGATTCTTAACAATAGATTTTTCACTTGAAGCCTCTGATGTTCTCAACCCAAGAATCTTCATGATGGACCTATACTTTATACTTCACATCATTTCAATGAATAGTTGACATCTTGCAGTCTCATTTAACTTTTCAAAGAACAATCTCCAAATCTTATGAGCATATCTTCTACAAGTGCATTTTGGAATCTTACCTTCCATTAGCTGCAAAATATTCTCATCAATATCAATCAAACACTTTGGCTTTCTATGCAAAATTCTAGGTGGTGTTAAGTTAGGTAAATTCATCTCAACATTAGGAATTTCATCAACATTTAAATGAGATGGGCTAGATGGCATGCCTTGGACTGAAGATGGAATAGATGACATACCTTGAGGTTAAGGTGGGAACTGTTGCGATAGGAAAATTTCAAAATTTTCCTATACTTTTATCCATTCCCTATCCAACCAAATCAAAACATTATACTCCCAAAATCATAATAACAGTCGATAAATTCTATGAACATAGCATGGTTTGTATAGTAAGATCCCTACCATAACTATTAGTCTCACCTCCCAAACCATAATCTATAAAAACCTTCAGTTCTCTAATTTTGGCAAGACCTCAATTTTTTCATACCGACCCATGTTCCATTTGAAGAAGATTAGATGTGCATCAACATTAGGAATGAAGTCAGAATAAGAATTTCAAGAAGCCCTAATAATAGAAGTTATGCAGATGACTCCTTTATCGAAAAGAGAATTTCTAGTCACACCAAATTGATCAAATACAAGGACCATCGAGATGAGAAAGCATTGTCAGAAGATACTCCAAACATTCCCCCAACAACGAAGATCACACCGATGGGGAAATTCGACAAGAGTCTTGCCGAACAACTCAAGGAATAGATTGAACTATCGAGACATCGGGAAGAAATACAACATTGGAACAAAAAATTAATGTTTCTTTGACCTTATGATGTCTCAGCAACTATAAGGCAATTTCGTCCAAAGTCATACTGATATATGTGAAGGATATAACTCATCGGCAAAAGGAAGAAAATCGGTGTATGATTTATAGGTCCTACCGAGTCTATAGTCACAATGACAAAGGATTTCGGTGAGATATGACTATGGTCATTCCAATGAGGAAAGAATAGAAAGGATGGTGTCAGGGAAATAATAAGGATAAAATAAATCAAATAAGGTCATCCCGATAACATATGTTGTTCTGATGAAAACAATAACCACACACATCGATGAGAGCCTTTCCGATAGGTCACATGTGTCAGAAAGGCAAATGATATTGGTATCAATTTCTTGGGTCTTACTGATTGCACTAATCAGCCCTATAAGGAGAAATTGATAAACATTTCTGTAAGAATCATATCGATATGAGTAATTAGTATCGGAGAGATTTGAAATACCGGAGTAAGAGGCTATTTTCATAACGATGGTGTAAGTCAGGCCGATAACAGCTTCTATGCTCATTCTTATATCAGATAAGTATTGAAATGTCTCACTGATATAAAAATACATATGCTTTCATGAAAAATGACATCGAGGAAATAAAACAAATGGTCATAGTAATTGAGTCTACATATATTGGCACCATAAGAAGCATTTAGATTGCACTGACATTACAAAAGTCCTGCCTATGAAGGACGTTATGATGATGTGACATTTCAAAACAATTGTGGACATTATTGAACTAGAAGTATTAATTACAGGCTGAGAAGAATTCCCCTAAGAAGTCATTCTAAATTATTACAATTGTGTTTGGAAAGGATTGTATGAGAAGAGCGTGCAAGCCAGGATTTGGAGGAGAAAACAAAGGAATTCGGTGATCATCTCAAGCAATAGGTAGACACATAAAACCTGTGTGTGGTGACTTACAATTTGTATTTGCTATTCAGAATTATAACTAATGGAGACACCAGTAAAGGGCAAGGGTAGAAAACAACAAGATGAAACTAGTAAACCTAAGAAACAAAAAACTGATAAAGGTCCTGATGAAAAGGTGAAAGAGAAAAAACTAAATTAGGATTTGATATATCAACTGCCTGGGTCTACCCCTAAAGCCCAAAGGTCTACACAAATCAGGGTGGAGGTGGATAAATTAGAAGACAAATACAAATACATGGGAAATGTATGGACACCAATCAGAGGTTATGAATTGTTTAAATTCCATTATGATAGGAGATTTAGAAATGTCCCAGTGTCTAATCCATGGCATTTAAATTTGGGCAAATTGGTGGTCCCAGATGTGTTTGTGAATGTGGAACTCCTAAAACTTTTGGCTAGGTATTACAATCCCAGCCTCAAAGCCATATGCAATCCAAAAGGAGAGCCTATTATACATTTGTCCAAAAATACCATCTGTGAAGTATTTGATTTCAATGACTTATGTATGCATCCCATAGTATATGAGGATTTAGACAAAGAGTATTGGAGGATGGACACCACATATAATGGATGGAGATTACTTCTTCAGAGGCCTAGGACAGAAAGGAAAAATAGTACCTTTTGATGACAATGATGGACCTCCATTCCATGTGTCTTTGTTTGAACCTTATATGAAATACACATTATTCCATTGGCCAAGTCATCGGGTCAAAAGTTCCTGATTTCATGACAATTCCATTAATGGTGATAGCAGGAGATATCTAATGTCATAATGCTAGGCAATTGGACTATGCCACTTATATTTTCAGAAAGATTGATTCCAGCTTAGTCGCAATTAAGAACAATGCCCCAATAGTTTCTTTTGAGTATTATTCACTCCTCATACACATGGTATTATACTATGGCCAGGAAATGGGAATATGGCCAAATGAACTTAGAATTGCTTAAATAGACAAAA
The DNA here is from genome assembly GCA_027924645.1 of Cunninghamia lanceolata. Classification (NCBI taxonomy): domain Eukaryota; kingdom Viridiplantae; phylum Streptophyta; class Pinopsida; order Cupressales; family Cupressaceae; genus Cunninghamia; species Cunninghamia lanceolata. The sequence continues at coordinate 3,866,985 of BSBN01000913.1, forward strand.
AGGGATAGAAGTTGCCTATGCAGATGTGGACAAGAGTATGGGATAGTAGGTTTTCCAATTCCAGTTACATTCATTTTGAAGAATATTTTGTAAAAGTGTTGTATAGATACTTTAATCATCCCTGTGAATATTCATTGTCAGATGAAATAAAAAAGTTCCTCAGACCAAAAGACTTTGGTGGCCCCCCAACTGTCACACACAATTGGGGAGATTGGTATTGCTTTGAGGACTCAACTATGGTCAGAATTTATGGTTTTGAAGATACCCCATTTATACTGCCCAAGACAGTTCATGATAGGATTGCTTACTTGGAGATAGTCAAGCGGATGAACTATTCCAACGTGATGAACTTAAGTGCCTATGACAAACAATCCTTCATGCCTACTACTCTATGTTTTGGGGATTTTACTGTGGTTTCCAAGGATGGGTATGGTCTCATCAGAGATAAATTAATGCATTACAACATGAGGTGTGCTGAGACAAGAAAAGGATTTGATCCTGAAGGCTTCATTGATTTTACTAGAAGAAAACAAAATCTCAGTGGATACACACATTCCATATCTACATGATGATATCATGAGGAACATGAAAGAAGCTGAATTTGAATTGGTAATTGAAAAATATACTAGAGAATTAGATGAGAAAAGAAAACAATTTCCAAAAATGGAGTTATTGTCTTTTGGTGATCAAGAATTTGTAGGTGAAGAGGAGCTTCATGAACAGACAAGTAGAATCTCTAGAAAAAAAAATAAAGGGTTATCAACTTCCTAGTAGAGAGTAGGATGAAGAGGAGCCTGGTGATGAGGATCCCAGATAGTTGGCATATGATTCTTTCATTGCAAATGATCAATTCATTCATTCTTAGGAATTTAAATCATTTTTGTATAAATATAAAGGAAAGGAACTCAGAGAATCAGTTGAAGATGTCATAGCTAATAATGAAAGAAAATTGATGGATGTGTTAAAGACAATAGTAGATAATGAGTTGAGGGATATGACTCCTAATAGAGGCAGACATTTTCTTAGAGAAGCAGGTGTCATGATATTTCCTAGACTTGACATAAATTCTGCCCTGGTATTTCATAGTTTTTTGCACAATACTGATGATAAATACAAACTCACTCCTGAAGGTGTAATAGAGGTATACATGGGTACCAAGTATAACAATGATGAAAACTCACTCATGATATGGGCCCTATATCCTCCTCATAAGAAGACTGCCATCATAGATATTAAAAAGACCTTTGGGCATGTTATGACTTTGAAAGTAGGAGAAACTGATCCTCTGATTACTGTAGATATTGGTATAAATGTTGCGAAGTTGAATAAAGCATAGGCTCAACTGCTAATCAAGGAGAAAGATGCATATAAGTTGAATTGTGAAAGATTAACAAAGGAAAATGATTTCCTAAAACATACTGTCAAGAATACCTTTGGAGGATCAACTAAAAGATTAACCCAAGGAGAAAGCTCACAAAATATTGACCAAATAGCCCAGGTTCAAATTGACACACTTGCAGTAGTACTATAGAATAGGCATATCCATATGATGCATTGGATAAATAAATTCAGGGATGTCTACTCTGAGAGTCATAAGTTTATCCAAGAACATGAGACGTTAAATAATAGGCTCCAAGAGAAACTCCACGAGATACAGAGTAAGGATACCCCTGATAGTACAGGCACCTCCAATACCCAATATTTGATTGAACAACATAAGAAATATCATGACCAACTTCAAAATGATGCTAAGGAATGTGTTGAGACTTCAAAGACAGGTGTACCTATGTTGTTCAGAAATGATAAGGAATTGAAGAGCAAAGATGAATGGACTAAAGAATGCCAGGTGATATTACAGGAGGCTCTAGAAGCTCTCAAAGATAAAGACTCAGCATCTGGGGAGGCCTGCAAGCATTTGGAAAAGATGGTAATGATAGATGTGATTACAAGGAATGCTATAGAATTTGCTGATACACATCAGAGCCAAGAGTACCTAGATCATGTTGCTCAGATCTACTTGTGGCTTAGTAGAGTTTAGTGTCATTATCTTTGTTTATTGTTATGTTATTCTTGTTAATTCTCAAAAGACATTTTGAAGAGTTATGTCTCTTCACAAATATTTCTCTATAAGTTGGACTTATGATGATCAATGGAGGGGGAGGTGGTAGTAGATAATAGAAAAATTTCATAATATTTTAAAAGACCATGTTGCAAGTATTATATTGAAGAAGTTAATAGAAGATCTTTGATTCTGTGGCTTTATATTGGCATCAATTGTTTGTTGAAATTATTCAGTTATTTGGTTGTCTCGACTTCAGTATTTCTTTATTATTCAAATTGATATATCAAGCATATACTTAGTTTGTCAATGCACATTTGATGTACTTGTGTGATCTAATTAATTGGTTTCCTTAAAGAGGAATTAAAATCCTTCTGGTTAGTCATAGTAATTTGGAAGTATTGATTTGGATCGCTAAGAAGAACCACATAATTAGGATTGGCATTTTGTTTCCAAGTTGATATTATCTGTTGTTCTTGCATAGTTCATTCAATTGGTTCCTTCAAGTAAGGATTAAAATTCCTTTTGGTGAATAATAAGAAACTTGATTGTGTCAGTTGGATATTATGAAGAGTTTGTCAATCATTCCCTTGCACGTTTATACACGTTATAAACTAAAGCATTGTGCAAAACAATTAGAGTTATTGCCATGTATACACCAGTGATCTTAGGTTCTCACTTAACTCTATTTACCCAACAAGGCACTGGTCTTACTCATTTCAATAGTTAAATTCATTTATTAGTTCTTACCTTGATATTGCTTATACAATTTATACCAAATCATCTTTCAGATATTAGAAATAGAACTAGTTAGCAAGTTTTCATCTATTCCACACCATTTGCCACTGTGGGTAGATCCATTAACTTAGTCACAAAACTTTCACTCATTAAATCTACCTTAACTTCCAAGGTCTACCTGCTTAGGTATAGTAGTACCTAAAGTGTAGGGAGTCATTAACCCTATAGGTTAACTCCGTCACATTAGTTCAAAAATGTTTCCAATCTAATCATAGAGTCTGGCATCCTCTCAGGATTAACAACCTGCATTTTTGAGACCTAATAGGAACGATGGAGTACCTCCTTGATCACATGTGAGTGATGATGTAATATCAACTTGAGATGTGGTAGATGGTGTCCCTACATGTTGGCTTGTAGTAGAAGACATGTCTCCAACTATGGTATTCAAATCTCTCATAGCATGAAGTTTTTTCATTCGTTCTCCTTGTGCCGCCAATACCATATCTCTTTGTGATGGTTGCGGTTCCTCTTCAATTGGCATGTATTCATTTATCATGTCCAATTTCCTCTTCTCATGAAGTTCCCTCATAGCCGCCACTTTCTTTGCATTCTTAGCTTCTATCTCTTCCTATGTTGGTTTATTTCTTGATCATTTCCTCAGCATGACAGAGAATTTATCTGTAACATGATAAAGAGACCAATATTAGTTCCTAAGAAATGAATCCATACAAATAACTAAAATATATGTCATTCAACCCTTCATAGTAAATATACATACAATCATCATGTAAAAGAGTAAATGTCACTTAACCAAAATAGGTACAAAGCATACAAAGCAAATTATTGCAGCCATACAAAGCGTTAGTGTACAATGTTATTGCAGCCATACAAAGCATTATGCTACAAGGTGCACTTCAGTCCTAGATGAGGATAAGGTCAAAGGAAAGTCACCTATTGAGGCTACAAGTGAAGAGTACATGAGAATTCATGCTTGAAAAGGTTGAGGCAGACCCAATTTGACATGTTTTTTGTTACTAGGGCTACTAGGATTTGGAATCGAGAAGGTGTTTTGTTGGTACTAGGGCTACTAGGATTTGGGTGGCTTGTGAAGGAATAGACAACAATTGAAGAGTGTAGACTTGAGCAAGGGTTTAGAATGGTTGTGTCTAAGTTCTTGAGGGGTAATAAGACCTCTAGTAGCCTTGTTAGGTTTTGAAGTATTGAAGACTCTCTTTGTGCCTTTGTATAGGGAGATTGCTTGAGAGGAAAGCTTATGAAATTTGAAGAAACTATTGGTATATGATACCTTTGGATTGAATTGAACCCTAAATCTGCATCACATACCTAGGATTGTCATAAAAATCATTAGACTAATCTCTATAATTTAGGGTATTGAATGGCATATAGTCGATCAAGGTAACCACCATCATGTGCTAACAAAGGACAATTAGGAAATTTTGAAATATTGTTGTGTCATGTGCATACAAATCATCATAAATAGGTACATAAGGAATGTCCTAGCCCAAGATATGTGCATACAAATCATCATGTCATGTGCATACTTGTATGATCTTGGCACCTATTCATTTGTATTTTAACTTGTTAATATGACAAGATAATAGTGGGATTGTAATGGTATGTTAAGGTCTGTTTATTACACATAATTATTAAAGAGCCCAAGTGTAGAAAATATACATGGCATCATGTCAGATTCTAAGCTGCTTTCTTGATTGGGAATGTGTCTATTTTAATTAATGTTGACCTTCGAGATATCTTTTATTATGCATACCATGAACTAATTTAAAACATAGTCTATCATATCAACACAAGATATGTATACATAGTCTTTTATTATGCATATTGGATACAAGTGATATAAACATGTATGATAAAGCATGATAAAGTAATTCAAATAGAATTAAGGAAAATGTAAAGAACATGCATGTAAAGACTTGACATACCTAAAAAATAGAGATTCGAATGGAGAGAGTACCCAATTATGTAGTGTTTTTCTCTTCTTGCATCAAACTCCTCAACAATTTGAGTTTTTCACCACTTGCTTCCTTTTCAATGTTAAATTGAATAACACTGAAATATAATTAGTAACAACAATACTATTAACCAATCTATAATGTTAAATTCCTAAAATTGAATCACAATTAACATTGCAACACTACAAAAATTGAAACTTGAATAGATATATATCAAATTTGATATATAAACTATGTTATTTCCTCCTTCTCAAGTTGGAAAAGTAGAAAAGGTGGTGGAAAGATCATGCAAAGGTGGTAGAATGTGTAAAATGTGCATATGAACTTCCCAACAGCATGAAAGCACTTGTTTTTTGTCAGAACATGCGCATAATCAACATGAAAATAGAGCATGTGGGCCTAGATCATGGGGGTCCAGGATTTTTTACCATTTCTAAAGCAGGACAAAACACGAGCAGCATTATAACCTGCTCACATTTTTTCCTGCTATAGACTGATCCATAAATATTTATGCCTATCTCACCTTCGATAGCACCTTTACAATATCTCACCTCAGTTCCATTAGCTCATGTTCTATCTCTCACCTCTTTATATCTCACTTATCTCTCCCCCTCACCTCTCTACCTCTCTTCTCTCTATGTCTCTCAGTCACTCCTTGACTACCTCTCCATCCTTAACCATCTAGGTCTCACTTAATCCTAAACCCTAAAGCCTCAACCCTCAATGTTAAACCCTAAACACTATCCCTATTCCTAAACCCTCAACGGGCTTGATACTATCCCTCAACCCTTAACCCTTAAAGCTTGAACCCTAAGACCTATCCCTACACCCTTGACACTCAACACTATATCTTAAACCCTAATCCCTTGACACTCAACACTATCCCTAAACCCTCAACCCTTGAACCTCAACGCTTAATGTCAAACCCTAATCCCTCAACCCTTAACTCTAATCCCTCAACCCTCAACCCAATTCCTAAACCCTCAACCCTAAAACCTCAACACTCAACCCTCAACGTCAAACCCTGATCCCTCTACCCTTAAGTCTAATCTGTCAACCCTAAACCCTCAGCACTCAACCCTTAACCCTAAACCCTTTCCCTAAACCCTAATCCCTCAACCCTCAACCCGAATCCCTCAACCCCAACTCTCAACATTAAACCCTAATCTGTCAACCCTAAACCCTAATCCCTCAAACCTAAACCCTATCCCTAAGCCCTTAACCCTCAACACTATACCTTAAACCCTAATCCCTATCCATCAACCCTTAACCCTTAAAACTTAAACCCTATCCCTACACCCTCAACACTCAACACTATATCGTAGGGCTTAAACCCTCATCCCTAGAGCCTCAACCCTCAATCCTTAAACCTTCAACCCTAAACCATATCCCTAATCCCTCTACCCTCATTACTCTAACCCTAACCCCTTGACCATCAACCCTATCCCTAAACCCTCAACCCTCAACCCTCAACTCTCAACATTAAACCCTAATCCGTCAACCCTAAACCCTAATCCCTCAAACCTAAACCCTATCCCTCAACCCTCAACACTATACCTTAAACCCTAATCCCTATCCCTGAACCCTTAACCATTTAAACTTAATCCCTATCCCTACACCCTCAACACTCGACACTATATCTTAAGCCTTAAACCCTCATCCCTAAAGTCTCAACCCTCAACCCTAATCCCTCAACCTCAACCCTAATCCCTCAACCTCAACCCTAATCCCTCATCCCTAAACCCTAAACACTATTCCTATTCCTAAACCCTCAACGGGCTCGATACTATCCCTCAACCCTTAACTCTTAAAACTTGAACCCTAAAACCTATCCCTACACCCTCGACACTCGACACTATATCCTAAACCCTAATCCCTTGACACTCAACCCTATGCCTAAACCCTCAACCCTTGAACCTCAACCCTCAACCCTTAATATCAAACCCTAATCCCTCAACCCTTAACTCTAATCCCTCGACCCTTCACCCTATCCCTAAACCCTCAACCCTAAAACCTTAACCCTCAACCCTCAATGTCAAACCCTAATCCCTCAACCCTAAACCCTCAAAACTATACCTTAAACCCTAATCCCTCAACCCTCAACCCTAAACCATATCCCTAAACCCTAATCCCTCAACCCTCAACCCTAATCCCTCAACCCTCAACTCTCAACATTAAACCCTAATTTGTCAACCCTAAACCCTAATCCCTCAAACATAAACCCTATCCCTAAACCCTTAACCCTCAACACTATACCTTAAACCCTAATCCCTATCCCTCAACCCTTAAAATTTAAACCCTATCCCTTCACCCTCAACACTCGACACTATATCTTAAGACTTAAACCCTCATCCCTAAAGCCTCAACCCTCAATCCTTAAACCTTCAACCCTAAACCCTATCCCTAATCCCTCTACCCTTGACATTTTAACCCTAACCCCTTGACCATCAGCCCTATTCCTAAACCCTCAACCCTCAACCCTCAAAGCTCAACCCTCAACCCTCAACTCTCAACATTAAACCCTAATCCATCAACCCTAAACCCTAATCCCTCAAACCTAAACCCTATCCCTAAACCCTCAACCCTCAACACTATACCTTAAATCCTAATCCCTATCCCTCAACCCTTAACCCTTAAAACTTAAACCCTATCCCTACACCCTCAACACTTGACACTATATCTTAAGCCTTAAACCCTCATCCCTAAAGCCTCAACCCTCAATCCTCAAACCTTCAACCCTAAACCCTATCCCTAATCCCTCTACCCTTGACACTCTAACACTAACCCCTTGACCATCAACCCTATCCCTAAACCCTCAACCCTCAACTCTCAACATTAAATGCTAATCTGTCAACCCTAAACCTAATCACTCAACCCTAAACCCTATCCTTAAACCCTCAACCCTCAACACTATACCTTAAACCCTAATCCATCAACCCTAAAACCTAGTCCCTCAACCCTCAACCATAAACCCTATCACTAAACCCTAATCCCTCAACCCTCAACCCTAATCCCTCATACGCTATCCCTATTCCTAAACCCTCGACACTATACCTTAATCCCTAATCCTTTATCCCTAAACCCTATCCCTCAACACTTAACCCTTAAAACTTAAACACTAAAACCTATCCCTAAACCGTCGATGCTCAACACTATATCTTAAACCCCAATCCCTTAACCCTCAACCCTAAAGACTCAACCCTCAATCATTAAACCTTCAACCCTAAACCCTATCCCTAATCCCTCTACCCTCAACACTCTACTTTAACCCTAATCCCTTGACCATCAACCCTATCCGTAAACCCTCAACCCTCAACTCTCAACATTAAACCCTAATCTGTCAACCCTAAACCCTAATCCCTGAACCCTAAACCCTATTCCTAAACCCTAAACCCTCAACACTATTCCTTAAACCCTAATCCATCAACCCTACACCCCTTGACACTGTCTTGGGGGCGCTGCCTCCAAACCCCTGTTAATTATTCAAGGGGGAAACCGCAGCTGCCAAAGTCACCAAAATTTACCCTCCTACATATACACAAGATGCTGACTATGCCAACTCAACATGGGATAAATAAATACAACATTAGGAATTTGTAAATGTTGAGACACCTTAATTCCCAACAAGATAGGGTGATAGAGAGTGAGTGAGATGTCTAGAGAGATAGGGAGATTGAGGTTTGGGGTTGCTCGAGTTTAGGGTTTAGGGGTTAGGGGTTATGATTTAGGGGCTTTATTTAGAGTTTAGGGGTTTAGAAAGTGAGGGAGAGAGAGAGAGAGACTACTTTTGACATGCAACCCTAACCCTTAAAGCCTAATAATGCCCCTAAACCCTAAACCCAAGAAACCCTAAGCCTCTAAACCCTAGATAATTCCCCTAAACCCTAACCCCTAAACCCAAGAAAACCTAAATCTCTATCTTTCTATCTTTATCATCCCTCTACCTCTCAATCTCTATTCATAAACTTAAATAACCCTAAATAATGCCCCTAAACCCTAAACCTCTCTCTCTCTCACTCCCTCCCTCTCTCCCTCCCACCCTCTCTCTCTCTCTCTCCCTCTCTCTTTGAGGGAGAGAGAGATAGGGAGATAGGGAGAAAGTGATATATAGGCAGAGAGAGATAGAAAGAGAGACATAGTTTTCTTTTTTCCATTTCCTTCATTGAAAAGGGAGAGGGAGAGATAAGGAAATAGAGGAATGATAGGGGAGGAGGTAAGAGATATGGAGATAGCGATAGATAGACAGACCTAGAAAGAGAGGAGACAAATAGGGAGAGATAGAGAAGAAAGAGGGGAGAGATAGGGTGATATAGAGCATGAGTGAGATGTCTAGAGAGATAGAGAGATAAGGGAGAGATAGGGAGACAGAGGTTTGGGGTTGCTCATGTTTAGGGTTTACGGGTTACAATTTAGGGGCATTATTTAGGGTATAGGGGATTAGAGAGAGAGAGAGAGATTGCTTTTGACATGTAACCCTAAACCCTAAACCCAAGCAACCTTAAGTTCCCCTAAACTCTAAATAATGCCCCTAAACCCTAAACCAGAGAAACCCTAAGCCTCTATACCCTAAATAATTCCCCTAAACCCTAACCCTAAACCCAAGAAACCTTAAATATCTATCTCTCTATCTTTGTCATCCCTCTACCTCTCAATCTCTCTCCCTAAACTTGAGCAACCCTAAATAATGCCCCTAAACACCTCTCTCTCTCTCTAAACCCAAGAAACCCTAAACCTTTATCTCCCTATCTCTCCCTGATCTCCCTATCTCTATTGTCACCCTACCTCTCAATCTCTCTATCTATGTCTTTGGCCATGTCCATCACTCTCTATCTCCCTATCTCTCCCCTCGGTCTCCTCTAGATATCTCCCTATCGGTCCTCTCTCCCAAAACCTCCAAATCTTAACATCCAAATATTGCTCCTAATCTCTAGATTGAGAGGTAGAGGGATGATAGAGATAGGGAGATAGGGGAGAGATAGAAAGATAGAGTTTTAGGGTTTCTTGGGTTTAGGGTTTAGGTGTTTGGGGTTTGGTGCTTGGGGGTTTAGGGTTGCTCAAGTTAAGGGTTTAGTGTTTAGAGATTAGGGGCATTATTTGGATGTTAAGGTTTGGAGGTTTAGGGTTTTGGGAGAGAGGACTGATAGGGAGATATAGAGGAGACCAAGGGGAGAGATAGGGAGATAGAGAGTGATGGACATGGCCAAAGACATAGGCAGAGAGATTGAGAGGTTTTAGGGTTTAAGGTATTTAGGGTTGCTTGGGTTTAGTGTTTAGGGTTCAATGTCAAAAGTAGTCTCTCTTTAAACCCCTAAACCGTAAATAATGCCCCTAAATCGTAACCCTAAGCCCTATACTCTAAACCTAAGAAACCCCAAACCTCTATCTCCCTATCTCTCTGCACATCTCACTCACTCTCTATCACTCTAGATCTATCCCCTCTTTCTCCTCTATCTCTCCCTATCTATTTGCTCTCTCTCTACCTATCTATCTCTCACTATCTCCATATCGCTTACCTCCTTCTCCCCTATCATTCCTCTATTTCCCTATCTCTCCCTCTCCCTTATCAATGAAGGAAATGGAAAAAAGAAAACTATGACTCTTTATGTCTCTCTCTCTTTCTCTCTCCCTATTTATCACTTTCTCCCTATCTCCCTATCTCTCTCCCTCTCAGAGAGAGAGAGAGATGTTTTAGCTCACCATAACGCGAGCACATTATAACGCTCTCGCGTTATGATGAGCTTTCTTTGACATGTTTTTACTAGTTTTTAGTAAAATTTGGAGATAATCTAGAGCGTGCTCCCCATCAAGATGGCATTTTTTTCAATGAAAACTAAAAAAACTACCACCATAATCTTAAGCTCTCTGTTCACTATCTAACCGTATATTGTTTTTCACATTTCGAGTAGGTTAAGGGTTTCATCTTGAATTTCTTTTATTAGTTTGTCCATTTTTTGTCAAAAACCACTGTCTAGTATTTTTGACTTGTTTTTTTAACCGTTCATCGAAATTTGAAATAAGTTACATTTTTAGAAACTAGACTCCATTCTACAGGTATTAAAAAATTTTGATTTTCAATTAATTTTGAAAAAGTTTAGGGGGGAACACGCTCAAATTTCTATTTTTCAGGATGTGTCCACTTTGAAAATTACTAAAAAATCAATTATTCATGAAACAATTATGAAAAAATTATGAAAAAATTAGGGATAAACTACATGGTGTTAGCTAATTTCTCTCCAGAGTGATTATTGAAATACTAAAAAAAAGTTAACGTTTTAGGGAGAGCACACCAAACGCTATGTTATGTTTTTTTGAATAAAATAGGACCAATTTGGGTGCTCCCCCTTTTTGAATCCCTTAATCTCAACCAGTTTTGGAAAAAATTAGTATTTTAGAAACTAGATTCGGAGCACTACAACTCTTTTTGTTGTTCCATCTTCAAATTTTGAGTGTAGCTATCTTCAATTTCTCATCGAACATCAATGTTTCCTGATTTCAGAAAAAAGTGGCATCTTAAGACCCCATTTTGGTCCCTCATCTTTGTGCACTTACCTAGGAGAGAAAATGATAGAAGGTCTATGAGACCCCCCCATAATACATGTCATGTTGCAATGATGCTGAATAGTCAACAAAGGATGTAGATGTAGATCCAAGAACACAAAACAATGTTCCTTCACCTGGGAAGAAAAGAAACCACATGAAGATGCAGGATATCTTCTCATGCGAGAAGATGTACATGTATGATCTTGAATCATGCTGAAGCTGATCCAAGGATGATGGTGTCCATGTTGATGCCTTCGAAGAGTGCTCAGGTGTCCCCATGTCGATGTCGAAGGATGACATAATCATATCAGGTGCATGCGCAATAGATGAAGATGATGACAATCTAAAACCATGTGTAGGACAATGTAGAGCATGAATATCTGAAGTGGACAATGTTGATGCAGCTTCATCAAAACTATCATCAAAGAGAAGACTGATGTCCTCAATGTATGCTTCCATGTCAGCAACACAGGACTCTACAAACAGACAAGTGATATTAGGTAGGAATCTATCCCAATTAGCAATGCTAGGAATACTGATATCCTATTGCAAAGAAGTGCTGGAAGCTTTCAAAGAAGTGACTCTGGAATCTGATGAAGCAATAGTAGGAGTGATAATTTCTTCTATGTCATTGGAACATTCTATTTTTGTATCATGATTATGGATGTGAGTTGTGATCAAAGTAGGATCATGTGGGAATGGAGAAACATTCGAGTCTCCATACATCTCTCAAATTTTGATCCATAATGGATGTGGACAATCAATATCCATGATGGCATACAAAGTGGCATCTAGTATATGTAAACTGATCAATCCAACATCGATTAAACCACTTAGCCTTCTGAGATTGTTTACCAAGTTTAGGGACTGGTCCATACAGATGGGGTATGAGATTATGGATCCTAAGATGTTTCAGGATGCCTTCACACCAAGACTTTTAGTTTCCCTTGTTCAGGTTGATTATAGAAGCTTGTGAGTTTCATATCCCATGATTAGAACAAGTTAGTTCAACTAGACAATTGATAGAAATCAACACAATTAGGCAACCCAAATTAGTTAGATCCCTTATTGAACTTTGTGTAAAGTGCCACTTTATAAGTTGAGTGCATGATATTTCTTATTTTCCCCCTTAAAGTGACACTTTATAAAGTTAGTGCCTTGTGAAAAATGAACACACAAGACCCCCCCTTAATTATGTATGTTCCCCCCAAATTTGGCACTTTATAGGAGTGCTTTAGGTCACCCAAAAAAAGAGCATAAATAGGCACTTTATAATTTTAGTGCAATTTTATTCTAGTTGGATCGATGACGAAAAAGCATCCACTTTTGCAAAAGGAATCACTCAATTTTGAGTTCATTTGCAAAAGTTATTAGACTTACTTGATATTTTGCATTCACAAAAAAAATCCTTCCATAGCAAAAAATTTTTCCAATTTTTGAAAAATAAAATTTGTGCATGCAAATTTGTTTGGGAACAAAATTGAAAAGAGGAGAAAATAAGCCCCCTTGGGCTATGCACAACCAGGGGCTAAAACCCCATGTGACCAAGGGCTTAAATTTTAAATTGGTTCCCCCTTCCTCGCTTACATCACCCCCCAGCTTCTTAGGTCATCATTTGAGCTCTTTTGGGAGATGAATAGTGCCAGCATCCATGCGAATAACATTGACACCTATTGTTTATGCAGTTTTTTTGGCAAACCGGGCGTATAGGGCGATTTGCCACATAGGCCGTTAAAGGCCATTTTAGGCCCGTCGAGGGCAGCTCAAGGCGTCGACACTGACTTTGGCCATTGATACGAGGTCAAATGCCTTCAAAATGGGGGCAATTCAAATGCCTCTGGTAGAGGCAATCAAAGCCAGACGTGGGTGTTTCCTCTGATCTACAAACAAAGGACGACCACCATGAACAAATGTCAAATAGGGGATTCATCCTCTGCACCATGTGAGAGGGTAATTTGCCTTGGGCAGGCATTTTGAATGCCCTGCCTTCTCCCCGACCCTCTATTCTTTCTTCTCGGCCTTTGCTGAGTATGAATGCTAGTGACGTGAGAGTTGCCTTGCACCTCCTTCACATCCTTCCTTTGCTATTTTCTATATTCACAAGTAACAATAATAAAAAAAACCAAAGAAAACAAATCAAATGCCTCACAAATATTGAGAGTAAGGCCGAATGGGGGTGATTGGAGAACAATGACTGTGGCTCAAAACTTTCCACAATGCTCTATCACCATGTAAAAACACCAAGATCATGGAGTAGATAACAAGCATGAGATTGCAAATGAAATCAACCAATTGTATTCACAAATGAGGTGGATATAAATAGACGAGTGTGATTACCTGATTCTCCACCAAATGAGGATAACACTCCTCTACATGAAGTGGTGGCAAGTAACCACCCACAAAGATAGCGTGAGGTGTTGATGCAAGTCGACACCTCTCCAAAATGACAAACTACTTTGACAAGTTCAAAGTACATGTGGAAAATATGCCTAACTATGATTAAAGCAAGTGTATACGCCTAGGATTAAAGGTTATACACCAACGTTTCTAACAATGACTTATTTTCCTCTAGGAGTTTTAATTTTAATTTTAGTAAGTAAATAATTCTTTTGGGTTAGAGGATACTAATGCAGGCAAACATTGCAGATCATCAAAGCATAGGTTTTCCATTTGAGTTTTTGCTTGGTTGTAAAAGATTATCAGCGTGCCCCATTGAACCTATTGGTCCAACTGCTAGTAATACATGCATAGTGTTGAGACATGGACTAGCTAGGACTCGAACCTAGGACCTTCTATACACTGCTGGAATGATCCACCACTGAGTTGCTAGCCCCTCTTGGACCAGTCCGTTGTCGGTCCAGGTGTGGCTTATTTCCAACACCAACACCCCCCTTAAGCCACCTCTCGTGTGCTTAGGGCTCCTAGCCTGGGCTTGGCTCTGATACCATGTTGAGACATGGACCGGTTAGGACTCGAACCTAGGACCTTCCATACATTGTTGTAGTGCTCTACCACTGAGCTACTGGCCCCTCTTGGACCAGTCCATTGTCGGTCCGGCTGTGGCTTATTTCCAACACCAACACATAGAAGGATAAGGTGGGGGCTAAGTGCATGGGAAAAAGTGTGTATAAGGATAGGTAAAAGCTAGGGGAATGAGACCAACTTCACATAAGTTTGTGCCATTTGTCAACATGTACATGTATTAGGACAATTTTTTAAAAATAAACACAAAATTAAATAAGAAATGGCATAAACATACTAATTTTACTATTACACATAAATCATACACATTTAAAAATAGTAAATAATCATCTTAGTTTAAAGAGGAAAACGTTGTAAATTCTAAATGATTAAGCCCAATCCAAAGAAAAAAAGGAAATATTATTTTATCGGCATTAAATGAAATACACATCAATACTCGAAACTTTGGAAAAGTTATTTCTGTGGAGAAGATGAATTAATGAGGAAATGCACACCATTAGATTGAATTAATGAGAAAATGCACACCATTAGATTGAATTAATGAGAAAATGCACACCATTAGATTGAAGATTCTTTCTTCCATGAAATATTATAGACATTTAGAGGGACAGTTTGCTCAAAACATGTATGACATGGTGATGAAGGAATATAACAGAGCTGATTTATTTCTCAAAGATAAAAACATGTGATAAGTGGTATATAACTTAAATGAATTATGTGTTCCTCACAAAGAAGAATCATCAATCTATATTGGAAAGTCTTATCTTTTGGAATACCAATTAAATGAAATCTACATCTCATAACAAACACGGCATTGAAGTCTTGATCTTGATAGAGGGACTAAACGAGAGTACACTTTGAACATTGTCTATAAAGATTGATAGCCAAGACAAGTCAAATTAGTAATTGCTCCGTTTCTTCTAAGACGTTGGAGGAAAGCCATTGTTTCACATCACTCCTCGCTGTAATCTTTATAAATAATTTGAAAGCCATTGCAGTGCTATAAAGATTTTACGAGAAAAAGAAGGCTACACTGAGTTGGAAGGACATTGTGTCGCATCGACCATCAATGGCGGGTCACTGAAGTGGTTCAAATTTCCTGTAATGAATCTAAAGCTTCCACGTACTAGACATTTTGAATCTTAAAAATTGGGTCATTGAAGTAATTGGAAAGTTTCTTGGTATAGGTTTACATCAATCAACGAGACTATGGAAAAATGGTTGCCGTTCAGAAGACGAAATAAACAAGGGACTGTCCCTCGTTAATTTTCTAGTCCATATCGTATTGACGGAGGAGGATTATTGAACTGATCTATTTATTGATTTGACTTGACGAGTAGGTAGTAAGAAAATAAAATTACAAATAGACTGTTAATGAATTATGGAGAAAGTTCGCTTCCTCACTAATTTTTTGAGATTAGCTCTTGGGTTTGGATCTGATGGTTATCTTTTGAAGATATTATTTCCATTTTATGATAAATTATAATATATAATTATAAAGGAAAATAAAATTTAAAAGTTATTATATTTCTATAGTTTATTGTTTATTTAAAAGAAATGTTATAATGAAATTTAAATAAATCAAATGTTATAATTAAATGTAAAATTTTAAATTAATTAAATGTAAAGGTACTTAGCTCTTAAATTGATTTAAAAATCATTATCCAAATATTAAGAACTCATTCACCATGATATAATTTTTAACCCATCGTTGATCTAGAAATTTGTGTACTTTAATGGTTCACTTATGTGAGTGAAGACTTGAACCATATGAACATATTTGAATATGAAGCTTGTAGACCTAATCTGGAAGATATCTATCATCTGAAGATTGTTTGCATCTCTATTTGATATCTAAATTTGGCAAGGAATCGATGGTATTTAGAAATACCATTAGGTAATTTGATAAATTGCAAGGGTCGTATTCTCCTTAGTTAGAACTCTACTTGGACTGATGAACCAAGGTTGAGGATAGCAAGCAAGCATGTAGTATGCTCCTAGGATGATGCAATGTTGATGTACATTCTTTTTATTCACATACAATCAAATTCATACATTTCTCTATAGATTCCTCTCTAAAACCTAGGTGCTAGATGATTCATTTCCACTAGGGCTAGTCTTTAAATACACCATCTTAATGTCCAATTTTGACATCACAATCTAGTAGGCTAATAGCAATCAAGAGGAAAAGTTAGAAAGGATTTGAATTTAAAAATTTCAAACTTTAGGGTTCAAATCTTTAGGCATGGAAGTGATCTACATCAATTCTACACTTGCATACCTAAACCAAGGTGATTGATGAAATATTCAGGAATTTACTTTTGGGGATGAGTGATGATGGGATTAGGATCGATAACATCGTTTGCCAACTTCAATGAGAAATAAACCGTTTTACATGCTAGTAGATGCATCATAGAAAACCTAGTTGTTATGAGCCTAAAACATTAGAGAGAAAAAACTTCATATGCAATTTTCACCTTTACATTTTTTCTCCAATTTGAATCACATGAGAGATACGATGAGAATGTATGCCCATGTAAAATCAAGCAGCCAACATGGAAATTAAATAATTTTTAGGAAGTGCATGAAAACAGGCGTCAAAAGGTCTTAAGTGACATTTTTGTTGAAAATAGTGAAACCTAAACTTTGACGAATGATTTGAGATGCCTATGCTCAAAATTCAAAGACAATTTATTGCATAGGAGTGTGTGTTGTCTACTTTGGAAGAAAATTGATCCTGTCTCTTATTGTATTATGTAATCTACCTTAGAAGTATTTCTTTTAGCTATTATAAGTTGATTGGTCCCTTTTAGACTCTTTGTAATATTTGTTGCTATATGCAATCAATCCTGAAATTGTTACTTCTAGGCCGCCATGCTTAGAAGTGCCTCCTTCAGACATTATTTTTTGATGTATATTCTTTTAATATTATTAATAGATGCATTTTTCTAATTAAAGAAGATGCTTTAAAAACAAGAATTGTAACATTGCAAATATAATTATAAACTATCTTCTTTGAGATGATGTTACTTCTCTTAGTCATAACATCATGTCAAAGAGGGAAAAAATGTAGGCACCTAAAATTGACCACATCACTTTTAACACCTTTTCAACATTGTCCATAAATGTAGTCATAACTTCTAGTTTGGTATCCATTTAGTCATGTACACAATGTCAAAAGTCATATTTCAAAGTTCATAATTAGTGGAATTAGTTTAAGTAACAGGAGTGGGATCTGTTGTGAGAAATAAGACAATATGGACTAGGTTGATAGTTGGTATGCATGTGACTTGTATGCATTTTAAATAGAAATCAATGAAAGATTTTAAACTTTTCATAAAGGCATAGCATGTATTGTAGACATTCATGATTAACTTGATTCAAATAGTGCCACATTGCAATGTCATAGTGTTGCTTGATATTGACAAAGGTGTTACTTATTGCCTGCCCAAACATGTTTTGTCTTTGCCTTTCCTTATCTCTTATCATTTGTAATGGCACCATTAAATTGAGTCCTTCAACAATTACTTAGGAAGGATCTATGAAACTTTCTTATTATATGACTGGCTTTCTTTCGAGGAATGAATTTTTTTTTCACTTGGCTCAATAAAGTTGGAAGTGTGTCTATTCATCTAAATGTGCATTGAGATGTGCTTTCTAGGTCTTTTGAATTTTTGGACCAAGGAGATGGTATTTGTTGAAGAATAGTATGATTTTTCTTTATGTGGTCATATTCAATTCTCATTCACTAGCATGTTGCCAATTGGATTTTAGTGCTTTCTTTGGTGTATGATTTGAATGTTCTTGTTGTCTTATAGCAATTGGGATGAGTAGGAAAGAGTTAATTTCAATCTTTGTTGGCACCTGAATTGTTCTTAGGATTTGTTGGCATAGTAGGTTTGATATTTGGATGTATTAGACTGTGGACAATAGAAACAAGGAAAATTTGATGTGTTAGAGCCTAGTTTTTGTTTGTTTGTCATGAGCAATGATAGGTGGATGGAGAGAGAGGTCCTATAGACCATGAACCATAAGTCTTGAACATCTTTGAAGGGTTGGCACAAGTTAACCCATGACTGTCCCAAAAGGTCTAATTTCATAGTCTTAGGGTGTAAGAGTTGAAAGCCCATGAATTGTTGCATTGTTGAGTCATCACATAGGAGTTGTTATGATCATTTAAACACCAAGTCATCCCTGCCCCATGACAAGTACATTGTCCCAAGGTCTATTGGTTCAAGAGTCTAAAAAGAGTTTAATGTTACGGTCCTATAGAGGTATACCTAGGAGCATAAATGAAGACAGTGTATGAACACTTTGTCATTTTGTGTTGTTGTCCTAAAGAAGGTCCTTCCTCTGTATCAAGATCCCACTTTGGTACAGGTAGAGAGGATGTAGTGTGGAATTTGGTTTTACACCCACTAATTTCTTTTTCTTAAAAGTTTCTAAAGCCTTACCAACAAAACCATTTTGTGCATATCCTACAATCATGGCATTCCATGAGATTCCATTTCTTTAAGGCATCATGTCAAACTATCCACTTGCCTTCTCTATGTTTCCACATTTTGCATACATGTCTCCTATGACAATTGCAACTACAACATCTTACAAAATTTCCATATCCTTTATGATTTGATGGATGTCCATGTACTGTGTTCTAAAGATCTTATTTTGGCACTAGCAGAGAGGATGTAGTCAAAGGTTGTGGATTTTAGCTTTACACGCACCAATTGGACTATAGTTCTCTACAAAGTTGACTAATGAAACAATGCTACCAACTGGAAATGTGTCCTTCCATAACTTGAATTGCAAGTCCAACCATCGAGCTCTATGGGCATGTATTACATACTCATACACTATACTATCACGAAATATAGACATAAACTGATACACTAGAATCTTTTGAATAACATATTCACACCTCTTTACTTCTTTACCATCTTTTGTATTGTATGCCACTATTTTATACTTGTCAAACTCTACTAGTTCATTTCCAACTACATGTGTTCTTTCCATATGTTCACATATTGGCATACGTTGCAAGCCACCAGAATGTTGACATGTACCATCCAAGCATAATTTCCTGTAGAATATTTGACCTTCCTCTCTATCACATAAAATTATTGATATGAAGTCTCTTGAAGTAGTTGGTGGGGCATGTATGCCACAATCCTACAAAACATTGTCAGTATGCAAATCTAAACATATAGACTGATAAACATCAAAATAGTTAGAAAATTCAATATGTAATCTACAACAAGAAGTAGTGCATGTGTGATTTATTTTGACAAAGAAAGGTTTTAGCATTTCAAAAGATCTTTGAGAAATTTTAATTTGAGTATACATCTCTATAAATTTACCAAAAAATTGTGTTTGAGTCATATCTAAAAAATGCTTTAGATGTGGCTCACGGTTTTGACTACCGATTCTCCTTCTTACCACATCCCTTTGATTCAGAGATACCCTTGTGTAATTCTTCCAAAAGTCTTCAATTAGTGATCTCAAAGCTTCAACAACAACTTTGTCTTTCCGTGGGAGTCTCCCAGAGAATGCCCACAATTCATTAGTGTTTGGATCCTCAACTCTTTGATGTCTTCCAATGGTTCTCATTAGAGTTTCTCTATTTATTTTCAATGCTTGACTTGTCTTTCTAATGAGGTGAGCTTTTTTTGTTTGTTGGATTACTATTGTCGATGTAATGACACGTTGTGTGACATTACTATCCTTTATGCGTGAGGTGGAACCCACACTTTCATATGCACTCATTAGATTCTTGACAATTGATTTTTCACTTGAGGCATTCGATGTTCTTAGGCTAAGAATCTTCATAGTGGGCCTAAATTTTAGATTTCTCATCAATTCAACAAAGAGTTGACATCTTCTGGTTTCATTTAAATTCTCAAAGAGTAATTTCCATATCTTATTCACGTATCTTTGGCAAGTGCAGATGGGAATCTTATCCTGCATGGGCTCCAATACATTCTCATCAATATCAATTAGAAACTTAGGCTTCCTATGTAAAATTCTAGGAGGTGTTTTAATTGGTAAAGTAGACTCAACATTAGGAATTTCTTCAATATTTACTTGAGATGGGATAGATGACGTACCTTCTATTGGAGGTGAAAAAGATGAAAATGAAATACCTTCAACTTGAGGTGTGAATGATGGCATGTGACCAACTTGAGAAGAAAATGCAGATGTACCTTCTACTTCACCTATGAAAGATGGAGTGTCTCCAATTCAAGAAGATAATGATGGTGTTCCTTCAACTTAACCTATGGATGATGGAGTGCCTCCAACTTGGAGATTCACTTTCCTCATTGCATGGAGGTTTTGCATTCGTTCCCTTTGTGCCGCCAATTCCATCTCTCTCTTAGCTTCATTAGACATGTCATGTTCCTCTTCAATTGGCAATGGTGGAATGTCTTCTTGTATGGTTGACAATTTCCTATTTTCCTAAATTCACCTCATTCTTTCTCTTTTCCTCTCATTATCAGCTTCATGCTCTTTTGGTGTTAGAGTCTTTGCTCATTTCCTTGGCATGATGATGATTTCTACAAGACTGATGAATAAGACAATGATAATTAGAAATTTTATAATGACAATGAATAACACAGTTAGAATGAATAACAAGGTTCTACAAACTTCTAAATAAGACACATCGCATCAAGATAACACAAAAAACATGAAGCATGCATGTAATTGACAAAGTATAGGCAATACATAAGGTATGAAGCTGTAACGTCAGAAAATGTCCCCTTGGGGGCTTTTTCCTCACAAGGTTTAGCTCCCGAGTCTTTAGCATGCATTTAGGACACTTTAGTTCATATTTTGGCATCCCGATGGAATGAGACTTGGGTAACATGACAAATGGGATCTAGGAGGACCCCTTGAGCTGTACCCTACCCAAAATAGGGGGGAGGACTTGGGCGCCTATGCCCTAGTCCTGTCCTATTTTGGGGCAGCCCTAATTTTTGGGTGTCAGTTTATGACCGTTATTTGGTTATTTTGCCGACATGGTAAAGTTTGAATTTTAGTTCTTGGCGGGAGTGCTTGTAGATGCATATATAAGCATGTGTAGGCATTCATTTGTAAACTAGATGGCAATTGTGATATTCAAGTGTTCTCAAGGTGATTCAAGGCTTTCTATTATGTTGCAAGAGCAGACTTGTATGTTTTGTGTGTTGATATTTGTAGATTTGAGCACCAATTCCTTCATGGCATGAATAGTATCTTCCTCCATGAAAGCTTCACTACAGGGTGACATAAATTGTGTTTGTATCATTGTTTCCTTTGGTTTTTTGTCTCTACCTCACAAGGGCACGCCCTCTTTATCTGACAATGGTGTTTGGAGACTTGAGTGTCCTCCGGGGTTTGACTGAGGCAATCCTCTAAACACCACAACCCCCAAACCAAGTCTTGTGATTGCAGGTTACAGGTGTCGCATCCAGAAAAGTGGAGTTACAAGAAGCTGGGCAGACATCAGCGATTTAGGATCTAGAGAAAAGATAAATAAAAGAGCACTTCCAGGACTAGGGCGCTCACTCCAGTGTCCTTCACAAATAGATTCCAGAAAACAGAAGTATAGGTCTGATCAGTATCTGAAGGAGGTCCAGATTCCCTAAAAAAGTAGGTACCTTGGACTTGGGTGCCCGCTCTAGTGTCCCCGACTGTTTTTCTTCAGAACCCCAAAAATAGGTACTCTGTAATTCTATATTTTGTTCCCGTCTACAAGAGCTTTTTCAGTGATTCATTAATTTGTTGTCGTATTTGCATAATCAGGGTTTTAATGGTCAATTTGACATAGGAGAAAGAAAAATTGATAATTAATTCCCTAGTCCAAGTTTCCCTACATCTAAAAGTGACTCTAGGGTATGATAGTGCATGCCACTCAACCCTAGATCCTTCAATGTTTAGTGGAGAGGTCGATTTTAACATCTAAATAACAAAGATTAACAAAATCCAATTTTACCCTAAACAAAAGCATACATGTAACACACAAAGTAATACATGAATATGAAGCATACACATGAGTACAAGTAAGTCATGAAGTGTGCACTTGAACATACATAAGTCATGGAGTATGCATTTGAACACACATATAGGTCATGTAGTATACACTTGAACATACAAAGTCATGGAGTATACACTCAAATACACAAAGTCATAAATGATGTAGAGGAAGGGTGGAGTTCATGAAAACATACCCAAAAGACAAATTGTTCTTACATGTTCTCCATTGCGGCTCCTATGCACATCTTCCTATATGACTTCAATGAACTAAGGCAAATCCACTTGGAATGCTTTCAAAAACCTCAATACAGATTTGGGAGTCTCTTTCAAACATTCTAAAGGTGATTCCAATAGGTATTAAACACCTAGACTCAAAAGAAAACCCTAACTTGCTTGGGTGCCAACACTTACTCAATAATTGTAAAACTAGTCCTCTTGGGACAGTCATAATAAAACTTGTCTAACCCTTGAAGAATTCTCTAAAATCCTTTATTCAGGTTTGTAGGAGCTTCTAAGACCCCTTCCCAATAAGGAATATGCACAAACAACACTTTAGACTTAGATTTGTTGAACTTCAAATTGCTGCCCCAACACTGTCATACACAATCATTTAGGATAGTCATCACACTTTGTCAAATAATGGCCATGAAAGCTTAAAAAATCCTTGAGAAGGTCTAAAAGACCTTCATATAGATTCTTCACACCTTTTTCCTAATCACAAAATGCACCAAGTATACAATGGAATACACAAAGTCATGGAGTATACACTCGAATACATAGTCATGATATACACTTGAATAGAAATACTTCAAAACTATTTGAAACCATAAGGTATTGAGAGATCACTATTTAAAGATAAAAATACATGCATACATTGTTGATCAAGTATCATAGGGGACTATCACAATCAAGAGACATCATAAGGTCATGTTTGTAACCTTCATTCATTTGATGATTCACCATCCTCCATGTAAGGATATCTCTAATACTAAGCCTCCCTTTGACACTATCAACTCATAAGAACATCATCTTGACTATTCTTGATTGTCTTGCCCCTTGAAGTCCATTTTTTGTACTCTTATATGAGTATTAAATCATTATTTTAGGTTTGGAAATCATGAATTGTATGGTTAATTTTTTACATAAATGAGTTGTATGGAGGCGATTTTGAAGGATGACAAAATGAATGTCATCGAAGGGGATTGTTAATCAACATAAATTGACTATCCTAATAGTCTTAAACTAGTCCAAACACTTTGTGATAGTCAAAAGAACATTAACCCTTGAAGATAACCTTCTAGATACTCATGAAAAAAGATCAAAGACATCTTAAGTAATGCATAAATTAAAAACAACTTCATGATGGTCATGACTATGATAGTGGACTGTTATATAGACTTGTGACTATCCTACACTCATGAAAAATTCCTTTTTAGTGCTTTTTCTCCTTATAAATTCCTTTGTATCATCTTGTGTATACCCTAAGACAACCCCTAAACCTTTTTTTCATGGAGATTCTTATATAATGGGCATGATACAAATCGTATATGACTATCACAATGGTAAATCTAGCGTTGAAACCCTTTATGTAAATTATCTTCTTCTCCTTTACATGGACTGTCCTCTCTATCTCTAGTTGATGGTATCTTCAAATTTTATCTAAAATGAATGATACAACCTAAATTTATACCCTACTAAGATCACAACCTAAATTTATAACATATAAAAATGATCCTAAATGAATTATGGTAGCCTCTTAATATGACAACATAGTCATGAAGGGTTGGGACAGTCATGGTAGCCTCTTAATATCCCAAAATAGGAAAGCAAGGCAAATTTCACAATGGTCATGAAGGGTCGGGATAGTCATTGATCCTATAGAACTATCATCTGACCTCTATGATAGATGATTCATGTCAAACATTATAGGGGTTGGATATGTTGTATGTTTGGATTCTCAATTTGGGTATGATTATGATAGTAGGGTTAAAGAAGAGGATAGTCACAATCTAAATTGGTTAAGAAAACTATAAAAGTACTCATAAAGTAAGCATTACGATGATCTAAGATCTAGGTTTGCATGGATTGTTGTAGCATCTAACATGAGCAACATCTAGTATGAGTAGTTTACGGATAGTTGAAACAAGATGAAAGATATATATATAAGTAAATTAAAATTGATATAATTTAGACCATACCTTAAAGACTTCACTATTGGAGTTGACCAATTCGAGCCAAATTTTGGCTTCAAAATCCTCGAATTCTTCTTTTTTACAAGTTTGATTATGAATTCTATATAACTCTAGAATAGGATTAGTGAATTTATGGAAAAAACAAACATATATATGATAAAATTCAATCTATATATCAATGGTAATTAGCTTTGAAGCAAAATCACACATGAAACATGAAAGTTTAGGTTTAAATAATCAAATTTTCTCCAAAAACATGCAAAGTCAGTTCCTCTATGTTAAAAAAACAAAAAAGGTCGTGGATTGATCTAAAAATGATTGTTGATATGTCAACCAGCATGAAAAGCATTTTCTTGTCCGATATATTGCATGAAAAGTAGGAATAACAGGCATGTGGGGTTTGAATCATGGACCCCACATGCTTTTTGTCCATTTTTTTTGCTTCCCATAATGCGAGTGTGTTTTGGGAAGCATAAAAATATTTGCCTCTTTCTCTATGTCTATCTCCCTCTCTTTGTCGACCCCTTGGAATGTGAGGGAGAAAGATATAGAGATGTGAGGGAGAGAGATATAGATATATAGAGAGATAGAGATAGAGTTAGAGAAAGGAAAAAAATATATAAAGAGGGGCAAATAGAGAGATACAGAGGGATAGGTGGAGATAGAGATAGGGAGAGGGAGAGATGGATAGGGAAATATAGAGAGAGGTAGAGAGGGATATATTAAGAGATAGGGTTATGGGGAGAGATAGAGATAGGGAAACAGATGGAGAGATGTCTAGAGACATACCTAGAGAGACATTTCAAGAGGTAGATGGATGGGGAGAGAGATAGAGAGGAGGAGAGACATAGAGAGGGAGGGAGAGAGAGGTAAAGAGGGATAAATTAAGAGATAGGGATCTATGTGGAGAGATAGAGACATGGAAAGAGATCTCGAGAGATGTGGACAGAGACATATAGAGATAGATTTGAGGTAGAGGGATTGAGAGAGTGATAGAGAGGGGATCGATAGAGAGAGCAACCCTAAAGCCCTAAAACCTAAACATGAGCAATCATAACCCCTAAACCCTAAACTCGAGCATCCCTAAACCCCTAAACCCTAAATAATTCCCCTAAACCCTAAACTTGAGCAACCCTAAATGCACGAGAGAGAGAGAGAGAGAGAGAGAGAGAGAGAGAGAGAGAGAGAGAGAGAGAGAGAGAGAGAGAGAGAGAGAGAGAGAGAGAGAGAGAGTTTCTAGGGGTTAGGGGTCAAGGAACTTAAGGGCATTATTTAGGGTTTCTCATGTTTAGGACCTTTAGGGGAATTATTCAGGGTTTAGGGGTTTAGGGTTTCTCAAGTTTAGGGTTTAGGGTTTAGAGTTTCTCAGGTTTAGGGTTTAGGGGTTAGGGGTTAGGGTTTAGAAAGAGATAGAGAGAGGGGACCAATAGATGTTGGGAGAGATAGAGGAGACAAAGGGGAAGGATAGGGAGATAGAGAGTGAGAGATAGATAGTGTTTAGGGGTTAGGGGTTTGGGGTTTACGGTTTAGAGGCATTATTTAGGGTTTAGGGAGAAACAGGAGACATATAAGGAGAGATAGAGGAGAAAGAGGGGAGAGATAGGGTGATAGAGAGTGAGTGAGATGTCTAGAGAGATAGGGAGATTGAGGTTTGGGGTTGCTCGAGTTTAGGGTTTAGGGGTTAGGGGTTATGATTTAGGGGCATTATTTAGGTTTTAGGGGTTTAGAGAGAGGGAGAGAGAGATTGCTTTTGACATGCAACCCTAAACCCCTAAACCCTAAATAATTCCCCTAAACCCTAAACCCGAGCAACCCTAAGCCTCTAAACCCTAAATAATTCCCCTAAATCCTAACCCCTAAACCCAAGAAACCCTAAATCTCTATCTTTCTATCTTTATCATCCCTCTATCTCTCAATCTCTATCCATAAACTTGAGAAACCCTAAAAAATTCCCCTAAACCCTAAACCTCTCTCTTTCACTCACTCCCTCCCTCCCTCCCACCCTCTCTCTCTCTCTCTCTCGCTATAGCTCTCCCTCTCTCTCTAATAGGGAGAGAGAGATAGAGAGATAGGGAGAAAGTGATATATAGGGAGATATAGATAGAAAGAGAGTCAGTTTTTTTTTTCCATTTCCTTCATCGATAAGGGAGAGGGAGAGATAGGGAAATAAAGGAATGATAGGGGAGAATGAGGTAAGAGATATGGAGATAGTGAGAGATAGATAGACCTAGAAAGAGAGGAGACAAATAGGGAGAGATAGAGAAGAAAGAGGGGAGAGATAGGGTGATAGAGAGCATGAGTGAGATTTCTAGAGAGATAGGGAGATAAGGGAGAGATAGGGAGATAGAGGTTTGGGGTTGCTCAAGTTTAGGGTTTACAGGTTACAATTTAGGGGCATTATTTAGGGTTTAGGGGTTTAGAGAGAGATTTCTTTTGACATGCAACCCTAGACCCTAAACCAAGAAACCTTAAGTTCCCCTAAACCCTAAATAATGCCCTTAAACCCTAAACCATAGCAACCTTAAGCCTCTAAACCCTAAATAATTCCCCTAAACCTAAGAAACCCTAAATCTCTATCACTCTATCTTTATCATCCCTCTACCTTTTAATCTCTCTCCCTAAACTTGAGCAACCTAAATAATGCCCCTAAACACATCTCTCTCTCTCTCTAAACCCAAGCAACCCTAAACCTTTATCTCCCTATCTCTCCCTGATCTCCCTATCTCTATTGTCCCCCTGCCTCTCAATCTCTCAATCTATGTCTTTGTCCATGTCCATCACTCTCTATCTCCCTATCTCTCCCCATGGTCTCCTCTAGATATCTCACTATCGGTCCTCTCTCCCTAAACCTCTAAACCTTAACATCCAAATAATGCCCCTAATCTCTAGATTAAGAGGGAGAGGGATGATAGAGATAGGGAGATTGGGGAGAGATAGGAAGATAGAGTTTTAGGGTTTCTTGGGTTTAGGGTTTAGGTGTTTGGGGTTTGGTGCTTGGGTGTTTAGGGTTGCTCAAGTTTAGGGTTTAGTGTTTAGAGATTAGGTGCATTATCTGGATGTTAAGGTTTGGAGGTTTAGGGTTTAGGGAAAGAGGATTGATAGGACAATGTAGAGTATGAATATTTGAAGTGGACAATGTTGATGCAGCTTTATCAAAACTATCATCGAAGAGAAGACTGATGTCCTCAATGTGTGCTTCCATGTTAGCAATGCAGGACTCTACAAACAGACAAGTGATATCAAGTAGGAATCTATCCCAATCAGCAATGCTAGGAATACTGATATCCTCTTGCAAAGAAGCACTGGAAGCTTTCGAAGAAGCGACTCTGGAATCTGATGAAGCAACAGTAGGAGTGATAATTTCTTCTGTCACTGGAACATTCTATTTCTATATCATGATTATGGATGTGAGTTGTGATCAAAGTAGGATCATGTGGGAATGGAGAAACATTTGAGTCTCCATACATCTCCCAAATTTTGATCCATAATGGATGTGGACAATCAATATCCATGATGGCATACAAAGTGGCATCTGGTATATGTAAACTGATCAATCCAACAATATGATCACGATGATTAAACCACTTAGCCTTCTGAGATTGTTTACCAGGTTTAGGGACTAGTCCATACAGATGGGGTATGAGATTATGGATCCTGAGATGTTTCAAGATGCCTTCACACCAAGACTTTTAGTTTCCCTTGTTTAGGTTGATTATAGAAGCTCATGAGTTTCATATCCCATGATTAGAACAAATTAGTTCGACTAGACAATTGATAGAAATCAACACAATTAGGCAACCCAGATTAGTTAGATCCCTGATTGAACTTTGTGTAAAGTGGCACTTTATAAGTTGAGTGCGTGATTTTTCTTATTTCCCCCCCTTAAAGTGACACTTTATAAAGTTAGTGCCTTGTGAAAAATGAACACACAAGACCCCCCCTTAATTATGTATGCTCCCCCCAAATTTGGCACTTTATAGGAGTGCTTAAGGTCACTCAAAAAAAGAGCATAAATAGGCACTTTATAATTTCAGTGCAATTTTATGCTAGTTGGATTGGTGACAAAAAACATCCACTTTTGCAAAAGGAATCACTCGATTTCGAGTTGATTTGCAAAAGTTATAGGACTTACAATATTTTGCATTCACAAAAAGGATTCTTCCACAGCGCAAAAAATTTCCAATTTTTGAGAAATAAAATTTGTGCATGCAAATTTGTTTGGGGAAAAAAATTGAAAAGAGGAGGAAAATAAGCCCCCCTTGGGCTGTGCACAACCAGGGGCTAAAACCCCATGTGACCAAGGGATTAAATTTTAAATTCGTTCCCCCCTTCCCTGCTTACATCACCCCCCGGTTTCTTAGGTCATCATTTGAGGTCTTTTGGGAGATGAATAGTGCCATCATCCACGCAAATAACATTGACACCTGTCGCTTATGTGGTTGCTGTGGCAAACAGGGCATATAGGGCCCAACATCTCCCTTCCACATAGGTCGTTAAAGGCCATTTCAGGCTCGTCGAGGGCGGCTCGAGGCATTGATGCCAACTTTGGCCGTTGATATGAGGTCAAATGCCGTCAAAATGGGGGTGATTCAAATGCCTCTAGTAGAGGAAATCAAAGTCAGACATGGGTGTTTCCTCCGATCAACAAACTAAGGATGACCCCCACGAACAAATGTCGACCATTGATTCGTCCTCTGCACCGCATGAGAGGGCGATTTGCCTTGGGCAGGCGTTTTGAACGCCCTGCCTTCTCCTTGACCCTTCTTCTCAGCCTTCGTTGAGTATGAATGCTAGTGACGTGAGAGTCGCCTTGCAACTCCTTCACGTCCTTCCTCTGCTAATTTCTATATTCACAAGTACCAATAATAAAAAAATCAAAACAAAACAAAGCAAATGCCTCACAAATATTGAGAGTAAGGCTGAATAGAGGCGATTGGAGAACAATGACTGTGGCTCAAAGCTATCCACAAAGCTATGATACCATGTAAAAACACCACGACCACGATCGTGGAGTAGATAAACAAGCATGAGATTGCAAATGAAATCGATCAATTGCATTCACAAATGAGGTGGATATAACTAGGCGAGTGTGAGTACATGTGGAAAATACACCTAACTATGATTCAAGCAAGTGTATATGCCTAGGATTAAAAGTTATACACCAACATTTCTAACAATGGCTTATTTTCTTCTAGGATTTTTAATTTTAATTTTAGTAAGTACATAATTCTTTCGGGTTGGAGGATGCTAATGCAGGCAAACATTGCAGGTCATCATTATTCTTTATAGTTTGTATCTATTGTTTTCTAGAAATCCATTTTAACCTTTGCTACTTTAAGAACATAGGTTTTCCATTTGAGTTTTTGCTTGGTTGTAAAAGATTATCAGCGTGCCCATTGAACCTATGGGTCCAATTGCTAGTAGTACATGCATAGAAGGATAAGGTGGGGGGTAAGTGCATGGAAAAAAGTGTGTATAAGGATAGGTAAAAGTTAGGGGAATGACACCAACTTCACATAAGTTTGTGCCATTTGTCAACATGTACATGTATTAGAACATTTTTTAAAATAAACACAAAATTAAACAAGAAATGGCATAAAGATACTAATTTTACTATTACACATAAATCATACACATTTAAAAATAGTAAACAATCATCTTAGTTTAAAGAGGAAAACATTGTAAATTCTAAATGATTAAGCCCAATCCAAAGAAAAAAAGGAAATATTATTTTATCGGCATTAAGTGAAATACACATCAATACTCAAAACTTTGGAAAAGTCATTTTTGTGGAGAAGATGAATTAATGAGAAAATGCACACCATTAGATTGAATTAATGAGAAAATGCACACCATTAGATTGAAGATTCTTTCTTCCATGAGATATTATAGACATTTAGAGGGACAGTTTCCTCAAAACATGTATGACATGGTGATGAAGGAATATAACAGAGCTGATTTATTTCTCAAAGATAAAAACATATGATGAGTGGTATATAACTTAATTGAAGTATGTGTTCCTCACAAAGAAGAATCATCAATCTATATTGGAAAGTCTTATCTTTTGGAATACCAATTAAATGAAATCTACATCTAATAGCAAACACGGCATTGAAGTCTTGATCTTGATAGAGGGACTAAACGCGAGTACACTTTGAACATTGTCTATAAAGATTGATAGCCAAGACAAGTCAAATTAGTAATTGCTCCGTTTCTTCTAAGACGTTGGAGGAAAGCCATTGTTTCACATCACTCCTCGCTGTAATCTTTATAAACAATTTGAAAGCCATTGCAGTGCTATAAAGATTTTACGAGAAAAAGAAGGCTACACTGAGTTGGAAGGACATTGTGTCGCATCGACCATCAATGGCGGGTCACTGAAGTGGTTCAAATTTCCTGTAATGAATCTAAAGCTTCCACGTACTAAACATTTTGAATCTTAAAAATTGGGTCATTGAAGTAATTGGAAAGTTTCTTGGTATAGGTTTACATCAATCAACGAGACTATGGAAAAATGGTTGCCGTTCAGAAGACGAAATAAACAGGGGACTGTCCCTCGTTAATTTTCTAGTCCATATCGTATTGACGGAGGAGGATAATTGAACTGATCTATTTATTGATTTGATTTGACGAGTAGGTAGTAAGAAAATAAAATTACAAATTCTATGTTAATGAATCATCGAGAAAGTTCGCTTCCTCACTAATTTTTTGAGATTAGCTCTTGGGTTTGGATCTGATGGTTATCTTTTGAAGATATTAATTCCATTTTATGATAAATTATAATATATAATTATAAAGGAAAATAAAATTTAAGAGTTATAATATTTCTAGAGTTTATTGTTTATTGAAAAGAAATGTTATAATGTAATTTAAATAAATCAAATGTTATAATTAAATGTAAAATTTTAAATTAATTAAATGTAAAGGTACTTAACTTTTAAATTGATTTAGAAATCATTATCTAAATATTAGGAACTCATTCACCATGATATAATTTTTAACCCATCGTTGACCTAGAAATTTGTGTATTTTAATGGTTCACTTATGTGAGTGAAGACTTGAACCATATGCACATATTTGAATATGAAGCTTGTAGACCTAATCTGGAAGATATCTATTATCTGAAGATTGTTTGCATCTCTATTCGATATCTAAATTTGGCAAGGAATCAGTGGTATTTAGAAATAAAATTAGGTAATTTGATAAATTGCAAGGGTCGTATTCTCCCTAGTTAGAACTCTACTTGGACTGATTCAATGATGATGAACCAAGGTTGAGGATAGCAAGCAAGCATGTAGTATGCTCTTAGGATGATGCAATGTTGATGTACATTCTTTTTATTCACATACAATCAAATTCATATATTTCTCTATAGATTCCTCTCTAAAACCTAGGTGCTAGATGATTCATTTCCACTAGGGTTAGTCTTTAAATACACCATCTTAATGTCCAATTTTGACATCACAATCTAGTAGGCTAATAGCAATCAATAGGAAAAGTTAGAAAGGATTTGAATTTAAAAATTTCAAACTTTAGGGTTCAAATCTTTAGGCATGGAAGTGATCTACATCAATTCTACACTTGCATACCTAAACCAAGGTGATGAATGAAATATTCAAGAATTTACTTTTGGGGATGAGTGATGATGGGGTTAGGATCGATAACATCGTTTGCCAACTTCAATGAGAAATAAACCATTTTACATGCTAGTAGATGAATCATAGAAAACCTAGTTGCTATGGGCCTAAAACATTAGAGAGAAAAAACTTGATATGCAATTTTCACCTTTACAGTTTTTCTCCAATTTGAATCACATGAGAGATACGATGAGAATGTATGCCCATGTAAAATCAAGCAGCGAACATGGAAATTAAATATTTTTTAGGAAGTGCATGAAAACGGGTGTCAAAAGGTCTTAAGTGACATTTTTGTTGAAAATAGTGAAACCTAAACTTTGACGAATGATTTGAGATGCCTATGCTCAAAATTCAAAGACGATTTATTGCATAGGAGTGTGTTTTGTCTACTTTGGAAGAAAATTGATCCTATCTCTTATTGTATTATGTAATCTACCTTAGAAGTATTTATTTTAGCTATTATAAGTTGATTGGTCCCTTTTAGACTCATTGTAATATTTGTTGCTATATGCAATCAATCCTGAAATTGTTACTTCTAGGCCGCTAGGCTTAGAAGTGCCTCCTTCAGGCTTTATTTTTTAATGTATATCCTTTTAATATTATTAATAGATGCATTTTTCCAATTAAAGAAGATGCTTTAAAAACAAGAATTGTAACATTGCAAATATAATTATAAACTATCTTCTTTGAGATGATGTTACTTCTCTTAGTCATAACATCATGTCAAAGAGGGAAAAAATGTAAACACCTTAAATTGACCACATCACTTTTAACACCTTTTCAACATTGCCTTACTTTCATCCTAAACCACATCCGTCCTAGATCTAATTAATTAGATAAATTAAATTTATTTAATTAATTAGTATTTTGCTTTAACATTCCCCCTTTCATCAAATTAATTAAATAAAATATTTATTTAATTAATTTAATTTTTCCCACATCCCTCTCCATTAATTAATTAAATAATTTTATTATTTGATTAATTAATCTAAAAATTTTAATTCCTTGTTTTTCA
This sequence comes from Cunninghamia lanceolata, assembly GCA_027924645.1. Lineage (NCBI taxonomy): Eukaryota > Viridiplantae > Streptophyta > Pinopsida > Cupressales > Cupressaceae > Cunninghamia > Cunninghamia lanceolata. The sequence goes on from BSBN01000913.1 coordinate 3,900,149, forward strand.
TAATTAATCCCATCCTTATCCATTTTTCACAAATAAATAAATTTTAAAAAGTCACATGACTACCTAAGAGGTTGTCTAGATTCATTGAACCTAGATATTCCCACAAAAGTCAAACCAACTTTACATCTCTACCACTCATTTCCCTACTACATCTTTTAATCCTAGCCATTCACATAGGGATAAGCCCTAGAAGCCTCCATCTTTGCCCTAATTCCTCTCACTCAATCCTATCCATCCATTTATCTTAAATCTCAACCATTCACATAAGGATATGCCCTAGAAGCCTTCATTCTTGCCCTAATGTTGTCTCATTCAATCTTAACCATCCATTTCTAATCAAATCTTAGCCATCCATCCTATCGCCCAAAAATATATAAATCAACCCTCAATCAAACCATTTGTATTAATAAGTGAAAAGTAATGTTATGTTGTCCAAGTGACCAATGAGCAATCAACAATCAATCTCAATATCAAAAATCTATTGGAGCACAACCACCATTTCTTGGTGCAACAAGGGCTATCTTGGTTAGATAGTTTTTTATTTTTTCATTTTATTTTCTATCCCTTTGCTCGATTGGAGGTGTTGTTAGATATGAAATAGGTGCTTTGATTTGATGCATTGTTCCTAATGTCATTTCATATTTTAGCATACACAATAATTATTGTTTTTGCTAAGGCTATTCATTCTATGTCTAATTCTAAGGATAAATCTATATTCATTAAGCTAGACATGCCCAAGGCCTATGACAATATTAGATGGTCATTCATCAAGAATGTTTTATCATCCTTTGGGTTCTATTTAGGGAAGATTGATTGCATTATGAGTTGTTTGGTTTCTTCTTACTTCTCTATTCTTATTAATGGTATCCCCTCTCCTCCTTTTTCTACTTCCAAGGAAATTCATCAAGGAGATCCTCTATCTCCTTATCTCTTTATCATGATGGAAGTAAGTTTAGGTATAATTCTAAAACACTAAAGATTTAATGGTTGTATCCAAGGTCCTCCCTAGGCTTAGTATTTGGACTCACAATCCCACCTTTAGTTTGTGGATGATAGTGCTTTGAGGGGGGTTGTAAAATCTATAAGGTGATCAATTTAAGGAAATCTTTAGACATCTATTTGGCTGCTTCTGGTCAATAGATTAATTAGGATAAGTCTAGCATATTTTTCAATACTCTTGCACCTAACTAGAAATGAATTGTGCAAATTTCATCCTTTAGGATAGGGACTCATCCTTTGGATTATTTGGGAATTTTGTTATTTATTGGAAACCCCAAAATAGAGTAGTGGAATGGGATTTTGAATAGATTTTGAATGAGGGTTAGTCATTGGACTCTTTGGTGGTTATTTTTTTGTTGGACGACTAACACTATTAAAATCTATTTTATAGGTTCTTCCTACGTACATATTCTTATTTCTATCAACCCCTAACATCTTTATTAGGGATTTTGAATTTCTTTCTAGGAAGTTTTTATGGGTAGGGAATCTAGATTCCCAAAAATTGAGTTTGGTTAGTTGGGATCAAGTTTCCATACCTCAGCAATATGGTGGCCTTAGCCTATGGTAGTTTGAGTTCAACAACCAATCCTTGGCTACCAAATTGTATTAGAGATGATGCAAACATCTAGATCAACCTTGGACTAGAATCTTTAAGTCCAAGTATTTGAGAGGAGTGGTTGTTGGTTAAAAGATCAAAGTTGTGTCACACTTCAGGCCAACTTATCAACATAAATGAATTTAAGTATTTCCAACCAAAAGTCAATTTTGGTGAAACATATGTTCTATTTGGATTAATTCTAGCTAAATTATATCTAGGCCTGGACAAGGTTTCCAACTAGAATCATCCATTAAAAACATATGTAGTATCACTTTGGGGCTAATTTACCAAAAAAATGAAATTATTTTAAAAACTTGATGTTCTAACAACTCCTACCCATGTATATAATCATTTTAAAAGAATCTAAAAATACAATTTTGTAGATCTATAAGTCTACTTTGTAAAAATATATTTTTAAACATTTCAATTAGTGCTTATAATTTATTTTTACTAAAAGTAGGTCATCAATAGAAAAATATGATGTTGATTTTCATCTCAAGAAAAAATAATAAAGTTTATCAAAAAAATATGATGCACTAGAGGAGAGATTCCATGTCAAGATATAATTTTTGTCTTATTTTGGATAAATAGTTAAGATAAAAGTTGATGTCCCATCAAAATAGTTGTGTTTTCATTACATGCAACTTCCAAGATTTATTTAAAAATATATTTTATCAAAATGAGAAAAAATTAATCCATGCACTAAAGTTTCAAGTTATGAATATACAAAAAAAAGGAGAAAAATAAATGAAATTTACTATATAAAGTGCAATGTCTTAGTCAACCTTAATTTTTAGAATTTTATTAGCAACTAAATTATAGTGTGAATTTTATAAACTACTACATATAAATTAATTTTTTAATTTTTTAATAAAATACAAACATAAAATACACTAAAAAATCTACATTTTATTAGTTTACATCATTTTAAATTCAAAATATATACGTCACTTTGTAGTGATTCATGTTAAAAAGTTAGATCAGTGTTGGCTATTTCCTCTATAAAAGTGTGACACAACTTTGAAATTTCACCCTATTGAGGATGTTCCAGAGATGTGTATGAGTGGGAAAGGTTCAATAGTTTGGAATACCATTAAGAAGAGGGATTCTATTATCAAAAAAGGTCTTTTCTAGATGATCAAAAATGGTCATAGAGATCTTTCTTAGAATGATTCTTGGGATCTCCACTCCTCAATCCTCTCTTCTTTCCCCTTCTTTAGCCCTTGAGTGAAATTTTTTAGACAACAAGGTGGTCAAAATTTGTTAATTTAAAAGTTCTATCTATTTGGGGAATTCATAGATTTATCATTGGAAAGATTCTAGTAGTTTGCCTAGGTGGGGCATGCCTAAAGCTTGGGCTACTCTTTTCCCCATTCTTGTTGATTGACCTTGCTATTCTTTAGATGGAGCTGATGTTATTGGTTGGGTTAATGACTCTAAGGGGTTTATTTGATGACTCTTGGTAGTCAATTTTTAGAGCTCAAGAAAGAAGTGAATAAAGACTTTCCCTGGTGGAGAAAAATATGGAATAAATTTAGTTGGCCTAAGTATAATTTAATTATTTGGTTATTGTTTTAGAACAAATGTCTCACTTGGGATAATTGTTGTCATTGAATAATGCACCCATGCTAAGTTGTGCAACTCAGTTTACTAGTGAAACATAGGAACTTTTCTAGGTTTGTGGGTCACCTATGATGGAAAAGAACCTCTGAAGAGGGTTCATTCCCTTGGATTTTGTCACCTAAACTAGTGTTGTCTACTATACTTTTCTATCAAAAGGGATGAGAAATGACTTGAAAATGGAAAGTAATACTTGTAGAGGTGATGCACCAAACTAAGAGTGACATGCATTTGTTGTTTGGACAAACAATTTTTAGAGAAAATGACTCTTTTCTTGTACAACTTATGAATGATTACACCCTATGCATCAGTATTTGTAAAGAGGATGTTTGTAATTCATTGTTTAGAAGGAAAAAATAAGTTTTGACAGCTAAAAATCTTTGCACATACTTTCACAATGTACAATCTGCATAAAGATGTAGTTTTTGCCTAAAAGTGTTTGTTTTTGAAGCATGTTTTGACGTTTGCTAATTAAAAACATAGAAAAATACATGCATCTTTTGATTAACACACAAAAGAACATCACAAAAATGAAGGTAAAATGATCACTTTATTGATAAATTGTGCCCTTACATCAATACATAAGTTTGAACCATCTTGTATGGCTTGAAAAATTGTAGTACAAAAGTGTTTTCAATATTGAAAATCTAATAAAACTAAGTTAGAATATGTTGTTCTTGAGCTTCTAGAGCTTCCAAACATGAAAGAATTTCCTAGAAAAGACTACCTAAGCCTTTCCTATAGTCATCCCAATAAAGGAAGATAGTAAGAGTGAAAATAGGATGAAAAATAATGACCAAAATTGGGTCAAACTTCCATTAGGTGCCTAAGAAGCTTCTTGAATGATGTCAACTCCTAAAAGTTTAATGCTCCTTGAAATATTGAAAAAATGGGAGTTGAGGAAGTGATGGTTGACCTTTTCTAGCTTTGCATGTTGCTCTTGAGGCTCCTAGATGCTTGGGAAATTGTTCCTAGATTTGCTCCATCTACTGTCTTAATCATCGAACTGCTCATAAAAGACCTCAAACGGTCTCAACCTCCTCATTAATCCTTCATCTCCACCTTTTTTATGAATAGTACATGTGATTCTATTGTGAATCCTCCATTAGGACTCTTGGAGGGCATCTAGAAAGAGTTTTTCCTATTTTGGACTCTTCTAACTTCTTATAACTACTCATTTAGGGCTTAAAAACACTTGTCACTTCACCAACTACCCTTGCTAGGTCTTCAACATGGTCTTTACTTCCTGTAGATGCTCTTAGACTAAAATTTTGTAGCCCATAGTCATGAGAACTTCCATTTCTCATTCCTGCCCTTAGGTCTCTTTAAGTATCCTCACAATGTGACAACTCTTATAACACTATAGGTCTTCTTGATCATTGACTACTATTCTTTTCTACATGATGATTGTTTCATGCAACCAAAAGTCTTCCACCACTGCTCTTTAAAGTATTACTTAGCATACCTCCTCTTGATGTCTTTGTGTAGGATCATTGCTCTTCTCTTGATGCATGTGATTTCATGACCATCTTGCAGACCTCTTTACTAACCTGTAGCAGACTTCATACCCCTATAAAAGATGATGACACCCACTTTCTTTTGGACTACATCCTTACCTCTCTGTAGGTTTGATACATTTCATCTCTAAAATAGTGTGCATACTTCTTAACGGTCATGATGAATGCCTTTTGTCATGTTGTCTTTTCTCAAGCTTAAGGTTTGTGTAGAGATTTCTACCATGTAAATCATTGTGGACTTTTGTCTTTTAGCAGGCCTATTTACTAACTTTGTAATAGAGATTTCCAATCTCTTCTCTACCCTTGCAGCGACATATCTGCACCAATGACTTAAATAAGCTTCCAAAGACTCTCACAAAGACTAGTTTCTCTTATATATCTACTGTGTTTATCCTCATTATAATTCCTCCTCCTTTTGACATATATTCTAACCCTTTATAAGCCTTTGTAACATAGTACTCATTTGAAATTTTGATAGTTGATTTGAAAACTTCAATGTGCCTTTGTGATTTCCCCTATCCTTTTATCTCTATTCTATAACCCCAAACCTTTTGTAACTATTGAAAACTATTTTCTTGTTGACAATGTCATATGGGTGATGCAGAGGCACAACCGGAAACGTGCACTAATGGTGGAGTTTGATATTTCTTATTTCATCAGCAAGAGCTAACAAATTATCTCACCGACATACCCTATCAGCCGGACAATGACTATCGGCCCCTCCTGGATATTTCACACTGATACCCATCTCACCCTGATGCACACACTTGGTCTATTGACCATCGGCAACACAAACCCCATCGGCCGCTAGGTGTAATGTCTTCCCGACCGCATAACTCATGCCGATACATACCCTTGACCTGTTGACCATTGGTATGACCTTCGCTATCGGCCATCACTTCATGTCATCCCAATACCTTACCTTACGCCGATGTGCTTCCTTCTTTCATTGTGACTTGGACCATCGACCCAACTTTATTCTTGTTCTCCGATCCCTATCCTCTCACCGATATGCCTTCGACTTAGCATATACATGATTCGACTTGCTATCTCCGGTCTTCATTACCGATTTAGCCGGTCTACCTTTGTATCATTCGAAATGTATCTTCACAACATACAAACTGTCAGCAACATACATATGACGGATACTCACAACTTGTATCTTTCATACAAATGTAGTATATACATGAACTATATACAAAGACATATACTCAGGATTTGTATAACCCGATGCTTTACCAAATTCACAACATACAAACTTGATGTGTAAATGACAGATACAGATGAAATGAACCTCGGATGCAAAAATGATATATGCACAGATACAAATGCGATATACACATAGACTGTATGTCACATATAAACACTGTATATACGTCAAATGTATATTTCAACAAAAACCTATGAAACTTCACAAAATTTGCACAGAAAACTCTTGGATCGGCCCGATCCATTTCCTTAACAATTTCAACACAGATTTTAACCTTCAAACCCTAGCACATGAGGATGCTAGGATAGATCACTGCATACTATAACTCAATCCTCAAAACATGAAATGTAAAAATAGAAAAACAGAAAGGAAATCTAAACTACTGTACATGGCCATTCCTCCAATTCACAGAATCAACCGGGGGAATGGATAATCAAATCCATCCGGCCTCAATACAGGAAACCAATTACACAGTGAATTCAAATGCAATAGGATCTTATTTATTATGCTTCTTCAGAAATGTTTGCAGACACTCTGTTTATACTTTCACAATTTAACTACAACTGACCACAACTCATACTATATGTTCATTTGATCATCTGGGGGGTATTTATCTACTCACAAAGAGTAGTACTACCTTGGATTCCTAGTGGCTGGGGAACACTTCTAGGTGGCTGGGAGATACAGCTGTCCAATGGACTCCAACTAACTCTCAACTAACAACCTAAAAATAGAATGTCTCGGTCAATACAAACCTTATTACAATGCATTGGTCTTATAAGACCTTATTGGAAACATAAACAATCTTAAAACTAACTAACTACCTCATGTAGGCCACTGTAGGATAGGTGCTCTTGCACCATACTCCCCAATAGAAAAAGAACTCATGTCCCATGAGTTAGGTTGTGGAAGAATCCCACCTTTACTCTTTGCCATCTCAGTGTTCTGACCTGTTCCAGCTTTATCCTCTACTGTCTCTTGGCTGCTCCAAGATTTCTGAACTGTAACTTGTCTTGCAAGTAAACCCTCATGCCTGTCAGTGTAGGCCCTTCTCACACATACCTTGTGTTTTCCAGTTTGTCTTACCAGCACCTCTGTCTGAATACCTGGTTGAATAACCTTAGTAATTGCATCTTGAACTTCTGCAATGTTCAAATCTGTCTTCCTTTCAACTTTTAGAGGACAAACAATAGTCCCTACCACAATCACATCCTTGTCTTGCCAATCAATTTGTGGCTACTCATAAACCTTTTTTTGAAACTGCTACTGACTTCTGTCAGTCAAAACTGAACCTTTCTTCAAACTCTGATCTCCTTTCCTTGAGATATCATCAACTACTATTATGCCTGGGGCTATAGGCATTTTCACAATTCCTTCTTTCCCACTAAAATGATTTTTGCTGCCTTCTATGTTGTAGCTTCTTCTTGTAAAGGTATCAACACAATAGTTTTACCATATTTCTTGATGGTGTAGGTATTTGCATACCCATCATATAGTACCCTCCTATCAAATTGCCATGGCCTACCCAACAGTAGGTGACAACATTCCATGGGCAAAATGTCACACAAAACTCTATCATGATAATCCCCAATCTGAAAATCAACATATGCCTGTTCATATACCAAAAGTGATTGACTATCACTCACCCAAGATGCCTTGTAAGGGTGTTGGTGTGGAATCCTTTCTAAATTCAGTTTATCCACCATTTCCTAAGATACCATATTATCTGTTAAGCCATAATCAATTACAACCTTACATATTTTACCTTTGCTCTTGCATGTGGTCTTGAAAAGAGCTCTTCTTTGCATCATATCCTTTGATGTCTTCAAGATTGTCCTTCTTAACATCAATGCTTCTCCCTCCTCCGGATACCCATAATTATCAGGAGTCTCCTTCACACTTTGCTGAGTGTTTGAGCTACTTGCACTTGGTTTATCAGCTTCTTGGATCAGATTTGCCCTCTTTTCTCCCACTGAATTTGTTGCTTTTGTTGAAAAATGGATGCCCATATTCACCACAAGTGTAACACTTACCAAAAAATGTAGTAGAACATCTACCACCTCCAAATCTACCTCTGGTACGTTTCCATCCACCTCTGAAATCAGATTGCTCTTGTTGTTTACCAGTGTCTTCTTGATCCTCATTGGTTTGCCTCATTGTACGGGTTGATCCTCTTCCCCTCATATTGTTGCCTCTTCCTCTCATGGACTTATCTTGTCTTCTATTCATCTTTTCTTCAATCTTGATTACCATTTGATAACAATCCTCCACACTCCTTGGGTTAGCTAAAACTAACTCATCTTATATGTTGAATCTCAAACCAACCAAGTACCTAGCCACCTTTTCTATCTCATTCTCATGATGACCAGATCTCATACTCAATTTATAAAACACCTCAATGTACGCCTTCACATCCATTTCCTTTTGCCTTAAAAATTACAGCTTCTTAAACATCTGAATTTCGTAATCCTTGGGCAGAAATTTACCTTTGATCCTTGCTACCATCTTGTCCCATGAAATGATCTTTGACTTTCCTTGTTTCCTTCTCTCGGATTGTACATAATCCCACCATACCAAAGCATGACCTCCTAACTTGGTCTTTGCAATCTTTACCTTCTGATCCTCAGCAACATCTTCACATTCAAAGTGATTGTCCAAAGCAGCAATCCAATCAAGTAACTCATCTTCATTCAAACTTCCATTATACTTGGAAACATCAACCTTTACCTTAGGTTTATCACTCTGCACTACCTTTAACAGTTTTGCAAATCTCTGATCTTCAGCATTCATCTCTTCATCTACCTCTTCAAATTCTTCAGCATCTTCTTCTTTCTCAGATTCACTGTCTTCTACCTCTCTTTTCTTGTTTATTTCCAAGGCTGTAAGCCTTGCTTGAAGTGCTTCAGCAAGCTCCTTCATCTTCCTCATCTCTTTGGCATGTTTTTCCTTCATCTCCTGCAACTCCCTTGCAGTACCATTACCTTTCGAAGGCATTTTGTCAACCTCTCACTCCTCTACCTCTGTCTTCTCAGTGACAGAATCAACACACAAACAACCTAGACCTTTTGCTGAGCTCTGATACCAATTTGATGCAGAGGCACAATTGAAAATGTGCACTAATGGTGGAGTTTGATATTTCTTATTTCATTGGCAAGAGCTAACAAATTATCTCATTGACATACCCTATCGGCCGGACAATGACTATCGGCCCCTCCTGGATATTTCACACCGATACTCATCTCACCCTGATGCACACACTTGGTCTATTGACCATTGGCAACACAAACCCCATCGGCCGCTAGGTGTAATGTCTCCTCGACCGCATAACTCATGCTGATACATACCCTTGACTTGTTGACCATTGGTATGACCTCCGCTATCAGCCACCGCACTTCATGTCATCCCAATACCTTGCCTTACGCCAATGTGCTTCCTTCTTTCATTGTGACTTGGACCATCGGCCCAACTTTATTCTTGTTCTCTGATCCCTATCCTCTCACTGATATGCCTTCGACTTAGCATATACATGATTCGACTTGCTATCTCTGGTCTTCATTACCGAATTAGCTGGTCTACCTTTGTATCATTCGAAATGTATCTTCAGAACATACAAACTGTCAGCGACATACATATGACGGATACTCACAACTTGTATCTTTCATACAAATGCAGTATATACACAAACTGTATACAAAGACATATACTCAGGATTTGTATAACCTGATGCTTTACCAAATCCACAACATACAAACTCGATGTGCAAATGATGGATACACATGAAATGAACCTCGGATGCAAAAGTGATATATGCATAGATACAAATGCGATATACACACAGACTGTATGTCACATACAAACATTATATATACGTCAAATGTATATTTCAACAAAAACCCGTGAAACTTCACAAAATTCGCACAGAAAACTCTGGGATAGGCCCAATCTGTTTCCTTAACAATTTCAACACAGATTTTAACCTTCAAACCCTAGCACATGAGGATTCTAGGATAGATCACTGCATACTATAACTCGATCCTCAAAACATGAAATGTAAAAACAGAAAAATAGAAAGGAAATCTAAACTACTGTACATGGCCATTCCTTCGATTCACAGAATCAACCAGGAGAATGGATAATCAAATCCATCTGGCCTCAATACAGGAAACCAATTACACAGTGAATTCAAATGCAACAGGATCTTATTTATTATGCTTCTTCAGAAATGTTTGTAGACACTCTATTTATACTTTCACAATTTAACTACAACTGACCACAACTCATACTATATGTTCATTTGATCATCTGGGGGGTATTTATCTACTCACAAAGAGTAGTACTGCCTTGGATTCCCAGCGGCTGGGAAACACTTCTAGGTGGTTGGGAGATACAGCTGTCCAATAGACTCCAACTAACTCTCAACTAACAACCTAAAAATAGAATGTCTCGGTCAATACAGACCTTATTACAATGCATTGGTCTTATAAGACCTTATTGGAAACATAAACAATCTTAAAACTAACTAACCGCCTCATGTAGGCCACTATAGGATAGGTGCTCTTGCACCAATGGGCCTTAAAGGAAAATTGGTATACTGTCATAGTTTCTTTTCTCGTCACAGTCACAAGTTTTAAAACTGTCATACTTGACTTCTGTGATAGTCATTCTAATAACTCTCCTTGGTGACTATTTCTTGACTACTATGCTGTTATACAACCATTTCTATTAACTTTTCCTTGGTTAGAGGTAACTGTTATCTTTATAGATTTGTGACTGCATATACCTCTTAGGTTTCTTGATTGCTATGCTATTATACAGTCATTTCTATTGACTAATGTCACATAGTCTTCATAACTATCAAAAACATAGTCAATATGCTAATAAAAAACACAATCAATATGCCAATGACTGTTCCTTTTACTATATATAGTCATTGTGACTATTTTTTACACTGTATGTTGTCTCCTCTTTTATGTAAATGTCTTTGACATTGATGACTTCTCACTATTTTTATACCTGCTCACAGTTCTAGAATTTGACAAAGCTCTCCACAGGACCCTTTCCACTATTATTCAATCTTGCCAAAGTCGTTAAGGCATTAAACAAGAAGATTGTGACAAAGAAAATGTGGTCTTTAAGAGCAGTGCCAAAATAGATAGACCAAACAGTGAGAAGGATATGCAAGGCAAAGAAACAAAGCATTACAGTCACCCAACACTTGTGAAACTCCTCCCACAATAGAGTTTCGTGATCAACCATTTTCTTTGTCAGTACTCTCTGATAGGTTGTCAATCTCCAGTAGACCTCCAAAACCAGACACCTTGTGAAAGCATAGTCTAATGAAGACTTTGAGGATGAAACTAGATAACCCTATCATAATTATCACTTATAACATTTTAGGGTTTCATAATAGTCTTCAGATCTCTTAACCTCTTTGATGGCTTAACATTACTGATAAGATCTTTCTGTCCTCATACCTTTCATTACAATACTCATGACTATTCTTCATCAGGCTGTTCACGTTGTCACTATTCTTTCTTGTTTTTATGACTGTCTTGACCTACAATGGTGATGTTGTGCTTCTTCATGACTTTTATAGAGAGCCACAAGATATTTAACCCTTCAATGATGTTCTTTGCATGCCTTGATATCTCTCATTGAATACCTCTTTTGTTTGCATGGTTTGAGACAATCTTGGAATGTGATTGTAGGGAAAAACCTAAGGCATTAGACCAAAATCTACACAATGTAATCCCTTGTGCAAGGATATATAACCCACATACCTTCTTTCATTTGAGAAGCCTAAGCATACTAGGGAAATGTAGATGGATCCTTGAAGCTGCTCCCTAAAATTTGGACAAGCCATGCAAAAGAAAATGAAAATACCTCTCTCTTCACTGTAGAAATCTTCAAAAAGATGAAAACTAAAACAAGAGCCTTACAAACCTAAAGCTAGCCAAACTCATTCCAAGACTCAAACTACCATGAGTTTAGACCTATTTTCAATGTAGACATCCCTCCAAAATGTGTGAATGAGGTAGTTTGAAGGATTTAAGATTTCAAACAATGTTTGACTCATAAAGTCTATACCTTTTTGGAAAACAGTTAAGGTTTTAAAACACTTTGACCCTAAACATATCTTGAAAAGGGTAAATGATAAACCTTGAACCTTGATTTGTCATAAGATTACCATTGGAAAAGAAAACCTTTGGAAACTTTAAACCTTAAAAACATCATGGATTTAAACAAAGGACTTACCTATATACCTTACAAAGAACTTTGTAAAACCAAACTTGGAGTTTTCATACCAAGGCATTGAACTAAGAAACAATTCTAAGGCACCAATGCTAGCTATTTGAGCCAAGAATGCACAAATTGGCAACATTTTTGGTGACCTCTACTAAATGCTTATCTGCTAAGCAAGGAAGATCAATAGCCTTGAGTTATCCTTGGGCAATAGAGTCACTGAAAACTGAACACAACTCAGAATAGACTTGAAACATAGTTGTTAGTACCTACCAAATGACAAGACAAAACATAAGACAAACACAAAAACTACCTAAAAGACAACCAAACATACACTTGTGCATCTACACTTGGATGGAATAAAACAATTACATGACCTATACTAACCTAAACTAAACAAATGAATTAGGCTGTCTAAGCAAAGTCATTAACTGGTTCCAAAAAATAACTTCATTTCCTGATCATTTGACAATGCTTTCCATGCTTGTAAGTAGCCAACAAGGGGTGAGCAAAGGGTGGGCATCCAATAAACTACTATAATACCTCTTCAAGAAAGAAAACAAAATCACATACCCACTTATTTTGACTTAAAATGTAGCTTCTTTGAGGTGGATAAGTGAGTTGATCATGCATGCAATGTGGGCACCCCTCCTTGTTAACCTTCAACTGATCTAGATGCCTAATAGGACATCAAGTTGACAAGCGAACACCCAAACTAGTAGTGTTAATCTCATGTGTATACTCAACTACTCTATCATCCTACTGATCAAAATGTTTTGGAAAAATGACCTTCCCATTTTGTTCATGTTGTTCATGAACCTCTTTATAAGAAGATGCTAGTTTGGTATCCAAATTTAAACAAAAAACTTCTAATTCATCCCAAAAAAGAGTCTTCTTCAACATCTTTCTTACTTTTTTGCACAAGAAGACATACTTTAGGGTTTGATAAAGCATTAATATCATGTTCTCTAGTGTCTTCTTGCTACTCCAAATCACTTGCTAAAGTGAGCATTGGCATGTTCTCCTCATCCTTGTCAACAAAAGTAAGTAGCTAATCACAACAAAAGTTAGACTCTTCATCTTCACCACCCCCTTCTTGCTTGCTATCTTGTTGTCCTAGCTGATTTAGATTTACCAACATATGATTTGATACATTTTCTTCATTTCCAAAAAAAAGGATCTCATCAAATAAGTCAGTCAAAAATTCATGTTCAATACCTCTTACTTGCCTTACAAACTACTGTCCCAGCTAATCATGCTCATCATCCTCTTTCAACAAGTCTGATTTTTTTGATTTAGTGGCACAAAAAGGGCTGTAAATAGTTATTTCTTCATCATCTTCACTTGGAATATTCTTGTTAGATGAACAGGACAATTGAGGGGGGAGTGAATCAGTTGTACATTCAAAAATTAAACCCTCAATACTATTACAACCCTTATTAGCCTTCAAAATCACATTATGCATTAGTAGAATGTAAACATATGACTTATCAATACAAACACATCCAAACACATAAGAACACCAGATTTATGTGGAAAACCCAAGAAGGGAAAAACCACTGTGAGGATTAGCTCACATAAATATGAATAGCAACATTGAATACAACAGGCTCACTACTGGAGGGCTCACTTCCCAAAAGAGAAGAAAGGCTCATTGCCAGAAGGAATCACTATCCAGAAGAAGGAAGAATAGAGAAAGATAGTTACAGAGAGATCCACTATCTCACAGCAACAGGAGATCACCACCGCAAACTTATGCCATCCGTAACCTTTGGCTCACTGCCTCCAGTAATTTCAAGTAGACTGAAATGTAGACACCTTCTGCTCACTACATCCGGAAGTCATAAGCTTTTATGCTCACACTCAAATGACCACACTTGATTAGTCACATTTTAGACTGTGTGTATTTTCTAATCAAACTTCACCTTGCATTTATATCATTCACAACTTTAAAAACATCTTCAAGTCAACCACAAAGAGACATATGCACTTCAAACATGTAATGACCAAATAGGTCGGCACCAAACACCTTTGTGGTGGAAATAAGTGAATGCAGATCACACCAAGGGTTAATCATGACCCAAATCTACATCAACACACTACATAATGCTACCACAAGCAATGAAGCACATCTGCAATCAATGCTAACACGCCAGGTTGGCCAAACCTACATTAACACACTTATGTAGTTAAATTCCTGCTTCATTAGCTCTAGAAACAACTTGCGAACCACATAACATCATCATACAATATTCTTGAATATTCAACTTCATTAGACTCTTCTGCAATACTGCCTAAACCATTTGAAACAAACAATGCTTTCATCTTGTGTATCAGGATGCACTACCACTTTAATTCCAACACAAGAACTAAACTTATAGAGTGACCCAACACAAGAAACTCCAAGGGAAAGTAGATACAGAAAATATAAGCATGTTCCTAGATCTGCAAGTCAAGAAACCTCAACATAAAGAAATGTAGAGCAATCTCATTTCTCCTAGACAACCTTCTTCATAGTAAAACACTCTGTCAAACACATCTTCCACTTCAGCACAATTCAGAACCTAAAACTCTAGATATAACACCTCTGAGCACCTCTGATCATCATTTCTGAACTACACAAGCATATCTTGACCCATGAAGAAATGTGGAGCATAATACTGAACACATCTCTATCACACTACACACACTTTCATTCAAATTTTCTTACAAGCACTTAGAAACCAAGTGAACCATCTACATCAATAATACTGAAAACACCTTCTCAACATACTGAAACACTTCTCGTCATGACTACACTAGAGGATGACATCAGGCCATGATATAGATGAAAACATAGTGCAACATTCTTTAATAGTACTAGCATTCTTCACATTATGGTTGATATCAATATGACATCAAACCATAACACATCCAATAAATCCAATGCTAGGGGTTAACATCAATGACAACACTAGAAAGATTCCAACAATCTCCCCCTTTGTCATTGATGAAACACCAATTCTATCAGAAAAACCATCAACAACAAAATCAAACAACTCTGCTACAAACAACACTCCCCTTGACTGGGGCATCTCTTATTCTTCACACTCTTTACCTCTGCTTCATAGATTTCTTCTCCCCCTACCTAAGGATTTCTTCATTCTCTTATCAGCACACTCTCTCACTCTGTGTTTTCTAGACCAAATTTCTTGCACTTTGGTTTTTCAACCACCCTAACTCTCTCCCCCTTTGACATCAATGGCAAAGGGAAACAAACTCAACCAACTCTCTTTCCTGCATACTCCACACTTTCCTCTTCTATATTGAATTCTTTTTCTCTCCCCCTTTGACAGTACTTCAAAGGCAAACAATTTGCAACTTTCTCACATCCCTCTGACATTTGCATACACCACTTCAGACAACACTTGCAACACTAGCAAGTGCCTACTCCTCTCTAATGCTCTCACTTTTTTGCACTCTCCCCCGTAGGGGCAGCCTTCAATATCAATTCAGGACCAAGAAGGTATCTTGAAATGCTTCTCAGATAGATTCACACACTTATACATATAATTAAAATAAAGAGGGGCAATAACCCCTAACTTCTATCGGAGATACTGGGTGCTGCCACAATAATGGGTTACACTTTCTGGGACATCCTGATTTTTTCTGAAATCACGTATTTTTAGAAAATATAATGATTTAAGCTTTGAAAGGTTCCATGTAAAGGATTTTAATTGAAGAGGGTTTGATCAAACCTCCTTAGATTCAAACCCCCTTGGATAGAACCCTGCTAGTTTTAAACCATACCTATAATGGAGTCTCCTCTACACCTATCAAAATGCTGATAAAAAACTACTTTTGATTTACCTTTTGGGGGATCAAATGAATTCATTTAAAATTTATGTTTTGTAATTATGTAGTCCTTATTATAAGCTTCCCAAAAATTATAATTTTAAATATATTTAATTTGATTATTATATTTATTTTATTTCTTGTGAATGTAGGTTTTTCACTGAACATCAAGTTCTCTGTTCTACACATGAAAAATTAGTAAATTAGTGAATTTTTTTTGAAAACTATCTATGCCCTAAGTATTGATGTCCTTTTTTCAACAAAAAAAATAAAATAAAATTTTGATACATACAGAAAAAGTTATGTTTTACAGAATACGCCTATGTCTAAATTATAATTGGTTTGACTTCAAAACATAATTAAAAAAAAATATTCAACAAAACATTATGAAACCAAATGGATGCCCTATATATTGGTGTTACCAATCTAAATTCAAAAGAATTAGAATTTTATCCTTTGTAGAAAAAAAGTTATGTGCTATGGAATACACATCACTTTAAAAAAATGTTGTTTACTATTAAAAAATAGTTATCAAAGGAGATGCAAAAAAATTTACAATTTAACTCCAAATTTTTTTTAAAAAATATATTTAGAATCTACAGACAAAATCTAACAAATCACTAGTTCACATCATCTTCAAATTCCTAATGATTTAGCGGCTATGGGTGTCAGAAAGTGAAGATTTAGTTCAAAATGTTGATTTCAATGTCAAGTTTGGCCAAAACGTGTAACCCATTATTGTGGGATGACCCTACTCAAAAGTATCTTTAGGAAGATCCTTTGTAAAAATATCTACAACTTGATCCTTAGTAGGCACATACTCCATTCACCTCATTCTCTGCAACCTTCTCTCTTAGAAAGTGATACCAGATAGAGATATGTTTTGTTCTTGAATGCATTACCGAGTTCTTTGAGATATTGATAGCACTTGTATTATCACATAAAATTGGAATAGGTTCATCATATGATACTTTGATATCCTTCAATGTATACTTCATCCACAACACCTGTGTGCAACAAGATGCTACTGTAGTGTACCTTGCCTTTGTAGTAGATAATGACACTGAATCCTACTTCTTTCTCAACCATGAAACCAATATGTTTCCAAGAAAGAAAGCACCACCAATTGTACTTCTTCTATCATCTATACATCCTATCTAATCTACATCTATATATGCAATCAAAGAGAAATTAGTATCCTTAGGATACCATAAGCCATAATTTGGAGTGCCCTTCAAGTATCTAAATATCCTCTTACTATTGTAACATGTGATTCTCTGGGATCTTGAAATCTAGCCACAAGGCAAACTGAATGCATGATATCTGGTCTAGTAGTAGTTAGGTATAATAGTCCACCAATCATTGATCTGTACTTTCTCTGATCAGACTTAGGAGATTCATCATTCTTGTTCATCTTACATCCACTAACCATAGGAGTACATACTAGTTTAGAATCCTCCATCCTAAACTTCTTCAACATTTCCTTAGTATACTTTGATTATGAAATGAAAATACCTTTTTCTAATTGACCAATTTGTAACTCAAGGAAGAATTTCATTTCCCCACACATTGACATTTCAAACTCTTTCTGCATCTCCTCTGCAAATCTCTTGCACATACCTTTATTTCCTTTAAAGATTATATCATCAACATATACCACCACAATCAAGATTTGATCTTCTTCAACTTTGAAGTACAAATTGCTATCTGCAGTACCCTTTTTGAATCCTTACTGCAACAATTTGTTGAAATGTGCAAGACAACTAAGAGGGGGGGTGAATTAGTTGTAACCAAAACTTTAAAACCATCAACACATCGACCACTCAATCAATGTTATTGTAATTTAATCATGAAAGCATGAAATCTAAACTTAAACACATTCACACATTCAACACATGAGACACCAAATTTTTTACGTGGAAAATCTAATAAGGAAAAAACCACGGTGTGTTAGCTCACAATATAATATGTAATAACAATACTGAAAATCAGAGGCTCACTGCCTTGGGGCCCACTACCTAGAATGCTCACTGCAAAAAGATAGGGCTCACTACCAATGGGGTGGCTCATTGCCGGTGGGTGGCTCACTGCTAGAGTTGATAAACTGAGATATTAGCATCTACTTGTTGGTAAACAGATTTGTCACCATGAAATAACCTTTGAAAATGACTCGTTGCCCTTAGAGTAGTGACTGAAATTGTTCCAACAGCTGAAGAGATCGCAACAAAGCAACGATCTTCCTCTGCGTTTGAGAGGGGCAGCTCCCTCGTATGATGGGGGTATTTGTGATTTTTGTGTACTTGTAACCCGAAAGTACAAAAAGGAGAAAAAGATAAACTAACAATAAAGATGATTAACAGAAACCCTAGTAGTAGACATACGAATACTGGTTCGGATTTCATAAAGTCGAAACAAGATATGAGGGGATTTCACCACAAAAGGTAGAAACCACATTCCTAAACAAATAGGATGAACTTCACAGCTAATATCTTAACATGCAACAATGATGAAAGAAGGATAACACATAAGTCTCAACATACGAAGGGATAGGTTACTTGAACATATTCACATCAAGATACCAAGAAACGAGTGTGCTTCACTACATCAATTGTATAGTTAAAATGTTTCAATGAATGACCTATGATCAACATAATGACACAGAAGTATTACCAATCTAACATACAAAAACTTAGTAACAATAACTCAGAAGTAACATTGGAACACACGAACCAAATGCATTCTTTATTATTCTTTCATGAAATTATACAATTTCAGAAAGCCTTCATGTACAAAGTGTTACATCAAAGTCTCTGAAAAACTTCTCCATAAGTTCCCCTCAAAAAACTTTATTGAAAAAGTCTCCCCCCGTTTACATTTTGAAATAGCCTCATATTTATAGGCTTTTTCCCATAACCACCTAGTAACCACTTTGTAACTACCTCACAACTACCTAATAACTACCTTTTTGAAATACAAAAGTATAATGAACTTTATTTTTGGTTGTATTTTACACCACTTTTTCAGAAATAAAGTTCATTTTCTAACTTTACATTACAGAGAGTGACTTAAGTCACTTTTCACAAAAAGGTAACTAGGACTTGCAACTTTCAAGTTGTGGATTTGGCTAAGTCCTTTCCATTTCTATTCACTCCATTTTTGACAATCAAACCTTGCCAGATGTTGACAACTCCTCTGGATACTTAAATCTTAAACTCCTATGTTTGTATATATGAAACATGGATTGTGGAAAAAGCATATCGTTCAACATCATTTTGATAGTCATAAACTGAATAATGCTAAGCATTTTCCTGATCCGATTACAATCATAAAATATCATTTCATATCTGCTACTCATCTCGTTCCTTGTTTATGCTCCCATATTTACATACATTTGGAGGCTCTTTTCAAGTATGTTGTAGAGTTTGATAGACCATTTAATGCAAGCCTCAAGTCATACATAAATGCTACCAAAGTGCCTGAATTTCCACTATGCTTGTTTGCAAATACATTTGAAGATGTTGCAATGTCTTGGTTCATATCATTTCTAATGAAGGAAGAAAAGACCATTTGCTAAATTCCTACACCATAATGGGTTGCCATTGCTAACACAAATGTTGAGAAAAACATTGAATTTCCTCCAATACTATCCATCCTTTAACTCCATAAGAGCATAAAGTGGTTGTCGACACAAATATTTCAATTTTCTTTCTAGTAGAAAAATAATTAAAAATAACTCCAATGCCTGGTTCCAAAGCTTCTAAATCTTTTTCCACCAAACCATTTTATTTAATTCCCGCAACAACCATTATATTCTATTTGACTACATTCCTTTGAAGAGTTCTATCAAACAGTTCACATGTTTTGTCTATGGTTCACATTGTGGACATTTCCACAATATCACAAATTCTTTTAAATAGATCATACGCTACTCCAATGGTGCTCAATCACATCAAAACTTACAGCCCCAATTTTCTACTTCAAACTGCTCACTCGGTACAAAAGATATCTTCAAACGGTTTCTGGGTTTTATTGTCCCCTTCATCATCTTTCCAAAACACTTTGAAATTTTAAATTTTGTTGTGAAATGACAAAAATATCACAGTTTTACTGTGACTGCGTTAAATTGATATAAAGCGTCGACATTGGAAGTGATTTTCACAAATAATAACTAACTTTTAATTTGTGACTTTTCCTTTTTCATAACCTCAACCTTTTAACTAACTTTTCACAACTTAGTTACAACTTGTGACTTGTGCTTTTTGCAAACTTTCGTGAAATAACTACCAATTAGAAAATTAAGACTTCTCCAAACCTGTAACTTCACCAGAAGTTAATAAAAATTATAACTTGTTCTTTCCATTGAGTTATCCAAATTCACAAGTTCGAAACTTGTGAAAATTTCTAAGTTGCATCAAGTTAGCCAAAACTAAAAGTAGCTTCCCACTTTTTGAAAACTGAAAGTGACTTTTTTTTATTCACACTTAGCGAAAAGTGAAAGTGCATCCAACGCGGGTTTTCACTTAGCCAAAAGTGAAAGTGAACACCAACTTAGGAAAAATCAAAAGTAGACTCCAGCTTAGTGAAAAATGAAAGTAAACATGCACTTAGTCAATTTCGAAAGTAGACGGACTCCATTGTGCAAACTTTAACTTCTTTAATCGTGCAAGTGCGAAAAATAGTAAAATTTGCATAACTTTTGATTGAAGCCGTGAATCTTTATGAAATTTTAGCCAATCATTGATATAGTTGATACGAGCCTAGTGGCAAAAGAATTTCTTTTTAAACTCCAATAAATTTGTTGTTTTAATTGTTTCCACAAATTGCCTGCCGAAAAATTGAAAGTTTAAAATCTCTCAAACCATAAGGTGCCATGACATAAAAATTTTCCACATTAGGAAAAATAGCCATATAAACTTTCTAGTAAAATGATTTCTTTCCAGCCTTTGCAGATTTTAAAATTTAATTATTTTTGCGATTTTCAGCATAGTAGAACTGCTTCCAAGATTTCAGCTGAAACAAGCAAACAATTCCTCCTTCAAACTAGAAATCAACTTGACACTTTAGTAGAATTTGTGACTAGGGGTGACTGAACATAAGGATTTGATGTCAAATTTTGAAAATTGACAAGTTGAAAATGAGGCCAACACTACTTGATGCCAGGGTTCAGTTCTATTGAAGCTCACTAATTCTTCTTCTTTTCTACCTTCTTCACTCACACATAGTTATATTCACTTTTTTCATACAAACCCTTGAATTTGTGACTTCATTACATGTTTTTATACAATTCATCAACCTTGGAATTAATCATCAAGGTTAGCATTACAATCATCAACCATTGGAACAATCTCCAAGGTCTACAAACATATATACATTAAGATAGGTCTGGACCTAAATAGAGATGAGAGAGAAAAGAATGAATGTGGACCACACCATGCCTTAGATGGGACTTCATTGCAATCTTCCATGCAACACAATGCTTCCACAATCTTCAAAGCATAATTGCAAGTAGTGAGAACAACTAGGTTGACCAACACTCGAGTTAACACTAAGACTTTTAGGAACACGCTTCATGCACTATCTAGATTATACTTTGTGGACCAATCAAAAGGCAGGAACATGATCTAGAGACATTCACAAGCATGTTACAATTACCAAGAACATCTGCACAACCTCTAAACACTTTATCCATGAGATACTTCAAACCAGAGCACTTGAACATTACTGTCGGCCACTGTAAAAAAGGAAAGATCATTTGCGGAGCACCAAATCATGAATCATTTCAAATGAAGGCACATAACATCATAACCAAATTAATTCTAGAACTACAGACTGTAAAACTTAAATGCAGAGAAATGCAGAGCAAAATACATTCTTCCTCTCACCATTAAACACATAGAAAAATAGATTTTACTCTGGTGAATAGAACTCAAATCTTCACACCAGAGGCTCAAAATTGAAACACAGCAACTACAGGCATCCCTTATCATGACTTCTAAATCGCAAATAAAGATATTCAATATATAGGATATGCAGAGCAAAATACTGCACTATTCTTCTGCAAGCTAAGATAATCTGCAACACACTATTTTCACTAGAGAGAAATTTTTCTCAAAAGCACTTGGGAACTCAGTATTAGGAGCACTTTCTCATTATCTTCAAGTCAATACAAAGCATTGAACTCAAAACAAGTAAGCATCAAATCAAGAGCACAATTGACACCAATGACAACACAGATATGTTGACATCAATGACAACATCGGTAAGCACATACTTACAACACAAGTATCTATCCTATCTTGCATACCAAGCTCTAGGAGCCTATTTGAGTCCATACAATGCCTTATTAAATTTAGAAACCATATTTGGATCATCTGATAATTAAAATCCTTTCAGTTGTTCAATGTATACATCTTCTTCCAACTCTCCATTCAAGAATGCAGATTTCACATCCATTTGATAAACTTTGAAGTCCTTATGAGATGCAAAGGCCAAAAACATTCTAATGGCCTCCATTCTTGTTACCAGAGAAAATTTTTCCTCAAAATCTATTCCTTCCACTTGTGAGTAGCGTTTACACACAAGCCTGGCCTTATTTCTGATTACTTCGCCATTCTCATTCAATTTGTTCTGGAACACCCATTTGGTTCCTATCACATTTTTGTCTATTGGTCTTGGGACAATTTCCCAAGTCTGATTCTTCTCAATCTGCATCAATTCTTCTTCCATAGCTTTAATCTAGTGTTCATCTTTGCATGCTTCAGCACTATTTTTAAAGGTTCTATTTTAGGAAATAAACACAAATTTACCTTTCTATCTATCATAGCAATTTTTATTCTTGTCAGTACACATTTGTTCTTATCTCCAATGATTTGATCCTTATAATGATTCTTCTGCACATACTTGGGAGTCTTAGGAATCCTTTCCGAAGTATCTTCTTCATCAAATTACATCTCCTTTTCCCTTTCTTCTTCTCTTTCTTCTTGTTTGCAAGGGAACTCATCAGATTCATATCCTTCTATCAGCACTGAGATTTGATGTGGTTCTTCATCCACTTTGACATTTTCACTTTCAACTAACTTCTTTAGCCTCTTGTTGTAGCACCTATAAGCCTTGCTCTTTGTAGAATATCCAAGGAAGATTCCTTCATATGATCTTGTGTCAAACTTTCCCAAGTTTTCTTCATCTCTCCTAATATAACACTTATTTCCAAACACTCTAAAATATTTAATGGTAGGAGTTCTTACAAACCATAGTTCATATGGAGTCTTTGAATTGTTGACCCTTGCTTGCACTCTATTTTGTATGTAGACTACAGTGTAAATAGCCTCTCTCCAATAGATACCCGATAGATTTTCTTCTTTTAACATTGTCCTAGTTGCTTCTTGAATTGTCCTTTTCTTCCTTTCCACAACTCCATTCTACTGAGGAGTCCTAGGAGCTGACAAATGCCTTTTTATTCCATGATCTTCACAAAAATAGTAAAACTTATTGGTGGTGAACTCACCACTCCTATCAAACCTTAAGCACTTGATTTTCATATCTATTTCATTCTCAACCATAATCTTTAATGCTTTAAACTTATCTAGAGCTTCTGATTTTTCTTTGAGAAAAGTTGCCCAAGTCATTCTAGAGTAATCATCAATGTAACATCCACGTTCTAAAAACATACGAAAACTAGAAATTTACCATAGAGTAATTCAACAAGGTAAAAATGAGAGAGAGAAATTTTTTCTTTTATTTAAAATATAATCAAGTAACAACAATTACAAGATTTCTCTTACAAAACACAATAAATCATATTGTCTTTCTCAATTACAATATCTACAAAAGTAAATCAATTACATAAACAAATTTGGAATAATTACTGCTTCTGAATAGCTGACATCTTTATCACAAGCCCTGGCATGTTTCCTACTTGGAGAGAGAGTATCTTTCCAGTGATTTACCTTCACCCACATATCAGTGGTCTCCCACACATCTTCCATATAGGAAGTGGTCCTACCCTTCACGAGGAATATAGACCATAGGTGACCAGTGGTAATTTTCCTTTTCAAGTACATAGTGTTGTATCCTATACAACTCTATCAGCCATACAACCCTAGATACCCTCTAGCTAAGTATGATTTTTGATAGGTTGTGCAATCCCAATATAGTGAACCAACAATGCATGCAGAAAATGAATGCATCACTTTGGCCAAAGATTTTAATATCAATAACGTTCATAATGAACGTGGTCATTGTGTTCACCCACCCCTACTCGACTTGGATACTGTCGTATTCTCGCAGTTTATTCACACCAACCATGTTTACGTAGATAGTTTGAACATCTTGTCATGATAATAGTTTTCTTGACTTAGATAAGTCTATATAACATAGCTAATCATTTGGTTCATAATCGACTCTAGGGTTTTCATAACATCCCCTCTATAATACGATATTTCAAAATATCCATATCTCATTTCTATGAGACTAAGGTTTATAAACGACCTTTGGTTTAACTCAACCAAGGTTAAGAATACTATGGTTCTATAATAGATAATAACTCTTGTACAAAAGGAATATGAATACTTTCAACTTACCTTTACGTGATGTCATTAACCATCACTACTTATATACTCATATATGATTCCATACGAGGTCATCTCTAGATAGACTTAGTCTATTCCATCATAATGGTTTACTATAATGCTATACTCATCAAGATTAATAGAATAGACAATAAAGATGGTCCTATGATATTTATTCCATTTTCCAAACTATCCCTAGTTCTTCTACCACTTGATTGGTCATACCATAGTTACCATAGATTACCAAGAATCTAAGTTCTTTGATAAGGAATCGTTTTTGACATTTATATATAAACTAAACCAAGAATAGTTTTTAAAATGATAACATCACCATTTAATACCCTAATCCATATTACTCACAACTGGTAAGTTTTCCTATCAAGTATCATTTACACTAATCTCAACAAGAGTTAAATACATAACTATCTTATGACAAAATAATCGACTTGTTTCATAGTGCTAGCTCATTCAATAGAGCGACTGGTTTTCTAGACACTTGAAAGCTATGATAACCTCCTTCAAAAGAGTTTGTTTATTCCCAAACAATGATTTGGTCTATTTATTGGTTAAAGACAATAAGTATATTGTTGACCAAGTATGATAATGAAATAGATTTCATTGTTAAAGCTTTCCATCGGCCTTTTCAGGCTAAGTCGATGCTCACTGGTTCCCTCTAAGTTATCTATACACAGTCAACATAGTTAACTAAGTTAAATCAATGATATTCTTATTCAAATCAGTTAGCTCATCTCATTTTGAATAGTTTACACAGTCAATCATAAAGGATAACCAAACTAGTAGAAACGATTGCCCAAGACAAAGCAATACAGAAGACTTAACAATCATTCGAATTATCATTGCCTTTTTAATGCACAAATTGTAGGAGTATTTACCTGATAGCGGTGGTCTTAAACTAAGATGTATTAGTAGATAGAAATATTTCTGTATTCGTCCAAGCGAAAACCACGTTCTCTCCTTATCCCGCTACTCACTGTGAACTCTCTACTACCAATCTCGCTTCCAAAGACAAAGACTATGAAAAAATAATGTCACTCAAAGATGCCACCATTGAATAACTGAGTCATGGCTATAAAGGCTTGGCAAGACTCATAATGAGTCACCCCTACTTTCATTCCCCTCACTCTGCAGTTTGAAAAAATATTAAATACAAAACAGTCCGTTGGTGGTTCGGTTTCAACCAATAGCTGCTAAAATGTAAGGCTCAACAAGTGTCGACGATGTGAACACCCTTTGTGGGAGCTCAGCGAATATGGTTAGCATTGCCACCACTCCACTTCCAAAGAGTGGCATTAAACCAACATTTGATCATTTAATCAACACTTAAAGTGGTTTGATCCACCACTCAATATAATGAAGGCTCTCCTCTTTGTAAGCCTTCAGCTGTTCAAGCGAGTAAATACTATTAATCATGAGGTATTATCCTCAATTCGATGTGTAAATATATTTATTTGTTTATATCAAATATGGCTTACATAACATCAATCCTATTTGATAGTTATGATTTGATGAATAAAAATAATAGTAATAAAACAAAGGTTTACAGATAATGTGAATGGTTTGATTTTACCTCCCCATCACAGGGTAAGTGCAAGAAGATGGGGGACCAAAAAGGGGTCTTAAGTGGCCACTTTTTTTCTAAAATCAGGAAATGCTGGCCTTGGATGAGAAATTGAGCATAGTTACACTCAAAATTTGGAGATGCAACCAAAACAATGTTCGTAGTGCTCCAAGTCTACTTTCTAAACTACTATTTTTTTAAAAAATAGTATAGATTAAGGGGTTCAAAAGAGGGAGCCATAGGGATTGGTGTTGTTTCTGTCAAAAAAACATAACATAGCATGTTTTGTGGCTCCCTCCAAAAGGTTAACTTTTTTTTGGTATTTTTAAAATCACTTTGGTGAGAAATTAGCTAATAGCATGTAGTTGATGCCTGATTTTTTTGATAATTTTTTGATGAACATTTGACTTTTTACTAATTTTCAAAGTGGACACATCCTAAAAAATAGAATTTTGGCTGTGCTACCCCTATAAAATTTGAAAACTAATTAAAAATCATTTTTTTCTTTTTTTCAATATGTGTAGAATGCAGTCTATTTTCTAAAGATATAATTTTTTTGAAATTTCAATGAACGGTTAATTTGCAATGAAAAAAAGACCAAACAGTGGTTTTTGCCCAAAACTGGACACACAAACAAAAGAAATTAAAGATGAAAGGCTTAACATTGTCAAAATGTGAAAAAAATTACATCGTTAAATAGCTAAGAGAAAGCCTAACATTACCCAGGTGTTCGATTTGTTTGACCTTGAAACACGTGCAAATATGAGGGTTAGCTTGAACAAAATTATGTGAAATCCTGTAGAATTTGTAAAAACACATTTGTGGATGTTGAAAAGGCACTCCAAGCCTTTGGGTTGGAAATCCAAAGCAAATCCCAAGCCAAAGGCTTGGGATTCCCAAAGCACAATATAATGCGAGCACGTTATGTTGTAATTTTTTTGCTTTTTTCATGTTTGCTAGTGTTTTCCCAGTTTGACATAACACGAGCACATTATAACGTGCTCACATTATTTCTTCCTTTGAATGAGATACGTTCAAATTTCATAAGTATGTTTCATGGATGTTTATATCTATTCTTGTAGGTATGTATGCATGCTTGTATGTATGCATCTTTGTATGTATGTATGTTTGTATGTATGCATGCATGTATATATGTAAGTGTTTTAGGTTTAATGTATATAAGGACCTGAGCCTGTATAGTTTTGAGGGTTGAGGGTTGAAGGATTAGGGCTTAAGTAATAGGTAGAGGGTAGAGGGTTCAAGGTTATAGTTGAGGGTTAATCTTCGGGTTGTTGAGTGTATAAGATTAAGTGTGTAATATTCAGGTTTACGATATGGATTGAGGGTATATAAGGCATAGGATGACTTGGGTTGAGAGCACATATGATTTAGGTTTAATTTAAGTATAGGGTTAAGGCACAATATTTGAGGCTTAGGATATAAGGGTGGGGTTATATGGTCTAGTGATGAGGGCTTGAGGGTGTAGGCTTCAGGTTTAAGGTATAGGGTTGATGATTGAGGGATTAGGGCTTAAGTATATTGTTGAGGGTATAGGGTTGAGGGTTTAGGGATAGGTTTTAGGGTTTAAGGTTTAAGGGTTAAGGATTGAGGGATAGGGTTTAAGGTTTAGGGATAAGGGATTAGGGTTTAAGGTATAGTGTCTTGGGTTGAGGGTTTAGGAATAGGGATAACATTTAGGGTTTAGGGATGAGGGATTAGGGTTGAGGGTTGAGGGTTGAGGGTTGAGGGATTAAGTTTTAAGGTATAACTTGCTGAGGGTTGAGTGTTTAAGGGTATGGTTTAGGGTTTAGGGTTGAGGGATTAGTGTTTAAAGTTGGGTTGAGGCTTTAGGGATAGGGTTTAGGGTTAAGGGATTATGGTTTAGGGTTGATGGATTAGTGTTTAAGGAATATTGTTGAGGGTTGAGGGTTTAGGAATAGGGTTTAGGGTTGAGGGATTAGGGTTTAGGGTTGACAGATTAGGATTTAATGTTGAGAGTTGAGGGTTTGGGGATAGGCTTGATGGTCAAGGGATTAGGGTTAAAGTAGAGTGTTGCGGGTAGATGGATTAGGGATATGGTTTAGGGTTGAAGGTTTAATGATTGAGGGTTGAGGCTTTAGGGCTGAGGGTTAAGAGATTGGGGTTTAAGATATAGTGTTGAGCGTCGAGGATTTATGGATAGGTTTTAGGGTTTAAGTTTTAAAGGTTAAGGGTTGAGGGATAGGGTTTAGGGTTTAAGGTATAGTGTCAAGGGTTGAGGGTTTAGGAATAGGGATAGTGTTTAGGGTTGAGGGTTGAGGGATTAGGGTTGAGGATTGAGAGATTAGGGTTTAAGGTACAGTGTCGAGGGTTGAGGGTTTAGTGATAGGGTTTAGGGTTGAGGGATTAGGTTTTAAGGTTGATGGATTAGGGTTTAAGGTATAGTGTTGAGGGTTTAGGGTTGACGGATTAGGGTTTAGGGTTGATGGATTAGCGTTTAATGTTGAGGTTAGGGTTAGAGTGTTGAAGGTAGAGGGATTAGGGATAGGGTTTAGGTTTGAAGGTTTAAGGATTGAGGGTTGAGGCTTTAGGGATGAGGGTTTAAGGATTAAGATATAGTGTCGAGTGTTGAGGGTGTAGGGATAGGGTGTAAGTTTTAAGGGTTAAGGGTTGAGGGATAGGGATTAGGGTTTAAGGTATAGTTTTGAGGGTTGATGGTTTAGGGATAGGGTTTAGGTTTGAGGGATTAGGGTTGAGGGTTGATGAATTAGGGTTTAATGTTGAGGGTTGAGGGTTGAGGGTTGAAGTTTTACGGATAGGGTTGATGGTGAAGGGATTAGGGTTAAAGTAGAGTGTCGAGGGTAGAGGGATTAGGGATAGGGTTTAGGGTTGAAGGTTTAAGGATTTAGGGTTGAAGTCCTTAGGGATGAGGGTTAAGGGATTAGGGTTTAAGATATAGTGTCGAGTGTTGAGGGTGTAGGGATAGGTTTTAGGGTTCAAGTTTTAAGGGTTAAGGGTTGATGGATTAGGGTTGAAGGTTGATGGATTAGGGCTTAGGGATAGGGTTTAGGGATTAGGGTTTAAGGTATAGTGTTGAGGGTTTAGGGATAGGGTTTAGGGTTGAGGGATTAGAGTTAAGGGTTGAGGGATTAGGGTTTAGGGATAGGTTTTAGGGTTGAGGGTTTAGGGATAGGGTTGAGGGTCGAGGGATTAGAGTTAAGGGTTAAGGAATTAGGGTTTGACATTGAGGGTTGAGGGTTGAGGTTCGAGGGTCGAGGGTTTAGGGATACGGTTGAGGGTTGAGGGATTAGGGTTAAAGTAGAGTGTCGAGGGTATAAGGATTAGGGATAGGGTTGGAGGGTTTAGGGATAAGGGATTAGGGTTTAAGGTATAGTATCGATCATGTTGAGGGTTTAGGAATAGGGATAGCATTTAGGGATGAGGGATTAGGGTTTAGGGTTGATGGATTAGGGTTGAGGGTTGATGGATTAGGGCTTATGGATGGGGTTTAGGTTTTAGGGTTGATGGATTAGGGTTTAAGTTATAGTGTTGAGGGTTGAGGGTTTAGGGTTGACAGATTAGGGTTTAGGGTTGATTGATTAGCATTTAATGTCAAGGTTAGGGTTTGAGTGTCAGGGGTAGAGGGATTAGGGATAGGGTTTAGCGTTGAAGGTTTAAGGATTGAGGGTTGATGGTTTAAGACTTAAGATATAGTGTTGAGTGTTGAGGGTGTAGGGATAGGGTGTAAGTTTTAAGGGTTAAGGGTTGAGGGATAGGGATTAGGGTTTAAGGTATAGTGTTGAGGGTTTATGGTTTAGGGATAGGGTTTAGGTTGAGGGATTGGGGTTTAGGGTTGATGAATTAGGGTTTAATGTTGAGAGTTGAGGGTTGAGGAATAGGGTTGATGGTCAAGGGATTAGGGTTAAAGTAGAGTGTCGAGGATAGAGGGATTAGGGATAGGGTTTAGGGTTGAAGGTTTAAGGATTTAGGGTTGAGGTCCTTAGGGATGAGGGTTAAGGGATTAGGGTTTAAGATATAGTGCCGAGTATCAAGGGTGTAGGGATAGGTTTTAGGGTTCAATTTTTAAGGGTTAAGGGTTCATGGATTAGAGCTTAGGGATAGGGTTTAGGGTTTAGAGTTGAGGGATTAGGGTTTAAGGTATAGTGTTGAGGGTTTAGGGATAGGGTTTAGGGTTGAGGGATTAGAGTTAAGGGTTGAGGGATTAGGGTTTGACGTTGAAGGTTGAGGTTGAGAGTTTAGGGATAGGGTTGAGGGTTAAGGGATTAGAGTTAAGGGTTGAGGGATTAGGGTTTGACATTGAGGGTTGAGGGTTGAGGTTCAAGGGTTTAGGGACAGAGTTGAGGGTTGAGGGATTAGGGTTAAAGTAGAGTGTCAGGGGTATGAGGATTAGGGATAGGGTTGGAGGGTTTAGGGATAAGGGATTAGGGTTTAAGGTATAGTATCAAGCCTATTGAGGGTTTAGGGATAGGGATAGCATTTAGGGATGAGGGATTAGGGTTGAGGGTTGATGGATTAGGGTTGAGGGTTTATAGATTAGGGCTTAGGGATGGGGTTTAGGTTTCAGGGTTTAAGGTGATGGATTAGCATTTAATGTCAAGGTTAGGGTAAAATGTCGAGGGTAGAGGGATTAGGGATAGGGTTTAGGGTTGAAGGTTTAAGGATTGAGGGTTGAGGCTTTAGGGATGAGGGTTTAAGGCTTAAGATATAGTGTTGGGTGTTGAGGGTGTAGGGATAGGGTGTAAGTTTTAAGGGTTAAGGGTTGAGTGATAGGGATTAGGGTTTAAGGTATAGTGTTGAGGGTTTATGGTTTAGGGATAGGGTTTAGGTTTGAGGGATTGGGGTTCAGGGTTGATGAATTAGGGTTTAATGTTGAGAGTTGAGGGTTGAGGGTTTAGGGTTTAGGGATAGGGTTGATGGTCAAGGGATTAGGGTTAAAGTAGAGTGTCGAGGGTAGAGGGATTAGGGATAGGGTTTAGGGTTGAAGGTTTAAGGATTTAGAGTTGAGGCTTTAGGGATGAGGGTTAAGGGATTAGGGTTTAAGATATAGTGTCATGTGTCAAGGGTGTAGGGATAGGTTTTAGTGTTCAAGTTTTAAGGGTTAAGGGTAGAGGGATAGTATCGAGCCCGTTGAGGGTTTAGGAATAGGGATAGTGTTTAGGGTTTAGGGATAAGGGATTAGGGTTGAGGGTTGATGGATTAGGGTTGAGGGTTGACAGATTAGGGCTTAGGGATAGGGTTTAGGGTTTAGGGTTGAGGGATTAGGGTTTAATGTATAGTGTTGAGGGTTTAGGGATAGGGTTTAGGGTTGAGGGATTAGAGTTAAGGGTTGAGGGATTAGGGTTTGACATTGAGGGTTAAGGGTTGAGTGTTTAGGGATAGGGTTGAGGGTTGAGGGATTAAAGTTAAGGGTTGAGGGATTAGGGTTTGACATTGAGGGTTGAGGGTTGAGGTTCAAGGGTCGAGGGTTTCGGGATAGGGTTGAGGGTCAAGGGATTAGGGTTAAAGTAAAGTGTTGAGGGTATAAGGATTAGGGATAGGGTTGGAGGATTTAGGGATAAGGGATTAGGGTTTAAGGTATAGTATTGAGCCCATTGAGGGTTTAGGAATACAGATATCATTTAGGGATGAGGGATTAGGTTTGAGGGATTAGGGTTTAAGGTATAGTGTTGAGGGTTTAGGGATAGGGTTTAGGGTTGAGGGATTAGGGTTGAGGGTTGATGGACTAGGGTTGAGGGTTGACAGATTAGGGCTTAGGGATGGGGTTTAGGGTTTAGGGTTGATGGATTAGGATTTAAGGTATAGTGTTGAGGGTTGAGGGTTTAGGGTTGATGGATTAGGGTTTAAGGTTGATGGATTAGCATTTAATGTCGAGGTTAGGGTTAGAGTATCGAGGGTAGAGGGATTAGGGATAGGGTTTAGGGTTGAAGGTTTAAGGATTGAGGGTTGAGGTTTTAGGGATGAGGGTTTAAGGCTTAAGATATAGTGTCGAGTGTTGAGGGTGTAGGGATAGGGTGTAAGTTTTAAGGGTTAAGGGTTGAGGGATAGGGATTAGGGTTTAAGGTATAGTGTTGATGGTTGATAGTTTAGGGATGAGGGATAACATTTAGGGATGAGGAATTAGGGTTAAGGGTTGATGGATTGGGGTTGAGGGTTGATAGATTAGGGCTTAGGGATGGGGTTTAGGGTTTAGGGTTAAGGGATTAGGGTTTAAGGTATAGTGTTGAGGGTTTAGGGATAGGGTTTAGGGTTGAGGGATTAGAGTTAAGGGTTGAGGGATTAGGGTTTGATGTTGACGGTTTAGGGTTTAGGAATAGGGTTGACGGTCAAGGGATTAGGGTTAAAGTAGAGTGTCGAGGTTATAAGGATTAGGGATAGGGTTGGAGGGTTTAGGGATAAGGGATTAGGGTTTAAGGTATAGTATCAAGCCCGGTGAGGGTTTAGGAATAGGGATAGCTAGCTTTAGGGTTTAGGATTAATTGAGACCTAGATGGCTAAGGATGGATGGAGAGGTAGACAAGGAGTGACTGAGAGACATAGAGAGGGGAGAGGTAGAGAGATGAGGGGGAGAGATAAGTGAGATATACAACATGAGCTAATGAAACTAGAGGTGAGGTATTGTAAAGGTGATATTGAAGGTGAGATAGGCACAAATATTTATGGATCACTCTATAGCAGGACAAAACATGAGCGCGTTATAATGCGTGTGTATTATAACGCTCTTGCATTTTGTCCTGCTATAGAAATGGTAAAAAAGTGTTGACCCCCATGATCCAGGCCCACATGCTCTATTTTCATGTTGATTATCCACATGTTCTGACAAAAAAGAAGTGCTTTCATGTTGTTGGGAAGTTCACATGCACATTTTACACATTCTACCACCTTTACATGATCTTTTCACCACCTTTTCTACTTTGCCAACTTGAGAAGGAGGAAATAACATAGTTTTCACACCAAATTTGATATATATCTATTCAAGTTTCAATTTTTGTAGTGTTGCAATGTTAATTATGATTCAATTTTAGGAATTTAACATTATAGATTGGTTAATAGTATTGTTGTTACTAATTATATTTGAGTGTTATTCAATTTAACATTGAAAAGGAAGAAAGTGGTGAAAAACTCAAATTGTTGAGGAGTTTGATGCAAGAAGAAAAAAACACTACATAATTGGGTACTCTCTCCATTTGAATCTTCATTTTTTAGGTATGTCAAGTCTTTACATGCATGTTCTTTACATTTTCCTTAATTCTATTTGAATTACTTTATCATGCTTTTTCATACATGTTTAAAATAGATACATTCTGAATCAAGAAAGCAGCCTACAATCTCACATGATGCCATGTATATTTTCTACACTTGGGCTCTTTAATAATTATGTGTAATAAATAGACCTTAACATACCATGATGTCAAACTATACAAGAATAAATCCTTACAACATAATAAAAATACAATCCCACTATTATCTTGTCATATTAACAAGTTAAAATACAAATGAATAGGTGCCAAGATCATACAAGTATGCACATGACATGATGATTTGTATGCACATATCTTGGGCTAGGACATTCCTTATGCACCTATTCATGATGATGGTTACCTTGATCAACTATATACCATTCAATACCGTAAATTACAGAGATTAGTCTAATGATTTTTATGACAATCCTAGGTATGTGATGTAGAGGTAGGGTTCAACTCAATCCAAAGGGATCATACCAATAGTTTCTTCAAATTTCATAAGCTTTCCTCTCAAGCAATCTCCCTATACAAAGGCACAAAGAGGGTCTTCAATACTTGAAAACCTAACAATGCTACTAGAGGTCTTCTCACCCCTCAGGAACTTAGACACAACCATTCTAAACCCTTATTAAAGTCTAAACTCTTCAATTGTTGTCTATTCCTTCACAAGCCACCCAAATCCTAGTATCCCTAGTACCAACAAAACACCTTCTCGATTCCAAATCCTAGTAGCCCTAGTAACAACAAATATGTCAAATTGGGTCTGCCTCAACCTTTTCAAGCATGAAGTCCCATATACTCTTCACTTGTAGCCTTAATAGGTGACTCTTCTTTGACCTTATCCTCATCTAGGACTGAAGTGAACTTTGTACCATAATGCTTTGTATGGCAGCAATAACATTGTGCTATAATGCTTTGTATGGCTCCAATAATTTGCTTTGTATGCTTTGTACCTATTTTGGTTGAGTGACATTTACTCTTTTACATGATGATTGTATGTACATTTACTATGAAGGGTTGAATGACATATATTTTAGTTATTTGTATGGATTCATTTCTTAGGAACTAATATTGGTCTCTTTATCATGCTACAGATAAATTCTCCATCATGCCGAGGAAATAATCAAGAATTAAACCAACACAGGAAGAGATAGAAGCTAAGAATGTAAAGAAAGCAACGGCTATGAGGGAACTTTGTGAGAAGAGGAAATTGGACATGATAAATGAAGACATGCCAATTGAAGAGGAACCACAACCATCACAAAGAGATATGGTATTGACAGCACAAAGAGAACGAATGCAAAAACTTCGTGCTATGAGAGATTTGAATACCGTAGTTGGAGACACATCCTCTACTGCAAGTCAACATGTAGGGACACCATCTACCACATCTCAAGTTGAGAGTACATCATTGCTCACATGTGATGAAGGAGGTACGCCATCATTCCCACCTCAGCCTCAAGGTATGTCATCTATTCCATCTTTGATCAAAGGTATGCCATCCAGCCCATCTCATTTAAATATGATGAAATTCCTAATGTTGAGATGAATTTACCTAACTTAACACCACCTACAATTTTGCATAGAAAGCCAAAGTATTTGATTGATATTGATGAGAATATTTTGCAGCCAATGGAAGGTAAGATTCCAAAATGCACTTGTAGAAGATATGCTCATAAGATTTAGAGATTGTTCTTTGAAAAGTTAAATGAGACTACAAGATGTCAACTATTCTTTGAAATGATGCAAAATATAAAGTATAGGTCCATCATGAAGATTCTTGGGTTGAGAACATCAGAGGCTTCAAGTGAAAAATCCATTGTCAAGAATCTAATGAGTGTGTGTGAGAGTGTGGGTAATAGCTCATGTACAAAAAATAGTAATGCAACACGGTGTGTGATTACATCGACTATAGTAAGTATTCAAATGAGGAAATCTCATCTCATTAGAAAGACAAGTCAAGAATTGAGAATTAATAGGAAAACTTTATCAAGAGCCATTGGAAGACGCCAAAGAATTGAGGACACTAATTCCAATGAATTATGGGTGTTCTTGGGGAGACTACCACAAAAAGATAAACCAATTGTTGAAGCATTGAGATCACTAATTGAAGACGTTCGGAAGAATTACACAAGGGTAGCTCCGAATCAAAGCGATGTGGTAAGAAGGAGAATCGGTAGTCGGAACTGTGAGCCACTTCCAAAGCATTTTTTGGATGAGACTCAAACACAGTTTTATGGTAAATTTCTAGAGAAGTATCCTCAAATTAAAATTTGTCAAAGATATTTTGAAATGCTAAAACCTTTCTATGTCAAGATAAATCACACATGCACTACTTGTTGTAGATTACATATTGAATTTTCTAACCATTTTGATGTTTATAGGTCTATATGTTTAGATTTGCATACTAACAATGTTTTGCAGGGTTGTGCCATACGTGCCCCACCAACATCTTCAAGAGACTTCATATCAAGAATTTTATGTGAAAGAGAGGAAGGTCAAATATTCTACAAGAAATTATGCTTGGATGGCACATGTCATTGTTGCGGTGGCTTGCAACGTTTGCCAATATGTGAACATATGGAAAGAACACATGTGGTTGGAAATGAACTAGTAGAGTTCAGCAAGTATAAAACAATGG
Organism: Cunninghamia lanceolata; assembly: GCA_027924645.1. Taxonomy (NCBI): domain Eukaryota; kingdom Viridiplantae; phylum Streptophyta; class Pinopsida; order Cupressales; family Cupressaceae; genus Cunninghamia; species Cunninghamia lanceolata. The sequence goes on from BSBN01000913.1 coordinate 3,936,198, forward strand.
CATATAATACAAAAGATGGTAAAGAAGAAAAGATGTGTGAATTGGTTATTGAAAAGATTCTAGTGTATCAGTTTATGCCTATATTTCGTGACAACATAGTGTATGAGTATGCAAGACATGCCTATAGAGCTCGATGGTTGGACTTGCAATTCAAATTACGCAAGGACACATTTCCAGTTGGTAGCATTGTTTCAGTCGTCAACTTTGCAAAGAACTACAGTCTACAGCCACAGCGTGAGGTGCAATCACAATATTACAACTCCACACAAGTTTCTATATTTATGCACATCGCATTCATTCATGTGAATGATAGTACAGAGGATGACAAAAAGATCATAAGGGAGTATCATTTCTATATTAGTGATGATTACACACATTCTATGGAGTTTGTGCAAGGTTGCTTTCAGGTGTTCTACAATGATTTGGCTAGAAGGGGCATATGGTTCAGTTAGCATATCATATGGTCAGATAACTGTGCATCACAATTCAAGAACTCACAGAATTTATATTAGCTGAGCAAGAGGCATAATTTTACAGGTATTCAACATATGTGGAACTTTTGTGAGGCCGGGCATGGAAAGGGGGAGCATGATGGTGTAGGAGCATGTATCAAAAGAGCCATAGCACAAGAAGAGTTAAAGTATAAAGACAATGCAAAGTTGACAGATGCAAAATCAATCATCGTGTGGTGTAATGCTTCCATGGGTCCAGGTAATGAAGGTAAGTCTTCAGTTTGTAGATTTTTTTGGTTGATAGATGATACTAACATTGCACCATATGAGGACTATTCTACATTGACAGGATCAAGTGAGATGCACTCTTTTAGAAGCTCAATTGTAGGTTCATGGAGTATCCATATGCGAAAGATGCCATGCTTTTGTTCTTCCTGTACAATTCAAGCTTGGGATGAGTGCGAGTCAAAGGAGTGGGTTGACGAATGGCAGTTAAGTTATCTTAGCCCACTTGACGCGTATTGACCTCCAACAACACTAGAACTAACACAAATGGAATCATTAGTTGACTTTGACCACATATCAAATCTAGTTCAACCAGGTAATATATCTATTTACATAGTTTTTAAAATTCCTAATGTCATCTTACTTTGTAGTATTTTTGTAATGTTGATTAATTTCATCTAATTTGCTACACATATCAATGTAGGGCACATATATGTAGTTATTGTTGCAAGTACGGGCCTAACCGGTGTTGTCATTGATGTCAACATACTCCTATTGTATTGATGAAAAGGACTAGATGAGTTGAGTGCTGAGGATATTGAGAAAATTAGTCCTAGTCAGGAACAGAGAAGAACAGTGAAGATAGTAAGGTAAAAGTCAAAGATAAGATGAGAATTAGAGGATGAGGTTTAAAGGGTTTGTAGATATGTGTCTTAAGGTGATCCAGTAAAGGTTTCAGAGGTCTGTATGAAGATCTAAAGAAGTTGTGGCCATTCAAGTAAAACCAGTTCTGGTAGGTGCTCAGAGGTGACAGAGTGACACAGATAGGTCCGGTGAGATCCAGAAATGCATTATCCTATTCTGTGGATTTGAGGGAGTGTTGAGGAAGTCTTTGTGAAGTTTCAACTTGATTGGTTCATGGTTTGAAGGTCCGCAAGCATCTATTCCTTTGTGACAGTGGTGACAGACTGTGTTCTTGAGGTTCCGGATGAAGGAGAGAAGGATTTCAGTAAGCAAATGAAGTGCGGATGTTCTTGGTGATTCAGGCAATCTTGTGGAGATCTTTAGATCATGTCTAGCTAGTGTTGATGGTCTACATTGGAGTTGGAGCTTGCAATTGAAGAATAGCCTCCGGATGATGGTGTTCTTCCTGAGTTTGGCCGACTGGATGAGTTACTCATCTTGCGGATGTTCTTGTAGATGTTTGCCGACTTAGATGACTATTCCTAAGTCGATGTCTTGTATATATATGGAGTTGTAAAGTCTTTTCAAAGTGATTCTTGTGGAGATGTGAGTGTGGTAGCGAGGAGGAGAGCGAAAGGCAGAGCAGAAGTATTGGGCTTAAATGGAACTGATTCAAGCATAGTGAAGATGCTATTCTCCAGTTCATGTATGTGATACTTATTACTTTGTAGACAGTGTGTCTCTTGTAGGCAGTGAGCCTCTTGTGAGAAGTGTGCTCGGGCAGTGAGCCCTAATTGGCATGTGCCATTTTGTTCTTTCTATTCTTCTAACAGAGAATACAATCTTGGGTTAATCACCTCATGGTTTTTCCCTTAACTGGGTTTTCCACGTCAAAATCTTGATGTCTTATGTGTTGATGTGTTTCTTCTCTTGATTTAATGCATTATGTTTCCATGATTGATTTATTGATATGCTACTAAATCGTTAAGAGGATTTAAGTGTGTAATTGTAAGGAAAGTTTTGACAACTGATTCACCCCCCCTCTCAGTTGTCTATCCAGAATCTAACAATTGGTATTAGAGCTAAGTTCCTCTAAAAAGAGCTTAACCGCTTGAGGAGATCCAGGATGTCATCCTACAAGAAAGATAGTCCAAAGTTTGAAGGAACCAATTTTAATCTCTGGAAAAGTCGCATGAAATGTCACTTGTAATGTATGGGAATGCAGTACTGGAACATGGCTTCAGCAAAGTATACTCCTCCACAGGGTGGCCCGAAATCCCAAAGTGAAATCACAGATGCTGAAAACAATCTGTGAACTATAGAAGCTCTTCTAAGCACATTATCTAATTTAGAGCTTTCAGATGTTGTTGACCTACCAACTGCTTTTGAGATTTGGGAAAAATTGGAACTTCTGCATGAAGGAGACAAGTATGTCAAATGTGCAAAGTTACAAAGTTTGAAAGGAAAATTCAAAAATTTGAACATGAGAGAAGATGAAAATATCACTACTTTTATGCCAGGAGTAAATGAGCTTGTTTGTGAAATTAGAAATGCTGGTGGAGTCTTGGAGGAAGATGAGATTGTTGGAAAAATTCTCAGATCCCTTCCTACTTCTTATAAAATCAAGGTTACTGCCATTGAAGAATTCAGAGCCCATACAGCTGTCACAAGAGATCAATTGGCTGGTAAATTGGTTGCATTTGAAATGACCGAGTTTGGAGATGACCCCCCCAAGACTGAATCTACATTCAAAGCCAGTGCCTCTGTAAAAGGTAAACAAAGGTTTGATCCAGGAGATAACTCTTCAAGGAAACTATCATGGTATGAAAAAGAAAGAAAAGACCTAGAAGAAGAAGAAGCTGAAAATGCTCAACTTAAAGCTCTTATTGCAAAAAGACTACTAAGAGGATCCGGTAAGTATGAAGGGAAGTTGCCTTTTAAGTGTTTTAACTACAACAAGATTGGTCATTTTGCCTCAAGATGTTCAGAAAAATTTTCAAGGCCAAATCTCAACATATCAAGGTTCCAAAAGTATTGTTACTATGTTCATGAGGAAGATAATAATGAAGGAGTAACAGATGATGAATCAAAGATAGGAAACAAATCTGGAAGTGATTGGGTGTTCATTACCATTAAGGAAGAAGAACCAATGTCCTTTGAATCTGTCAATCATAAAGTTGTAGAAAGAGCTCTGGCTGCCCAAGTTGAAGAAAAGGATGATTGGGTCATTGATAGTGGTTGCTCTCACCATATGATAGGTGACAAAAATAAGTTTATAGATTTGGAAAGGTATGAAGGAGGAGTAGTAAAGTTTGGTGATAATTCTATTGGTAGAATCAGAGGAAGAGGAACTATTTCTTTTGATGGAAGGAACAAAACCGGTAATGTACTGTATGTTGAAGGATTGAAGCACAATCTTCTCAGTGTTGGATAGTTGGTAGACAAAGGCTATGATCTCCAATTCAAGAATGGGAAATGCAAGATCTTTGAAAGTTTCAGAATAGAGATTGCATCTGGTACTCAAACTAAAGGTAATATCTTCCACTTGGTTGGTACTGGTAAAAGTTGCTTATTTGTTCAAGTTGATTAGAGTTGGTTGTGGCATAGGAGAATGTGTCATGTAAATTTTGATAATATCATCAAGATAAGCAATACTTAGGCTGTAAGAGATCTTCCAAAATTGGTGAAACCTACAAATAGTTTGTACAAAGAATGTTAGTTGGGAAAACAAAGAAGAGTCTCATTTAAGAGCAAGGAACAATCTTCTACCAGATTATTGGACTTAGTTCATACTGATGTTTGTGGTCCGGTAAGAATCAGGAGTGTGCAAAGTGATAGATACTTCATGTTACTAATTGATGACTATTCCTGGATGATGTGGGTAACTTTTCTGAAAGAGAAATCAGAAGCTCTTGAGAAATTCAAAATATTCAAGGCTATGGTAGAGAATGAAACCGGATTAAAATTGAAATGTCTGAGGTCTGATAGAGGTGGAGAATTCATATCTGGTGAGTTCATAGAATTATGTGAGAAACATGGAATAAAGAGACAGTTGTCTACTCCTAGGACTCCACAGCAGAATGGAGTAGTTGAGAGAAAGAACCAGACCATCCAGGAAGCATCCAGGACAATGATGATGGAAGCAAATGTTCCTCAGATCTATTGGAGAGAAGCTGTTAGCACTGCAATCTATACTCTCAATCGAGTTCAAATCAGAAGCAATACCGGTAAGACTCCTTATGAACTTTGGTTTGGCATCACTCCTACTGTGAGACATTTCAGAGTCTTTGGTAGAAAATGTTAAATCAAAAGAGATGAAGATCCAGGCAAGTTTGATGCTAAAAGTGATGAAGGAATATTCTTGGGTTACTCTACTCAAAGCAAAGCATACTGGTGTTATAACAAGAGATTGAGAAAGATTATAGAAAGTACAAATGTGAAGGTTGATGAAGGAATTGAAAAACCCTCAAGGTTTTATGAATATGATGAAGATGATCAGAGTGGTGTTCTAATTCAAGGAGTCCAAGCCCCTTCTGCAATTTAGATTCAAACTGATCTGGTAAATCAGGAAGAAGAGATAAATTTCAATGAGCCTGATCAAGAATTAGAAGTGCAAGAAACTCCCAAAATTCCCAGGTATGTAAGACTGAACCACTCTAAAGATCAGATCATAGGTGATAAAAGCAAAGGTATACAAACAAGGAGAATTGCTCAAGATTCAGATGAGTATTGTCTGATTTCTAAGATTGAACCTAAGACAGTAAATGAAGCTTGCAATGATGAAAATTTGACTAAAGCAATGGAGGAAGAGCTGATGCAAATTGAGAAAAATCACACTTGGGATCTTGTTCCCAGACTTAGAAATAAGAATGTGATTGGAACAAAATGGGTCTTCTAGAACAAATTGAATGAAGTTGGTGAAGTAATTAGAAATAAAGCTAAATTGGTTTGCAAGGGTTACTCTCAAATAGGAGTTGATTTTGAAGAAACTTTTGCTCTGGTGGCAAGAATTGAAGCAGTCAGATTATTTCTTGCTTTTGCTACTTTCAAGGATTTCAAAGTGTATTAGATGGATGTCAAGTTTGCCTTCCTAAATGGAGATTTGGAAGAAGAAGTGTACATTGAGCAACCAGATGGATTTCAATTGTCTAATCATGGTGATATGGTCTGCAAGTTGAAGAAAGCTCTGTATGGACTAAAGCAAGCCCCAAGAGCCTAGTATGAAAGATTGGATAAGCATCTTTTGAAGATTGGTTTCAACAAAGATACTGCTGACAGTAATTTATATTTCAAAATTGATCATGAAAACATCTTGATTGTTGAAGTGTTTGTTTATGATATCATCTTTGTAGGAAGAGATAGTATGTGTAAAACTTTTGCAAATCAAATGAAAAGTGAGTTTGAGATGTCCATGTTTGGGGAAATAAATTTCTTCTTGGGTCTCCAAATCACTCAAACAAAGAAAGGAATCTTCATTTCTCAAACCAAATATGTGAAAGAATTGTTGAAGAAATTTAGGATGGAAGACTCAAAACCAATGAATACTCCCATGGCAACTGGATGTAAGTTGGGCAAAGATGACGACTCTCCTAAGACTGATAAAAAAAACTACAGGTCAATGATTGGAAGATTGTTGTATCTCACTCAAACTAGGCCTGACATTATGAATGCTGTGGGTGTTGTTGCTAGATTTCAAGCTAATCCTAGAGAATCTCATGTCATGGCAATCAAGAGGATTTTTAGATATCTAAAAGGGACAGTTGAGTATGGATTGTGGTATCTAAGAGATCATGATTTCTCTCTTCATGCATATACAGATGTGGATTGGGTAGGAGATGTGGATGGCTGGAAGAGTACCAGTGGTGGAGCATTCTTTTTGGGGAAGAGATTGGTTTCTTGGCTGAGCAAGAAACAAGAAGCAATATCTTTGTCCACTGCAGAAGTAGAATATATTGTAGTAGCAGGTAGTTGCACTCAAGTTTTGTGGATGAAGCAAATGCTAAGAGACATAAGAGTGGAGTATGAGGAGCCTATCACAATCTTCTGTGATAATTCAAGTGCAATAAATATATCTAAGAATCTGGTGTTGCATTCAAAGACTAAGCATATATCTATCAAGTTTCACTTTCTAAGAGAGAAAGTGAACAAGAATGAAGTCAGATTGGAGTTTGTGCCTTCCAAGGATCAGATTGCAGACATCCTTACTAAACCTCTACCTAAGGACTCTTTTGAGTATCTCAGGAAGCAGTTAGGGGTTATTGCCCCTCTGGTGATGAACTAGGGTGCACTGATGTGCATCAGTTTGGTGGATATCACAGCCATATCTTGTGGTCTGGATTGATGATGGGGAGTTGCTACTCAGGGGGAGTAGCTGGTATGATTCTGAAATGGTGGAATTGCAAGTATGTGCCCTTTGCCATTGATGTCAAAGGTGGAGAGAAGACATGTGAAAAACATGTGGTGGCTGATAAAGGGGGAGCAATAAAGAAAGAGAAGACATATGAATGGTTGTTGGTAATAGGGGGAGTTGTGTTAGTAAAGAAAAATTCTTGTCTTGATGGTCAAAATAGTTTTTCACATCATATGTTGCCATCAATGACAAAGGGGGAGATTGTTGCAAGTATGAGCCTAACCAATGTTGTCATTGATGTCAACATACTCTTGTTGCTTTGATGAAAAGGATTGGATGAGATGAGTGCTGAGGATATTGAGAAAATTAGTCCTAATCAGGAACAGAGAAGAAAAGTGAAGACAATAAGGTAGAAGTCAAAGATAAGATGAGGATCAGAGGATACGGTTTAAAGGGTTTGTAGATATGTGTCTTAAGGTGATCCAGTAAAGGTTTTAGAGGTCCCCATGAAGATCTAAAGAAGTTGTGGCCGTTCAAGTAAAACCGGTTCCGGTAGGTGCTCAAGGGTGACAGAGTGACACAGATAGGTCTGGTGAGATCCAAAAATGAATTATCTTATTCTGCAGATTTGAGGGAGTGTTGAGGAAGTCTTTGTGAAGTGTCAACTTGATTGGTTCATGGTTTGAAGGTCCATAAGCATCTATTCCTTTGTGACAGTGGTGACAGACTGTGTTCTTGAGGTTTTGGATGAAGGAGAGAAGGATTTCAGTAAGCAGATGAAGTGCGGATGTTCTTGGTGATTCAAACAATCTTGTGGAGATCTTTGGATTGTGTCCAACTTGTGTTGATGGTCCGCATTGGAGTTGGAGCTCACAATTGAAGAATAAACTCCAGATGATGGTGTTCTTCCTGAGACTGGCTGATCGGATGAGTTACTCATCTTGCAGATGTTCTTGTAGATGTTTGCCGACTTAGATGATTATTCCTAAGTCGATGTCTTTTATATATATGGAGTTGTAAAGTCTTTTTAAAGTGAGTCTTGTGGAAATGTGAGTGTGGTAGCGAGGAGGAGAGCAAAAGGTAGAGCAGAAGTATTGGGCTTAAATGGAACTGATTCAAGCATAGTGAATATGCTATTCTCCAGTTTATGTATGTGATACTTATTACTTTGTAGACAGTGTGTCTCTTGTAGGCAGTGAGCCTCTTGTGACTAGTGTGCTCAGGTAGTGAGCCCTAATTAGCATGTGCCATTTTGTTCTTTCTATTCTTCTAATAGAGAATACAATCTTGGGTTAATCACCCTGTGGTTTTTTCCTTAACCGGGTTTTCCACATCAAAATCTTGGTGTCTTATGTGTTGATGTGTTTCTGCTCTTGATTTCATGCATTATGTTTCCATGATTGATTTATTGATATGCTGCTAAATCGTTAAGAGGATTTAAGTGTGTAATTGTAAGGAAAGTTTTGACAACTGATTCACCCCCCCTCTCAGTTGTTTGTCTTGAATCTAATAGTTATTGCAAATGAAGATAATGAAGAGGGAACACATTATTACTTATATCATTGTGTTGAGGCCAAAAAGAAATTGGAGGCCCCTGTTACAGATGGAGAAAATATTGAATACCCTACAAGCTCAGTGGTTATTACTAGAACATGGCTTAGAAGGTACCCACATAAGAGTGTTAATGTTTGGTTGTTTTAGGACTTTGACACGGATCGGAAGATTCTTCATTACTCAAACCTTGTCATGGCATCCAATGTTCATTTGATACAGTATCAGGGTAGACCTTTCAACAAGACCTTGTGGAAGGTGTGTGAGTCTGACCATGGAGCAATACTTGACACTATAAAGAGTAGAGTAGACCCGGATGGTTCATTGGATTAATTTGTAAGTATTCACATTGATTTTGTAAAGTCATGTTACATTGAGTTGTAAGTATGCACATTAATTTGTAAGGGTTGTCTTTTTTTATTTACTGCTGCATTTTTACACATATACACATTTTTACATCATGTTATGCTTCATGGGGTTAGACCCAAGTGATGAATGAAGTTGATCTTGAGAATAATGTATAAAATCTAGGTAATGTATAAAATATAGGTGTCTCTAGGTGTCTTGGTTTCTAACTAGATAATAGGTGTCTTTAATTGTGTCTTAGGTATATATGATATGTCAACTAGGTAGATAGAGACTAGAAAAAATGTATTTAATCTAATCTAGGTGTCTTAGGTAGATACTATATATCAAAGACCTGTCTAGAGACTAGAATAAGGTATAATCTAGAATGATCTACGTGTCTTCTAGGTAGGTGTCTTCTATAATTTAATCTAGGTGTCTTAGGTAGGTACTATATGTCAACTAGGTCTACCATAATAGGTGTCTTAGGTAGAACCATAATCTAGGTGTCTAGTTGACTTAGGTCTAGACTACAATAAGGTATAAAAACTAGGTGTCTTAGGTCTACTATGTCTATAAAATCTAGATGTACATACTATACAATAGGTCTACTAGACTACATGTGTCTTAGGTGAGGCCACATGAGCTTCCATCTTCACGTGGTTAGTCTTGTGAATATAGAATATTTATATTTCTTGAAGCTAAGGGAAGCTCTTTTTCTTAATAGGAAAACTTTATCGACTTCAGTTGCACTAATGGTGCAGGGGCACCCAGGTTGTCATGCATCTAAGAGGGGTCAAAAACTAAAATTTTGTTTTGATTGAGTCAATTGTATGTAATGAGGTCTTCTAAGCCCATTTCATTTGTTTTTAAGTCACTTTAAGTCATTTGGGGTCAGTTTGAGTCTTTGAGCCCTGTTGCAAAAAAGTATCAATGTTGTCAAGTTGTACAAAGCAACTTTTGCATTTTTGGTGTCTTGCTCTTGATGTGACGAAATTGACAGTTCCAATGCATTTGTATGGGTACATTTAGGCTAGGCATGGTTCTTTTTTTCACCCAAACATGTTGAAACAGTCCGAGCTACATTGCACCGACGCTATCCCTGAAGAGTCCAAAGTGCAAAAAGGTAGTAATCTTTGACGAGATGTTACTCAAAAATTGTGTCACCTAGAAACATTCTATCTAAGGAAACACGATCACATAGAATGCCTCTACAATAATCTCTCTTAGTTTTTTATATCTTTGAGGCATTTGCTTGTGGTGAAAGGTTTTCTACTGCCCCAAAAATCGTCAGAAGGAGGTAGTGTAAAGTTGCAAAGGGGTATAACTTTCGTCCTGCTCCTGATGCGACCAAACTGACTATTCCAACGTGTCTAGATGGGTACATTTACACTAGGCATGGTCCTATTTTTCACCCAAACATGTTGAAACAGTTTGAGCTACATTGTACCGACGATATCCTTGAAGAGTCCAAAGTGTAAAAAGGTAGCAATCTTTGATGATATGTTACTCAAAAATCATGTCACTTGGAAACATTCCATCTGAGGCAACGTGATCATGTGGATTCCCTCTATAATAACCTCTCTCAATTTTTTATATCTTTGAGGTGTTTGCCTGTGGTGAAAGGTTTTCTGTTGGCCCAAAAATTGTCAGAAGGAGGTAGTGTAAAGTTGCAAAGGGGTGTAACTTTCGTCCTTCTCTTGATGTGACCAAACTGAATGTTCCAACGCATCTGGATGGGTACATTTATGCTAGGCATGGTCCTTTTTTTCACGCAAACATGTCAAAACAGTCTGAGCTACATTGTACCGATGATATCCTTGAAGAGTCCAAAGTGCAAAAAGGTAGTAATCTTTGATGAGATGTTACTTGAAAACTGTGTCACTTAGAAACATTGCATCTAAGGTAACGTGATCACGTAGAGTGTCTCTACAATAACCTCTCTTGGTTTTTTATATCTCTAAGGCATTTGCCTGTGGTGAAAGGTTTTCTGCTGCCCCAAAAATCATCAGAAGGAGGTAGTGTAAAGTTGTAAAGGGGTGTAACTTTTGTCCTGCTTTTGATGCAACCAAACTGACTATTCCAATGCATCCAGATGGGTACATTTATGCTAGGTATGGACCTCTTTTTCACCCAAACATGTCGAAATAGTCTAAGCTACATTGTACTGACGATATCCCTGAAGAGTCCAAAGTGCAAAAAGGTAGCAATCTTTGATGAGATGTTACTCAAAAACCATGTCACTTAGAAACATTCCATCTGAGGCAATGTGATCATGTAGAGTCCCTCTACAATATCCTCTCTCAGTTTTTTATATCTCTAAAAATCATCAGGAGGCAGTGTAAATTTGCAAAGGGGTGTAACTTTTGTCCTGCTCCTGATGCAACCAAACTGACTGTTCCAACACATCGGGATGGGTGCGTTTAGGCTAGACATGGTCCTATTTTGCACCTAAACATGCTGAAACAGTCTGAACTACATTGTACCGGTGATATCCCCAAAGAGTCCAAAGTGTAAAAAGGAAGCAATCTTTGATGATTTGTTGCTTAGAAACTGTATCACTTAGATACATTCCATTTGAGGCACTATAATCAAATTGGAGGGTGGTTGCTTCACAAAAAAGGGCTAATTGGGGCTTTAGGCCACTAGGAGGGGTTATAGGTTAGACTATATTGTCCAAAACAACCCATACCCAATTTGTAATATGTTGTAGGGAATCTAAATGGGTATCTTAGGATTATTTGAGTTTTGAGTTTGCAGACATATATCAAGATTTATAATCGACTATTTGTATTTCAAGGGCTATAAAGAGTTTAGTGGCCTAAAGAAGGAAGTCCCAACTCAAAGCCTGTCTGACCTTAACTAATGATTGGAATGTGTCATATATGATGCCAAACGAGCCTCGGCATGATGATTTCAAGAAAACCTATTGTTGTCCCCACTTTTGCATGATGATCCTTGAATTTAGGTTTTGAGTGTGGGAAGGAAACCTTGTCAGAAGAAGGTATCCTCAACCTATCCTAAGTCCTCTACATCATAGTGGTATCAGAACCATAAAAGGTTCTGTTGTTGGTTGTGTAAGACCTAGTATATGTTAGTAGAGGAGAGTGAAGGAGAGACTTGCAAAATGGCATCCAACCAAACTCCTCATGAAGAGGATAGGTCCATGTCAGATTGTGCACAAGTTTGGGTCCAATGCCTATGAGATTGAGCTTCCTCAAGGCTTGGCAATTTCTCCCATCTTTAATGTTGTTGACTTGTTTCCATACAAGGGTGATAATATTGTAGGTCTTGAAGTAGCCCAAGAAGATGCAGCTTGGATAAAAGATCTACCTCCCAGCCAACCATTGAAGTTGGAATGCATTCTTGATACCAAGGTCATCAAAAGGACTAGAAAGAAGATCTACAAGCAGTTCCTTGTCAAATGGAGTTGCTTACCCTTTGAAGATGCCACTTGGATGAGTGAAGAAGACATCTTGAAGCATGGTGTCACAGTTACGGATCTGATTCCTCAGGAGACTTGAGCTTCTTTCCCACCCCAGGAGCATGGTGCAGGAGCACCAAGGAGATCATATGATTTATGTCTTGTCTTCATGTTGTTCATACATTGTCATACATTGTAAGCGTTTTGGCATGTGTCAAGGAGTGTTAGACCTTGTCAAAAGCTTAATTACATTGTAAAGGTGTTTGAAGGCATTGTCAAGTCTCAAAACAATTGATGCCTATGTTAAACCATGTAATTAGTTGCAGTTTCAAAATAGAACAGGGAAGTTTGATGGTTGCGATACCTTCCCATCGACCCCAATTGCCCTCCAACTATCCCAAGCTATTGTGGCAGGCTTCTTAAATCCTTGCAGATGTTCCTTGAAGGAGAAGTAGTGAATTGGTGGAAGTAATCAATAAGAAGAACTCAATTTTCCTGCAACTTCCTGTGTATTACGTTGTTCCTGTCCGTGGTACTTCTCTGTACGGGGGTGTCATAAGGAAAGTGTTTGTAAAATGTTAGAGGTATGAGTTAAGTCCTTATTACAAGTGATTAGAAGTCTTGAAACATATCTATGTTTGAGATCTCTACACCTTTCTAAAATCTGGTTACCAAAACCTGACTTAGGGTTTATGACAAAAACTATGCTTTTGTTCTCCATTCCACTGGTTTGACTCATTCTTGATCAGTGGAATAGACTTGTTGGTGTCTGTTTTAATGTATTATGAAGAGGTTTGGGAAGGGGATCTCAGAAGGAGGAGATTCTATTGAAGAAACCTAACATCCTCATGTGTTAGGTGGTGCATAGAAGCCTAGTAAGGGAGCAACATAAGACCAATCAGTTGCAATCCATTTTGGGGAACCAAAATTTAAGAAATGCTTAGTTTTATCATGCCCTTGAGATGTCCAAATGATTGATTGAGCACTATAATCAAATTGGAGGGTGGCTGCTTAACAAAAAAGGGCTAATTGGGGCTCTAGGCCACTAGGAGGGGTTATAGGTTAGACTATATTGTACAAAACAACCCATACCCAATTTGGGATATGTTGTAGGGAATCTAAATGGGTATCTTAGGATTGTCTGAGTTTTGAGTTTACAGACCTGTATCAAGGGTTATAATTGATTGTTCCTATTTCAAGGGCTACAAGGAGTTTAGTGGCCTAAAGAAGGAAGTCCCAACTCGAATCTTGTCTAACCTTAACCAATGATTGGAATGTGTCATATGGGATGCCAAATGAGCCTCAACATGATGATTTTAAGAAAACCTACTGCTCTTCCCACTTTTGCATGATGATCCTTGAATTTGAGTTTTGAGTGTGGGAAAGAAAACCTTGTCAAAAGAAGGTATCCTCAACCTATCCTAAGTCCTCTACATCAATGTTTGTCTTATGCAACATCAACATGAATTGAGAGACCTTATCATGAAAACCATATTCACAACATCATGCACCTCATGACCATCACCTACCTTGAATCACTGTATCACCTTATCAACATCATGACATCAACCTTGACATCAATGACAAACAACCTTGACCCTTTGAATTCAATGACAACCTTGAACCTTGATTGTTGATGACTTATGGAAGCCTATAGCCAAAATGTTATGTTGCATACTAAAATTAGGTAAGACTGAATGTAATCTCATAACCTCGCCTTATATGCAAGAGGAATTACATTTAATAACCACAATGGTCATTAGGTGCTCATAAGCATATGATTTTGACTATCTTATTCAAAACAACAAACATACTCTTTGCATCCCAATATGGTATAATAACAAGAAATTAAGAAATATTTTCAATTGACCAACTCATAAAGAATATGGATCAGCATACTCATTTGAATATTTTCAATTAAGCAACTCATAAAGAATATGAATGTTTTTTGTTCAACATGATGATTCATTTTTATTTTAAATACAACTCTTATCTTTTAGTTCCAAAATGAGGTTTAGGTGATACTTGAATAACAATAGCTAGCTTATTGGATCAACAAACATCCTATGTAATACAATTGGACTTTAAATATTTGAAGTAGCCATTTACAAATATCCATTCAAACATAGATTTATAATGCAAGTATGGATGCCATCAATTTAAAAAAGATTTGTATTAACCAAATATCCATATAGGCATACACAAATATCTGTCGATATAAGTATAACATATATACAAAATAGCCATACAGGCTTACAAGAATGCCATATAGGCATACAATGTCAACTATATGCAATACAAAATATATGTCCACAAATGCCATATAGGCATACAACAAAGGAACACAATAAAAAGTCATTCCCCTCTGTCTGGTGAGGAGAATAGATCACGGGCAGCCTTTGATCTTCTAGGGGAAGGAGACGCGTATGTGGCTGGTCTACTATGAACCTGAGGGCTCCTCCTCCTATTTAGTTGTTTGTGAATTTGTAGCTATTACAATAAAAAGTATAGACATTAATATATAGAAATTACATGTTATAAAATAAGAAACATTTAACAAAATAATCACTTATTGCTACCATATAATCTGTCTCCTCATTTGCCTCAGTAGCAAGATTAGGCTGTGGTGATGTCATGTCCTATAGAAACCATCCAGATAGAAATTAAACTTCAAATCAGTAATCTTTTGATTTTTCAAAAATAAACAACTATAACAATGAATGTAAATTGAAATTTACTAATCTGCCTCATACCCCCATCAATGGCATGGAGCTATGAATCACAGAGAATACACCATGCTCCATTGTCCTATGAACATCGGGAGGTGTCTCTGTAGCCTGCATCATCTAGAAATAAAACAACATTATTCAATAACGAAAACTATAATAAAATTTGCAAATCATGGCTCCTAACATACACACGCATTCACCTAAACATGGAAGTACACACAATAAAGCACACAAGTTACATACAAGAATCTAGTAAGTACAATTCATTCATTAAACTATTTATTTTATTACCTTCGTGAAACTTTGAAGTCCACCACTGCTGGTAGGTGCTGCCATGAAATCTCCAATATTAACCTATTCAACATCCAAAATCAAATATTAGAATACCATTCATATAACGATGCTATTCAAATGTAATATTTATAATTGTTTACTAGATACATACCTCGACAATAGATGATGTAGTGTAATATGTAGGTGGAGAACCACTAAAAATTGCATCAACGCTATGACCCTAAAATTTCATTAAAATCATCAAACTAAATTAGCTAATCTTACATTTCAAAAATAAAATTTAATAAATTAAATTCAATGAACTTGCTAAGATTTACCTGAGTATCAAGCCTAAAAGTCTCACTCAGGAGGGCATTTGTCATCACCATCTGCTCAGTTACAGATTTAGCCTGGGCACCTACGTCATGACTATCTATGGGGTCATAACCACATGCTGACTTGCAAGTCTAACAAGTATGGGGTGGAACCATACTCGAACTCTCCCTTGACCCACGCTGTGCTACAGGACTAGCATGCTATAAGATGCTCTAGGTCAAGGCACTAACGGACTAAAGTGTCTTGACCTCAAAACTCTCCTTCACAATGGCAGGGATAGAAGCATGCTCATGGGTCGGTCTGGCAAGTGTTTGTCTCACTGGCTGGTATGGGTCAACATGTGCCCCTGGTCTATCTTGTGCTGACCCCCTACCTCTACCCTAGAACTCCCGCATATCAAAATAATTTGACACTTTATTTTTGACAAACTCGCAGTAGAGTTTCCTCAAAAAATATTGCGGGACCTCATTATTGTTGCATGGAGGATGGTAAAAAATCATCCACCACCTCTACGTAAAATTGTCCCTTATCACTTGGTTGTTAGACCAATGGATAGGGAACCTCTTGCATGTAAGGGGTAGAGATTCATTTGTTCGTGGGTCTATGAAAATAGAACACAAGTCAAGTTTTGTAATTTGTTTCTTTTTCACTTGTTCATATGATAACTTTTCAGTATAATACTCTCTAAATTCTCTTCTCTTTTCTGTCCAACTAGTGATTTTCTTGCTTATTGAATCTACATTTGATAGCATAGATTCAAGGGATTGAGCAAGTGTGGATCTATGCAAGGTTGAAGTTGTAGGTTCTTTCAACCTTGCAATTATGTCCTCAATTTCTTTTTAATTATTTTTAATTTGCCCCATTATATTTTCTTGTGTTCCAAGGGCATGTCAAGGAATGGATGGAGGAGTTTGTTGTTCGGGTTGTTCTTTAGCAGGTATTTCCTCTTTAGGGTTTTGTGGATTTTGAGGAGGAGGAGAAGGATGTGAGGCCAATTATTTTTCCTTCCTTATTTTGATCGTATTGCATTTCAGTTAATGACATTATCAGACTTTTAGAGACTATGGTTTCATTATGCAGATTTCATTATATCCCCTGATTTTGATATGACATTGATTAGACATATGGTGGTTTGATTTGATCATATTTTGATGCTATGTTGAGACTAGACATGCGAGATATATTAGATGATGTTTTGTGATGTGATTTCTAGTTCTTTATGTGATGATGATTATGTGACATTAGATAGAAATTACAGTTTAATATGGAATTATGTGATTTCTAGTTCTTCCTGCATCTTTAGTTGTTACAATAAAAAGTATAGACATTAATATATAGAAATTACATGTTATAAAAATGAAACATTTAACAAAATAATCACTTACCGCTACCATAGAATCTGTCTCCTCACTTGCCTCAGTAGCAGGAATAAGCCGTGGTGATGTCATGTCCTATAGAAACCATCTAGATAGAAATTAAACTTCAAATCAATAATCTTTTGATTTTCAAAAATAAACAACAATAACAATGAATGTAAATTGAAATTTACTAATCTACCTCATACCCCTATCAATGGCATAGAGCTATGAATCATAGAGGTCACACCATGCTCCATTGCCCTATGAACATCGGGGGGTGTCTCTGTAGCCTACATCATCTGGAAATAAAACAACATTATTCAATTGTGAAAACTATAATAGTGATGCAAATCATGGCTCCTAACATACACACACATTCACCTAAACATGGAAGTACACACAATAAAACACACAAGTCACATACAAAAATCTAGTAAGTACAATTCATTCATTAAACTATTTATTTTATTACCTCCGTGAAGCTTTAAAGTCCACCACCGCTAGTAGGTGTTGCCATGAAATCTGTAATATTAACCTATTCAACATCCAAAATTAGATATTAGAATACCATTCATATAACGATGCTATTCACATGTAATATTTATAATTGTTTACTAGTTACATACGCCGACAGTATGTGATGTAGTGTAATATGTAGGTGGAGAACCATTGAAAACTGCATCAATGCTATGACCCTAAAATTTCATTAAAATCATCAAACTAAATTAGTTACCTTGCATTTCAAAAATAAAAATTAATAAATTAAATTCAATGAACTTGCTAATATTACCTGAGTATCAAGGTCGAAAGTCTCACTCAGGAGGGTATTTGTCATCACCATCTGCTCAGCTGTAGATGTAGCCTGTGCACCTACGTCCTGACTATCCATGGGGTCATAACCACAGGATGACCTGCAAATCTGACAAGTATGGGGTGGGACCCTACTCGTACTATCTTACAACTCACATTGTGCTACAGGACTGGCATGCTCTATGATGCTCTGGGTCAAGGCACTAATGGACTGAAGTGTATCAACCTCAACACTCTCCTTCACAATGGAAGAGATAGACACATGCTCATGGGATGGTCTACTGATTACTCGTCTCACTGGTCGCTGTGGGTCAACATGTGCCTCTGATCTATCTTGTGCTGACCCCCCACCTCTACCCTGGAAGTCTTGCATATCAAAATAGTTTGGCACTTTATTAAGGACAAACTCGCAGTAGAGTTTCCTCAAAAAGTATTGCGGGACCTCATTATTATTGCATGGAAGATGGTCAAAAACCATTCACCACCTCTGCCCAAAATTGTCCCTTATCGCTTGGTTGTTGCACCAATGGATAGGGAACCTCTTGCATGTAATGGGTGGAGGTTCATTTGTTTGTGGATTTGTGAAAATGGAACACAAGTCCAATTTTGTAATTTGTAATGTTTTCACATCTTCATATGATAGCTTGTCTGCATAATACTCTCTAAACTCTCTTCTCTTATCTGACCAACTAGATATTTGCTTGCTAATTGAATCTACATATGATAACATAGATTCAAGAGATTGAGCAAGCATGGACCTATGCAAGGTTGAAGTTGAAGGATCTTTCAACCTTGCAATTATGTCTTCAATTTCTTTTTTATTGTTTTTAATTTGCCCCATTAGATTTTCTTGTGTTCCAGGGGCATGTCGAGGAATGGATGGAGGAGTTTGTTGTTCGGCAAGTATTTCTTCTTCAGGATTTTGTGGATTTTAAGGAGGAGGAGGTGAATTAACATTTCCTAACAATTAAGGAAATTTACATCAAAAATCAACTCAAACCTACCTATTTAGAAGAAAATTCAAACAAAAAAAAAAAAACTCACTCCTTTGGCCTGCTCGACATCGTGGTGGCATTTTGGTGACAAATCAGTGAGAATTTGGTGTTGAATTGGCTTTTCCAAAATGTGAGCGCGCTCCTTAGGGTTTGCAGGCCGCAGGTGTAGGAAAACAAAGAAATCAAATGAGCAGAAATGCGCTTTTTTTATATTTATAGTTAAACATAACACGCTCACATTATAACGTGAGCGCATTATGGTTTGGTTTTGCCGAGCCTTACGCTCGTCATTACCAAGCCATAATGCGAGCGCGCTATAATGCGCTCGCGTTATATATTAATTTTTTTTGAAAAAAATTTGGCCATTTTTTGGCCCCCCAACTTTTTACACTTACCCCACAATCCTTCACTAAAATCACGTCAACTTGTTTTGATGAGATCATCATTTGACTTCAAATGTCGACAATAAAACACTAAGTGATTCAATAATAATAATGCAAACATTTTATGACAATGACATCATAATTTTTATGTTAAACGTAAATGGTCATAGTTCTTACCCAGACAACGTCGTTTACTTCACAAATGAATAGATTAGAAAATATTTGAAAGATATTGACTACCCTTCAATTAGATTCAAAAACATGCCGACAAGATATAACTTACCTCTATCAAACCGGTTCACATTTTCATTAAACACTTATACTCATTTTGGCAAATAATCACTCATAACCCAAGGTCTATATCTCTCTCCTTGAAATATACTTTCTCTCTCTTTTCTTTGAGAGTCATTTGAAAACCTATAATCCTGTATCAAACTTGAAATCAACAGATTACAATTAGTGCATAATTATTCAAATAATAAACCAAATTTCATAATGCAAATCTTAAATTGACAATAACATATTCTTTTCCAAAACTCCATATATGACATTCAATATAATCTATCTCATTCCTTAACATTAATCTAAACATCATAATAGATTTACTTATGTCCAAGTAAAAGTAAAAAGTATAGCAAGACAAAAATTAGGGATGTAACAATCAATTAACATGAAATACCTGTCACCTTGAAAGCTTCTTGTTCTTGTAGGTCCACACAGATATGTATGTACCAACTCCAAGGGTTCTGTTAGGTCTCGAAAACATAGGTTGTTAACCCTTAGAGGGTGCTAGGCTCTCTTGACGTTTTTGGCTAACTGACACGGGGTAGATATGGCTAAACCCCCTTCACTTCAGGCTCTACTACACCTAGGCAGGTAAACCTCTAATTAATAAAGCAAATAAAGAGATGATCACTACTTTAATCAAAATTAATCTAACTGTTGATAATGGCACGAATTATAAAACAAATGAAAAGACATCAAATTAATTCTAAATGATCTAAATGCTAAAACAATAATGAAATCTAATTAAGTAAATCTAAAGTGAATTTGTACTCAGTGAAAATGAAAATACTAGACCAGTGCCTTATTGAATATAGAGTCAGTATGATCATGAAATAAATGACTGTTTGTTTGGTAAAAACTTGAACTATCTGGTATGAAAGAATAGGTATGTAACTTGTACAACCCTGCAAGGAAGTAGTTAATATTCCATACTTATATATATCTAATTGACAAAATCAAATTACCTACATTCATCTAAAAGGATTTAATCCCTCTTTGAAGGAACCTATCAGAATAATACTACAATTGTAACAGATTTATCAAAAACTGGAGATAGAATATAAACCCTAACTATATGACTCTTCTTACAGATCCATGACAATGTCTACTGAGTTACTGTGATAAATTTAAAGGATTTAATTCTAAAAAGAGAAACTAGTTAATCTTATCACACTATAGCAGAAAATGTGTATAGACAACTTGAAAGTATACTTGATAACTCAAATTGAATAACAGAGAAAACCTTGAAAGGAGACAGTCATATAATTGAATAAATTAAACAGATAGTTGATACTGAAATCTGCAGTTACTGCTTCACGTTCACAGACTTGACTTCATCAGAGAATGCTTGCACATGGTCTACTAGAAACAAAATATATTAAAAGTGAACCAACATTGTTGTTCAAATCTAATCTATAGTATCTCCTCTTCTATTTTGTAATCTCTCTCTATAATCTAATTATCTATTTTTCTCTATCTTTTCATTCTCTATTTCTGGTCTTGGTCATCTCTTTTAAAGAGTGGCATACAAGCTTTAGACCAGTTACAACAGTTGTGACAATTGATAACTGAACAACAATATTTAATAAACAAATTCAGGAAAATTAATACTCATCTTTAATCACCAAATGGATAACCATTTTAGTATCAAACAAGGATCTTCAACTACAATTCTCCTTAATATCCTTCGAGGGCTTCTTTATTACTCCTAAAAAATCTAGATAAAACACAAATTAATGCCTGATCAAACAATCCAAACAAATTTATTTAAACAAATATATTTACTCAAATAATTACTTCCCTTATCGATAATTTATCAGTTGCTCAAGATCCTTTTGCGGGTGTTTATACAACTTGATCACCACTGTGTATATCCTCGTAGTCAGGTTGATCCAAAAACTTCCTGCCTTTTCACTTTCTGTACATCCTTGTATCTTTCGCTTGTATATCACTGTTGTATATCTTCTTGTATGTGCGCATATACAAACGAACCATACAAATCTTCCCTTTCGATGCTTTCAATTTCTCTGTACATTGGATATGCTCATTGGAAACATACAATCACTAAAACATACAAGGAATTTCTAATATTTAACTTTTCCTTCACATCCGGTTCTTGTATATCCTTTTGTATCTATCGCTTGTATCTTTAAGAATGTATGTTCAAAACATACAAGGCACTGAATATACAAGCACTTAACTCTTTTAAATAACCTTTCGGTTCTGCCACTTGTATGTAATGCATTGTATATCAGCAATGTATGTTGGATAGATACAAAGCGCAAACATACAATGGATTTTCCCTATTTCACAAACTTTTCGGGTCCAACTTGCATAAAATGCAATGTATATTCTGATATACATTGAGTCACTATACATCATTTACATCAGATTTTAATCCCTTTTGAGTTTCGCGCAATGTATAACATGTAATGTATATTCTAATATACATTGAGTTGTGATGCATCGTTTATATCATTTTTTAATCTTCCTTGAAATCTGCGTTGTATGTCTGGTAATGTATGTACCGATACATACAATGAGTGAAATATACAACGACTTATCATTATTTCACAATCATTTCAGTTCCAGTATTGCATATTCATGTTGTATGTACTGCAATGTATAAAAGCCTTGTATATTTTTCTTTGTATGTTCCTCTTTTCCCTAACATACAAAGATAAAATGCATACATCAGACTTAATTGACTCATTCATTTAAACTTTGACTTCTGTTGGGTTTGCAGCTTGCATATGCTGCAATGTATATCAGTTTTGTATCTACAAAGCCCGAAACATACATTGACTTCTCCCTATTTCATAAACTTTCAGTTTCGTGCTTTGTACATGGACTTTGAATATCCACTTTGTATGTTTTTAATTTACCAAACATACAAGCAAAGCATATATCTGATGGACCCAACCGATTATACATTTAAACTCTAAATTGTTTCGGGCCCGACTTGTATGTATGAAAATTGTGTCATCAAAATGCATACAAGTATAAAAATTTAATAAACCTGACAACCCATTTTTGCAACTCATAACAACTTTGCATATGCAAACAAGAGTGACTTGCATGTAAACCTTGTATATGCAACCCGATATAAAAATAGACTTGTATATGCAACCAAAACACTCATAATTTGCAAAATACAGGGAATTTTAACATGGTTCAAAAATCAACCCCTATTCATTTTCGACAAGGAATTCATCCATATTCAGCTTTGGTACTTAATGCCATTTTTTGTTTATTTTCAACAAGGTTCATAACTTTTCACTTCCTTGTTTACGGTTCATCTTTAATGAGCACTTCAACCATGTTATATTAAGTCTTTAGGAATCAGAATAGATCAAATCCAAATATTTGTTTCAACTCAATTATTAATTTTTGTTTGAAAACAACTGTGGATCTTTCCATATATTCTCATATACTGAAATCTTTAGATGATTGAAACTTGATATTTGCCAAAAAAGTAGCTTGGGAATTTCAGTCCCAATAGTGGCTCTTTCTGGGGATGTATGCCCCTTGTGGGCATAACAAGATCTTAGATTTCTGGAGGAGTAGACCAATGCCTTCTTGATTTGACGACTGGTGAACTATGATGGGTGGTGGAGATCCTAGGTTATTTCTTCATGAAAAACTTTTATTTCTTGATAAGAGAGATCTTTAAGCAAGTTATTTAACTCTTCTAAACTACCGTGCATGGAAAAGACCATTTAGAGAGTTTAACCAGAATTGTCCATGCACCAGCAATTCTTTTCTCTCAGGTTCTTTTTAAGAGAAAAAATGTTTCAAAAACTACCCATGTACTGGCAGTTCTTGCTCCTCACCAGACATGTTCTGTACATGATATGAATCCTCCCCTGCCTTACCATTGATGATAAAAGGTCTAATCCATAGGGCATCAAATTTTCCATGCTTCCCTTTTTCTTGATTTCTGGCATTCCAAATAAGCACTATATCACCTACCTCAAATTTTTTGAATGTTGCTTTTTTGTCATATAAGTACTTCATTTGCATCTGCATTTTTTTATTCTATTGTATTGCATGTTCCCTCATTTTGGTTAATTCCATTAGCTATTCTAGCCTTTCCTCCACCGGTTCTGGGACATCCCAATCCTCTTGGAGGATAAACTTACACACTGGCAGCAGGTTGTGTATCAGGAGTCTGACATGAGTTCCATATACTAACTCAAATGGTGATTCACCAATGGCTTTCTTTACTGTGATCCTATCAGCCCATAATGCCAATCTCAACTTAGAGTCCCAAGCTTTCTTGTTATTGTCCAACATTCTTTTTACAATCTTCAAAATACTCTTATTGCTAGACTCGGCCTACCCATTACCTTGTGGGTGGTAGAGAGAAGAATATGAGATCGTAATGCCATAAGATTCACAAAAAAATTTAAACTCATTCGATCTAAAACACATTCCATTGTCAGTTATAAGCCTCAAAGGTACCCTAAATCTGGTTAAAATGTTTTCCAATATGAAGTTGATCACAACCTTGCTGGTTGCTTGTTTAGTGGGCACTACTTCTACCCATTTTATGAAATAGTTGGTGGCCACCAATATCCATCTATGGCCGCCACTTGATTTTTCCATAATTTCTCCTATAAAGTCAATTCCCCATTGGTGAAACGGGGCATCAACTTGCATAGGTCTCAGGGGTAATGCACCTTGATACTTTAATTTTCTAGAGAATTTTTGACATGCTTCACATTTCCTAGTAAAATTATAAGCATCATTGAAGACCTTGGGCCAATAATAACCAGCCCTTAATATCTTGTGTGCTGTGGTTTTAGCTGAGAAATGACCACCACACACTCCCTGATGCATTTCTTTCAAAGCAGATTTTGCTTGCTCTTCATCTAGACAAAACAATAAGATACCATCATTATTTTTCCAAAAAGATCTCCTTCTATAAGCACATATTTAGAAGCATGCAGTTTTAGAGTTCTTTTCTTATTATCATCAAATCCGTCAGGGCATTTTATGTGCTTGAGGTAATACACTATGTCAGTATACCAAGTAGTCTTCTCAATACTTGTTATCATGTCCTCTTCATTTTCAATATTACATACTTAGGCAGCCTCAAGATTTGTTTTAGTCGCTAACCCTTGTCCCCTTACTAGTTTTGTGATTTGAATTTCTATATCAAATTTGTGAAGTCGATTTATCCACCTACATCTCTTCCCAGTTACTTCATTCTGCATGAACACATCTTTGACTGCTGCATTTGGTACATAAGCTATCACCTTAGCCCCAACCAAGTACGGTCTAAATGCCTTGACAGCTTTCACCAATGCATAAGCTTGTTTTTCTGTGATATCATAGTTAAGTTCTTCATGTTGGAGTGAGTTATTGAAAAAAGAAATAGGCTATTCATAACCCTCATTATTCTTTTGTAACATAACTACTGCTATTGTATGAAAAGATGCAAAGGAAAAGATCTGGAAAGGTTTACTAAAATTGGGAGACTTTAGCATTGGAGCTTCTTTAATTTCTCTTTTTATGGATGCAAAAGCTTCTATGCATTCATCTATCCAATTAACCTTTGCATTTTTCTTCAACATTCTAGATATGGGGTTAATTATTTCTGCAAAGTTTGGTATAAACCTTCTCACAAAGTTTATTTGTCCAAAGAATGATTGTATAGCCTTTACTGTCTTTGGGATAGGAACTTTGTCTATTGCCTCTATTCTCTCGGGATCAATCCTAACCCCATCTTTGGATACTATGTGCCCAAGTAATTTCCCCTCTGAAACTGCAAATTTGCATTTTTTGGGGTTCAAGGAAACAACATATTCTAATGCTCTGATAAATATCTTCTCAAGGTGATTCACATGATCCTCAGCCTTTTTTGAGTATGCAGTAAGGTCATCCTGATATACAACCATGATATCATTTATTAGACCTGCAAAAGCAACGTCCATTTCTCTCTAGAATGTGGCTCTAGCATTTGTAAGGCCAAATGGCATTCTCACGTATACATAAGTTCCCCATGGGGTTGTAAAGGCTATTTTGTATTGTTCAAATTCTTTAACCTTTACTTGGTTGTATCTGGAGAACCTATCCATCATGGATAATAACTCACAACCAGTAAC
The DNA here is from genome assembly GCA_027924645.1 of Cunninghamia lanceolata. Lineage (NCBI taxonomy): Eukaryota > Viridiplantae > Streptophyta > Pinopsida > Cupressales > Cupressaceae > Cunninghamia > Cunninghamia lanceolata. The sequence goes on from BSBN01000913.1 coordinate 3,961,508, forward strand.
TCTCTGCAGTAAAGTTTCCATATTGGGTAATAGATAATTATCTTTTAAGGATGAAATATTTAAATTTCTAAAGTTGACACAAAGTCTAATATCTCCATTCTTCTTCCTAACAGGAACTAAATTCGAGACCTAGGATGAATGCCTAATAGGTTTAATTAAGCTAGCTTCCCTGATCTTTATAAGTTCCTCGTGCATTTTAGGTTCTAACATGGGGTTGATGGGTCTTTGTTTTTCTCTATAGGGTTTACCATCAGATTTAAGTGGAATTTCATGTTGGAACAAATCTTCCCTATATGCTTTAAGATCATCATAAGACCAAGCAAACACATGTTTATATTTTCTCAATAATGTAATTAACATGCTTCTGATTGCAGGGGTTATTTTCTTTCCAATGTAGACCTTTGTAGGTGACAATTCAGTTCCCAAATTTATTTCTTCCACATCATCCTCCTTTATTTCTACTTCTTTGGTAATGGATCGATCATTTGCATCAAAAACTCTTTCTAACGCTACTAAGCCCTTTGGAATTTTATTTGTTTTAAGCTAGACAATTTCTTTCCCAAATAAAGTCTCTTTACCATCATTCTTCTCAACAAAAGCATTAAGATCAATCTCTTGATTCTCAAACTGATCTATACAGTGCAAAAATTTGAGTAAATCAGCATCACTATCAAAAACCTACTAGTTATATATGTTGTCTGGGATAGTTGGTCTAGTTTTGAGCTCAACTTTTGAAATACCTATAAGGTAATGTCATCCCTCTTCAAAGCTATGTTTACAAGGAAGTCAGCCATTATATTTTTTGACCTATCTATCCAACTTATTCAAAAAGTATCAAACAATTCTATATCATCTAGGACTGCATTTCTGTATTGTTTCAGTCTGTTGTTTTTTGAGGAATATTCACCTTTGAATTGTGAAATAATCAATTCAGAATCTCCATACACTGATAACAATTTGATTTTGTGTTTTCTAGCAATGTTTAGCCCAATTAAAAGTGCTTCATATTCTGCTATGTTATTTGTGCACTCAAAATTTAGAGAAAAAGAATAATTGAATATTTTTCCTGATGGTGATATAAACAATACCCCAACTCCATTTCCTGCCTTACTACATATGCCATCGAAGTACATGGTCCATACTTCATTTTCATCAATTTTGGCTTCGTAATAAATTGGGTCTGAATTATGCAATTTAGACTGTTCTTCCACCTTGAATGTACTAAAGTCTGTGTCACAGAAACAAATCATTTGATTTGGATTAATTTTCTCTATAATGTCTTCATACCTTGGCTCCCTATAGAGTTTAACTACCTATGTTCCCAATGGGATACTAGCATCAGATAAATCTAATTGTACACTTCCCCCTACCATGGCAGTCCATTGTCTAGATAACAACATTCCATAGTTAGGTGGGATATCTACCACAGTGATGTCAATTTTATAAGAGGTTTCAGGATGAGATGCTAATTTTATCTCAACATCTCTCATGATTCCAACAACAGGGATAGATCTGTTATCCATTGCATAACATTTACCGAATGTAGTATCCACCCACATTCCTAACTCTTTCATAACAACCATGGGCATTATGTTTACTGCTGCACCTGAATCAAGCATACAATTCCTGACTAATTTGTTATTTATCAGCAAGGTAATATAGAATGGATCTATTTGAGATGGATTTTTCATTAATGTTTCACCCAGGTATACCTCAGGTATTTTGATAGATTCTTGTTGCGTATTTATTTTAGAACTATGTTGTTCAGGTCTTTTGTCTGATACATTTGATATCATCTTCACTACTATATTTTTATATTTTTCTACCTCCATCATTTCTAGAAGTGGCACAGATACTTTCATTGGAGAAATAGCTTGAGCAATATCAAATGAGGGATTTATGTTTAGTTCCAACCTATCAACTTTTGCTTGTCCCTTTTCCTCAGTTTTTGTGCTATCCTTCTTTTTGTTTGGTGTGTCAATAGGGGGTATATCATGAGGTGTTTTCTCAGCTTTACTTTTATCATTTTTACTGGAAGTCTGATTTTTTATAAATATACTTCTGGGAGTTCCTTGTTCAACATTCACTATTCTATTTCTTAGATTATATCTATTTTTGGCTTGTGCCACCGCAACTAATGTTAAGACTCTTCTGTCTTCTTCAGAAGGTTTTTGCCAATTGTAACTTTGTGCTGCATTGACGTCATATCCACAATTTCCTAAGTCTTCTTCATGGTCAAAAAATACTTGTTGTTCTCCAATGTTCACATTGTAGTTTTGTGCTCCGACATCATATTCATACCCTGCTTCCTCATTGGATGAATAATCTTCTTCAACAGTGAAAGGTGTGACACCCAACATATTTATAGTATGATGCTCCATCTTAGGGTTATAAGATATCTTATCTTTTTGTATTGATTGTGCTACCAAACAATAATTAGGACAGTGTGGTAAATTACAAGGCATACACCATGGATTATTTTCTATCACATTGACTCCACTTTTTTTCAAAGGGTCGGGGGTGTCTTTTCCATAGTTATGTCTCCTGTTAGTATCCACGGGATTTCCATCTTTCTAGTTCGTATGATATGGCATATCATGGAGTCTTGGTCTTTCATTCTTATGTGAGTATTCTTTTATGTTTGCAAGAGGATTAAGATTTTGAGGAACTCTTACATTATCTCTCTTTTCGATCATCCTAGCAGCCTTTTTATTGTTTTCAATAGTGAGAGCCATTTTTTGTGCTTCTACCAAGGTTCTAGGACTTTTGCCCCTGAGTTCATAACCTATCTTCGGGTCAAATGCTTTCAAATATATACTAAGGGTTGCTTGGTTGTTCAATTTAGATTCTTGTGGGACCTTGTTATATAGTTTAGTGAATCTCAAATTAAAATCATACACCTGTTCATTTTGATACTTTTAAATAGTTATTAGTTCATGAAGAGAAAATTCTGGGGCACATTGATTTTTGAATTGTTCTAAAAATTGATTGTGGAAGTCTGTCAAGGAATATATTGAAGCATCTGGTAAGCTATTTACCCAGTCTCTTGCTTCATTAGTAAGAGATATCATAAACAGTTTCATTTTTATATCTTCATATTCGTTATCAATGTCTTGTATAAAAGCATTGAATCTTTTGATATGTTCTTCAGAAGTCAATTCACCACTTCCTATAAACTTAGGCACATTTTTCCTCCAACTATTATCCATGGGATAAGGATATAACTGATATCCAGTCAAATAAAATTGTCTGGTCACACTCGTAGGATTAGGAAGTGGTATATTTGGGTATGGTAGATAATATTGGTATCCAAATGGAGGTTGTGGATGCATATTGGGTTGGGCATATTGCTGATGATATATATTCTATTGTGGGGGAGGTCACGGTTGTTGATTGTTAAGTCTATGCCTTGGCGGTGGATGCTGTTGGTGAACATTCCCAGTATTTACAAGTGGAGGTCTTTGCATTTGCCTATTTTGTAGAGGAGGATTATTGTATGTATTATGGGGTGCCCTAATGTTTCCAAGAGTGGTAGTATTCTGAGGCATTCCATGCGGATTAATATTGTTATTGTTTCTATGTGGGGGCACATACTTAGCTGAATTTTGTGCCTTAAGATCTAAAAGGGCCATTTGTTTATTGATTTCTTCAGACTTTTGTATCATTTTTTGTCTATTTTTTAGTCTTTGCTCTTGATATTCGAAATGTACAGTAAGTTCATGGTCAGTCATACAGTCATAGTCTATGACAACTTGATCACTTATATTTTCATGATTTTCTTCACCCTAATTTTCTACCTCATCGGTCCTTTGTGGCTGTGCTTCCCGATTGAAAATATCATTATGATTATCTGTTGGTGTCTTGGGATTATCACCTTCAGCATGGAATGGGGAAGTATATATTGTATAATTTTGGCCAAGAGGACTTGTATTCTCAGGAGGGATTTGGTTATTATTACTATGAGACTGACTTGATATCCCAGTCTTCTTAGTAGGAGCCCTTAAAGGTGGGGATGATTGCAGTTTTTTACCATCAACTTTAGATCTCCTACCATCCATTATGACACTTTTATCAGAAAAGCAATTTAAGTTTAGTGTAGAGTAACCACCTCTATTTAGAGGACTAATCAATCTTTTGGGGTTTTCCTTCCACCAGTAGAGTTATGCCTTTTAATTCTCTGACTCAAATAGCATAGTCCAGCACCAGGTTTCTCTATTTGTCTTCCCCAGCTGAGTCACCAATTCTGTTAGGTCTCAAAAATGCAGGTCGTTAACCCTAAGAGGGTGCCAGGCTCTCTTGATGTTTTTGGCTAACTGACACGGGGTAGATATGGCTAAACCCCCTTCACTTCAGGCTCTGCTAGACCTAGGTGGGCAAACCTCTAATTAATAAAGCAGATAAAGAGATGATCACTACTTTAATCAGAATTAATCTAACTATTGGTAATAGCATGAATTATAAAACAAATGAAAAGACAACAAATTAATTCTAAATGATCTAAATGCTAAAACAATAATGCAATCTAATTAAGTAAATCTAAAGTGAATTTGTAATAAATGAAAATGAAAATACTAGACCAGTGCCTTATTGAATATAGAGTCAGTATGATCATGAAATAAATGACTGTTTGTTTGGTAAAAAATTGAATTATCTGGCATGAAAGAATAGGTATGTAACTTGTACAACCCTGCAAGGAAGTAGTTAAAATTCCATACTTATATATATCAAATTGACAAAATCAAATTACCTGCATTCATCTAAAAGGATTTAATCCCTCTTTGAAGGAACCTATCAGAATAATACTACAATTGTAACAGATTTATCAAAAACTGGAGATAGAATATAAACCCTAACTATATGACTCTTCTTACAGATCCATGACAATGTCTATTGAGTTACTGTGATAAATTTAAAGGATTTAATTCTGAAAAGTGAAACTAGTTAATCTTATCACACTATAGCAACAAATGTGTATAGACAATTTGAAAGTATAATTGATAACTCAAATTGAATAATAGAGAAAACCTTAAAAGGAGGCAGTCATATAATTGAATAAATTAAACAGATAGTTGATACCAAAATCTGTAGTTACTGCTTCACATTCATATACTTGACTTCATCAGAGAATGCTTACACATGGTCTACCAGAAATAAAATATATTAAAAGTGAACTAGCATGGCTGTTCAAATCTAATCTAGAGTATCTCCTCTTCTATTCTGTAATCTCTCTCTATAATCTAATTATCTATTTTTCTCTATCTTCTCGTTCTTTATTTCTAGTCTTGGTCATCTCTTATAAAGAGTGGCATACAAGCTTCAGACCAGATACAACAGTTGTGATGGTTGATAACCGAACAACAATATTTAATAAACAAATTCAGGAAAATTATTACTCATCTTTAATCACCAAATGGATAACCATTTCAGGATCAAACAAGGATCTTCAACTGCAATTCTCCTCAATATCCTTCGAGGGTTTCTTTATTACTCCTAAAAAATCTAGATAAAACACAAATTAATGTCTGATCAAATAATCCAAACAAATTTATTTAAACAAATATATTTACTCAAATAATTACTTCCCTTATCGATAATTTATCAGTTGCTCAAGATCCTTTCGTGGGTGTTTATACAACTTGATCGCTGCTATGTATATCCTCGCAGTTGGGTTGATCCAAAAACTTCCCGCCTTTTCACTTTCCGTACATCCTTGTATCTTTCACTTGTATATTGCTCTTGTATATCTTCTTGTATGAGTGCATATACAAACGACCCATACAAACCTTCCCTTTCAATGCTTTCAATTTCTTTGTACATTGGAGATGCTCATTGGAAACAGACAATCGCTAAAACATACAAGGAGTTTCTAATATTTAACTTTTCCTTCACATCCGGTTCTTGTATATCCTTTTGTATCTATCGCTTGTATCTTTAAGAATGTATGTTTGAAACATACAAGGCACTGAATATACAAGCACTTAACTCTTTTAAATAACCTTTCAGTTTCGCCACTTGTATGTAATGCATTGTATATCGACAATGTATGTCGGATAGATACAAAGCGCAAACATACAACGGATTTTCCCTATTTCACAAACTTTTCAGGGCCAGCTTGCATAAAATGCAATGTATATTCTGATATACATTGAGTCACGATACATCATTTACATCAGATTTTAATCCTTTTTGAGTTCCACACAATGTATAACATGTAATGTATATTCCGATATACATTGAGTAGTGATGCATTGTTTATATCATTTTTTAATCTTCCCTGAAATCCATGTTGTATGTCCGGCAATGTATGTACCGATACATACAATGCGTGAAATATACAAGGACTTATCGTTATTTCACAATCATTTCAGTTCCGGTATTGTATATTCCTGTTGTATGTACTGCAATGTATAAAAGGCTTGTATATTTTTCTTTGTATGTTCTGCTTTTGCCTAACATACAAAGATAAAATGCATACATCAGACTTAATCGACTCATTCATTTAAACTTTGACTTTTGTTGGGTCTGTGGCTTGCATATGGTGCAATGTATATCGGTTTTGTATATACAAAGCCTGAAACAGACATTGACTTCTCCCTATTTCATAAACTTTCAGTTCTGCGCTTTGCACATGGACTTTGCATATCCACTTTGTATGTTTTTAATTTACCAAACATACAAGCAAAACATACATCCGATGGACCCAGCCGATTATACATTTAAACTCTGAATTGTTTCGGGCCCGACTTGTATGTATGAAAAATGTGTCATCGAAATGCATACAAGTATAAAAATTTAATAAACCCGACAACCCATTTTTGTGACTCATAACGACTTTGCATATGCAAACAAGAGCGATTTGTATGTAAACCTTGTATATGCAACCCGATATACAAACAGACTTGTATATGCAACCAAAACACTCATAACTTGCAAAATACAGGGAATTTTAACATGGTTCAAAAAGTAACCACTATTCATTTTCAAGAAGGAATTCACCCATATTCAGCTTTGGTACTTAATGCCATTTTTCCTTTATTTTCATCAAGGTTCATAACTTTTCACTTCCTTGTTTATGGTTCATCTTTAATGAGCACTTGAAACATGCTATATTAAGTCTTTAGGATTCAGAATAGATCAAATCCAAATATTTCTATCAACTCAATTGTTAATTTCTGCTTGAAAACAACTGTGGATCTTTCCATATATGCTCATATACTAAAATCTTTAGATGATTGAAACTTGATATTTGCCAAAAAAGTAGCTTGGGAATTTCAGTCCCAACAGGTTCTATGGTAGAATACTCTTTTCTTTTGAAATTCTTTCTTGTTTGCATCGTAATCTGATATTCCTTGCAAATTGCATTGATAGGCTTGGTAATTCTTGGCAGATCTCTCACAACTTGAGTAGAGCTAATCCTCACTAGGCTATCAAAATTGATGTGACACATTCTTATATGCCATATCCAACTTTGATTAATTTGAGTCATAAAGCACATACCATTAGCACCTTTGAGCTAATACACATTTCCTTTTGTCCTTGTTCATGTAGCAACTAGAGTTCTAGAGCATTCTTTTCTAGTCTCACAACCATCATCCTAAAACATAAGGTTATATCCTCTACTATACATTTGTCCTACACTTAGAAGAATATGCTAGAGACCCTTGACATGCTTTCCATCAAAACTAATTGAACCTTTTCCATAGATCTTAGCAGATGCATCATCTCCAAACTTAACAAAACCTCCATCAACCTTGTCAAGCTTAACAAACATATTCTTGTCACTTACCATCTGATTTGAACATCCATTATCAATTATCTAGTAGTTTTCCTCTTCTCTTTCATGAAAAGCAATTACCAAAGCTCCTTTGATATTGTGCCCTATTGCTAAAGCAATTTCCTTCATACATCTTTCAGAGTCAGTAGAATTAGTTCCAACATTTAAAGCCATGAACAAGCATTCATCACTTTCATCATCCAGATAGTCAAACTCATCATCAGATATGCTAGCATCTTCTTTAACATAATAACTCCTCTTGATTGATTTTCCATTGTTATCCTTGTATTTGTCATTTGAAAATTTGATCAGACATTTTGAAGCATGATGACCTATCTTTCCATAGTTAAAACATTTGAATGGTAACTTACCTTTGTATTTTCTAGAGCCCTTTTTCAATCTACTTACAAAATTTGCTTCCACTTCATCAAAATCATTTGGATCTAACTCATCATTCTTTTTTGTCTTGCTAACCTTAAAAGCAGTCTCTTTTCTTGAATCATCTTGACCAAGCTCTCTTAATTCAAAAGTAGTTAAAGTACCAAACAATTGATCCCTAGTATAATTATCCAAATTTTGAGCTTCTTCAATAGAAGAAACTTTGGCACTATAAGATTTTGGAAGAGTTCTTAGTACCTTCTTTACCACTTCATTTTCCTCTAGCTTTCCACCAAGACCATTGATGGAATTGACAACTTCATCCACTCTATACATGTAGCTTGCAATATTTTCATCCTTTGACATCTTTAGGGTTTCAAACTTGGTCTTCAAATTCTACATCTTTTCTTTCTTGACCCTAGCATCTCCTTCATAGATACTTTCTAGCTTCTTCCAAATCTCATTAGTAGTTTTTTAGCTCATTACCTTCACTTATTTTGAATTAGAAAGACTATTCAGAAGAGCACTCCTTGCCTTGCTATTTTTCTCATAGTCTTTAATCTCATCATCATCCTTTAGACCATTAGTAGGTATAGTATATTATTTTTCAACTAACTTCCATACACCATACCCTAACAAGACAAGAAAGCTTTCCATCCTGATCTTCCAGAAAGCATAATTTGTTCCATCAATTAAAAGAATATCAATACCTTTCCTGTGTACCATATGGATCTACCCCAAGCAGTTAAGCTTCTTCAAGCAACCTAGCTCTGATACCAATTTTTAGATGCACGAGACAATTGAGAAGGGGGTGAATCAGTTGTACATTAAAACATTAAACCCTCAATACAATTCCAACTCTTATTATGCATTAGTAGAATGTAAACATATGAGTTATCAATGCAAACACATCCAAACACATAAGAATACTAGATTTACGTGGAAAACCCAAGAAAGGAAAAACCATGGGGAGGATTAGCTCACATATATATGAATAGAAACATTGAATACAATAGGCTCACTACCCAAAAGAGAAGAAAGGCTCATTGCCAGAAGGACTCACTATCCAGAAGAAGGAAGAATAGAGGAAGATCGTTACAGAGAGATCCACTATCTCACACTAATAGGAGAATTCCACCACCGCAACCTTATGCCATCGAAAACCTTTGGCTCACTACCTCCAGTAACTTCAAGTAGATTAAAATGTAGACACCTTTTTCTCACTACATCTAGAAGTCATAAGCTTTTATGCTCACACTCAAATTACCACACTTGATTGTGTTCGCATCTTGTACTATGTGTATTTTCTAATCAAACTTCACCTTGCATTTATATCATTTGCAACTTGAAAAACATCTTCAAGTTAGCCACAAAGAGACCTCTGTAGTTCAAATGTGCAAACACCAAATAGGTCAGCACCAAACACCTCCATGGTGGAAAAAAGTGAGCACGAACCACACTAAAGGTTAATTAGAACCTAAATCTACATCAAAATGCTACACCGTGTTATCACAAGCAACGAAGCACATCTAGAATTAACGCTAACACACTAGGTTGGCTAAACCTGCATTAACACCCTTAAGTAGTTAATATTCCTACTTCATCAGGTCCAAAAACAACTTGTGAACCACATAACAACATCATACAATATTCCTGAATATTTAGCTTCATCAGACTCTTATGTAATACTACCTTAACCATCTGAAACAAAGAATGCCTTCATCCTGCGTATTAGGATACACTACCACTTGAATTCCAACACAAGAATTGAACTTGTGGAGCGACCTAACACAAGATACTCCAAGAGAAAGTAGATATAAACAATATAAGCACATTCCCAAATCTGCAAGTCAAGAAACCTCAATGTAGAGAAATGCGGAGCAATCTCATTTCTCCCAGACAACCTTCTTCATAGGAAAACACTCTGTCAAACACATCCTCCACTTCTGCATGATCCAGAGCCTGAAACTTTGGATATAACACCTCTAAACATGTTTGATCATCACTTCTGCACAAGCATATATTCACCCACGAAGAAATGTGGAGCATAATACTAAACACACCTTTGTCACACTACACACTTTCATTCAAATTTTCTCAAAAGCACTTGGAAACCAAGTGAATCATATGCATCAAGAATATTAAAAACACCTTCTCACCATCCTCAAAAACTTCTCATCATGACTACACTAGAGGTTGACATTAGGCCATGATATAGATGACAACATAGCGCAACATTCTTCAATAGTACCAACATTCTTCACACTATGGTTGATATCAATATGAAATTAAACCATAACACATCCAATAACTCCAATGCTAGGGGTTGGCATCAATGACAATACGAACTAGCTTCCAACAATTCTTCTCTTCACCTGAATAGCCTTCATTTTCTCTCCATACAATGGGTCCTCCTTTGAAAAGGGAGATGGTGGGACAATAAAAGGGTTCAACTGATGAAGTAAGATTAACATGTCCATTGCTATGATGAATATGAGGCATCATGGACTACTCTTAGTTAGGAATTGGCTGTTGGGTTGAAGAAGCACTCCTAAAACTTGGAATTTTGATTGGATTAGATTGTACAACCTTTTCCTCTTCTTGATTTTGGATTGGTATGAGAGGAATCACCTTAACAAGGTTTGGCATTTTGAAATCAAGATGCTTGGTCCAAGAAGGCTACCATTGTAGAAGAGTTTGAGGTTCTTTCATAGGTTCACTTTGGTTTGTAGGATAAGTTAAACTAAACTAGGAATGCAAGGGGATGGTTAGATTTCATACCTTTGTATTTGAGCCATTAGTTGCTTCGGTTGTTCTTCTTTGGCCACAATTTATTTAACCAAAAAATATTCCTCATATCTTTCCTATACCTCCCTCTCCTACTGGTGTAGATAAGCTTGATATGCAAGCTCTTCCTACTACCACCTATACTCCTGCTCATTTTTAATAGCATCTAACTACATTTGAAGGTTTAGCATGATATCTCTAATTCTTATGTTGTCATCATCTTGAAGCTAGCTAGGAGAATAGGCATGCTAGTTATGAGAAAAATAGTCTTCTTCGGACTGATTGTAGGCATGGCTAGGCTACCAAGAAGGCTAAGCATGGGTGGGTGGGGGTAAGCATGATGAGCATGCTGGTATCCTACTATTTCATGGCTATTTTGGGATAAAACTAAGAATATTTTCAACTTGATAAGGCTGATATAAGGGCTCACAAACTATGTTTTGATAAGGAAAGGTTGAAGGAACACATATCTCTTGATAAATTGACATGTTAGAACATTGAAATGAGTGAGATTTCATGAAATGTTCATTAAAGCAAGAAAAACTAGGTCTAATTTTTAGGAAATAACTCATACCAATAGACCCCTAGGTGGTTTTGAAGGCTTCCCACGAAGGAGAAGCACATGGAAAATCACCAAAGCTGATCCTTGATATTCTATGAGCAGTTAGGCTGCTTGTACCAGTAGATTTGAACTTGTAGATTCGTCAGGTGTGTGAAATATTGCCTCCAAAGGATGGTATTGCTTATATACACATTGTATATCAGTAATGAATAGAGAACTTATGGACTATAATAGTCCAATTGGTCCCATCAAGCATGCAAAAAACTATTGTTACTGAATAATGTACCCTTTCTAAGTTGTGCAACTCAGATTACTAGTGAAACATGGGAACTTTTCTAGGTTTGTGGGTCACCTATGATGGAAAAGAACCTCTAGACAAGGTTGGTTCCCTTGGATTTTGTCACCTAAACTAGTATTCTTTACTATACTTTTTTAGGAAAAGGGATAAGAAATGAATTGAAAATCAAAGCTAATACTTGTATAGGTGATGCACCAAACTGAAAGTGACATGTATTTACTATTTGGACACACAATTTTCAAAGAAAATAACTCTTTTCTTGCACAACTTATGTTTTCTTAACCCCTATGCATTAGTATTTGTAAAGAGGATGTTTGCATTTCACTATTTAGAAGGAAAAATGAAGTTTTCACAGTTAAAAAGATCTGTACATACATTTCACAGTGTACAACATGCATAAAGATGTAGTTTTATGCCTAAAGGTGTTTGTTTTTGAAGCATGTTTTGAGGTTTGCTGATTGAAAACACACAAAAATACATGCATATTTTGATTAACACATAAAAGAACGTCACAAAAATGAAGGAAAAATGATCACTTGATTGATAAAAGGTGCTCTTACATCATACATAAGTTTGACCCATCTTGTATGGCTTGAAAAATTGTAGTATAAAAGTGTTTTCAATATTGAAAATCTAATAAAACTAAGTTAGAATATGTTGTTCTTGAGCTTCTAGATCTTCCAAACATGAAAGAACTGCCTAGAAAAGACTACCTAAGCCTTTCCTATACTCATCCCAACATAGGGAGATAATAAGAGTGAAAATATGATGAAAAATAATGACCAAAGCTGGGTCAAACCTCCATTAGGTGCCCAAGAAGCTTCCCGAATGATGTCAACTCCTGAAAGTTTATTGCTCCTTGAAATCTTGAAGAAATTGGAGTTGATGAAGTAATGGTTGATCTTTTCCAAATTTTCATGTTGTTCTTGAGGCTTCTAGATGCTTGGGAGAAGTTGAAACTGTTCCTAGATTTGCTCCATCTATTGTCTTAGTCACCCAACTACTCATTAAAGACCTCAATCTACCTCAACCTCCTCATTACTCCTTCATATCCACCTTGTTGATGAATAGGACATGTGATTATGTTGTGAAGCCTCCATTAGGACTCTTAGAGGGCATCAAGAAAGAATTTTTCCTATTTTGGACTCTTCTAACTTCTTATAACTACTCATTTAGGGTTTAAAAACACTTGTCACTTCACCAGCTACCCTTGCTAGGTCTTCAATAGAGTCATTACTACCTATAGATGCTCTCAGACTAAAATTTTGTATCCCATAGTTATGAGAACTTCCATTTCTCATTCTTGCCCTCAAGTCTCTTTAAGTATCCTCACAATGTGACAACTCTTAGAACACTATACCTTTTGATGCATGTGGTTTCATGACCATCCTGCATACCTCTTTACTAACCTATATCAGACTTCATACCCCTGCAAAAGTTAATGACATGGGCACTTTCTTCTAGACTACATCCTTACCTCTCTACAGGTTTGATACATTTCATCTCTAAAATAGTGTGCAAACTTCTTAATAGTCATGCTGAATGCCTTTTATCATGTTAGCTCTGCTCAACCTTAAGGTTTGTGTAGAGCTTTCTACCATGTAAATGATTGTGGATTTTTGTCTTTTAGCAAGCCTGTTTACTGACTTTGTAATAGATATTTCCAATCTCTTCTCTACCCTTGCAGGGACATATCTGTCCTAGTGGCTTAAATAAGCCTCCAAAGACTAGTTTCTTTCATTTATCTACTGTATTTTTCCTCACTACAGTCCCTCCTCCTATTGACATGTATTCTAACCATTGACATGCCTTTACATAGTACTCATTTAAAAATTTGAGATTTGATTTGAAAACTTCAATGTGCCTTTGTGACTTCCACTTTCCCTTTATCTCTAGTCTATAACCCCAAACCTTTTGTAACTACTAAAAACTATTTTTTTGTTGATAATGTCACATGGGCCTCAAAGGAAAACTTGTATACTATCACAATTTCTTTTCTCCTCACTGTCACATGTTTTGAAATAGTCGTACTTGGCTTATGCGATAGTCATTCTACTGATTGCTCCTTTGTGACTGTTTCTTGACTGCTATGATGTTGTACAATCATTTCTATAGACTTTTCCTTGGTCAGAGGTAACTGCTATCTTTATAGATTTGTGACTGCATACACCTCTTGGGTTTCTTGACTGCTATGCTGTTATATAGTCATTTCTATTGACTGTTGTCACACAGTCTTCATAACTATCAAAGACACAATCAATATGCTAAATAAAAACACACTCAATATGCTAATGACTATTAATTTTACTTTATATAGTCATTGTGACTATTTTTAACATTGTATGTTGTCTTCTCTTTGATGTAACTATCTTTGACATTGATGACTACTCAATATTTTTTTGATGCCTACTCACAATTCTAGAATTTGGCAAAGTCTCCATAAGACCCTTTACACTGTCATTCAATCCTACCAAAGTCATTAAGGCATTAAACATGAAGCCTATGACAAAGCAAATGTGGTCTTTAAGAGCAATGTCAAAAATAGATACACCAAATAGTGAGAAGGATATGCAAGGCAAGGAAACAAAGTAGTACAGTCACCTAGTGCTTGGGAAACTCCTTCCACAATAGAGTTTTTTGATTAACCATTTCCTCTGTCAGTACTCTCTAATAGACTGTGAATCTCCAATAGACCTCCAAAACCATACAACTTGTGAAAGAATAGTCTAATGAAGACTTTGAGGATGAAACTAGATAACCTTGTCATCATTATCACTTGTAGACTTTTAGGGTTTCACAATGCTCTTCAGATTTCTTGACCTCTTTGATGGCTTAACATTACTAATGATAAGAGTTTCTTACTATTCTCATACCTTTCATCACAATCCTCACGACTGTTTCTCATTAGTTCACATTGTCATTGTTCTTTCTTATTTTATGACTGTCTTGACCTACAATGGTGATGCTGAGCTTCTTCATGACTATTACAAAGATCCACAAGCTATTAAACCCTTCAATGATCTTCTTTGCATGCATTGATATCTCTCATTGAATACCTCTTGTGTTTGCATGGTTTGAGACAATAGTGGAATGTGATTGTAGGGAAGAACCTGAGGCATTAGACCAAAATCTATACAATATAATCCCTTTTTCAAGGATAGATAACCCACGTACCATCTATCATCTGAGAAGGCTGAGCATATCGGGGAAATATAGATGGATCCTTGAAGTTGCTCCATGAAATTTGGACGAGCCATGCACAAGAAAACAAAATTGCCTCTCTCTTCACTATAGAAACCTTCCAAAAAGATGAAAACTAACAAAAGAGCCTTACAAACCTAAACCTAACCAAACTCATTCCAAGACTCAAACTACCATGATTTTAGACCTATCTTCAATGTAGAACTCACTCCAAAATGTGTAAATGAGGTATTTTAGAGGATTTAAGATTTCAAACAACCTTTGACTCATAAAGTCCATACCTTTTTGGAAAACATAAGGTTTTAAAACACTTTGACCCTAGAAACATATCTTGAAAAGGCTAAATGATAAACCTTGAACCTTGATTTTTCATAATATTACCTTTGGAAACTTTAAACTTTATAAACATCATGGATTTAAACAAAGGACATACGTATACCTTACAAATAACTATGTACAACCATACTTGGAGTTTTCATACCAATGCGTCGAACTAAGAAGGAATTCTAAGGCACACATGCTAGCTATTTGGGCTAAGAATGCACAAATTGACAACAATAATATCATAAATATGATTTCAAGGACCTTCAAAATGTTGTGTGACAATAGCGAAGAAAGTGTTGATCACCACTTCTCTAGTGCTCCTTCTCCTTGGTCTTTTGGGGGCAATGGTGAAACTAACCTCTCATTCATGCTACTTCATTATCTAAATTCTAGGCAATCTTAGGCCATCCTTCTGCATCAGCTTATTTCCTTTTGGTTTCCTAGGATTTTGGTCCCATTTTTTTTATTTAGAATATTTGGTTAGAATGGAATCATTAGATCTTCTAGGGTTACCAAAGTCTCATTATGCAAGATTGGTAGAAGACCATGGGTTTATTCAAAGAAACTATTCCAACTAAATGTTCTTTTGAAAAGAACCTCTCTCCTTCTAACTCTCTTCTCTGAAGTCACTTGGAGCTCTTTTCCTTAGCTTCTCGCCAAATTTAGTCTAGCTCTAAGTGAGAGGCTTCTAGGTAGGTGATTAGGACTAGTAAGTGGTTTCCTCCCCCATCAGTTTTTTTCAAAATTAACACCAATGGTTGTTCATAGGGAAACTCAAGTGTTGTGAGGATTAGAGTGTTTGGTCATGCTAGTGATGTGGTTGTGATTTTCCTCTTTTATTATGCTATAGGGATTGACATCAATAATTTTATGGAAGATAAAGCTATTCTGGTGGCTCTTGAGAAAGCTTGCGAATTGGGTTGGAAGAATGTTATTTACGAATTTGACTTCATGATCTTTGTTTCTCTTTTGAACAAAGAAATTTTTTAGTCCTTTTGGAGGTTGGCTTCTTTTACTAAATGGATCCTTCACCTCACTCTAAATTTTGAGGCTATGTCTTTTGTTTGTATTCCCATGCAATGGAATTTAGTTGCCTATTCCCTTTCTAATAGGGCTTCATAGGAGAATAGTAATTGGCATGTATCTAAGTTGGGGTATTTACCTTCTAATAAATTTTCATAGCGTCTCTAGCTTATTCATAATGACCAGATTTGAGTCTCCTCAATTTTTGTCTCTTTGGATGAAGGTGTTTGTGTTTTCTTCCTCTTGGATGCTTCTTTTGGACTATCCTATAGAATGGGTTTGGCTCCTTTTTTTCTGGCAAGAGGATTCAATCTATTAAAGAGTTTGGTAGCCATTTGATTTATTTTAGTTTCTATTGGGAATAGGATAGTGGTAAACCCCTTTGGGTTTTCCATCTTCTTACCTTAATAATGGCTCTTTCCATTTGGAAATATCCATGCTATAAAATGTAAAATATTTCTATTGTCTTAATAAATTTGTCCTGCCCCCTCCCCCCATTCTAAAAAAAGGAGGAAGCACACATTGATAATTAATAAGTTCTAAGATTTAGATACCAAGTTAACCTCTAAAGTGCCTCAAAATTCATCTCATCTTGGATGGAAGTGATCCATAAATAGAAGCCAATTTAATTGATTTAGTTTGGAAGGTGAGCCTTCCCTCTAAACATTAGCTAAAATGTTCATCCACTTTGCTATTCAAGCATCTTTTTAACTTATATATTTACATAAAACTCATGTGGTTAAAACCTTAAAATTAGGGGAAGTATTGTTGTTCCAACCTGTTTTCATGTCAAAACACACATCAACACAACATATGCTTCCCACTATTCAAGAGCTTGATCAATCATCTTAAGGCATGCAAAATTAATTCTTTGAGCTCCATTCATTTTTGGTACACTAAAATTAACATCTAATTGTTTAATCCATGTATATAATGGTTTTGCATTAATTTGTTTATTAAAAGGATTAATTTTTATTGTTATCTCAACCATAAATGGACTCACATTAAATTTACTTCAATATTAAGCCCATATGAAATCATGTTTCATATCATCCTAAATAACACCAAATTTATAATTTGCCATAGCTTTAACTACCTAACCAATAAAAGTTAGTTCTTCTTAGGCTTTGGGTGAAGATCAACAATAACTAGATGTTGAACCAATGCTTGTAGGTTTGATTATTGAGTTTTGATGTCGATATGGTGACTATAGTGCATATATGCTATGGTGTAGACTCTAGCACACCTATGCTATTTTCTTACTAGTTGTGCTAATATTTATCTGATACAGTCTGTGGTACTATGAAACATGTTATATCTTACACTTGTTTTCTATTCCTATTTTTCCTATTACACATGTTCCCTAAATCCTGTTAGATTAGTTTTCTGTTCATATAATTTATTTTCTATTTTTACTAAATTAAGATATTTATTTTTATTCTCTTTTAGCAATGTCTTCATATTTCTCAAATACATATGTATTGCTTTTTCTTCATACTTTTCATTCATTTTCTAAATAAAAATTTTTATATAGAAATTTTCTATACTTCATTCTATTAACATTGAAAATTTATATTTTTAATTTTTATAGTGAAATTTATGTGACATACATGCTTAGTGATAGTATTTTCAAGATGCATACACATTGAAAAATTATAATAAATTTAAATAAAAAGTATGAAATTATAACTTTTAGTAGTCACTGTTAGCTATATTTCTACCTTTTAGTTTTAAAAATACTCAATAGACAAAATAAATGGGGGGAGGAGGCAGCGGTGGGGTAGCACAAAAACTAGACAATATGTTGCATTTTAGTCATAAAATAGGAACACTTTTGGATGCACTCAAATTTTCACCCTCTAAAACATTTTAAAAATCCTTAGTAATTTATAAACTAGATTTAGAGTACTACAATTCTTGTTCTTATCACATTTTGAAATTTTGAGTGAAAGAATCTCAAATTACTCATCAAGGTTCCATTTTAGCTAATTTTAGGGAAAAAGTGGCCACTTTTGACCCCATTTTTATCCTCCATTTCCATGTACTTACACATATGCACCAAAGTATTGATCGTTACCCATGTTTACTAGTCTTCTTACAAGGATCATTCTAAATCCACATATGATAGGATTGTGAATCTCTTGCATGACTTCATTTGAGTGAATTATCATTATTATCTCTTCTTACTACTTTCAATTATTATCTTCATAACTTTAGCAAGAACGACTCATGTATGTCACATGCATGCCAAAGTGGAGGCAAATGTAGAGGATAAAAGTGCATACCTTATCCTTTACTTTCTTGTTTTACACTCACTTCAAATGGTCTTGTCATAAACACATTTTTATGACATTCAATTTGTCTTTTTTTTTGTATAAGCAAATATAATCCTAAACCCTATCACCAATTCTCTTACCTCAATCTCAAATGGTTTAGACCAACCCTCACTATAACCATTTGTGTAATCAAGAATGGGTTGCATGTGTGAATCTATCTCCTAGACATAACTATGTGACCACACCCATCCTCCCAAAGTAATGTGTTTTCATGTCTTCCCGAGATGACCCTTTCAAATACTATTTAATCATTATCCAAAAACATGTCCACTAAATATTTTGAATTGAGCACATATGATCTTATATTTATAGACAAGACATAGGACACTACTAGTCATCAATTTATAATCTAATAATCAAAAGATACATCTAAACATAATGAAAATATTATCTTTATTTTTTACATCAACATCAAATTTCATCGATACTACTCTAGGCACTTCAGATTTTTAATTTAAATCCATGTCTTCAACCTTATCACATCAACAAATGGGGCTTAAATATCATCAAAGAAATCAAATGCATTTCCCTTTATCATAAGAAGCCCCAAAGGTGCTTCAACACCATTGCGGTTCATGTCAAATAGGTCCCAAAAAGTATATTAGTAGAGGATAGAGCCACGCGGAACATAAGTGTCCATAGAATAAAGGTTCAAAGACATGACCCAGTCTCGAGCAAGTCAAAATTTATAGTACTAATCGTTCATCATCTAACATATGTAGATCCAATTCTAAAACTTTGATCTTGACCATTGAGCATAACCTAAGCAAAATCACCATCATCATCAATGAGTTAAGTATAAATTCTAGCTTTCTATCATCAACAAAGAGATAAGTATACTCTAGCTTTCCTTTACATTTTAGTTGTTGCTATCATTTAATTTAAGTTTAATTGCTTTTGATTAATTTATTATTTAATTAGAAATATAAATTTATGGAAGATATGTTTTACCCTCTATAATTATAATAGATTAATTTAATTTAACTTAATTAAAAAAAATTAATACTACAAAACAACCACCTAACTATGCCATAAGGTAATAACATGGATATATATATTGAAAATTCTTAAAAACTAAAATTAAATTATATTTAAAAATAAACTCTTCAAATATCTCAAAAAGAAAAAAATAAACACATTTTCTTTTAACCCATTGATTAAAAAACATATTTATACATTTTACACAAATATTATACTTATTATCTTTAAAAGTAAACAAACCTCAATCTAAATCTTGGAAAATCATGAATTTTCTATGAAAACTATCTTAAATAGAAAGAATAAGGAAGCACACATTGATAATTAAATAATGAAAACTATGTTAAATACAAAGAACAAGGAAGCACACATTGATAATTAATAATTTCTAAATTTTAGAAGACTACTTTAACCTCTAAAGCATCTCAAAATTCAATTGATCTTGCATATTGGGAGTATGAGGTAGTCTTATTTATTATAAGCCACCTAGAGACCCAAAGTTAGGTCCATCAACATTGTAAACTATAAAAAGATCCATTTCCATTTTTATTTCCATCCATAAATAAAAGCCAATTTAATTGAAGTAGTTTGGAAGGTGAACCTTCCATATCCATAAATAAAAGCCAATTTAATTGTAGTTTTTTAACAAACAACATTCTAAAGAAGAAAAGATATAACTCATGATTGAAGAAATTCGGAAGAACAAGCACTACTAACATTTCTTATTCATTTCTTATTCAGAAATTTTCTACAAAGGACTTAAATTTTTTTTCCCTTCCTAATCAAGGTTTGTTGGCCTCATGTTTTTGTTGTAGTAACAGGACTCTTGATTCCTTGGCGTTTGGAGGGAAATAAGACTAATATCACACTGCTCAGTGCACTCACTACAACAGGAAGGGCCTTATACATCTTCTTTATATTGCTTTCAGCAGAGGGATACAAACACTGCACAATGTTTTGGTTTGTGAGGGCCATCACAACAAACACCACAACTGCCAAAACTGCATGAAATAAATCCTTCACTGTGATCTTATACTCTGATTTGTTAGCAGGCTTACCTTTACTAGCTGTGGCTATACCATTAATGGTAGCAATCCCATAACACACTTTGCCAGTGGAGGTATCTGTGAAAGTGTCTACCAATGACAAAACAAAACATGCAATCCCAAGAATTCCCACAATTATTCCAACCAGAACCTTATTGGATGTTTCACAGTCTCCATTATCGGAAAGAAGATTAGAGAGAGCCTGAAATACAAATACTATTCCAGTGGGCAGTACCTTTGCAATATTTGATGTAGAGGATAATGTTGAGTTCACCACTGTGGCCGTTGTTGTCTCGCTTGAAGATGAGTTATCAGATTGACCCATTTTGTTATTCCACCAGAACTGTTGAAATTCACTTCCAAATGACGAGAGAAATATTGGGAAGAAGTTGTAACTGAGATACAGGGATGTTTGTAAGGCAATGGTGGTTGTTATGTAATGATGTGGGCGGTGGACTTTCAGTTGATACGTAATTTCAATGACGCCACCAGTAAAATGTCTATTCTGACCGATTAAGGGGGTCATTCTTTTACACGTGCAAACAAAGATATTTTTAATCATTAATGAATATATAGGTGGTCCAAGCTCTCCTAAATATGAATTCAGTTTTATTTTAATTTTAAGTGGTGAAAAAGGTAGGGATTCGAAACTAGCATAGAGAGCACCTATTTTAAATCAGAAAAATATTATTACTAGCACTTGCACCCATAGAAGGTTCAAAGAATATGCAGATGGAATAACCCACGAATTTAGAAAATTTTCTGTGAGACAATTCCGAGCACTATAATGTTCACATATAAAAGCCTATGGCTAATTATTATCTATTTATATATAAGTGTTTTTTATTATTTGTATAAAGGGATAAATATTATACATATTGAAAAAAAGATTGGTGGAAGAAAAATATTACTTTTGACTATTAAATTGAGTGTATGTTAAGAAACCAGTGATCAAGTAACTTTTGTTATTAGTAAAGTTAAATTATTTACAAAGAATTTAAGAGAAATCAAGTGTTATTGAATATAAGGAGACACTATTATTTTATTGGGAATTGCTTATCAACTATAGAAATTTACAATATGTTAGAAGAGGAAACATTAGATATTTTGTTTGATTAATAAAATAATTATTAATACTCTCAAATAAATGAATCCCTGTCTTATCTTAATGTCCAAAACCAATCCTTGTCTTATCTTAATGTCCAAAACTTAGCATTTTAATAAAAGATGTGATTGGCACCTTTAGAATAATCTGTCTAATACGTATTTGTTTGGCTTCATGAGTTTGAGTTCGAAGGACTATTTAGTATGGAGTTTTTAATTTTTTTTTTTGGAAAGGACAATTGCACCTTCCTTCAATGCTTTGTTATTTCAACTTAAGTTGATTATGTATAATTATAGCACATGTTTTATAAATCAAATGGACAAAGCATTTATATTAAAGTTTGGATTTTTTCTATGAATTTAATTATTTATTAAAATTAATGTTAAAAAGTGTAGTTCGTCATTAAAACATAGTAGGAAGGACATTGCAAGGACCACCTAGAATTTAGTTTGCAACTAAGGTTAAAAAGTATAGCTAATCATTAAATGTAATCTTTAGCTCTAGCATCACATTCTATATTGTTTGCAAGTTTTTGGCCCACATGAAGCAAGGAGATTGCAAGGACCACCTAGAATTTAGCTTTTGAATCATAGGAAGATGTGATGACAACCATTTGTATCCTTTTCTAGGAGTATAATCGTAGAAGGGAGTATCAACATACCACTTCTAGTCCTTCCACTAGGGCTTAATAGAATGCATAGAAATTTTGTGCAAGTGTTATGGTGGCACAACCTTAATTATCATTTCAAAATTTTCAGTGTCTATGGGGCATAAATTAAACTTAGCCATGGCTTTTGGCTAAGAAATCCAAGTGAGATTAGCCTTAGATTGTAAATTGTTCACATGCCTAACTTCTCCTATGAATAGCTTAAGGGACTACATTTAAGGAATTGCCACTAACCACTTGTCATGAAACATAATGGTAGAAGACCACCATATGGATTATTGGTTGATGGATAGACTAGTGTGAAATCCATCTTTATTCCAAATTTAAGGTTTAATAGCTTCTAGTGCTTTCCAAATGCTTTTGGCAACAAAAGTGCCATTAATTTTTATATGAACTAGATAGACTATAAGAGAGTGGAAGCTAAGGTTGTTCTAAGTAGCACTCCCACATGGAAAGTTGATCACAATACAATTGTATATCACAACTTTCTAGTCATTAATGTCACAAGATCTAACAATCTATTGAGTGTAAAGCACAACACCCTATCTTGTAACATCAATACGACCTAGTCCTCTAGAGGGAAGGCAATAAATATCATAAGAAACTAGATATGAACATTGCATTTTAACATGGTCCATAGAAAATACCATTGGATGTTATCAATATTTTGGTATGAAGCTTTTGAATAAACCTAGCAGGAGTAATAAACATGAATAGTAGCTAAAACTTTAAAGCATATTTGAAAATTTCTACTAGTGAATGCAGTTTGTGTTAGGACTTCTGGCCCTAACTATTTCTTCCTAATTAGTTACTTTTGTATTATGCATTATTAATAAAAGCATCATATACACATGCTTTGTAAGTCATCCCTTTTTCTAAATTGGTTTATCCCATGTGCTTAGGAAGTAGTAGTTCCTTTGTGTAGAATTAGTATAAAAAAGGGATTTCATAGTAGAATGGATCATCCATGAAATATATTGTATTGAGCACTACTCAAAGGAGGCTACCCCTTTGAAGAGGCTTGCGATATATTCTATAATATGATTTCAAAAAATCAAATATAATATCATTTTGGTCCATTTTATCATTTATTTTCTAAATTTCATGTTTCTAGCTAATCTGTTGCAAGAAGGAACAACACATCTAGTATCAAATCTCTTTCCAGGATCATGTTCTACTGTAAAGCTCTTTCTAGGATATTTTGAGATACATAAATTATTTACCATCTATAAATAATTAAGTTACAATAGACCCTTAGGATTTGCAAGGTGAATGTCATACCTAATCCTGAGATTGAGTCATATGAGAGAGTTGTGTGATTGATGAAAATGTGGTTGAAGGGTCCAATTAAATATCACCCACCATGCAATCAATAAAATAAATACATACAATAGAACTCTAATGTGACAACAAACAATATAAATAGATCTATTGATTGACATTCATGAAATACATTACAATCTTTTACAAATTGGCTTACAATGTGAGGCCTCAACTTTCATATATATATGGGCAGATAAATGTGTGAACCACAAAATTATCAAATGACATTACAATGCTCTTTAATCTACTATTGAACTTTTATATGAGGATGAGTCATTTTTTAGAGCTATAACTAAATCTAACTACCATTGAATGGTCATGATAAATCCTTATATAGTAATTGTTAGCCTTAGAAATGATCTATGTTAGCTACAAGGTAGCATAAAAATTTGATGTTAGATGAAACATGTATCCTAATTACAAGGATAGATAAAAGTCTTATTATTTGGAATATAAATTAAATGAAGTGTACATCTACTAATATAGAAGGTCATCCCCATTTTCTCTCCAACACAATAAAAGTCTTTACCTCTAGAAGATGAATTATATGAAGTCTACATCAATCAATAAAGAAGATAATAGATATTTACCCTTAAACATGAAGAAGCCTTATTGTTTGGAATATGACTTACATAAACTCTAAATCTATGGAAAAAGAAGCACCTTTTCATATCTTGATATTATGATTATTCCATTAGATTAAAGTCAATATAACTAATTTGTAAAATATCAATTCAATTTCATGAAAAAATAAATATATTATTTATCCTTCTCTTATGGATTACAACCTTACAAGAATTTAACAAAATTTCCTCTCTTACATGATATGCCTAATGAATCAAATATCTTAGGTAATCAATATTTTCTCTAGTAGAAGAAAGTCTTATCATGTAGAATACAAATTAAGTGGAGTCTACATCTATCAATAAATAAGTTCATCATCATTTCCTCTCCAACATAATAAATATCTTGTCCTCTAGAAGATGAATCAAATATCTTGTTACAGTCTACATCAATTATTAAAGAAACATAATAAATATCTTGTTACAGTCTACATCAATTATTAAAAAAGATATTCAATATTTTCCCTCAAAACATGTAAAAGTCTTATTGTTTGGAATACAAATTAAACAAACTCTACATCTGTCAACATTTAAAAGCACCATTTTATCTCTTCATAGTAAGACTAGAGTCTATTAGAATAAAGCTGATAGTTAATTTGTGAAATTTTAATTAAATATCATGGAAAAATAAATATATTATTTATCACTTTTACATGGCTTCCAACCTAACTAGAACTTAACAATTTTCCTCTCTTAAAAAAACCTAATGAACATTCCCTTTCAAGAAAAAAATAAATGTTATTGTCCGCAATGGTCGACAAGGTAATCAATATTTTCTTTTCAATAGAATAAAGTCTTACTTTTTAGATACAAAATAAATGAAGTCTACATCTATCATTAAAGAAATCCATCCACATTTGCTCTCCAACATAGTAAAAGTCTTGCCCTCTAGAAGATGAATTAAATGAAGTCTACACCAAACAATGAAAAAGAATTAATGTTTCCCCATAAACACAAAGTCTTATTGTTTGGAATACAACTTAAATAAAATCAACATCTATGAACAACGAAGCACGATTTCATCTCTCTGTATTATGATCACCCCATTAGATTAAAGTTGATAGTTAATTTATAAAATATTAGTTAAATTTCTTGTGAAAGAGAAATATACAAATCTTTCTTTTATATGGCTTCCAACCTTACTAGAATTTAACAATATTTCCCCTCAAACAAAAAAATCGCTATGAACATTCCCTTTTCAAGACAAAAGGAACTCTTATTGTCCACAACTATCAACAAGGTAATCAATATTTTCTCTTTAATAGAGAAAAGTCTTAGTATTTAGAATACAAATTAAATTAAGTCTACATCTATAAATAAAGAAGGCCATCACCTTTTCCTTTCCAACACAATAAAAGTCTTGCCATCTAGAAAATGAATTAAATGAAGTCCACATCATTGAGAAGAAAAGGTAATCAATATTTCCCCTTAGACACATAAAGATCTTATTGTTTGGAATATGACTTAAATGAGCTCTACATCTTTCAACAAAGAAATACTATTTCCTTTTCAAAAGAATAAAATATTAATCTTTGGAAAATTAATTTAGTGAAGTCTACATCAATTAATAAAGAAGATGATAAGTTAATCCCTCAAATATTGAAAACTCCTCTTCTTGATTGAAGTAGGAATTAAATAATATCTTTACATGTAAGGAAGGTAATGACCATTTCCTCTCCAGTCCATTGAAGTCTTATCCTTTGAAAAAGAAAATGAAATCTAGATCAATCAACAAAATAAGTAATCAATATTTCCTCTCT
The DNA here is from genome assembly GCA_027924645.1 of Cunninghamia lanceolata. Classification (NCBI taxonomy): domain Eukaryota; kingdom Viridiplantae; phylum Streptophyta; class Pinopsida; order Cupressales; family Cupressaceae; genus Cunninghamia; species Cunninghamia lanceolata. Next base: position 3,987,693 of record BSBN01000913.1, read on the forward strand.
GAAAGATATTAAATAAAATACAAATCAATGGGCACAATAGATAATCAACATTTCCTCTGCAACACAAAAGGCTTAGCATTTCCATTAATAATTAAATGAAGTGTACAGTTTTCAGGCATTCAACATTTTTTCTTCAACACAATGAAGTGTTGGCCTTTCAAAAATGAATTAACTAAACTACACAGTCAACAAAATTTTAGAATGCCCTCTACATTTCTCAATAATAAACAGTCAACAGAACTTATTAAAAGTGAAATATAAACAAACAGAACTCAGAAAAGTGACTGCCATTTCAAAGATGAATTAAACGAAGATGGGAAAATTATGAGTGTCGACACTTTTATCTGTAATGAAAGTATATCACGTTGAGCAAGGGCAAGGAATATAAGTGTATTCGTTTGTTAGAAATTTGAAATTTGTACTATTGTTCACTAATAATTATCACAACTCTGTGACATTTTATTCCTTGTAGCCAAAAAAAAAATAATCAATTCCAATGAAGGAAAGAATTGTATTCATAAAATAGAATCGAATGTGTAAGAGATTGAAGATTTATACTTTATGTCAGTTCATATCTATGAAATATATAAATGTGTTCTATTAATTTATAAGGGTAATAAATTAATTATTGCAATAAATCATCAATATAATATAGATAAAACATTTCACATTGATAAATGCATTAAAATAAATGTTAAAATTAAATGATTAAATAAATGATACTCAATTAAAAGTTATTAATAAAAATGTATTGTAAGATATTTGTAATTAATTTGTTAGGGCATAGGAAAATCACAAATAGTCATATAGATGTTTTAGAATTTGGAAACTCACTGCATGTTGATTTAGGGCACTTTTACAATTGTAGATTTATTCCGTATGACTACAGATTTAATATTGGTGTGCTAATTTGATTGTTGGTGCATGATCTAGGCTCCATTGACAACTGCTACTTGGAATTTGTTTGCCTAAGTCTATGAATCTATTTTCTACAAAAAAAGGTGGTGTTTAGAGACAGTTTAGGAGCTTGTTAAGTAAGGGTTAATTCTCCTTTCTCAAGCCCTTAAATAACTAAGTCAACATATATAGGAAATGATCAAAAATAGCAAGTAGGCATGCACAAAATGCCTAGATACTGATGCTAAGAGATAATGTAGTAAAAATACTTAGATTTTTCTTAGAATTTAAGATGTTCAAATGTCCAAATTAAAATGATTCCCTAATGCATAAACAGAACTAGGATTATTTCTTAAATACAACTTCATAGAGTGCAAATAAATAATTTCACACTTAAAGTTAATCCACACCAACTAGTTGGAAGGTTTAATTCAACCCGAAGATTTTAATTTGAATGTGAAAATTTGAGGTTCATTCTAACATATCACACATTTGCATTGGGTCATTTGCACAAATTGTGGATCTAAATCTAGGCAAGAAATCAATAGATTTGGGGTTAAGATTGGTCCTTGAAAGTGAGTGCAAATGGGATCATGTTAGGCTCAATTTATGTGCTCAATCTAAGCAAAAAACACACCACTTGTACACTTGTTATTGCATAAATGGTAATCAGGTCAAAGTGAGTCCAAAACAAAGGGGAAAAGTGCAAGGTATGGAACTTTTACCATTACATTTCCCCCCACATTGACTTTCATGAAAGCTACCATGTAAATATATGTCAAAGTAAACTTAGGTAGCTAAGATGAAAGTAAAATACTTCAAACACAAAATTATATGGGATATGGATGTTGCTTGGTAAATGCTCCTTGTATAATGAGTTCTCTAACTTGAAACTAATAAAATAAAGAAAATAATTAATCAGTAATCATATAATAAGCATTAAGAATGAATGTGTTATTTATGACTAAAATGAGAAAGGAAAATGGGGCGCGCGCGCAGAGAGAGAGAGAGAGAGAGAGAGAGAGAGAGAGAGAGAGAGAGAGAGAGAGAGAGAGAGAGAGGAGAGAGAGAGAGAGAGAGAGAGAGAGAGAGAGAGAGAGAGAGAGAGAGAGAGAGAGAGAGAGAGAGAGAGAGAGAGAGAGAGAGAGAGAGAGAGAGAGAGAGAGAGAGAGAGAGAGAGAGAGAGAGAGAGAAGAGGAGAGAGAGAGAGAAGAGAGAGAGAGAGAGAGAGAGAGAGAAGAGAAGGAGAGAGAGAGAAGAGAGGAGAGGAGAGAGAGAGAGAGAGAGTTTCCACAAGGTGAAACAAGGATACATCCTAGAGGCCAAAAATTAATTTAGAACAACAAAGCTAGTGTGGTATCATATGAAAATTTATAAGATCATAAGCTAGTTATTGAAACCATTCTTGAAAAGGAACATTAGTTACCTTGTATGCCAAAATGTATTCACAAAATGGAATAAATTTGGATGATAGGAGAAAAAGACGTAAAATGATGTAAACTACAAAATCCCAATATCTATATAGGAATATAAACACACACACACATATATACATATAATCCTAGCTTAGGTAGAACATGAATGTATTCAATACAATAACAAAAAAAACAAAAATGGAGCAATTTTTCAGTAGAGAATAGATTGAAGACAACCAAAAATAGGGAGGATATCTTGGGGTATGTGCATGGAAATGGGGGGACCAAAAGGGGGTCATAAGTGAACAATTTTTTTTTGAAATTAGAAAAAAACTAATCTTGCATGAGAAATTGAAGATAGTTAGTCACGCTCAAAATTAGAAGATGTGATAAGAACAAGTTTTGTAGTACTCTGCGTCTAGTTTTCAAAACTACTATTTTTTTTCTAAAAATGGTGGAGATTAAGAGGTTCAATTAGAAGGAGCACACAGAGTGCTCTTTTTTTTGTCAGAAAAATATAACATAGTGCCTAGTGTGCTCCCCCTAAACTATCAACTTTTTTTTAAGTATTAGACAAATCACTTTAGTGGGAAAATTAGCTAACACCATGTAGTTTATGCATGTTTTTTCTATTATTTTTTTTATGAATTTTCAAAGTGGATACATCCAAAAAAATAAAAATTTGAGCATGCTCCCTCCATTTTTTTTTTAAACTAATCAAAAATTATTTTTTTCAATGTGTATAAAATTGAGTCTAGAATCTAAAAATGTAATTATTTGTTTCAAATTTTGATAAACATGTAAAAAAATGACACAAGAATTACTAGACATAGGTTTTTTTTGATAAAAGAACACATTAGGTAAAAGAACTTGAAGATGGAAACCTTAATGTTATCAGATTTTTGAAAAAAATACATGTTTAGAAAGCTAATAAAAAACTTGAAGTTGTCGTTGCATTTTTTCGTATTGACATTGGAAAACATGTAAACCATAGGGGAGCATGCACAATATTTGGTTGAATTTTCTAAATTTTCTTAAGAACACGTCCTTGTCATCCAAAAGGTAGCTCCAACCATTTGGGTTGGATGCCAAAGGCAAATGCAACCCTTAGGGTTGGAATTTCCCAAAGTAGTGAAAAACATGATCATGTTATAATGTGATTGAATTTTGAAGCAGTTAAAATGAATTTTATGCATATATATATATATCTTATTCTCTCTATTGACCCCAAGCTATCTCTAACTGTATCCCTCTCTCTCTCTTTATCTCTCTCACTCTCTCTCTCTCCCCCATATCTCTAGAATTCTTCTCCCTACGCTATTTATGTGTGTTAGAACCTTGTTTGAAGGGATATTTTTCCTACAAGAGGATTCTTTTCAAAACTAGCCCAAATATAGTAGAACAAATTGACTTCCCTTCAAAAATCCATAAATAAGACTCATCTTCCCTCATTTTGAACACAATGAATTACAAATTTCTCACTTGATCACTATACTGTAGCTATTTTATCTAAAGGAGTGACTATAAGTCCATACTACATCAGATCATTATTGTTTCATCCCTTTAAAATCTCTACAATAGTTTTCTTGAAGTTCATGGATAGGTAATTTTGTTAGATTCAGGGCAGACAACTGAGGAGGGGGGGGGTGAATCAGTTGTCCAAAACTTTTCTTTTATCTAAACACTTACATTGACTTAGCAGTATAATGATAAATCAATCATGAAACTTAATGCATTTAATTCAAGAGTAGAAACACATCAACACATGAGACACTAAGATTTTAATGTGGAAAATCCAGTTAAGAGAAAAAACCACGGGGTGGACTAACCCAAGATTGTATTCTCTATTAGAAGAATAGAAAGAATAAAATGGCACTTGCTAATTAGGGCTCACTGCCCGAGCACACTGTTCACAAGAGGCTTACTACCTACAAGAGACACACTATCTACAAAAGAATATGTATCACATACTTGAACTGGCAAATAGCATCTTCACCATGCTTGAGTCAGTTCCATTTAAGCCCAAAACTCCTGCTCTGCCTTTCTCTCTTCTCCTCGCTACCACACACTCATCTTCACTAGGACACTTTTGAAATAACCTTACAATCCCTTATTTATACACGACATCAACTTAGGAATGATCATCTAAGTCAGCTAACAACCATAAGAACATCCATAGGATGTATAACTAATTCGGTCGGCAGTCACAGAAAGAAGACACCATCATCCAGAAGCTATTCTTCAATTGTGAGCTCCAACTCCAATGTGGACCACCAACACGAACTGGACATAATCCAAAGACCACCACAAGCTTGCCTGAATCACCAAGAACATCCACACTTCATCTGCTTACTGAATTCTTTCTCTCCTTCATCTGGAACCTCAAGAACATAGTCTGTCATTACTGTCACAAAAGAATAGATGCTTGCGGACCTTCAAAATATGAACCAATTGAGTTGACACTCCACAAATACTTTCTCAACACATCCTCAAATCTGTAGAACAAGGATAATGCATTTCCAGATCTCACCAGACCTATCTGTATCACTCTGCCACCACTGAACATCTGCCAAAACCAAATTTTAACTGGAGCGACCATAACTTCTTCAGATCTTTATGCGGACCCTCTAAAATTTCTACTAGACCACCTTAAGATACATATCAATAAACCCTTTAATCCGCATCCTCGATCCTTAACCTATCTTGGACTTTCACCTTGCTGTCATCACTGTTCTTCACTGTTCCTGATTGAGACTAATTTTCTCAATATCCTCAGCACACAGCTCATTCAATCCTTATCATTAATGCAATAGGAGTATGTTGACATCAATGACAACACCAGTTAGGCCCATACTTGCAACAATCTCCCCCTTTGTTCATTGATGGCAACATATGATGTGAAAAACTATTTTAACCATCTAAGACAAGAACTTCTTACTGTCACAAACTGCCCCCTATTATCAACAAATCTTCACATGTCTTCTCTCCCCTTTACTACTCCCCCTTTGATCAGCAATCACTTTTTTTTCACATGTCTTCCTCTCCCCCTTTGACATCAATGGCCAAAGGGCACATACTTGCAATTTTTTCCACTTTCAGAATCATATCTACTGCTCCCCCTGAGTAGTAGGCTCCCCATCATCAGTCTGGACCACAAGATGTGACTGTGATATCCACCGGACTGATGCATCTCAGTGCATCTTAGTTCATCACCGGAGGGGCAATAATCCTTAACTTCTTCCCTTAGATACTCAAAAAGAGTCCTTAGGTAGAGGTTATAGTACAAGACATCCACAATCTGATACTCTAGAAGGCACAAACTCCAATCTAACTTCATTCTTGTTCACTTGCTCTCTCAAAGAAGTGAAACTTGATGGATATCTGTGTTTGGTCTTTGAGTGTACACCAGATTTTTTTAGATATGTTTATTGCACTTGAATTATCACAAGAAAATTGTGATAGGCTCTTCATACTCCACTTTGATATCTCTTAACATTTGCTTCATCCACAACACTTGAGTACAACTACCTGCTGTTGCTATATATTCTGCTTTAATTCTAGATAGAGATATTGCCCTCTTGTTTCTTGCTTAGCCAAGAAACTAATTTGTTCCCCAAAAAAGAATGCTCCACCACTGGTACTTTTCGGGTCATCCACATCTCCTGCCCAATCTGCATCTACATATGCATGAGAGAGAAATCATGATCTCTAGGATACCATAGGCCATACTCAACTATCCCTTTTAGATATCTATAAATCCTCTTGATTGCCATGACATGAGATTCTCTAGGATCAGCCTAGAATCTAGCAACAAGACCAACAACTTGCATAATATCTGGTTTGGTTTGAGTGAGATACAACAATCCTCCAATCATTGATCTGTACTTTGTCTGATCTGTCTAGGAGAGTCATCATCTTTGCTCAACTTACATCTGATTGCCATGGGAGTAATTCATTGGTTTTGAATCTTCCATCCCAAATTTATTTAATAATTCTTTTGCATATTTGGTCTGAGAAATGAAGATACCTTCTTTGTTTGAGTGATTTGCAGACCCAAGAATAAATTCATTTCACACAAGCATGGACATCTCAAAATTCACTTTTCATTTGATTTACAAAAGTTTTACACATACCTATCTCTTCCTCCAAAGATGATTATCATCAACAAACACTTCAACACCTAAGATGTTTTCATGATCAATTTTTGAAATATAAGTTACTGTCAGCAGTACCTTTGTTGAAACCAATCTTCAAGAGATGCTTATCCAGTCTTTCATACCCAGGCTCTTGGGGCTTGTTTCAGTCCATACAGTGCCTTCTTCAACTTGCAGACCATATCACCATTATCAGACAATGAAAATCCATCTGGTTGCTTAATGTACACTTCCTCTTCCAAATCACCAATCAGGAAGGCAGACTTGACATCCATCTGATATACCTTGAAATCCTTGAAAGTAGCAAATGCAAGAAATAATCTAATTGCTTCAATTCTTGCCATCAGAGAAAAAGATTCTTCAAAATCAACTCCTATTTGGGGAGTAGCCTTTGTAAACTAATCTAGCCTTATTTCTGATTTACTTCACCAACTTCATTCAGTTTGTTTCGGAAGATCCATTTGGTTCCAATCACATTCTTATTTCTAGGTCTGGGAACAAGATCCCAAGTGTGATTTTTTCCTCAATTTGCATTAGTTCTTCCTCCATTGCCTTAGTCCAGTTTTCATCATTGTAGGCTTCATTCACTGTCTTAGGTTCAATCTTTGAAATCAGACAATACTCATCTGAATCTTGAGAAAATTTTCCTTGTTTGTACACCCTTTGCTTTTGTCACCTATGATCTGATCTTTAGAGTGGTTCAGTCTTACATACCTTGAAACTTTGGGAGTCTCTTGTACTTCTAACTCTTGATCAGGCTCATTGAAACTTATGTCATCTTCCTGACTTACCGGATCAACTTGATTATGTTTTTCAGAAGAGGACTTGGGCACCTTGAATTAGAGCATTATTTTGATCATCTTCATCATACTCATAAAACCTTGAGGGTTTTTCAATTCCTCATCAACCTTCACATTTGTACTTTCTATAATCT